>CM072995.1:301690634-302940634 GCA_037038555.1 Rhynchonycteris naso
TAAGATAAAATAAATGTTAAATAAATATACAATTGAATAAGTCTCTAGACTCCTAGAGGCAAACATTTTTTCAATGAGAGATGTTTGATTTCTTCTTTCAGAAAGCTTAACACCTAATTACAGAATTAACTTTAGACATTAAAATAATCTAATAATGTTTATTTTTATATATTTTAAATTATTATCCTTTCAAAATTTTGCTTTTATTCTGACTTAAAAGCTGCCCAGTAAATATTTCTTTTCTAATGTCAGCACTATAGGCCATGGACCTAACTTCTATCCTGTAAGAGATAATGTTTTAAGAAAACACATGTTTTATTCTGTGCCCCTTAGCTGGTATGGAGTTAACCTGAGAATTGTGACAAGAGGAAAAAAAATATTATAAAGCATATGTCAACAAATGTCAATTTCTGTCACAGGATTATATTTGAGACACAAATAAAGCCCTGAATAAGGCTTCATTGCCTGCCTAGATATTTTTTATGTCAAGCTGAAGCATGCTTTCTGATGGCTCAGTGTCTAACCCACTGCACATTTCATTTTACAAGCCTGAAAAGTTTATGTATGTGCCAGTATTCTGGGTATATAAAATATTATCCATTGTTATATGAAACAGATCAAATGGACTTCAAAGGTTATAGAATGGTAACAATGATTGGTAATCCAAAGCTTATCATAACTCTGAGGAGCTCAGGAGAGTAAAGTATTGGGTTAAACATACAGTGAACTACAGTTTTCCCAAATATGATATTGTAAAAATAGATTATATATATGCCTCCATAAATCTCTTCTGTTTTCAGAGTCATGAAACCAGATGCTGCATTTTTTTTTTTTTATTACTAAGACCTAACAATCAGTTGTGATCTCAGCAGTGCCCTGGACAAGCTTAGACAAAGTGGGTTAAACTGATAGTGTTTTGACCTTTCTTTTAATGTCCAAACCATTCTTCTTTTTATTTTGAATGCTTTGGACAGTTTTATAATACATTTTCCTCTCTCTCCCTAAAATGAGTCTAACTGTAAGAATCAACTGGCGGTATAATCAAAGTACCTCAATGTGGTGGGTGGGCATAAAGATGCACCATTCACTCATTCCTCATTTATTAATCATAGTTATTTTTTCCAAGCATGAGCTTGATTTTGAAGTTCTTATAGTATTCCAGATATATGATATATGACACCTGCCCACAGAAAGTATGTTCAATGGAGATAATAATCACTTAACCTAATAAGAGGAGAGATGAAAGATAATAACATAGGGCCCTTGTCCACTTGTTTTTGGCTTGTACTCATCTCACTACCTACTAGATAATTTTCAGAACATGGAATTCTGGTGGCAATCAGATTCTATAATGAGGATAGAAGTGTTAGAGTATTTTTGTTGCAGTTTATAGTTTAAACAGTCCTTTCAAGTATGCACTTACACTTAATCTTTATAACAACATTAGGAGCTAGATATCAGTTTTATTTCCATCTTGCTGATGAGAAAGGTTAAACAAAAAGTGTTCATAGATTTACCTTCAGTCAGCTTACTGGACAGAGGTAAGGAGTCAAACCCTAGTTTTAGAGTCTGACTTCTGAGATTGTATAGCTAGAGTGTATTACCAATACAAAGCACATTGAGGGTATATTCTTTTGTCAATTAGTATTTTATCTGTCTATGCATCTATCTATTTGTCTATCATCTATCTATCTATCTATCTATCTATCTATCTATCTATCTATCTATCATCTATCTATCATCTTTCAATCTCTCTATATATCTTTCTATCATCAATCCATTTCTGTGTACACAGAATTTTCATGTAATTTTCCTTTGACTATGTTGCTTTCACTGAAAGTCACACATATTTTTTTATGTATAAATGAAAATAGGGAGAAATATTCAATTTATTACTGAATTTTACATTATTGGAGACTTTCATTATCTGTCTTATCCGAAATGATTGCTAGATAAAAGCAAGAAGAATAAATAAGAAAATGTTTAACTGTTTATGCTTTATATATGACCTGTAAGACTAGACTTTATATATAATAAATATATATAAATTTTTAGGATTTGAAGGTATAATGCCTTGATATTTGTTCAGTTTTTTTTTTAATTTTATTTTTATTTTATTTATTTTAGAGAGGAGACACAGAGTGTGTGTGTGAGAGAGAGAGAGAGAGAAAGACAGAGAAAGGGGGGAGGAGCTGGAAGCATCAACTCCCATATGTGCCTTGACCAGGCCAGTGCAGGGTTTTGAACTGGCGACCTCAGTGTTCCCAGGTTGACACTTTATCCACTGCGCCACTACAGGTCAGGCGGTATTTGTTCAGTTTTAAATGTGGTCTATATCATCATTCAAAATACAGACGTGCCTGACCAGGCAGTGGCTCAGTGGATAGAGCATTGGACTGGGATGCGGAAGACCCAGGTTCGAGACCCCAAGCTCGCCAGCTTGAGCACGGTCCCATCTGGCTTGAGCAAAAGCTCACCAGCTTGGACCCAAGGTTGCTGGCTTCAGCAAGGGGTGGCTTGGTTTGTTGAAGGCCTGCAGTCAAGGCACATGTGAGAAAGCAATCAATGAACAGCTATGGTGTCTCAACAGCAATGAAAAACTAATGATTGGTGCTTCTCACCTCTCTCTGTTCCTGTCTCTCTATCTCTCTCTCTGACTCTCTCTCTGTCCCTGTAAAACAAACAAACAAAAATGTATGTAGTTTTTCATGGATAAAAACAAATAAACACAATTTTATTTTTTTCCTTTTCAAGCACTATAAAAATTTATAAATTCAGAAAATTTTACTTGGAGCACACTTTTATAGTTACTCATTTAATATCTTAATAATTTATATAGAGTGTAAACTGATGTTTCTATTGTTCAATATAACATTCTAAGTACTAAGTACATTTTTTAGCACAGAGTAATAACTCAATGGATATTTGTAAACTTTCAGTATTCCTATGAGTTGAGAATATGTAAAGCTCAATTCCCACTGTAAAAATTTATGGCAAACTTATTTCAAGGGTGCCTGATTATGGCAAAGTTCAACAAAATAGAACATTTAACCACATAGCATTGACTGTTACAGACTTTGACCTAAGCAACATTTTTATTTTTATTCAAAAAGGAAATGGGATGCCAATCATTCTCATTCCAGTGACTTCTAAAGTATATTTCACATAAGTCTATAAAACAAAGTGCAATTTCTTAATATTAATGGTCTCAGGATTGAATTCATATTGAATGCTAATAGAACACAGTGTCTAGAATATAGAATAGTGTTTTCTTTATTTATTTTAGCTGAAAATAGCCTGAAGAAAGTTAGACTGCTTTTCCTCTAAATAAAGGGAGTTCATACTTCTCCCTGCCATAGAGCCACTACTGTTACCATAATCACCCAAAGGAAAATTGAAATATTAAACAATATTGGATTAGCAGATACGTTTTCCTTTAAATGACAATATGCATTTCTTATATCTAAGATATTTGTAATTATTTTTCTTCAAGAAAAGGACTTACCAACTCCCCTTCTCTATTGTAATTTCTGATTTAATGAATCAAATCCTATCAAAATAAACCAATAAAGAACATAGATTTATGAGTTAATTATCTTCCTTGATATGGAGTAAAAAAAACAAAACAAAAAAAACCCCAAAAAAACTCAACCTTCTTTTTCTTTAATAAAGAGGCATTACAAAATCCCATGACCCCATGCCAACTCTGGCTAATTTGCAGTTTGGGGATTTGAGAGAAGATGACAGCTGCAGACAGTGTGGAGAGAAAACCACCTTGCAACACATTTTGTCAAGTCGTAGCCTCTGACTTTAACCTAGGGCCAGTATTCCCGGAGACACGATGAAGTGTAAAAAGTACTGGCAGGCATTTTAGGAAAAAAAAAAAAGTTAGGCAGTCGGGGAAAATGGTGACCAGAAGGGATTGATATTTGTGAGGTTTCTAGCAGAAAATGCAAAGCAATAATAGGAAGTAAAGAAATCCCGAAGGGAAATTTTTACAACAGCAGCAGATTAGAAACAGGATGGGTCTGAAGAGGAAGCTTATTTTTCCAGCTGGAGCCCTCCCTGCAAACCTGACATTGATCTGGGAATGACAGACAAATGCCAAGCAAATGCAAAATCAAGAAATAATAATAGAATTTACAGTCACGGGGACAGTCTGGGGGGCAGGAAGAAAGAGGAAGAAGAAAAAAAGGGGTTGGGGAGTAGTGAAGAGAGGAGGGGATAAAGCACAGCAGAATATATGGGCATTCTGAACTTTGAACATTTGGGAAACAGAGCGGAATCACATTCCTGTTGTTGAATGCAGATTTGCAAGTTAGAAAAAAAGTTTGAGGTGACCTCTTCTAGGTATTTTCAAATGTTGTAGCCACAGGAAATAAAAACGTCAAACAAATGCATGTGCAGAATCCCCACATGGATAAAGAAAAGCTGATTAGACTTAAGAGGGTGCAGGCTTGGACCAGTACACGCTCCCTTTAACTCTTGCCTGGAGATTGATTCCTGGGGCAATGAAAGCATCTTTAAGACCAAGTTCTCAGGGCCTGTAGAGATGTGTTTTGAAAGACTACTACATGTTGTAAGTCTCTGTCTCTATTTTCAGAGGCCCTTAGGCCTGAACTTCTGGAACTCTCTGGTGGAAATACAAGTCTTCAAATTAATCTCATCCCCCTGTGGGTAATAGTTACTCTCGCTTCTTCTCCTTCGTGATGGGCATAGACTGGTAAATTCCCCATTTAGTCTGTGAAACAGGATCATCTTCTTCTCAAAGCTGGCACTCGCATCAGGATAATGAACCAGGCAGAGATGAGAAATGAGGCTTCCTTGCCTGTGACTTCATCTGCTCTCAGTGGTGCCTTCTGCCATCGATGGGGTTTTCTACCAGTTTTTCTTAGCTCCTCCAGCCTGTGACAACACCTTTTATGATCATTTCCAACAACTTCTCTGTCCCTGAGCTTATGGCAATGGCAGCTTCCACTGGCATTAACTTTGCTTCAGATGTTCAAGTGAGCAGCTACTTATTGAGTCCTTCTCAGGCAGGTTGATGGTGTCGCCCCATCACTGTTCAGCTGGAGAAGAGAAATCCTCCCACCCTGAGTATCACATCCACAATGTCTTTCTCAGAAGCAATTCTGTGAAATCTTTTAACCACGGCTGCCTTGCTGTACCACTCTTTCGCGTGTGCATTCAGATAGCCATCTAGTTTCACTGGGAAAGCATGTGTTTGTGTATACACATATTATTACATTGAGGTTATTGTTTCTCCTTTAACCTTACCTTGAAATTGAATTCTAAACTTGCTAGAAGAAGCACTGGTTGAATGTTAGCTCTTCCACTTTCTAAAAATATGATTGCAAGAAAACCATAAGATCTCAAAGAATCTCATGTTCCTCATTGTTCAAATGGAAATAAATCCTAATGACCACCAGAGCTACTGAAGGCCTTAAATAAGGTCAAGTGATGCCTGGCCCAGGAAGCTCTGTTGGTTGGAGCATCATTTCTATATGCCAATGTTGTGGGTTTGATCCCTGGTCAGAGCACATGCAAAACGATCCTCATTCTCTCTTTCTCTCTCTCTTTCTTCTCCCTCTCTCTCTTAAATCAATGACTAGAAAAAAAATACATGAATGTGAACACACTTTGCAAGCTATAAATTATAATTTTAATATAAGGTTTTATAAAATCACAATCACAATAGCATCAGTTTATTCTGTCTTGACTTTCTTCCTCTTAAGAATTGCATTGTAACAAAAATCCACTTTTGAAGGGAAGATATCTAAGCTGAGGACGCTAACTAAGCAATATCTAAACTGAAATAGTAGGGTACTTGGCAAAATCTCTCAGTTTCTCATAGAGGCAATTACTTTCATGTATGTAAGAAGAGTAATAAGACTAGTTCCCTAGAAATTCCATAGTGTCTCCATGTAAAAGATGCTAAGTGCACAATTCTTGGAAACTTAAGAGAATCCAACATCTTTTTGTTAGTGAATGATATAATTGAGTAATCTCAATTTAATGTTTTCAGTTTATCATTTAGATTTTTTTTCATTAAGGAGTTGGTGTTACGACATGTAATTTCACCAACAAGCTTCTATTTAATATTGTGCTATGTAATTATCAAATAAAAACACTGGACATGTTAAATTTAAATTTCAGATAAGTAACCAATACTGTTTCACTATAAGTGTGACCCATATAGTATTTGCAGCATGCCTGCCCCTTCTGCTCTACTCCATCTCTCCACAGAGTCTCTGTCTTTCAGTGGCTTAATCCAGAATCTAATCATTCACACCTTGGCTCCTTCCCCTGACATTTGATCAATCAGAGAAGTCTCCTGATTGGATCTCTAAATGTGTTTTACATTTATCTGTTTCTTTCTACTCACATTGGTTATCCTCTATGAAAGGTCACCATTACCTCCGACACTGATGACAACAATAGCATCCAAACTAGTTTTCCTGCCTTCAGTTTTCCAGGTCATTCTACAGGGACCTAAATGCCATCTAAATGCAAATTTACTCATGTAAACCAACAAGTTAGCTCTATGAAATCAGGACCCGGGTCTTTTCTTTCTTACCTCTACATCCCTAGTAATTTATACATTGATTTATGCATTCAACAAATATTTATTGAGTGTCTACTGTACACCAAAACCATGTTCTAAACCCTGGAAATTCAATTTAAAACAAAACAGACAAGGACATTGCTCCTACGGACCTTCTAACTAAGTAAAAGTTAATCAAGACAAACAAAATAAATAAGAAAGTATAGATCGTGGTAAGTACTATGACACAAATAAAACTTGTAGAGTGGTGAAAAGTGGCCAAAGGGCTACTTTAGATAAGGTGGTCAAGGAAAGTTGCTCTTGGAAAGTGGTATGCATGAACAGCTGTCTCCTTCTTCATACTGTTCTGTGGGTGGTCCCGGCCCTAATGTGATAGAGAAGGCCGTGATTTTTGTGGTTCTTTCCTCTCATTTTGTAAGGCTACTCTTTAGGCACTTTGGAGCATTCTTTATAATTTTACCAATTAAATTTCAGTTTCTCTTACACAGTGGTTCTCACACTTTTCCTGGGCTTCATTTACCTACAGGGTTTCTGATTCATTCGATTTGGGCTGGAGAATTTGCACATCTAATACATTGTTTCCAGGGGACGTCTACGCTGCTTATTCAGGGACCAGCTTTGAGAACTCTCCCACAGCCTCCCAAGGTCTTTCTTCAAGACTATACTTTCAGTAATAATTTCTGTAGTTTGTTACCAAGGTCTTCCTTCATACCCTTGCTCTGTGGAGATACACTTTCTGCCCTCCCCACCTGCCCTTTGCCATTTTTTGCATTATTGGTCCTTAGGTCTCAATGTACTTTTATCTCCTCTAAGACCATCCCCCAGTTCAGGGGGTTTTCATCTCTCTCAGATGTTCATAGAGTTATACTATACCCCCCATCTTACCACATTAGAGTATAGTCTCCAATTTCCTTCTCTGTGTATCTCACTTCATTCACCTCCTTGACAAATTTTTTTCCACTGATGTATCCTCATTGCCTAACATAGTACCTGCCATGTTTTAATTCTTTTTATTCAAACAATGTGGTACTCTGATTACAGTAAGCCTGGTCAAAGGATTTTCTTTGTGAATTGTAAGATTTGTGAATATAGAAAATAATTGGATATGATAAAGGCATCACGAAACTTAAAATAATAAGGAATATAAAGCAAAGGTTTCCATTAAAATAGTGATTTTTGAATTTTTGAACTAACTTTCAATAAGACAGTACTTCTGCCTCTCTTTCTACTCACCTTGGAAAAGTGAGAAGTTCTTTCTTTTAATGATATTAAGTACCAAGGGGGTAAAGATAATGTTGTCTCTAAGTTTGGATAGTTTGAGAAAGGGGATTCAAAGTATTTTTTTCTAAACAAATGTTATAATGTTTTCTTGATTCCATTAAAAAAAAGGTTATCTTCTTCCATGTATTTTATAATCACAGGATCCTGAAACAATAAAAGCAGTTAACAAAAATATATTGTTATTAAGCAGTGGGAGGATAAGAGCTCTTAAGTCTTTTGTGACATATTTTCTTAAAGGGGAAATTTTCTAATGAGAAAAAAAATGTACATTAGTCAAGACAATATTAATAAAACTTGGGAAAATAGTACCAACAGTTTAATCTTGGTTATTACATACTCTCACAGGAAAATAACAAACAATGTAGATAGTAGAAACAAAATGTATTTGAGATTTAAAATTTTTCCTGACTACCTAATTATTCATCTTCTCAATTTTCTTTTCCCTAGATGATAGTGTATTCATTGTCATGGTCCATGTTAATATGAAACCACGGGCAAAATACATCTTTGGATAAAACTGAGCTCCAGGAGGGGAGTCAAAGTGGAAGACAGTAAGAGGAAAGGTTAGATTTAAAGAAGAAAAATTGCTTCTCAGAGATTATATGCATTTAGTAGAGCATAAAATAAATTTGATCTGAGTTGGGAATTCAAACTCTAGGATCTTTAAGGGATTGCTAAAATCCCAATGCCTACATTTAAGAAATCTATTTTCCACCTTGGAGATTTAGAAAGTAAAAACTATATGTCAGTAGAGGACTGGGGATAGGGCTTTTTGGCTTCTGGAAAGTCTTGAGTGAGTCACTTAATGTCATATGAGAAATAGGTGTTAGCCTTACAAAATCCATCATACTGTAAAAGCAAAGCATTGCAAAGAACCTTTAAAGTCAACCTCAGCATCCTCTGTCTGCACACATGCCAATTTGAAAATTATTTTAGGTCAGCTTTATAAGACCCTAATAAATATTTCCCCATTTCATTAGTAATCTGGTATAGTACTTAGTTTTCACTGTCAGAAAAGTCTTCCTTATATATTATTTAAATCCCTTCTGTTTGAATTTCAGTCTCTCTCTCTCTCCTTCTTTTCTTCCTTTTTGAAATTCTGTCTTTTATAGAGATGGAGAAGAGCTAATCATCATAAATTATGTCTCCATCTCTTATGTAATTACTAAATAGTAATTTCTCTCTAGTTAAATAACCTGTTATTCAATCTCAGTGATTTAATAACTTTAGATAGTCTTTAAACATTTTGCAAGGCCTAATGCTTTGAATTGAAATAAAGTTTTTCATACAGAATTTGATTAGTGAGTAAAATTATGTCAGCATCTCAACCATCTCTATTAGTATTCAAGCAAAATGATCAGTGCTGAAAATTAGAAAAACAAGCAAAAAGAAAAATATCATCCCCAATTCATCTAGTCAGTGGTTACAATTGTAAATATTTTGCTTATTTTTATAGACTGTTTCTTCTCTAAATTATATATGTTTTATATAATATATCATGAATATTTTCTCATATCAATGAAATTATATCTTAGAAGTAATATGTGTTACAGAATTCCTTCTCAAGTCAATCTAAATACAGTAGAAAAGCAACCATATAAATATAATAAACTAGATCATAATGTACAAAGTGCTATAATATAGATATGGTAAAATTCTAGTGTAATAAAGCAGGATTTATTTTTAAACAATAATCCAAGAGAAACAGGAAAGACTCCACAGAAGATGATGGCATTTTAGTTACTAGAGGATAAATAGAAGTTCCTTTAACAGAAAATAGAAGACAATAAATACAGAAAAATTATCACAAGGGACTAAGTATAAGGAAATTGTGTTTGGCTGTAAAAGCAGGTATAAGGAGTGCAAAGGCTTGTGAGTCTAGCTTTCAACAGGGAGAACTATTTATCCTTTTCTGCCTTTTCTCCTTTGCATCATTAAAAATATAATGCAGATATTCTACTGTAGAACTGGGGTTAGACCTCAGAGGATGGCTTTAGTCTCTACCCCTCATGTAGGAGCAATTGCAGGATTCCTTGTAAACATGAACTTGACAATGGGGCTATCATTAGAGGACACTCAGTGATGAAATTAACTTTTAAAAATATTTAACCTTTATTTCTCTGGACTAAGTTCAATGATATTAAAATAAACATGCTATTTCAATTCCAAGCTTCACTACTTATGTGTATGGCCTGATAAAAATGCTGAAATTCTCTTAGCCTCAAGGGCCTCATCCAATAAAAGGAAGTAATAATACCTACTTATACAGAAACTATGAACATTAAGATATAAATGGTGATAATATAAGTCCAATTGGTTCTCTTAAATGCCATATGTGTCAGGTATCAGAATTGTCTCTTCTTTCTTCCATCCTCACATGTTGTATCCAGGCACTTGACACAATCATCCAGGAATTTACAAGTTCTTTGGTATTTCATAAAGCAATATTACCAAATATAAAAAAGGTCTAGTAAATTTTGCTCCTCACAAAATGTCTGGACATCACATTGATAAATTATTTAAGTATTTTTAATTTGGATAGTTTCACCAGAACTGACCTAATTGTGAGTGGCTTTTTAGTGGTTTTACTGAGATATAATTGGAATGCAACATTGTGAAAATTTAAAGTATACAAGACAGCAATTTAATATTAGTATAAATTGTAAGTGATCACCACAATAAGATTAGCTAACACCTCCATAACTTTACATAACTACTTTTTTATTTTTTTTATGTGATGAGAAATATAAGCTCTATTCTTGTCATAACTTTGAGTATATAAGGTAGTATGTTTCACTAGTCACAATGCTATATATTAGATCTCCAAATTTATTAATCTTACAACTTGGAATTTATACTC
This sequence comes from Rhynchonycteris naso, assembly GCA_037038555.1. NCBI lineage: Eukaryota > Metazoa > Chordata > Mammalia > Chiroptera > Emballonuridae > Rhynchonycteris > Rhynchonycteris naso. The sequence continues at coordinate 301,701,341 of CM072995.1, forward strand.
CTTGATCAACATTTCCCTACTTTCCCATCCTCAGTCCTAGATATCTATTGTTCTACTCTGCTTCCATCTGTGAATTCTTCAGACATGTGCAATAGATGTCAAATATCTTGAAGTTGGACAGTTTTATTTCTTCTGTTTTTCTCTTTCGGGGTCTTCTTGAGCTCGTTTTCTCCTCTAGGGGTCTTACAGATTCTGCTCTCCTCAAAGCCTATGTTTGACTCAAAGAGTTTGTCACTTATTTTCAGAAATGCTGCTGGAACAAAACTTCAGAACTGGATCCAGAATGTTGTTTATATGTATCCCTGTGCTTTTTCAAAGGACGTGCTATTGCTACCTGCTTTCACATGATCATGTGACTCTAACAGAAAAGACTAGATTATTTTCATGGTGTTGAATCTGTAAGGCCAGCACTGTATGCTTCCCTGTAGGAACACCACAGTAGAAAGATTGTGCTACCTGAGGTGAAAGTGAATGTAGAAACCAACACTCAATGAGTGCCTATTCCATGCCACATTATTCCAGGTGAATTTTCCTGCATTCTATCATCTAATTATCACAACCAACTTGAGGCAGAATTATTAATATATAAACTGAGAAACATAGAAAAAAAAGCTGAAAGTCAGACAGCAAGGACCAATGTGGCAAGATGCAGCCTTGTGCGTTCTTTCTATAAAAAGCTGCCTCTGTAATAAAGAAAATATATTACAACGTAATGAGACACTGGATGATAAGGATAGGAGGTTATAGGATACTTCTTCAAGCAACTCTGAGCAGCATTATAAATTTCTCTATTGATCACATTGAGTAAGATCTGCTTGCCCAGACTGAAAGACTTAGCATACTCAGCCTGCTTCTTTGGAGCTTCAATCCTCTTAGAAGACATGGCAATCATTTTTTTTTCCATGTGTACTTTCAGATATGCTATGTGCCTGGCTATTAGGCTCAGAGTCTGACAGAAAGCATATACCAGAATAAGTGTAAAATGTGTCTACAGAAAAACTAGTTTGGGTTATAGCGCACTGCTGTCTGGCTTACTACTACATTTAAAAAGCCACTTGCTAGTTTCTCATCTGAGATGCTATTTTCAGATTTCAGCTGGAAAAATTGGCATCAACTTCCTAATATCATGCTCAGTACAAAGAAATGTGGCTTTTATTTTATGATTGAAATGTCTGGTAAATATCCTTCTCACTGACACTGCAGCAGAGACATTCTGTGTCTCCTCTGTGTTTCAAATGCATTTCTTTTAGTAAATGAATAACCAAAAACAAATTACTCTTCTAACAGAAAACTGCCTGAGTTGAACTCATGATGTATAAAAGTCTTTCATCATATTTAAAGGTATCTAGTGGAACCTCATAAAACAGTGGGCTCTATTCATCTTTATTTTTTTTTTTTAACTCATGTGAAGTATACCGAAGACAACAAGGATGTTCATGCCTTTATTACTTTTCAAGGGAAGCTATTTGAAAGTGAAAACTATATCACACTGCCTATTAAATTTTGAAATTTTATGATATAATTCTTGCTTGCATTTTGTTTTTGAATTTAGCAATAAGGCCTAACCTAAGCAAATAGAACTCGAATAGGAAGACATTATTTAAAATGAGGCTGTAAGTCGTCTGTTCTTTCTAGTAACTAAAAGTGTTCTCTCTGCCTTCTGAAAGCAAATACAACTGCATTCTAAACTGCCTGCTTACTCTATGTTCTTGGAAATACTAAGGCCACTACTATGTATATAATAATAGTAGAAACAAAAATTTAAGAAAACACCATTGAACTAGTTCTAAACTAAGTAAAATCATAAGGAAAAACTTCCTGGTGATTCCTAAATTTGTGTCCTTCTTCTTTCACATTATCCATATTCTTTGCATTGGAGCTCCATGTGTGTGTTTACAGGTACATAGACACATGCACACATGTGTGCTTTCCCTTCTGCACATCTTCTACTAACTGAGTTTTCCCAATTATAAAAGTTTAGCGTTGAGACCACTTCTGTTACCTTGTTTTGTTAATATTTCATTTTTTGAAGTTCCCTAACAGCTTCTGAGACAGTTACTTCTTTTAGACTTAATTGTGATAATGTGAAACATTTCCACTTAGAATATCCCTGATAGATTTACTTGTATAAAGCCATATGGCATTAGTAGCAGAATTTGAATTCAAAATATCATCTGATACATGGTTCATAGTTACATGCTGTTTAAATGTGTGGTGCCACATAGATGGTATGTCACTTGTATAGTTGATGTGATATCATGTGGTTCACTAAATCAGCTCTTTCATGATATATAAGTGCCCCTTAAACACAAAAACACTTCAAGGAATATAGAGAAATTTCTCATCCTAGTTCATTATTTCCCCAATCTATCATGGTAAGCTGATTCCCTAAATATATTTTCATAAGAGTTTATTATGATCATATGTAAGAAGAGCACATTTTTGTGTTTATTCAGAGTGATCTTATTTCCATCCAGTAGAGAGTCAGTGTTTCCTCTGTCTTTTCTTTCCTGATAGCCAATCAAATCTAGACCTTATAAAAGCTCATTGTCTCCCTGTAACTGTTCAGTGTTCTATCCTGAAAGTGATAAAACTTTTTCAACTGTGTATTTATTCATGCAGTTTATATATTGTTCACACTACTCTCCCTTTTGTTTCTATTTCCTAATATATTAGTGCATAAAATGTAAGAACTGATGATACATGCTTTTTTGTTTTGTTGTTTTTTTTTTGTTTTGTTTTGTGACAGAGACAGAGAGAGGGTCAGACAGGCAGGAAGGGAGAGAGATGATAAGCATCAGTTCTGTGTTGTGGCACCTTAGTTGTTCATTGACTGCTTTCTCATATGTGCCTTGACTGGGGGGTTATAGCAGAGCGAGTGACCCCTTGCTCAAGCCATTGTCCTTGCGCTCTACCCAGCGACCTTGGGCTTCAAGCCAGTGACCATGAGGTCTGGTCTATGATCCTAAGCTTGAGCCAGTGACCCTGTGCTCAAGCTGACGAGTCCATGCTCAAGCCAGTGACCTCAAAGTTTTGAAACTGGGTCCTCTGCATCTCAGGCTGATACTCTATCAACTGTGTAACTGCCTGGTAAGGCCTGACAATACACATTTAAGAATGTCTGTGAATGCTCAGGGCAGAGCTATAAATCCATTTGCTGTTCTAGGAAGAAACGACATGTAAGCATTCATGACCTAAAGCGGAAAAATGGAATGTATTTCCATCTCTTATTTCAGAAATGTTTCCTTTCTCCCCTATTTCTTGTCTTCCACATCAAATATCTGGAGCCATAGAATCAGGAATAAAAACTGTGCTTCATGTTTAATTTTATTCTGCTGTGAGTCTGCAGGTTTACCTTTAAGGCTTTACTAAATTACCAATTTTTTATCTTCTACTAATATTGTTATTTAATACAGGTAAAGTTGATGACAGTAGCCACTCTCCCTTATCTGTGCGTGATATACTCCAAGACTCCCAATAGATGCCTGGAAGCACAGATAGTATCAAACACTATACATACTATGATACACACACACACACACACACACACACACACACACACAGATACCTGTGGTAAAGTTTAATTTATAACTTAGGCATAGTCAGAGATTAATAACTAACAATAAAATAGAACAATAATAACAATATACTGTAATAAAACTTATGTGAATGTTGTCTCTTTCTCCAGTATTAATTTTAGTCCAGATCTATTCTTAAATCTTAGTTGTAGTAAATGGCTTGGTGTCACTTGTTACAGAGGGTCCCTTGCTGACATTGTCTTACAAGTTCAGTGCTTCCTGGCAAACATATTGACATCAATTGTAACACATTTTCTCTTTTTTTCTATCTTCTACTCACTAATTTTATGCCTTTTCCATCTGAACTAAACATTTACTGTGATGTAACTTTGTTTTCTTCTTTCTTTGTTTCCAAGTGAGAAGAGGGGAGATAGAGATAGACTCTTGCATGACCCCCAACCAGGATCCACCTGGCAAACCCCGTCTGGGGCTGATGCTCTCTGCACATCTGGGACCATGCTTGCAATAGAGCTACTTTTAGCACCTGAGGTGGAAGCTCCACGGAACCATCCTCAGTGCCTAGGACTGATGACTGATGCACTCAAATCAATAAAGCCATGGTTGTGGGAGAGGAAGAGAGAGAGAGAGAGAGAGAGAGAGAGAGAGAGAGAGGGGTAGAAAAGAAAAGCAGATGGTCACTTCTCCTGGCTGCCCTGACCTGGAATTGAACTCAGGACATCCACAAGCCAGGCCGATGCTCTATCACTGAGCCAACCAGCCAGGGCCAATGTACCCTTTGAAGTATGAAGTGAAACAGCAAAACTATCCCAAATATCTTTTTCTTTCTTCACAGTATCACAGATAGAAGATTTATTCTTAGCAATGTCAGCAAATGATTTTTCCCCTTATCAAGTTGAGAACTTGCATCATTTTTACTTAAATAAAGTATTTTTTGTCTTTTCTTTGGAATATTGGAATCATCAGCATCACCTCTGTTATGCTTTAGGGCCATTATTAAGTAAATAAGGGTATCTTGAACACAAACACTGAGATACTGTGACAGTGGAGCTGAGACTGAGGTGTCTAATGGATGAGAGCATATGCAGTGTGGAGACGCTGGAAACAAGAAAGATTCAGGTCCTGAGTGGGATGGCATGCAATTTTTTTATGCTACTCAGAATTGTGCACAACTTAAAACTTATGACTTATTTCTGGAATTGTCCATTTAATATTTTCAGACCATAGTTGACCACAGATCACTGAAACTGCAGAAAGTAAAACCACAGATAAGGGGTGACTCCTGTACTGTATTAGGATTTTAGTGAGAACCAACCATAATGTTCACCTTTATGTTACCGAAACACATAGCTTGAACACTACAAAAATACAAAATGGGAATGTCACTTCAAAGACCTATCTTGGTTAGCCTTCAGTCTCCAGATCACTTTTTCTTCCATATGCTGTATAGCTAACCCTCTGTATTCCCTGTTTTTCTTTCTTTCTGACACATTTGAATAATTAACTCATGTATTAGTTGATTTCTTACACCTGGTTCTACTCTAATGGACAACTGCTGGACCCAATTAAATAACCTATTTCCATCTGTCTCTACCAGTTTCCCACTAACTAAGCTTATGTGATTGATACATAAAACTACAATAGCAATTCATTAATTTATACTAGCTATATAACCATTTTATAAACTGAATATTTAAGACATTTGAGAGCCAAAAATTAGCTACAGAATCATTTGATGAACATGGAATGAGAAGAAGACTGGATGCAAATTAAGTGGTACTGGGCAAAATTTAATAGTAGAGTATAGTGCAGTGACTTGTCAACTCAACTCTCCAATCTTGGCTTGAGCAATTACTAGCTATGAAGCCCTAGACAAATTATCTAACTTCTCTCAACTTTAATATACTCATTAGTAAAATAAGAGTGATGATAGTAAATTATCAAATGATGCAGCATGTTGAGATACTTTCAATACATACCCAATATTGTTTGATTCTATTATGCATGCAATCTCACAGTGAAGATGGAAGAACCATTATATACTGCTCACAAAAGTTAGGGGATCAGGGAATGTGCAGATACTCTAGTACTTTTAGCTTTTGGTATACTGTATTTTTACCAATGAAATAAAAGTTGGTTTTGCATCTCATTTGCATAATCAAACCACTTTCTTTGATTTGTCATTTGCTTCTCTGATTTTCTTGTTTAATAAAAAGATTAAATGCTTCTTTTTTATCACTTCATATTCATTTTTAAATATCCCCTAATTTGCATGAGCAGTGTACTTAAAGACTTTTGACTAAGGTGGCTTCTCTCCTGGACACTCATTTTATATGGGGATGTACCCTGCCAATATGCATCACCATACCTCCCCTTTTATTGTGCTTCCAGAACTGACCAATAATCATGTTTAAGTTACACATTTTTCTTTCATTAAATTTATGCCTGATCAGGTGGTAGCACAGTGGATATAGTGTCAATTGGGATGCTGAGGACCCAAGTTCAAAACCCTGAGGTTGCCGGCTTGAGCGTGGGCTCATCTGGCTTGAGTGTAGGATTATAGACATGACCCTATGGTTGCTGGCTTGAGTCCAAGGTTGCTGCTTTGAGCAAGGAGTCACTTGCTGTGCTGTAGCCCCCCAGTAAAGGCACATATGAGAAAGAAATTAATGAACAACTATGTAAGATGCCACAACAAAGAGTTGATGCTTCTCATCTCTCTCCCTTCCTGTCTGTCTGTCCCTATTTGGCCCTCTCTCTGTCTCTCTCTGTCTTTGTCAAAAACAAAAAACAAAATAAAAAAGTGTTCTCACAGATGACAATAACATTTGAATAGAGTCATATAGTATCAGTACAGACTTTAGAAAAGGAAAACAGCTGTGGAACTAACATTATCAGAGAGTCTGGAGAAAATTCATTTCCAATCAGTGAATTGACCAGAATCAGTGTCTCAGTGGTTTGCAGGGACGGAACACAGAAACATTAAAATAAATACCCTAATTCTCTTCATCTCTAGTTTTATTTTTGGTCAAATTATTGAGCATAAGTATTTTTGCTATACGGTTGTCCTATTTAAGTATTATATATTATTCCCATGTGCCATTTCTATTAGAGTAGTAAATATGTTACTTGTCACAAGCAATAAAGTACTATGCCAGATCTCTTTTGAAAAGATTTTTAGGTTTGGAAATGTGGATGACATATTTCTTGCTAGATTTAACTTATAAGGAGACATTAGACATGTATGGCTCAAGAAACTTCTGCAAATCATACACCAGGTATGCCTGAGCCCAAGGTTTCAGGGTCAAACTCTTATTCTGAGGGGAGTAGATTTCTAAAACACCCACTTTAGCCTCTGCTTTGACTTGCACGCCCTTAAGTCTTGACTAATCACTTCTGAAGTTGATGAATAAGACCCTGGCAATGTAGACACACTTACCAATTGTGCCCTCTGAAAAAATATTTGCTAATTAGATAAATAGATGATAATGATAGATAAATAGATATAAAGGTAGATAGATAAATGATAGAACTTTAATTTTAAAATTATAAATATACATGAAAAATCCATTATTTTAGTATTTTAATTTTATATAATGATATAAGAGGATATTCTCTCCTCTTTTCTACCACAGCTCCTACCACTATCACATATCACATTCTTCTCATTTGACATCAGTGGAATCCTCTTTAGAGAAGTAGCGCTGTTATCATTCCCAAGCTTCAGATGGGTAAAATGAAATCTGAGGGTTTAGAGAAATAGGTCCAAATCTCTCAGGGAATGTCAAGCTCAAGCTTCAAATCCAGGTTTTCCAGCTTGGGTTCAGTGTTCTTTTGATTCATTCAATTTAGAGATAAATGTACCTGCATAAAAATGTGTGCTTTTAATTTACACAGTGTTTAGAAAGTAATAATTCTGAAGCAGGGATTAACAAATATATTGTGTTAGGGAGATTAGTCAGCAAAAATATTTATTTAACAATTTTGAAAGTCAGAGTTGAAGATAGATGAGAATGTAAAGCTTTCTAGATAAAGTGTCCTTGGGCCTTGGAGGGAGCACTAAAGGAGGAAATTAGACCGGGAATAGAATTTTAAGAACTTTCACCAGAGCTTCTGAGAAACCAGGTTATAGTGTGATGCCTAAAGGAATAAGAACGAAAACAGAGCAGTAGACAAACTAAATGAGACAAGCTAAGGCTCCAATGGTTGCAGCAATAATACAATGCTGTGTGCATGGGCAGGCCCTTTAATTTAACCAGGAAATTAAAATCAGGCTATGACTGTCATTTGCATATTTTAACTGCCACTTTGGGCTCCATGTTGTCTTTGTGGAATTACTTCTGAATATAAACATATATACATACGTGTGTGTGAGCGCGCATGTATTTGGTTACACACACACACACACACACACACACACACACAAAGCAGTGGGAAGCCCAATTTGCTTACTTGTTCTTTCGGGATTCAGAAATTCATTGGAAGTTGTTTCAGGAAGGATGAAAAATAAATTTTAAGTCACTTTATTTCTTTCAAGAAACATTTAAATTAAAAATACTTGTTTTAATATAATGCAAAGAAAAATATATAAATCATTTTAAATCACAGAGGCTAATATGTGATAGAAATTAATGAGTATCTCCTTGTGTCATTTATATCAAAAAGCAGTGCTGTGATAGAAATTTCAAAGGGTTTCACATTGAATATTACATTAGGGGGAAAATGACTTTCACAAAAATAAATTTTGTAAAAAGAAGTAAAATAGTGTGTCGTTTCCATTTGCTATGTAGTCCTGTTGTGTCCCTTAGGTATTTAGAAATCTGATGCTCATGCTTGCCTTAATGCCTTTGAAATGAAGCTGGTGAAAGCTGTGAGCAGCAAGCACCCTTTGCTCTTGCTTCTATTTTTGTTTGGGTTTTCTCTCTGCAGACACACTCAGTGGCAATCTTCCAGCCCCCTCCTCAACCTGTCCTGACCTAAAAAATCTTTTCTAAGATACTGAAAGTATGTTCTTTCCATGGAGGCAGGAACAAATGAACATGTTCAGGGAATATTGTAACATTTTTGTGATTGAAAGAGATATATTTTCTTCCTGTCTGGGGGTTCATCTGCAAGAAACAGAGGAAAAGTAATCATGGTAGTCCATTAATATATTTTCAAATATTACTCCCGTGTGTTTTATGACAAATGGGCAAGTTGATGGAACTTAATATTAATAGCCCATTTTGGAAAACAGTCTTAGACTGACACTTCTAGGAACTAGTTTTTACCTATGTGTAATGTGCAAAGATTCTTATGTTAAGGGGGTCATCTCTCTTGCTTATTTAAATTTATTGACTATTAATTTAAATGGATTTAAAAGAAGTTGAATAAGAAAGTATAATGATTTTGCTCAATTTTCACTAAATAACATAAAAGGAGTTGTGCCCACTTTAACTCTGTGGTCTGTGCATATGATGATTATTTATGCTATTTTGATTTTGGTCTAATTTATGTTGCAGGACAGGCAGAGTATAGAGTGGAAATAACATGGATTATCTCTGCCACATAACTTGATGTATGGAATTCAGAAAGTTGTTCAGAGTCTCAAGTCTCAGTTTCTTCAAGACATTACTTTTTTTAAAGTTTTATTTAGAAAATTAAGTTTAATGGGATGATAATGATCAATAAGAGTACATAGGTTTCAGGTAAACATTGCCATAGCATTTGGACTCTTGATTGTGTTGTGTACACATCATCCAAAGTCAAATCATTTTCTGTCACTGTATTTGTCCCTCTTTATTCTCCTCCACTCAGTCTCTTTCCCTCCACCTCTCCTCCTGGTAAACACTTTACTTTGATCAATGTCCATAAGTCTCAGTTTTATATACCACCTATGTGTGAAATCATATAGCTCTTAGCTTATTCTGATTTACTTATTTCACTCAGTATAATACTCTTGAGTTCCATCCATGTTGTCACAAATGGCAATATGTCATCATATCTTATGGCTGAGTAATATTACATTATATATATGTACCACATCTTCTCTATTCAATCCTATACTGAGGGACACTTTGATTGTTACCATGTCTTCACCACTGTGAATAAGGCTGCGATGAACACGGGGCTACATGTGTCTTTGCCTATGAATGTTTTCAAGTTTGTTAGGTGGATACTCAGCAGAGGAATTACTGGGTCATATGGTAGTTCTAGTCTTAATTTTTTGAGGAACCACCATACTTTCTTCCATAATGGTTAGACTAATTTATTTTCCCACCAGCAGTGAATAAAGGTTCCTTTCTCTCCACAGCCTCTCCAATACTTTTTCTTTTATTACCTGTCTTGTTAATAATAGCCAATCTAACAGGTGTAAGGTGGTATCTCATTGTAGTTTTGATTTACATTTCTCTAATAGCTAGCAAAGATGAGTATCTTTGTATAATCAATTGTTTGTATGTCTTCATAAGAGAAGTGTCTATTCAGGTCATTTCCCCCCCTTTTTCTTTCTTGTGACACAGAGAAACAGATAGGAACAGACAGGAGGGAAAAGAGATGAGAAGCATCAATTCTTCATCATGGCACCTTAGTTGTTCATTGGTTGCTTTCTCATATGTGCCTTGACTGGGGCTACAGTGGAGTGAGTGAACCCTTGCTCAAACCAGCAAGCTTGGGCTCAAGCCAGCGAGCCTGGGCTTCAAACCAGCAACGTTTGGTCTCAAGCCAACAACCATGTGGTATTGTCTATGATCCCACACTCAAACCAGTGATTCTACACTCAAGTTGGTGAGCCTGTGCTCAATCGGATGAGCTCATGCTCAAGCTGGAGACCTCAGGGTTTTGAACCTGGGTCCTCTGTATCCCAGTCCAATGCTACATTCATTGTGCCACCACCTGGTCAGGCCTCATTTTTTAATTGGATTGCTTGCTTGTTTGTTGCTGAGCCTGTGAGTTCTTCATATATTTTTTGTATCAACCCCTTATTGGAGCTGTTGTCTATAAATACCACCTCCCATTTGGTTGGCTTTTTGTTTTGTTGTTGGTTTCTTTTGATGTGCAGAGTTTTTTAGTTTAATATAGTTCCATTCACTTATTTTTTTGTGTTTACTCCTTGCTTTTAGGGTCAAATTCATAAAATGTTCTATGCAGCCAAGCTCTATAAGTTTAGTACCTTTGTTTTCTTCAATGTAATTTATTATATCAGATCTTCTATTTAAGTCTTTGATCCATTTTGAATTAATTTTTGTGCAGGGGTAAAAGTATAGTCAAGTTTCATTCTTTTGCATGTGGCTTTCCAGTTTTCTAGCACCATTTATTAAAGAGGCTTTCTTTTCTCCATTGTGTGTTTTTGTCTTCATTGTCAAAGATAATATTGTCCATATATATGTGGTTTTATTTCTAGAATCTTGATTCTGTTCCACGGATCTGTATGTCTGTTTTTCTGCCAATACCATGCTGTTTTTCTTTTTTTTAAATTTATTGTGTTAACATGAATTCAAGTGTCCCACTCAATATAACACTCTCACCCCCCACCACAAGCTCCTCATTATACCCCACTTGTCCCCCACCCCTTAATTCCTCCCCCCTTCCCTCTGGGATTTGCTGTCCTGTTATCTGTATCTCTGTGTTATGTATATATAGTTTCACTAATCCCTTCACCTTCTCTGATCCCATCCCCTCCTCCCCCTTCCCTCCAGCTGTCCCTCTGCTCCCCGTGACCCCGCCTCTGCCTCATTTTGTTCCTCAGTTCACTGTGTTCATTAGATTCCCCATATAAGTGAATCATATGATATTTTTCTTTCTCTGCCTGGCTTATTTTACTTAGCATAATAATCCCTAGGTCCATCCATACCATTGCAAATAGTAAGATTTCCTTCTTTTTCATGGCCACATAGCATTCCATTGTGTATATGTATCACAATTATTTTATCCACTTGTCCACTGACGGACACTTGGGCTGTTTTCAGATCTTGGCTATTATAAACAGTGCTGCAATAAACATGTAATACCATGTTGATTTCATTATTGTGGCTCTGTAGGTCAGAAAATGTGATACCTCTGTGTTCATTCTTTTTTCTCAGGTTTTTTTTTTTTTTTTTTTTTTTTTGCTATTCAGGGTATTTTATGGTTTCATATTAACCTAGTAATTTTTTGTTCTATTTCTTTAAAGAATGACATAGGGATTTTAATGAGGATTGTATTAAATTTGTATCTTGCTTTGGGTAATATGGCCATTTTAACTGTTGTTTCTTTCAATTCATGAACATGAAATATTTTTCTAGTTCATTTTGTATTTTTCAAATTTTTTCAATAATGCTTTGTAATTTTCAGTATAAAGTTTCTTTACACCCTTTATTCAGTTTGTTTCAAGGTATTTTATATTTTTGTTGCAACTGTAAAAGAAATATTTTTCAATTTATTTTCTGAAGTAATAGTGCCATTTTAATTACATAAGATATGACTTACGTAATCATTGTTTATGCACTTGAATCCATATATTCCTCCCAGGTTATCTTATCTTCTTATACCTAGAATTTCCCAAAGAATAAAAAAATGTCTGAAAGTGAAAAATTGTTAGGCATGATTATGAAGGTATAGGAAGAAATCTGTTTATCTAGTCTTAGATCTTCAAATTATATGCCACAATTTTTTGAGCAGATCACATATTACCAGAGGTTCAAGAAACTATAGGAAAAAAAGAGTGAGAAAATATAATGAAGGTAACAGGTCAGACTCTATTAAAGAAAGCTAAAATACAGAACACTCCAAGGCTGGAGAGTGAGCCAGTATCAGTCCTCAAGCAAAGGAGTAAACTCAGCAGGAGAAAAATAGTCACTCTTGTATTTATTAATATTCTCAACAAATACTTTTTGATACTATACTGTGGGTCAGGCACATTTCTAGGGGGTGCAAGAGGAACTGAATTAAGCAAAAATCCTTAACTTTGTAAAGCTTTTACTTAGGAAGAGAGTAAATATATGATAAAGATAATTAGAGTAAAAGGATTATTATTTTGCCCTGGCTAATAGCTCAGTTGACTAGAGTATCATCTTGAAGCACAGAGGTTGCCAGTTCGGTCCCTGGTCAGGGCACATACAAGAACAGATTTTCCTGTTTCTCTTCTGCTTTTCCCCATTCTCTTTCTAAAATTGATAAAAAAATAAAAATAAAAAAGCCTTGTAATTATTATTTTTTTAACTTCATCATGGCCAACAAATTATAATTTTGACATGTCTCTAGCATGGTTTTATCAGCAATATCAATATAATGCTTTCAGTTTTTATTTCTACAAATGCAATATTTTATTTATTTTATTTTTTAACTTAAATATATTGCAGTGACATTGGTTAATAGAATCATATAGGTTTCCAGTGCACATTTTTATGATACATGATCTGTGTAATGCATTCTATGCCCATAATTATTTTTTTTTTTAAGGAAAATGAGATAAGAGTATGAAAAGTACAAAGAAGTGACATACAAATAAATTTCTGAAGAAAATGATGGAACTCTATGGAAAGAACCCTTCAGGCAAAGAAGCTTAAGGTGCAAAGGACCCTGCAACAGAGGTACCTTGGAGGCTGGAGAGTGGGTGAGTGGGCCAGTGTGACGTCGGTGATCAGCAGGGCTAATTAGAAATGAGACCAGAGAGGCAACCTGGCTGAATAGCCATATAGAGTAGCATTGGTCATCTCTAGGGCATTATATTTTACCTTGAGTAAGGTAAAAATTCATTGGAGAATTTTAGCAGAGGAATAATGTAAGATAAAGTCAAGAAAGTAGAGTAACACAACTAATCAAAACCAGTAGCAACCCAAATAAAAAAGTAAAGGGGATTTTAACATAAGAGAAAGAAAGAGAAGAGTGAGTGAGAAACTTTAATACCAAAACGTGGGTTCAATTATACAGAATATACAGAGCACCAGATCTCCCCTTATTTGTTGATTTTAATTACTTTGTTGGAAAACAGTTCTGAGTGTGCACAGACTGCAATTGAGTTGAGAAGCTGAGCAAGAAAGGAAAGCAGAATGTTTAGTGGTAAACAACTTTCTATAGTTTTTAATCTTTTAAAGACATTAGGTGCCATTTTCAAATGTCTAATCTTTTTATCTATCTTCCTGTGAATATGGTACTAGAGAAAATTGTACGTACGTAAGTCAGAGGAGGAGATGTGGAGAGCATTCATTTTTTAAGAACGTGTTACTGCTGGCCCAGGCTATGTTCATTTTGAAGACCCAATTTATTTCACTCTAGTTTTACAATCATAATAATAACAATAATAAGAAGACTATGAACTGTTGGTTGTGTTTTGCTAATTTTATTTTATTTGTATTTTTTCCAAAGTTAGAAGTGGAGAGGCAGTCAGACAGACTTCCTCATGTGCCCCACCAGGATCCACCTGGCATTCCCACCAGGGAGTGATGCTCTGCCCATCTGAAGCACTGCTCCATTGTGGCTGGAGCCATTCTAGCATCTGAGATGGAGGCAATGGAGCCATCCTCAGCACCCAGGCCAACTTTTACTACCATGGAGCCTTGGCTGTAGGAGGAGAAGAGGAAGATAGAGAGGAAGAGGAGGGGGAAGGGTGGAGAAGCAAATGGGCACTTCTCCTGTGTGCCCTGACCAGGAATTGAACCCAGAACTTCCACATGCTGGGCCGATGCTCTACCACTGAGCCAACTGGCCAAGGCTGTGTTTTGCTAATTTTAAAACAGAAAATTGAACCTAATTATTATTTTTTTTTACTTTAGGCAATAATATCTAACAATTAGTAACCAAGTGCCACACATTGTTTTATTTTACCTTTCAATTTTTATTTTATTGTAGTAAGAACACTACATAAGATGCACTCTTTTTATTTTTAATTGAAAAGGGGAGATAGTGAGACAGATTACCACACATGCCCCAGCTGGGTCCCACCCTGCAACCTCATCTGGGGTCATACTTGAGTACTGAGCTATTCTTAGCACCTGAGGCTGCTGAACTCAGACCAACTAAGCTATCCTCAGTGGTCCATACACCAGAAGATGCTCTACCTACTGAGCCACAGGCCAGGCCCAAGATATACTCTTAATAAATTTTTAATGCATTGCTATTGACTATATGTACAGTGTTCTACAGCAACATACTCTCACTTGTGTTTGTTTTGCTTTGGTTGCCTGCACTTTTGGTGTCATATCCCAAAAATCATTGTGAAAGCAATGTCAAGGAAATTTTTGTCTGTGCTTTTTTATGGTTTCAGGTCTCACATTGAAATCTTAATTTGTTTCAAGTTAATTTTTGTGAGTGCTATAAGATAGGGGTTTCATTCTTTCGCATGTGAATATGCAGTTTCACCAGCAACACTTATTAAAGAGACAATCTTCCTTTTGTGTGTTTTTGGTGTCCTTGTAAAAGCTGACTCTATGTGCATGGTTTTACTTCTGGTTTCTCTATTCTGTACCATTGGTTGCTATATCTATCTTTATGCAGTACCACATTGTTGTAGTTACTGTAACTTTGAAACATATTTTGAAATCAGAACACATGATGCCTCCAGTTTTGTTCTTCTTAGGATTGATTTTCCTGTTTGTGGTCTTTTGTGGTTCCTTATGAATTACAGAATTTATTTTTCTATTGCTGTAACAATGATATTGAGATTTGGTAGAAAATACATTGAATCTTAGACCATTTTAGGTAGTATGGATATTTTAACATTAAATGTTTTGTCCACGGAAATAAGATATCTTTCCCTTAGTTAGTATCTTTAATTTCATTATATCAATGTTAATCAGTTTTTGGTATTCATGTCTTTCACTTCCTTAGTTAAGCTTATTTCCAAGTATTTTATTCTTTTTGGTACTATAATAAGTAGGATTGTTTTTCTATTCTTTCCTTCAGATAGTGCATTAGTGTATATTTTTGTATTTGATTTTGTATCCTCTACCTTTACTGAACTCATTTATTAGTTTGAACAGTTTTTTTTAAAAAATTGAATAATTCAGTTGTCTACATAGAAGATCATGTCTGCAAATAGAATCATTTTACTAATTTTATTATTTGGATGCCTTTCATTAATTCATTTGGCCCAATTTCTTTTGGCAAGGACTTCCAATACTCTTGCATAGAAGGGGTTAGAGTGGGCATTCTTCTTTCTGATCTTTTAGGAAAATATATTATGTTTTACTATTAAGTATGATCATTGC
Source organism: Rhynchonycteris naso (assembly GCA_037038555.1). NCBI lineage: Eukaryota > Metazoa > Chordata > Mammalia > Chiroptera > Emballonuridae > Rhynchonycteris > Rhynchonycteris naso. The sequence continues at coordinate 301,717,041 of CM072995.1, forward strand.
TGTGAGCTTTTCATATATAACCTTTATAGTGTTGAGGTATATTTTTGTGTGTGTTTGTGTGACAGAGACAGAGAGAGACAGACGGACAGACAAACAGGAAGGGCGAGAGATGAGAAGCATCAATTCTTTGTTGCGGCACCTTAGTTGTTTATTGATTGTTTACACATATGTGCCTTTACCGGGGGATTACAGCAGACTGAGTGACCCCTTGCTCAAGCCAGCAACCTTGGGCTCAAGCTGGTGAGCCTTGCTCAAACCAGATAAGCCCACGCTCAAGCTGGCGACCTCAGAGTTTCAAACCTAGGTCCTCCACATCCCAGTCCAGCGCTCTATCCCCTGCGCTACAACCGGGTAGGCCTTGAGGTATATTCTTTAAAGTCTTAGTTTGTTGAAAGTTTTATCATGAAAGAATATTAAATCTTGTCAAATGCTTTTTCTTCATCTGTTAAGATCTGCTCTTTAACCAAAACTCGTAATGAAGATAACCATATCTGAAAAAACTGTCCTTTAAAAATGGAGAGAAAGAGTATCCCAGGCAAACAAATGCTTAGGGAGTGAATTGCCACTAGAACAGTCTTACATCAAATCACCAGGTGATAATAATGTTCACAGTAGACTTTCTGTGAATTAAACACACACACATATTGTGGGAGATAAACCTTTAAGACATAAAGCTAAAAACAAAAGTGATATGAACACTCAGTTCTGGACTGGTTTCCTCACCATCTGCAGCCAATCTGCATTGCCTGTAAATTCAATCAGATATCTGGCCCATCTGTAAATTCCAGTCATTTTATACTGACTTCCCCCTAAATAATGGAATTTTATTCCATACTTTGTTTATTTATTAGACCTGTTTACAAAATTATAATAGAACAATTGGGGGGGAAAACTAATGCCTTATAGATGAAAAAGATGGCTTTAATACTAAGACTCTTAAGTAACTGAAATTATGGAATGAGGACTTTTGTCACAATGAGATAACAAAAGTCATAAAATATTTAATCTCAGTTTACTCTATTTTAATATCCCTTACACAGAAAAAATTAATTCCTTTCATTTAAATATTTAGCAGACTGAAAACGTTCTATCATTGACACATTGTCTGCCACTGAGGAGTAAAAAAGAAACAAAGGCATTTTGGCATTGATGTGTATCTGCTCTGAGAAAAGAAACAAGATAAAAGTAATGCTTAGTATTTGAATTTATTTAACTGTCTACATTCTGATCAAAGTTTTTTAGATCAAGTATAGTCTAATTCTGGAATATATATACAAATGATAGTGGTTTATAAATTTCTTTAATTATTTCTAAGACAAACATGGTGAGATGTGTGTGTGTGTGTGTGTGTGTGTGTGTGTGTGTGTGTGTGTGTGTATCATACTGATATATAGAAGCCAAATAATCTCACTTTGGTTCAAAGTTACTGAAACATTTATGGGAAAGGGTGTCTATCATCACCATTTCTTTGCCTTATTCTTTCAGTAGGACTTAATGTGTAAAGGCATCACTTGGTTTCACAAACTGGTGAAATCACTTTTTTATATAAGTAAAACAGAGCTAAGAGTTGATATTTCAGCTGCTTAGTACTGTATATACCTTTTTCAAGAAATTGACTATTTTGGGGAAAAAAGATTTCTTGTGTCTTGTCTGTGATACAAGGCCATCATTTATCTTATTAAAATGTGCATTTAATAATGCAAGATGTGATTGAATGTCACTCGTTTCGATCCCATTGATCACATAGTGTCTGTTGGTTCCCGCTTAACTTGTCAAGGTAAGACATTCTAGTTTTAAAATGGAAGCAAATAAGCTTAGTCATCTCACAGTTTCCAAGGGCAGAATCTGCTTTTTTTAAATTTTCTATACATTACTACTCCTTGTAATTACTGAACTGAGTTCTCAATTAGCAATCTGTTAGGCTTATTGTTATATCTGAAGAGAGCATCATATATATTAAAAAGAAACTATTAGGTAGTTTTATTTAAATACAAATATTATGGGGTATTTTAAAATATATAAATTAATGTAATCTGTAACCATGAATTTGATATTTTGCTCTTATTTATTCTTGCTATAGGATTAAACATTCTAACTTGTTTATATATTTACTCCTCAGCAGTACTCCTCATTGTTGGTTACTGACCCTGCACAATATATGAAATATAATTTTAGAAAACTTGTTTATAAAAACAAAGGATGGGAGGGTGGATAAGGGAGACCAAGCATGATGATCAAGATCTTAGAGACATAAAGGCTTGGATCACAATCACAGGACATTCTAACCAGTACAAAAATGTTAGTTATCTTTTTAAGGTTTCTGATAATTCTGAGTATCAGGAGGATTTCTTCTAATTTGCTGGCAGAGACAGAGGGGAAAGGATTATGCCAAAGAGAGTGGCTATTTTAGAACACTAAATCTTTAAATCTTAGGAATCTCCTTAGATGTACACTTCAGGAACACAATGCAGGTCTCTAGTGGGTTTGGAGTGAGAATCCTTTAATTGATAGTGAGATCTTTCAGTGTTGAGCTTGAAAGGAGAGTCAGTGGCATTTTGATCTTAAAAAGGTTCAAAAGGGAGAGTCATGATGCTTTCTTATATAGTGACTGATTCCAATTAAATCTTTGGGCTACCGAGGGAGCTTTGCACTCGGCTCTGAAGAAGCACTGATGTTCAAATGCATTAAATTTGAGGAACTTGGAGACTAAGTAGGCTACAGATGTTGAGCTCTCACTGATTTTGAAGGAGTCCAAGCAAAGGTATATTCGGTAGATACCATGATGAGTATTTTAATTAGTATAAAATGAAGCTTAGATTATAAGAAAGAAGAAAAAAGGAACACAAACAAAACACTCCAGAATTTTCTCATACACATTTTATTTTGCTAGCAAATGTATTTCAAACTGTTCTATTAAAATAATATCTTGGCTTATTTTTAATTTATTTATGTCAAATATGATTTTACATGTATTTTTATATATTTGTTTCTTTTCTTTCTTTTTTGAGAGAGAGAGAGAACCAAACAGACAGACAGGTTCAGACAGACAGGAAGGAAGAGCAATAAGAAGAATCAACTTACAGTAGTGGCACCTTAGTTGTTCATTGATTGCTTTCTCATATGTGCCTTCACTGGAGGCTACAGCCACACCAGTGACCCCATGCACAAGCCAACCACCATGTGGTCATGTCTATGATCCCACACTCAAACCAGTTACCCCATGTGCAAACTAGTGAGCCTGTGCTCAAGCCAGATGAGCCAGCACTCAAGTTGGCAACCTCGGGGTTTTGAACCTGCGTCCTCAGTGTCCCAGGCTGATGTTCTATCCACTGCACCACCTCCTAATCTGGCTATACATTTCTTTCTTAGGTTCTTTGGAAAAATCACTAGAAGTAAATATGCTAGATTAATGTGATCATTCATTGTTAGACTTTTGGAATGGCTTAATTGACATCTGGAAAGATTGTACCATGCCCACTGACATTTTTAAGTTTAAAGATGATCCTACATTTAACATATTTTATTTTTAAATTTCTCTTCCTCTAAACCCCTTGAATTAACACTTTTTTCTGTATTCATCAACTTATTCACTCCCCTACTCAGTGATATCTTCTAATATTTGACCCCAAATTACTATAGCATAGAAGCTAGGGGAGATAAAGGAAGCAAGTTTATCCATATTTTTGAAATTGGGGCAGAAGACTTTGATTTAAAAACTATTTTGTGTGTCACAATATTTTTGAGGTTCTAATTAACCATCTGTAAAATGGAAAAAAATAGGTAACTAACTAAGAAAGATAAGCATATATATATGCACAAATTTTCTAAACCAAAAAGTTGTTTAAAAATCTTGGTTGGGATTTGGCTTTACAAATACAAGTTCTTTAAACCCTTCATCTTTTACACTTACTTGAACTGATATTTTAAAGACATAATAATCTAAGTAAAGATTCAGTTTCAGCAGCCTCTTTAGTACAGGACTGAAGCTATGAATGCATACCCTTTCCCCCTCTCTTCTTCCTTCTGTTGGAGGAGGCCATCGGAGGACATGATGACAGGTAGAACTTGGAGTTGGACCTTGGCAGTGGGAAGCTCTTTGCCCCTATCTCCATCCTGGGAATGTACGTTTATCCCACCATTCCCTTACTAGGAGCCACTTAAAGGACGTAGCCTTGGTCAGTAATGTTATTGAGAACACCTGGACTGTATACGTGAGTGCACCCAGTTAAGGCAGCTACATAGACTCAAGATTCTGACTGAAGGGTGTGGAGCCTCCGCTGCGCTGAGGAAAGACTTCTATGTAAGTTTCCTTCTTATTACATCTGCCACCCCCACCCCCCACTCCCATCAGGAGTGGTTTCTCTTTCTTAGATCTCTCCTTTTCCTCAGTGCACAGGAGCCAGTTTCAGATTTCACCTGGTTACCTCTGGCAGTTGTAAACCAGTACCCTTCCTCTCCTCTCCTCTCCTCTCCTCTCCTCTCCTCTCCTCTCCTCTCCTCTCCTCTCCTCTCCTCTCCTCTCCTCTCCTCTCCTCTCCTCTCCTCTCCTCTCCTCTCCTCTCCTCTCCTCTCCTCTCCTCTCCTCTCCTCTCCTCTCCTCTCCTCTCCTCTCCTCTCCTCTCCTCTCCTCTCCTCTCCTCTCCTCTCCTCTCCTCTCCTCTCCTCTCCTCTCCTCTCCTCTCCCCTCCCCTCCCCTCCCCTCCCCTCCCCTCCCCTCCCCTCCCCTCCCCTCCCCTCCCCTCCCCTCCCCTCCCCTCCCCTCCTTCCTCCCTTCCTCCCTTCCTTCTTCTCTCATCTATAAAATGTTATTTATACATGTAACAAGCAAAATGTTTTCTTATTTAATAGGTAAAACACTTGTTCAAAACGATTTAGAAAACTTGAGAAAACATAGTGTGAAGTTCTTTTTCCTTTGCAGTGTCCAGACACCACTCAGTTTTCCTCTCTAAAGGCATACAATTTTTTATTTTTAGTGAGAGTGACAGAGAGAAGAACAGACAGGGACAGACAGACAGGAAGGGAGAGAGATGAGAGGCATCAAGTCTTTGTTGTGGCACCTTAGTTGTTCATTAATAGCTTTCTCATATGTGCCTTGACAGGGGGGTTCCAACCAAGCCAGTGACCCCTTGCTCAAGGCAGAGACCTTGGGCTCCAAGCCAACAACCATGGGGTCATGTCTATGATCCCATGCTCAAGTCAGCAAGCCCACGTTCAAGCTGGTGAACTCGGGGTTTCAAACCTGGGTTCTTTGTGTTCCAGGTCAATGCTCTATCTACTACACCACCATCTGGTCAGGCCCTATATTCTTGCTCTTAATGTAGTCTTACAAAAATAATTTCTCACATATTCTCTCTCTCGTTCTTTTTACACACACACACACACACACACACACACACACACACACCACAAATATATCTCACTTTTTATAATAAAAGAAAAACTGTTGGGTGTTATACTCACTGTTCTGCACTCTTGTTTATGCACTTAATATTGCCTTAGAGCGCATTGTGAAGGTTGTCCCATATGGGCTTATGCATTTGTTTTTACAGCTGTACATGATGACTGTACCATAAATTATTAAGCAGCTTGCTATTGAAGGACATTTTGATTGTTTCCCAATTTTTTTTTATTTTACAGCAATGTCCCATTTCCATTCCACATGTGTGATTACCACTAAAGGACACATATCTGTAATTGAAATTGGCAGTTCAAAGAGTGAATGCATTTGTAATGTACTAATGCTGTCAAATTTCCCTTTACAGATGTTTTACCATTTTATATTCCCATAAGAAGTGCATGAGGATGCCTTTTTCCTAACACAATCACCGTTACAATGTTTTAAAAACTGATCATTATCAATCAGATGTTTTTAAAAATAGTACATTAAAATGTTTAAAATTTAAATTGCTTTTATTATGAGAAAGGTTGAGCATCTTTCCAATTGTTTTATGGCCCTTTAAATTTGCTGTTTATTATTATCTTCATATATATTTTTCTGTTATTTCATTTTTGCATGAATTATGAATGAATATTTCCTCAATTAGGGGTATATATATCTCCTTTTCCATGCAAAAATTTGCAAATATCTGTTAATATTTTGATTTTTAATTGCCTTTTATTATGAATTTTAATTTTATTATGAACTCAAATTACAAATCTTCTAATGCACTATTTTGAGGTTTCATGTAACATTAATTAGGCAATCCTCACCTTGCTCTATATCATTTTTTATACTCTTATGGATTTCCTACTAAATTTCAATATATGTTTCATTATGAATTTATTTTTATGCACTTTTTAAGTTTATTACTCCATTTTTACTTTTTTTGGGAAAGTTTCCAGGTTGTATAAACATTTTATGAAATAATAATGAATTAACCAAATTATCTAGTATTATCTTTGTCATATGCAAATTCTGTAATATATTTTACCCTATCTCTGGATTTATTTTAGCCCATCCTGTATCATTAATCTGTCTAAACAAGTATGAACATCACCATTTTAACTATTGTAAGTTTATAATAATATTTAAATATCTATTATACATGGTGCCCCTTCCTTATTGTTCTCTTTTAGAATCACTCTGGCTTTTATTACATATAAATACTGCCATTTGAACTATAAAAACAAGTAATCTAATTCTACCAAAAGAAGTCTCATATTTTTTTCACAAAATAGATAACTCAATTAGATGAATATTTATGAAGTATTCCTTCCTAGGGAGCAATATGCTAAAACTTTCTCTGTTCAGTGAGCCTTTTTGGATTTTCAGTAAAATTAACTGATTATTTTTCGTAAATATATGGTATAATTGTTATTATTTTATTCCTATTTTAAATTTTATTCTATTTTATTGTATTTAATTATGTGAGCTATTACATATGAATTTTTTTATTAATTAATCAGCTCTAACTGATTCTGTTTTATATCATGAAGTCTATTAATTCTTGTGTTTTATTAGGTCAACTTATCATTGCTAACAGTTTTTCAGAGGATATTTCTAGTATATGTGAAGTATGCAATGATATAATCTTTTGTTACAATTATATACTTTGCCAAAATACAAATAGTTTTATTTCTCTTGTTCTTGTTATATTCTTATTTTTATGTTGCCTAACTGTATTAGTTTATAGTTCTAGATGCCATGAAAACAATTCAATTAATATGTATCACTTTTTAAACAATATCTAAATACTTCCTGTGAACCTTCTTTTGTTATTTTTTTAACTTTGCATTAACATTTGTATTTTTTAAGGGACAAAAAATTCCCTTATTTCTACTTGATTTTTTCTAAGAATGGCTGTTTTATTTTATCAAATGGGTTTTGCTGGTAATCTTAATTTATCCCCTGATTTATTGATAAGGACGTAATACCAGTAGGTTTTCTAAGATGGAAAATCCACCATTTCCAAATGAACTCATATCAGCCTAGTGTTTCCTTTGGGTATGTTAGTATCTTTCATTGCTTTAAGCAGTTTTTATAGATTTTCAGCTTATCTGGAAGCAGTTTGGGCAAATTTCTTTTTTCAATTTTTCTTTTTTAACACAGATTCTCAAATTTATTTGCATAGAGATTAAGCATAAAGCACATCTTTATATTATTATTATTAAGTCAAAACCAATTATTTTCTTCAATATTTTATAATGACATAACATATATGTGAAACTAGAAAACATTTTTAAAGTATAACATTTATAATATGTGATATATATACCATATTTAAAATATTTAAATAAAACAATAATTTTAAAGAAGCTTTATGTTAAGCCAGGGTAAGGCTTGATTGACATTGTTTACATAGCTCCTTTTGAAGATATTGCTAGGGTTTATTTGGTACAGTATTTCTGGGTTATATTATTGTTAATCAAAATGCTGTGTCAAAACTGTGAATACATAAGTAATGAACATTTTATATTAAGTGGTTATAACAATTACAACAATTTAATTTTCAACCTGCAATATCTGAGAGCTCCCATTACTTTAAAGCCACACCAATGATTGGAATTGATCCACTTCTTAATTTTTCCAATAAATTATTTGTGGAATGATACTTCATTATTTTTCCAATTGGTCTTTTCTTGATTACTAAAAAAGGAGTTCCCATTCATATTTTTAGCTATATGGATTTAATTCTGGTGAAATATCTGTTTCAAGGTTTCTCACATTTTCTTAATGGGTTCTTTGTGAACACATTATTGATAATTTGAGTTTTTTACTCAAATTAGAAACTAGATTTTTGTCAATTACATGTATTTCAAATCATATATTATATTATATATACCTTTTTTCTCACTGTTTTTGTAATGACTTTTTGATGAGCTAAAGTACTTTCTATATTGTTTAAGAGCATATTGTATATCTGCACATGTAAAGATATTTTAACAATTTTTCCCCTAACATTTCAGACTTTATCCTCCAAGAATTGTGTTGTTTTTTTTTTTCTTTATACTGTGTGAGGTTAGGGTTAAATTTTATTTTTATTTTGAATTGATACTTAATTTCTCAGCATTATTTATTGAAAATCCTATTCTTTTCCACTGATCTTAAAAAAAAATAGCACAAATGGCAATGACTGCATACCTATCAATAATTACTTTAAATGTAAATTGACTAAGTGTCCCACTGAAAAAACACAGGGCAACTGAATAGCTATAGAAATAAGACATGTTTGCTGCCTCCATGAGACTCCAGATTGAAAGACACCTAGACTGAAAGTTAGGGAATGGAAAGAGATATGTCATGAAAATAGAAACAAACAAGCAAAAACCTGGAATAGCAATACTTATATCAGGCAAAATAGACTTTAAAACAAAGGCTATAATGAAAGACCAAGAAGGACCCAGCAATTCCACTTATGAGCACTTCTCTGAAGAAAACAAAACACTAATTCAAAAAGATATGTGCACCCCTATTTCACTGCAGCATTATTTACAATAGCCAAGATACAGAAGCAACCTCAGTGTCCGTCAATAGATGAATGAATAAAGAGGAAGTGGATCTATCTATCTATCTATCATCTATCTATCTATCTATCTATCTATCTATCTATCTATCTATCATCTATTTATCTTCTATCTATCTATCATCTATCTACCATCTATCTATCATCTATCTATATGTATTTATAAAATATATATACATGCATGCACACATATACATTATACACCCTGAAATATTATTTAGCCATAAAAATGGAATAAAATCTTGCCATTTGTGACAACATAGACAGCTTAGAAGGTATCATGCTAAGTCATAGAAAGAGAAATATTCTATTTAAAAACTAAACAAATGAACAAATAAAAAAGAACATCTATCCAATATATGCACATATGTGTGAGTTAATTTCTTGATTATATTCTTATACCAGACCTCTTGGTTGAGAACTTTGAAGAGAGCATTTTTTCCTGAAAAACTGGATAGTTTGAAGGTATAAGAATATTACCAAAACTATACTTTAGCTTGAACTTATCTCAATCCCCTACTACATTAAGGAATTCTATTTGCCTTACTGAAGAAATATTCATTGCAGCATTGTTCACAGTGGCCAACACATGGAAACAACCAAAGGGCCCCTCAACAGAGGATTGGATAAAGAAGATGTGATACACACACAGTAACACACACACACACTGGAATATTACTCAGCCATAAGAAATAACAGTGTCTTTCTTTGCTTCATTTGGATTTTATATTTCTTTTTATTTTTTTAATATATGCATTCAATCATATACATTTTCCTCTAAGCACGGTTTTCCCTGCATCTATACATTTTGGTAAACTGTGTTTCCACTTGATTCAAAATACTTTTTAATTTTTTCATTTTCTCTCATCTTCTTCTTTCTCCCCTCTCTCTAATATATATATATATGTTTTTTTTTTACATTTAAAATGTATTTGTATTTTATATTTAATGTGGGTATCTTATAAACAACATACCTTGTTTTTTTGATGCAGTTGACAATCCTTGATTTTAAATTAGTACATTTACACTGATATTGAAAGTAAATTTTTTTTTTTTAAGCAAGAGAGACAGACAGAAAGGGAGAGAGATGAGAAGCGTCAACTTTTTGTTGTGGCACTTTAGTTGTTTGTTGATTGTTTTATCATACATACCTTGACTGGGTGGCTACAACAGAGCCTGTGACCCTTTGCTCAAGCCAGCAACCTTGGGCTCAAGCCTGCAACCTTGGGCTTCAGGCCAGCAACCTCGGTGCTCAAGCCAGTGACTAGGAGGTCATGTCTATGATACCATGCTCAAGCTAGTGCCTCCATGCTCAAGCTAGTGGGTCTATGCTCAAGCCAGTGACCTTGGGGTTTCAAACCTGGGTCCTTAGCATCCCGGTTGACACTATCCACTGTGCCACTGCCTGGTCAGGTGAAAGTGATTATTAATATACATAAATCAATATCTACCATATTTGTTACTTTTAATATTTGCTGTCCTTGCTATCCCTTTCTGTTTTTGTCTTCTATTTTATTTCTGCCTTTTGTTGCCTTTACTGAGGTTTTTATTATTCTATTTCCTATCCTTTTTAGCATTTCAGTTATACTTATTTATTTATTTTTCTATTTTTTGCTAGCATTTGCCCTAGAATTTGCCATATACATTTACAACTACTATACGTCCACTTGAAAATAGCACTGTACTGCATCATGGATAGTGTGAGTACCTGATGATGACAAAATAATCCTATTTTCTCCCTTCCATTTCTCTTGTCATTGCTATCATTTGTCTAACATGTACATGAACACACATAACCATATGTGTGCATAACTGAACATAATATTGCTATCATTTTAAACAAACCTATCTATTAGATCAGTTACGTATTCCCTCTCCAATGTTTTCTTTACTTATTTTTGTAGATTCTATTATATTTATTTTTGTACGTTCTCAGAACTGATAATTTTATCAATGCTTTTCTGTTACCCAAACTCTTTAGGTGGGACAGGGTCATTATAATGGGCTAGATTTGGGTATTTTCCTTTTTCCAAGGGTAGATAGACTGTGCTAAAACCCCAGCTAATTAAGCTCTGTTTAAGCCGTTTTTTTCTGAGGGAGGGACATATTAAGGACAGAAGGCTCTGCCATATTTTAAAGTGGTTCCTTTTTCCCTCCCCCTGAGGGAAGCATGAGGGGATTTTTCTCAAATATTCCATGTCAGAATCTATGAATAGAGCTCCAAGAGGTAAAAACTCACCAAACTATGGGGGCAACATGATGACTGGTCCTCCTTGGACCTTTGTCTCAGAGTTATTCACGTTAAACCTCCAGTGTTTTATCAATTACAGCTCAAGTTTTGGTCCCCTAACCCTGGCTTCTGCAGTTTCTGCACAGCTAAGTTGTGAATCTCTGTGTCTGCTTGTATGTCTCTCTAATTGAGGGCCTGAAGTTTGCCTATTGACCATATTTGTTTTATTCTCTGATAAGAGCTGTTGATTTCTCATTTTGTTTAGCTTCCTACTTTTTGTTAAGATGGAATGACAACTTCTAAGCAGAGTTGTAACATGCAAGTCATTTGCTTCTGTGTTTAAGCTCCACTCTAAAGAAATTTTCCATTTATGTTTGAATATTTGCTAACTCATGCTCTTCCCCACCCCAGTATTTTGGCAAAATTTCTTTCAGCATTTATATCTACATAGTCATAGATAAGTATAAGATTTCCAAAATAGTATACCATACAAAATAACAAAGGCTGCAATGGCATGTTACAAAATAAAAAATATATTAAAAAATAATAAGACATAATTTAGAGTAAAATAAAACATATGAAAATATATGACTAGCCTAAATACACATACTAAATCCAAAATATACTTAACAAAAAGCAAGTACATAAACAATAAAGGCAGTGTTATAACTCTATAAGTTATACACCTATAATGAATCCAGTGAGGAAATATACACTATGCATTTTTAAGATGCAGTGGCATTATATTAGTTTAAGGCAAGATTTTATTTATAAAAAACATAACATAAAAGGTCAAAGAAGTGCTGTACCCTTAATAGTGACCACCTGGACATTAAACACTGTGTCTAGTTGGAGTAACATTCCTAGGCCTCCAATTTGTCCAGCTGCTGATGCAACTCCCCTCAGGCTCTGAGCCTGGCCCCACCCTGTGTTGGGCTCTAAAGGTTAATGCTTTCCTCTACAGCAGAGTACACCTGTCAATATTCATACCTTTGCTGGAGTCTCAGGTATAAAATTTTAACTCCCGTCTCTGTGTAGCATGAGCATTTGGGAATTGTCAAAAGAGGGAAATGAGAATTAGGAACAGATCTTACCTGTCTCTTTTCAAAAGCAGGTTTACCCTTCAAATTTCCAATTTCCTCTTTTCAGTTCTATTATTCCACCAAAATATTATTTTAATTTCACTACTCACAGTAGTGACAAATGTGTATATTTAATATATATTATGTGTATATATATGTATTTTTATTTCACATAAAATATTAATATATAAATAATTTGGGATTTCTCATTTATCTCACTAGGAATATGAATCCTACCATCTGCTGCAGACAGGCATAATATTATTTGAAAGCAAAGTGTGTGTGTGTGTGTGTATGTGTGTATATGTGTGTGAGTGTCTTTGTGTACATGCATATAAATTCCAATACATATACTCCTTTATTCTTTTTTTCTGATAATTTTGCAATGAGATAAATTGCAACTTTTTGAAAAATATTAACTCCCATAACAATTATAAGTGTGTGATACTTGTTTTTCCAGTTTTAAATAATTTGACTAATGATCTAGTCTTGCCAGTTTTTCAAGTTGTCAACATTAAAGAATTTAATTTCCTCTGACCTCACCTTCTACACATACATCCAATCTGTTACTAATTCCGGTCCATTTATCTCTGCTGTATGTCTTAGCCATTTCATACTTACTACTATTGTTGTTTACCGAATTTACTCTTATTTCTTTTTATTTCTATTTCTATTATTGATTATTTTAGTTGTTTTCTAATTGGACTCTCCTGACCAGTTTTCTTCCCCAAATCTCTGCTACAAATTATTGCATACCTTTCTGCTAGGAAAAATTTCCTGAGACACAACTTACATGACTAATTTTTATGCTATAAATAAAAGGAAAAGTCTGTGCAATCCCCCCCCCCTTTTTTTTAAACATATAGTTCTTTTTTTAAAAATTTCTTTTTATTTATTTATTTTAGAGAGGAGACACAGAGTGAGTGAGAGAGAGAGAGAGAGAGAGAGAGAAAGGGGGGAGGAGCTAGAAGCATCAACTCCCATATGTGCCTTGACCAGACCAGTGAAGGGTTTTGAACTGGCGACCTCAGTGTTCCCAGGTTGACGCTTTATCCACTGCGCCACCACAGGTCAGGCAAGCAATCCCATTTTTTAAAAATATATTTTATAATTCTTAGCCTGATTGTCAAGGTTGTAAATAATTTTACTTCAATATACATTTGCAGGTTTAGCACTTTTCAGAAATGTTTTATAAAACTGCCTAATGTAGTCATTCACTTCTTTATCCTTTATATTGCTTTGACTATTTTGTTTCTGTCAGCTTACAGAGACAAAAGTTTTTTCCTATTTTTATATATGTAAATTCTACTCACTATACGAAGTTTAGTTCATATGCAATCTTTCTCAATTATCTCAAACCATGCATAAAGGAAAGAGAACCTGATAAATATTCCTTAACGTCTATGTACCAGATAATATGCTATGTACCTTCCTGTAAACGATCACATTTCAGGATATTAGTTCAAGTAAATGTTATCTTCCTTCTCTCTCTCTCTTTTTTTTTTTTTTGACAACCAAATGATCCTCAGAGAAACTAATCTTTTTACTAAAATTTGAAAAAGCAATAAATGGCGAAAGCTGCTTTTGAACACAAAGATTTCTACTTCTTACACAGTCCTGTATTCTCCATTTTGTGGCATGTTCTCTTTCTGAAATTATCTGTTCCATCTTTAGACTTTATCTGTATTATTTGATAAAATCATTGTATGTTATGTACCTCACAACTATTGGTATGTATATCTTAAATTATTGTTAAGGGAAAAGGCTGATATTCTCGATATCTCTCCACATGCTCTCAACAGACATTAGATAAGTCGTCATGAATCCTTTCACCCGTATCATCACTACTGCCATCATCATTTAGCTTGATTAATTTTATCTTTGACACATTCAAAGTCATATTATAACAGCACTTAAAAGTGACCCGGCTCTGTTTGCAGTTAAAATATTTTCAAATGAAAATTATAATTCAAAAATATATGGAGAACTGTTCATTTTTAAAATTGTTATTTTAAATGTGAAGGTTTTCTGCTTGTGAAAGGGAGCTAACATCTATGTTTGAGATTTTTATTTTTTAAAATAAGGAAAAGAAATATAAGGTCATTATACGTTTTGAAAAAAAGAATCCTTTCTTATGGCATAAACAAACAGGTTTACCCTCGGCTCCTACTGCAGCCCTCAGAGTGTAAATCAGAGAGGCAGCCCGAAATGAAAAGCCCAGGCAGCTCTGAGACTTGTCTCGCATCGTCAGCCTCACTGCAGTGTAAACTGTTGTTTAGATGGTGGGGACAAATAGGAAAACTTTTAGAGAAGTTAAGAATACACAACTTTTACCTAGAAGAAGCTTGCCCCTAGGGCTGGATCTAAGTCTTTTGAAAGCTATGCCTCTCTACTGTTTATGAAACATGGAAAGAGGTATCTTTCAGACATTCTTGTTTCTGTTCTTAATAGATACTGTTCTGCTAGAGGGAGGACATATATGCCTATGCTGGTTTTAAGTAGGGTCAGGTCAAATTTGAGTTCATGGTAGTAGCCCTGTTATGTCAATTAATTTGGCAGAAAGAGAAGAAAATATCTATATGAAAAAATTTATTGGGTGTTTCTCACCTAATTGCTGAAGAACCCACTAACTCACAAGTTTGGCAAATATTTTGGTCTTATCGACAAAAAAGAATACAGTGCAGAATATAAGTCAGTTGGAGAATCACATGCACCAATAATATTGCAGATTCTTTGTGATGAATTTTAGTTACTACTCCTACACACAGACATGGTTTGACCTTACTTTACTAATATTGTCATTGAGAATCACAGAAACTTTTACCTTACAGATACTAACAGTAGATAAGAGACTATTAAAATTCAAAATGTTGGCTCTTTCTAGAGTTAAAAAAAATCTAGTAATATAAAAAAGAGCATGTAACTCTGAAAAGGATCAGACATAGAATTAAGAATTAGGATCCTGCCTGACCTGTGGTGGTGCAGTGGATAAAGCGTTGACCTGGGAACACTGAGGTTGCCAGTTCAAAACCCTGCACTGGTCTGGGCAAGGCACATATGGGAGTTGATGCTTCTAGCTCCTCCCCCCTTTCTCTCTCTCTCTCTCTCACACTCTGTGTCTCCTCTCTAAAATGAATAAAATGAAATAAAATAAACCTTTAAAAAGAAAAAAAAAAGAATTAGGATCCTAAATCAGGTTTGGCCTAATGGGTGACTTGGGCATTAACCTCACATCACAGAAATTGTTTTATTATATGTACAACTAAGGAGAAGGTACTTCATATATTTAATCCTACTATACATTATATATTTTTATGAGAAAGGTATGACTCTTTTTATTTCTTAAATTAATAAGGTTTAGAAAGTCCATATGACTAGAAAAGTATAGTCAGTGAACACTAGAGTCAAGTTTCCAACCCAGGTATGTTAAAGAACAAAACCCACAGTAATTACATTGCATTTTTGTTACTTACCAAGAGACTCAGGATGATTTCTGATTGCTTATGCAACATAGAGAATACATAATATCAGCATTGTTTTGGTAACCAAGAACATACAAATTTTTGGCTGCAATCTAGAGTTATTAGTGGGGAAATCAAGCAAATTTTGCAAGAATTCCAGGACTTCAAAGTAGTAATCGCAATCACCTAAATCCTACTGCCAAAAAACAAAACAAAACAAAAAAAAAAACAAAAAAAAAAACCCAGAATATTTTCTGAAGGCATGGAGAGTCAATAAAAACAGGCACATATAAAGAAAAGTTGAATTAGAAGAGGCAAGGGATGTTTTTCTGGTTTTTATTTTTAGGGCAAATCATAGTCAGAACTCTACAGAGTTTTAAATTCCTGATGAAAAAGCCACAGTCTTTTAGGGGTGAGGAACCCCAAAACAGAACATGGAACATCCACAGTGACTAGAAAGAGAGAAGCCCCAGATGGGAGAGTGACTATTTTATTCTAAGGTTTGCAGATTTTATATATTTTAGGAGTGCCACGAATTATGTATGCATAGAACAAACAAATCACAGCCTAGATGAGATTAGAAGAGATGAGCTGAGATTTGAGTAGATATCAAAGTGAGAGTTTGTAATCTGTGTTTAAACAATTTAATTGTCTGCCAAACAAACAACAAAAAATTAAACTCTGGTAAAATATAACAGAATTGAGAATCTCCACTATGTAACATTCTCAATGTATAGGATACAAACCAAATTATTCAACAATTGAAGAACAAAAAAAAAATATGACTCAGGTGATGCAGATGTTGAAATTAGCAATAAGTATTTAAATGCAACTGAAATAACCATGCTCAATTTAAGAAAGCGTGCTGTCAATGTATGAAAAAATAGGAAACCAACAAATAGAATTTGGCAAAAATAACAAAATAAAAATTCTGTAACAGAAGAAAACACAGTATCTACAATAAAATATTTAATGGATGAGATTAAAAACATAAATATCTCAGAGGAGAGAATCAATGAGCTTGAAGACAGGTGAATAGAAATCATTCAATTTGGAATAGAAAAAGAGAGAAAAAGAATAAAAAAGATTAAAAGTAGGAAAAAGAAAGAATACTAGACTCTGAAGCTATGTGGTAATATCTAATTAAAGGCCTAATATGTATGTAATAGGTACCCAGAATAGAAGAAACAGGATGAGGTCTACAATAATAAACACATAATGTTAAAACTTTTTCCAAATATTAGTGAAAGACATAAATTTATTGATTCAAGAAGCTCAACAAACTTAGGCAGCGCATATATTTTATTTTACTACTTGATTTTTTTGTCTTTATTGTATCATACCTTAAGCGCTAAACTGATTTCCCCAACTCTTCGAGTTCTCATCTTGCTACAACTTTATTCCATTTGTATTTCTAAGTAACAGATTTGACAATGTAACCAAACCCTTTATTCAACAAGGGTGTATGGCTTTCCATTGTCTTTGGCATAAAATATTTAATGACAAGTAATGCTCTTTTCTTCCATCTGCTCACGTGATACTTTGTTGTTGTTTTTCTTTTTTTTTTTTTTTTTTGGTCATTTTTTGACCAAGCTCTTCATTTTTGAACTTTTACTCATGGTATACTGTTGTGGTGACAATGAACTACTCAGAGTAGTAAACCTGTCATTTGGTTTCTGTTCCTCACATGGGGTACCACTTGTTGTGGCAACAATGAACTACTCAAAGACCAGATGACATGTTCTGAAAGGTTGAGGGGAGGCAGTAGCCTTGGTCAGCAGACTAGAACTGAAGCCCCCTCCCCAGCCTTACTCAGATATTTATTAGCCAGTATAAATAACTCAAGGAAGCAGACAGCAGAAGTTTTCAGGGGTGAAATAAAGGACAAGGAACATGCTGACTCCTAATCTCTGTTCCCAGAGCCTAGACAGTTTTGTGTTGCTGAAACTTATGCTGCTGTTTTGCTGTTTCCAGCACACACTGTTTCCAGTACTGGTCAGAGAGGCCCTGGCTTTAATCAAATAATCCCACAAGAAGCCAAATTGGCTTTTGCCCTAGGGCTCCTCACTGCCTCTGATGTTTACCCTAACTCTGCAAGTCTTCACTGCATATTCCTACACTACACTATATTAATTTGAACAACAGCTATGCTTTTAGTTTAACCATTTTTCTCTTACTTGTTAAAGACAGACATAATTCTCAACATTTCAGTAGCACTTATATATTCAGGTTTTTTGAGCCATTCAATACTGATAGAAAAATAATTTATGTAATGCTTAAGACTCTTTTGTAGTTAGTGAGGATACTTCCCTAGAGGGAATTTCAGCTTTATGATAATATTGCTGTCGAAAATAACAATTGTGAATGCAGAAGTAAATCAGAAAATGGAAAGAGCTAATATATAATAAAATAGAAAACAAAAGTATTTTGTAAAGGAGACTTCAGAGTTATTTTCCTTCACAAATTCTAGAAGCACTTTTAAAATATAATTATGTAAATATAATGATTGAGGGATTATATATTTATAATTTTATTATATATATTTCCCTGAAAATTACAAAAAGTTTTAGATTTTACTTCTTTTAAAACTTATTTCTCTCCTTTTCTGGTTTGTAGACTTTAGACTTACGTGCTTAAGGATTTCTGGTTTACCAAGAAAAAAATAGGTTTTATTTTTGTATTCAAGCAATGTGGTTGTTGTTTAGCACAGCACCAACTATGGCCAAATAATTAATATGAAAGATACTTTAATAGGCGGTGTTGCTATTAAAGGGATCCTTTTAGGAAACTACAGGTTCCCTAGAAATTTGAATCTGGGTCACTTGAGAGTATAGAGAATATGCTTGTGATTTCTGTGAAAGATAAAAGTCACTGTAGGAAAAATCCAAATGACAGAATATTAGAAAAAGGACCAACAGTAACCAGAATGGTAGAGAAATCATCAGATCTTTCTTCCAAAAGAGGGTAGGCGTGGTCCCGTAATGCCCTGAAGGAAATGGAAATCTTCCCTCATTGTTTCACAAAAACATGGACTGTGAGATCCAAAAAAGACTTGAATATTTGAGATATAACAAGTTGAGTGCTTCACGTCATTCCTTTTCAAAATAAATATTCCTCCCCTTTCTTTTAGTTATCTCACATTAAGATGTAAGAGAATGGTTCTCTGAAAAGCATGAGATTTTGAGTCAGGAAACATGGACATGAATTCACCATGTAGTAATCTTGGGAATTTTGTCAGTTTTGTCTGACATTCTCTACTCCAGTTTCTTGATTTATCAAATGAAGAAAATAATAATCCCTTCCCATTTTTTAGGCTAAGTAACAATAATCTACATTACTTTGTCCACTGCATGTGTGTATATATACATTTTTGGGGGTGTAAGTTTAAACCACACAACATATTCAGGCTTATTTTGCCAGCTCCCTGATGCCTACACCCTCTAGATTTCTGAAATGCTAAGAAACAAAAGATTTTCTTTCTTCCTTGGCATAAAAATATCTAAATATCAATAAATTACTTTGGTCATAAATGCTAAAGAAAAGATCAAAACATCTAATTTATTGCTGAGAAATTATGAAATATTTGTCATATGGACAAGTGGTCAAATAATGTGTAATAAAAAGGTAGATAAAACATATTAGAGAGTGTTATTAAGCAATGATTACTAAACACATGATGTTATTATTCTAGACTTTATCATTGTTGTGGTCTTTGTGTCATTTAACTATTAAAATTGTTTTAATTTCTTTTCTCACTGATGAATACTTACATTTCATGGATAATATTTTATTTATAGTTTGTATTAGTTTTTGGTTACACAAACTCTGCATTGACCTCCTTATAGCAGCACAAGATTTTCCTTATGGGAGAGTTGAAATTCAGTTTCCCCTTGTAAAATTTTATCAATTTTTCTGATAGTCTGTGTCCTCAATGGTAAAATTGCAAATTAGTTCCTTAATCGCTTTATAGGTTCGATGTCTGTCTGCCTAAAAAAATAAATGGAAACTTTAAATTATTGTATAATTTAAATTAATGAGTTAATTATAACATGTGATGATGTTTAACTTTAAATCTGTGGTTTAATTTTCTCAGAACATTGGCAGAATTGTATGAAAGTAATGGAAATGCATTGTTTCATGTTAAAATAATGAAAAAAAAATGTTTAAGATGACTGAATAAATCTTTTGTTGGGAGATAAGAATCCTGAGCTGATTTTAGAGTACTGGGTCTCTGCTCGTTCTTCTTCACCCTCTTGAGATTATTGATAGGAACATGAGAGACAAACAAGGCAGTCATTATATAGCACAGTCATTAAAGCGGATTGTGAGGAAGGTACGGATGAACTCAATGTCCTCTAATCTAGCTCACCAATCTTGACTATTGACAAAGAGATTTTGTAAGTTTAGATGGGATATGTCATCAGAAAGAAGCTTATGAATGTACTTTTGTGCAGAATTTGTGGCAAAATGTAACTCCTTAAGATTCAATAGCAGATATTACAGCAATAGCAGACACATGGTACAGTAAACTCAAGAGAAGAAGATAAGTGAAAAATATACTCTCTATTCAATAATTATAGAAAAAGACTATGTTGTCTGGCATGTGGAAAAAGTATTTCGACAAGTATTAACAAGACTTCAAGTAGCTAAACTTCCTTGTCTTTCAGACAAGTAGTGTGACTTTATTTGTGGTGGAAAACTATTCAATGTATTTACAGAATCATAGATGTGGAAAACCATGCATTTACTATACCTCAGAGTTACAGTCTACTTTCTATATCTGTGCTCCATTGAACTCTATTAGCTGATGAGATATTTATAAGTGTACTTACTTCATAAAGTAGGCCATCATGTTGAATGATCATAATTCAATTATAAATTTCTATTTACTAATATTGATGCAATATCCCTCTATTTCTAACTGATTATCATTGTGCTGTCTTTAAAAGTATTTTTTACTCTTTCTTTTTCTTTGTCCAACAATATTTTTATTTATGCTATACTGGACATTGTAGTTGTCCATTCAACATACACCCACTCCCATTTAACTGTGCAACAACCATATTCATTGGGTGAAACTGACTGACCACCATTCTTGCCACTTTTCAATGCCTAGACCACAGTCTAGGTCACTATCATTACATTTATGCTCTCTCCAATAGGTTGTCTTCTGTGTTCCCTGTTTCCTTGGTCCTTTCTAAAATCTATTCTCCTATAGCCCAGATGATAATCATCAAAAGCAATAATTATACTCTGTCATTTCTCTGTTTCATTTATGCCCAAAATGTTACAACTGAATTACGTACGTTGCTGTTTAAATAAGACCTATTATTTTTATTGCTTACAAAGCCTCATTGTGATCCAGTTTTTCTCTATTTCTCCAGACTTACAATGTTACACAACTGAATTCTTACTAGGCCCTGTCTGGTTGGCTCAGTGGTAGAGTGTAAGACCAGCATGTGGATATCCTGGGTTTGATTTCTGATCAAGATACACAGGAGAAATGCCCATTTGCTTCTCCATCCCTCCCCCTCTATCTTCTCTTTCTTTGTTTCTTCCCCTTTTACAGTCATGGTTTGATTGGAGCGAGTTAACCCTGGGTGCTGAGGATGACCACAGGGTCTCTGCCTTAGGTGCTAAGAAGAGCTCAGTTGCTGAGCTATGGGGAAACACCTCAGATGGGCAAAGCATCGCCCCCTACTGGGCTTGCCAGATGGATCTCAGTCAGGGCACATGCAGGAGTCTGTCTCTCTGCCTCCCCTATTCTCACTGAATAAAAAAAATAAAGCCTGAATTCTTACTAACTAGCTATTTCAGGTTTTTCTTTCCCTTCTCTCAGACTATAAAGCTCTTTTCAACATCCAGGACTTTGCATTTGTCCTTCTTTTTCCTAGAAATCTCCCACAGCACTTCAGAAGGTTAATCCATTCTTATTTTTAGATATCAACAAAATGTAATTATTTTAAAGGTGTGCACACTAGTATCACTAAAGTACCTGCTCAAAGGTATCCTATTTCTTATTAACCAGTTTATTTCCTTCATTGAGCATAGCAAAAGAAGTAAGTTATCTCATGTATTACTTTACTTTAGTCAAACATCTAACCCAGTGGAATGAGAGCTACGTAAGGATAGAGGCTATTTCTATTTTCTTCACTGCTTTCAAATAAATACTTGAACAGTGGCTTGTAAATTGTCACTGCCCAACAAATAATTGTTACATATAAGCAAATAAATTAAGCTTTCATACATCCTTTTATCAGTAATTAGCATTGAATAACTAGTATCAATTTGTATATGTTATTGAGAATCATGATGCTAGGCCAGAGTGCTTTAAATAATGTATCATAAAACATAAAAAAAAAAAAAAATCCCCAAAAAACTATTTTCAGTAACATTACAAGAGTAGGGCTTAACATGAGATGTTGCAATAATCACTTGCCCCAGTTGGCTTCCCTGATTACTCTTGTCTATAATAATCTCTAACTGTGATGATCCAAGTTTTTGTAAATTTATATATCATTTGAGATTGGCACAGACTGTCTTGTGAAATCAAGTATAGTAATTTAAATTGGTCTGTCCTTGATAATTTATTCATGTTTATAAAAAAATATAGTAGGTGAATATGTTGCCTCTCAAAAACTAGTATTATCTTTTAGTGTATACTGCAATATAAACTGCTAGTTACTAGTATTTAGTAAAAACTAATTAAATTAATGCATATTTATGCATTTCCTTGATATAATAGTATTTATAAATTTTTTTGTGTGGACTTGACCTAACCTCTTTCTCTCAAAAAATTTCTTTAAAGAAAAAGGATTTTCATTTCTGGATAGGGTCCAAATTCTTATTTTCTTCTTTTCTGTTGTAGACACCAAAATAAGGAAGAGATGATAATTCAGAGTTTTCCATTTGACAGACATCTTTGATTGACACTAGACTTGTGCTGAACTTTAAAGATACAGCAGGAAACAAACAGATAAATTTCCTATTGGGGTGTCCATCATATCCTGGATATACATAAATAATAAGTAAGCACATAGATAAAATAACAGATTTTTTTTATATGTTTTGAAGGCAAAACTGAAATGGTTCCTGTTGTTTAGCTGACCAACTGGGGGTGGGGGGAGGGAATCCAGGCTTTAATCAAATAATCCCACAAGAAGCCAAATTGGCTTGAACAATAAATATTGACCTAAAAGGAAAAAGAAAATGTCTATGTGGACTGAGTTTGTAATAGGTTGAAGGGATTCATGGTTTAGAGCGAGAGCTTTTGATTAGAGATCAAGAGGGAAAGTGTGTGGGAAAGTGTGTATAACTGAGTTGTGTAGTGTAATAATAAAACTTTATTTGATTGTTTTTTTCAAACTTCCACAAATATTTAAAGTTATTCTTAGTTGTCGTTGGTTGCTACAGTGATGTCCTATTGCTTAAGTGGATTGCACTGAATTAGTTCATACTTGGCCTAGTGGCTGATAGGAAATATTCAATATATCGCCCTTCTTCCATTGTTATATTAACCTGACTTTGCTTATGACTTACATAACAATTATTCCTTGTACTTGAAAGCTTGCTAAGTCCTGTCATAGAACCTTTCTTCATTCTTACTCCCTGCCCTCTGGCCTATCTCTCCCTCACTGACATCTCCCACGTACTCTTCTCTCCCTCTCCCTTCTCTCTCTCTCATATTTATTAAGCCCTTACAATGGATTGAGCAACATAAATTTCCAGGAACATTAAAATAATAATTAGAGTTTATTTATAGATTTTACTTTTGCATTATCTAAGGTCTTCAGTGTTTCATGTAAACTAACCAAGTCCTAGTATTCTCTCAGAGATCCTGTTACATTTTTCTATAAATTACATTGTTCACTATGGTTGTTCACAGCAAAGCTAAGTTGGTACGTCTGCAATTTCCAAAGTTATAATTTTTCTCCTTTTTTTATAAAGATGAATGTAATATACAGACCATTTTTTCTCCTTGGTTTGATATTTTTTATAGATGTGTCAATATATCCTGTCTAGAAGGTCTCAGGAGCCCTTCCCAGTCTCACAGCTGAGTATTTAGGATTGAATATTAAATAACTGTGCTCTCTGTGCATATTTAATATGTAAATATGCATATACATAATAAATTCTGACAATACAGCATTTGACTAAAATTTACATATATATATTTTACAGGGAAAGAGAGTCAGAAAGAGGGATAGATAGGGACAGACAGACAGGAACGGAGAGAGATGAGAAGCATCAATCATTAGTTTTTCGTTGCTGTTGTGACACCATAGTTGTTCATTGATTGCTTTCTCACATGTGCCCTGACCACAGGCCTTCAGCAGACCAAGCAACCCATGCTGGAGCCAGCGACCTTGGGTCCAAGCTGGCGAGCTTTTGCTCAAGCCAGATGGGCCCGCGCTCAAGCTGGCGAGCTTGGGGTCTCGAACCTGGGTCTTCCGCATCCCAGTTCGACGCTCTATCCACTGCGCCACCACCTGGTCAGGCATGAAATTTACCTATATATTTTTAAATTTAAGTTTATAACAGTTTTATATCACAGATGATAAAATGGAGGCAGAGGAAGATTGCTGTCTTATCAGTTGAATCATCAGTTTGAGGATCAGTTGAGAATCAAGTTAGTTTTGAAATAGAAAGCTAATTTATTCCCCAATTGCTGCTCTGTTCTGTAGAATTAAGTGTTGCTTCATTATTTATATTTAAATAAATACAACCCAACTTAATAGTTTGTTGTAGTCATCTCCTCATAAATAGGTATTAAGAACTTATTTTATACTCTACATTGTGTTCAACCCTAAGGGTCTCTATAAATGAAAAGGTATATTTCTTTGCCTTCTTGAGGTATACCTTTTCATTCTTCTGCCTTTAAAGTGGGTCCTGTAAAAATGCTTTAGTTTGCATGCAGTGTGTGCTTGTGTATATGTATTTTTCATTGTTATGACAAGAATGTGGACTCTTTAAGTTCTTCCATTATTGCCTTTAAATGTTTAACAATATGTCAATAAATGCACAGAGCAGTAACCAAAACAGTATATAAGAAATTCATATAATAGTGTTTAACCAATAGATTTATGCCTGGACATGTGGTTTTTGAGTAAGTCATTTAAACTTTTCATGACTTGTTTTCCTTATCTCTAAAATAAAAATCTTTAGACTGGAAAGTATTCAAAGTTTCTTTAAGATTCTATTAATTTTTTTACTATGTCTGACTTCGATCCTACAAGCTTCAATTTAGGTCAAGGCTTCATATTAGTTTCTCAATGGAAAGATAGAACAGATTATTTTTCTTTTAAAATTACAGCCTTAGGAGGAAAACAATACAGTTGACCCTGAACAATATGGATTTGAACTGCATAGTTCCACTTATACACATTTTTTATTTCAATAAATACAGTAATTGTATTTTTTGTTCCTTATAAATTTTCTTAACATTTTCTTTCTCTAGCTTACTTTATTACAGTATATATTACATATAATACACAAAATATGTGTTAATTGATGGTTTATGTTATTGTTAAGGCTTCCAGTCATCTGTAGGCTATTAGTACAGTTAGTCCTCTGTATCCAGATTTGTAATCTCGATTGAAAATACTGTTTTTGATCCATAGTTAGTTAAAACTGTGGATATGAAAACTGCAGCTATTAAGAGTCAACTTTAGTTAAATATTTGGGAATCAAAATTATATGCAGATTTTCAACTGTGCAAAGTGGCCCATACCCCTAAGCCCACTTTGGTCAACTGTACATGACATTTGGGGCCATGATTCTAAATTTGGAGAGAAAATATATTAAAAAATATAATCTTTAATCAGTTTGGTCAATAAAATATCATCTTCTTGAGTGAAAGACAAATTTTTTAGTAGTAAACAGTTATTTAAAGTTTTTTAAGAAGGCAACAGTAATTTTATTGAACTGAATCAGTACAAAATCTTTCCTGTAAAACTTGAAATTAAGCAAAATCATATACTATATATTTTCCAGATATAAAACTAGCCTTGTTATATCTCTAATCATTTTTTTAAAGTGAGAGGCAGAAAGGCTGAAAGACAGACTCTTGCATCCGCCCAGACTGTGATCACTCAGCAAACCCACTTGGGGGCGATGCTCTGCCCATCTAGGTAGCTGTTCTGTTGCTTGGCAACTGAGCTATTTCATCACCTGAGGTGAAGCCATGGAGCCATCCTCAGCGCCCAGGGTCAACTTGCTTGAACCATTCAAGCCTTGGTTGCAGGAGAGGAAGAGAGAGAAAGGGGGTGTGGTGGAGAAGCAGATGGTTGCTTCCACTGTGTGCCTTAATCAGGAATCAAACCTGGAGCTTCCACATGCTGGGCTGATGCTCTACCACTGAGCCATCCGGCCAGGACCTCTAATAATATTTTGAATTGAATATTTTTGGGTGACACTTGTTTACAATATTATATAGGTTTTAGGTGCACAATTCTACAACACATCATCTGTACAATGGATTGTGGATTGTGTGCTCACCACCCTAAGTCGAGTCTCTTTCCATCACCACTTACTCCCTTATACTTTCTTCCACTTTCCTCCCACCACAAACTCATGACAGAAATCATCATACTGTTTTCATGTGTATGAGTTCTTTCTCTTTTCTTTGTCACTTCTTGCTCAATCTTTCCACCCCTTTCACCCAACTTTATCCACCACTGACAGTTGACAGCCTGCTCTGTTTGAGTCTGTCTCTATTTTGTTGTTGGTTCATTTTGTTCATTAAATTTGCTCCAATAAGGGATTATTATCCAAAAAATATAAAAACCTCACAAAACTCAGCAACAAACAAACAAACAATCCAATTAAAAAATGGGAAGGGTATTTGAACAAACCCTTCTCCCAAGAGGACATTCAAACGGCCAACAGGTATATGAAAAGATGCTCATCTTCACTAGCTATTTGAGAAATGCAAATCAGAACTACAATGAGATATCACCACCTGTTAGATTGGCCATTATCAACAAGACAGATAATAACAAGTGCTGGAGAGGTTGTGTAGAAAAGGGAACCCACATTCACTGCTGGTGGGAATATAAATTAGTACAACCATTATGTAAGAAAGTATGGTGGTTCCTCAAAAAACTAAGAATAGAATTACCATATAACCCAGCAATCTCACTACTGGGTATCTACCCAAAAGAACTCAAAAACATTGGTTCATAAAAACATATGCAGCCCCATTTTCATTGCAGCATTATTCACAGTGGCCAAGACATGGAAACAACCAAAAAGCCCTTCAATAGAAGACTGGATAAAGAAGATGTGGTACATATATAAAATGGAACACTACTGGGCCATAAGAAACAATAACATAGTGACATTTATGACAACATGGATGGACCTTGATAACATTATACTAAGTGTAATAAGTAAATAAGAAAAAACTAAGAACTATATGATCTCACATATAGGTGGAATATAAAACTGAGCCTTATAGATAAAAGTGAAGGGACATAGATAAAAGTGAAGGGAATGTGGGAAAGAAGGAAAGAGATTTGAATGAATGAGGAGAAGGATATAAAGAGGGACAAATACTTTGGGTGATGGGTATACAACATAGTCAGTACTTCAAATGCCATAGAAATGATCATCTGAAACCTATGTAGACTTATTGAACAATGTCACCCTGTTAAAATTAATTCTCTAAATAAAATAAAAAAATAATAAAGCTGAAAAAAAATTCACATGTGAGTGAAATCATATGGTACTTGTCCTTCCCTAACTGGCTTATTTTACTTAGCATATTAAAAGTATGTAACAGAATAAATCAAAATAAACCTGAAATTCCTTGTATAAGCATTTTTTCTTAAACTAAGATCAATATTAACTACAGTACCAAGTGAATAGATAAGACACATCTCAGTTCAAAGTCAGTTAAGGTGCTTGCTGTAACTACTATATTATCTAATTCTTTTTTTTTTTCCCTGAAATTTGGCACCATCAGCTAACTGTAAAAACTTTGAAATCTATGACTCTCTAGAATAGCAACTTAAAAGTTAGATAAAATTAGCTTTGAGATATATATATATATATATATATATATATATATATATATATATATATATACACACACACACACACACACACACACACACACACACATGTATGTATTATTTTAACGGGTATCTGGACACACAAAAAACATTAAAATAAACATGTGTAATATAAACAGAAATAAATAAAATTATTTCACATGAATAATTTATCAGCACTGAAGAAAAGAAAAAAACAACTATTTGAATACGAACACAGTATTTTAACTCCGAAACTTCCTATTAGATGCATGATAATTGTAGAGAACTTTGTTAGCCAGTTTATTTTTCTCACTGTTTTGAGTAAAAAATTTCTTTAACATTGTGTATTCTAAGATTGAGTAAATGAATTAACTTCCAATGATGGTACTTGCCTGAATCAATTATTACTATGAAGTTTGAAAAGCAGTGATTTTCTTATTCTATGATTTCCTCCATATTTATTATGGCTAATTTGCATTTGAGTATAAAAGGAAAAGAGATTTTATGTTCTATTTTTATCTTCTGGAAAAGTCTGGAATAAAATGTATCCTAGTAACAATGAGCATATCTGGGACCCGGATCTTCTTTACTATGTACCACTCTCTACTAAAAGTAAACAGGGCTCTTTCAAGAAGTGGGTCATTCCAGGGATAAAGTAAAGAAATACAAGATAAAGCTGAAACTTTCTGTTGTGCCATGAAAAAATGTGCTCAAAATGTAGAGGGAATGTGAAAGGACACAGGAGTCAGATTGAAGGGGCTTTCATTTGCTAAAATAATATTAACATATACATATATGCCAATGATTAAACCCATTGAGCAGAACAAGATATCATTAGCCTGTATTGACAAATACAAATAGAGTGAGGGTAACTTTTTTAAAATAGTCAAATGTTAACTAGACAACTAATAAATATAGAAAGAATTATAGAATTATGCAATGATAAAATTACAATTTTTCAACCTATATATTGATAACACATTCACACAAGGATCATCAATACATATTGAAATTAGGGGCAAAAGTTTGATGATAACTAGGATATTTACATGATCTCAAAGTAATAAGTCTTAGTGGAAAAACTTGGCACAAACTAACTTAAGCAAGATATCAGAATTAACGTGACCAATTATGGAACCAAGCACATCATGTGCCTTCTGTAATGATGGGTTGAGAAGAACACAACAGCCCTTTCGTCTTTGTGACTTTTGCCAAAAATTCAAAATCTGAATATAATCATGAGGAAATACTATAGATATCCAAATACAGTACCATTGTTCAAACAAATGGCCAACCCTTCAAAAATGGCAAGTTTTACTATTCTCCAATAACAATACAAAACAAAAATACCAGGGCTTTTTGGATAAGTGGTTGATTCTAGTTTTCTGGCTTCTAATGTTGGGCCAAGGAATATTCAAGATAAGCCTGGAGCTTCTTTAAGTGCCAGAAAATAAGGAAGTGGTAAACCAATAACCACATTGATAGAAGTATATCAAAGGGACTCAAAAGCTAATTGAAAGAGCTCTGGATAGCCAAAGATGGAAAAATTGAGCAACAAAATAAGTAATGTAGCATTGGATAATAACCAAGGGTAAAAATAAATATTAGTATCTATACTAATATAAATGAATGAATGAATAAATACATGAATGGGGGAAAATAGACAAATCTCCCAATAAAAAATCTCTAAATAATGTATGTAAGTGCTCTGCCCTGAAGGAGGTGGAATTTAACTTTCCACTCCTTAAGAGTGAGCTTCTTTCTAAAGGTTGCTATAATGAAAAGTAGGTGTGTGTGTGTGTGTGTGTTTACAGGGGTTAGTTTATAGTTTTATACTTTTATGGGGCCAGCACGCTTCCGCTGTGCTACTCTGCTAGCGGCTATAGTTTTATACTTTTAAATGTAGAGACCTGGCAAACACTATCTCAGCCAGTTGATCAAATTTAGTATCAACAGTGATAACTCATGTTGTAATATGTACCCTTGATGTTAGTTAATAATAGTACTTTATTTCTGTGTTCTTCCTCTTAAAAAACTGATAACCCCAGTATAATGAGAAAGAAATATCAGATAAACTGAAATTGAAGGACTTAGCAAAATACTTATTTTCATCAAATCTATCAAGATTATTAAAAATAAGGTAAGTTTGAAGAAGTCATAGTTTAAAGAAGTCTAAGGAGTCATGATGAGTAAATGCAATGTTTTATCCTGGAAGGTCACCTGGGATGGAAAAAGGACATTAGGTAAAAAGTAAGAAAATCTTAAAGTATGGACTTCTAGTGAATAATGTATCAATATTGGTTCATTAGCTGTGACAAATGTATCATATTTATGTAAGACTTTAACAAGGAAAACAAGGTACAGGATATATGAGAAAACTGTATTCTGTCTTTTAACTTATGTAAATCTAAAACTATACTAAAATAATTTTTTTCAAAAATATATGTCAAAGTCATAAAAGACAACAGAAGGCTGAAGAATGTTTTAGATTAAAAATGAATGATGCTATGTGCAATGCATGGTTCTGGATTCAACTCGCCAGCAGATTTCTTTTTCTTTTTGCAATAACTGGCATTAGTAAGACAATTGGAATTTGAATGATTTACCTCAAGGAAGTGATTTCCCTGGACTATCCTAGGATTTGAGGCTCTACACATACAAGGCATATAAATCCAGGAGCAGGTTCTACGTGACAACTGCTCCCTTCCACTGCAGCTCACATAAACAGAACACATGTGGCCCTCATAAGTGATTATTTCTAGATAAATTTTTGATCACCTTGTTTGCAAAACACTTGCAAGTTCATCAATATAGGTAGCTCACATTCCAGAGAACAAATATATTTTAACTTCTTTGTATTGCTGGAAGACTCCCCAGACTGGGAGGAGACATCTCTTTATGAAACTGTATTGTTTCCACAGGATTTTCCTGAGAAGCAGTGCAGTGCCAGCTGCCTCTGCCTCTGCCACAGCCACAGACACCCACCCCTGCCCCCTACCACACACACCTGGCTCAGCGTTGGAGCTGTGGAAATGGTTGAGAAATAGAATTTAACAATAGCAGTTGAATTGAAAAATGTTTTTTTTTGTTCTTATTTCTGAAGACTGTTTCCAATGAATTATGATATTATAGTTATTAGAAAACAGCAAAAAATATGACTGACAGGAAAAAAAGGGAAGAAAAAGGTAAAGATTACATGCCACATGCCCCCACTCATTGGTAAATTCAGAAATAGTCCTGCTTTAAAAATATATAATAGACATAAAAAAGAGACTCAGAGACATGGAAAAGAGTGTGGTGGTTAGGGGGAGAGGAAGGAGAGAAAGGGGGGGGGCACAAAGAAAACCAGAGAGAAGGTGAAAAAAGACAATTTGACTTTGGGTAATGGGTATGCGACATAATCAAATGTCAAAATAACCTGGGGATGTTTTCTCTGAACATATGTAGCCTGATATTTATCAGTCACCCCATTAAAATTAATAAAAATAAAGAAAGAAGCTTAATATATATATATAAAATGGAAAATTAGACTGCATTTGGAATCAGTTCAGTGAATGTACTTCCTGTTACTGTATTGTTCTCTATCAATATCACTCTTAGAATTAAATTTGAAAGGGCAGTTGTCCTATAGGAAACTAAATTAAAAAGAATAAGTTTTCTAAGGGGAAATAGATTGAACATATTAGTTTCTTATATCATGGGTATTCAGAAATGTTTGAAATGTTGGGCAATACTACTCACTAAATACATTTCTCGAAAATCTAAGAGTTCTTTCATCCCATTTTTAATCTTTATAATTGCTACTTGAAGGGTTGCCCTAAGCAATGCAGAAGTATTGCTCTGATGGGATAAATGCATGTAATTACTCCAGAGCCTTACGCAGAGAGATGAATAATTATTTGAACGTAGAGCACTTGAAGTCTCCATCCCTGTGAGGAACAAAAGGAAAAGTCATTCTCCAGGTAAACCCTAGACTAGAATCACCACTGAATCCCGGGGCCTTTCATTCTTCCCTTGAGCAATATACATCTCAGCAGTTTCTCTCTGAATTCCATCGCTGAGGATATTTCTTTTTCTTTTTTTAATCTAGAAATATTATTTTCATTGGAATACTTCTTTTTCAAAGGACTCAATAATGAAATATGGATTATTTTTTAAAATAATTTTTTAAATGTGTTTTATATTTTTAGATTAAAACTGCAATGTATGAGATTTGTGGAAAATTGGATCAAAATTAAATAAAATAAGCCCTCACTTTGGGGACTTTTCGAAGGCAAACTTTGTAGGGGACCTGTTTTTGGTTTAATAATTTCTCCCAGTATTGAAATTTATAAATATATTTTTGGGAGGGCCCTTAACTGATCATTGCTATGGGACGCAAAGTGGGGAAAAATAGATAAACACTTCTTGAACTATTTTGTATTAATCACACTTTATGTTAGATGAGCTCTTTGTTAAAAACCTCCTTTTTGAGGATACGTGCACTGCTAGGTTTCCAGATTTTATCAACAGAACCAAAACAGTCATGTACCAAGAGTCAAAACAAATGTAATTATGTTCATAAGAAAAGGGGACTAAACAAGAATAAATTCAAAATAGATGCACTCAGAACGTGGGAATAATAAAAAAAAAATGCTTCTTTCTCCAGGTTGACAAAACTCATACCAGGGTTTTCAGCATAATTTGCCATCTTGATCAACAGCCCTAGTGCAGGGCATTTGCATACGAGTCTTTCGCCATAGCCCTGTTTAAATGCCTATGGCATTGCCCAGAATATAGTAGGTGCTTAAAATGATTACTGAATTATTAAACTTGCCTTCTAAGCATCCAACAGATGAAGTATGGCAAAAAGGGGGAAGGATGTGCCCTCTTTCTTTTATCTTACACATGTAGCCTGAGGTCTGGTTCATATTGAGGCAACTTTTGATGTTTTCTCCAAAAACAGACATTGGTTTCAGAATGTCTCTAAAAAGACCCATCTCCTTGAATAATAAGCTCCTTAGAAGAACATGTTAAACTACACCTTTTATCAGTTATTATTTCTTTTGTATTTTTTAGGATGCAAATTGAGTAATAAGAAAGGAAAGAAGTCAGAGAATTCTTTCTTTGAGAATATCAGGCACATGGTTACACCTTGACCATAGAATTAAGCATGTGAAATTTTAGTTTTGTTTCCATGATGTATATTTTTCTTCCACATATGCCTTGTCTGTCATAGTATTTGTAGGATGCAGAAAAAGTGACATCTTTCTTTCACATCAATAAGAGTAAGTCTTCTAGAATTATCTCCTATCTCTTTTGGTCCATTTAGCAGAATTAATCCACATGCTATTGTCAGATGCCATTCCTCTATCTTATGATTTACATCAATGATGTGTGCGATATGCTTATCTTTGTTGTTGCTGTTGTTATTTTTGTGACAGAGACAGAGAGAGGGACAGATAGGGACAAACAGGAAGGAGACAGGAAGGGAGAGAGATGAAAATCATCAATTCTTCGTTGCGGCACCTTAATTGTTCATTGATTGCTTTTTCATATATGCCTTGACGGGGGGGGGGGGGGAAGGGGGGAGGGAGCTACAGCAGACCTAGTAACCCCTTGCTCAAGCCAGTGACCTTGGGCTCAAGCTGGTGAGCTGTACTCACACCAGATGAGCCCGCGTTCAAGCTGACAACCTCAGGGTTTCAAACCTGGGTCCTTAGTTAAAGAAATAAAATCTTTTGTTTTTCTCTGAGTATTCTAATGATTTTTCTCTCATTTCTGCAATTTGATTATGATATATTCAGTGTGATTTTCATTCTCTTTTACTACCCTGGCTGGAATTTGAGAAGCTTTCTGGATTTCTGAGTATATTTTTTTACAAATTTGAGAACAGAGCAAAATAGTAATTATTTCTTTAAATATTTTTCAGCTTTCTTTTTCTTTCTGGGAAACAATTATATGGGTTTTACCACTTAATACTGTACTACTTAGAAATGAGGCTCTGTTCAATTATCCTGTATTCTTCTCCCCTTCCTCCTTTTGTTTAGTTTTTTTTTAAATTATTTGTTTCTATATGTTTTCTTATCAGTTTTCTCTTCTGCAATATCTACTATTCTCTCAAGCTGTTGCAGTGTAGTTTTTTTACTGGATTTTAATTTTCCATTTCTTAAAGTGTCATTAATTTCCTTTTATATCTTTAATTTCCTCATTTTGTTTATTTTATTTTAAATCCATTATCACATTTATTATTGTTCTTTTAAAGACGTAGTCTCTAACTTTAGTAGCTCTGAAATTTTTTATTTCCTTCTTTCATTTATATCTCACATTTTCTCACTTGTTTCCACTGTGTAGTAAATTTTATCAAATTTTGAACATTGTTAAGGTTTATATATATATATAGTGAGAGGAGGGGAGATAGTGAGACAGACTCCCACATACACCCCGACCAGGATCCACCTGGTAATCCCCGTCTAGGGCTGATAATCGGATAAACCGACCTACTTTTAGTGCCTGAGGCTGATGTGCTTGGACCAACCAAGCTATTCTCAGCACCCACACTGACACTCAAACCAATTGAGCCACTGGCTGTGGGAGGGAAAGAGGGAGAGAAAGGAAAGAGTGAGGAGGAGAGAAGCAGATGGTTGCTTCTCCTGTGTGCCCTGACCAGTAATCAAACCTGGGACATCCATATGCCAGGCCGACACTCTACCAAGCCAACCAGCAACGGTCATTAAGATGATCTTTTTGAGAGTTTGAATTCTGTTGCTTTCATTTAAGAGTGTTGAAGTATGAAAATTCAGTTATTTGCACATTAGCTTGATTGCTTTTGTGGATCGTTTTTGTTAGGTTAAGTATAAAATAGCTATTATTTTAGATCAAATTTAGTCCTACTTCTAAGTTGTTACCACTATAAGATCTCTATTGGGTTTTTTGGATGTGCAATAAGTTCTCTCTATATGGCTTAGTGACATCCCATGGATGGTTTCCTTGGTTTCTTGGTGTTATACCCTACACAAGCTCAATTTAATCTTCGACAGACTGATTTTATCTCTTATATTATCATCTGTGCTCTTTCTCTGTGTAGTCGCTCTATTCCAGTATTCTGCCAGCCTTATTCCAGCTGTGTCAACCTCCCCAAACAGCAGCTGATGGCCAGCAGTCAGCAAGTTACCTGTGCTCTTCTTGTGTTTCTCCTCCCTGTAACACATCCAGGAAAGTGAATTATGGCATAAAACCAAAGCATTTGCAGAATCCATTTCATTTTTCTTCCTCTTCTCTCAGGAATCAAATGTTTCTGATGATTGTTGTTCAGTGCCTATATACAATCTTTTCATCTATTTTTCCTAGTATTCTATTTTCATACAGCAGGATGGCAAACCAATATCAATTAATATCCGATCCTTGGGTAAAACATCCTGACACCCCAGCATATGTTATGCTAAATATATTGTTCTAATATGTAAATGCTCTCTTTTATTGGAGTATTGCATTCAGGAAGCATGGAATATTTATTATTGACTGAGCAGCTGGTTTTACTTCCATTTTCTATTGTAAGCCATGTGTCCATTCAAGGAACAGACTGCTTAGTCATCAGGGGTTTACATTTCAAGCAAAAATAATTGTTAGATTGGAATGTTAACTAGAGTTTTTCTCTGAAATGTTCAAGAGTAGCTGACTAAGACATACTCTAAATCTTTCAGGCTTCACCAAACTGTAAGTCAAATCTAAACTTTAATTATAAATCTTAATAGTTTTATGCCCCTACCATTCATTTAAGAAACCCTGGAAAATTTACTTTCCTCTGAGTACTTCTGAGAATTTTTAGGGGGTGTTTTAAACTGGTCTTCAATTTGTTTCTGGTTTTTGTTATTCCATAGCCTTATGAAATTTAATTTCTACATAGGCAGAGATCTGCTGGTTTACTTCTTATAGTAAAGATATACCTACTGTTTTATTTCTGAGAGGAATTGGGGCTGATTAACCATAGACTCACAGTTTGGGTTGTTTGGAACACAAAAGAGTGAGAGCTCTTTCCTCTGAGGGGAGTTACATTGCTTCTACTCCAGCTCTAATCAGTAATGCTGCCTTAGATAGTTCCAAGATTCAACGTGATTCTTGTTACTATGCCTTCTTTATTGCCAAATACATTAGTACTCCAATATAGCCACCTCCATTTTGAGAAAAATCTTTCAGATGACCTGATGCTTGCTCAAGTACAATTAGACTTTCCTACAGCCTCTGCTTTGGCTAAACATAACTTGTGACAGGAATATTCTCTTGTTTCTCTGCATGATGCTTGGCTAGCAGAGCCCTACAGTAAAATTGTTTGGAACTATCCTGATATAAAATTGAGTGAGGCACCTCTTTTAATGTGTGTGGTGTTGCCTTTTCACTTCCAAATAATATGTACAGGCTATATGTATATTAAATGGTGGGTCTGGCTAGATTCTGATGTCATCTACTCTGTGGTTTCCAAAACAAATATGCTCTTTCTCAGCCTCTTTCCTTTATTACTCTAAGTTGTGCTATCTATTCATACAATCTGATATGTGTAGGGGTTCTACCATCCAATATGTCGGTCTATCTGTGAACCTCAGGTGTTGAGAGTTGAAACCCATCTCCCTAATCAACCTCAAGGTATTCTTTAGTTTACCACATTCATCTCTGTATATCAATTTTTTTCTAACTTTACACATAAGGTACTCTATTACATAAGCATAATAACAGCCAAATTCTAAATGTTGTACAATCTTTCAAAGCTGGTTAAAACTCAGACTTAAGTTGTCTCTGGGTGCTATATGTCTGTGCCCTATAACAAGATACAAGATATATAAATATAGCCTTAATTTATGGCTACATCTCTTATAATTCTAATGAATATCAAGGGTAGTTTTGAAAGCCAATGCTCCTTTGTGGAATTATTAAAAAGCTGTTGGAATTTTTATTCATGCATTCTTAACAATGGACACCAATTATTATACCTGGCTTTCCATCACTAATAATCAGTAACAGATTGTCCAAGATATGCAGCTGCTGGGCTGCTGGGCTGGATTCCACCCAAGCCCCACAGCTCTTTTAATCATGCTTTCCAACTCAGTGGCGCTTTTCCCAAGCAATTACATCAGTACTCTTCAATTCTTCTTGGCAAATCTTATATTTTCCTTTTACTGCAAGCATGATTTTCCCCCCATTGAGATTGATGAAAATATGTTAACTGTTTGTATTTAAGATACGAAACTTTTTTCATAACCAATTTTTTTATTTTTATCTACTTCCTTTCCAATTCTATTTTGAAACATGACAACTAAAACATTTCTAAGCACAGACGGGGTGACCACCTGTCAGCATATATTGCAAAATATGTTCAATGCACTTACAAGAACATCTCAAATCTTAGATTGCAGGATATTATGAAACTAATAACTGCTTATTTTCCTGAGTAAAAGTAAAAATAGGTTTTCCCATTTAAAATTCTTTAAAAATTAATTTCACATTGTTGAGAATAAAAACATATAATGTCACCCCACTAAATGTAAAATAGCCCTATTGTTTTGAACTAAATCATGGTATAGAATTTGGAACTCATTTAAAGGCTCTCAGAAATTTGTCTTTTATGATAAATTTTCTTAAATCTTATTCACTTAGTGTCCCTGAAATCCATGTGGCCATGTAATACAAGGTCACTTAGGAATATACATAAATTATTGAATCATAATATAAGTCTGTGTGATAATAGACATAAGGTTAGTCTAGATGGTAATAGACACTTTTATCAAGAAAATATATAAATAATTTTAAAATGACTAAAAAACCATTCTTGGGAAACCTGCCTAGCATCTTCTTTTAGATTATTTCCACCTTTCATTATCTTTGTGGTATTTGAAAAATGTGTACTATCAATGATTTTTTCATAGAAATGCACACTGCCTATGGAAAGCAGTTGATTATTACTCTGTAAATATGAAGCAATTTTGCATCTATTAAGTAAATTATTTTTAATATTCCTGGTTGCCTAAATGTGTTTCTATCCTTTAGATTCTCCTTTGATCCATTTGTAACATATTACTTGTTCACTCATTAATTAGTGAAATTAAATATAGTTTTGGACATGTATATACATTTATATGAAAATGATAATTTTACTTTTTAAAGTATCTTTTG
This sequence comes from Rhynchonycteris naso, assembly GCA_037038555.1. Lineage (NCBI taxonomy): Eukaryota > Metazoa > Chordata > Mammalia > Chiroptera > Emballonuridae > Rhynchonycteris > Rhynchonycteris naso. Next base: position 301,754,955 of record CM072995.1, read on the forward strand.
ACAACTTCTAGTATAATTTAACTGTTTATTTTACTAATGTTTAATTATCATTTTTCCAATTGAATAATTTCAGAATTTTTATGTCAAATTATCTATCATTTGTGCTGTCATCATTTTATCTGATTTGTTATAATTTTTCTTGTAATGCAAGATTGAAAGCTAGACCAGCCAGTAGGATATTTTCTTGTCATTTTTGATCAATTAATAAACAATACACATGACTCAACCATAAATATAATAGTAATAATAAACTGTAGTATATTATTTTAAATTATCTTTAATGTTTAAAAAAATTAAATTAACAACTACATGAATACTCTCAGTATTGGAATTATATGTAGAAAACTCTACTTTGAATTAACTTGTTTATGCCGACTCAGCTTTATAAACTATTATTTAGGAGTAAGTATTCATATTTACATTTAGTTTAAATTAAAATGTAAAAAATTAATTAAGTGCCTGTTATCAATAAAAACCACTGAGTCCCGAAGATACAAATTTCAGTAAGTTATGGTGCTTACTCTCAGGAAGTATGAAGTCTAGAACAAAAAAATTTATAATAAAAATACTCTTCTTGAGTTTGGTGTACTATATATCCTGAACAGCTGATCTAATGCTGTTATCTACTGAATAGTTAACACTTGGTAAATTATAACTGTCACATCTCTTGTACAGAAAGGTATCTGGTCAATAATATATACTAGTAACTAATGACCCCAAATGTAGTCATAATGTGATATGTTTAAAACTATATTTTCTCTAAATGCTAAGAACACATGCTTTATTAATTTAAATTAGATAATAATAATTTATTCAGTATCTACCATGTTTCATGAACAATGTTAGATAGTAAGCTTAAAAAATCAGTATGGTAGAGGTTCTTCCATTAATTGGGCAAATATAAATGTTGTTTGGGTAAAAGGAAGTAGAAATATATATAATGAACTATATGAAAACGCTACAGGAACTAAAACAAAATTATAAGTAAAAAATTAAGTTCGGTAGCAAAGACAGAGCAACTACGCCTAAACGGTGATTAAGGTTTCCCTCAGAGGGCATTGTTAGAACTGTGTTAAAGAGGAGTCAGTTTTACTTTGTCAGAAAGTAAAAGAAAGATGGGTATTCCAGAAAAAATACTCAGTATGTGCATGGACCAGTATATAAGGCCCGAACATGCAGTGAAACACATGGTAAAGAAGTTATTGACCAATCTGGGTGGTCAAGGGATGGAAAACTAAGTGGAAGGAGCTGGAAGTGTGAAACACATATGGAAATTATATTGAAATCTAATTTTGAAGAATTTCCTATTCTGTTACAGAATGTGCTATAAATCTTCTATAAGGAATCATGTATGAGGCAACACAATTTAATGCGGATTTAAAAGTGCTAATACAGAGGAATGTGTAGGATCAAATGGAGGAGGGAGAGTAAAGACAAGAAGTCCAGTTAAGAAGGCTGTTGATTTTTTTTCCCCAAAGTTAGAAGCAGGAAGGAGTCAGATGGATTCTCTCATGTGCCCCACCAGGATCCACCCAGCATGCCCACCAGGGGGCGATGTTCTGCCCATCTGGGACGTTGCTCTGTTGAGGCCCGAGCCATTCTAGAACCTGAAGCAGAGGCCATGGAGCCATCCTCAGCACCCAGAGTCAACTTTGCTCCAATGAAACCTTGGCTGCAGGAGGGAGGGGAAGAGAGAGATAGAGAGGAAGGAGAAGGGGAAGGGTGGAGAAGCAGATGGGTAGTTCTCCTGTGTATCCTGACTGGGAATCAAACCCAGGGCTTCCACACATCGGGCCGATGCTCTACTACTGAGCCAACCAGCCAGGGCCAAGGCTTTGATTTTTTTGGCTTTTTTTGCAGGGACAGAGAGAGTGTCAGAGAGAGGGATAGATTAGAGACAGACAGACAAGAATGGAGAGAGGTGAGAAGCATTAATCATTAGTTTTTCATTGCCGTTGGGACACAATAGTTGTTCATTGATTGCTTTCTCACATGTGCCTTGACCTCGGTCCTTCAGCAGACTGAGCAACCCCTTGCTGGAGCCAGCGACCTAGGGTCCAAGCTGGTGAGCTTTTTGCTCAAGCCAGATGGGCCCGCACTCAAGTTGGCGACCTCAGGGTCTCGAACCGGGGTCTTTCCTCATCCCAGTCCGATGCTCTATTCACTGCGCCACCGCCTGGTCAGGCCAAGGCTGTTGATTTTTAATGTGTCTATTTATCTTTGTCATTTGCTGAGCTTTCAGTTCATAACTGTATGTTTTAAGGACAATCCAGGCACAATATTAAAATAAATTATTTGTCTTCAGAAACTTTGGAGACCCAGAAAAGGAACTTACACCTTCAACATGATCAGATTTCTTAGCAGCTCCATAGCTCCTTATAGACTTGTCTTTCATAATCATTCTATCTTAAAGCATATTTTCAGGAAAAAATATAAGTAGTTTATATCTAAGTATGAATTTAAACTAAGTATTAACCTTTCATAACATTTTCTATTTAAAATGTATTCACTGAGCCTAAAGTTATTATTTCATTATGTGACATTCAAGATATCCATAAACAAGTTGCCTCTTGTCCTATGGCATTTGCTTTTGCATGACTATCGTTAATTAATAACCATCATAATAGGAAGTGACTCCATTATAAGTCAAGGTTGAGATAAAGAAATGAGTGGTTATTTTTTTAATATAATTTTAACATTACAGATTTCCTGTATTCAAAATTGTATAATAATATGCAACTTTTCCTAACCACACTTTGTTCAATGTGTTGGTAAAAAGTAATGAGACACTTAAACACAAATCCTAACAGACTGAAGACCTGTTTTTCACTATTGTCCCCTCAAGTATAACAAAGTACATACTCAAGTAAAGGAGAAAGAATAGACTATAACCTTCGTTTTCCTCAAGCTAGAAATTAAATAAATTGAATCAGATTTTGATCTTGTGGTTTTTTTCTTTTTTGTATTTTTCTGAAGTGAGAAGTGGGGCGTGGGGGGGAGGCAGATGGACAGCAGATGGACTCCTGCATGCGCCCAATCAGGATCTACCTGGCATGCACACCAGAGAGTGATGCTCCACCCATTGCTCCACTGCAATCAGAGCCATTCTAGCACCTGAGGTGGAGGCCATGGAGCCATCCTCAGCATCCTGGCCAACTTTGTTCCAATGGAGCCTTGGCTGTGGGAGGGGAAGAGAGAGATAGAGAGAAAGGAGAAGGGGAAGGGTGAAGAAGCAGATGGGAACTTCTCCTGTGTGGGTGCTTCTCCTGTGTGCCCTGGCTAGAAATCCAACCCGGGACTTCCACATGCCAGCCAATTCTCTACCTGTGAGCCAACTGGCCAGGGCCAGATTTTGATCTTGTGATTTTTAACTTGATTACACTTTTACAGAATTATAAGCCCCATTTAGAAAGAGGAAGTTTCAAAAATAACAAAGTTTCAACTTTTCAGCATCAGAATTATTGATTACACAATAAATAACTTGGCCATTATTTTAAAACAGGCTAATCAGTGTATTCATTATGACTCAGTATAACCAATAATCCAAATTCTATAATATTTTACTCAGCATTTACCTTTTCTAAAAATCTGATTGTCATAATTTTAATACCATAAATTTTGCTACAGTTCTACATACTCTCTCAAACACACAGTCATGTGATCACTACCAAAGGTAAGACAAAGATTGTTTCCGTCACCCCAAATGCTCCCTTGAGCTTCTTTATAATCATTACTTCTCTTCAGCAGTAGCTTCTGGCAACCACAGATCTGTTCTTTGTCTCTATAATTTGTCTTTTCCTGAGTATCAAAATAATGGAGTAATCAAGCATGTAGCCATTATGGTTCCTTTCCTTTAGCATGTGTGAGCTTCATGCATATTGTTATATTGCTGAGTAGTATTTCATTATACAGATGACCAAATTCTAGCCACTCGCCAATTGGAAGACATTTTGATTGTTTTGAGTTTTTGGAGTTTAAAAACAAAGCTATGATAAACATTTGTGACAGAATTTTTCTAGACGTACGTTTTTCTTTATCTTGAATAAATATCTCAGGGTAATATATCTCGGTTATATGGTAGCATTATAAAAAATGGCCAACATATTTTCCAAAGTGGCTGTACCATTTTGCATTCTCACTAGCAACATAGAGAACTCCAATTGTTCTACATCCTCACCAGCTCTTGATGTTGATAGGTATGTAGTTATATCACACATTATAGTTGTAAAGTATTATCTCATTGTGATTTTAGTGTGCATTTTCTTAATGATTAATGATATAGAGTCTCATTTTATATGTTGGTCATTTTTAAATCTCTGGAAAAATGCCTCCTGAAATCTTTTGTTCATTTTTTCAATACTTGTTTTCTTATTGAGTTAAGAGAGGTCTTTATATTTTCTGAATAAGTTCTTTATTAAACATAAATTTATAAATATCTTTACCCTGTATATAACTTTTTAATTTTCTTAGTGTATTTATAAAAGAAAAACTTTTTATTATGATGAAGTCCAATGTATTTTTTCTTTTGCAATTTATACTTTTTTTATTGTCCTAATGAAGCAATTGTTTGTTGCCTTACTGAAGAACCTCATTTCTCCTATATTTTCTTCTAGACATTTGCATCTAGATCTTCATTCTGAGTTTTTTGTATATCACAAGGTATGTTCTATTTTATATATATATGGATGTTTAATTTCTTCATTATCATTTATTAGAAAGACTACCATTTTTCTATTAATTATCTGGCAAATTTTATTGAAAATTATTTGACCATATTTGTTACATCTATTTCTGAGTTCTCTGTTCTGTGTTATTGATGTATGGGCCTATTTTTTCACCAATATCACCATTTTTGATTTCTATAGTATTATAGTAATTCTTCAAATCAGGTAATATAAATCTTACTTTGTTCTTATTAAAAAATGCCTTGGCTATTCTTATTCCTTTACATTTCTATATACGTTATAAATTAGCTTTTCATTTCTATAATAAAACTGCTGGAGTTTTGATTGAGATAGTGCTGAATCTGTAGATCAAATAATCTCAGCCTACATTTGAAGCATTTAATAGTGTGTTATTTTTTATAGTATACAAAATTGCATATATTTTTTAGGGTGTATATGTATTTTATGATTTTGGTGGCTACTTTAGATTTTACTTGAAAAAATGATTACCAATTTTTCATTACCTGCATATATAAATATTATTGATATTTGTATATTGATCTTATATCCTGCATTCTTGATAAATTCATAGTTTAGTTCTATCAATTTTTATTTGTATAGGCCATTGTAGACAATCAAGTCATATAATCTCATTCATATAACATTTACTTATTTTTATTGTCGTTGTACTGACTAAGACATCCATATGATGATGAATAAGATTGTTAAAATGCACTTCCTTCTTTTTAATATTAGGAGGAAAACAAGCAATTTTAAACCATTAGTTTTGGTGTTAGCAATGTTTTTTTTATAGATGTTTTTTATCAGAATTAAGAAGTTACCTTCTATTCCTAGTTTGTTTTGAAATTTTACCATGAATGGATGTTGAATTTTGTCAAATGTTTTTTCTGCATATTTTAAATGGTCAGAATTTTTTCCTCTTTAGTCTGTCGATATGGTAAATTATATTTACTGATTTTCAAATGTTTAACCAACCTTGTACTCCTTGGATATTCACCCTTAACCACAGTTGAATATACAGGGGATTCTTGGGTTATGACACAGTTCTGTTGCTATGACAGTGATGTTACCTAAATTTTGGTGTAAGTCAAAATGCACCCTAACCTAACACAAATGGAACACTTGTGCTTTAACAGTCCAAAATGTTGTAGGTAAGTATACTGGGGGATGCCAACTCCTTCACTCATATGCTGCATTATTGCGTATTCTTCCACCATGCACAACCAAACTAGTTCTCCCACCTAGTCTGTAAATACATGCTAATGGCATAAGTTGAAACACTCATGTTTCAATTTTAAGTTTTTATGGGAGTGGGTGTTGTAAACTAGAAATGTTGTATGTTGAGACTATTGTACTCTGAGGATTCCCTGTAATAATGTTATTTTTTTAATTCTGAATTGAATTTGCAAATGCCTTATTAGGATTTCTGTGTTCATAACAATAAGTAATATTGATCTATGTATACTTTTTCTCTTTTTGTCTAGCAAAATTTTGTCTTTCTTTGTTTGGAAAATGTTGCATATAGTTGGTATTGTTTTATTATTAAGTGTTTGGTAGAATTTGGCAGAAAAAAACCCATTGAGCTTCTTGTTTTCTTTGTTGGAGAATGTTAACTATGATGCAGGTTACTTTAGTAGATGTATAACTATGTTATAAATGTCTTCTTCAACAAATTATTATTTTTTTTGTATTTTAAGAAATTGTTGGCCCTGGCTGGTTGGCTCAGTGGTAGAGTGTCAACCATGTGTGTGGATGTTCAGGGTTCAATTCCTGGTCAGGGCATATAGGAGAAGTGCCCATTGACTTCTCCACACCCCCCCCCCCCATCTCTCTCCCCCTCCTGTAGCCATGGCTCGATTGGTTGAAGTAAGTTCACTTCAGACACTGAGGATGGCTCCATGGCTTTTGATGTTATAGAGCAATGCCCCAGATGGGCAGAGAATCACCCCAGAAGGACCCATAAGTAGCTTGATAGGTGGATCCTGGTCGGTGTGCATGCAGGAGTCTGTCTCTCTGCCTCCGCTGCTTTCACTTAATTTAAAAAAAAAATAGAAATTGTCTATTTTATCCCAGTTGATAAATTACGGTCAAAAAGTTATAATATTTTCATATTATACATTAATCTCAGTAGAAACTTTAGTGATGTACATATTCTTTCCTGATATTGGTTATTTGTATCTGCTCTCTTTTTTCTTCTTCAGTAGAGATAGATTTATCTACTTCTTGAACTTTAAAGAAAAGCTTTTGTCTCATTGATTATTTTGTTTCTATATTCATTTCTGCTTATATTTTTATTATTTTCTTTCTTTTTGCTTTGAATTTAATTTTACCTTTTTTTTCTATTTTCTTAAGTTGAAAGTTTATTGAATTTCTTTGAGGCATTTGATATTCTCTAACATAAGCATGTAGGGCCATAGGTTTCACCCTAAACAATACTGTAGTTTAATCCCACAAATTCTGACATGTATTTTTATGTTCATTTAAATCAAAATACTTTCTATCTTATTTTCTGTTTTGACCCTGAATTATTTACAGACTATTTAAAATTTTCAAATATTTGAAGATTTTCTAGATACCATTTTGTTACTGATTTTTAGTTAACTCTTTTGTGGTCAGGGATAGGCTTCATTTAATTTCAATTTGTTTAAATGTGTTGAGGTTTTCTTATGGCCCAGAATACAGTCTATCTTGGTTAGTTTTTCATGTGCCCTTAAAAAGAATGTGTATTCTGCATTTCTTGGCTTCTGTAAAAGTCTATATGTGTTCTTAATAGTGTTCACATCTTCTATATCAGTGGTAGTCAAACTGGTCCTACTGCCCACTAGTGGGCATTCCAGCTTTCATGGTGGGTGGTAGCAGAACAACCAAAGTATAAATAAAAGGGTAGATTTAACTATAGTAAGTTGTTTTATAAAGATTTATTCTGCCAAACTTAGCAAAAATCTGACATAAAGTACTTGGTAAGTATTTATTATTATATGCTTTAACTTGCTGTAACTCTGCTTTATAAATTTTATAAAGTAAAGTTACTTTCTTTCCTACTTTATAAATCACCATTACTGTGGAACCGGTGGGTGGTTAGAAAATTTTACTTCTAACAGAGATACAAAAGTGGGTGGTAGGTATAAAAAGGTTGACTACCCCCGTTCTATATACTTATTGATTTTCTGTCTACTTGTTCCATTGATTGCCTAATCAAGAATGGTGAAATCTCCAACTGCAATTGAACTCTTTCTTTCCTTCCTTCCTTCCTTCCTTCCTTCCTTCCTTCCTTCCTTCTTTCTTTTTGTTCTTTCTTATTTTCTCTTTCTTTTCTTCTTTGTTTTATAATAGATTCATTCAAATTGTATTAATTTCCAGTTGTTCTGGTCCTTTTGTGTTATTTTTTCATAATCACCAGTATTCAAATGCCAGCTATAAGATTGGAAAGGATGATGTACTTTGCTAAACACTTTATGTATCTTAGATGTCCTAAGCACTGTTCTTTGGTTTTAACCTTAAATAGTATATTATTTTGTATTTTCTCTAAAAGGGATGATTAAGAAAGAAAATAACCATCACCTCTTTATTCTCTCTTTACTCATCTCAAAAACAATTATCTCTAAGATGGTTACATTAACTAATATGACCACTTGCTGAATTTTTGCTGGACAATAATCACTTTTAGTAAAACAGAAATTATATCAGAAAATTGCCTTTACCACATAGAGCTCTCTGAGATACCATATCATGGTATAGTACTTTTTAAAAAGAACAAATTACCACAATATATTCATTTTTAAATTTTAACATCAAATCACAAAGCATAAGTAAATGAAAATGAGAAAATAAAAAGGACTCCCTGTAAGATTATCACTGTCATTCTCCAGCTTCCTTATCACCTGTTCTCTGCTTCTTCTAGTTAATTGACTTACTCTTAATTCTTAGATGCCACCATGCTGATTAGTACTTTTTTGTGCTTTATCCACAATTCTCTCATTGTCTTGAATAATTTTCATAAATTATCACCAGCCCTATCATGACCTACATAGCCCTTCTCTTCTTAAAAATTTAAATTAGTTGTTACCACCTTATCACCCCTTTACTGATGCTTTCCTTGCTCTAAACAAGATTGGAAATGGCCTCATCTGTGGCTCACATATTTTATAAAAGATTCTATCAGATCATCTATAACTAAGTATTCCATTTTTTAAAAAACATGTGAATCCCTTCAAAGACATAAGATTTTTAAAAATAGAAGCTGTAACTTATTTGTCTTTGTGTCCACTCAACTGACAAGTTGATTATGCACAACAGGCCATCTATTTATTCATCAAATATGTAATTGAATGAATGAATCAATTTACTTATAAATTTATCTTGAACCCATCTTAAACTCAGCTACCAGTGTAGTACATAATTATCTTTCTTATATAATTAAATACCAATATTAATTTTTCTGTTTTGATACAAAGAGAGTTTTTCATCTGTCATTTATATCACAGCATCAGAGTTACCTTCTGTTCTCATACTCTATCATTACATCTATTTTCTCTTAGTTTCAAATTTATTAATGGGGATAAGACATCTGCCTTAAGTGAAATCATACTTTTCCTCATTTTGTACATTTGTATTTAAAAACAGTAAACTATTTTGACATTTTCTCACTTTGCTATTTTGTACTTTCTAAAGAAATATTCTACTTATTTCATTTATACTTTAATAAACACAGACTTATATTTACCTTTTTAGAGTTAAATGACTACTCAGCCACATCTAGTACCACCCTTTTTCCTACTACATAATGCCAAAATAAGGGTATATATTTGTAAGCAACATAAGAAGTATTTACATAAATTCTCGTGACGGATTTGATATGTGAGTAGAATGGAGGGTTTCAGAAGAGAATGGGGCCCCTTATACTGATCTCTTATCTTTCCAGTTGAAAAGAATTGATAGGTTGTATCCATTAAATATTAGGTTTTAGAAAAAGGCTGACTGCAGAGGAACTTATTCTTCATTGCTCCACTTGATTTTTTTGTTATTTCTTTTTTCCCTTCGGAATGTCTCCAATATAACTCATAAGACATTCCAGGCCATTGACTATTGAATTGTTTTCCTTTGTATGTGCAGTTTCAGCCATTATTTTTGATTACCTTTTCTGGCATGATCACAATTTCCTGTAATATTTCTTTTTTCTCCCAAGGGAAATTAATGTCTGTTCCTAGCATTTGTCCCTTATTTTCTTTGAGAAAACTGAGACAAGGAAGCAAGAAATTAATTTAACATTTAGCAATGTCTATCTCATTGATCGATAATTTATTCTTATAATTTTTACTCTGTAGGCATCTTCAGAGTGACCTCTGGTCCTTTCTATGCCTGAAACACATTTTCCATAAGATTTTGACCTCCTGTGCTATTTTTCATTCATTCTTCACTTTGGCTTTCCCTTTCATTCTCCTCTCAAAACTGTGCCCTTTGTCTCTTTCCTGCAATTCCGCATAACCAATATTTTATACTCCCTCTCTGAGCTGTTCATATACTTGATTACTTTTTACAAATCATTTTTCATCCATATTATACTTTTTAAAATTTCTGTGGTATTTACTTTTAGGTTACACATAAACATAATCCTTTGGGAACACTGAACATTAATTTACTTTGGAACGTGCTCCAATTTTTCTTCTCTTTTTTGTTTTGCTCTACATGATAAATAAATATCTCACCTTTTTATTTTAAACGCCACACACAATACTGTAAGGTTAACGATACCTTATTTTCTCATTTACTTATTTATTCATCTCAAGACATTCTGTAGTATTTCTTTATTTATTATTATACTTGTAGGAATCTTGAGACTTGGTTTTATCTTGCTTGCTAATAAAAATTCACACACTATATGTGTTGCTGCTACACTTGGACTTTTAGCTCTAAGTAGTTCTTCTTGTTCACATTATACAAAGAACATATGTATGTGGGTCTGAATCATTTGTCCCTAATTTAGTTTTCTTGTTTCAGGTGTTTATACTTTCTTGCCATTTTCTATGTTTCTGAAATAAAATTCTTGAACATAGTTATTGTGTATTTCTTTATAAAATATACACTGTGCTTTTAAACACTCTGTAACCCCAAAATCTTTTTAAACTCTTTAGTTTAAAATAGTTATAGATTGTTTTTATATCTTTCATGTATAAATAGGTTCTTCTATAATTTCCATTCTGTCATATTTGCTGCTTGGATGTAGCTCATTTATTGATTCTTTCAGTGTATATTCACCAAGTCCCACATAAATAACAGATACTATATAAGGCTGGGGTTGCAATTTACACATGGCCATGATTTCCATCCTTATGAACGTCATAATCTAATAAATATTTCTAAAATAATGATTTAAATTTATTAAAATTTGCCACTGCAAATTTAGATAAATGTTATGTCTATAAAATAAAGACTATACTATGAAAGAGTCCTGTGAAAAAATTGGTTTGAAGTTTTAGAAAGAGGTCAGAAAAATTTTTTCCTGGAAACATTGTCTTTAAGCTAAGATTGAAAGCAACAGTAAAAGTTAGATAATGGTGTAAAACTGGGTTCTTCTTAAAACTAGAGATTGTGGGAGATTACCCCAAGGATCAGGACCTTGAAAGTCCGGGGAGAGTCAAGCAAGAGGGAGAAGTTAATCTCTGACATGAGCAACTAGGGCACAACCTTGCCAGAATCTTTTGAGAATAGTTCTCTATCTCAGACACTATAGAAGAACCATTGACCCACTAACTCCCTTTCCCCACTGGACAAGGGCTTACTCGGATATTTATAATGGCCAGTACTTCCTGATTGCATCTGTGTATATGCCAGCTGGCTCCCACCTGCCTGTTTCCTATTTCACTGTGTGAGAAAAGCCCCAAGGCAGAAAATGAACAATACAAATATCAACCTTGAGTTAAAACACTGTCATCTTGAAGGGATTTAAAATCTTCACACAGCTATTCCCTGTATCTAGGGCTGGAGTGAGAGATGTGGCCCAGAGTACATAAAGTCAGCTTCAGGAGTTATTGGTTCACCCTGAAAACTGTTAAAGAACCAGCATTTGCAAAGTTCCAGAGACCAGAATTAATTGGAATTAATTAATAAAGGAAGAGTCTCTACAGATATTAAAGTATAGCTGTTTATTATGTTAAATCAGTGGTTCTTAACCTTTTTTGAGGTACCGAACCCACCAGTTTCATATGCGCATTCACCGAACCCCCTTATTTAGTGATAAATAAAATATGATTTTATTTCCAAATTCAAGACATAGGTATATGTTTTTTTACTGGTGCACAAAATGAGCAGTGCATGAACATCACCTCGCTCAAAGAACAAAACCAACAAAGTGCATGAACTCACAACAAATTACGGTATTACTTTATTCTGGCCTCCGCGGCAGAGGCTTCTCCGAACCCCTGAGACCTACTCATCGAACCCCTAGGGTTCGATAGAACCCAGGTTAAGAACCACCGTGTTAAATTATATTTTATTCAGGTATTGAAGAACTACTTAGGATTTGAAGTGTGCTATACAAGGGATGTTTTGCTGAATCATGACCTTATATTTTGCATACCCTTCTGTACTATTCCCAATTCATAGTATTTAAAGTCAGAATTAGACTAATATTCCTGTTTTCCCTACAAAAACTGTTATTCTAGTCCTAGGCCATGCAAAAACTCGCTGCTGGAGAGGCCCAGGGTCTGACGGGTGTGCATGATTAGGTCTCTAATGTAGGTGGTGTAGGCATTTCACTATTCATTTTATCCTTCAGAGGATAGACAAATGTATTTCAAAATATTATTCTCCAGACTGCTCTAGATGGCAGAGAAGAATTTGCAGTCATCAATGTATGCCATCTATATGCTCTGTAGGAAAAGGAGGATCTTGAAAGTTAGAAGAAGAAAAAATTAAGGCTATTGGATTTAGGAAATAATTTATAAGCTTTATTGGTTGTTAATAACCTTTAGTTTAGAAACTTTGTTGAATCCAGAGCATTTTAGATTTATACAAAGCTATAAGATGTATAAGTTCCAGGGCCAAATGTACAGCATGGTGACTGATAATAATAAACTGTATTATATATTATGGGGCAGCTGTGTTAGGCTTCCTCGCAGGTTTACTGGCTGCAAGCACTTTGTTTGATTAGTGCATGAGCGTGTGGCAGCCTCATGTATGTATGGACTACATAAGGCTATGGATGCTTACACTCAGGGGGATGGCTGATGGTGGATTTTCTTCCCTCCATTGAGAGGGGCCATTTTGCTGTTTGCCTGAGAAGTGGTTTCCCCTGCCTGTTTGCTTGCCCACCATTGCAAGTATCTATTAAATGGGATTGGCCCAACACTTTTCGACTCCGCAGTTCTCTACCATCAGACTGAATTCAATGTGTACCTGCCTGGCCTTGACCACTGGTATTACATATATTTAAAATTTGCTCAGAGTCATTCTTGTGTTCTCATCATAATACAAGATAATTATGCAAGGTGACGGGTGGTACTTAGCTTTGTGATGATTGTTTCACAATGTATAGATATATTAAGTCATAATGCTATACAACTTAAATTTACACAATTTTTATTTGTGAATTGTATTTCAGGAAAGCTGGAAAAGAAAGAAAAATAAAGAAAGTGACCACGTTCTTTACCCAGTTTTCCCCCAATGGTAACATCCTGTACAACTAGAATACAAAAGCACAGCTAGGGTCTGACACTGACACAGTAAAAATACACAACACTGGCATCCCACAAGGATCCCTCATGGTGCTATTTTGAAGCCACACTTACTTGGCATTTTAAGAATTTCATATATGTGAAATCATATATATGTAAACTTTTTGGATAGCCTTTTATTCACAATAGATAATTCTCTAGACATTCATTCATGTTGTAACAGGTCTTAATAGTTTGTTTCTTTTTTATTAATTAGTAATTCATATATATATATATATATATATATATATATATATATATATATATATATATATATTGCAATGTATTTAACCACTTACCTGTTATACCTGTTATAGTATGTCTGGGTGGCTTCCAGGTTTGGGGCATTAAAGTAAAGCTTCTCTAAGTATTAATATTTGTGTTATAGATATTAATATTTGTGTGTGTGCATGTCTGTGAACCTCTTTTAACTTCTTTGTGATTAATGTCAATGAATGCAATTGCTGGTTTATTTTGTAATCGCATATTGAGTTTTGAAAGAAATGGCCAAAATGTGTCCTGAGTGACCGTACCATGCAATGTCCACACTGGCAACGTGAGAATAATGCAGTTCCTCTGCATCCTTGCCAGCATGTGGTAGTGTCACCATTTTTAAAATTTAGCCACTCCCATAAGTGTTGTAGTGATATCTCATTACAGTTTTAACTTGCATTTCCTTAATGGCTAATAATGTAATGTTGAACATCTTTTAATATGCTTATTTTCCATCTGCATAGCTTCTTTGATTTATGTCTTTTAATTATTTTTTAATTGAGTTTTATTTTAACTGTTGAGTTGTGAGAGTTTCTCTATGCAGTTTATAGATATTTTCCTCAGGTCTGTAACTTGTCTTTCAACTTCTTAAAAGGAACTTTCTCAAAGCAAGGTTTTAAATTGTTCTCATTTTCAGTCTGGGCTGGCCTTAATTGACCAACAAAATGCAGGGGAAGTGAAAATTTAGGACTTAAGTAGTTAGATCATAAAACTTCAGGCTTCTTTTCGATACTACAGTTACTCAAATTTGCTTTGGATTTGGTAACACTGACATTTTTGCGGAGTACTGAGGCGATATTTGACAGAATGTCACTCAGTTATCTATGTTTCTCTCATAATGATATGGTGGTTGTGGCTTTTGAGAAGGAAGACCACGGAGGTAAAGGGCCATGTTTATCACATTATATATATCCAGTGTACACTAGTGACTTCTATTTGCTTTGTTGAGAATTTTTGAGTCTGTGTTCATAAGACATATTGGTCTGTAGCTTTCCTATATTATTAGGGTCACGCTGGCCTCATAGAATAGATAGGAAATGTCTCCTGTTCTTATACAGGCATATACCTTGGAGACATTGCAAGTTCAGTTCGAGGCTTCTGCAGTAAAGCAAACATAGCAATAGCTAGTCATAATCCTTTTGCTGGTGGAGGATCTCGCATTCAGTTTGTGAAAAACAACGTCTGTGAATCAGAATAAAACAAAGCAAAATAAAATAATGTGTGCCTACAATTTCTGGAAATGACTGAGAAGACTTGGTATCCTTTCTTACTTAAATGTGTGGTAGAATTCACTAGTGAAACCATCTGGGGCTAGTAGTTTCTTTATGGGAGGTTACTAATTATTCAGTATCTTTAATAAATGTAGGCCTATTTAGAGGATCTCTTTCTCCTTTTGTGGATATTATCCTTCTAGGAACTGGTCTATTTCATTAAAGCTTCAAATTTGTGGCTGCAGAGTTGTTTATAGCATTCCTTTATTAACCTTTTAATGGTTGTGGTCTCAGTAGCTGTGACTGTCAGGAGCTGAGCTGAGCTCAGGAGAGCTCAGCTGTCAAGGGTCAGAGTCATTAGTTAAGACAAGACAAAATGAAAGTAACACATGAGGCAAGCCATTAGTGACTGTGATAGTATAATCAAGAGGTAAAACCGGAGAGAGAGCACCACCCCTGTCTTCCAATCTTTGGAAATGGTGCTAGTTAAGAAGGATTGGTGAGTTCAGTGCACAGGTAGAAACTGTCTCAATACCAAGAGAGCTCCAAACAAAAGACTCCTCCAGTATTAAGGACCAGGGAAACTTGGGGTATGGATTGTGTGTGTTGATAGGGGGAGCTCAGAGTGAAAAAGTACTGAATACTGAGAGTAGAGAATAATGTCTTTGCATCCTATCCCCATAAAGAGGTCTCAGTAGAGGCATCTGAGAAAGGCTCAGATAAAATATAACCTCTGAATGAAGGCACCTGAACTAGGAAGTTTATATAAATAACAGTAAGGCCGAGGAAGGCAGCCCGAGTACTTGCTTGCAACTCTCTTCTGAGGCCACAGTACCTTTGCAGTGCACCAGCCATAGGAGGAGGGCAGCTTTTCCACAGTGTGGGCTCCCAGGTAAACTTCTGCCATTGTCTTTGCTTGGTTCTGAAAGATTACTCATAGAGTGTTGGCCAGACATTTGTGACCTCATTGACCCATCTTTCATTTCTGATGTGGGTAGTTTGTGACAGCCCTCTTTTTTCTTCTTGATTGGACTTGCTAGAGGTTTTTCAATTTGTAAGTTTTTGTTTGAACCAGTTTTTGTTGTCATTGCATTATTTTCCCATAGAATTCTGTTCTATCTCATTGACTTCTCTAATACTTATTATTTCTTTTCTTTGCTTTCGTTGGACTTAACTTGCCCTTTTTTCTAGTTTTATAAAATATAAGCTTAAGTTATTTATTTTTAGATCTTTCCACCTTTCTAATACATGCATTAAATGACAAATATGTTGCTTTAAGCACTGCTTTCACTGTATTTCACAAATTTCGATGTTGTATTTCTATTTTCACTTAGTTTCAAATCATTTGTATTTTTCTTGAAATGTTCACATTGACCACTATGCTATTTACAGGTGTATTGTTTACTCGCCAATATTTTGGGCTTTCCAGCTATCTTTGTGTCTGGTGAATATGCTTTTTCAGATAATAGAAATTGAAGTAAAAAGGCTTCATTGTAAAGATTTATGTTAAGTTGGTCAGGTGTTGGGTTCTGTTATATGTTTGCTATAAGTAGTTTTCCAGAGGCCTGGAATTCCTCTGAGTCCTGTGTTGCCTGTTTTGTTTTGTTTTCTTCTCTCTTGTAGCCTGCGGGCTTCTCTAAGATCCTCAGTCTGCCTTTCAGACCTTTCCTTTGTAATATGCTAATGTCCTGGAGCCCTGGAGGTGTTTTGTTAAATTGTGGGGAGGGAAAGTGTTTCACCATTTTATGACTAAATCTCAATCTCCCTTATTTAGTGAACCCATGTCCTGAGCTTCACAAGTCATTTTTAGGTTGTTTAAGCTATTCCTCATCTCCCTCAGTTGCAGCAAAAAATGATAGAGGAAAATCAAGTGGAAGACAGGCCCTCCCCCAGGTGGGATAAGGCTGGATGAGAGCCTTCTCTTGCGGGTAGGCCTTTGTAACACAGAGCACTCTGCCCTTATTTCAGAGAAGTTACTTTTTCCTCCCTCTGTGGGAGCCAGAGGAGATCTTTCTAGGCCTTTCACCGGGAAGAACTGTGGGTGCTGTTGAGTTAAAACATGACAATATGGGAGCCTCCATATTGTCAACCTCAGGAGTTTCTCAGTCTCAATGTGTATCACAAGGAGTCTCCAGTAACTCATCAAAATTACCTCTTAAATTTTACTACCTGTGTTTAATTTCCACAGCTTCTCTTCTAGAGTAGCCTGTTTCAGCTGGGACTGTGTTAGCTGTGTTTCCAGAGCTTGGAGTGATGCTTTACACTCAAGTTACCTGCTGGCTCCACAAAAGAAATCTGTCAACTTTGTTTGTCCAGCTTTTTCTTGCTGTAAGCCTATGAAACACATAGGATTACTTTGTTTGCTTTCTAATGATGTCAAGCAATAGTCATATATCTAATCATTATTTATAAATGAGCCGCGAGGGAGAAAATGGTTGCAATCTTTATTCCCTTTTTTGCACTCACATATTCTTTACCATATTGTAGATCCTATACATGTTACATTCTAATTTTAAATACTTAAATACCTCTTAAAATACTTCCACTCTCAATATCCAATTTATTTTCTTCTTTGAAATTCCTTAAGACAGAGTATGGGTACTCTCGTGCTAAGACTAGAAGCTCAACTTTTTGGGAGCTCAACAAGTCAGCACCAACTATATGTGTAATTCTTTACAGGTATATTCATCCACAAAAATAGTGCATTTTACACTTTGTACAAAATCATCTGTTTCTTCTTGTGTTAGCTGTTAAACCCACAGCCTAGCAAATCATAATCCTACCTTTTCTAAATCTTATCTTGGAAAAGAAAGCTTGTCCACAGAAAAGGAGGAAATTTAATACAGCTTCAGGTGAATGAGTAAGCCTTAACTTTGTCTACACAAAATTGGCACCAGCTGTAACATTGTGACACTCTGGGATTTAATGCAAAACATGTGTGTTCTTTTACATGACAAAATTCAACATCCTGAGAAAACTGGGCATTTTTATAGGTTTTTTGTTACTTTTAGATGATGCATTTTCAGATTCTTGAACCAGAAGTAGAGTTAAAAATAACAATTAAGTAGGGATTGATAAAAAAACTTCTTGTATACATATTATGTTACCAAATTTCCTTAGAATCAGTCATGTTCACATGTTCATTCTATAGGGGCGGTTTCACTCAGTAGGAAATGACCTTATCATCCCAGTAGGAAATAAGCTCCTCTTATCTCAGATTGAGAACTTAATTAGCAATCTTACCGTTAGGAATATGAAGCCTTTATATTCATTTTCTTAGTGTGTTTTGCAGACTCAAGGTTCCTGAGCTGTTTGATTTACATAAAAGGTCAGGAGCTCTCCAAGGTTTCCTCATGGGAACACGACTTTATATACATAGTCAGTGAATCTGAGGGTGAAATTCTTAAGATTAAAGCTTTCATGAAGTCCTTTGGAATAAAAATAGTTTTTTTTTTAAATTATACTAATCTTGTAGTATCCAAGTATTAAAAGCAAAAGCAAAAGAACCTAGATGAAACCAAATTTGGCTTCCAAATGGTTGCCTTTTTTTTTTTTTTTTTTTTTTGAAATTAACTCTCTAAAATTCTATGCAGTAGCTCAGTGGAAAACATACCAGGTAACAATCTGTTTTCAGTATTTGAGATGTGAAGAAAAGTGAGTTGATGAATGGGGTTAAGCTTTCTGGGATATTTTGTTGTTGTTATTTGCAGGTTTTAGTTTCTAATTGTTGTGAAATTGTAATATGATTTTTAGTGTGTTTATATCTTACTACCTCTTTTTTTGTACATATTTTGTTTTTTAAGTAAATGTCAAAGGGTGTTTGGATATTTGTGAAGCAATCAGATCAAGGTAGAAGGCACTATAATAATTCCAGTCAATTTTCTAATATCTCAGCATTTCAGTACCTGTTTAAAAGCAAGAAATGTTAAAGCTTAGTAAGATGTTTCCTTAACTGTGCTTGATAATACTACAAAGTATGCTAGACTGTCTATCCTTTATCTAGCATACTTCTGTACTTTAGAGATATCCATATACATACACATAAACACATACACTTATTAATGGTAAAAAAAAAGGATAATATTAAAATAATGTACCTTATATTAGAATAAATTTGACTATTACAGTTACTTAGATACAATGGGTACAAAATAACTCAAATTAACTTGTAAATCCTAATGCAGATTTCAGTAGCATTAGTGTCATAGATTGTTCAGCAGGTGATTTTTTATATTTTTATTTTTTATTTTTTTACAGGGACAGAGAGAGAGTCAATAAGAGGGATAGATAGGGACAGACAGAAAAGGAGAGAGGTGAGAAGCATCAATCATTAGTTTTTCATTGCCGTTGCAATACCATAGCTGTTCATTGATTGCTTTCTCACATGTGCCTTGACCACAGGCCTTCAGCAGACCGAGCACCCCCTTGCTGGAGCCAGTGACCTTGGGTCCAAGCTGGCGAGCTTTTGCTTAAGCCTGATGGGCCTGCGCTCAAGCTGGTGACCTCAGGGTCTCGAACCTGGGTCTTCCGCATCCCAGTCCAACGCTCTATCCACTGCGCCATTGCCTGGTCAGACTCCCACAGAAACTTTTAGCAAAATGTTTACTTATGTTTCTGAGGTCAAATTAAGGCTGTCCATTTTTTTTTTTTTTTTTTTTTTTACTTTCAGCTGCAGTAAGTTTTGCTTGTTTTTAAGTTGAGACAGTATTCCAAAGCACTAGATTGTTATTTACTCATAAAATTATAACCTCACCAAAGCCTCTGAAGGATCTTAGACTTTATGTCCATGTATAGCCTGTCTGGTCCTTAAAGTTTCCCTCTTCATCACTCTTTTCTGTCTCCTCTTTCTCCTCACTTGTATATCTCTTCCTCACATTTTCCCATAAACTGTTTCCTACCGTGAAAAATGATGAAAACAACTCTTGCGTTATTTTAATGTGGTGTTATCACTAAGTCCAAGGCATTCTTACCATGTGACTTATCTATAGACAGACAGCTGTTCTGAATTAGAACATTTTTTTTCCAGTACACTTGAGTTGGGTCAAAGTTATAAAAAATCAATCACAGATGTTTCAAATCTTGGCCATCATAACTCTTTAGCACTTGTTTATACCATTCTTTTGGAGCAAAGCATATGCTACCTTATATTTTAAATTATTTTTAGAAGTCCCTTTTTTCTGTGTTTCATTATAAGCTTCAAAGCTGGCATAACTCAAACTTTTGTGAGGATCTTATCTCTAACCTTGCACATCACATATGTTATATACATACTGGTTAATAACAAAGTACAAATCAATTAACATGCATTGAGTGCCTACTATTGACTCAAGAAATAAAAAAATAGAATATGTTGTTTTTACATCAGAG
Source organism: Rhynchonycteris naso (assembly GCA_037038555.1). NCBI lineage: Eukaryota > Metazoa > Chordata > Mammalia > Chiroptera > Emballonuridae > Rhynchonycteris > Rhynchonycteris naso. The sequence continues at coordinate 301,775,202 of CM072995.1, forward strand.
AATCTTCAAAACAACGTTCAAGGGGCTTGTAGATGTTTTGGAAGGAAAAAACATTATAATTCATTCAAAGTTTCTTGAGAATAGTGCTATAAGAAGGTACAAGGTAGGACATAGAGAAAACATTTACTTCACAAAGATTTATAAAAATATTAGAAAATCATTACCATTTGTGTGACTTCTCAGAGGGAAAACATTCAAGTTGACTGACGCTGAAGTTAACACAATGTAAACATTTATTGATCATCTACTATCAGGGATGTTTCTTGGATAGGCAAACAAAATAAAAGGGCCAAAAGACTAAAGGTTAGGAAGGACCTAAGAAAATTATATGAGTCAGTTACAACACAATGAGTCTGAAGGTAAAAAAGGTAAGGAAGGAACCTATAATTTCAACTAGCATGTGATGTTCCTGGCTTTGAAAATGAAGGAAGAGAGCCTTGGAGAAGGCAACAGGGCAGATCACCCTTAGAGCTACCAGAAAGGAGCACAGACCTTCAAACACCTTGAATTGAACCCAGTGAGACCCACGTTGGACTTTGGCTCCACAAAATGTTAAGTTCATAAGTTTGTGCTATTTAGGGCACTATATGGTAATTTGTTATGCCAATGATAGAAAACTAATACAATGGCAAGTGATATTGTGGTTAAAATTTATTAGGTTATAGAGAGCTAAAGTTTTGAACAAGGCAGTAATGCTGATTAATTTTATGCATATTAGGAAAAAAGAATTGCTTCTGGCTTTCAACATTTGCAAAGAAAATTAGATGTGGAAAAATAAAATAGTATACAGAAGAAATGGAAAAAAATATTACGTATATGAAACTGCCTTGCTTTAAATAGAAATTGAAAGCTCCCGTGTAATGTTTGTAAGACAAGACAACATATTTAAGAGAATTTATAACTGCTGAAGGAAAATTTTTAAATATAAGAAAAATATCTTTATTTCTTATTTTATTATATTTTTAAATATATTATAGAGTTAAATGAAGTTTAAAGTGAACACTCATATAATCACAACCTTGATTTTATCATTGGTAGTATACATTTCTTCATTTATGCATCCTTTGTAGCGTCAGTTCATCTTTTAATTAGTACATTTCACAGAAAATTGCAAAATCAGTAGAATCTACTCTAAATGTTTTAATTATCATTGCTGCAGTTTCATATTTGCTTAAATATTTTTCCTTTCATGTAAATTTACATAGTTAAATGTACCAATTGTAATTATTTAGTTTTTACAAACGCTTACAACCGTGCAACTCAAACTTTATCAAGATATAGAATCGTATTTGAAGTTTTTCATATGTTCTGTTGTGTGCTAGAAAGAGCTTAAACCAACTCAAAAGAACCATTTATCTATAATTTTTCTAAGTTCTTGTCTGATGACATTAAGTTGGTAGTTGAAACTGGCCACGGGGATAGTATTTACAACATGGAAATAGGCAAATATATCAAATTAAATAACTACATTCCCCTCCTCTTTCCTGAAGAGCTGAAGGTAATCATGTTTCTGACCCCTGCCACCCCCCCTACACACACACACATGCACACAGAATAATTAGCTTTGTGCTAAAATTGCATGAAATGGAATCATATAGTGTGCAGGCTTTTGATAAGGTAACAAACTCAGTTGAATAATTGAAACTCGTCCTTATTACTGAATGTCATCAGTAGTTTGTTCCCTTTTAATGCCGATTTGATTTCAAATATAGAAATAAATCACACTTTAAGTCATTTCCTATTTGACACTTGGACTGGTTCTGGTGTTTGGCCATTATGGGGAAAAGCTGTGAATATTCTAGTACAAATATTTTTGTAAACATATTTTTCAATATCCTGGCTAAATATTCAGATTTACTCTGGGTCATTTTATAGAGGTATGTTTAATTTTATAAAAAAAAAGAAAGACATTAGTCCTGAAGGGTTACAATGTTAAGATCTCGTGGTAGTAAGCTGCCTACAATGTATGATAGTTACAGTTGTACCAAGTTAGCTTCCAAACTGGACACTTTCTTTTCATCTTAGACACTGTATTGAGTGCATAGTGATAGCATTTTATAGTGTTAAGTTTGATTTCCCTGGTGGCTAATGCTGTTAAGTAGTTGTTTTCTGGCTACTTATATTTCCTCTGTTAAATTTCTATTAATCTTGCATTTTTTACTGGATCATTTGTCTTTATTATTAAATTGTAGAATTTAGAAAAAGTCCTTTGTCAGCGATCTATTTTAAGAATCTGTATGTATAGCTTGCTTGTTCAATATATTTTTTAACATTTTAAACCAGTGGTTCTTAACCTGGGTTCTATCGAACCGTAGGGGTTCGATGAGTCGGTCTCAGGGGTTCGGAGAAGCCTCTGCCACAGAGGCCAGAATAAAGTAATACCGTAATTTGTTGTGAGTTCATGCACTTTGTTGGTTTTGTTCTTTGAGCAAGGTGATGTTCATGCATGGCTCATTTTGTGCACCAGTAAAAAACATATACCTATGTCTTACATTTGGAAAAAAAAATCATATTGTATTTATCACTAAAGAAGGGTTCGGTGAATGCACATATGAAACTGGTGGGTTCAGTACCTCAAAAAAGGTTAAGAACCACTGTTGTAAACGTTTATTTTTTTAAAAAAAATGAACTCCTAGGTATTCTAGGACTGTTTGTTGAAAAGACTTCCGTTTCCCAATTTATTTTCTTTGACATGCCATTTATTAAATATAAAATGATTATTGAAATGTTCATCTATACCTGTCTTTTTTGTTTATTCTCCTAGATATTTTTGAGTATATAATATTAATCACTGTAATCTACATGCTATACATTAGATCCTTAAACTTATCTGTCTTATAACTTGAAGCTAGTATCCTTTGGGCAATATCTTCCCATCTCACCCACCCTGCAATTCTCAGTTCCTGGAAACCACCATTCTATATTCCATTTCTATGAATTTAACTTTTTTATATTATACATATATGGTATTTCTTTCTCTGACTTACTTCACTTAGCATTAAGTCTTCAAGGTCCAACCATGCTTTTACAATGGCATGATTTCCTTCTTTCTCCTAGATGAATAATGTTGCTGTGTGGATATACATTTGTTCAACTACTGATGAACAATTACGCTGTTTCCAAATCTTGGCTGTTGTGAATTATGCTGTTGTGAACAAGGGAGTGCATATGTATTGATGAGATTCTGTTTTTATTTCCTTTGGGTATATAACCAAAAGCAGGATTGATGAGTTATATGGTAGTTATATTTTGAATTTCCAGAGACAACTTTATACTGTTTTCATTAGTGGTTAAACCAATTTAAATTTTCATCAAGACTACATAGGGATACCTTTTCTGAACATCCTCACCAGTACTAACCTCTTGTCTTTTTAATGATGGCCATTAGAATGGATGTGAAATGATAGTTAATTGTGGTTTTGATTTGCAATTCTTTGATTAGTGATGCTGAGCACCTTTGTATGTTTTCTTTGGAAAACTATTTACTCAGGTCCCCTGCCCATTTTTTAATTGTATTGTTTTGCTGTTGAGTTCTTTATTTATTTTGTATATTACCCTCTATGGTATAGATAATTTGTAAATATTTTCTCCCATTCTGAAAGTTGCCATTTCATTTTGTTGATTCTTTTGCTGTGCTAGTTTATGTTAGTTAAATGAAGCACCTATTATTCTTGTTTAATTGTTTGTGTTTTGGTGTCATCCAGAAAAATTATTGCCAATACCATAATATTGGTATTGAAGTGTTTTATTTTTCTGGAGTTTTAGGATTTTAAGGTCCTATATTTGTCTTTAAACCATTTCTAGTTAATTTTTTCAGTAGTGTGAGATGTGTTTCTAAATCCTTTCTTCTGTGTGTGGTTTTTCAATTTTCCTAATGCCATGTATTAAAGAGACTATTCTTTTTCCATTGAGTATTCATGACTCCCTTGTCATATATTAGCTGATCATGTATTCAGGGATTCTCTTCTAGGCTCTCAATTCTGTTCTATTGGTCTATGTGTCTTGTTTATTCCATTACCATTAAATTTATTCATATTTTATTGGTTTTGATGCTATTGTGAATGGGATCGTGTTCTCAAATGGGATTGTACTTTTTCTATATATTGTTGATAATGTATATAATTGCAATGAGTTTTGTATTATAATTATTTTATCCTGTAACTATACTGAATTCAATGTTTATTTTTACAGTTTTTTGTTCTTGAATTCTTTAGGATTTTCTATATATAAAATCATATTATTTGCAGATTAAGACAATTTTACACTTTCCTTTCCAACTTGGGTTTTTTTTCTTACCATTTTTGTCTAGTACTAGACAGATAAATGTCCTAGAAAGATAAATGTTGAGTAGCAGTGTGAGTGCTAATTAGTCCTGATCTTAGAGGAAAAACTTCTAATCTTTCACCATTGAGTATTTTTTGAGAGCTTATTAATATGTTGAAGTATGCTCCTTCCATATCCAGTTCGTTGAAAACTTTTATCATGAAAGTATATTGAATTTTGTCAAATGCTTGATCTCTATCAATTGAGATGGTCCTGATGTTTATCCTTTATTTTATTGATGTGACAACATATTAATTTTTGTATATGTTGAACAATCCTTGCATCCTGCTTGATCATAGTTCATGATCAATTTAATGTGCTATTGAATTTTGTTTACTAATACCTTGTTTGAGAGTTTTGCAACTATATTCATCAGGGATATCATTCTGTAATATTCTGGTAGTGCTTTTATCTGGCTATGATATCAGGGTAATGTTTAGAAGTACTCTTCTGTGGAATGATTTGAGAAAAATTGAAATAAATTTTTTATACGTGTTTGGTAGGATATATTCATTAAGCCATCTGATATTTAGTATTTTATTATGTTTTATTTACTAATTAACATCTTTTTATTTCAGCTTTAAGAATTCTTTTCAGCATTTCTTGTAAGGCAGGTCTGGTACTAATAAAATTCCCTCAGCACTTTTTATCTGGGAAAATGTCTCCTTTATTTTTGAAGGACAGTTTTGTAAGATTGTGTTCTTGCTGCATTTTTCTTTTTCCTTTCAGCACTTAATATATTGTCCCACTCTCCCTGGACTGTTAGGTTTCTGCTGGGAATTTCCCTGATAGTCTCATGGGGGTTTCTTTGCTGGTTACAATCCTTTTATCCCCTCCTTATTGCTCTTAAGGTTCTCTTTGTTTTTCCATTTTGACAGTTTTATTATGTATCTTGGAAAGAATATTTTTTATAGTTTTATTTAGACTATTAATTTTAACAGGGTGACATTAGTCAACAAGAGGACATAGATTTAGAGAAAACATCTCCAGATCATTCTGACATTTGATTATGCTGTATACTCATCACCCAAAGTCAAATAGTCCTCCATCACCCTTCATTTGGTTTTCTTTGTGCCCCTTCCCTCCCACCACCCCTCCTTATCCTCCCTTCCCCTCCACCTTGTAACCACTGCACTCTTATCTATGGCCATGAGTCTCAATTTTGTGTCCCACCTATGTATGGAATCATACAGTTCTTAGTTTTTTCTGATTTATGTATTTCACTCATTATAATGTTATAAAGGTTGGAGAGAATTTTTTTTTTTTTTACAGGGACAGAGAGAGAGTCAGAGAGAGGGATAGATAGGGACAGACAGATAGGAACGGAGAGAGGTGAGAAGCACCAATTATTAGTTTTTCATTGCCGTTGTGACACCATAGCTGTTCATTGATTGCTTTCTCACATGTACCTTGGTCATGGGCCTTCAGCAGACAGAGCAACCCCTTGCTGGAGCCAGTGACCTTGGGTCCAAGCTGGTGAGCTTTTGCTCAAGCCAGATGGGCCCGCACTCAAGCTGGCGAGCTCGGGGTCTCAAACCTGGGTCTTCCGCATCCCAGTCCGATGCTCTATCCACTGCGGCACTGCCTGGTCAGTGGAAAGAATATTTTTAAAGTGATTTATTTTCTTCTTTAGTGACCTAAGAACTACATGAAATTGTATATCTTAATCTTTCCCCAGACTTGGGAAGTTCTTAGTCATTATTTCTTTAAATAAGTTTTCTGCGCCCTTCTTTGCTTCTTCTGTAATACCAATGATTTGCAAAATGATTCTTTTGATAGTATCTAATATGTGGGCTTTATTATTTTTATTTTTTTCTTTATTCTCTGAGTAAATATTGTCAAAAATTCCTTTTTTCAGTCTCACTGATTCTGTCTTCTGTTTGATCAAATCTTTTGCTGATGATCTTGCAGTTTCAATTTCATTAATTACTTCTTCAGTTCCAGAATATTTGTGTGCTTCTTTTTATGATTTCTGTATTCTTGTTAATCTTCTCAATTTGATCATGTATTTTCATCCTGAATTTATCAAATTATCTTTGTGTTTTCTTATAACTCATTGAGTTTCCTTACAATAACTGTTTTGAATTCTTTTTCAGGTAAATCACAGACCTCTAAGTCTTTGGGATTGATTACTGGTAGACTTTCATACTTTGGTGTCATAGTTCTTTGATTTCTTCTTAAGAAATGACTTTAAAATATTTTTGAAATATTGCATTTCTCTATTTGTATATGGAATATTACTCATTTCCTGTATCAAAATATCAGTCTTTACTGATTAACTTTGGACAAAAATACTTTCCATAGCTTTGGTAGGCATTCTGAGGCCTTTTTAGACCATTGATAGGTACAGTTACCCTCCAGTCATGTAGCTCATGATTCAGTACTCTGGATAGAATGAGAGAAATGAGCCCCTCTGGCAGCATCTTATACAGATGGAGAACCCAGTACTTCCTCACACATTCTTTAATTTCTGTGCAGAAGAAATCATAGGTTGAGGACGCTCTGCCTTGGCCCTAATCTCTCCCCTATTAGAGGAGATGCATGCAAAGTCAAGCTATTCCTTTTATCTCTTATGCACCCAAACTCTATGCATTATAATAATAGTTATTATTAAGTTTTACATGAATTGTGTTTTTGGACTATTCCTTTGGAAAATTGTGTGTGGCTAAGTCATTGTTTTACAGGGGCTCCTGGATTATAATCAAGACATGCCAGAGCTGGTTCATGAGCTTCTGCAGGGTTCATGAGCAAGACTAAGACCTGTCTGCCAATTATTCAGTACATGGTTAACCAAGATTTACGCCCTATCCCTTGGTGTATGGTGCTGAATCCCATAGATCCCTCAAAGGCACTTTTGTCTGTGGATGAATGCCAAATATTTATTGTTGTGAGAAGACAACCTATAGATATCTTATGCCACCATGATGCTGATATTATCAAAGCACTTTATCTTATAAAATTTATAGGCATAAATTTATCCACAGTATTATTATCTTCTTAAATTCTGCCAGACCTGGGGTGATAATTGTTTCATCCCTAACATTTCATAGCCTCTTTGTAGTTAGCATTGTATTACTTAAATATGTAATAACTTTGCAAACATAAACCTCTATCTCATTCTTCATGCTCAAGTTTTTATACTGGCACACATTATAAATAAAATATAAAACCCTTTTTGTATTAAACAATTATATGTATATTAACTAAAAAGAAATGTTTACTTAGATATATACCTTTTTTTTTTAGATTTTATTTGTTGATTTTGGGGGAGAGAGGAGAGAGACAGAGAAAGAGAGAGAATGAGAAAGAGTGGGGAGAAGCAGGAAGCATCTTCTTGTAGTTGCTTCCGGTATTTGCCTTGAGTGTGCAGCAGAGGGATTCAAACCTGGAATGCTACGTGACCTTAGCATTCCAGGTTGATATTTTATCCACTGCACCACCATGGCTCAGACAATATTTACCACTTTTGATGCTCCTCATTTCCAGCCTGGTGAACTTCATAATTTTCTGTAGTGCCTGTCCAATGGAAATAAACTTTCCATAGCCTTTTGTTAGAAAATTAACCTATTTCATTTTCAGTGTCAATGAATATATTTGCTTGTATAAAAATATGGTTTGAAAATTAATCCCTCCTACCAGTTCATTATTTTCTCATGCCTTTTGGACTTTGTTTTTGATAAAGTCAGCATTCATTCAAAGAAAATTCCTCTGTATGCAAATATTTCATTTTTCTGCAGGCTCTCCCAAGATATTCACTTTAACTTTGTTTTTCAGCATCTTGCTTGTGACATGTACAGGAGTGGCTTTATTTGCATCTACCACTTTGGATAATCTTATCTGTATTTGAAGACCATTCATATGACTGGTATAAGGGTCAGCTGGAGAATCAGAACATTCATACAGAGAATTTGATAATATCCTCTCTGGATATTTTCTTTCTGGGCTTCTCTTCTTTCAGAAGCATCCGTTGCCCTGAAGTTTTGCCTCTGGAGTTTTATTGCCAGAATAGCATCTACTTCAGGCTGCTCTCATGATAAAAGACATAAGAATTAATACCACATCATTTTTGTTCCCTTTTCCTATGTATTGACCTGCTTGCTTTTGTTCACACTTCACAGCATTTAGGTTGTTGTCCGTCCTCTCCCTGATTTTTTAGTTGTAGTCTAATAGAGGGACAGGTCTGGTGGGAACTACTTAGCCATACTGGAAGCAAGACACCAAGGGTATGAATTTTTAATAAATAATAAATCATCAATATCTTTAAGATTGGTGAATAAAATCTAAACTAGCTGTGACTTATTTTGTACTGCTGCTGGGCTCACTGATCTGGAAATACAACCAATTTCATATCCAATATAAAATAAATGATAATATAAAGAACCTATCTAATAATTTCCTCTGAGAGGCTTTACTTTTCATAAAGGCAGTTTGGGGAACAGCCTAGATAATAGTATTTTATTTTAACAGCAGAATTTTACCACTCTCCTTTTACACTTACAAAAGACATATGGTGTCTCTTATTTTATAAAGAAAAAACTAAAACCAAAGCAAGAAAACTTAACTATAATGATAAATATATTTTGTGTGTGTGTGTGTGTGTATGTGTGTGTGTATCAGACAGAAAGAGACAGAAGGACAGATAGGGACAGACAGACAGGAACTGAGAGAGATGAAACACATCAATTCTTCATTGCTGCACCTAAGTTGTTCATTGATTGCTTTCCCATATGTGCCTCAATCGGGGGGCTACAGCATAGTGAGTGATCCCTAGCTCACGCCAGCAACCTTTGGGCTCAAGCTAGCAACCATGCAGTCATGTCTATGATCCTACACTCAAGCCAGTGAGCTGTGCTCAAGCTGGATGAACCCATGCTCAAGCTGGTAACCTCAGGGTTTAGAACGTGGGTTCTCTGTGTCCCATTGCAGTGCTCTATTCTCTGCATCACCTGGTCAGGCTAACTGGAAAACTATAATAATATGATAATTATAGAGTATCTTACAAAACATCTGAGTTCATCTAAGTCAAATCAACTCAACAAATATTTACTGATCATCTTTGCTAAGAGCACTATACAAGAATTCTAATTATTATGGTCTCTTTGTTGAGATTTATATGTTAGTTGTTGTAGGATGGCAGACACATACTGAAATATTTTTAATTTACCAAGTGACTGCAATGAGAAAAGCAAAGAATGCTATGCAAACACATAGATGAAACACCCAACCCAAATTATTGTGAATGAAGTGATGTGTCACTTATATTGTTCTTACTCCAGCAGAAGGGATCAGAGCTGAGTCTTAGAGGACTATTTTGAGTTAGTCTGAGAAGAACTAAGCTCTCACTTTATTCAGATTGTTGGTCCAGTGTCTCAGCACTTCCTGACTACAATAAAATTCTACTTCTCTTTCTGGAACTCCTTATCTCTCTCCCCTTTATTTCTTCCAATTTTCTATCTTCTAATATATATTCCTCCCCCCCCCCTTATTCTCACCAACTATGTAAGTTGCATGAGCATAAAGCTTTTTTTTTTTGTCTATTTTAATTACTGCTTCATCTAAAATGTTAGAACAGTTAGTTTCTGGGATTTAACTTCTCAAATATTTGCTATATAAACACATGTGATAAATGCTTTCAGTGATAGAAAATAGAACTTGAATATTTTCCAAAGGCTATATAATGTAGCACCAGAATGCTATACTAGGATGTTTAGAATTTGTTCTATGAGTGTTAGGAAATTATCAGAAAGAGAAAGATAACATTTTTACATGAATCACTATAATAAATGAGGATATAATAAATCTAAGGGACAAAAATTGAGTTTCATCCTTCTGACTTTGTTCTTTTCCGTCAATATTGTGTTGACTATTCTGTGTCTATTGTCTTAATTTGTGGGTATCTATAAAATAACTCTTCCAGCTGTTATTCATAGTCATTACGCAGGAACCTCATTGGTGTGGCAGTAAGGTATATGTCGTGGGCTGTGATTTTCACAAGTATTGCCCTAGTAGTATATAATTTCCCATCATTCTCCTAACTGCCTTTATAGCAGCAGTATTTCCAATTATTTCTTTGAAGACCTCTACCTTTGAGGTAAAAGTCTACAGGGGACTGGAGTGGTAAGAATAAACTTTTTCTAGTGAGAGAAGACAATGTTAGTCTTTTCCCCCTTACAGTTGGCTTTTGCTGTCAATACAGCTTGAAGTATAAATCCCAGTGATTACTCTTCCACTACATTTTCTAGCATCATAAAGAAATATTTTCTGCTTCTTTAACATTTAAATCTGTTGAGGATTCTGGTGCTAATGCCCACAAATGGTAGGAATACCCCTACAACTCCAGTCCCTAGGCATTTCTCACTCTCATACTAGCCCACATTTAGTTCAGGCTCTTGTTAAAATTACCATTTAAGTGTTGGTAACTGTTTATGGATTTGGAAGCCTCTGCTCTACGTAATCAGATCTTGCTCATGACCCTCTGCATATGCCTGTCTCTCCGGATTTCAAGGGAGCAATTTTTCCTGCAACTTCAATTCTTAATAGTGATGCCCCAGACTGGAATTCCCAAGACGCCAAGCGACACTTGGTGAATTGGAAAACCAGTTGATATGCCAGCGGGCTTAGACAAGTTAGCACTCCGAAAGTCTGAGCAGCAACTGGTGGTTTCTTGGGGCTTTTTATAGTCATATGGTTACTGTGTAAGGAGCAAGCAGGTGGGTTCACAGAGGAAAGAGGAAAAACAAAACAAAAGTGGAATTGCCAGAAATGGAACAGTCATGTCAGCAATACTAACAGCCATACCATTGTAACATATCAGTAACAGCCTTATCAGGAATAGTCTTGTCTGCAGTATATCAATATCAGCCATACCAGTTTCATTAGAAACCTCTGGAGAAGACAGAATGTTGATTTCAGGATTACAAGGGACCAGCCATTTAAATAGCTCCACAAAATATTTGATTTGGTTTTCTAGTTTTTTCTTGTTAAAGATGTAAGTGTTAAAAACAGTCACTTCTGTGTGCTCAAACTGGGAATCAGACCCTGGACATCCACATGCCAGGCTTATGTTCTATCACTGAGTTAACAGGCCAGGGCCTAAAATAATATTTTTATATACATTTTGTTTACTAATCTTTGTTCTAGTTTCTCTGGAACCTTTTATTTTGCTGAGGTACTTTAGTCTTTCTTCAGTGCTCATACATCACATATCTTTTCCTTCCTGACTGCCTTCCTTAATGCCTACAGATACTGAATTCAGCACTACGTTAACCATTAAGGTAGGCCATAGAAGAAAAACATATGAATAGGTCCTAATTTAGTGAAGCAGAAAAGTAATCAAAATAAAATGAAAATGAACCACTACAAATTGATCCACTACCAATATAATAAGGCTTTTGGTATGTGAAATGCAATGCTACCAAAATGGAAGCAAAAATTATTTTGTTGAGCTTCTTCCATTGGCTAAATGCCAATTATTTATATACTCCTTATAAATCTGTGACATTCTTTTTCCCATGTTTACAATTAAGGAAAGTAATGTTCCTATGGTAAGTAGGTATCTGAGGTAATAGTTAAAGCTACTTGAGCAGAAATAGCTGATTATCTTAGCTTTGCATATCTCTGCATAACAATGTGCTTGGGACATGATCACCATCCTACAAAAATGCTTATTTCCTGAATTGAAAATTATATATTTTTAATGCCAAAAGTATATATATCCTAAAGGCGATGTTGACTTAGTTTTAGGATTAGGAGAAATGTGGGCAAAGGTGAATTGAGACAAAAAACTTCCTTAAAGTAGTTGACTCAACCTCAATCTTTAGTAAGTAAAAGCCTGGGTATAAATAGGCTCTTTATTGCAGACCTATTTTAAAAAACACCTTTTTAGTATCCATTAAACAATAGTAATTATTTATATAATTCTCCAAGTTATTTCAGCAGATTTGGCACTTGATAAGTGATTTTGAAAAATAATTCTTAAATGATCTTGAAAATAAAACAATGTTTTTCTTTCTGATTTTTTTGTAACAAATAATTCCCTACATTTTTATTTGAAAGTTGATTTCTTTGAGATTTCTCAAATAACCATTTTTATATCTCTTCTTTTTAGAACTTATATCTATAAAAAGTTTTGTAATATGTGCTTGCAAACATAAGCAGACTTAAGTTTAATAGTTTAATTCTTTTTAAAATATATGATTAGCCTACCTTTATTTTATTGTTCATTTCTCCTAAATAGCAAAGATTTGGCCAACAGTCAATTGAATTCTTGAGCTCTGATGTCTGTCAGAAAAAAAAAAAGAAGAAGCATTTGTTTCTTCAGTTTTGGATTGTAGCACTACATTCACTGACTCCTATAATAGTTCTGTAAAAAATAAGACTCTAGCCTGACCAGGCAGTGGTGCAATGGATAGAGCATTGGCCTGGTATGCTGTGGACCGAGGTTGGAAACCCTGAGGTCTCAGGCTTGATCGCAGGCTCACTAGCCTGAGCACGAAGTTGCCATCTTAAACATGGGATCATAGGCATTACCCTTTGGTTGCTGGCTTGAGTTCAAGGATGCTTGCTTGAGCAAAGGGTCACTTGCTCTGCTGTAGTCCCCCAGTCAAGGCACATAAGAGAAAGCAATCAATGATCAACTAAGGTGCCACAACTATGAGTTGATTTATCTTTCTTTGTGTTTCTTTTTTTTTCTCTCTCTCTCTCTAAAAAGAAATAATAATAAAAAGGACTTGACCATCTTTACCTTTTCAATCAAAGGCATCGTAATCTGCCCAAATTTGGTCACTTTAAACACACCTTACAAAATAAATCTGCTGAAAAGACCTTCAATCTAGTTTGACCTCACATTTCTCATTATTTTGATTTTACCAATTCTGACATCTCATATTTGCCTTTTGACGCTCAGTATTCCTGACCAAATTTCATCGCCTTTAACAAAATATCTTTTAATCACTTTTAGAGAAACTATTGGTCTTCTGTTTTTATTTTTTGTAGAATTTATATTATTATCCTTACCCACAAGCCTCTTAGAAACAGAGCATTCTTATCCCTAGTAATCCTGTCATATTATGAATGCTGTCCTGTTTCTATGGAAATTTATTATATTTGTAGTCTATAAGTTTGGGAAGATTTTCAAATATTGACTGTTGCTATTTTCATTGCATAAACAGGAATAGAGATGATTTGAACATCTTATTTCATTCTTTCTTTCACTTACTGCAGTAAATCCTGTCTTGCTCCACATGCTCACGTTTGACCAGTTCAGCTACCCTATAAGAAATTTTCTTTTCTTCTCCTCCTCATCTTCCTCCTTCTCCTCCCCCCTCTTCCTCGCTCCTCCTCCCTCCTTCCTCCTCTTTCTCTTCCTCCTTCTTATTTATTTATTTGTTTATTTTATTTATTTAAGAGAGGGGAGAGAAAAAGAGAGAAACAGGAACATCAATCTGTTCCTGTATGTGTCCTGAACAGGGATCGAATCGGCAATCTCTCTGCTTCAGGATGATGCTCTGATCAACTGAGATTTCCAGTTAGGTCAAGAATTTTCTAGTTTATTCAACTTTAAAGGCTCTTGCTTAATTGATTTTCATTTACTTTTTCTTGAATTCTTGGATTCATAAGCAGTAACACACTAATAATTGAGCTAATCATTCTGTATAAATGTTTTTTGAAATATTGCTTGCTATTCTCTGGAACAGCATTTTTCAGTGTATACTATGCCATGGAACAATGGTTTTGTCAATGATGAGTAGGAAAAAACCAGAAAGGTTTGTGGTCAAAGGAATTTGGTCACTGCCATAGACCTGCAACTTTTTTGGATGCACAGGAGTTAACATTAGTGTCTCTGTGAAGATTTAGAGCAAAGAAACACATTCCACTTTATTTTACTCAGCCATTTCCATCTTATTTCAACATGAGCTTCATTTTTCTTGCAACATCTATGAACCCTCGCCTGACCAGGCAGTGGAGCACTGGATACAGCGTTGGACTGGGATGCAGAGGATCCAGGTTCGAGACCTCGAGGTCACCAGCTTGAGCGTGGGCTTATCTGGTTTGACCTAAAAAAGCTCACCAGATTGGACTCTAGGTCGTTGGCTTGAGCAAGGGGTTACTCAGTCTGCTGTAGCCCCACGGTCAAGGCACATATGAGAAAGCAATCAATGAATAACTAAGGTGTCACAATGAAAAACTTATTATTGATGCTTCTCATCTCTCTCCGTTCCTGTCTGTCTGTCCCTACCTATCCCTCTCCCTGACTCTGTTTCTGTAAAAAAAAAAAAGAAAAAATTTATGAACTCTCCATGAGAAATGCTCTGGGAACTACTAAATCAGTGTTTCTTTTTTGATGTTTCTATCACATTTTCCATAATTTGTTTGTTTTATTAGTTTTAATATATGAATATGCTTATATATTTGAAGAGTTATATTACTCTATTGTATTAACAATGAAGTGAATATAAAATAGAATGAAAAAAATAGTTTCAGAGCCTTGTAGCTCATGGAAATTTTAATACATTTTTATGTAATTTAATAATTAATATAATAATAATCTTCACTTCTCTTTTCATACCAAATAAAACTGCCATTCCATGTGCGTACAATCAAATGGTAATCTACATAGACAACGAAATTTTCCTCCTTGTTCTTTAGCCATCCAGTTAAAAAACTGTGTAGTTTTAAAAAATTCTTTTGGTTACAGAGTATAAAAATGGCCTTAAATCCAATTATGTTGGAACATTTCTATCACTACATCTTTGTCAGAGTGTTGGTTATTCCTATAAGGTTACAAAGGTCAGCATTTCTGTTCTTAGTTTGAAGATCAAGAGAACAAGATGAAGAATTAACTGAGTTGGGCCAAAACAAACCTTTGAATCTTTGTGTCATCAACTGCTGCTTAAATCAGAAATTGTGGCACCTCCTAGTGGGCAACAAGCAGTTCTTCTAGTGCAGGTCAAAGATGAGTAATGTAAATTAAAGGAAAGTATGAAGAATTGGTAAAGAATCTGACAGCTTAATATGACCTATACTCTGAGTACAAAATGTCGACAAAAATCACAGGATAATGGTTGTTGGTTTCATTTTAATAATGTTGTTTTCCTGTATGAAGCAAAACAGAGATCAGAAGCAAAAAAATGACACATAACAAAGTGTTTTGACAGAAAAACTATCCCAAATACCACCTTAATGTTTCACTTAACAATTGAAGAAGAAACTCAGCTCAAAAAAGAAGAAATAGTTTGCGGGGGCTTGAAAATTCTTGAGGTCGCTTTTCAAGTGTCCCTTTATGTAAGTTAGTTTTGATGTGTATATCGTATAAAATTACAGCTTGGGCCTTTACTTTTAGTAGTTCAGCACATCCTTTGTATTTCCATCTGTGGTATATTTTTAAATTTAGATCTGCTAATGACACTTCTTTCCTAAACATTCCTTGCAGTACTCTAGTGAGTATGAGCTAGATCCCTATTATTTCCAATGGCATTCAGTGTCCTTTTAGCCTGGCACAAATTAGATCAACTTATTCACCAGGGCATCCTCAGGGTCCCAATATTGGGCCATACGCACATTGTAATCTCTGTAGGCTATGCAGACATTCACATGGGCTCCAGGTGAATGTGTCTTCTGGGTTGAGGACTGTGATGTTTCTTCTCTTTACTTGCCATTCTCTCCCTTGAATTTTACACTAAATTTTTTTTTGTCCTTTGAGCTGTGGTATTCTTACACCATTATCAATTGTCAGATGCCCTTCCTTTTTCCTAAGATGACTTTTCTGTTGTTTTTAATCTATTAACTCACAAGCATTCTTCAGGACCCAGTTAAAACATCACCTATTCTCCAAACACTATTGTGACTCAAAATTTGTAATTGGACCCTGGCTGGTGGTTCAGTGGATAGAGTATAAGTCCACTGTATGGATGTCCTGGGTTCAATTTCTGGTTAAGGCACACTGGGAAAGCAACAATTTGCTTCTCCCTTCACAGTCTCCCCCTTCTCTCTTTCTTCCCCTCATGAATCTGGTAGCTTGATTGGTTCAAGTATTGCCCTGAGCACTGAAGATAACTCTGTTGGAGCACATCAGCCTCAGGTGCTAAAAATAGATTGGGTACTCAAGCATCGGCCCCAGACCAAGGTGCCCAGTGGATCCTGACCAAGGCACATACAAGATTCAGCATCATTATCTCCCCTCCTCTCACTTAAAAAATAAAAAATTATAACTGCTTATTGTAAATTTCCAGTATTTTAATCCATTGTACTCTATAGTACTTTTATGTATCTTTTTTTCTCATGAGTTAATATACTTGATTTTAAGCACTACTACTGTATTTTCTATTATTGCTATAATAAACTATCACAAATGTGGTGACTTAAAAGCACAAAAATTTATTATAGTTCCAGAGGTAAGGAATGAGTGGTACTGTACCACAGTCATTCTTCTGTAGGCTCCTGGGGAGAAGCCCTTTCCTGCCTCTTCCAGCTTTTAGAGCAGGGGTCCCCGAACTACGGCTCACAGGCTGCATGTGGCCCCCTGAGGCCATTTATCTAGCCCCCGCCGCACTTCCGGAAGGGGCACCTCTTTCATTGGTGGTCAGTGAGAGGAGCACAGGATGCATCCGCACCCATAGTTCCCATTGAAATACTGGTCAGTTTGTTGATTTAAATTTACTTGTTCTTTATTTTAAATATTGTATTTGTTGCCATTTTGTTTTTTGGGTTTTTTTTACTTTAAAATAAGATATGTGCAGTGTGCCTAGGGATTTGTTCATAGTTTTTTTATAGTCTGGCCCTCCAATGGTCTGAGGGACAATGAACTGGCCCCCTGTGTAAAAAGTTTGGGGAACCCTGTTTGAGAGGCTTTGTGCACTCCTTGGCTCATGCCTCTTCTTCCATCTGCAAAGTCAGCAGCATAGAATTTTCAGATCTCTCTCTGACTCCAACCTCCTTTTACATTTAAGATTCATATAGGATTATGTTCAGCCCACTTCGATGATCCAGGATAATCTGCCTAACTCAATATCATTAACTAAAATTAATCAAAATTTCTTTTGCTACATAAGGAAATGTATTCAAAGGTTGTGTGAATTATGACATGGACATCTTTAAAGGGGCATTATTCTGCTTACCACACCTAACCATCATTGCATCTATAATACCTTTCATGGTCCCTAGCATATATTTACTATCCAACATTTATTAGTTTAAAAAACTAATAAGTACTATACTTACTAGTTTCAAGTCGGTCTTTTACTAGATTATGAAATTCCTGAGACAAAAGAGGAAGTTTTAATTATTTCTATATCCCTATTACTGTATCCTTTAGTATACAGTAAATTTAAAATTCAATTTCATATAATTAAAAAATTTCCTAAGAGACACTGAATTCAGTCTTCAATAAAAATATCTAATGAGTATCAATTTATGCATATAGAAAACTCCAATTTCTAGAACATATGGGTGTGTATTAAATCATACCCTAGATTAATTATGTATTATGTGGGTCAAAGCAAAAGTGGAAATCACCACAAAGTGTTGGTAGTGTTATTTCTTTGGACTAAGACAAAGTGTACCCCCAACAATTCCTAATTTTATTGTGTCGTTTTTCGCCTACTGTCTCACACACATTAATATTAGTGATGCTGATTCCAGCTCATTTTATGAAATTCAGACCTACCTGGGCTTGGTGGAAAATAAATAGAAAAATAACCATGTAAAACTATACAATAAAAATTAGAAGATCAGAATAATGTAGGGGTATAATTTATTTCCTGAAAATATTAACGACAATATTTGAGTGGTTGCTCTATTTTACATTTCAATATTCCTGTGCAGAGTCAGTTTAAGGGTCATAATGACTGAATCCCGATTCAAGAGACTCATGCCAAAAGAACACAATTATATTACAGGAAACATTTATATTCCAAAATCCACAATCCACAATTATGGTAATTGTCATCTAAAAACATTTATTATTCAATTTGGCAAGATGTTCTTCTCCTTTGTAGCACTTCTATCAGTTGCAGTTAAAAAGGTGACATGTGCGAGACCTGAAGATGGCAGCAGAGTAGACAGATGCACAGACTCCCAGGTCACACCACCAAACTGGATTACAAAGTAATTTAGGAACAATCAGTGTGAAAAATCAACTCTGGACTACAAAAAAAACCAAGGGGCAAAGAAGAAGTCACACTGAGCCTGGTAGGGAGCATAGATTAGCGGTGAGTCTCCCCTGCTTACAGAAACGTAGTGGGCGGTGAGGCTGAGAGCCCAGAAGAGATCTCATTCCAAGAAAAAGAGTAGAAAATATGGCTCACAGCCACCTGCCTGGGGACCTGGGAATGAGGTGTGTTGAAAGAGCTGGCTTGTCTTCCAAAAGGAAAGGGGAGAGAGAGAGAGAGTGATGGGCAAAGAAATGCATGGTATGACCTGAAAAACTGACTCATTCAGTGCTAGAGGTGGCTATAGCTGAAGGAGGGGCTGATCCTTCCACATAACACAAGACTAAAGTGGTTCCTGCTCATCCATCTCAAGTTATCTCTCCAGCTCCAATCAGCACAACAAGACACAGATGAAAACAAGAAGTGGGGAGGTGGGGCAGTAACTCAGGTCTCCATGGAGATCTGAGATATACCTCCCTATACTGAAGGGAGAAAGCACCCCGCCCCCTGGAGAGAGTAACTGGCAGATCAGGCCTTTGGAGTCTCAGGTTACACCCACTGCATTCCTGGATACAGTTTCAAATAAGCCCTCTGCTGAGCGCAGTAAACAAGACTACCACCAAGTTAAGAAAACTGAGAGAAAAACAAACAAATCAAGACTTCAAAGCGGCTCTACTAGAAAAGCCATATCTGACAGTGGATTACAAACAACAGCTGATGCCAACCCAAGAAGACCTAGAAATAACACAACTGAAAATTGGAGGCAGACAACACCAAGCCTAGACTCAACCAGCTCCACAAACAACACACCCAAACACACAGACATAATGAGAAGACAGAGAAGTGCAATTCAAGAGAAACCTTCAGAAAATAAACTGAGTGATATGGAAATACCAAACTACCATATGCAGAGTTTAAAATAATGATTGTTAGGATGCTTAGGGATCTTAGAACAACAATGGATGGTCATTACAAACACCTAAATAAAGAGATAGTATAAAAAAAGACATTGAAATATTAAAAAAGAATCAGTCAGAGATGACAAATACAATATCAGAAATGAAGAACACAATGGAAGGAATTAAAAGCAGGATAGATGAAGCTGAGCATCAAATCAGCAAGTTGGAGAACAAGATGAATGAAGGCATGGAAGCAGAGCAGAAAAAAGAAAAGAGACTCAAAAAGTCTGAGGAAACTCTAAGAGAGCTCTGTGACAACATGAAGAAAAATAACATCCACATCATAGGTGTTCCTGAAGAATAAGAGAAAGAACAAGCGATAGAAACTTTATTCAATTAAATCATAGCTGAAAACTTTCCTAAATTGATGCAGGGAAGGCTCTCACAAGTTCAAGAAGCACAGAGAACTCCATTAAAGAGAAACTCAAAGAAACCTACACGAAGACACCTCATAATTAAAATACCAAAGCTAAGTGATAAAGAGAAAATATTAAAAGCTGCTAGAGAAAAAAAGAAGCCCCCATAAGGATGACATCTGACTTGTCAACAGAAACACTTGAGGCCAAAGGGGAATGGCAAGAAATATTCAGAGTGATGCAGAATAAGAGCCTACAACCAAGACTACTTTTTCCAGCAAGGCTATCATTTAAAATTGAAGGAGAAAAAAAAGCTTCCCAGACAAAAAAACAAAACAAAACAAAACAAAAAATTTAAGGGATTCATTACAACCAAACCAATGCTGCAGGAAATGTTAAGGGGTCTGTTGTAAACAGATCAAAGTGGGAAAAGAATATAGAAAAAGAGAAATACAGCTTTAAATAATAAAATGGCAACAAACTACATATCAAATAATAACTTTAAATGTAAATGGATTAAATGATCCAACCAAAAGACATAGGGTAGCTGTTAAATAAGAAAACAGGACCCATATATATGCTGTTTACAAGAGACACACCTTAAAACAAAAGATGCACATAGACTGAAGGTAAAAGGGTAGAAAAAATATTTCATGCAAATGGAAATAAAAGCTGGGGTAGCAATACTTATATCAGACAAAATGAACTTTAAAACCAAGGCTATAGTAAGAGATAAAGAAAGTCACTACATAATGATAAAGGGAGCAATCCAACAGGAAGATATAACCATCATAAATATCTACACACCTAATATAGGAGCACCTCAATATATAAAGCAGACTTTGATGGATATAAAGGGCGAGATCAACAGCAATACTATAATAGTAGGAGATTTCAATACCCCACTAAAGTCACTAGATAGATTCTCAAGAAAGAAAATTAATAAAGAAACAGACTTAAAGGACAAATTAGATCAACTCGATTTAATAGATATCTTTAGAACCTTTCACCCTAAAGCAGCAGAATATACATTCTTTTCAAGTGCTCATTGTACATTCTCTAGGATAGACTACATGCTAGAACACAAAAGCAGTCTCACTTGAGAAGCAGTCTCACTTAAACAAATTTAAGAAGATTGAAATCATATCAAGCATTTTCTTTGATCACAATGGCATGAAACTAGAAATCAACCACAACAGAAACTGAAAAATACTCAAACACATGGAAACTAAATAGCATGTTATTAAATAATGAATGGGTTAACAATAACATCAAAGAAGAAATAAAAAAAATTCCTAGAAATGAATGATAATGAACATAAAAAAACTCAATATTTATGGGACACAGCAAAAGCAGTCCTGAGAGGAAAGTTCCTAGCACTACAGGTATTCTTTAAGAAGCTTGAAAAAGCTCAAATAAACAACCTAACTCTACATCTAAAAGAACTAGAAAATGAAACAGCACGTAAGGCCCAGAGGTAGTAGACGGAAGGAAATAATAATGATCAGAACGGAAATAAATGACACAGAGGCTAAAGAAACAATACAGAGGATTGATGAAACCAGGAGCTGGTTCTTTGAAAAGGTAAACAGGATTAATGAACCTTTAAGGAGACTTACCAAGAAAAGAAGAGAGAGGACCGAAATAAATAAAATTAAAAATGATAGTGGAGAAATAACAACTGACACAACAGAAATACAAAATATTGTAAGAAAATACTATGAAGAACTGTATGCCAAAAAATTAAACAATCTAAATGAAATGTACAAATTCCTTGAAACATATAATCTTCCAAAAATCAATCTGGAAGAATCAGAACATCTAAACAGACCGATTACAACAAAAGAGATAGAAACAGTTATCAAAAAGCTTCCAAAAAACAAAACCCCTGGGCCTGATGGATTCACTGGTGAATTCTACCAAATATTCAAAGAACTAATTTCTATCCTTCTCAAGCTATTTTAAAAAATTCAAGAGGAAGGAACACTCCCAAGTTTCTTTTATGAGCATAATTCTGATTCCAAAACCAGGCAAAGACAACACAAAGAAAGAAAATTATAGGCCAATATCCCTGATGAATTTAGATGCTAAAATCCTCAACAAAATATTAGCAAACAGGATCCAGCAATACATGAAAAAAGTCATACATCATAATCAAGTCGGATTTATTCTGGGGAGGCAAGTATAGTACAACATTCATAAATCAATCAATGTGATTCACCATATAAACAAAAGGAAGGAGAAAAAACACATGATAATTTCAATAGATGCAGAAAAGGCATTTGATAAAATCCAGCACCCATTTAGCAAAGGGGGAAATGAGACATAACTCAACATGATAAAGGCCATCTATGACAAGCCCACAGCCAACATCATAATTAATGGACAAAAATTAAAAGCAATTCCTCTTAAATCAGGAACAAGGCAGGGGTGCCCTCTCCCACCAGTCTTATTCAACATAGTTCTGGAAGTCTTAGCTACTGCAATCAGACAAGAAGAAGAAATAAAAGGCATCCAAATTGAAACAGAAGAAGTAAAACTATCATTATTTGCTGATGATATCATAATATATATAGAAAACCCAAAAGTCTCAGTAAAAAAACTACTGGACCTAATAAACTAATTCAGCAAGATGGCAGTATATAAAATTAATACATAGAAACCAGCGGCATCGTTATACACGAACAATATAATTTCAGAAAGAAAACATTAAGGAAACAATCTCCTTCACTATTGCAAAAAAAAAATAAAGTACCTAGAAGTAAATTTAACCAAGGAGGTTAAAGACATACTCAGAAAATTATAAAACATTGAGTTAAAAAATCATGGAAAACACGAGCAAGTGGAAGTATATACTGTGTTCATGATTAGGAAGAATAAACATCATTAAAATGTCTATATTACCCAAAGCAATTTATAAATTTGACGCAATACCAATTAAAATACCAGTGACATACTTTAAAGATATAGAACACCTATTCTATATTCCAAAATTTTTTATGGAACCAAAAAAGAATACGAATAGCCTCAGCAATCTTGAAAAAGAAGAATAAAGTGGGGGGTATCACTCTTCCTGATATCAAGTTATACTACAAGGCCATTGTACTCAAAACAGCTTGGTACTGGCATAAGAACAGGCACATAGATCAATGGAACAGAACAGAGAACCCAGAAATAAACCCACATCTTTATGGACAATTGATATTTGACAAAGGAGGTAAGAGCATACAGTGGAGTAAGGGCATTCTCTTTAACAAATGGTGTTGGGAAAATTGAACAGCTACCTGCAAAAATATGAAACTAGACCATCAACTTACACCATTCACAAAAATAAAACTCAAAATGGATAAAGAACTTACATGTAAGTCGTGAAACCATAAGCATCCTAGAAGAAAACATAGGCAGTAAGCTCAGCGACATCTATCACAGCAATATACAGTGTGTCCGTAAAATCATAGTGCACTTTCGACTTTCAAAAGTCAAAAGTGCACCATGACTTTACGGACACACTGTATTTGCTGACTTATCTCCACAGCAAATGAAATTAAGGACAAGATAAACAAAGGAGACTATATGAAACTAAAAACTTTTGCTCAGCTAAAGACAATATGAACAGAATAAAAAGACAAACCACACAATGGGTGAACATATTTGACAATACATCTGAAAAGGGGTTAATAACCAAAATTTGTAAAGAACTTGTAAAACTCAGCACCAGGAAGACAAACAATCCAATCAAAAACTGGGCACAAGAAATGAATAGACACTTCTCCAAAGAGGACATACAGATGGCCAATAGACAGATGAAAAAATGCTCAACATCACTAATCATTAGAGAAATGCAAATTAAAACCACAATGAGATACCACCTCATACCAGTCAAAATGGTGCTCATTAACAAAACAACACAGAATAAGTGATGGAGAGGATGTGGAGAAAAGGGAACCCTCTTGCACTGCTGGTGGGAATGCAGACTGGTGCAGCCACTGTGGAAAACAGTATGGAGAAACCTCAAAAAACTAGAAATAAAACTGCCCTTGGACCCAGCCATCCCACTTATAGGAATATATACCAAGGACTCCATATCACTCACTAAAAAAAAGAAATGCACCCCCATGTTTATGGCAGCGTTGTTCACAATAGCAAAATCTGGAAACAGCCCAAGCGTCCGTCAGTGGATGATTGAATTAAAAAGCAGTGGTACATATATGCAATTGAATACGATGGGGCCATGAAAAAGAAGAAAATATTACCTTTTGCAACAATATGGAATGATCTGGAAACTATTATGTTGAGTGAATTAAGCCAGTTAGAGAAAGAAAAATATCATATGACCTCACTCATTTGAGAAATCCAAGGCACAATGAGAACTGAGGAACAGAATTGAGACAGAGAAGCAATCAAAGGGACCAGAGGAAAAGAGGACAGAGGGAAAGTGGATGATAGGATGGGATAAACCTGAAGGGAAGGGGGAGGGCCCTGTAGAAAGGGGGGCAAGGGAGATGTTGAGGGGAATATGGGGGAGTGGAGGATGCATTCAGCGTGACCCTAGAATCTATGTAAACACAATTAAATAAAAATTAAAAAAAATAAAGACATTTGTTCTACTTTCAAATTAAAGAACACATAAATATTTCAATATAACAATATTTTTTTACTTTGCTGACATACTTTGTGGTGCTAGGCACAGAATAGACACTCAGGAAATAATTGTCTATTGAATTACATTGAAGTAATTAATACTGGTCCTTTATCTCTTTCTGTTTCTAACCCTTTCATTATTCCTCTCTTGTATAACCACATGGAAAAATTGCTCCAATCCAGCTATGCATGGTTCCTTTAATATATACTAAGTCTTATAGTCACAAGAAAATTCTCTTTGTTTTCAGAAGTGTTTCTTTTTTCCCTTGAAACCACATATATTTGATTCTATGTAATTTATGCTCCTGCATTTTCAAGCTTGAGTCTATCTAGAAACTCCAGGTTTCCTTAGGACGGTCTAGATAATGTACTTTGAAGATGTCATTAGCATTTTATTTGCTTATGTTTA
The DNA here is from genome assembly GCA_037038555.1 of Rhynchonycteris naso. Classification (NCBI taxonomy): domain Eukaryota; kingdom Metazoa; phylum Chordata; class Mammalia; order Chiroptera; family Emballonuridae; genus Rhynchonycteris; species Rhynchonycteris naso. Next base: position 301,800,037 of record CM072995.1, read on the forward strand.
TTACAGTGGTTCTTAACCTGGGTTCCATCAAACCCTAGGGGTTCGATGAGTCGTCTCGGGTTCGGAGAAGCCTCTGCCGGGGAGGCCAGCATAAAGTAATACCGTAATTTGTTGTGAGTTTATGCACTTTGTTGGTTTTGATCATTGAGCAAGGTGATGTCCATGCATGGCTCATTTTGTGCACCACTAAAAAAACATATACCTATGTCTTCAATTTGGAAAAAAAAATCAGATTTTATTTATCACTAAAGAAGGGTTCGGTGAATGCGCATATGAAACTGGTGGGTTCCGTACCTCAAAAAGGGTTAAGAACCACTGGTTTATTAGTTGTGTGTACCTTTTAAAATGTCAAAATGTAAACTAGTGGAAGAGGATAAATAAATATATATATATAAATGTACATAAATAATCATAATGTATATGAGTATGTATATAATATACACTCATAATCATTACACTTAAAAATTGTTTTTAAAGGCAGTTCTTTCTTTTACTCATCTCTGAATATGCCATAGTCATTCCAGAGGGAAGATTTATGAAACATGTTTTTTCTTTTTTCTGACTTTCCACTTTGGCTTATTTTACGAGATGCAGCTTTTCTATTATACAAAACCTTTGTAAAACACTGCTGTACCTTTTAGTTGGCTCCATTGATTAAATTATATAGTTATCATTTTTTTATCACTTAGCTATTTCTCGGTTTCCTTATAAATGTTAGAATTATTTGGGTATGTATTAAATATATAGATTATCAGGTATTACTACCAGAAATTCTATTTCAATAGTAATGTTTGGGGCTTAGGAGTATATGCTTTAGTATATGTTTCAGGGTTCACAGAAATTTGTTTCACTGGAGAATTAATGAAAAATCTCTTGTCTTGCATTGGGAACTCATAACATTAACATCATTTAGTACTGATAGCTAAGACAGCTGTTTAGGGCAACTTCTTCATTAACCCTTTGAGTAGTATGAACATTCATGTACGTCCTCAACTTCCTGTCCATCCAGAGTATGCTCATAACAAAAATTTTTATTTTAAAGATGTGTAAGACAACATTAAAAATGGCAAATGTATGTGTTTCTTGTTTCCATAAGTTGGTTATCATACAAACATGATTTTAAATTAATAAAACTGTAACTGTAACTAATTTTACTTTTTGAAAAAAAAATACTTCTGGGTGTCAGTGAGCATGAAAAATACTCCCTACTCAAAGGGTTAAGCATATTCCTCATCTAACTTCCCTCTCCCCTTTTTGCAACTCCCCCAACCTGGGAAGGTTCAGAGAAATGTTCTTGGGGCAAGGCCATCGGGAGAGACCTGAGTGTTGGGAAAAGGAGACAGTTTGTGATCAAGCAACAAATCAAGACATGCTAATCTAAGCATATCCAGGTGCACCCAACCCCATGCCAGCAAATGCCTGCAGCAACCCCTATATCTAACATTTGCTCCTGCAACTTGGGGCTGACACCCTTTGTTGGTCTTAGCCCGCCTGCACCCAGGAGTTTTTAAAATAATTTTTTCTTTTGAAACACACTAGCCTCATGTTTTTGGTTCAGCCGCGGTTTCTGCCTTTCATTTTGGTGCCAAAACTTGAGAGGGGTTTGTCGGAGACAAGCTGAGGGTCTAACCTAACTCCAGAAGGGTGAGGTTTGCCACCCAGGGAGTGGTGAGCAGCAGCAGCTCATCTCAGGCACCCCCAGATCCTGCTACCCTTACCCATATGCAGTTGTGGGACTACTTCCCCACACTCTCTGGCGGCTACTCCTGCACCCACAAGAAGGGAATCTGCCTTTCCCCGCATAGACACAATCAAAAACTAGACACCAGGACTGACTGCTGCCTTCTCATTTCACCTCACCACATCCACACCAAGCAACAATCATTTCTGGTCAAGTGAATTTAGCAGATCTATAATTGGGAACTTTCCTGACCCCTCCTGAAATCTGTGCATGGTTTGTGAAACCCAAGTTTTCCAAAAATTCAACATTGATCAGGAGGGCACACTGGCATTTGCCAGGCATTTACCTCTGGCTGGACTACACTATGGGGCTGCCTGGAAAGTGGACAGCCTCCAGTCCCAGACCAGTGAGCCTAGGACAGCAGGGACATCTGCCTTGTCCTAAAGCTTATCACTTCATCCAGGATGGTCATTCCCTCCTTCTATACTGCTAGATGTTCACCCACCATGTCATAGGGAACTTTCAATCCACCATCAAGACAACCATTTGAATCGCCCCCCCCACAAATCTCCAAACACTCAGTCTTGCACCAGATCTCAGGCTTTCGGTGATACAAAAAGTCCTATGTCCCAGCCTTTTTCCCCACTCAGATCACGACTCTCTCTCTCTCTCTCTCTCTCTCTCTCTCTCTCGATTCTCCTCTACTTCTCAAATTTTCCTAGTACTTAACATAAATTTCATCTGTCGATCAGCAACCAACATCAGGTGCAAACTGCTAGAAAACAACCCTTAAACTCTCCAAAGAAACCTTTAAAGCCCCAAAACAAAAACTAAGTCAATTTCAAATGCTAGCCTCTGCCATCAGGGGCCCACAGATCCAATCCCGGAGCACTAAGGGCGGTCTGAAAAGCAAAATCATCTAATTAACACCCCACCGGGTACTTGCTTTAAGTGAGGCAATAAAGGTCTCTGGGCCAGCAGGTGCTCTAATCCAGGCCAGCCCCCCAAACTTTGCCCCCTTGGCGGTGGGCCCAATTGGAAGTCAGACTGTGATAGGACCTCTCTAGGTAAGACCCCATCCCTTCCTGGGCAGGCTGGCCCCTCCTTCCCAGAGCTGACAGGCCTGCCGCTGAAGACTGAAAGTGTCTGAGTATGGACACCTCAATGATCATCATCCCATTTTCTGAGCCTTGGGTAAACTTGATGGTAGTGAGTAGGCCAATTCCTTTCCTTTTAGATACCGGGGCAACCTACACTGCCTTACCAGAGTACAGAGGTCCTCTCTGACAGTCTGCGGTCTCAGTTGTGAGGATTGATAATCAAATTTCCCATCCCATGTCAACCACACTCCTGCAATGAATGCTAAAATCCCTCACTGGCAAACATACCTTTTTAACTTCTCCCGTCCTGTCCCACTCCATTACTGGACCAAAATATTCTCTTAAAATTAAATACCCCATTTACTTTTCATAATCTCCATAATCCTCTTAAACCCTACCCCCCCCTCCCCGATTCTGCTCAGGCTTCCCTCACACTTCTAAAAAACTCAGGATAAAGGTCTCACACACCACCCCCCTTTTCCAGACAGTAAAACCTCAGAAAAAAAAAAAAGTTACTTAACCCTTTGAGTAGTACAAACATCCTTGTCCCTCATCATCATCCAGAGTACGACCATACAAGAATTTTTATTTTAAAAATGTGCAAGACAACATTAAAAAAAAGGCAAATGTATGTTCTTCTTGTTTCCATAAATTGGTTATCACACAAACATGATTTTATGTTAATAAGATTGGTACTGGAACTCATTTCATGTTTTAAAAACTCACTCCCAGAGGTCAGCGGGCATGAAAACAACTCACTACTCTGAGGTTTAAAAATATGTATGTTTGATAATGAAATATGTTATGTCAATATTAAACAACTTGCGAACATGCTTGAATTTTTTATGCAGAAATTGTGTGCAGAGGGTCTGGGGAATGTGCTTGAGACAAGGTCATTGGGATGAACCTGAGAATTGGGAAAGGGAGACAGTTTGTGATCAAGGCAACAAACCAAGATATGCTATTCTGAGCATGTCCAGATGCACCCAACCCCATGCTAGCAAATGCCTGCAGCAACTTCTATAATCTAAAACTCACTCCCGCAGCTCAGGGTTGACACCCTTTGTTGGTCTCAAGTCATCTGCACCCAGGAGTTTTTAATATAAATTTTCCTTTTGAAATACACTAGCCTCATGTTTTAGATTCAGACCATGGTGTCTGCCTTTCAAACACCAGGATGGGTCTTTATAGTAATAACCCTATCACTCTTCTAGGTCTAAAATCTCTTATAAACAATTTTACTACATAATCTTCTATTTCATGCTCCTGAAGATGTCATTCACATTATGGTCTGAGTAAATTGTGTCTAATATGGAGCTGAAATCCATTTTTTTTTTATTGTTTCTACTTATTTCCTCACTTTGATCTTATGGTCAAAGTTATAGAGAGATCAATTATAGCTTCTAAATCAACTATTCAATTATTAGAAAGTGGCTTTGTACCCATTTATCTCCTTTATTTTTCTAAAATTCAGATTTCAATTTTACTGACATTCTTCAAAAACCATGAGGTACCTATCTTAATTAGCAACCATTTGACCTGCATGTTCAATATGGTAGCCACTACCCACATGTCATCATTGAGGAAATGTTACTGGTATGATGAATTGAGTTTGTAATTTTATTTAAATTTACATTTATATAGCTAAGTATAAATTAAAGTTTAAGTTCAGAGAGACCCCTCTAGGAAATTTTTGCCTAACTTCATGAGAAATGAGTAAAAATGAAGCCTCAAAAATATATAAAGTTTAGTTATATGTGAAGTATAAAAAATATTATTGTAATGGGGGAAAAGGTAGTTAGATTTGTAAAAGGTCAAAGGTGTGTGCTTATGATTTTTTTTTAGATAATATATATGATTTGCTAGAAAGTCATTTGAAAGAATTTACATAGTTGGTGATAATATTTGGTTGATTTTGAGTGGATGTTTATGGCTTTATTTTAGAGGCAATAGAGGATTATTCAGAATTTTTAAGCAAGAAAGATAAAAATGTCCAGGAGGATATATTGGTGAGGCATGAAGAATTTCTATTTAGAATAATTTTAATTTTTTCAAAAGAATACTACTAATGTACTAGAATTTTTGATGAAAGAATGAATTAATCCTTTTCACTATAGGAACACAGGTAAAAAAGGCATAAGCTCTAACTATTTTGAGGCCAAAGGAGATGGTTTCAAATAGTTCAATAAATCTCAAGACTAGATATAATAGGCTATACCATAAATGACATCCTTGAGAGAATCTTAGCTGGAAATTGGAAAGTAATAACTAAATTGCCATGTTGATACTTCTATGCACAAGTTTTCATTCTATATATTTATAGTCTGCCTATTTAACTCATGCTGTTGATTTCTTGCTCCCATGGCTAAAAGTCCTAAAAGGAAAAAATTTTCTTTTTGTTATTTAAACATTATTTGGAATTTTAATGAGAAATAAGTAGGTTTTTAATAATTAAATGCAGAAGGTGAGGAAAGAACCATAAGAAAATGTGTTTTGATTAAATATTTGACATTTGGATTTCATTTGAATATGAAGCCAGAGCTGATTGTCATGATATTGTAAACATCTGCAATTTATAGATCAACAAGTTAACTATTGAGAAAGAGAAAATAAAAAATAATATAATAATAAATAAGCCTTTTTTAAAATTTATTTTTATTTTTATTTTATTCATTTTAGAGAGGAGACACAGAGTGAGAGGAAGAGAGAGAGAGAGAAAGAGAGAAAGGGGGAAGGAGCTGGAAGCATCAACTCCCATATGTACCTTGAAGACTAGTGCAGGCTTTTGTACTGGCGACTTCAGTGTTCCCAGGTCGACACTTTATCCACTGCGCCACCACAGGTCAGGCAGTAAATAAGCCTTTTAAATGAAAATATTTGGGATTATAATGCAGTAACCCCTAAATTTATAAATCTAGCCTCCATTTCTCCCTATATTTTTTGTACTCTATATCCAACTATCTACTCAACATTTCCACTTAGATTGTTCTAAGTCAGCTCTGGCTTCATAAGTTTCTACTTCTTTATAATGTTTGCCATTTCACATTACACTATTTATATTAGATTGAGTCAGTTTTGTCAGAAATTTGAAACAACAGAAATCATTGAGAGAGACTTGTAAAAACATTGATTCAACATATAAGAGTAGGTTTTAAGATTAAGTAAATAATGGCTACATTTAAAGTAGTTAATTTATGAGTGTCATTTTTCAAATATGAACATTTTTGTTTTTCTATACCCTTGCAAATTCAGAAACTGAAGTGGTAAATATAATATAAAAACTTCTAAAATGTCAACATACTAAATTTATAGATTAAATAATTTATTCAAAAATATTTATTGGTTTTTAACAACATGCATCACCAATCTGAAAGAGAGAGAGAGAGAGAGACAGAGAGAGAGACAGAGACAGAGAGAATGTGAATAATACAGACAAAACTCTCTTCAGGGATTATAATTCTATTGCAGAAGATATATTGATAGTGTATGTCTCCTTGATCTATACATACATATGTATATGTACATGTCCATATATGTCTGTATATATGTAATATATATGTATATATAAAAAAGGCAATATGAAATACTAGGAAGTAGATGCTGTTTTATATGATGTACCTAAGAATTCTCTCTGAATAGGTGGCTTTTCTGTAGAAAGTGTTTTTAACACTTAACATCTAAAACAAACAATCCAAATCTGCTTTTACACCAGTGTTCTGCAGCTTATATACAGCCTAATTTTTCAATAGTGCTTTAAGACCAGAATGTTAGGAATCTCTCTTGACATCTGACTTTCTCCCTCTCCCTACAGACAATCGTTTGACAAATTCCATTGTCTCTGCCTTGAAAAATATATAAAATCTAAACAATATTATAACCCTTACCTCTTAGCCCTAGTCTAAGTCACCATCTGCTTTCAGATTTCTGCAGTAATTTCAGCTGATGGTCCAAATGTTTACTCTTGTCTCTCTGTAACACCTTTTAAGGAAATGTCATTTCCTTACTATAATCCACCAAATGCTTTCAACCCTGTGTAATTCTCTACATGATCTCTCAGTTGAGTACGTTTCCACACAAATTTCTCATCATTTTTCTTACTTTTAATACTTTTCCAACCTTGCTGGTATTTTCAGTAATCTTGTACCTAAGTAGTAGACAAGAGCCCTATTAGCAATGGAGGTCTATGAGTGGCCTTCCAGAGTTGTCCATGTCTTAATTCCTGAAATCTGTAAAAATGTTACCATACATGACCACTGGAACTTTGCCTGTATGGTTGAGTTAAGGGTCTTGAAATGGAAATGTTATCCTGGATTAATTGAATGAGCTTTATTTTATTATATGTCTTTATAAGAAGAAGTCAAGTCAGTAGTGGGAGATGTGCAGACAGAAGCAAGAGAGTAAGAACAGTAAGAGAAAATAGGTTCAAGGAAAAGAATGTAGGTAAATTCTAGAATCTGAGAAAGACAAGAAAATGGAATCTCCTCTCAGAGCCTCCAGAAGGAGACAATCATGGCTACATCATGATTTAAGTGAAACTGATTTTGAACTTCTTACTTCCAGAACTATAAAATAACAAATTACATTGTTTTAAGCTACTAACTTGAGAGTAATTTGTTAAAGCAGCAATAGAAAACTAATGCAGAACCCAACAGATTACTAACTAGATGCTACAAATAAGAGAAAGCCCTACAATTCTGTTTTCTTTATAAACTGTTATCTTCACATACTTCTTGTGTCTCCAGATATAAGACATTACATTTAGCTCACATGTTATGAGCCTGAGTGACATAGCAAGAAGATTTTGTAATTCCTTCCAATTACTTTTATTTATTTATTTTTTCTGTAAGTGATAATTGGGGAGGCAGAGAGACAGACTCCCATATGCACCCCAACTGGGATCCACCCGGCAAGCCCCCTATGGGGTAATGCTCTGCCCATCTGAGGCTGTTTGCTCTGTTGCCCGGCAACTGAGCCATTTCGGCACCTGAGGCAATACCTTGAAGCCATCCTCAGTGCCTGGGCCAACAGGCTCCAAATGAGCTATGGGGCACCTGAGGCAATACCTTGAAGCCATCCTCAGTGCCTGGGCCAACAGGCTCCAAATGAGCTATGGCTCCAGAAGGGGAAAAAAGAGAGAGAGAAGGGAGAAGAGGAGAGGTGGAGAAGCAGATGGGTGCTTCTATATGCCCTGACCAGGATCAAACCCAGGACATTCACACACCAGGCCAATGCTCTACCGTCCAGTTACTTTTTAAAATTAACTTAGATTTGGCATTTGAGATAAATGGTAATCTTTTACTCTTTTTATGTTGCTGTCAGATTTTACTGCTGCTGTAAGGCTGGAACATGAACTTCTTAAAGTAATGATAACTCAGAAGTTTCTACAATGACTATAAACAATCTTGGAACATGGTAATGTGTTAATTTTATGTAGAATGAGGTTATTAGTGAAATGGTGTTTCTTGGAGACTTTTCAGTATGTAGGGAAGTATATCTCAAAAAAGAAACCATCAAATATCTGAATAACTACCTGGTGAAAATATTACCAGGTAATGTATGGTGAGATTTGCATTTCTGTACAAAGCAAAGGCCAGTCATTGCTGAGAAAATTGTAAAATTGGGTAAGCTTCTCTAAAGGGGATCCTTCTTGACTTTTTGTTGTTTTTTCTTTTCTTTTATTTATTTATTATTTTTACAGGGACAGAGAGAGAGTCAGAGAGGGATAGACAGGGACAGACAGACAGGAAGGGAGAAAGGTGAGAAGCATCACTCATTAGTTTTTCCTTGCCATTGCAACACCATAGTTGTTCATCGATTGCTTTCTCACACGTGCCTTGACCGCGGGCCTTCAGCAGACCGAGCCACCCCTTGCTGGAGCCAGTGACCTTGGGTCCAAGCTGGTGAGCCTTTGCTCAAGCTAGATGGGCCTGCGCTTAAGCTGGTGAGCTCGGGGTCTCGAACCTGGGTCTTCCGCATCCCAGTCCGATGCTCTATCCACTGCACCACCTCCTGGTCAGGCCCTTCTTGACTCTTTAAATAACTTTTTATAATCACTATGTTCCCATTTCATTTGTGACCTCTTTGGCCAACTACACCCTCAATTACGGAACACCAAGGACAAGACCTTTATTTTCATGATTGGTCTATTATAGTTAACCACATTTAAAAAGTTAATTTTTTTTGTTTTTCAATTACATTTGGCATGCAATATTATATTAGTTTCAGGTTTACAGCATGGTGATGAGACATTATATAAATTACAAAGGCATCACCCTGATAAATCTTGAACCCATCTGGCACCATACATAGCTATTACGATGTCATTGACTATATTTTCTATGCTGTAATTTATGTATGCATGGCTATTCTGTATCTACTAATTTTAACCTCTTATTCCCTTCCCATTTTCACCCATTCCCATTTTCCCCAATCTTCTTCCAATTTAGCAATGAGAAAAATGTTCTAGTTTGTTTTTGTTTTGTTTGATTACTTATTTTTTGGGCGGGGTTCCACATATAAGTAATATCTTATGGTATTTGTCTTTCTCTGTCTGACTTATTTTCTTAACATAATACCCTCTAGATCTACCCATGTTATTGAAGATAGAATGATTTCATTCTTTTTTACTTCTCAGTAATATTCCATTTTATATTTGTACCACTTCTTTATCCACTTATATATATTTCAACTGTTGTAAATAATACTGTTATTAACATATGGATGTATGTGTATTTTCAAATTAGTGTTTTATTTCTTTGGAAAAATACCTAGAAGTGAAATTGCTGGATCTCACATTGTCTCTTGTTGCAGTATTTGCTTTAAAGTCTGTTTTTTTCTGATACAAGTATTACTACTCCAGCTTGTTTCCATTTTTATCAAATATCTTTTTGCATTCTTTTATTTTTAATCTGTGTGTCTGAAATGAGATTGAAGTGATTCTCTTGTAGGCACTGTATGTAACGGTTTTGTTTTCTTATCCACGTTTTTTTATTGATTTTAATTTATTGCGTTTACATAGATTCTAGTGTTGCCCCAAATGCACCCCCCATCAGCTCCTTTGCCCCCCTCCCCATAGTGCCCTCCTCTTATCAACTTTTGATTGGTGCCGTCAATCCTTTTACATTTAAAGTAAGTGTTCATAGATATGCATTTGCTGTTATTTTATTATTCATATTTTTTACCTTGTTTTTTTTAAAATCCCTTTTACACTTTTTGTAATACTAATTTGGTAGTGATGAATGTCATTGGAGTTTTTCTGGTCTGGGAAGTTTTTTATCTGCCCTTTGTTTCTAAGTAATAGCTTTGCTGGGTAGAGTAATCTTGATTATACGTGCTTGCTTTTCGTCACTTAGAATATTTTTTGCCAAACCCTTCTGGACTGCAAAGTTCCTGTTGAGAAGTCAGCTAACAGTCTTAAGGGAGATCTCTTGTGAGTAAATAACTACTTTTCTTTTGCTGCTTTAAGATTGTCTTCTTGGTAGTGACGTCAGAGAAATGGCACCATGAGGAGTGCTCCCGATACCTCTCCCTGAAACTTCAACAAATTCAACAACTAGAGACAGAAAAACAATCTCAAGAGTATCTGAAATACACATACATCACACAAAGGTACGATTGGGCAAAAAGTTGCTGAATATAATCCACTCTGAAGGAAATAAGATGGAGAACGAAGTATTCCACTTTCCTCACTGATGTGAAAAGGCTCCTTTCACTTGGAACTGAGAGAAAACGAGGCCTGGGGCTGCAGAAAAGTTGGGCTAGGGCAGAAACGTTCAAGGTGAAGAGAGAGTGTGCTGGCGGCTCAGTCCATGTGGAGCTAACGCCCGCGGCAGACCCCAGTAGAGGTGAGAGAGCAGTTGCCTTGTTTACTCCTGGGATCCTGGTCGGCAAGCATGGTCAGTGTGTGAGTGGATCCAACTGGCGCTTCAGCCATGGGTGCCGGTGTTCCCAGACAGAGGGGCTGGGTTGGAGACTGTCAGTAGTGACCCTCTATGTGGGCTGTGACCAGAGTTTCTGAATAATCTGGCTTCCCAAACAGCAGCGCATGGAAAGTGCCAAAAGCTGGCTTCCTATACCTGTCTGGGCCCGGCCAGCCATAGAGGCTAACAAAGCACACTCCTGGGGAAGAGAACTGTGGAAGTAGTGGGGGGAAGGTTGCGCAGGCAGCTTGCAGACAGCCTCTGGAGGGCAGACCTGCAGAGTGCTGAGGCATACTAGACATACCTGGAGGCTCATAGAAAGACACCTTAAAGGTATTTGGCTCCTAGCCCTACCTGATTATGCTGGCGGCTCTGGCTGGCAAAGCCTTACCCAGAACCCTGTGTTGAGTGGAGAAAAGGGTTATTTGGCAGCTCTTAGAGCCTCTTGCTCTCCAGGCAGGGGCTGGGGCAACTTCATAGCTGGGTCTCAGGCTGCTGGTTCAGGAAGGAGATATTTGGTAAAAGGCTCCAGGAAAACAGACTCTCCTATTGTCGGAGCCTGCAAATGCTAACAAGCCCCAGCTAACAATGAGACTGAGGCCTAGTTTGAGTCATCACCACAGTGACACAACAGCAAATCTCTGCCTAAAAGTGCCTGGGGTACAGCACCACTGGTCAAAAAGAGAGAGAAGAAAGAAAAAGAAAAAAGATAACTTCTCAAAACCAGAAAAAAATCCACAGTCTTTATAACCTTTATCATTTATTTTCTTGTATTAATATCACCTACAAACAAATTATTTTATTCTGGACAAAAATTTTATCTTTGTGGCATTTTGTTTGCTTTTTACTTCACTCTTTATCTCTTTAGCATTTCTCCCAACTCCAGCTCTCCATTCTATAGTTTTTGTGCCACTTAATAAAATAGAATTTTCATTTTTTGCTTTAATTTTTTTCTTTTTTCTTTTCTCTTACACTATTTCTCTCTCATCATTTACAAACAAATTAGTTTATTCTTGATTTCAGTTTTTTTCTTGTGGCATTTTGTGGGTTCTTGCCTCATTTTTTGTCTCTTTGGCACTCCCCCCCAACCCAGGCCCTCCGTTCTATGTATTTTTGTTCCACTTAGCACAATAGAATTTTCAGTTTTTCACTGCATTTTCTAAAAAAATTTTTTAATCAACTTTTATTAGTGTTATTAATAATACCACTCTCAAATGACATTAAAGAAAAAGAAATTGAATATCATGGATACAAAAGACAGTGATGGAGCTCAGAGAGATGAAAAATCTGTAGAAAGAAATTTCAATAGCATAGAAACCTTGGAGTTAAATGAAGTCCTAAAAATACTCAGGGATATACAAGAAAGCACAGAAAGGCAATTTAGGGAGCTCAAAAAACAATTCAATGAACAGGAAAAATACTTCAACAAGAAAATTGAAACTATGAAAATGAATCAAACAAAGATGAAAAATTCAATTCAAGCTTAGCCAATAGAACAAGCCAGATAGAGGAGAGAATTAGTGACATAGAAGGCAGGCAACTAGAGGAACTACAGAGAGAAGAGGAGAGAGACTCATGAATTAAAAAAAATGAGATAGCCCTACAGGAATTCTCTGACTTCATCAAAAAGAGCGACATGAGAATAATGGGTATATCAGAAGGAGAAGAGAGAGAAAATGGAATGGAGAACATATACAAACAAATAATACATGAGAACTTTCCAAGCCTGTGGAAAGAACAAAATCCTCAAATTCAAGAAGCAAACAGAACACCAAGTTATCTTAAACCTAACAAACCTACTCCAAGGCACATCATAATATCAAAGGCACAAACCAATGACAAAAAAAGAAATTCTCAAGGCAGCCAGAGAAAAGAAGAATACAACATATAAAGGAAGGCTCATTAGCCTGACCAGGCGGTGGCGCAGTAGATAGAGCATCAGACTGGGATGTGGAAGGACCCAGGTTTGAGACCCCAAGTTCTCCAGCTTGAGCCCGGGCCCATCTGGCTTGAGCAAAAGCTCACAAGCTTGGACCCAAGGTCGCTGGCTCGAGCAAGGGGTTGCTCATTCTGCTGAAGGCCAGCAGTCAAGGTACATATGAGAAAGCAATTAGTGAACAACTAAGGTGTCGCAACTCAAAAACTGATGATTGATGCTTCTCATCTCTGTTCCTGGCTGTCTGTTTCTATCTGTTCCTCTCTCTGACTCTCTCTCTGTTCCTGTCTGTCCCTCTCTCTGACTCTGTCCCTGTAAAAAATAAATAAATAAATAAATAAAGGAAGGCCCAGCAGAAATTCTACAAGCTAGAAGAGAGTGGACCCCAATATTTAAAGTTCTGAAAGGGAGGAATTTCCAGCCAAGAATACTATACCCATCAAAGCTACCCTTCAAATATGAAGGAGATATAAAAACATTCACAGGTACAGAAAAGATGAAGGAATATATCTCTAGAAAACCCCACTTCAGGAAATACTAAAGGGGGTTTCCCCCCCAGACACAAAGAACAAAACAAAACTACAAGTAAAAACTTCATCAAGATTGTCATAAAAACAAGATGAAACAATGAAAAAGAAACAAAAGAGGGGAGAGGACATGACTAACAGTAGTAAAGGAGGATGGAGTTCAGAAGCACACATGAAATAATGTACTACAATAAACACGATATATATGCTTTCCATTACTTAATGGTAACCACCCTGAAAAAACCAACACAGAATCACATGGCTTGAAAGACAAAGTAATAGAGAAAAGAAGTATGGATTACAACCAAACAAAAACAAATGATAGAAAAATAAAAAAGAACCAAACAAGATACAAAACTATCAAAAAGCAATATATAAAATGGCAATAGGAAACCCTCAACTGTCAATAATTACACTAAATGTAAATGGATTGAACTCACCAATAAAGAGACACAGAGTAGCAGAATTGATTTAAAAAATCCAACTATATGCTGCCTAAAAGAAACACATTTAAGTTACAAAGATAAAAAAAAAACAAAGTGAAAGGTTCGAAAACAAATACTCCAAACAAATAACATCCAGAAAAAAAGCAGGTGTAGCAATACTCATATCTAAAAACGCTGACTACAAGACAGCAAAGTTAGAGACAAAAACAATCATTTCATAATGATAAAGGGGACACTGAATCAAGAAGACATAACACTTATTAATATATAAACCAAAGAGCACCAAAATATATAAGATAGCTACTGACTGACCTAAAAACAAAAACCAACAAAAATACAATCATACTTGGAGACCTCAGAATACCACTGATGGTTCTAGATTGTTCATCCAAACAGAAAATCAATAAAGAAATATTGGCCTTAAATGAAACACTAGAACAATTGGATATGATAGACATCTACAGGACATTTCATCCCAAAGTGCTGGAGTATACATTTTTCTCTAGTGTACATGGAACATTCTCAAGAATTGACCATATGTTGGGCCACATAAATAACATTAACAAATTCAGAACGATTGAAATTATAACAAGCATATTTTCTGATCATAAAGCCTTGAAACTAGAATTTAACTGCAAAAAAGAGGTAAACAAAACTACAAAAATGTTGAAACGAAACAACATACTTTTAATTTATTTTTATTTATTTATTTTTTTATTTTTACAGGGACAGAGAGAGAGTCAGAGAGAGGGATAGACAGGGATAGACAGACAGGAACGGAGAGAGGTGAGAAGCATCAATCATTAGTTTTTTGTTGCCGTTGCAACACCTTAGTTGTTCATTGATTGCTTTCTCACATGTGCCTTGACTGTGGGCCTTCAGCAGACCGAGCCACCCCTTGCTGGAGCCAGTGACCTTGGGTCCAAGCTGGCGAGCCTTTGCTCAAGCCAGATGGGCCTGTGCTCAAGCTGGCGACCTCGGGGTCTCGAACCTGGGTGCCCCGCATCCCAGTCCTACGCTCTATCCACTGCGCCACCACCTGGTTAGGCTAAACAACATACTTTTAAAAAATGAGTGGGTCAAAGAAGAAATAAGAGCAGAGGTCAAAATATACATACAGGCAAATGAAAATAATAATACAACATATCAGAATTTCTGGAATGCAGAAAAAGCAATAATAAGAGGGAAGTTTATATCACTACAGGCCTATATGAACAAACAAGAGAGAGCTCAAGTAAACCATTTAACTTCACATCTTAAGGAACTAGAAAAAGAAGAACAAAGACATCTAAAAACCAGCAGAAGAAAGGAAATAATAAAAATCTGAGCAGAAATAAACAAAATAGAGAACATAAAAACTATAGAAAAAATTAATAAAACAAGGAGCTGGTTCTTTGAGAAGATCAAAAAAATTGACAAACCCTTGGCAGGACTCACTAAGGAAAAAGAGAAAGGACTCATATAAACAAAACCCATAAAGAAAAAGAAGAAATCACGATAGATATCATAGATATACAAAGAATTATTGTAGAATACTATGAAAATATATATGCCTTCAAATTTAACAATCTAGAAGAAATGGATAAATTCCTAGAACAATATAATCTCCCTAGATTGAGTCATGAAGAAGTAGAAAGCCTAAAGAGACCCATAAGCAGGGAGAAAATAAAAACAACTATTAAAAACCTCCCCCAAAATAAAAGTCCAGGGCCAGATGGCTATACTAGTGAATTCTATCAAACATTCAAAGAGGACTCGGTTCCTATTCTACTCAAAGTCTTCCAAAAAATTGAAGAAGAAGCAATACTGCCAAACACATTTTATGAGGCCAAAATAACCCTCATACCGAAACCTGGTAAGGACAACACAAAAAAAGAAAACTACAGACCAATATCTCTAATGAATACATATGCTAAAATACTAAACAAAATACTAGCAAATCGAATATAACAACAAATTAAAAAAATAATTTATCATGATCAAGTGAAATTCATTCAAGAATCACAAGGATGGTTCAACATACATAAAAACGGTTAACATAATACACCATATCAACAAAACAAAGTATAAAAACCATATGCTTTTATCAATAGATGCAGAAAAGGTAATCAATAAAATACAACATCATTTTATGTTTAAAACACTTAACAAAATGGGTATAGAAGGAAAATATCTCAACATAATAAAGGCTATTTATGACAAACCATCAGCTAACATCATATTAAATGGCATAAAACTGAGTACTTTACTCCTAAAATCAGGAACAAGACAAGGTTGTCCACTCTCTCCACTCTTATTCAATGTAGTGCTGAAAGTTCTAGACAGAGCCATCAGACAAGAGAAAGAATTAAAAGGCATTCATATTGGGAAAGAAGAGTAAAGGTTTTACTTTTTGCAGATGATATAATCCTATACATCAAAAACCCCAAAGTCTCCACAAAAAAACTTCTAGAAACAATAAACCAATACAGTAAGGTCGCAGGATACAAACTTAATATACAAAAGTCCATTGCCTTTCTATATGCCAACAATGAAACATCAAAAAACAAGCTCAAAAAAACAATCCCCTTCATGGTTGCAACAAAAATATAAAATACCTAGGAATTAACATTACAAAGAATGTAAAGGACCTATGTAATGAAAACTACAAAACATTGTTAAGGGAAATCGAAAAAGATATAATGAAATAAAAAAATATTCCTTGTTCTTGGATAGGAAGAATAAATATAGTCAAAATGACTATAATACCCAAAGCAATATACAAATTTAATGCAATTCTAATCAAAATTCCAATGTCATTTTTTAAGGAAATGGAACAAAATATCATCAGAATTATATGGAACTATATAAAACCTTGAATAGCCAGAGCAATCCTAAGGAAAAAGAACAAAGCTGGGGGCATCACAATATCTGACTTCAAATTATATTTTAGAGCCACAATAATCAAACAGCATGGTATTGATAAAGAAATAGACACTCAAACCAATGGAACAGAATAGAAAGCCCAGAAATAAAACCACATATATATGGTCAAATAATTTTTGATAAAGGGGCCAATAACACACAATGGAGAAAAGAAAGCCTCTTCAACAAATAGTGCTGGGGAAACTGGAAAACCACATGCAAAAGAATGAAACTCAACTAGTTTGTCCCCTTGTACTAAAATTAATTCAAAATGGATCAAAGACCTAAATATAAGACCTGAAACAATAAATGACATAGAAGAAAACATAGGTACTAAATTCATGGACCTTGGTTACAAAGAGCACTTTATGAATTTGACTCCAAAGGCAAGGGAAGTGAAGGCAAAGATAAATGAATGGGACTACACCAGACTAAGAAGTTTTTGCACAGCAAAATATACTGACAACAAAACAGACAGCCAACAAAATGGGAGATGATATTTTCAAATAACAGCACAGATAATTGCTTAATATTCAAAATATACAAAGAACTCATAAAACTCAAGAACAAACAAGCTAACAATCCAATAAAAAAAAAAATGGGAAGAGGACATGAACAGACACTTCAACCAGGAAGAAATACAAATGGCCTACAGATATATAAAAAGATACTTATCTTCATTAGCTATTAGAGAAATGCAAATCAAAAGTATAATGAGATACCACCTCACACCTGTTAGATTAGCTATGATCAACAAGACAGGTAATAACAAGTGTTGGAGAGGCTGTGGAGAAAAAGGAACCCTCATCCACTGTTGGTGGAAGTGTAAAGTAGTACAACCACTATAGAAGAAAGAATGGTGGTTCCTTAAAAAATTAAAAATAGAACTACCATATGACCCAGCAATCCCTCTACTGTGTATATACCTCCGTAATTCAAAAACACTGGTATGTAAAGACACATGCAGCCCCCTGTTCATTGCAGCATTGTTTACAGTGGCCAAGACATGGAAACAACCAAAAAGCCCCTTAATAGAAGATTGAATAAAGATGTAGTACATATATACTATGGAATACTCCTCATCCATAAGAAATGTTAATATCAGATCATTTACAACAACATGGATGGACGTTGATAACATTATACTGAGTGAAATAAGTAAACCAGAAAAAACTAAGAACTATATGATTCCACACATAGGTGGAACATAATAATGAGACTTAGGGACATGGACAAGAGTGTGATGGTTACCGGGGGGTGGGGAGGGAAGTGAAGGGTGGGGGGAGAGGAAGGGCACAAAGAAAACCAGATAGAAGGTGACAAAAGACTATATGACTTTGGGTGATGGGTATGCAACATAATTAAATATCAAAATAACCTGGAGATGTTTTCTCTGAACCTATGTACCCTGACTGATTAATGTCACCCCATTAAAATTAATAATTAAAAAAAAGATTGTCTCCTTGTTTTTAACCTTTAACTTTTTAATTGTCATATGTATTGGAGCAGACCTTTTTGAGTTTATCTTTTTTGGAACTCTCTGAATTTCCTGGACTTGTATGTCTATTTCCTTCACTAATGGAAGTTTTCAATTATTTGTTCAAATAGAGTCTCTATTCCTTACTTTCTCTTGTCCTTCTTGCCCTCCTATTATGTGAATGTTGATATACTTGATGTTGCCCTAGAGCAGTGTTTCTTAACCTTTTTTGAGGTACCGAACCCACCAGTTTCATATGTGCATTCACCGAACCCTTCTTTAGTGATAAATAAAATACAATTTTTTTTCCAAATTCAAGACATAGGTATATGTTTTTTTACTAGTGCACAAAATGAGCCATGCATGAACATCGCCTCGCTCAAAGAACAAAACCAACAAAGTGCATGAACTCACAACAAATTACGATATTACATTATTCTGGCCTCCGTGGCAGAGACTTCTCCGAACTCCTGAGACCAACTCATCGAACTCCTAGGGTTCGATAGAACCCAGGTTAAAAACCACTGCCCTAAAGACTCCTTAAACTGTCTTCATTTTTAGATTCTTTTTTGTTTTGCTGTACCCTATCTTCACATTGCTGGTTTGATCTTCTGATTTATCTAATCCACTATTGATGCCCTCTAATATAGTCTTTATTTTAATTATGCTATTCTTAACTTCCTACTTTTAAAAATGTTTTTATCTTCATTTTTTATTTCCTATTTCTTTATTGACATTCCATTAAGATCACTGAGCATCCTTGTACCCAGTGTTTTGAACTCTGCATCTGGTAGATTGCTTGTATACATTTTATTTAGTTCTTTTTCTGGAGTTTTATTCTGTTCTTTCATTTAAGTGCTACATATCTCAGTTTTGACAGAGTGGTCTTATATAGTAGGTGTTCTTTGGGGCCCCATGGGGCAGTCTCCCAGATAACCTGAGCTGGTTGCTCCAGTTGTGTCCTTGTGTGGTTTCTGTGTGCCCTCTGTTATAGTTGAGCCTTGATTGTTATTGGTACATTGATGGGAGAGATTTATGCTCAGGCTGATTGGATGTGAAAACTGGTTGTGACTACACTGGAGGATCTGTTGTATAGGGACTGACCCTACAGAACAAGAGTCACTTTAGCAGGGCTCTGGTGCCTATCAAGTGTTCCCTTTGGGTGTGTCATTGTTAAAGTGGTTGTGTAGACTCTTGTGTAGTCTGAAACTGGCCACCAGATGTGTTGGTTCTGGGCTCTCTTGGGAGGAGCTGGGGTGCTGGCCAATGTCATTCTTGCCTGTTCCCTGTCCAGGGCAACTTGTATGGTTTATAAAGTTATCTTTGCTGGGCTTGAAGGTGCACAATAGAGGCTGAGCTGTGAACTGAGGCCAGCTCCCCCCTAGTGCTGGGCTTGGGGATGCTTAGCAAAAGGTATGGGTCACATCAAGCTCTGATTCTGCTTTTTTGTGATATGTGAACCTTTGAAAAGTTTTAGAAAATTCCACAGCTTCAGCCAAGATATTCCATTTTTATGAAAAGATTCTGGAACCTATATAATTTTGTTAATCAATGTCACCCCAATAATTTTTTTAAAAGAAAAATCTACTGGAAGAGGCTTTTATGGTTGGTTGCAGTGGGGTCTCAGGGAATCACAAAGGCAGGGCAAACATTGTTATCTTGGTTGGTGGAGACTCTATATAGAGCAGGTAAAGACTAAGTTGTGGAGGAGGATTCAGCAAAGGAGCAATGGCCTCTGCCAGTACTTCTTTGTGGGAGAAAGCTGCTCTTTTCAGCTCTTACCTTGAAGCCAGACAATTTAGTTTTCTTCCATATGCCCTTGGCACCTGGGGTGCCATGACATTGCTAGAATTTAGCGTGAGTGAGTCTATTAGGGAGTAAGTTTATGTGTGGACCTTTTAAGAGAAATGGTAAGACTCCAGGAGTCCTCCATATCATTCAACTGCAAACCCCACTAGTTTTTACAGTTAGAAGTTATGGGTGCTTCTCTTCCTGGCACTGAAACCCTAGGCTGGGAAGCCTGTTGTGGGGCTGGGACCCCTAGATCCTCAGGAGGAACATTCACAGCCAAGATACTCCTTTAATTTTTAACCTTTATGTTTGAATGTTGGACCAGCCTTTTCTGAGTCTCCACCTCTCCTATAAATCTCAAGGTGGGTTTTTTTGTGTGTCCTTAGTTATAGGACTTCTGCTCAACTGGACTTCAGGCAGGTCTCAAGAATGGTTGTTCTGTTGTTGTAATTTTGATCTCATGGGAGGAGGTGAGCAGGCAATTACCTACTCTGGTATCTTAATAGGAATTCAACTACATCTTCTATAACCTATGCTTATATTTTAAAAATCACCCAAACTTGTAGGTCATTGTATCAATTGATTCATTCTTGCCAAAAAATTTCTAATTATTAGTTGTGTGAATTTTTTATGTTACTTAACTTTTCTGAATCTCTATTAACTCAAGAAAAAATAAAAAATGTGGACTGAATCATCTTTGAGGACATTAATAATAATATTCACAGAATTATTATTTTTCTAATAATCCTGATTCTTACTATGAGTAAATAACCATTTGCCAATTATTTAATCTTATCCCTCTCTTGTCACCTTTTTTAGCTACCCTTACTCTGATTACAGCCTGAATTTGAATACTGCAGCTTTACTAGAGGACCCAGAAAATTAGTTAAATTCCTACTCTAAATAAAAATACAAAAGTCTGTAAGACCTCTACCAAGATAGCCAAAATGCAAAGGTAAGAACTAAAAGGGAATTATAAAGGCCATTATAAGTTATCACAATAAGGAGGAAGATGTTTTATAGAGGCATTTGGAAGTATGTAGTTAGAACACTGATTTAGTTTTAGAAAACCTATTTTGGCATATAATGCCTAAACCATCTTGAATGCATGAAAATAACTATCTGAGGCTCATTCTCTGAATTGATCTAAATCAGTGGTTCTTAACCTTTTTTGAAGTATCAAACCCACCAGTTTCATATGCACATTCACTGAACCCTTCTTTAGTGATAAATAAAATATGATTTTTTTTTCCAAATTCAAACATAGGTATATATTTTTTTACTGGTGCACAAAAAGAGCCATGCATGAACATCATCTTGCTCAAAGAACAAAACCAACAAAGTGCATGAACTCACAACAAATTATGGTATTACTTTAATCTGGCCTCCGTGGCAGAGGCTTCTTCGAACCCTTGAGACTGACTCATCAGACCCCTATGGTTTGATAGAACCCAGGTTAAGAACCACTGATCTAAATAAATCAATAATTTGTCCTTCACTATATCATCTGGCAGCTTTCTAGGAACTAAAAGGGGTGGAGTTCAGGGGAGAAAGAATATATATATACAAAATTACTGAAACACAAGATAGAATGAGAATCTCAGATAAGGTGCTGTCAGGGTTTAGAAAAAGAATCTTTCCTTCAGGCTGGGAGAGCTTATTGATAGTGTATCACTTTGAATATTTATAAATGATTGGTAAACATTTCTAATTTATTTTCTTATATTTTGTATAGTTTATTTTTCAAAGCAAATTTTATAACAGTTTAGCTCATAAAATTATGATTATTATGAAAATAATGTTATTTCTTTATTCAACATTAAGTACCTGCAACAAATATTGCTTGATACCTTCACAACATGACCTCATGTGATTTTCATCATCTTCCCATTAGATAGACATTATTACTAACTCCATTTTGAAGATGAAAAAACCAAGTCATAGATAGGTTTACAATAAGCTGAATATCATGGAGTTAACAAGTGACCAAATCAACTCAAATTCAGATACGTTTAATTTCATAGTTCCTATTCCTAATTATCAAGATGTACATAAAATGCAGATAACTAAAGAATATATGTCAACTTTCATAGTACACTCACCCAGAAATTAACACTGCTAACATTTGTTAGGATCTATATCTATATCTATATATCTATCTATATCTACAGATATATATATATATATATATATATATATATATATATATATATATATATATATATATATATATATACTACTTACACACATACTTGTATGTAGTGCTCAAGGTGAAAAATTCATATAATGTCTAAATCAGAAGATGAAAAATAAAAGTTTCCAACTTGACACTATCTTTTTTCTCTTAATAATCAGTATGAACAGATTCTTACATAGACCTTCATAAATTTGAATATATATATATCTAAAACATTTTAAATCAACACCCCAGAATTTAACTGTCATTATGATATATTTAGCTTAACTACATAAAAATAGAAACTCTATGATATTAAATATAATTCAATATCTTCACATAATATTTAAATCAGTTTTGAAGGGTGCATATGATTAATCAAAAATCTACATATAAATTTCTGTTATAGTAGCAATCTTAAAACAGGTTATTATTTACTGAATACCAGCTATTTTGGACTTGTACATATAATTTTTAAAATTTATGACATCTGTACATGTTGTATTTTCACTGTACACTTTAGAAGGCTTAAATTTAGGAAAAGTGAGTTATTCACTCCATATTACATAACAGTTGCAAAGAGGATTTGATCTAGAATTGGTGTGACTATAAAGTCAGTTCTCTGTTCACGAAATCACTCCTCTATTTTCTGTGGCTTGAGACTTTTCTTTTACCACACAGTTTAACTTTGTATAAACATACATATTGGTCATATTTGCTAATAATTATCAAATTGTACTTTTCTTTGTACTATACAGCTTTAAATTCTGGTGTTCTAAATTGTTGCCAAAATCTAGTGAATGGAACATTCCAAAGAACCATATAGATTTTTTTTTTTTTTCGGATAAAGTCAGCAAGGCAAAACTACCTACCACAAAGGAAACGTGCAAACTGTACTTTTGTTCTATATCTTTCCAATCCATTGATTAAGGCCTTACTCTCATTTTAATGTATCCTTGTAGACTTCCCGTTATTTCAGTTATCCATGAAGTGGAACATTTTTTTAAAAGCTTAGTCAAGTGAGGCAAAGAGGAAGATTAAATATTTGTATTTGTTTTAAACTTCTTTTTCTTGTTGGACTATAGGGAAAATTAGTTGGGATGAAATGTATTAGATTGTCTGCTTCTTTAGTTTAAACCTAACAGTGGAGAATGGATGATAAATGTGTAATAAATAATATGCCATTCCTAGCAATTGTATCAAAACCATTATCCCAAGTTATATCATGATATTATAGACTTAGAATATATCTTATCCCTGTTTTCTTCTTTTTCTTTCTCCTCTTCCTCTTTTATCCCCCCTTTTTTTCCTATCATAGCAAAATGTCTCTGGGAAATGCTCAGTGAAAATCATAGAAGAGACCAAATAAAGGCAGGAAAAATCAAACAATGATAGGAAGAGGCTCATTCTTTTCTTGAGAGTACTGGGTTTGATACTCGGCCCAATTGACCAATATCTTTAGCACTTACATCATAGCATTTTGAATTTCCTCTCTCCCTGTCCCCCTTTTCCCCTTTTTTCCTTCCCTGTTTCCCCTCCCCATGTCTCTTTCCCTCATCATACCCCTTTCTTTCTCTCTCAATCTGGCACTTTGATCCCTGCTTATATGCCTTCCTCTTTCTCTCTCTGGGATCCTGGTACTGATGGTTGTAGGGGACCTGGATAAGAAACACACAGATACTAAATAATTTGACTGTAACTCAGCACAAAAATAATTTACATTATATTTATGTGAACTTTCTCAAGTCAGCCTAGAGTAGTGATTAAGAGTATAGACTTTGAAGCCAACAAGAACTGATCTTGAATCTTACTGTGCATACTAATTGGCTATATCAACTTGTTCTTAAACCTTTGGGTCTCAAAATGAGCTCATATAATACCTCCGAGTTGTTATCATCACTCAACTTTAAATGAGAATATATTCATAAAGTGCTTAGTATTCTGACTTTTTCATGGTAAATACTCCATAAAAGATAACTAAATTAAGACAAGTGTGGTTTTTCCAGAGAGGTATTATCTGCTAATAGATGGGGCAAACTTCAAAGGTCAGTGAAGGCCTGGGTCCGTTTTTTCTATTTGTAAATCAGAGCTATTGTAAGACCTGCTGTCTCAACTCTAGATATTTGCCTATTTTTAATTAATTTTTTTCAATTACTTTGCATTCAATATTATTTTGTATTAGTTTCAGGTATATAGCATAGTGGTTAGACAATCATATACAAAGAGTCTCGCATGATGTGTCCCGTACCCAACTGGCACTGTACATAGTTATTACAATATTATTGAATATATTAGAAAATTTATATCCCAGTGAACATCACTGATCACAAGATCCTGTAGTTTAAGGACATTTGAGGGTCTTCAGGACACTGAAGACAATGAGAGTTTCTTAGACCAGCTTACTATATCACACTCTCAGATCAAAGTGCAGAGTAAAATACCTCACTCACTTTACTCACATGATCAATAGATGAGAGAAAAAACAGTTTTGTACAGATCTCTTGTTTGTTTTTACCTTTTATTAGCCTTTGGGTGGTCCTCTCTAATGAGAAGCACAATGAAAAAGAAGTATGCTTTCCTAGCTTTACAATTAGCTATGGCAGGTATTTTTTTGAGGTTTTTCTCCTAAAGAGTTCACCAGTGTTCTCACCTGCAGTCCTCCTTGACCTCACCTGTCAATATCAATGGAGTATATAGTCATCTTCTTCATAGATAATAGTTCCAAACTCTAAAGACACTGATTATTTTTTTGTGTGACAGAGACAGAGAGAGGGACACATAGGTACAGACAGGAAGAGAGAGATATGAGAAGCATCAATTTTTTTTGTTGTAGCACGTTAGTCATTTATTGATTGCTTTCTCATATGTGCCTTGACGAGGGGTGGGAGGGCTACAGCAGACCAAGTGACTGAGTGACCCCTTGCTCAAGCCAGTGACGTTGGGCTCAAGCTGGTGAGCCTTGCTCAAACGAGATGAGCCCACGCTCAAGCTGGCAACCTTGGGGTTTTGAACCTGGGTCCTTTATGTCTCAGTTTGACGCTCTATCCACTACACCACAGCCTGGTCAGGCAACACTGAATTTTTTTCACCTCTCTTTTTTCTGAGTTACTGGCTTTGAAATCATAGTATATAGTACATGGTCTTTTTGTTACTCTGACTGAGCTTCCTTAGACTGTATTTCTGGAGGTCCTTTCCTCACGCCCGTCAAGATCTACTCTTTAGTTTTCCTCTACCACTTAGTTAACAGTAGTAAGATCCATGGTGGAACTCCTTGCCCTTTTCCTTCTACTTGGCCAGTTTTATGGTCTCATCCAATTGATGCTATAAACTCTTATATAGGGGTCTTCCCTCTTCTTCCTGAGGGCAATCTGCTTTCAGTTGTGCAGGGAGGCATCTGCTTTCTCAGGGATCTCGGAAGTCTACTTCAGCTATATTTGACTTGTTCTCATTATAAATCTACTTTAAATATTTTTTCTTTCTTTCTGGGTACATTCCCACTTCAGAAAAGATATTGCATTGTTTGTGGTATGCATGGGCACTCCTGACTTGTTTTAAATTCCTATGTGGAGTTCGGTGGTATCTTATTCATGTTTTTTATACCCTATAATATTAAATACATTTCTTGTACAGAGTTAAGAAAATAATATTTTCTTTTGCTTTAAGGAAATGACTGCAGTCTGTGAGGGATAACAAAGTTTCTGCACTAAAAATTAGGTTGAGGCCTTCACCACTTACTACTGGTTCCCAATAAAAATTAAATGAATGACCTTGATTTATATATTTAACATTTCACTCCATTTATCTGTTGCCAAAATGAGTGATATTTTGCTTATTGAGTTGTTTTCAGATTAGATATTTTAAACTTCTATGTTGGATTCTTTGCTGTTTTGATTTATTTTAGTCCTATGACTTTCTGAGGAGCGAAAGAAATTTGAAAACTGGAACTAAAGAGCACTAATTAATTACCTTTCCTCTCTTTACTGGAAAGTGGAACTACTCTCAAATTCTGTTCTTTCAGAGTTCTTTTCATTAAAAGTATATCCTCTCTTTATATAATAGTCACTAGACATGGAAGAATTTCAAGCCCCAAAAAGGGTCCCAGTGTAGTCCAAATGTTGAATGCAATTGAGAGATTTGCAACCTCTCTAAGTTTGCTACAACATATATAAAGTTGTAGGTGATAATATTAACTCATCGGGTTTGTCATGAAGATTAAAATAAGGCATATGAAAGTATTTCCTAAACTATAAAACACCTTTTAATGGGAGATATAGTTATAATGTCTGGCGTATAATACAACATCCAAACTTTTGAAACTCAATTTATATGCAGTGAATAAGCCAAAATTATCTGCATAGCTGTTACTTAGTCTGTTTTAAGTGACATAAAATTAGAAGTTTTATATCCTTTGAGAAAAATTACTAAATGCAATCTCTGTTTTCTAATGGGACCTTTGCTATAGGATTATTAGCTCATAATATGAATTTCTTCTAACTTTTGGCCTATGTTTGAATCTATAACCACCATATTTTTAAAAACTTAAATTAGCATTGCAAATAAAGCAATACAAGTCAATTGAATCTCAAAAATCATGATGGTCTGACCAAATTAATGCTTTTAAATATGCAGAAAATTAAAGATATAAGTTTAGTTTCTTTTCTAGAATTAGAAAACATGAGACTTGGTTCTTTAATTAGTCAATCTGATAAATTTATAGAGCAGAATTATATGTCCAGAAAGGATTTTACTCATTTATGATAAGAAATAGAAGAAATCAAAACTATTTCATGTAATTGAAAGAGGAAGAATTTTTCATTAGAGAACTCAAATTTGAGTCCTAGCTCAGCCACACTCTGGTTATGGGATTTATATCTAGGCAAATTATTCCAAGCCTATGGATTTCATCTTCCTCAATTACTGAATTATTTATGAGAACCAAGTGAAACAATATTCATTCACTTAGTTCATATATGTATTTACATATATCCCTGCAAGCTAAATTACTTATATAAGAAGGATAATGTTTTCCACTGAAGAAGAGAACACAGAATCTATGGAACATAGGTGTTTATAAGAAAAATACATTGTATCAAAATAAATCACAAGTAGATCCTTGTTCAAGGACTGTTACAGCTGAGACAGGGTATGACTGAAGATGAAACTAGATAGGATGACAGAAGCCTGGAGGGGTTGGACTAATTCTTTGTGATGGGAAGGATGTGACAAGATTTACATAGAAAATTGCAATGGTGATATTTACATTTTAGTTATATGGTGGTCTTTTTGCAAAGTGAATCATCCTCATATCACATTTCTGCTTTAAAACATCAAAGTCTTTCAACATAGAATGATATTGAATCATGTATTATGATCAATAAGGAGATACTGCTTATCTGGTCTCTATCGACCATTTTCATCTAAGCTGTTCCATTCTGCTTTTCTCAACATGGTCGCTTTCATTGTCTCTGAACATGGCTAAGCACTTTCCTAAGTAGGATCTGTCATTACTGTTCCCTCTGCCTGGAATCCTCTTCCCCTGTGATTGTGCTAAAGTCAATAAAAGAAATGCCACTTCCAAGAGACACCTTCACTAATACTCTTTCTAATTTGCTCCCTCTCATTTACACTTTTTTAGCACACCATTACATTAAGGTTAAATTTGTGGAGGACAAAACTAGAAGCAGGGAGGAAAGTTAGGAAGATGACTTTATAGTCCACATGAGAATGAGTTCTAAGTTAGAATAAAACTGGTTAACCTCTTGCTTTGTCAGGCCTCTAATGTCGGAGAGATTTTCTACTCATTTCCTGCTTCATGAGAAAATGAGTTCAGTTCAATTCAATGAGTATTTATTAAGTAAATAGTGTATATTTGGCACAATGATAAATGCTGCTCTTAATATTGCTCTCTGTCTGTAACAAAGACATAACAAGTAGCCCACCCATCTGGTCTTGAGCATGACATTACATTGCTGGTGCTACACACTGATTACCAGACTCTCAGAACTATTGGTCTTAATTGAACTTGCATCACACAAAGAGAATATAGAATGTGTTATGTGTCTTAAATGATATTTCCTGAACATGATATAAATTATTGTTAAGTAACTGCAACTATTACTAGGGGTAGATCCTTAATTGATAGTGTAGGGACTGGTGAAATAATATAAATTGAGGCAATTTAATGTGTTGAAATATTTAAAACTTATAAATCAAGCTAACAACTTAAATAAAATGTATTCTCTACCTTGAAATATGTCTTAATAGTGACCATTAAAAAATAATGCTATGACTTTTATATATTACATGTTGTCAGTTGGCAAACTTGATTGAAATTAATAGTTTTAACATATGTCTGGTGTCCTGTTGATGGAGAATGATGTTTTGATGTATAATAAAATATACATAATTCAAAAGTATTATGTCGAGTTTAAAAATTAGTTTCTTGACTTCACTACAATTTGGCATAAACATCATATAACTATCTTATAAATATTTAAGAATCTATTGCATTATTGCTCTTTGAAAAGATTTATCAAGTTATTTTTTTTCCTCTTCTCTGAGAGCTTCCATTGCTCAAATTTTTCTGTTTGCAGAAGCAGACTTTCTTTATTCCAACAGCAGCATTATTCACAAGAACCATTTGGCCATAGTTGAAGGGTAGGGAAAAATACTTATCTAGATACCAAAAGATATGTAAATAAACATTCTGGCTTATGGGATGTATTATGCCAGAACTGAGCACCAAATTCTGAATTTCTAAAACCTCCATGTGTTTCTTAGTAGTGTTATTTTTTGTTCTCATGACATTCAAGGCTATCTAAAATGTGGAGCCCAGAGCTGAGGATACTCTTACCTGGTCTAAGGCTGTGCTGGATAAAGGAGGTATTTAATTGTATTGCACAGGGAATGTGACAGAGAGAAATCTTGGAATTGTGTACTAGGAAATTAGAAGCTGAACATCCAATGAGGAAGTGACTCTTTCCATTGAAAAAATTAAGCACAACACACTGTACAGATAAAGAGGTTCATCCTGCTAAAAGTACAGATGATAAAGAGCTTAATTGTATGTCACAGTCATTCACGGGTAGGTATTCTCAAAAATACAAATATGAGAGACCTGTTCCTAAAAATCCTCACTGAAAGAATTTAGTTTGGGGCTCAGGAAGGTTTATGTTTAAGAAGTTCCTCTTTTGACACTGAGGCAATCTGTTTGGAAACCATATTATAGATTATGATTAGAAAGAAAAAAAAAGAGCTAAGCAAACAGAATAAAATCTAATCATGGCATAAAATGATAAAGCAGAAAGCCAGACTTTTACAGACTATAAGTAACAAATAATATTTGTAGAATAAATACCAAGCAATGGTTAAAATTAAATAAGCAATGGTAGTTAAAACTAAATAATTCATCCTAAAAAGACAACAACATACTCACATGCAATAACAGTAATCCTATGTCATGGAACATTTATATATTTAATTGTTTGAATTACTGCCATATTTTCTTCATAACTACTGTATTAGTTTAAATGGCCTTTTACCATGTTTGCCAATATGTGATACTGTCTTTCTTCTTTCACCCTTGTGGTGGCTATAAAGTATTATTTCAGCAAAATTCTAATACGAATTTTCTCTTTAAATGAGGGTAAGAATTTCTCCTTGTGACATTTGCCATTTAGGTTTCTTCTTCTCTATTTGTATATTTGAGATGTTAGTCAAAGTATTTAGTTTTAGACTTTGTATTTACTTATTACAAATATTTATTTAATGTCTGTTTCATAATACTATAAGTTCCTGGAAGAAAATACTTTTGTAATATAGTAGTGAATAAGACAAGAATTAAATAGCACATTGTCACATGCAAAAAAAATCTATATGTTTGTTGAAACAATAAATTTGTTGTCTTTATAATAACCCTTTCATACACAAGTTTCCTGTCTACTTGCTACTCTATGGTTTACATGCATTTGATTCCCTCATTATTTCATGAGAATATAGAGCCATTTGCAGGTCATCAGTAAACTCAGGACTGGATTTCAATGAGAGTTTGAAAAAATTGATAAATATTTGTTTCTCAATATCTAGAGAATAAAGGGGCTACATAACATTGAGTAACTCCATATTATTGTCCCCACTCCACAAAGAGAATCACATAATTCAATAAGAAAAGCAAATTATGCCATTATTTCATGCCTAGACTATTCGTAGGATATATAAAATCCACAAATTACATATAAATTGAAAAACACATAACCAAATACATTTGAGTCAGCTACAAAACCTACAACTCAGTTTAAGAGTTAAGTAGACCAGCCCTGACCAGGTAGTTCAGTTGGTTAGTGTTGATCATAAATGCAAAGTTTGCGTATTTGATCCCTAGACAGGGCAAATAGGGGAAGCAACCAGTGAATGCATAACTAAGTGGAACAACAAATGGAAGCTTTTCTCCCTCCCCACCCCAACTGTCTCTCTAAAATCAATCAATACATTTAAGAAAGAGTTAAGCTGACTCAATAAAAAAAAATAGAGAGGATATGGAACTCATGGATAATAAAACAGATAAATTTATGCAAGAAGGGTACATTGAATGCAGATAACATGTCTGGGACCTAGCATATCTGAGCATTGGCTACTGGGAAATCAAAAGGAATATTTGATAATGCATAGAAAAAATGGCTTTTTTTTTTTAGGAAGAATGTCTGGGGGCAGAAAAGGAGGTAAATTGGAAATGGGAGGAATTCCTTGTGGGCATACTAGGAAAGTAGTTAAAAGATATTCCTTCCAATCTTATGATTAAAGGAATAGCAACAATACCTACCCAACTACCCCCTGAATTTTCCCCAAATTACAGCATTGTTTAAGGAACCTACCTGTTATCAGAAGAAAACACATTGAAATTCTTGAAGTCTAGCCAATCACCTAGAACACTATGTCACTCAGACGCAAATATAACTCTTCTCAGGAAAATAAGACATTAAAAACCATAAAAGAAACAAAAATGACACTCATGAATATTTAATATAAGAACAGAATCTGAGAATGAAAACATTGTAGTTGATTAAAATTCTCCCTACTACCTTTATAAAAACTAAAACAGAATGCATACTACATTTTGAACTCAGAATCAAATATGCTTAAAGAAACCTCTGAGAAAAAAACAAAAACAAATAGACCAACAAAACCAAACATTAAAACAGAAATTCAAATCATAAAATTGGCTCTAAATAAATGAATTATGTTGTGTGTCAAATGAGTTTGCAAATATGATCTATATGTTTGCTCGCTTATAGTTTGCACTGAATGTGAGGGACAGGCTGTAAGCAGGCAGGGTCCTTATAGCCTAAAACTTAGTTTTAAGACTAAGTTTTTCCCCACACCCTTGACTATTGCTTGACATGGTTGGTGCACTCTTATGAGGAATCCCATTATACCTCAGATAAATGATTTTGTATCAAAGACTTCCTTGTTTGTATATTGGATTAAAAGTTTTGATTTCTACACTATAAAATGGGCAGACCAAGAGCTTGCTCTCTCTCGGTTCCTGAGATTAGCGTTAGAGAGAGCAGAGAAAGGAATGGGGCAGAGGAGCCCATGCTAGAGGAGAGCAGAGAAAGGCCATATGGAGGAAAGGAGAAGCAGCCAAGATGGCTAAGTGCTGAAGGAGAAGCCAGTTTGTGCAGAGGGGAGGAGATGGGGAACAGAGGTGAATAAGCTTGGTGAGGTAAAAACCTTTGATTCTAGGAAAACTCAGATAAACCAGTGGCTTTTGGAGCCCTGAATGGAAAGGAAAGTAAGGAAAGTATTTTCCCACTGTGTGTATTTCTTGCTCGCTGGGTGCAAGCTAGGATTAAAGTTAATGACCCACCAGTTCTTGGCTCCGTTGTTTCATTACCACAGGCCAGGTGGCTGTGATGGTGGCCATGGCTACTGGCCATACATATGTAAAAAGAGAATTGTTCAATTTCAATAATGAATAACATTAACTAAAGATATAGAATCAACCTTAGAATATGGGTTAAATGAGCTATAAAAGACAAGAAAAAATATAGAATATAAGCCATGAAATTTCAACATGTGTGTAAGGGGAGTACCTAAAATAAAAACAAAACTATTGGTTATATTACAACCAAAGAAGTTTTCCTTGAATACAGTTATACAAAACCGTATTTTTTAAAATTAATTTTAATGGGGTGACATGGATTAATCAGGGTACATAGGTTCAGAGAATTTAAAACATACTACTAAAACTATTAGATTTTAAGATGAAAATTTTAGAGTTTTCAGGAAAACTATCATGTCACAAAGAAAAGAAAAATTGATTATTGGATTTTTCAGCAGCAAGACACAAAGTAAGATGATATTGTAGCATTTATTTTTTTGCATTAAACTAAAGAATGTGGGAGACAAGCCATTTTACATTAGTCAAGATATTATTTAAGGATCCAGGATATCTGTTTATATGTATGCATAGAATTTTATGCATAGAAGATAAAACTTAATGAAACATGACTGATCTTTGGTAGGCAATAAAAAGGGAAGAAGAAAGCATAAGATTTCTCTGCCAATGTCTTTTTATATAGTTTTGAGTTTTGAACAGGGTCACATTTTACCTACTTAAAAATATTTATACCTTTATATGTATAAAAAATAGACAAACCCATTCAAATTGTACACAAATATAAATAAGTGATACTGGGTATAAATCAAATTAATAATAAAAAGGAAAATATTTAATAAATTATATGTATGCCTTCAAGGAAACAAAATCTTAAAACATACAGCACTGTTTAGAAATTTTTACTTTATTTAGATGATTTAGTTTTAAATCTGCTTTTAGTGTAGTAATCTAGAAAATATTCTTTTTTGGATTGAGAAAATTTGTAAATATATTGATAAGTACTGGGTATTCTACTGTAGGAGGAGAATATTAAAATAATAAATAAGCAAGGAAAAAAGAGAAATTTCTCCATAGACAATGATCAACTTATAACTGTAGAAGTAAAAGTAAAATTAGAAAAATCAACCTTTTCACAATATTCATTGTAATAATTGATTTAGGAATGATTATCCCTTTATGCTAATTTGAAAATATCAACTCGAGTATTACTTATTAAAAATGAAAGAAAAGCTACTATCTTGTCTTCATAATAGAGGAACTGGCAAACATCAACTTAACAAAAGGACTAGCTTTAACATAAGTAATAATGGCACAAATTACCATGGTGTGCCTCCCAAAATGATGCACTGAGGACAAAACATCACCATCTGGTTTGCTTGATAAAAATACAGTTTGTCCATAAACTCATGGTACACTTTTGACCGTGTGACCGGCGAAAAGTACACCATGACTTTACGGACACATTGTATATTTCATTTGACTCTAATTAGACTAGTAAAAATGAAGGAAATTTGATCATTGAAATATTGTAGGTACCTCAGAAAAGTGTCATAAAGATTCAAATGATGATGACAATAACAGAATACAGGCTGGCAAATGTCACTAGTTTTAAAAAGTCTGAAGAGCCTGACCTGTGGTGGCGCAGTGGATAAAGCGTCGACCTGGGAGCACTGAGGTCGCCAGTTCAAAACCCTTCACTGGTCGGGTCAAGGCACATATGGGAGTTGATGTTTCTATGCTTCTAGCTCCTCCCCCCTTTCTTTCTCTCTCTCTTTCTCTCTCTCTCTCTCTCTCTCTCTCTCTCTCACTCTGTGTGTCTCCTCTCTAAAATGAATAAAATAAAAATAAATTTAAAAAGCTTTAAAAAAATGTCTGAAGAGAAATGACAAGTAAATAAAATGTTGATTGGAGACCATGGGAACAGGTATAAAAGTAATTTTGGGACAGTGTGGAAATATAAATATAAATTTGAATATGTCCTTTATATAGAAAATAGGATTGTAGCAAAGTTAAATTTTTGAGTGGATGAACTCTATTGTGGTTTTTAGGATAACTCTTTCTTAGAAATTGTATGCAAAGTACTTGAGGTTGAATGTTATGATGTCTATAACTCTTCTCAAATAGTTCATCACCTCCCCCCCTAAAATATATTTTTCTGGGTATGTGGTTGTAGGACTGTGTACATGCATATAGTGTATGAAAATAAAGGTGAAATTATATGGGAAGTTCATTGCATAACTCTCAATTTTCTATAGATTTAAAAATTTCAATACAAAATTTGATTAAAGTAGTGCATATTGTCTCTATGAGGAATATATTACAGAGAAACATTTGCAAAAATTTTGTGATGTAATTTTTTCTTTTCTTAATAGTAATAATGAAAATGATAATAATATGGCAATGTTTACTAATTGTTAGGCACTGCTGTTCTAAGCACCTTACATAGTGTATGTCATTAAACTTCACAATAACCCTATAAGGTAGTTAATATTATTATTCCAATTATACAGATAAAGAAACTAAGCACAGAAAGGTTAAGAAACTTATTAAAGATTACATAGCTAATGAAGAAAGGAACTATCAATATTTAAATAAACAGACTTAATCTGAAGCTTCTCTCTTAGAAGTTATAAATGGCATAAAATAAGCTATAACTATAGTATCAGCATTGGTTTGCACAGGCCCTTTATATTTAATATACCAGTAGGTGTTTGTATATTTCTATATACACATGCTTTTATGTGTGCATATATGCATATGTGCACACACATATACATATATGCACATCATGAGAAACATGCTGTTGGATATCTATACCCCTTGTTCTCATCTGCATCTTTAAGACAACAAACAGGCCAAGACAAGTAATTCAGAATAAAAGGCTAGGGAGCAAAGCATATATGTCTTGTTTCTATGACGGTAATTGGTGTTAGAAATTTGACATTCAGTAGTCATAAATAATTGGTGAGTTACTTCAGCAATATTGAGATAAAATTTTCATTCATTGTTTCAGTCCATGTTAACATGCTTTTATTGAGTGCATATGTGTTCTGCATTGTGGTAGTCAGGATTGCACTGATGATTAAATAATTCTATTTTGTCCTCAAACATCACATAGACTCTAAATTATTCATGATGTATTATGACCACTATTATGGATTAAAAGAATTACCAAAATATTAGTAGAGTCTAGAGGATCCTGTGTGGGGTCATTGGTTGTCAGTGAAACTTTTATTTAAAAAACATAAAATTCAGCCTTAAGAATAAATAAGATTTTGACAGAAGTGGCACCCTCATCTGTGAATTTTATTAAAAGGTTTTTAAAAACATAAATGACTTAAGCAATTCAAATTCATAACAGTGTTGAGAATATGAAGAAATGCTGCTGCATTTGCGAAGGAAGCTCAAACAGATTCACTTTAAAGAGGGAAAAAAGGAAATAAGGTTAATGAGACAAGTAAGTATAGTACCTCTCCCTAACTGCTCCTTTCTACCTAGTAGACATTGTGGCCCATGCTTTAACTGTAAAAAGGGAGATTTAGTAGATTCCATTTTATTTAGTTAATATTTTCTAGCCTGACAGAGGACCTGATTTTAGTGAGATACTGCTTGAAGAGGTTTTAAGAAATCATTGGTGTCAGTAGTGGGGGCACAGCCTTGAATGCTTGATCTTTAAAACATCTGCACAGTTATCACTGAACTCTCTAAAAAATAAAAATGATGGTCCTGGCAGAATTTTCATCCATATGCAAACCGAGGGTTAGATAACCTAATAACAGGAACTCACCTTACTCCACTAGCTGGCTGAAAACAATTAAATGCATTTCAGTGGAGCCTACATTCTCTTTTGAGCTGAGATGCATCAGATCCACTTTTGCCTGTGAACCAAGGCAAATTTAGCAAATCTAACTTTCCAATCTCTCACCCCTTGCTGGAAAAACTGTAAACTAGATGCTCTCTGGCTTTGGAGATAAAAAGAAAAAAAAAGGAAAAAAAAACGTAATGATTCAGTCTCTGAGTTTTGCTCTTGTGTGACCTTTTTCTTTCTCATTGGTTTTTACCTCTTCTATTTTCCTGCCAAAAAAAAAAAATTCTCAGATGGCATTAGCCAATTTACCCTTCTCCATCTGAAACAGTGGTCACTTACTGCTTTAAGTAAGATTTGCTCAGTGTTTTCTCACACTCATATGAACCATTATGTTTTTTGTTACATCATCTGATTTGAAATGTTTCCTTCTGACATTTATTTTCAGGCTGTTTAGATTTTAACACTGTAATTCCTCTGGTCAAAATTATTTGGAAACTAAGAAATTAGAAGTTTTTATCTATTTGTATTGATTATTCTGAAAGAAATGTAATGCTCACCTAAGGCTGTTAACTGAAAAATAATATTGACTAGGTGTTTCATCACTAAAGAGATTTATTTAGAAAAAAGAAAGGGTTTAAACCCTCTGCATGCAGACATGGTAGGCATGTCCACATAACAGCCCTGTGTGCCTTGATGGGGGGTGATTTATAGAAGAAAAAAAGAAATTTAAGAGGAGGGGCAGTTACAACCAGAGTGCTTTATTTTAAACAGTTTCTCTAGTTATGTTCTCATGATAACATAGAGGATTGTGGCAAAGTAGAAGAACTCCTTCCATAAGACTTAGCTCCTCCCACAAACCCTTCTGACTGTCTTTGTAGCAAGTAAATTTTAATTGCATTATAAAATTTCTATTAAAAATGAACTATTATTGACATTATTTATAATCCTCAAAAAATATTATGATACAGTATAAATGATTAAATGTTTTGGATTATCATCCTTTGTAAGAAAATTACTTTAGTAAATCAATGAACACATTTTAAAGAGCCACCTTTGGAGTTGATTTCATGCCCTTTCGTGGGTTTATTGTAGACCAAAGTAGGGAGAAGAATTTTAATTTCTATTTAACAAAACTTTTACAAAATTATGATAAAAATTAAGAAGATAAAACACACAAATATGTGTGTGTGCGTGTGTGTGTGTGTGTGTATAGTTAAAATTCTAAAAATTGCATTTTAGGATTGTTTAATATAATATGAAAAAACAAAGAAGTAACTTTATTGCTTTAATATTAAGGTCCTGATCAAGCAGTGGTGCAGTGGATAGAGCATTGAACGGGGATGCAAAGAACCCAGGTTCGAAACCCTGTGGTCGCCAGCTTGAGCATGGAATCACCAGCTTGAGTGCGGGGTCACTGGCTTGAGCGTGGGATCATAAAAATGACCCTATGGTCGCTGATTTGAGCCCAAAGATCACTGGTTTGAAGCCCAAGGTCTCTGGCTTGAGCCCAAGGTCACTGGATTGAGCAAGAGGTCACTCGGTCACTCGGTAGCCCCCTGGTCAAGGCACATATGAGAAAGCAATCAATGAACAACTAAGATGCCACAATGAAGAATTGATGCTCTCATCTCTCTCCCTTCTTGCCTGTCTGTTCCTCTCTGTCCCTCTCTCTGTCTCTGTTAAATAAAATAAAATAAAATTAAGGGCATTACCAAGAAAATGCCTATAACTTGTTCTTCATCTCCAAAAGGAGAGTGTGCTAAGCAATAAAAGAAATTTAAATTCACCTTTGGAAGGCATGGAGTCAAATCCAGGGACTATGATGACTTCCAGCTTTAAAATTATAGAAAATAAAATGTCTTGCTTTAAGAGTATTGAACTATGTATGTGTTATCAGAAAGGTTGAGACTATTCATGGAACAATTTCAAATATTTTTAATTATTCTCTTTATATACATATAAATGAAGTTATTAACCTTCCATCAGGAAAGCATGTACTTTTGGTTGTTTGTCTACTAGCAGTGGTTTATTTATATTCTTTAACACAGGCTGTCTGGATCTCTAGGGGCAAACAAGTTTAATTGGCTCACACGGTATTTGAACTATTAACCCTTGATTCATTGTCCCAAGCAAAATGAGCTAGCTACCTGAAACAAACCACACCATAGTATCTTAGGGGAAAAAAGTTGATCTAGATTTTAATGTGTATTTTGTTTGGGGACAAAGAAAGTAGAAATAAATTACTGAGCCTTCTTGCTTCAGCAAGATTCTATGAGTTTATAAAGGAGTCTTATAGGACAAAATATGGATAGATTCTTCCATACTTGACAATTGAATCTTATATAATAATGCAAAGGTTTTAGGTAACTGAAATGACTAAAGCTTAGAGAAAGGAAAGGTTATTTTTTTTTCTGACCTGATTTGCAGATCCAAAATGCTAACCACTGATTCTTTTTCATTAATCCACTGGCCACCATAGTAACCACTTTATAGTATGGCTCCCCCTAGTCAGCAGTTGAGCCACTTTTCAAGGTGTAACAGTTTTAGAATACCATTAACAACAACAAAAATATTCTTCAATAATAAAATAACATTTTTCAGAATGAAAGACTTTGCTGAAAGCCTTCCTGTTCAGTATAACAGCAAAAGATAAATCAGATATATTCATATTGTGGAGAAAGTAGAAGATGGTAGTGTATTTTTGTAGGCAAAGAACTGGGAATTAACGCATATATCTTCTGCCAGCAAAGTTAGGAAACCTTGAAGAGCAGATGCATTTACTTTCTTCAAAACTTGCAGTACTGACTTCAGAGAAGAAAACTCTGAACAAACAGAAGACTAGAGTATAGCGATAAGGAGCAATGGTGGAGACCCAGTCCTGTCCAAATAAAGCAAGTGCTATACTAGAGGGAGTTGAGATAAAATGGGACCGAAAAGTATTTCCACCCAGAAAATGAGTAGATGATAGAAAAATTTATTTCTACCTATAATTTCTAGCATTATACAAGACACAATAGGAGTAAGACATTCTTGCAATTTTATAAATGCTTCCCAGAGAAAAGAACATGAGACATCATAGATGCCTGTTATATATGTCTAGTAAATACATTACTGGATTATAGAAAATATATCAACTGGACAAGGTTGCTAAGAGATTATGAATAGGGAATATCCCTTTGAGAATAAACTATTTTTCTTCTGAGTGGAGAAAGTTTTTCTCCTCTTCAGAGCTATAATAGTTCAATCAGGCACCAAGAATTCTTGATTATGGGCTTAGATCAACCATCTGAAGAGTAAGGACATTGGAACATACAGAGAAGAAAGGCTGGCCCAGTCTCCCATTGCCTTTGATCTAACTAGGGGTCAGTAAACCCATCAGGGCATGTCTCCTTTCCTTTTCTCTGGGCCCTTTTGAGCAAAGCCTGAATGACAGACTGAACTTTCAGTTTATAACAGGCTCTGAACCTTCAGTCTGTAACAGGCTCTTGACTCATACCCTAGAATCCCAAGGAGTCCTGTCAATCAGCTTTCTTAACCTGGAGTGGATTCAAAAAATTTCTCGAGTTTAATTAGTTTTCATGCAGAAGATAATGTAGATATAATCTAACTCAAAATCCTAATTCTCAACTTTGGTGTCATAGGCCAATACTCTTTTCTGCTGAGTGGGTGCCAAAAGGAGAAAAAAAAAATACGTTCCCATATACATTTTTGGAAGTCCATTTCTAATTGTGACTTTCTCACACTTAAACCTATGCATGTTGGTCAGTAAGGATTTTTAAATAGAAAGAGAAATATAGACATTCACATTTATTTCTCTTATTTGTTTCAGTGTATATTAAGGCCTTACATAGTATCTTTATTTTATAGGTATGTGCCATGTGTCCATAGAATTTCTAAAAGGCAAAGCTCAATTTTGAATTCAGCTTTGCTCCTGTGATTCACTGCATGTGCAAGAGAGGGGAGGAGTAAGAGAGCAGAAAGTAAATGGATCTGTTCTTCAAGGTTTTCTAACTTTCTTTCTTTCTTTCTTTTTTTCTTTTTCTTTTTTCTTTTTTTCTTTCTTCTTTCTTTCTACCTTCCTTCCTTTCTTTCTTTCCTTCCTTCCTTCCTTCTTCCCTCCTTCCCTCCTTCTTTCTTTCTTTCTTTCCTTCCTTCCTTCCTTCCTTCCTTCCTTCCTTCCTTCCTTCCTTCCTTCCTCCCTCCCTCCTTCCCTCCTTCCTTCCTTCCTTCCTTCCTTCCTTCCTTCCTTCCTTCCTTCCTTCCTTCCTTCCTTCCTTCCTTCCTTTCTTCTTTTCTTCCTTCCTTCCTTCTGCCCTCCCTCCCTCCCTCCCTGTTTTACCCCTCCTTCCCTCCCTCCTTCCCTCCCCTCTTCCCTCCCTCCTTCCCTTCCTCCTTCCCTCCCTCCTTCCCTTTCTCCTTTCCTCCCTTCTTTTCTTCCTTCCTTCCTTCCTTCCTTCCTTCCTTCCTTCCTTCCTTCCTTCCTTCCTTCCTTTCTTCCTTCCTTCCTTCTTTTCTTCCTTCCTTCCTTCTGCCCTCCCTCCCTCCCCGTTTTATTCCTTCTTCCCTCCCTCCTTCCCTTCCTCCTTTTCTTCCTTCCTTCCTTCCTTTGTTAGAGAAGGGTAGATAGATTCCCACATGTGCCCCACCTGGGATCCACCAGCAACCCCCATCTGGGGCTGTAGCTTAAATCAGCAAGCCATTCTCAGTGCCTGGGTCCTATGCTTGAAACAATTGAGCCACTGGCTGTGAGAGGAGAAGAAAGATAGAAGGAGGAAAGGGATGGGAGAGAAGCAGATGGTCACTTCTCATGTGTGCCCTGACTGGGGATCTAACCAAGACTTCTGCACGCTGGACCAACACTCTTATCCACTGAGCCAACCTGCCAGACAATATACTTAATTTTTATAGATAAGGTCTAAGCATTACCTCTTTCTATATTTTTTATTGAATTTATTGGGGAGACATCAGTTAATAATATTGTGTAGGTGTCAGGTGTACTATTCTACAATAAAATAGCTGTATATTGTATTGTGTGTTCCCATCCAAAATCATGTCTCCTTCCATCACCATTTATCCTCTTTTACCCTCTTCTACCTCCCCCCTCCTTTCCCTGTAGTAATCACCAAAGCGTTTTCTGTGTCTAAGTTTTCTTTTCTTAATCCCTTCACCATTTTCACCCAGCCCACAACTCCCTTACCTTCTAACACCTGTCAGTCTTTTTTCTGTATCTGATTCTATTTTCTTTGTTTATTTTTTTCATTAGACACGAACATATAATTGAAATCATATGGCTCTTGTCTTTCTTTTTTCTGGCTTATTTTACTTAACATAATGCTCTCTAGATTCATCCATGATGTAGCAAAAGGTAAGATTTCTTTCTTTTTTAATGCTAAGTAGTAAATATACCAGTTTTTTTATTCACTCATGTATTGATGGGCACTTGGACTGCTTCCCAAATTGGCTATTGTAAATAACACTGCAATTAATACAATGCAAAGAGGTGTATATATTCTTTTGAATCTGTTTTGGGTTTCTTAAGAAAACTCCATACTGCTTCCCTCAGTGGCTGCACCATTCTGCATTTCCACCAACAATGCACAAGGATTGCCTTTTCTCCACATCCTTGCCAACACTTGCTGTTTGCTAATTTACTGATAATAGCCATTCTGACAGGTGTGAGGTGACATCTCATTGTGGTTTTAATTTTTATTTCTCTGATGATTAGTGACATTGAACATCTTTTCATATATCTATTGGCTATCCTTATGTCCTCTTTGGAAAAGTATTTATTCAGGTTCTTTCTCCATTTTTTTTTTAATGAGATTGCTTGTGTTTTGGTGTTGAGTTTTATAAGTTCTTTAAAATTTAGGGATGTTAATGTCTTATTAGATGTATCAATGAATATGTTCTCTCATTCAGTGGCTTGTCTTTTCATTTTGTTGATGGTTTCCTTTGCTGTGCAAAACGTTTTCAGTTTGATGTCTCATTTGATTATTTTTTCTTTTGTATCCTTTGCCCAAGTTGATTTATAAGAAAAAATATTGCTATGAGGAATATCCAAGATTTTACTGCCTATGTTTTCTTTTAGGATTTTTATGGTTTCAAGTCTTACATTTAAGTCTTTATTATATTTTGAGTTTATTCTTGTGTAAGGTGTAAGAAAGTGCTCTAATTTTATTTTGTATGTATCTGTTCAATTTTTCCAACAGTTTATTAATAAATAGACTATCTTTACCCTATTATGTTCTTGCCTCTTCTATCAAATATTAAATTGACCATAAAGATGTGGGTTTAATTTATGGGCCTTCTATTCTATTTCATTGATCTATATGTCTGCTTTAATGCCAGTACCATGCTGTTTTTATTACTATTGCTTTATATTACAGTTTGAAATCAGGTAGTATGATTTCCTTCAACTTTTTTCTTTTTCCTCAAGATTGCTGTGGCTATTCTGGGTTTTTTTGGTACCATATAAATTTTTGGAATATTTATTCTAGTTCTGTGAAACTATGCCATTGGTATTTTAATAGGAATTGCATTGAATCTATAAATTGCTTTCAGTAGAATGCACATTTTAATAATATTAATTGTTCTTATCCATGGACATGATATATGCTTCCACTTATTAGTTTTTTCTTAAGACTCTTTCTTCAGTGTGTAATAGTTTTATGAGTACAGATCTTTTACATCCTTGGTTAAAGTTATTTCTAGTTTTTTTGTTTGTTTGTTTTGCTTTTTTTTTTACAGGGACAGAGAGAGAGAGAGTCAGAGAGAGGGCTAGATAGGGACAGATAGGAACAGAGAGAGATGAGAAGCATCAATCATTAGTTTTTCGTTGCCGTTGCAACACCTTAGTTATTCAGTGATTGCTTTCTCACATGTACCTTGACCGCAGGCCTTCAGCAGACCTAGCAACCCCTTGCTGGAGCCAGCAACCTTGGGTCCAAGCTGGCTAGAGCTTTTGCTCAAGCCAGATGGGCCTGCGCTCAAGCTGGCGAGCTTGGGGTCTCGAACCTGGGTCTTCCGCATCCCAGTCCGATGCTCTATCCACTACACCACCACCTGGTCAGGCTAGGTATTTGTTTTTTTGATGCAAGTGTAAATGGGATAGTTTTCTTAGTTTCCCTTTCTAATACATTATTATTGGTGCATAAAAATGCAACTATAATTGGATATTTACTTTGTATTTTACTACTTTACTGAATTCATTTATTAATTCTAGAAATTTTTTGGTGGCATCTTTAGGGTTCTTTATATACAGTATCACAACATCTATAAATAATGACAGGTTTACTTTGTGAAGGTAGTGGTGAAATTAACCACAGACATGAAGACATAGTCACAAAGCTCCTTTGTAGTAACTAACTACCTTTCCCAAACTCAGTATTCCTTTATTTAAAACAAGAATAAAACCTACATGATTTAGGGAATAGTGGAAGGAGCATGGATTTTAAAGTTCTTTCGTGAAGTTGACCAAATGACC
The DNA here is from genome assembly GCA_037038555.1 of Rhynchonycteris naso. Lineage (NCBI taxonomy): Eukaryota > Metazoa > Chordata > Mammalia > Chiroptera > Emballonuridae > Rhynchonycteris > Rhynchonycteris naso. The sequence continues at coordinate 301,843,183 of CM072995.1, forward strand.
CAACTTTCTAAGCCTCACATTTTGCATTCAGAATCTAAATTTATGTCTAAGAAATTTCCTATAAATAAAAAGGCATAAACTAGTTTGTGGATTTTAACTATTGTGTTTCTTAACATTTTGTGGTTTTTTGAAGTCTTTGTTCTGAATATAGCATATGTCTCTCAGGATGAGCTAGTTTTGCTGAGCTAACAAACAATACTAATACCTCAGTTGCTTAAAGGAGAAAGGGATGTTTAGTACTTATGTCCTTTGTGAGTCAACTGAGGCCCTGCACCACATTATTTTCACTGGGGAACTCAGGTTAGTAGAGTCTCTGTCTGGAATATTACCATTTATCATATCAGTGGGAAAGGAGATACAGAAAACCCCAAACTAGCTCTTAAAGTTTCTGCTCAGAAGTGGCATGATGTCACTTCTACCCACATTTTGAATTGCAAGGCAAGTCACAGAAGTCTTAATAGATATCCATGCTACAAAGTACTCTCTCTCTCTCTCTCTCTCTCTCTCTCTCTCTCTCTCTCTCTTTCTCTCTCTTTCATACAGGCCTGGGTATTTCAGAGAAAAAATAAGGGAGTCTCTATCCTAAGATATCCTCAATCTAGAAAGAAGGCATGTATACTCTATTTTATATGTTTAATTTAAAATCATGAGATAGAAGTGAGAATGGAGATAGATATTTTTATTTTCATTTTATGTTTAAGACTTTGGTAAATATATAAAAAGAGACAAGGAGAAGATAAAGCTACAGCATAAGGGGAGGCATAAATATGGAGAACTTGAACACTAGATGCTATGTCTGACCTTTTAAGTGTGAGATGTCACTGGAAGCTTTGCACAGGAATAAATCCTGTACAGTGAACTTTTACAATAAAGCATTATCTGGCTGCAGTGAGCAGGATAGATGGTAGCACTGAGAGACTGCAGACAGAGACCAATTAGAAAACTATTGTAATAAATTAGGTATAAAGTGGTAACTAAAGTTTTAGACAAAGGTGTGGCTGTGGGATTGGAAAGGAAGGCATAGGTACAAAATAGGTTACTTCACCTGAATCAGTAGATATACTCACTAATCAGATATGTGTAGAAGAAAGGAAGGAAAGGAAGGCTACCCTGGGTTTGAGATAGTTTTGCGAGAGAATGATAGATAGTGTCTGACAGAAATAATGTAGTCAGGAGGAGATGCTGGTTTAGAGGAGAAAGTGGGGGAGTTTGATTTTTAAAATATTGCGTTGGAGTGGTACATTGGGTATCAAATAAAAAATTTCCTGAAGTAATTAGAAAGAGAGATTAGATTTGGGTCTTTAAATATGAAAGGCATCGACGAACAGAAGGTTAAAGAGGGAAAATTAGCTTAGTTTGGCTTAAGAGGAGTCTGATGATGTAGAGCAGTAAAAAGAGTGGCCCATTCAGTAATGGCTAATGCTGCATGGAGGCCAAAGGGAATAAAGGCTGAAAAAGTCCATTCAGTGTGGTGCTCAGGAGCTCAACAGTTACAGTAAAGCAGGAAGGAAGTTGAAGATAGGTTTCTGGGATTGTGGGGAAAGAGGCTCTAATGCATTAGAGGCAGGGATTATTGACTACTTGCTTAAAGAGGTGTCAAGGAAAGCAAGAAGAAAAATATATAGCCAAAGTACTACTATCAAATGGCCATATATTTGCGGAAGAAAAGCAAGGTGGAACCTGAAGAGACAGTGCAGATAAGTTCTAAAAGCAAATGCTGTGATGCTTAGCTGTATTAATAAAATTATATTTTTAGTGTTGCCCCGAATGCATCCCCCCTTTCCTGTATTCCCCTCAACATTTTCCTTTCCCCCCTCTCCATAGCACCCTCCCCATTCCCTTCAGGTTTATCCCATCCTATCATCCCCTTTTCCTCTGTCGTCTTTTCCTCTGGTCCCTTCTATCTCTTCTCTGTCTCAATTCTGTTTCTCAGTTCTCATTGTTCCTTGGATTCCTCAAATGAGTGAGGTCATATGATATTTTTCTTTTTCTGCCTGGCTTATTTCACTTAACGTAATAATAGTTTCCATGTCCATCCATGTTGTTGCAAAAGGTAAGATTTCCTTCTTTTTCGTGGCCCCAGAGTATTCCATTCTATATATGTACCACTGCTTTTTAATCCACTCATCCACTGATGGACACTTGGACTGCTTCCAGATTTTCGCTGTTGTGAACAATGCTGCCCCAAACATGGGGGTGCATTTCTCCTTTTGAATCACTGCTATGTTATTCTAGGGATATATTCCTAAAAGTGGGATAGCTGGATCAAAAGGCAGTTTCGATTTTTAAATTTTTTGAGGAATCTCCATACTGTTTTCCACAGTGGCTGCACCAGTCTGCATTCCTACCAGCAGTGCAGGAGTGTTCCCTTTTCTCCACATCCTCGCCAGCACTTATTCTGTGTTGTTTTGCTGATGAGCGTCATTCTGACTGGTGTGAGGTAATATCTCATTGTGGTTTTAATTTGCATTTCTCTAATGATTAGTGATGTTGAGCATTTTTTCATATGCCTATTGGCCACCTGTATGTCTTCTTTGGAGAAGTGTCTATGCATTTGGGGCAACACTAGAATCTATGTAAACACAATAAATTAAAATCAATAAAAAAAATAATGCCAAAGAAAAAAAAAATAAAACCCTATATGTGCTAGCCAAAACTTTAATACTATTTGAAGAAAATATAGATTATCTTCATGACAACAGAGTAGGAAATAATTTCTTAAGCAAGAAACAAAACATGCTAAAAAAAACATAAAGATGATAAATTTGACTACAATTAAAATTAAAATTTTATTTTGTAAATGAAATATATTATGAAGAGAGTTGAAAGGAAAAAGCCAAAAACCTAGAGGAAACATTGAAATACATAATATATTATGTATTCATAATATATAAAAATATATAAAGAATTTCTGAAAAGGGTTGAAAAAGAACAATAATACAGTGTATTCGTAAAGTCATGGTGCACTTTTGACTTTTGACAGGTCAGAAGTGCACCGTGACTTTACGGACACACTGTATATATTTTATTATAGCTTTATATTATTGTATCTATGTTATATTTATTAGATTATAGTCTAATATAATATTAGTAATATAATATTAGTAAAATACATGAGCAGATATTTTAAAGAGAAAATATGAATAGTCAATAAGGATGCAAAAACATGTTCAATCTCATTATTAATCATGGAAATACAAATGGAAACATAAATGAGATATCACTTCACACCCACTAGAATAGCAAAAATTAAAAAGTTGTAAAAAGTTTTATTTATTTTGGTTAGGAGCAACAAAAACTCTTGCTGGTGATAGTGGATATTGGTACAAGCATTTTGGACCACAATATGGCATTTTCTAGTAAATCCCAACTTGCCCAGACCCTGTAACTCAGCAGTAGTTTTTTTTTTCCCCAGGAGTAGACTCTGGAGCCTAGAGAACCTAAGAAAAATAAATAAATAAAAATAAAAATAAAGAAAGAAGTAAAAATATATTAAAAAAAAAACCTTGGTGATGCTCTAGATCATGCTTTTCTTTTATAAAATATTTTGATACTTTGGCATTAGTTTTTAAGGTCAATGTAAGTCATATTCAATTTGCTGCATGATCATTGAAGCATAGTTGTTATAATTTAATCATTAAAATGTCAAAAACACAATTAACAGGTCTTTAATTGTCCCAATCACTCAACATTTATTTTGTCCTAAGAGTGAAAGCAAAACCACTTCCACAGAAAGGAATGTAAGTCTCTGAGCTCTAGTAGCAATGATCAAACTGCATAATTTTGTCAACCAAAATAAATTTAGAACCCCATTCCTAATATTGAAGTGGCACTATATACTTTTAAATTGAATTGCCTAAAATGTTAATGTGACTAGTTTCTGCATTACTTAATAATAATACATTCTTGATCTCACATAGCACTGAAGTATGTGCTATTTAATTACAGTGCTAAGTACTGTCTGCCTGTGTCCAGTTGCTCTGATTGTTCATTTCTTCTTGACACCCAAGACACCATGACATTGTTTTGTATTTGGCCATGAAATAGTGGAGAAAATGCTTCAAGTGTCATCTTTCATTCTCTGTTTTGAAGCTATCTCCTTCTGCCTTTCTCATACTTAATCTATTAGCTTTGTTGGTCGTCACCCTTCTGTCTAGCATCCCTTTCACAGTTTACTTATGTGATCGTATGTGCTTCTCTACTTGTGATTCAGCACTTCCCTAGGTTGCTGTCTCACTTGTCATGTCTCTGTGCTGTGATCAGAGCCTGTAGTTATATGATGCTGTTATCCAAACTGAAAAGTATAGCTGTGGGCCAGTGATAGCCTTGGTTCAGCACATATTTTCTCCTAACCTTCTTCAAGTATATAGCAAAATTTTCATCTGCTCCCAGTAATCCTCAATATAGCCAAGTGGTGTACATTGCCCAATGAAATGTGAGCAGAAGAGACATGTGGCACATGTTTCTGGGAGTTTTAAGAGCCATTATAAAATTTTCATTTTCAATTTTCTGCCCATCACTGAAGCTGGGACCCCAATCACTCTGGTTCATTGAGTGACTATTGAAAGCAATGTCTGTTGGCAAATTTTCCCTGGACATCTACTGAGTATGTGAAATTAATGTCTGTTATTTTCAAGCTACTGAAATGCTATATTATCTGTTATATAAATTCATTCCCTCATGCTTGGTTATTACGTTCTAGAATGAGAGTTTAGATTCTATCAATTCCTCATTTGTAATGTGTACAAAATGCAGCATCATTTTCTAAATATCTTGATGCAAAATAAGCTTTTCATAATCAGGTATAAAGATTTTTTTCACATTGTTATAAAAATTTTTTCCAAAAAACCTTTTAAAATTTTCATGTTATTATAACAGAAAAGGCTCCTGAAGCAGAATTCTGTCCCTGAGTGTAACAAAATTCCTAAAAAGGTAATTTTTAACATGTTTAGATAAATAGCATGTTTAAGTTTCTCCCAAGAATTATATGCAGAGAAGTGCAGTACCAGAATGATTGTATCTCTAAGAAATACTTTGGCATTTACAAGGCCAACATAAACTTGGTATTGGAATTTGCAGATCATTCCCAGAGTGTAAGATTAAAAGAAAGAGCTTTAAAAGTTTTTAGCTGATATATATCAGATGTCCTCTTTAATAACAGGAGGGAACAAGGCTGAAGGCTCACAACTTTGGTATTTTATATAAAGGAATAATGTTCTTTATCCCCAGATCAGTGATTTTTATCCTTCTTAAGTCAATTTACTAAGGTTTTTGATGACTTTTCTGAAAAAGTAGGTGGTCTAGACTGGACATAATATCAAATAGGCAGATGTGTAGGTCATAAAGCAAGGTTTAAAAGATTTAGTCTGTTGTGGCTATATAGAAGGAGCTAAAAGCTAAAGGAAGGTGACTGAATAAATCATGCCACTGGACAGGTAATTTAGACAGAAAATGGCCTGAAGCACTTGGCTTAGAACACTCATATTTATCACTTTTACCATATATATATATATGGTGAGAGAGAGATAAATTATATATATATATATATATATATATATAATTTCAAAACTAGAATTAATCTTTAAAATTCAGTGATTATCAACTTGTTAAGTATGTTTCTGTTTTTGTTTAATTAATTTATTTATTTAGCAAGAGAGAATGAGAGACACATGGACAGACAGAGACAGACTGACAAGAAGGTAGAGAGATGAGAAGCATCAACTTGTTGGGGCACCTTAGTTATTTGTTGTTTGCTTTCTTAGATATACCTTGACTGGGGGATTCCAGTGATGTCTAGCTCAAGCCAGAGACCCTTGGGCTTCAAGCCAGCGACCCTTGGGCTCAAGCCAGCAACCTTAGGATCATGTCTATGATTCTGCGCTCAAGCCAGCAACCCAGTAGTCTAGCTGGCAACCTCAGGGCTTTGACCCTGGGTCCTCAGCACCCCAGGCCAATGCTGTATCCACTGTGCAACCGGGTGGTCAGGCTGCGTTTTGTTTTTATATGCTGATGAAGAGGTAGAGAGACTAATACAAGCAGAGGTGTTTTTTTTAAAAAAAAAAACAACACATTTTTTATAGACTTTTTATTTATTTTATTTTATTCATTTTTTTTTTTAGAGAGGAGACACAGAGTGAGAGAGAGAAAGAGAGAGAGAAAGGGGGGAGGAGCTGGAAGCATCAACTCCCATATGTGCCTTGACCAAACCAGTGCAGGGTTTTGAACTGGCGACCTCAGTGTTCCCAGGTCGACAGCTTTATCCACTGTGCCACCACAGGTCAGGCTTTTTTTTTTAAAAAAAAACAAACAAACATTTTTTATAGACTTTTTATTTATTTTATTTTATTCATTTTTTTTTAGAGAAGAGACACAGAATGAGAGAGAGAGAGAGAGAGAGAGAGAGAGAGAAAGAGAAAGAGAGAAAGGGGGGCAGAGGTGGTTTTAATGGCAGGTGTACAGTGCAAGTACCCTGGGCCCTGACTTCTGAAGGGGCCCCACAAAACCCCAACTTTACACTTTTTCTAATGACACCAAGTTTGGTTTCATATGTGCAATTGTAACATTAATAGTCCATAATATATTTATTTATTTTAAAATATGGTTAAAATGTATTTTTATTTTCCCTGTTTCTCTCCTTTTTTTAAGAGAGAAATATTTTCTTCTGCATCCGGGGCTTCAACTGACCTTAATCTGCCTCTGGGTACAAGGCTTGAATTACAGCCTATGTTTGGGAACTTTTGATTCAATGGAACTCTAGTGGGCTCCAGAAATCTTATTTTCAAGATCACACTTCTATAAAAAATTTTGATTTTAACCCAATTAAGAATAAGTCCCAGTCCAATGGAGTATCTTGCTTGTAGTTGGTGTTTTGTTCATGTTTGTGAAAGTGAGCAGATAAATACTTTCACATTTAGATATAGATATATCCTCTTGCTGTATTATTTTTTATTATTTTATTTTTTAATTTACTGAAAACAGTTGAAGCCTGATTATTCATGAATAGATGTAAACAATACCCTTCTTTTTTAATTGAACTTAATAAAGTGACACTGGTTAGCAAATTATACAAGTTTCAGGTGCGCAATTCTACAATGTATCTCTGTGCACTGTATTTTATGTTCATTGCTCCCAAGTCACGTGCTCATCCATCATCTTTTATCTCCCATATGCCCTCCTCCACCTCCTACCTGCCCCCCAGGGCAGTCATGAGATGCTTGTCCATGCCCAAGAGTTTTTTGATACCCTTTATAAGTTAAAAATCTATACATTTTTTTTTACTTCTCTCAGTCTTCTTTTTTGAATTTTTAAAATATGGCTTAATAATATCTACTCTAGATGGCTATAGTAAAGAAATATTTTCCTTAGCTTAAATTTAACTGCCCGACCTCCTTCTCAAATTCATAGTTCTTTCTCATGATGGTGTGACTTTCCTCAAAAACTATCTAATCCCTTGTTCTATTTTTTGAAACTTCATCACCTTTCTCTTCACTTGAAATTTTAGTTGAATACACAAAAATATCAACAAAAATTACTATTTTGTAATTACTTTGTCATCACCTCAACAGAAGTAATATTAGAGCATTTAACTGATAGAAGTCCAAAGTGCATGTAAATATAATCTAGTAGCACCCAATGAATAAAACTGTGGAGTTTCTAGTTGAAAAGAAATGCTGTAAATAAAATGATATCTACAAATATCTAGCACTAGAAGTATTTGAACAAGGATTAGATGTTTATAAATAATATTTATGTTGTAACCATTCCCACTAATATTTAAAATATATCAGCTCATCACAATTTGAGTTAGGAGAATGATAAAGTATTTGTACCAGTTATATACTCCCAGAAGAACATTTAAATATTAAAGCATATTAATGATAGAATGTTAAAAAAATTCTGGGGTGATTTTGTCAAGGCCATGATTATATGCTGATTACTTTTTTCATCTATTTTTCTTTTTTTGTGAGACAGAATAAGAGTGGGACAGATAGCAGGAAGGGAGAGAGATGAGAAGCAACAACTTGTTGGGATACCTTAGTTGTTCATTGATTGCTTTCTCATATGTGCCTTGACTGGGGGCTCCAGCAGTGTGAGTGACCTCTTGATCAAGCTAGCAATCTTGTGTTTCAAGCCAGAGCCCTGTGGGCTCAGGCCAGCAAACATGAGGTCACACCTATGCTTCCATGCTCAAGCCAGTGACCCCACACTCAAGCTGGTGATCTCAGGGTTTTGAACTAGGGTCCTCAGCATACCAGGTTGACGATCTACCCACTGCAACACTGCCTGGTCAAGCTCATCTAGTTTTCTTTATAGCAGATTATAACATTTTGATATTCCACTAGTTATTTTGGACTAGTTGAAAGTAGACATTACTAGAAGCAAAAACAAAATTTAGCTGGGTAGGTGGCTATAGAAGTGGCAGTGGCATCAGCAGGGTGAAAGTAAAAGAAATGATTCATATATGCTCTCCTACAGCATCCCAAAGTAAACTCTGTGTAACTGTATGACATAGAGGTGTGTCCTCAATCTTATATCATAACTAAATCTTACTTTTATTAATGGAGAGGCAGGAGGCAGAGAGACTTCCACATGCACCCAACTGGAATCCACCTGGCAAAATCCATGTGTGGCAATATTCTGCCTACCTGGGGCCACTCCTCTGTTTCTTGACAACCAAACTATTTTAGTGCCTGAGGTGAGGCCATGGTGCCATCCTCAGCACTTGGGGCTAACTTATCAAACCATTCAAGCCATAGCTGCAGGAGAGGAATGGAGGGGAGGGAGACAGAGAGAGAAGGGGTAGGTTAAGGGTGGAGAAACAGATAGTCGCTTCTCCTGTGTGCCCTGACCAGGAATTGAACCTGGGACTTCCACACACTGCGCATACCTCTGAGCCAACTGGCCAGGGCCTATCAGAACTAAATCTTTTGCTAAATCAAAAGCCCGGAAATTATAATGATGGAAAATACAAACATTTGTCTACTTGCCTCCCTTTATTGCCAGTAAGCCTTGATAGATATTAATCATTATCAGTTTCAGCAACAGCACCATCTACTTTATCATCATTATCATTGTCAAGTTTACTCATGAAGTTTCAATATGTTTGTTGCATATTTAAAGCAAGTCAAACCAACATGTGCCCTAACTTCTGGAAGACCACTTCTTGTAAATCTAAGTTTATTTAGATATAATTTAAATGTAATTAAGTTTACTATTTTTACATGAACAGTTCTATGAATTTTGACAAATATATATAGTTCAGTAACAACCCCAAAAACTTTTCTATGTTCATTTATAGTCTATCTCATCCTCCAACCCCTCATGCCTGGCAACAATTGGTAAATTATTATACTTACAGTTTTACATTTCCCAGGATGTGAAATAAATGAAATCATCTAATATGTAGTCTGTTATGTCTCAGTTAGCATAATATTTTTTACATTCATCGAGGCTGTTTTATGTATCAAGTTTGTACATTTTTAATGCTGAGTATTTTCCCACTTTATGGTTATACTGTAGATTTTTTATCCCTGTAGCAGTTGATTGATATTTGGGTTATTTTCATATGTGTACATTTATGAGTAAAGCTAATATAAATTTCTGCATACATGTGTTTGTGTCTAACTAAAACCATTTAAATTACAACTTTAATTCAATGCTAGATGGACATGCAAAGAATATATAGGACCTTAAATTTTTTTATTGAGGGAATGAGTAATAATTATTAATATTAATTCAGTAACAATGTTTGTATAATACATATAGAATAGTATTATGTTAATGCTGTTAAACTATTTGTTCTTTATCATATATGTGCTTTATAGTAGTGATATTTATTTTATTAAATAAGTCAAAAGAAGAGTTATGGAGGAAAAACTATAAAATAGTCATCCTTAGTTATTACTAATATTATTAGCATTATTTACATTGCAATCACAAAGTTAAAACTCCATCCTAATTTATACTTTTCTCTTATTTTTAATATGACTCTGTGCTTAAGGGGATAGAATACTCTAGTTCAATAAGAAAATTATTATATTTACATACTGCCAAGAAAATAAAGGTCTTCACTGACAACAGTTTGGTTTTTTATTCAGTGAGAGGAGGGGAGGCAGAAAGACAGACTTCCATATGCTGCTCTACCAAGATGCATCTGGCAAGTCCACTAGGGAGCAATGCTCTGCTCAACTGGGGTATTGTTCCGTTGCTCAGCAACCATGCTCTTCTTAGCACCTGAAGTGAGGCCATGGAGCCATGTTCAGCACCTGGGGCCAACCCATTTCAATTAAGCCATGGCTTCACAAGGGGAAAGAAGGGGAGAGAGGGGGGGGGAGTGAGAGAGAAGTGAGAGGGGGAGGGGTGGAGAAGTAGATGGGTGCTTCTCCTTTGTGCCCTGACTTGGAAATGAACCTGGGACATCTCCACCCTGGGCCAACACCTATCACTGAACCAACTGGCCAAGGCCTGATATCAGTTTTGCAAACATATTCTGTAAAATGTAAAAACTCAAGATTTCCATTCTTCTTACAAATGATGATGGGATTCGTATTTCCTCAATTAGCCTTTCCCTCTTCTGTTGCTGACCAGGGGGAAAAATGGTTTCTATATATAGAACTATTAAACTACTACTAAATAGGTTCTGCTAAAAAAGACAAAGTTATTCAATAAAGGCATATTTCTCCAGACCTTACTACATAAATTATTGGGAGCTATAATTGGGCTGAACTGGCCATACAGGCAGTTATAAATAGACATATACTCCTGCAGCTTAGATTTGGGGTTATGAAGAAACTTTTGCTCCTTCTACCAGTTAACCTCATAATCCTTAGGTATATTCTCCTTCAAGTCAACAAGAGCCTCCATGCCCATCATTATATTGAATGTTTTGATTAAAGATATGTTACCTGCTATTTTTGAAACCCATCAATTCTGAAATCTAAAAAAATACTATGATAAAATTATAATGTCATAAGTCTCTTAGAAATCCTGTATTTGTTTTGACTATGGCTGATGAAGTATTGTGAATTTGTCATGTGAATTATGCTAGTATCTGTAGAAATAACTGAACACATGTTGTGTATGAACATAATTTAGTTTTACATACTCTGATAGTGTTGGCTCATGTCACATTGTGTTCTACATTTATCTCTATGGTAGTTTTTTTTATTATTATTACTATTAAGATTTATGTTACAAGTATAATTCTGCTTGTACATGAGAAAACAGCACCCTCTAGAGGGTACCTAAGTATTCTATAAAGTTCTTGAGGCTACTCATAGCAAATTTTGGTTTGATCACTATTCCAACCTTAATAATTTGGAATTAAGATACATGCCTCTATGGAGCCAGCAGATTTTTCTTCTTCACTGACCCAAGGATTTTAAGTGGACTTTCTGGGGGTCTGAGGATGTGCACATTAAGTGGGGCAGCCTGTTAAGCATGTTGTCTTGGTGGGTAACCTTGGATCTATTACTGTTCTAATTTCTTTCCATCCCAAGAAAAAGCCTTGAGAGGGAGTCTATAACTAATTTCCAGAGCAGGCATCAATCTAACATTGTCATCTTCAGTTTGCTGCTGCTCTCCCTTCCCTGTTTCATAGATGGAACAAAATAATACAGAAACCGTTTTTTCTTGAAAAACATGTTCATAGTTAAAGCATGGTATGTTTTCATCAAAACCAAGCAATAAATCTCGGCATTCTTTGGAAACATTCAAGATAGCTCTGAGACCCACAAGCATCAGAGATCTTACAAATTTAGGTTTATAGAGGTCTTTTAAATAGTCAACCAATAAAAGATAGAGAATGAAAGTTTTATTACATGTTTCCAACACACCCTCCTTCCCTTTTCTATAAGCCTGTATATACTACAACATGGTAAATGTGCGTTTTATCAATGTTAAATTTCAGAGCCTATTGTCATTATGCACTTGAAGTCATTACTTACAAGCCCTTAATATGAAAATTGTAAGAGTGAGAGGGTATTTATAGAACTAACAGCTCCAACAATAAATGTTACTACAGCCAAGCACAAAACTTCATAAGATCTTATTAATGTGTTTATTAAATTTAGAGAGGTTCACAGTGCAGTCTTTCTTGGGTCTGACAGTTTGAGAATGAGTCTACCATATTTGACATTTGCTAAAAAGAGTATAAGGTAAACTTATTGTTCTTTGATTTCTGCAGAGCCCTTGGCATACTGGGAAAGTTTAGGGTGGCCTTGGCAGCTGTAGAAACTTCTCTGTTAAAACGATAACTTTTTTTTATTATTATAATCAGTAGAGTCTTTGTATTCTCCACTTGTGAAATGAAAAGAAAATGACGTTCTTTTGCTCTGGGAAGCAAAGATTCTGCAAAGCCTTGACAAAAGGGAAAAAAATAGTTTTGAATAGGAGGAAGAAAATAGGAGCTCTGGTTGTTTACCAATAAGAACAGTGTTGTTTCTTTCTTTTTTTTACATAGCAATAAAAGATTTATTGCAATTCATTGTAATTACTTGCTTGCTTTTTCTTTGCTAAAATAGTCTTCCTATTTTCATTCTGTTTATCTGTTCCAAGACCTGGCAGTGTGTGGCACAGTGTATGTTTTGAACAAATGAGTCAGTCAAAGTATAAACAACAGTTCCACTTAGAATTTTACTTGGTTCTTCTGAATTCCTGGATAAAAGTGAAAAAAACAAAACAAAACAACTGAGCTCTTTTTCTGTGAGCTTGGTTTTCTGTCCTTTATTTAAAAAAAGAAAATACAACATTGTTAACTATTATCACCATGCTGTGCATTAGCTCTCCAGAACTTACTCATCTCCGTGCAAGTTTGCATACTTTGACCAACATCTCTGCAATTTTCCTACATGCTTGTATTTTTTCTTTGCATTTTCAGTTTATTAGAATAAAGTCACCATCCACCTACCAGATTGTCAAAATGGAACATAAGTTATAAATATCTCCCCCATTTCTCCTCTCTCCAATTAATAATCATCAACACATCACCAGGCCTTTTCCATTTTATCTTGCATATTTGTCATCTATCCCAATACTCTCACTATTGGCTGTAGTCTCCTAATGTGTCTCTCTATCAATCATTTCTGCCTCTGATGCAGCTTCACATAAATAGTTTTTGTTCTAATTTTTTCTTTCAAGTTTCAGTTTTATACATAATAACTCTAAGACAGGGGTCAGAAACCTTTTTGGCTGAGAGAGCCCTAAACGCCACATTGCCACATATTTTAAAATGTAATTCCACAAAAGTCATACAATATGTTTAAAACTAAATACAAGTATATGTGTGCATTTTATGTAAGACCAACAGTTTTAAAGTATAATAAGTCGCCTGGCCAGGTGGTGGCGCAATGGATAGAGCGTTGGACTGGGATGCGGAAGACCCAGGTTTGAGACCCCGAGGTCACCAGGTTGAGTGCAGGCCCATCTGGCTTGAGAAAAAGCTCGCCAGCTTGGACCCAACATCGCTGGCTCCAGCAAGGGGTTACTTAGTCTGCTGAAGGCCCGCAGTCAAGGCATATGTGAGAAAGCAATCAATGAACAACTATGCTGTCACAACGACAACGAAAAACTAATGATTGATGCTTCTCACCTCTCTCCGTTCCTGTCTGTCCCTATATATCCCTCTCTCTGACTCTCTCTCTGTCCCTGTAAAACAATATATAAATAAATAAAGTACAATAAGTCTCTGAATTATTTTTAATAACATTGTTATGTTGTTGCTAACCAATGATGAATAAAGTACTTCTTACCATTAATGCAACTTCTGGTGCTGCATGGTTTTGCTGACAGCTTTGTAGTCTGGTTGATACATGGTGAGGTTAAGCTTCATGCAAACAATGAGACTTTGATACCTTAAATGTGATGGTAGGTTGGTCTTAACGTTCTTTAGATATGAGAAAGACTGCTCACATGCATACGTAGAGCCAAACATTGTCAGTACAGCAATACTCACATGCTACAGTGTGTGGTATGTGATGGAAAGCGTGTTCCAAGTATTGACAATCAGCTGGTCTGCGGGTTGAAGTTTTTTCATTTCTCCCCACTTGTGTTTGCTTGCCAACTCTGTTTGCTGTCGTGCAAGTCTTTCCAAATCTTCATTCGGTGACTTGAACTTATTCACCCACATGTCTGAGGCCTTCAGGTCAGCAGCTTGTAGGTCAAAATCTGACAGAGACACCAGGGATGTAACTCAGGTCTGCTCGGCGCTGTCCACTGCACACTCATGTGGATGGGTGATGAACTTAAAAAGACAAGTGCGCTCATGAAATTCTCCAAAGCATGCTTTGAATGACTATAGGAGATTAGATGTGAAGCCCGCTAGCTGCTGGAGATCAAGATGTTGAGCAGGGTCACTTGCTGTGCATGTATCTTTAAACTCTCCCAGTTTTTTAAAGTGTAGTAAACGACCTCTTTTAATGTTGGTGATGAAGAGTTCCAGCTTGTTTTCAAATGCAAACACTGCTTGTTGAAGAGATAAGACTGTATTTCCAATGCCTTGCATTTTCACATTGAGCTGGTTCAGATGTTCAGTCATGTCCATGAAATAGAATCAGGAGCCACTCAGTGTTAGTTAACTCAGGATGCTCGACATTTTTCATTTCAAGAAAAGTCCTGTTTTCACTCAGATGAGCCATGAAATGGTTGAGCTCCTTCCCTCTTGACAACCAACACACATTGCTGTGTAGAAGTAGACCAGGATAATTATTCCCAACTTTATCCAGCAGTCTTTTAAAGTGGCGATCATTTAAAGCTTGGGCAACAATAAAGTTGACCACCCAAATGACCGGCGACATCACCTCATCAAGCTGCTTGCCACACATCTGAGCACAAAGTGTCTCCTGATGTAGGATGCAGTGAAAACTTAGGATGGGTCTCTTCTCATGTTCATAAAGAAGCGCTACAAATCCTCTGTTTTTTCCCACCATGCACAGAGCACCATCAGTACTAACTGAAATAAGTTTATTTATCGCTTTATTTTATTTTCTTTAGTGAACTCAGTGAAAGACTTGAATAAATTCGCCCCTCTTATTGTCTCTTTCATAGGCAAAACAGCAAGACTTTCCTCACGTAGTGTGTCACCGACAGCATACCTTGCAATCTCGCTGAACTGGGATAAATGGCTTACATCTGTTGACTCATCCAAAGTGAGAGAAGAGCATGGTGCTGCATTTATGTCTTTCAATTTTTTGCCTCAATTTGATTTGCCATCATAATGGTACTATTGTGAACAGTTCTTGCCGACAGAGTCGTGTCTTTTATTTGTTTGATTATCTTGTCTTTATCCAAAAAGTCATCAAAAAGTTCATTGGCAACATCAAGCATGTATGTTTTTGCATACTCCCCATCTGAGAATGGCTTTCTGTTTCTCACAATTGCTAAAACATCGGCAAAGCTAGCTGAATTCCAGTCACCTTATTGTCTCTTTGCTAAAATAGTCTGGGTCCAAACACAGAGTTGCTGCTGACTAGCTTGCACTCTGCACAGTAGCTCTTAACATGCTTTCTTTCTGCTGTTCCCACTGGATATTTCCATGCAAATGTAGTATGGTGTGTGTCCAAGTGCTGCTTTATATTTGACCATTTCATCGATGCAATTTTATCATTGCATATTAGACACACTGCAGAACCTGCTCTCGCCACAAGGCAAAAATTCCTCTGTCCATTCCTGCTAAAAAGTACGATACTCCTCATCTTTTTTTTCTTAGCCATCTTCTTTGTCAAAAGGGTTTCTGCAATTAGCCAGCTGACTATTTGATTAAAAGTAGGGAAGTTTACTTCCTGACCTCACAACAACCCATGTACGTTATACATTATCCAATAAAAACTTAGTATCGTCCCGGAGGACAGCTGTGATTGGCTCTAGCCACCCGCAACAATGAACATGAGTGTTAGGAAATGAATGGATTGTAATACATGAGAATATCTTATATTTTTAACGTTATTATTTTTTTTATTAAAGATTTGTCTGCGAGCCAGATGCAGCCATCAAAAGAGCGACATCTTGCTCACGAGCCATAGGTTCCTGACCCCTGCTCTAAAATGTCTCCTTTTATTCCTTATTCTTACTCAGGAATAAATTAATATATATATTTCCCTGCAATTCCATATGCTCCCTACTATTATGTTTCGTGACACATATCATACTGTTTCACAATCTTATCTCTTCCATTGGAATGCAAACTCTTTAACATTTATAAGATATTTGATTGCATAGGTTCCCATATACTAGTTATATACAAGTGATAGACATTGAATATATATTTGATGCATGAATAAATAAATTAAAAACAAAATTAAGGGCATTATGAGAACTATTACTGTGTTAACTTATGATTGCTTTAGAAAATAGTCACAAAGTCCTAAGCTAAAATAAGAATTTAATATCTTTTATTAGCACACTTTATTAAATAACAAGTAATGAAAGTTGACCATTTTAAATCAGTAATCAGTTTAAGATTTGATTTCTATCCTTCTCTAAGTTTTCCAAAAAATAGAAAAAAATATATACCCCAACACATTTCATGAAGCTAACATAACCATCATATCAAAACCTGGAAAGAATAACATAGAGAAAGAAAACTACAGATCAACATCTCTGATGAAGACAGATGCAGACATCCTAAACAAAATACTAGTAAATCGAATACAACAAAACATTAAAATAATATATCATCATCATGTGAGATTAATTCCAGGAGCTCAAGGTGATTCAACATATGGGAATTAATCAATGTAATACACCACATCCACAAAACATAGAACAAAAATTATATGATCCTATTAATAGATGCAGAAAAGGTATTTGATAAGATACAACATCCCTTTATGTTTAAAATACTCAATAAAATTGGAATAGAAGGAAAGTACCTCAACATAATAAAGGCCATATATGACAAACCATCAGCACATATCATACTAAATGGTGAAAAAATGAAGGTTTTTCCTCTAAAAGCAGCAACATGACAAGACTGCCCACTACACTTTTATTCAACATAGTTCTGGAAGTTTCAGCCAGAGCAACCAAGCAAGAGAAAGATATAATAGGTATCCATATTGCAAAAGAAAAAGTAAAGGTATCACTTTTTGCAGATGACGTGATCCTATATATAGAAAAGTCCAAAGACTCTACCAAAAACTATTAGAAACAATCAACCAATACAGTAAAGTCACAGGATACAAAATCAATATACAAAAGTTCATTGCTTTCCTATATGCCAATGATGAAACATCAGAAAATGAACTCAAAAAATAATTTCTTTTACAATTGCAAAAAAATAAAATGCCTAGGAATAAACTTAACAAAGGTTGTGAAGAACCTGTATATTGAAAACTACAAAACATTATGGAAAAAAATTGAAAGAAACATAATAAAATGAAAACTTATTCCATGTTCATGGATTGGAAGAATCAACACTAAAATGGTCATATTACCCAAAGAAATATACAAATTCAATGCAATCTCCATCAAAATCCCAATGTCGTTTTTAAAGAATTAGAACAAAAAATTTACCAGGTTAGTATGGAACCATAAAAAAAAAAACCCGAACCATTAAAACCCCCAAATAGCCAAAGCAATCCTGAGGAAAAAGAATAAAGACAGAGGTATCATATTATCTGACTTCAAATTATACTATGGAGTCAAAATAAGCAAAGCAGCATAGTATTGACAAAATAACAGACATACAGACCAATGGAACAGAACTGAGAGCCCAGAAATCCACATATATGTGGACAAATCATCTTTGAAAATGGAGCCAAAAACACACAATGAAGAAAAGAAAGCCTCTTCAATAAGTGGTGCTGGGAAAACAGGAAAGCCACATGCAAAGAATGAAATTTGACTATAGTTTTCCCCCAACACAAAATTTAATTCAAAATGGATCAAAGACCTAATATAAAATTCAAGTAATAAATTAAATAGAAGAAAACATAGAATCTAAGCTCATAGACCTTGGCCTTAGCAAACATTTTATGAATTTGACCTCAAAGACAAGGGAGGTAAAGGCAAAAGTATATGAATGGGACAATATTAAACAAAAAACTTTTGCTGAGCAAAAGAAACTAACAACAAAAAAATAGGCAGCCAACTAAATGGGAGATTATATTTCAAAAAACAGTTCCAAGAAAGGTTACTATCCAAAATATATGAAGAACTCACAAAGCTCAGCAAACAATCCAATTAAAACATGGAAAGAGAAACTGAATGGACCCTTGCTCTGAACTAGAACTATAATCCACTGTATGTATGGATCCTGTATTCTGCAAGTTTGGGGCACATGTTCATTTATCTAATAGTTTTTGTGTGTGCGTAGGTATTCTCTATAAAGGATTATATCGTGTTAGTACACAGGTAGCTTTATTTATCTTCTTACAATTTACATAACTTTTATTTTTTTGCATCCTTAATTATTCTGACTGGTACTTTCAGTGCAAGAACATCCTCATCTTGTTTCTTATGTGAAGGTGAAAATAATCCAGTCTTTCATTATTATGTATGAAATTGGCTTTGGAATTTTTGGTAAAAGTTCATTAGGTTGAGAAAGCTCCCATCTACAGTTTGATGAGTGTTTTCATCATGAAAATGTGTTAGATTTTGTCAAACACCTTTTCTATATCTATTTAGATGACCACATGCTTTTATTTTTTATTATAGTAATATGGTGTATTGCGTTGATTGATTTTTTAGACGTTAAATCAACCTTCCCTTCTTACAAAAACTGAAGCCTTCAACAGAATTCTTCTAATGATTAACATACCTATAGCACAAGCTATTTGCCTGAAGGTCATGGGAAAAATGTAGCTAGAGTTAAGATGGAGGGAACAAGCATTTCACTCTATTATATAAACAGTACTTTTGCTTTCCTAAGTCTAGATATGTTTTGTTTTTGCTTTAATACATCTCAATGAATGTTATAATTTTCCTTTTTATTTCTTTTTTTTTTTTTTTACAGGAACAGAGAGAGAGTCAGAGAGAGGGATAGATAGGGACAGACAGACAGGAACAGATAGAGGTGAGAAGCATCAATCATTAGTTTTTCGTTGCCATTGCGACACCATAGTTGTTCACTGATTGCTTTCTCACATATGCCTTGACCGTGGGCCTTCACCAGACCAAACAACCCCTTGCTGGAGCCAGCGACCTTGGGTCCAAGATGGCAAGCTTTTGCTCTAGCCAGATGCACCTGCGCTCAAGCTGGAGTGCTCGGGGTCTCGAACCTGGGTCTTCCGCGTCCCAGTCCAACGCTCTATCCACTGCGCCACTGCCTGGTCAGGCTTCTTAATTCTTTTTTAATCCATTGTTCTTTAGAAGTGTGTTATTTAACTTTTATGTATTTGTGAACTTCCCAAATCTTATTTTTATTCTCTAAATAAATTATGCCAGACAACATTTTTGTTATAATTTGAATCATTTTAATTTTATTGTGGTTTGCTATTTTGTCTAATAAATTGTCCATATGATTATAGCATGGCTCATATTCTCACTTTTTTATCTGCCTCCTTCTCTTTCCTTTATTGAAATTGCAGTACTCCAATTATTAATGTTTAACTCTTTATTCTTCCCTTTATTTCTGAAAGTTTGTTTCTTATATTTTTTAAACTATTGTTTGGTGCTTAAATCTTTTTGTTATGTTTTCATTATATATTCACCCTTTAATTCTCTTAACTGACATTTATTGTCTTATTAACAAGTGTTTAGTCTATTTTGTCTGATATTTTTTAATCAACTACAGATGCTATTTTCTTGCTGTTTGCGTAATATATCCTTTATGTTCAAATCAATTTGCATTTTTAAGTATGAAGCATGTGTTTTGTCATACCATGTATAGTATTATTGTATATTTTTTGTGTTTGCTTTATCCAGTCTCTTTCATTGGATTGTAATAGGATACTCTGGGGATAGTAGCTGTGTGAGGCTTGCTTGCAGGTTACTGGCTGCAAGCTCTTTGCACAATTAGTGCAGGAGCACATGACAGCACTATTGTAAGCATATAAGTGCTTCCCCACAGGGGTGATGGGATCAGATTACACCCAGCCACTGAGAGGTACAGTTGGTTTCCTGATCCTTTGCCCTCCATTGAGGAAAGCAGCTTTTCTTTTCCCTTTGTTTTTGTTTTTGTTGTTGTTGTTATTGTTTGTTTGGTTTGGTTTACTTCCCCCTGCAGTAAGCCCTAGGGCACAATTAATTTTTTTTCTGCTGAGAAAAAAATTGAGTAAGGAAACATAGAGCAAGCTATCAAATATGTTGATCAAATCATTGAAAGTAAGTAAGTGATCATGGGGCATAAAGTGGAGTTTCAGAAGTTGAAAACTCTAAATTTATCAGTTGGTTTGCAAAATACTGAAACTCTAAGGCAGAACTTCTCACCTCTGCTATGATTTTTTTTTGTTTTGTTATGTTTAAATTTTATTTAGAAAATTAACTTTAACATGGTAACATTGATCAATAAGAGTACATAGATTTCAGGTAAACATTTCTATAACATTTGAACTGTTGATTATGTTGTATACTCATCACCCAATGTCCAACCATTTTCCCTCACCTTGTATTTGCCCCTCTTTACACTCTTTGCTCCTGCCTTCTTCCCCATTCATTCAAGTCTCCTTTGTTTTTTTGTTTGTTTTCTTTCCTTTCTTCTTTTGGCTTGTCTGTCTTTGCAAGCCTCCAATAAGTTGCTATGACTCACTGTTTTCTTGCTCCACAGTTTCTTTACTGTCTGTCCAAATTCAATGCAAATCTTCATGGTCACAACCACCGGCCTTATAGATACAGACTTTGGAACTGAGAATAATTCTAGAGGAACAGAATAATAAGAATTTGTTCAGAATTGGTTATGGGATTTTCAGAGTTGATTCTTTTAGCATGATTAGATTTAAAGGAAGTAGTGACTATTTACAATGGTACAAGGGACATTGATAAATCATAGTTACTGTGACACTAGTAAGTGAAAGATACTCCTAATCAAATACTTATAAAAGGTAAGATTCTGGGTGATTTTATATTTGATTTCTTAGAACATTTTTCACTGATTTATTCTTATGGTGCCAGAAGAATTAAGGGGGAAAAGACATGAGTCAGAGCTCAAGCTCCACAAAAATGACCTCTACATGTTTATGTCTGTTCTGAAAGAAACCCTCATTTCTTAGAGTCAAAGGGCTGAAATTTCTGAAAAACAAACCCAGACTCTTATTCTGTGAATGGCTGAATTACAATGCAATTGAATTCCCAAACCACAGCTTGTATGCTATTAAATAAGGCTATTGATTTGGAAGGAATGAGATATTGAAAATTGGAGTGGGCTTATATGTGCAGATTCTGATGAAGTAGGATATATTAAAACCTAAATTATGTTTAGTCTTTTTTTGATAGTAGAAGCTACCCCATGACCCCTGTGTGAGGAGACCTAAAACATCATTGTAGTCTACCAATCAGTCTTGGGCTTATAAATTTCAGATAATCACAATAATTAAGCTCAAGTACATCTCACAGTAACTACCCAAACCACTTCTGTATGGTACTTTAGCCCATTTACCTAGTAATCTAGAAAGCTGCTAGTTTTGAGTAGGGCCCAGAGCAGAAAAAGGCTTTGAAATAGATTTAAGCTGCTATGCAAGGTGCTCTGTCACTTAAATGGATCCCAGATCCAAGGATGTTTAAAGGGTCAGATACAGATTCTGTTTGGCAGTTCTAGTGGATAAGTTACAGTACAGGTCTGTAGAATTTTTTTTTATTAATTTTAATGGGGTGACATTAATAAATCGGGTACATATGTTCAAAGAAAACATCTCCAGGTTATCTTATTATTCAATTATGTTGCATACCCATCACTCAGAGTCAAACTGTCCTCTGTCACCTTCTATCTGGTTTTCTTTGTGCCCCTCCCCTCCCCCCTTTCCCACCCTCTCATCCCTCCCCTGACCCCGTAACCATCACACTCTTGTTCATGTCTCATAGTCTCACTTTTATGTCCCACCTATGTATGAAATCATACTGTTCTCAGTTTTTTTCTGTTTTACTTATTTCACTCCGTATAATGTTATCAAGGTCCATCCATTTTGTTGTAAATGTTCTGATGTCATCATTTCTTATGGCTGAGTAGTATTCCATAGTATATATGTACCAAAGCTTTTTAATCCACTCATCCTCTGATGGACACTTGGGCTGTTTCCAGATCTTCACTATTGTGAACAATGCTGCCACGAACATGGGGGAGCATTTCTTCTTTTCGAACAGTGCTGTGGTGTTCTTAGGGTATATTCCTAAAAGTGTGATAGGTGGGTCAAAAAATTAAAAATTGATCTGTAGGATTTTTGAGAAAAGCCCTGGCATCTTTTGCAGATAACTACTGTTGTTTTAAGAAACAGCTTTTGACTTGCAACTAGGCCTTAGCAAGAACTAAATATTGAACCACAGGTCACCAAGTTACCATGCAATCTGAGACATCTATCATGAATTGTGTGTTGTATGACCGATTAAGCCATAATGTTGGGTATATTCATAGGCACTCCATTATGAAATGGAAGTATTATATATATATATATATATATATATATATATATATATATATATATATATATATATTCGATCAGGCTCAAGCAAGCCCTGAAGACACAAATAAGTTACATAAGAAAATACCCCAAATGTCCATAGTCCCCAATCCTTCTACATTATCTTCTCTCTTTTAGCCTGTACCTATGGCCTCATTGGGAGTTCCCTATATTGAGTTTACTAAAGATAGCAAGGAAGAGAAACTTTGGGTCTCATTTCAAAAATCATTTCACAGATGATTCTGTATAATATACAAGTACCACCCCACTATGGTTAACTGTAGTGCTATAGTCCTTCACCTGAAGGACAGTGGTGAAGGAAATTTCTTGTGGTAGGTAGAATCTTGAGCAAAGCATCTAGATCAGTGGTTCTCAAAGTGTGCACCAAGGCACACTGGTGTGCCCTAGAAGATTTCCAGGTGTGCCCTATGGTATTCCAGAGAAATATGTGCCTGTTGGGGACCTAAAAACCAACAGAGTTTTTGGAGTTTAGATTTTTGGGGGACAGAGGAGTGGGGAATTGGCTGTAAGCTGGTAGTCTGCCCAACCCTCATCTCACTTTCCTGATTAGGTTGCAAAAAACTGTTAAGCTGTGGTGCTGGATTGGTTACCCCCCCCCCCAATGTCCCTCAGAAAGACTGGAGGCAAGTTTCTTCTATCCTTTGTTTGGTGTAAAGTTAAAATGGTATTTATGGTGGGGATTTTCTGCACTTGGTAAAATTCTTGGGTTGCCTTGGAACATGATCAGAGATCTCATTGATTTGCCCTATAAATAAAGCAAGATGTAGTTTTGGGGCATACTTTTTTCTTATCATCAGCAATTACAGGGCCCTCCCAACCCCATACTTTCTTAATTCTGCATATTTTCTTAATTCCGTGTATTTCCTTAATAATGCACAGTTCCCACTAGGGACCTGGAATTACTAGCTGTGCTGGTTCATGGCATTTGCCCAGATATAAATATATAGTTACTCTATTATACCCTTTCATTACAAAAATTCTGCTCTTTTTGTTAACTCATCATTATTGTATTTATTATTAACACATCATTATATTATTTTTAGATAAATACACCCACATAAAATGAATAGATTTCTCAAAAAGAAGTGTGACATTGAAGAATCTGATTCTGGAAGTGAGCAAAAGTTAAGTGTAAGTAAAATAGGACTTGAAGGTTGACGGGCAGAATTTAACTTATAGTATTTTCCATCACTTAACACTGAACAATACAATTGAATTAGAAACTTATTCATGGAAGCTTCAAGTGATTTTCGTTTAACAGAAGAAGAACTGGCAGCTATATCCACTGATTGTGGATTTGTGGATTGATGATTAAACATAAGAAATTGTCTTTTGAAGCCTTTTGGATTTCTATAAAAGAGGAATATGTGGCAATATCTAAAAAATATTTGAACATTTTACTATAATTTTCAACATCCTGTTTATGTGAATTAGGATATTCTACCCTCAACACAATTAAGAGTAAAAAGAGAGGAATTCTTCAATGTATTGACAAGGAAATAAGAGTTAGCCTTTCAAATATATGCCCAAACATTAAAGAAATTGATAGGACACACCAGGCTCATGTTTCTCATAAACACAAGAATAAAAAAACACATTTGTGTCGCCACCTCCTGAATTTACTAAATCTTACTAAGAAGTGTATCTATATACAGCGTGTCCATAAAGTCACGGTGCACTTTTGACCTGTGACCGGTCAAAAGCGCACCATGACTTTACAGACACACTGTATATAGAAAGATAACTTTTTTGTCATTCTTTTTTTTATTTTTTAACTTCTCTTTTTTACAAATTCTAAAAAGCATAACAAAAAATATAACATAAAAATGCTTTTTAATGCCAGAATAAATTTAATTTTGTCATATTTATTTTAATTATCATAAAAGCACACTTGGAGTTTATATTATGTTCTTTAATATTTGACTTAATTATTATAACATATTTCTCAGAAATTTGTATATAATGGATCTACAGCTATTTGTAGGATTTTAAATGTGCCTCGACTTCAGAAAGTTTGAGAACCACTTATCTAGATGTTTGTTATTTTATTGAAAAAATTAGCCATACATATGAGTGTATATAATTTATAAGCTGTGTCCCTTGATTTGTCTCAGTGGTCAACAACTGAGCAGGAACATGACTGGAAAATGGATGATAAGAAAGTCTGGGGTAAATATATGCAAATAGACGTCGCTGAAGGGACAAGTAGTATGAAAATATTTATGCCTCATATGAATGCTCAGCAAAGTGTTACCTCAGCAGAAAATGATTTTAATAATCAAATGGACAGGATGACACCTTCTGTACATACCAAATTTCCCTGGTCACTTTTAATCATTGCCTAATGGGCTCAGAAAAAGGTGCTCATGGTGATGTAATAGGAATTTATAGATGAACTCAGCAATATTAACCAATGAAACACTACCAATGCTGACCCGGCCACAAGTGTTGGCCCATTCTGTGCACAGATACCAATGCTTAGTCACTAATATGGCACCATTTCCTGGGACAATCAGCCAGCTACCAGTTTGATTACATTAGACTGCTTCTATAATAAAACTGGCAGAACTTTGTTCTTACTGGAATAGACAACCTCTCTGGGGTACTTTTTAAGTTGTCTACAGGATAGTTCTAGCATGTTAAATTCAAGTATTGTTTATTTGGAGATTAACTATTATATAAGGAGATGTGTATAGGTGCCAGGTTAATAAGGATAAGGCTGTGGTGGTTAATTTTTTGTGTGAACCTGGTAAGTTGTACTACCCAAATATTTAATCAAGCACTAATCTAGATATTGCTGTAAAAATTTTTGTAGATAAAGTTAGCATCAACAATCATTTAATTTAAATTTGGAAATTAACCTAATGATATAGATGAGCCTCATTTAATATGTCAGAACCCTTAAGAGCAAAAAAAAAAAAGCGAAGAAGAAATTCTGCCTCAAGACTGCAACATCAAGCCCTGGACAGTTGGCTCAGTGGTAGTGTTAGCCCCATGTGTGGATATCCCAGGTTCAATTCCCAGTCAGGGAACACAGGAGAAGCACCCATTTGCTTCTCCATCCCTCTTTCTCTCACTTCTCTCTCTTTTTCTCTCTCTTCTTCTCCCATCCTGCAGCCATGGCTCTATTGGAGAGAGTTGGCCCTGGACAATGAGGATGGCTCCATGGTCTCTGCCTCACTCAGGTTCTATAAAACGGCTCCAGTTGCAACAGAGCAAGGGCCCCAGATAGGTAAAACATTGCCCCCTATTGGGCTTGCTGGGTGAATTCGATTGGGGCACATGTGGTAATCTCTCTCTGTCTCCCCTCCTCTCACTAAATTAAAAACAAAATAAAATAAAACAAAACAAAAAACACCACAGCATCAGCTTCTCCCTAAATTTCCTGCTTATCAGCCTACTTCACACATTTTGATCTTGCCAACCTCCATAGACCGATGAGTCAATGCTTTAAAATATATGACTTAACAGGTATTGATTCTGTTTCTCTGGAGAATGCTAACTGATACCAAGTGTTTACTCCGTTTACTTTTTAATATAGTTACTGATCCTGTAGAATTTATGTATGTCATTATGCTATTTTTTATTTTTGTACCTCAATTTTTATTATTCTCTCATTTAAAAAGTAATAGAGATTTTTCTAGCCTAATATACTATTTTATTTTTGTCTTTTACTACACATATTGAGATATTTTCTTGTTTCCTTTGAATTATTCATATCTTAAAATTATGTAGTTCCAATTAATAACAATTTTAACAATGTGGAAAACACTCCAATATAGCTCTGTTTTCTTCTTTTTTATACTCTTATTGTCATACAAATTACTTTTTATACATCATAATCCCATTAACACAGCATTATACTTATTACATTATGAAGTCTTTTTTTACTAATGTATTTTTGCATTTTTGGTTAAAATGCATTTTTGGTTAAAAATAAAAATTTTAAAATATACCACTTCAGTTTTTTGGGGTACTGCAATGGCTTTATACAAATTTTAGGATTATTTCTTCTATTTCTATGAACAATACCATTAGTTTTGATACTGATATTGAATCTAAGTTGCTTTCTGTAACATCAATGTTTTAAAATAGTCATTCTTTCTAGCAATCTTGAGATAGAAGAACAAAACTGTATGTATCAACACTTTCTAATTTCAAACTGTATTGAAAAGCTATGGTAATCAAAATAGTATGGATTCTGGCATTAAAAACATAGCAGTAAGGCAGACTAATGACCTCAGAAGTAAACCCATGCATATATGGTCAATTGATTTAAGATAAAGGAACAAATTATATAGATGAGAAAAAGATGGGCTTTTCAATAAATGGTGTTTGAAAAATTGAATAACCACGTGCAAAATATGTAACTTACTCCATATATAAAAGTAAACTCAAAATGTCTAAAGACATCAATGTAAGACCTAAAACCATAAAAGTCTTAGAAGAAAATATAGAGGATAAATTCTTTGACATCAGTATTGGCAATGAAGGCTTTTAGATTTGAAAGCAAAAGCACAAGCAACAAAAGTGAAAAGAAGCAAGTGGGACTGCTTCAAATTAAAAGGGAGAAAATGTTTCACACAACTATATAGTAATGTGTTAATATCTAAAAATATATAAATAACTCAATAGCAAAACAAACAATTTGGTTTTAAAATGGGCAGAGGAATTAAATGGACATTTTTCCATAGAAGATATAAAAATGGTGAAAAGGTATGTGAAGAGGTGCTCAACATCACTAATCAGGAAAATGTTCATTGAAACCATGAGTTAGCACATCACATTTGTTAACATCGCTATTATTAGAGGGACAAGAGATAATAAATGTTGACAAAGACATAGAAAAAAAGGAACCCTTTGTTTTACATTGTTGTAAAATTGTTAGTGTAAAATGTAAATTGGTGTGGCCACTATGGAAACATGAATATTCTTCAAAAAACTAAAAATAGAACTAGCAGACAAACAGACTACTGCATGTGCCCCAACTAGGATCCACCTGGCAGGCCCACTAGGGAGAGATGTTCTGCCCATCTTGGGCATTGCTCTGTTGCTCAGCAACTGAGCTCTTCTTAGCAACCCAGGTGGAGGCTATGGAGCCATCCTCAGCACCTGGGGTCAACTAGCTCCAAGTAAGCCATGGCTGCAGGAGGGAAAGAGAAAGAGACAGAAGCAAGAGGGGGAAGAGTGGAGAAGCAGTTGGGCACTTCTCCTGTGTGCCTTGATCGGGAATAGAACCTAGGACATACTCATACTGGGCCAATGCTCTACCACTGAGCTAATTGGCCAGGTCCACATTTATATATTTATATATATAAAGCCACAAAATGAAATAATACGAAGTTAAGAAAAGACATTTTGCCATTTACAACAACATGAATATAACTTGAGGACTTAATATTAAGTGAAATAACTCAGGCAGAGAAAGACAAATATATTATTTAAATGTGAAATCTGAAATAGCAAAACTCATAAAAAGTGTCTTAGACCAGGGGCTGAGGAGTGGGGAATATGAGGAGATGTTGGTCAAAATGTACAAGTTTCTAGTAATAAGATAAATAAGTTCTAGGTTGTAAGGTTGTAATGTAGAGAATAGTGGTTGTAGTTAATAACAGTGAATTATATATTTAAAAATTTCTATGAAAGCGAATCTTAAATGAGCATGCCACCAAAAAGTAATTTTGTGGTGGTGAAGATAACCACTGTATAATATAAATTATTATCCAGGGTACTTATTCTATTATTCTAAGTCCTTAAAATATCATTGGAATACTGATACCACCTGTTAAGAAATTGTAACTAAAAATTAAAAAATCAAACAAAGCATGACAACACAATTTTTAAAAGCCCTCATTCCTAAGGCAGACCAGTACTGACTGAATATTATTGGTTCACTTATTTCCTTCAACATAAATTCAGAAACCCAATAAGCATACAAACTCACTTAGAGTAATTATATGATTTGCTCTATCTACATTTGAAATCTTTAATATATTTTTAAAGAAATTTATGGTTTCAGTAAATCACAATTAAAAGCGGAAGCAAGAAATACAAATGGAAAATCATTTGCTTTCATTAAAAAGTCAGTTATAGACCCTGTGCAGCTGGCTCAGTTGGATAAAATGTCAGCTTTGTTTAAAATAATAATTGTTAGGATGTCCCAGGTTTAATCCTGGGTCAGAACTCACAAGAGAAGTGACAATCTGCTTCTTTTCCCCTCCCTCTCCTCCTCCTCTTTCTCTTCCCTTCTTGCATCCAGTAGCCAGTGGCTCGAGTGTTGGTCAGGTGCTGAGGATAGCTTCGTTAATTTGAGCATCAGCCCCAGGGGGGAGTTGCTGGATGAGTCGTTGGGGCACATGAAGAGGTCTGTCTCTCTATCTCCACTCCTCTCAAAAATAAAAAAAAAATAACTGAAATAGTATACAACTACTTTCTATATTAGTTAAAATAAGAGAAATAATAAATAAATATATTTTTTAGCTATAGCAGTAGTCGGAAAACTCATTAGTCAACAGAGCCAAATATCAACAGTACAATTGAAATTTCTTTTGAGAGCCATATTTTCTAAACTTAAACTATAGGTACATTCCTTATCGAGGTAGTGCCCACATGTGGTATTTTGTGGAAGAGCCACACTCAAGGGACCAACGAACTGCATGTGGCTTACAAGCCACAGTTTGTTGACCAGGGAGCTATAGTATAGTTAAAGCATTAATTTGTGGAATATTTGTAATTAATAGAAACTAGAGCAACACATTTTGTACTCACATTTACAAACTGCCAGTTTAAATAGTCACCAAAATAATTGTTCCATCAAGATGCTTACATATTTCATTTAGGTTTTCCGAGTATAATACTGAATCAGTATGAAAAATTTTAAGTGGAGAACAGCCTCAAAATTTCATAATTTTTCCTAAAATTGTCCTCTAACAGTCTTCTTGAGGAAATAGCAATGGGCCTGTCTCTACAGTGTTATTACTGAAGCCTAGTGCACGGGTTGACTGTGAGTGGATTTTGAAGAACAATAATTAAATTCCTTGGAGGAAGGAAGGTGCACATTCAAAGAAACAGCAGGCAAATTAGATGGGATGTGAACTTCGATATCTGCCAGTTATGAGAAATCAGAAAAAGCAGCAGGCTTGGTGGGAAAGCCACTCAGCACCCTAGTTGAAAAAGGAGTAAGGTAATTTCAATTGAGATCTGGTTCAGGTGAGGACAGTAGAACCTGACTATTGCCTTGTTTTGATTTTCCCTGTAAAAATTAGGAAGTGTTCTTGAGAGAAGATGGTGACAGAGTAGGCAGACATTACAACTCCCACCTCCCAGAAACAAAGTGGATTACAACTTAACTTGAGAACAATCATTTTAAAAAACCAACTTTGGAATAAACTAAGAGGAATCTATAACCAAGGAACCCTGAAGGAACTACACTGAGACTGGTAGAAAAGGTGGAGATGCAGAAAGGGCTCCCCTGCTCCCAGGAGTGAGTGGTGGCCCAGAGGGTCTATTAAGGGTAGGGTCTATTAAGGTTGCCCTGAGAATTGTGGGTTCTCAGCCCCAGGACAGGAGCCCCAACCTAGAGACCCATAGACTATAAAAAGCATATGGAAAATATTTAGTTGAAAGAAAAGCTGAGTTACTGTTTATGGGAGGAAGACAGAATTCTCAGACCCAGGCTTGGTCTTAAAGGGACTGCACAGAAAACCTCATTCATACCCAATCACCTGGGGCTCCAAGAGCAGGGAGTGCTGAAAGGACTGGAGTTGTGAAAGGAGAGTGTAGTCTCGAAGTCACAGGGAGAGATTGTGGGGGATAGCCACCCTAACCCTTGTACTGGTCACTCCTCAAATTTAAAGTGGCCATTTTTTTTCCTGGGAGAAGCAACACCAGCAAAGGGAAGCTATTATCCCATCCATCAGAGGCTCTCCTTCTCCGGTCAGAGCAAAGAGTCGCCTAGAAGCAGGGGGCACATCAGAGACACAGGTTTTGAGTACTGAGGTCTGGGCTACACTGCTCCCCCCTCCGCATGATGCTGAGTATAGTCTGAAGGGCAGGAGGGTCTGGCTGAACCGGTGGTGCTCACTGCAGGGAAGGAGCATGGCAGGGGGGCTGTGCGGCCAGCAGTGCTGGTGTCCAAATGCCTGAGGAGGCGGCAGCTGCAGTGAGCCAGTGGACAGACCACACCTCGGGAGTAGAGAGGCCGTACTCACTGGCCAAGGGTGGATAAAAGCCAACCTAGGAGTGCAGCTGATATTTACAAGGGCATTTGGGCATACAGAGGTAGCCACAAATTCATTCTGAATTACATATTGCTCCAATAAGGTTGCTAAGGTCCAGTCATAAGCAGTGACCTCCACCAGTCTGCACCAGGTTCCAGCCAGGAAGTTCCAGGGCTGGCATATACAGTGGCCAGATATGGAGAGCATCAACTCGGGTCCTAGCAACCCTAGTTAGAATGGTATCTTAAGGAAGAGTTCCTCACACTTGACTCAGCTAAGACATAGAAAATGCTGACACAAATAGCAAAAAGAGCAGTAGCAGCAGAAAAGTAGCCCACAGCAGATTACAAACAATAGCATAGGCCAATCCAAGAAGATCTAGAAATGACACAACTGGAAGCTGGAGGCAGACAACACCAACCCTACACTCAGCTAGCTACAAAAACAGCACACCCAAAAGGAGCACTCTATACACAGACAAAATGGAAAGACAGAGAAATGCAATTCAATTGAATCAACAAGAGACATCCCCAGAAAAATAACTGAATGAGATGAAAATAACCAAGATACCAGATGCAGAGTTTAAAATAATAATTGTTAGCATGCTCAAGAATCTTAGAGCAACAATGGATGGACATAATGAGCACCTAAATAAAGAGATAGCAAGCATCAAAAAGGACATTGAAATTATGGAAAAGAATCAGACAGAAATGACAAATATATTATCTGAAATGAAGCTTATACTAGAAGAAATTAAAATCAGGCTGAATGAAGCAGGGGATTGAATCAATGATTTAGTGGACTCAATAAATGAAAGCACAGAGGCAGAACTGCAAAAAGAAAAGAGGATCAAAAAGTCTGAGAAAATTCTAAGAGAGCTCTGTGACAACATGAAGAGAAACAATATCCATATCATAGGGGTTCTAAAGGAGAAAAGAAAGAACAAGGGATAGAGAACCTGTTTGAAAAAATCATAGCTTAACACTTCCCTAAATTGATGAAGGAAAAAGTCACACAAGTTCAGGAAGCACAGAGTATCCCATTAAAGAGGAACCCAAAGAGACCTACAACAAGACAAATCATAATTAAAATACCAAAGTTAAGAGATAAAGAAAGAATACTAAAAGCTGCAAGAGAAAAGCAGTCAATCACATACGAAGGAAACCCCATAAGGATGACATTCTACTTTTCAACAGAAACACTTGAGGCTAGAAGGAAATGGCAAGAAATATTCAAAGTAATGCAAAACAAGAGCCTACAACCAAGACTTCTTTATCCAGCAAAGCTATTGTTTAAAATTAAAGGAGAAATAAAAAGCTTCCCAAACAAAAACAAAAGAAAACTTCAGGAATTTATTACAACCCAACCAATGCTGCAAGAAATGTTAAGGGCCTGTTGTAAACAGAACAAAGGGAAAAAATCTAGAAAAAGAATATTGTAGATTTAAAGAATAAAATGGCAATAAACAACTACATATTAATAATAACCTTAAATGTAAATGGATTAAATGCTCCAATCAAAGACATAGGGTAGCTGCATGGATAACAAAGCAGGACCCATACATATGCTGTCTACAAAAGACCCACCTCAAAACATAAGATACAAATAGACTGAAAGTAAAGGGATAGAAAAGCATATTTTATGCAAATGGAAATAAAAAATTAACTGGAGTAGCAATACTTATATCTGACAAAATAGACTTTAAAACAAAGGCTATCATAAGAGATAAAGAAGGTCACTACATAATGATAAAGGAAGAAATCCAACATGAAGATATAAACATTATAAATATCTATGCACCTAATATAGGAGCACCTACATATATAAAGCAGACTTTGATGGATATTAAGGGCAAGACCAACAGCAATAGTATAATAGTAGGGTATTACAATACCCCACTAACATCACTGGATAGATTCTCAAGAAAGAAAATTAACAAAAAAACAGCAACCTTAAAGGACACATTAGATAGATTGGATTTAATAGATATCTTAAGAAGTTTCACCTAAAACAGCAGAATATACATTCTTTTCAAAAGCTCATGGCACATTCTCTAGAATAGACCACATTTTAGGAAACAAAAGCAATCTCAATAAATTTAAGAAGATTGAAATTATATCAAGCATCTTCTCTGATCACAATGGCATGATAACAAATCAACAACAATAGAAAAACTGAAAAATGTTCAAACACTTGGAAACTAAATACCATGTTATTAATTATCGAATGGGTTAACAATGAGATCAAGCAATAAATAAAAAGTGTCCTGAAACAAATGAAAATGAACACACCACTATTCAAAATTTATGGAACACTGCAAAAGTAGTCCAGAGAGGAAAGTTTATAGCATTAAAGGCATACTTTTAGAAGCAAGAAAAAGGTCAAATAAAGAACTCAACCCTGCATCTAAAAGAGCTAGAAAAAGAACAGCAACTAAAGCCCAGAAGAAGTAGAAGGAAGGTAATAATAAAGATTAGAGTGGAAATAAATGACATAGAGGCTAAAAAACAATACAGAAGATCAATGACACCAAGAGCTGGTTCTTTTAAAAGGTAAACAAGATTGATGAACTTTTAACCAGACTCACCAAGAAAAACAGAGAGAGGACTCATATAAATAAAATTAGAACTGAGAGTGGAGAAGTAACAACAAAAACAGCAAAATACAAAAAATGTAAGAAAATACTATGAATAATTGTATGCCAAAATATTAGACAACCTAGGTAAAATGGACAAATTCCTTGAAACATATAATCTTTCAAAACTCAATCTGGAAGAATCAGAAAACCTAAAACAGACCAATTACAACAAATGAGATTGAATCAGTTATCAAAAACTCCCAGCAAACTAAAGCCCTGGGCCAGAAGGCTTCACAAGTGAATTCTACCAATTACTTAAAGAACTAACTCCTATCCTTCTCAAGCTATTTCAAAAAAACTGAAGAGAAGAAAAGACTTCCAAGCTCCTTTTTTGAGGCAAGCATAATCCTCATTCCAAAACCATGCAAAGACACTCAAAAAAACCCCAAAAAAACTATAGGCCAATATCCCTGATAATTTTAGATGCTAAAATTCTCAGCAAAATATTAGCAAACCGGATCCAGCAATTCATGAAAAAGATCAGCATCATGAACAAGTGAGATTTATTCTTGGGAGGCAAGGCTGGTACAATATTTACAAATCAATGTGATTCATCGCAAACAAAAGAAAGGAGAAAATAACATGATAATATCAATAGATGAAGTAAAAGCATTTGATAAAATCCAGCACACATTCATGATCAATACTCACAGCAAAGTGGGAATACAGGGAACATACCTCAACATGATAAAGGCCATCTATGACAAACCCACAGCCAACATCATAATCAGTCGGCAATAATTAAAAGCAATCCCCTTAAAATCAGGAACAAGTCAAGGGTGTCCCCTTTAACTACTCTTATTCACCATAGTTCTAGAGGTCCAAGCCACAACAATCAGACAAGAAAAAGAAATAAAAGGCATCCAAATTGGAAAAGAAGTAAAACTATCGTTACTTGCTGATGATATGATACTGTACCTAGAAAACCCTAAAGTCTCAGTCAAAAAAACTACTGGACCTGATAAATCAACTCAGCAAGTTGGCAGGATATAAAATTAATACTCAGAAATCAGAGGCATTTTTATACACCAACAATGAACTCTCTGAAAGAGAAATTAAGAAAACAATTCTCTTCACTATTGCAAAAAGACAAAAAAATAAAGTACCTAGGAGTAAATTTAACCAAGAAGGTTAAAGACTTATACTCAAAAAATTATGAGCCTGACCAGGTGGTGGCGCAGTGGATAGAGTGTCGGACTGGGATGCGGTAGACCCAGGTTTGAGACCCCAAGCTCGTCAGCTTTAGTGCAGGCCCATCTGGCTTGAGTAAAAGCTAGCTTGCCAGCTTGGACCCAAGATCGCTTGCTCGAGCAAGGGATTGCTCGGTCTGCTGAAGGCCCATGGTCAAGGCACATGTGAGAAAGCAATCAATGAACAACTATGGTGTTGCAATGGCAACGAGAAACTAATGATTGATGCTTCTCACCTCTCTCTGTCCCTGTCTGTCTGTCCCTATCTATCCCTCTCTTTGACTCTCTGTCCCTGTAAAAAAATAAATTATGAAACATTGATAAAAGAAATAAAGGAAGATACAAACAAGTGGAAACATATACCGTGTTCATGGATAGGAAGAAAAAACATCATTAAAATGTCTATATTACCCAAAGCAATTGATAAATTCAATGCGATCCCTATTAAAATACTAATGGCTTCAAAGATATAGAACAAATACTTCAAAAATTTATATAAAACCAATAAAGAACATGAATGGCCTCAACAATCTTGAAAGAGAATAATAAAGTGGGTGGTATCACACTTCCTGATATCAAGTTATACTACAAGGCCATTATTCTCAAAAAGGGTTGGTACTTTGGTACTGGCATAAGAACAGGCATACAGATCAATGGAACAGAACAGAGAACCTAGTAATATACCCACACCTTTATGGACCATTGATATTTGACAAAGGAGTTAAGTGCACACAATGGCGTAAACACATTCTCTATAACAAGTGGTGTTCAGAAAATTGAACAGATTCTTGCCATAAAATGTAACTAGACCACCAACTTACACCATTTACAAAAATAAACTCAAAATGAATAAAAGATTTAAATGTAAGTTATGAAACCATAATCTTGGAAGATAACATAGGCAGTAAGCTGTCTGACATCTCTTGCAGCGATGTATTTGCTGATTTATCTCCACTGGCAAGTGAAATAAAGGTCAGGGTGAACAAATGGGACTATATTAAAAAAAAAAAGGTTTGCAAAGCTAAAGACAACATGAACAAAATAAAAGGACAAACCACACAATGGGAGAATATATTCTACAATACATCTGATAAGGGGTTAATAACCAAAATTTTTAAAGAACTTGTAAAATTTAACACCAGGAAGGTAAACAATTCAATCAAAAAATGGGCAAAAGAAATAAACACTTTTCCAAAGAGGATGTACCGATGGCCAATAGGCAGATGAAAAAATGTTCAACATCACTAATCATTAGATAAATGAAAATTAAAACCACAATGAAATATCACCTCACACCTGTCAGAATGGCACTCATTAACGAAACAGCACAGAATAAGTGCTGGTGAGGATGTGGAGAAAAGGGAACCCTCTTGTACTGCTGGTGTGAATGCAGACTGGTGCAGCCACTGTGGAAAAAAGTATGGAGATTACTCAAAAAATTAAAAATGGAACTGCATTTTGACCCAGCCATCCCACTTTTAGGAATATATCCTAATAATTTCAAATCTCTGATTCTAAAGAAGAAATGCACCCCATGTTTATTGCAGCATTGTTTACAATAGCCAAGATATGGAGACAACCCAAGTGTTTGTCAGTAGATAAATGGATCATAAAGCGGTGGTACATATACACAATGAAATAGTACATGGCCATAAAAAATGAAAATCTTACCTTTTGCGACATGGCTGGACCTGGAAACTATTATGTTAAGTGAAATAAACCAGGCAGAGAAAGAAAAATATCATATGACCTCACTCATTTGAGGAATCTAATGAACAATGTGAACTGAGGAATGGCATATAGATAGAGGCGGGTTCAAAGGAACCAGAGGGAAAGCAGTCAGAGGGAAAGGGGATGAGAGGATGGGATCAGAGAAAAGAAAGAGATTTGTGAAATTATATATACATAACACAGCATTATAGAGAGCAGGACAGCATATTCTGGGGGGAAGTAGGGAAGACTTTGGAGGGAGGGGACAATGGGGATGTCGAGGGGAACAAGGCAGTGGGTGGGGTGAAGTGTTCAGTGGGACACCTGAATCTAGGTAAACACAATAAATTAAAATCAGTAAAAAAAAAAAAACACAGAAAGTGTTCATTCACTTTTCTTCTTCCAGATACATAGCCTTGGTAAGGTGGAGTTCACTGGGGAATCATAGCTTTAGTGATAGGGATTTAAGCATTGACTCAATTTGATAAATCACTTAGTTACTTATCATATATCAAGTTGATCATTTACTGATGGAGAATAAAAACAAGGAAACCATTCAGGGAGGATTATGTGAAAAATAACATGGGGATAATAGTCACCACCTCTGATTTTGTAGGGGTTTGTAAATATGTGGTACAAGTCTGAGTGTATATATGATTTTATGTCAGTGAGATGGAAATAAGTTCACTGGATAGATATATTCTTTGGCACTGGTCATGTGGCTGAGTTGGTTAGAGCATCGTTCCGACATGCCGAGGTTGCAGGTTCGTCCGGGTCAGGGCACATAAGAGAATCAACAAATGACATGAATAAATAGAACAATCAACCAATGTTTCTCTCTCTCTCTCTCTCTCCCTTTCACTCTTTCTAAAAAAAACAATAAATTAAAATAAAATAGATGTATTCTTTATCTCAAATAGCATATATTTTTCAAGACAAAGTCCCTAGTTGTTCCTCTAGATAACATTAAAATAAAACAATAAAATATACAAAGCTGCCTTTTCAAACTACACTAAAATTGTTAGCCTAATACACTGGAGGAGAAAATTGATGGTTAATCCATAATTTATTCTTTTACAAATTAGAAAGTGCTACATAATAGATTTGATGAATCTATAATTATGTTATTAACTCATTTAGAGCCAATTCCGAGCTTAAACAGAATGTTGAAATTTGTGCCAAAATATCTCCCTGCAATATTGACACAGTGGATATGTTTATGTAAGGCAGAGAAGATAGTCATGATTTCTTATTTTGGCTTTACAGCCGAAGATGAGACCAAATGAGGAACTAAATATTGAAATCATCATTCTGTGTCTAACTTCTCTAGAACTAAATTTGTATTTTGGCTCTGTCCACATATATGAATAAGCAGCAAGTACCTTTGATGACATTATTCTAAATCATTCAAATGAACAATGAAAAGTACCATTGAAACTTTCTGTTCAGGTAGTTTATTACATTAGAGCGTCACTGAAATCTTACCTCAGTTTTTAAAAAATAGAATGAGAGTGGGCATTAATGCATGTATTTAATACTAAATTTTAGACTTTTCAAATTCCACAGGATGGGCTTCACTCATGATTCTAGAATTCTGAAAAGATTACAAATTCCTATATACATATAAATATACATAAATATTATATATGTCAGTTTACAACATATTGAGTAGATTTAAAATTAAAGAGAAACCTGACCAGGTGGTGGCACAGTGGATTGAGCATCAGATTAGGATGCAGAGGAAGCCCCAAGGTTGCAAGCTTGAGCGCAGGGTCACTGGCTTCAGTGTGAGATCATAGACATGACCCCATGGTCGCTGGCTTGAAGCCCAAGGTCTCTGGCTTGAGTAAGGGGTCACTTGCTCTCCTGTAGCCCCTGGTCAAGGCACATATGAGGAAGCAATCAATGAACAACTAAGGTGCCACAACAAAGATTTGATGCTCTTGTCTATCTCCTTCTCTGTCTGTCTGTCCCTATCTGTCCCTCTCTCTGACTCTCTCTGTCTCTGTCAAAATTAAAAATAAAAAAAAAAACTTTTGTGGAAGTAGTTACTATATTTGAAAGTTATGATTCTAAAAAGGTACAACAAAATATATATTATAGAACAGAAACATTATTTTTTAAAAAAATTTCTTGGGGTGTGAACAAACAATACAATATACAAATAATGTATGATAGAATTGTACATCATAAACCTATATAATTTTATTATCCAATGCCACCCAATAAATTCAATAAAAACTCATTGAAAATAATAAAAATTTAACTTTGCTTATGTGAATTAAAAGTTTGTTGGTTTCCAAAAATCTCTGCACATTACTTCTAGTTACATAAATTAGACACATACAAGTCTAAAATAATTAAATATGTCTCTTTATATTGAATGTTTCACTATGGC
This sequence comes from Rhynchonycteris naso, assembly GCA_037038555.1. NCBI lineage: Eukaryota > Metazoa > Chordata > Mammalia > Chiroptera > Emballonuridae > Rhynchonycteris > Rhynchonycteris naso. Next base: position 301,881,903 of record CM072995.1, read on the forward strand.
CAACTAATTCAGATAAAAATAAACTTCATGCTTCAAACTATTAAAGTACATGAAGAAATGTGATAATTAGATAAATAGGCTGTGTGTGTAGACAAAACTCATTTTTGATTCTGGCTTTGTACTATCTACTCCCAGTGACCCTAAACAGATTACTTAAATGTTAAAACCCCCAATTTCCTTATCTGTAAAAGGGGGATAGTGTTATCTACCTTAAGGGGTGCAGGGAAGAATAAAATTGCCTGTATAGGCATTTGGAACAGTGCCTAGAATAAGATAATGGCTCTCCTTTTCAATGCTAATTAATATATTTGAGAATACAGTTAATGTGATTGTGCTACTGGAAAAAAAAAAAAAAACTAGAAGGGACTCCTGGTTTTTATTCAAATATTTTTTTCTTTTTAAACCATTTTTTTTACAAGGATGTTTTGCTACCATTTTACATAGGCACGTTATAGTGATGATGCTCGTGATGGTAAGTCTCTACTGAGTACTTTCCTCATACTAAGCAATGTGCTAAGCGCTTTCATGTATTATTCATTGTTGTCTAACCCAATAGATTGACTTTAATTTTTTTATGGAATTTATTCAGACAACTGGGTATCCCAGCTGGCATATGGCAGGTAATGCTGGAAAAAGTGTGCCTATGCAGCCATTATATTGGAGACAAACATGCACACAAATACTATACAGGAAACACTACCTTGTATAAAGCTATCTTTACTAAAACATAATAGAATCAGACTATATAACCATCTACACTGAGAATTCTCTGTCCAGCATCATTGGTAGGTTGCCAAGCAGTAAGTAATACTTTGATGGAGTAGTTTCTGACGATGCAACTGTGGCAGGGGATTTGGAATAAGAAGACTTGGGTTTGCTAGCTGGCTTTGACATTTAAAAAAAATATAGGATCCTTAGGAAGTCAATGGCAAAATTAATTATTTAATTGCTGTCTATGAAATTGAAATAACCTAAAAATCCTTAGCCCATTTTTGTGATTAAAAGATGTATTTATATAACAGTGATAGACAGTTAATATTATTATATATACTGGCACCATCAGGCTGTCTTAACTTACATTCCTATAAACATTTATTGAATTAAGCCATATTCCTATTACTATATATTACTGTGTAACAAACTACCACGAACCTCAGTCACACCACACAGCCATTTTATTAGACTCTGAGTCAGAAATTCCGGAATCGCACAGTAGAGATGGCTTGTGTCTATGCCAAGATTTCTATACTCTTAGCAGGATGACTTCCATGGCTGAAGTTAACTTGATGACTTGAGGAGGCTAAAATTATATAAAAATACCTTTACTCACATGTCTGGTTATTAATGTTGACTGCTGAGACTTGCAACTGGAGTGCTTGCATGGAATATCTTTGTGTCTTGGTTTCTTGTATGATGGTGGCTAAATTCATAGTAAAAGCTTCCTGATTAGGCCATCTGTGGAAAACATTTATTTCAATTGCACTAAGTGAATACTGCATGACTTTTTGTGACCTTGCAAGTAATATGATATCACTATTTTATTGCTTAAAATAGTTACTAATCACCTAATATTCAAGAAGAAAATCCATTCCTATTCTTGATGTGAGAACTGCCAAAAAATTTGGAAGTCATGTTTTAGAATCACTAGAGATATATTATTGGAATATATAGATTTATTTTACTTTTTTCTTTCTTTCCCCAAACCAAAATAGGGAATTCATATTCTTACTCCCTCTCATCCAAGTTAATGGATAACACTCTTAACAAGCTTAACCCCAATTGTTTTTTAACCTCTCCATGTTAATTGAATCTATAAAAATCCCATGTAATATTTTTTTGTCTTAGAATGATAAAAGCTTGAAATCCGTAATTTTTTCAATATATGAAAGAATAGGCAGTTTTTCCATATTTTTCTGATTGTAAGTCCTATTTCTTTTTAATTTTTAAAGCTCATAATTCCTATTTGGTAGCCAATTGAAGTTTATAATTAACAATTTTTTGTTATAATTAAAGCACATGACATCCCTTTGATTTAAAAATATACACATAATAGGGATGAGTTAATAATGAAATCTTGAATTACTGAAATATTGGTTTGGTTATTCTGATTGCTTTGCCTATATAACATATACATAAGATTGTTATCAATAAATGCAGGTAATATAGAAGCTTCATTTGTTTTTTATGTCTTATAAGCAACAATAAGTGAGTTTGGCTCTAAAAAGTTATGTAGGTAATGTTATTTAGTTAATTTTGGCAAATATTATTACTGCCAAGATATAAATATATGCAAAGACTAGCTAATCCCTCTCAAATTTTCTACCCAATCAAAATAAAAGCTAGTCTTAGACCATAGTTGATTGCATTTACATTTGAGTATCTTCTATACAATGTATTAATAGTAGATAATTTATTTCTCACCTCAGTGGGGGAGAATTCTACTTCACTGTAGTTTTAGTATATCTTCAATGGGGAATAGCAAGGTTGCATTTTATTGAGAATCTGAAGCTTGACTTAAGGTGGCTCTTTCAATGTGAGGACTTGATTAGGATTTGGTTTTGACTATGGTCTATAGGATTAGTTCTGATGACAACAGCAAAGTAATAATTTTGGGTTGTGAGTCTCAATTATCTATTGATAAGTGAGTCTCAATTATCTATTGATGCCTTCTACTGAAGAGTTATTGGGTTATTTGATAAGTTTTTGTAACAAACAAAAAAGTTGCTTTCCTGGACAAGAGTTTCTAATAATAGTAAACTTTTGTCACTGAAGACAATAGAATTGTAAGTTCACTGTAATGTAGAAAGATGTGTGGAGGTTCTCAATAAAATCATTTGTCAGGACAAATATACTATTAAAGGGGGAAAATACTACAATGATTCTTTTTTATCTCAAGGGTCTCAGTTTTCTGTCTTGTTAAGTGCTCTAGTAAAATCATGAATAAAAAATAAATTTAAGGCACAGTTTTCAAACTACAGTCAGGGTTCAGTTAACATTTTAGTCATCGTCAGATATAAAATCTTCGGAAATCATGATCAAACTTGGCCAGTTTAAAATCAAGTGTCTTTCTAAAAGGTGGTGGTTATTCTTTTTCATTTAAAGAATAAATATCCTAAAATATTGTAGCTAATCCACATATCTTGAACACCATTAATTTTACTAATGAAACACATATCTAATTTTATCTGTGTTATTAGCAAAATATCTGATTATAAGAAGAAAAAAAAATGACCCCAGTGGTATAGTGCTGATTTTGATGAAACAGAGTTAAAATACCAGAATGGGGTAATGAACCCCCCAACTTGAGAGTAAATGCAAAAGCTGTTTATGCCAAAGTGTGTAAAAAAAATAGGAAGCTGTATAATAGTTGTGAAGAATGATTCCTTCAGGTAGAAGGTGAAGAAGGTATAGATTTCCAAAATGGAGACAAAACTGTGTGTGTCTGAGAATCAGAAACTGGCTGTGGTCAGTGAATGGACATTCATTGGTTTTGGAGGGAAGGTAACAATGTAACTTGATAGAAAGTTTTTTGTTCTAAGTGAAAAATCAATAATAATAATAATAATAATAATAATAATAATAATAATAAGCAGAGATGTTGAGTAGAAAAGAAAGAATGAAAGAAACAATTCAAAGAAATGAAGGATGGGGATTTAAGGGGTGGGGGCAGAATGCAGAGCACAAGCAGAGACACTTGCATTTTTGAGGAGCAGAAACATTTCCCAATGGGATTAGGAGGGCAGGCTCCACAAATGAGATTCAGGTACAAGGAGGTTTGTAGACCCATTAGTAGAAGTATAATAGACCTGTCCATTCTTTCCTTCTGTTATAAGTAAATCATGAAGCAATTTTTCTTATACATAAATAGCATTATGGTTGAGAAGAAAGGATAATATGAAACAACTCTTAAAATAATATTTGTTTAACTTTTATTTACAAGAGAGGTCCTGTATAGAGGGAAAATATGACAGAAGGGTGCTGTGGTGGCACACAGCCTCTTCTTCATCATTTATGACCACTCAGCTCTAATAGTTTTGCTCCAATAAGAAAATGAAATATTCCACAATCAACCCAGTTAAGAATCAGTTCTGTCTAAATAATAGTCTCCTTATAAGGGCTATCTTTCCACTCCTACAGACTTATCAAAGCATTCCTTTCACCGACCTATTAGTAACTCTGGCTGGATATATTGGTGAATACAGTAGTTTGGTTGCTCTTATATTCACATATTCACAAGGATTTTTTAACACTTAGATACTTCATTGCCCAGGATAAATTGACATCCTAGGCAATTTCCTGTTCCTTAACTCAGATTTTTCCTTCTTCTCTTCAGTCATGTCTTTGCTTGTCTCTCTAAGCCTTTAAACTAATTGTTCATCCAGAGGAGAAACTATCTCTTATTTATATTTACAGTTGTTACTAGAATTCAGTAGGCTCTCCAAAAAACTTTGCTGAGTGAAACACCAATTCAGGGCAAAACTAGTGGAGAGAGAACTAATACACCAATGCAATTGCTTATATAGGGTTAAGATGACCAATACAAAGAAAGACAAATCAGGTTTAAAGAACTGCACAGTATAACAACATTGTTGTTGAAATTTACATTTTGTCCAGCAGAGATTGTTTGTTAATGGCATTTAGTCTAGGCCTGATTCAAAATTGTAGTTTGCCAGAGCTGTCACCACAGGACATGTCGAATGTGGTTCCAGCAGGGGTGTGACTGGGCACTGCTCTGGATTGACTTTGTGTCTCTGTTGGGGACTGACTTAGTGTCAGTGCTGACAGCTGAGGCATTAGCTTGGGTAGTGGTAGGCTATTATTGAATACAAGAGGGCAGAAAGGTGGGGAGGATGTGGCACAATTGATTCTTGATTGATATCTGGAGGTGAGAGCTGTGGACAAACTATCTCCAAGAAAATGTGGGTAATTCAGTGCCTCTCTTAGGCCAGGGAAACCAGCTTAGTGCTACTTGACATCTTGCCAGACTATTCAGTAGAGTTTATATAGCTCTAGACACCTTATCCTGGCCAACAGAAAGGCTATAAGATTTTTGCTGAAAAGACAAATATAGCTGGCACAGAATTTGTGACTTTGTCATTTTTTTGTGGTCATAGCAAGAACTACCAAAGAGCTTTCACATAGTAGGTGCTCAATTATTACATGTCAAATAATAATTTTAAAAAAGGCTTCATATTTTGGCTACTGCTAAATTAAAATCTCACTTAGTCCAAAACCACTTGATAACTTTCTAACTCTGCCATGTGCTATATAATATATAAGCCTTTACCAACTGAATATATAGTGCTTTATTAACTGGTTATAAATTTATTACTAAAAAATCTCTCACCCCAGCCTATGTTTAATTAATAATTGCTTTTGAAATCATTATACAACCAGCAAGACTTTTATATATATTATTTTCACTGGAATAGTAGCATTTTTAGTTATTTTTATAAATATATATAAAATTTAAAGATCTGCTATGTTAAGCATATATTTCTTGTATATTCTACATAGTCCTTATAGATACTATTTTTACATATTTATGATCTACAGGACAAAATAGTACATCTTGAATATATTTAAATGAACTCCTACATGCTTTATAATTATATCTATTATTTATTAAATTCCAAGAATACACTAGATTTTTTACAGGTAATTTCATGCAATTCTTTTATCAAAACTGTGAGATAGATGATGGAAGTAGAAAGCAATTGGTAGGCTGATTTGTGTTAATAAAATGCTATATTTTAAAGAAGCTAGTAAAACCTAATTTGCTATCTATTTCCTGCAGCTTGAGATACTTCATGATCAGGTGACACACTAACTTTTCAGATCCACCTTCAGTTATTCTGTAAACAATAGTCTGTAGTTTCACTCGTCATTCCCCTCCCCCAGACACATTTATTTGCCCATCTTCTTCCTTTGTGTTTACCATTTTGTCAGTGTGGAATACTACACTCTACTTCCAATTATTGGAAGTCCCACTGTAGCAGGAAATGGCCATAAATGGAGGATAATAGATGCCCCGACAACTTGATAGAAGTAGAAGAATTTATTAGTAGCCAGTGGAGCACATAAAACTAGTAGCACCAAAGCACAAGCTCCCCAACGTTAGTTTTTCTGAGTCTAATATACCTTTACAGCTTTAGCTTTCATGTGACAAGCGCCTGATTTCTCTGACGTTTTTGTCTGCAGACCTACATGACTATGTGTCTGCGGGATGGGAGGTGGTAATAGAGGAGGTTTAGACTATCTGTCCTTGACTATTCACATATCCTACTTTTGTTGCTGGTAGTGCACTTCTTTTCAGGTAACTGATTAAAGGAGCTACAGCTGTGGTTTGTTACTTTTCAAACTTTCTTAGTTAGCACTTCCTCCCTCAATCTGAAACCCTGATGTTTCTGGCTTGAGCATAAGATCACAGAAATTGCAGGCCCACTCTCCTGGATTCTTCTGATTTCTCCCCTCTCACCACTTGAATATTGGAGTTTTGTCTGAATGGTCTAAAATCTTGAGTAAAATTGACATATCTGAATGATTACAGTATTTGTTGCTTATTTCCATATTTTGCTACTGTAACTTTCTGCTACTAGTATTGCTACCCATTCTGCTTTTCTATTGATAATTGCATTTTGTGCTTTATGGCTCAATAATTTAACAGTATTTCATTTTGATTCTCAACATGACCTTTGAAAAAGAAAATATATTATTATCCTAATAATTTAGAATGTAAACAACTGAGGCTTAAAGAAGTTAAATGGTTGGTTCAAGAGGTGTGTGTGTGTGTGTGTAAACACAAATGAGAGAGAATAGACAGAGAAAGCCATTTCTATGTAATGTACATTTTGTTAAGCACTTTAGCATGCATTATCTAGTTTATTCTCATTAAAAATTGAATAATAGGCTGTTATTCTTTTCAGTTACATAAGAAATGCTAGAAAGAGAGGTGTTAATTAACATACCTAATTTTATGCTATTAATAGTTAAACTAATATATTTAGATTTGAACAAAAGATATCTGGCTCCAATTCTCTTTCTTTTTTTTTTTTTTACAGGGACAGAGAGAGTCAGAGAGAGTGATAGATAGGGACTGACAGACAGGAACAGAGAGAGTTGAGAAGCATCAATCATTAGTTTTTCGTTGCCGTCACAACACCTTAGTTGTTCATTGATTGCTTTCTCACATGTGCCTTGCCCGTGGGCCTTCAGCAGACCAAGCAACCCCTTGCTGGAGCCAGCGACCTTGGGTCCAAGGTGACGAACTATTGCTCAAGAAAGATGGGCCTGCGCTCAAGCTGGTGAGCTCAGGGTCTCTAACCTGGGTCCTCCGCATCCCGATCCGATGATCTATCCACTGCACCACCACCTGGTCAGGCTATTCTTTTTCTTGTTAACTGTTTCTATGTCTATCATTCTGTAGTATTACATTCTGATAACTGAGTCTGCTTCTCATTTTTCTCTGTGCCTATAATCTACCCTGAAAATTAACCCAGGAGTTTTAGTTAAATTCTCTAAGTTTTGTCTAGTAGCATTATCAAATCCACTCTTTAACGCATGATTGGAGATTTTTTACTGAAATCCAAGCTTGTGTTGAGATCAAAACAGTTTGCTAGGCTGAAGAGTTTGAGTACAAATAGGGAAAAAAGAAATGTGGTAAAAAGCACTTACTGGAAGTAATCCAAAATCAAAGCCTGCTGCTTGGTAAGTAATCCCTAGATCCACTTTCACTGGGAAAATTCAACCCCACCTGCTTGATAAGCAGATCAGGGAGAGATTTTAGTAGTATTCAACCCTTTGGCAAGGCACTAGTATTCAGTATAAAATCTCTCTTATTGGCTTTGTCTATGATTGCAGAACTATGATTGCATATATTTTATTGACTAAAAGTTTAATTCTTAACTAATATGCCCCAAATTCCAGAAGAGTTTGTCCCCACTTGTAGGCAGGCTGTCCCTATTAATAACTTCTGAATCTACTGTAAATCCATAAGAAATTCTCTTAAGTTCCAACTCAGACCATCTTTCATGAACCTGCTTACAAGTACAGCAAAAGGTTTTGTTATTGATTTTATTCCTAGAATAGAATATTTTACATGTTTCTAGATCAATGCTAAATAACGGTGAACTTTCAGGTCAATATACAATGTAATATTTCTGTGTCGACAAATTTAGTTATGAAACCTCATGCTTCATCTTAAAATTATTGCTAGTCTTGGTTTTTTCTGACTAATTTAGAATGCCAGTTTGTTTCTATTGCTCTTTCTGGCATATCTACTGGCTTACATCCTGCAGAATTCAGACTCTTTTTTTCCCATTTTCCCTTATTAGTTAAACTTCTTAGAATCTCTGTGAAAAGAATTTAGACAGAGTCCAGATATGCAAGATCACAATTTTAGTGGCTCCCAAGTCTGTATCATATATTTTTATTGTGCCCTCATTTGTTCTTGCTATAAGTACGTATGTGTGAACTTCTCATTTAAGGTTAATGATTAAACTGTATTATATCATATTTTGCTGTGAGCGCAGATGTCCAGGCAGGTAGAATCTGTTCTACCTGATAAGCTTCTCTTGTTCTAGATCATTAGCACTCTTGTAAGCATTCTGTAATATATAGGTTTTCAGTTGTGAGTATGCAAAACAGAGTTTATTTTATATTCTTATTAATTATAATTTTCATGCAAACAACTGTAATCCTTTTTTTTGCAACACTCTGTATTAATGTTTGGGGATGCAGAGAGGCATGGTGTGAAAAGCCTAGATTTTAAAATCAGTTGCTTAGCATTTGAGTCTTGCCTTTACCATCTTTATCTTTTTGAGCTTTGGAGAGTTATTTATACTGGTTTGATATTTCATTACTTGGTGCAGTACTGTTGGGGAAATTAGAAGTAATTCATTTAGAGAAACTTACATAGTATCATTTATGTTTATAGTAGGTTCCAGTAAAATAAATTGTTTTATTTCTCTGTCTTATCAATAACCTAATAATTTTTAATATCTAGCCTACTTTGGAGTCAAAATCTGATCATGTCAATACAAAACATAAAGCCTGTTAGTAATTTTTAAACATTGAAATAGGATAAAGTCCATATTTTCTATTTGAAGAGTCTACTTCAAGGCTCTATATGACTGGCATTCTACCTACTTCTTTGGCCTTATTTCTTTTTCTTCTTTCTTGGACATTTTTCTTGAATTTTTTCTCAATAACTTGAAGTTACCTTGTCATTTCCCCCAAAGCCTCCCTTTATATATGAATTTGTTCCACTTTGCCTAGAATATTCTTTTGAAACTTTGTCTATTAAACATATACTATATATCTTTTTGGTCCTGACCAGGTAGCGCAGTTGTTTAGAGCACTGTCCTGATATGCCAAGGTTGTGGGTTCAATCCCTTGTCAGGGCACATACAAAAATCAACCAGGGAATGCATAAATAAGTGGAACAAAAAATCAAAGTTTCTCTCTCTTGCTCTCCCTTCCTCTCTCTAAATCAATAAATTAAAAAATATTTTTAAAGTATATATTTTTTAAAACTTGTCTCAAATGATATCCTTCATATGACATTCATTCCTGTATTAACCACTCCACTCTACCTCCTATCCACCAGATGAAGTTATTCATGAAGTTAATCATGTTTGTTAGCTAATGGATCTACTTCCACATGCAATGTCCTGATGACTTTAGCATGTATGTGTCTATGCCACTGTTGACATTTATGTCTGTGTTTGTAAACACACAAAAAATTATAGCTGGACTCTAAAATTCTTCAGGGCAAGGATAGTATGTCAAATAGGAACAATGTTGCACCTTGTTCTCTATCTTTAATTAACTGACTGTGGTTTCCTGGAATGCTGTCTTGGAAGGATTCAAAGACTGGATCCAGGATCCTAGGAAATAATGGCATGTTTTTCTGTTTGTTTGTTTTTTGTTTGCATTTTTCCTTTCTTTCCTTTTCTTCTTTCTTTCTTTTTCTTCTTTCTTTCTTTTCCTTCTTTCTTTCTTTCCTTCCTTCCTTCCTTCCCTTTCTTCCTTCCTTCCTTCCTTCCTTCCTTCCTTCCTTCCTTCCTTCCTTCCTTCCTTCCTTCCTTCTTTCCTTCCTTCTTTCTTCCTTCTTTTGATTCTTTCTTTGGTTCTTTCTTTTATTCTTTCATTTGTTCTTTCATGCTATGGTTTTAAATGTTAAGTGATTTTAGACAAATTATGTTTTCTTCCTCTTGCTTCTATCTATATTAGAGTTTTATATTTACCTACAAATTCCAAGATCACCTCTGATAGATTTTACTTTGAGTCTATTCCCTCTATGCTATATAATTTTGTACCATAATGAGTACATTTATGGACTGCAAATATAAGTTGGCATTATTTCAAAGCCTGAATTTTATTTATATAACTCAAATAGCTCATTACAACAAAATGCACTTTAAATTTCAAGTACAGCACAACCATCACCATAATTTTGTCATTCCCAAATAGAAACCCTGTACCCTTTAGCTATCACTCACTATTTTCTCCAACCATAGACAACCATTAATATACTTTGTTTTCTTGTATTTTGTCTCTGGACATTTTATATAAGTAGAATTATATATTATGTAGTTTTTTTGTGACTGGTTTCTTTGCTTTTATTCTTTAAGTAAGAGTGAGAGAGAGAGAGAGAGAGAGAGAGGCAGGAAGAGAGAGAGATGAGAAGCATGAACTCATAGTTGTGGTGCCTTAGTTGTTCGTTGATGGTTTTCTCATATGTGCCTTTATCTGGGAGCTCCAGCTGAGCCAGTTACCCCTTGCTCAAGCCAGAAGCCTTGGCTTCAATTCAGCAACCTTGGGCTTTAAGCCAGTGACCATGGGGTCATGTCTATGACCCTGCTATCAAGCTGATGAGCCCATGCCACCACCTGGTCAGGCATGACTAGCTTCTTTAACTTAGCATAACGTTTTCAAGGTTTATCTATGTTGTGGCATCTAACAGTACTTTATTTCTATACATGACTGAATAAAATAATATTCTATATAGATGTATCACTTTTTTATTCAATCATAAGTTGAGGGTCATGTGTGTTGTTTCTAACTTTCATCTGTTACTACTAGAGCTGCTATGAATATCTATGTGTAAGATACTGTGAGACATATGTTTTAATTTATTTTGGGGTCTATACTTAGAAGTGAAATTGCTGGGTCAGATGATAACTCCATGTTTAACTTTTTTGAGAAAGTTTCAGTCTTCCTTTGCTTTTTCTTTCTCTTTTTCTTCTTTCTTTTTTTTAAAATTTCTTTTTATTTTATTCATTTTGAGAGGAGACAGAGTGAGAGAGAGAGAGAGAGAAAGGGGGCAGGAGCTGGAAGCATCAACTCCCATATGTACCTTGACCAGACCAGTGCAGGGTTTTGAACTGGCGAGCTCAGTGTTTCCCAGTCAACGCTTTATCCACTGCGCCACCACAGGTCAGGCTCTTTCTTTTTTTATATATTTTTCTCTTTTCTTTTTTCCTCCCAACTTTTCCTTCCTTCCTTCCTTCCTTCCTTCCTTCCTTCCTTCCTTCCTTCCTTCCTTCCTTCCTTCCTTCCTTCTTTTTTCTTTCCAGGAAGGGAGAGAAAGAGTGAGAATCATCAACTCACATTTGCTTTCTCTTCAGTAATGCATCAGCTGTTTCTTGTATATGCCTTGAATGGGACCAAGCCAGTGTCCTCTTGTTCAAGCCAGTGAGATTGGGTTTTTCATGCCAGTGACCTTTTTTGAGCTAAAGCTGGCAAGCTTTGGGATCATCTGAATAATTCCCAACTCAACCCAGTGACCCTGTGCCTGCATTCAGAGCCAGAGACCTTGGGACCTTGAAGGTCTTTGAATTGATGACCTCAGCATTCCTGGCTGACACTTTATCTATTGCACCACAACAGATCAGGCAAATTTCCATGATGTTTTCCAAAGTGGCTGCACTATTTTATGTTCAACAGCATATGATTTTTGTGATTTCCCTTCATTATCATAAATGCTTGTAGGTATCTCACATTTTTATTATAATCATCCTAGTTGGTATGAAGTGGTATTTCCTTGAGGTTTTCATTCCTTTATGACTAATAAAGTTGAACACCTTTGCATGTACTTACTGGCCATTTTTTATACCTTTGAAGAAATTTTGAGATCTGTTTTTAATTATTTGTCTTTTAATTGAGTTGTAGCAGTTCTTTATATATTCTAGGTACAAGTGCTTTTTTAAATACATGCTTTGCAAATATTTTCTTTTATCCTGTGGATTTCTATTCATTTTTTGATAAAGCCCCTTAAACACTAAAGAAATTTAAAATTTTATTAAGATCCAAGTTAGCTAATTTCCCCCATTTTTTCTATGTTCCTGATGTCATATCTAAGAAACCATTGCCAAATTCATTATCAAGAAGATTTCTTCTTATGCTTGCTTCTGAGCATTTTATATTTTCAGCTCTTACATTTAAGTTTTTGACTCACTATGAATTAATTATTGTATATAATGGGAGTTAGGAATTCAATTCTTGGTTATCATTCAGTTGATAAGAAAAATGTATACCTGGGTATATTCTTTCCCATTGCCAATTCAAGAAGCCAATGGGTACATTTCTACTTCAAGAGCAAGCCTAAATGTGAAAAAAGAGGTTTTATATATCTCAAAATTTTATTTATGTTTTACTTATAAAGCAGTATACTATGAAAATGTACAGGCATTTAAAAACTAAATGCGCTGGGTTTAATTTATATTTTCTCTATCATTTTAATTGTATATTATTTTAATTGTATATATTAAATAATTTATCTTATCTTAAAAGTTTCTCTCTTAAGTAGAAATGATAATGAATATGTCAAAACACTGCATTTAAGATTCAATGAGATAATTTCTACCAAACACCTAGTATAATTTCTACAGGTAAATGTAGGTATAATTAGTTCTGATTTTCTACCCTATTTTTGACTTACCACTTGCCTGGAATCTTGATTTGTTGCTCCAACATCTTTCCAGAATGGATGAACTTTAATGAGTCACTGCTCACAGTTCTGACACATTTAATGGTTTCATCCTTGAATAGTGCAGCTAAAATTTATGTATAATTAATAGCAGAGAAAAAATAATTCTTAGGAAGTGAAAATACCAATGTTAGAATAAATACAAAAGCTCAAAGGTGGCATGAAAAAATAAATAAAGAAATAAGTAAACACTAAACAGAAAAGAGTTCTGTTTCTATTTAATACAAACATGTGAGATCCCATCATGTTTCAGACTCTGGTGAGCACTAAGTATACACACTGAGCTATGTAGACATATTCTTGCACTCCTGGAAAGTGGCCACTACAATAAGACTTTCCAATCTAAATAGTAAATAATTGGAAGTAGCAGTTTCTAACTGATTATTATATCTCATTGTCTCTACTGTTTTAAGAAATGTTGAGACAAAAGTTTTCTCTAGCTACTTTTCTCAACATAACTCCTCTAATGACCTGACTTTAAATGTAACCATTGAGTATTTGCCATGCATAAACATGCACTTTAATTCATTCAGATGGTTTGTTAGCTGGGCATGGAACTAAAATCCATAGTGGAAAGTTGTCAATGCAAAATTTTGAATGTTTTCTTATTATTCCAACAAAACCACTTTCAGTAAAGTTTCTGTTTCTCCATCACCACCTTCCCCCTCCCACACAGTCACACCAATAGAGACATAATTTAAAAAGCAGTTAGGTTTATCATTTACATTATCATATAGCCATCCAAAGAGAATAGTAATATGATATGAGAATGGAAGTTAGATCAAGAGCTCCATACATGAAAGAAGTTAGAGAAAGTAGGACACACAGGGATTATAAATGTATTTGGAAAGGAATAGGGATTTCTAAGTGATATAGTATGGAGAGTTTAAACTTCTTTTAACTCTCAAAGGCTACTACAATTTTAGAGGAAGTCTTATGGGGTCACTGACTTTTAGGTCTCATATCCATCTTTGCTTTTACCATCAGCTTCCCTGGTCTAGAATGTTTTTATACTCTCCCTGCCATTCTTTGATTGAATCAATATGAACAGGTCAGTGACTGAAACCATGTGCTCTGTACACACTGGGAGAGATTCAGGACAATGAAGGGAGACAGAACTTATTCACTGTAGGTGTGACTTCAAATTAAACCTATCCAAATATAATTATTAAAGAAATCTTTAGAACCTTTAATTAGCACTGTTAGTTGAGAAATTTTCTCTATCATTGCGCATATACATCTAAGGTATCTGTGATTTTTCTTTGTATTAAGTGAAGACCAAAAGCTATCCATCAAACATTATGATTCTTTTTTAACTATGGTACCTAATAAATCCCAATTTCTTCTATATGTGTAACCTTATGTGTATATTAAGCAAATTTAAAAGGGAGAGGCAACATGGGATGAGGATGGGGAGCCTTCATAAAAAGGGATTTGACTTCATGAGCCACTGTCAACCAATCTCCCTCTGAACCCTGCAGGGTCTGTGATGGATGAACAGTCCCATAAATCTTGACTCAAAAACTGAGAAAATAAGCAACTTATTATAATGCGAAGGACCCTTTGGAATCAGTGCAACAGTATTTGCATTTAGATTCCACTTCTTACCAATTTTCTAAACCTGTGTAACCTGGTTTTGTCTCCATTTCTCATCCATAAAGTGGGTGAGGCAGTACTTCCTCCAAAGGATAATGCTATGGATTACCAGTGATTGCAGGCATAAAATTATAGAAAGATGTCCTATATTCAGAAAGTATTCTTTCTCTTTTTCTCTTTGTATACTGACCCCATAAGCACAATATAACAAAGAAATCAAATCTGATGAGAACAATATGTACAGTTGCTTTGGCTTTTGGCATAGACTCATGTAGGTGCAGAAAGTACATGTGATTTCTATGTTTCATCATCAACATTATCATTTAGGATGGTAAATAAGACCAACTGAATTTTGGTCATACCTGATAACTGCTGTATGTGCTAGAGTAGCAACAGAAAGTTCCAGGCAGCTGATATGTTTAGAACTCAGTTTAGAGATAGCCCATGAGAAAAGCAAATGAGACAATTATTTGGTTCCCACACCCATAGTTTGATGTCTGCATGTGTGTGTACAGCCACAATATATATTCTTGATATGATGTCATATATATATATATAGTGTTTGTAGATATATATACATATGTCATATAGGTCATATATATACACTATGGGTATGTATGTATGACATGTACATGGGTATTACATATACATATACTTCTGCATAGATACCAATAAATAACATATGTGATATAAATAAATAGATCCATGATATTATATCCATATATATACTAATATAAATAATAATATATATTCATGCATATATGTATATATAGTATATATACATGTATATAATATATAAGTATATATTATATATACTATTATATTTATGTCTGCTTATTTGGTATTATTGTTTATTTTATTGAGATATTGGCATTCTTTACCTTAACCAAACAAGTTCTGCCAAGCCATAAACAAATATTTGGACTCAAAGAGGTAAGTCTTTCCTTTGTAACAGTAGAATAACTTTCTAAACATGTATAATTGGAAAATGCTTTCTCTTAACTTTGAAAAATATGTATTAAAGAGAACAAAATCAAAGCTATCTATTTTCAATTTCTCAAAAAAGCTAAAAAACACCTGGAAGCAACTGTTCTGAGAAGAGGTATATACATTTTCCCTGAAAAAGGCCTATAAATCAGGATTAATGCATATTAGTCCACTAAGGAGATCATTGAACTTTAAAAATTTAAACTCCAATGGATTTTATGATGAGGTATGAATATGTAATCATGATCTCGGTATCTAATTATAATACATAAATTCTAAACTGTGTAAACTTCTCAATTGAGAACTTGCTTTATTCTTGTTTATGGAAATATAAAAATTGATACATGACAAAATTACAATATGAACATTTCAGCCTCACAATAAAAAAAATTTAATTATCATGTCTCCTATCAAAAACACACCACAGATGTTCATCTAAAAATGCATATCTTTAAGTTAGAATTTTTTACAAATAAAAATGATTCATCTTCTACTTCAGGTCTTGACAAATTGTGTCACTTTTTACATGATAATCAGCCACCATTTTAATTAGAAGTTGTCATTCACCCCAGTACACTGATCTCTGAAAGAGATCAAGTCACAGTCTTTACAGCTGCTCCCATGCTTTGCTTGTCATCATTGGCCTGACTTTGAATTCCTCTCCCCCATCTTTTCCTCTCTTTTAGATTATCCCCTCCCCCTTTATCTCACTCCCACTGAGCTGTCAAGAGTCGAAATACTGTGATATGAAATCTTTGCCTCTATGACTCTAAAAAAAAAAAAGGAGAAATTGCACAAGAATTTGATCAAAGAGAATAATTTATAAAATAGATGCATTGAAAACCTCAGGGAGCATTTCCTGCACCTCCTCCCCATCCCAAAGCATCAGGATTATTTGAAGTAACAAAAACAAAGGAACATTTTAAAACGTTTCTTTTTTGTTCTTAACTACATGAGTAAGTTTGGACTATAGGATATTTGTCTTTCTTTTTCCTTGCATTGCTATTCAGCACTATCTCAGAAAGATGTTACCTATGAACATCATAACTCCAGTAAAACTGGGAAGGATAAGGAATATAAGAATTACAGCTCTCACTTTTTTGAACAATGAATGAAAATGAAAAGAAAGCTGTAAAAGCTCTGGTGAAGGCCCATAAAGTTGACATCAAGTGATAACAAATGTCAGAAAGACTTCTTGGTTGTTTGTAATTCTCCTTGCTATCATTTTTATAAGGATGTTTATGTTGTACTACATCTCATTATAATCTTTGGCTCTCCAGTATAACATACAGTAGCTATAATAATATTTAGATGAGAGATGCAGACAACTGTTCTTTGTCCTTTAGCAGAGACTGCTTGTTTACTGAATCCCACATTTGTGTTATGACCACTGAAATGAGAGATGCACACTAAGGCCACAGCCCTGCATGATGGCTTTCACACCATTCTCTAAGTTGAGTATCAAATATTTAAATTCTGATGCCTTCTTCATAATCAGAGAAGATGCCACTAAGAACCCACATCCCAAAAGTGATCACAATAAGAATAAGTAATAAAAGAATTGGCCATTTTTTTCCCTCTGGTTTTTATGTCATATTGTTATTGTCTTTGTCGGATATAAAAAGTGACATTTTAAAAATGTGAAATGAAGAATGTGTTTTGCATAATGATACTTTGTACCCAGATATTGATTTGCTTATTTATTTACTGGTTTGAAAATGTAGTCATTTTCTCAGTCTCTGGGCACATATACATGATTTGATATATCTGTTTATAATTTTTTTAGAGAGAGAGAAAGGGGTAGACAGGAAGTGAGAGAGATAAGAAACATCAACCTGTTGTTGTTGTACTTTAGTAGTTCATTGATTGCTTTCTCATATGTAGTTTTACTGGGGCAAGGGGGCTCCAGCTGAGCCAGTGTTCCCTGACTCAAGCCAGTGACCTTGTACTTTAAGCCAGTGATCATTGGGCTCAAGTCAGTGACCATGGAGTCATGTCTATGATTCTGCATTCAATCTTGTGAGCCTGTGTTCAAGCCGGAAGAGCCAGCACTCTAGATGGTGACCTTGGGGTTTCAAACCTGGGTCCTCAGTGTCCCAGGTCGATACTCTATCCTCTGCACCACCACCTAGTCAGGCTATAATTTATTCATTTGATTTTTAGTTTTATAAAAGTGCACCTATTTTCATCATCTCTGGATATATATATGACACTAAAGATATAATAAAAAAATTAAACAATAAGATAAAATTATAGAAATGTTATAGCTTTCAAATCTTGAAGTTCAAGATTTGAAAGGCACTGAGATTTTCAGATTAACAATATAAAGGCAGTAATATAACTTTTTATTAAATATTAAAATCTAGATATAAAGGAAAGAGGAGAGTTAAAGGCAAATAGAGAGGATAATTTCTATCAGGAGAGAAAAATCAGAAGTTGTTTCACCATGTAGACTTGAAAATAATTCCTGTTATCTGAATTGGCCATTTCTGTGTATGTGTGTGTATAGACACACATATGTTCTAGCAGAGATATATGTGGTTACTTAAGGTTTTCCCCTTGACTAGGGTCATGTCTTAAGTGTCATTTTTCTTTACATATTGCATTGTTTAATAACCTTACACTTTAGTGGTGGAGGTGGAAGGGAATTGGCAGTGACAGAGATGTTAGAAGGCCCTCAAAACTTTGCAATTATTATTCTTAAGGACATAAAAGTGGCTGACCTGATAATAAGACCGAATGACAATAGTAAGAATTACAAAGATATTATTATGGGACAAAGGACAAAGTTGTTGGTGAGATCACCCACTTCCTTCCAGTGAAATCTGGGTCCTTTTCTTTCTCATGGCCTAAAACCAAAATGGAAGTAAATATGGATTGGACGAAAAATGCAACATTTTGTTATCTTTTTTTTAAAAAAAAAATATCAAGAGCCTATGTGGAACTCAAAATGAGTTTTATTATCTGAAAGACTAGAGAGAATAATTCAGGTTAGAACTGTTAAAAAAATGTAAATTTTCCAGTCATGAAAATTATTTAATATTATGATGGCTCATCAAAAAAAATCTCAGAGCAACTTTTCATGAAGGTCTTTCAAAATGACTTTTTTTTCATGAATGTTAGCCCAATTCTTCAAAAACAGTTATATAAATGAGAAACTTGTTATGATGAAGTAAACTGGCTTTAAAGAAATTGAAATAAAAACATATCCTTTTCTATTTAAAAATATGGCCTGACATTGTGTTTTAATGATGTATTCTGCAAGTAATTTTAGAACATGTAATGTTACCTAGGGATCTTATTGGAGCTCTGTTCCAACAACCAATATTGATGTTCATCATTTGTTGCCTAGTTCAGTTTGTGGCTCTTAAGAATTCTGATCCTGGATTAAATATACTGCATAAGTAATAAAACACATGTAGTCTTGAGCATCATATTTCTATTATTGCCTACAAAATAAAATAGATTCATATTACTGACAGACTGATGATGTAAAGTTGTCTGTGGTTATGCTGTTTAAATTCAATGCATGCCTTTTTAAATTTAAAAAGGATATCTAAATTATTTTTCTTTTTCCTTTATATTAGAAAATTATCATTGTACAATTGCAGGTGTGGCTTGGAGAGGAGCATTTGTGACCAGAAAACTTTGCTCTGGCCTGACCAGGTGGTGGCACAGTGGATAGAGCATCAGACTGGGATGCGGAAGACCCAGGTTTGAGACCCCGAGGTCACCAGCTTGAGCACGGGCCCATCTGGCTTGAGCAAAAGCTCATCAGCTTGGACCCAAGGTTGCTGGCTCCAGCAAGGGGTTGCTCGGTCTGCTGAAGGTCCACGGTCAAGGCACATGGGAGAAAGCAATCAATGAACAACTATGATGTTGCAACGGCAACGAAAAACTAATGATTGATGCTTCTCATCTCTCTATGTTCCTGTCTTTCCCTATCTTTGACTCTCTCTCTCTCTCTGTCCCTGTAAAAAAAAACCACAAAAACTTAGCTTTGATGTTCACATTGAAGGCTAATGTTTATTTTCAGATTATAGCCGCTGCTTAGAGACTGCAGTGCTTTACCTCAAATAAACTCATCTGACTCATTTACCACTTGCTATAAGTCAGCTTGTTCTGGCTGCCATATTGATGAACTGCATGGCAATGTAGCAATTTAAATATCTCTCTCTCTTTCTCTCTCTCTCTTTCTCTCTCTATATATATACACATGCATATACATACTGTGTATCTGTGTACACACACATATATATTGCAGATATTAAATAATATACCCTATCATATATATTTAAACACAAATATATTTCTGAAGTTACTGTAATTATTAATAAGTTAAAAAGAAATTCTGTATGATAAATACTCAGATAATCAAAAGGAAACTTTTGCAGTTTAATAAAGGGCATCTAAAATATCCACGGCCAATATTACATAAAACAGAGAAACACTGATTACTTTCTTTCTCAAATCAGGAACAAGCTTCTGTAACAACAATGACATCTTCAATGGTGTAAATGTAACCCTTCCTTCTGATGTCCTTTATGTTCTCTCATGATCATCATTTCATGATGTTCTAGTTAGGCACTCTTCCATAGTGTTGACTACCCTTTCCACATGATACCATGGGTAATGACTTTTAAAGGTCCTTCTGACCCTCTGACATAAAGCCTGAATTAGAGGTGTTGTGTTTGAGGACAAATAGACCATTCTGATGCATTTGGTGTGAAACTCATGGGATTCGGGGGCTCAGTGGTATTATCCAAGGTACTTCTTGATTTCAGGGACAAAACCTAAATAGAACCAATCCAGAAAAAATGTTCTCCTTATCCAGCCTTCTTGTTGTACTAACAAAAGACTGGCAATTGGTGTTTATCATTTCCCTTTAAGACTCAGGGTTTAGCAGCTTTATAGATAAGGGCAGTTCTCATAATAAACCAAACTGCATTTGCCTAAAAACTCATGCTTGCTTCACTTTATTACTAATAAATATCCTCTGTGGTTTTTTTTTTCCCAGAATAGGGCATTTTCATATGCATTAAATACATGTTTAGGCAGATATATTATCTCCTCAGGGATTAATTCTCTTAATGGCATTTGAAACTCATCTGCTGCCTCTTGGTCAACAGAAGCTGCTTCTCCTGTTATCCTGACATTTTATTAAGCCTAACCTCTTCCTTTTATCAAACCTATTTTTCTGACATTACCTTCTTCAGCTTTAGATCCTTCATTTTCCTTCTGCTTTAAATTGTCATATAATGATTTCCCTTTTCCTCAAATCACACTAGAGTCTATAGGTATGCCTTTCTTATAACAATCCTGTGCCTACAGAAAAGCTGCATTTACAACAAAGATAAAAATGTATTTCATAAAAAAGTGCAAGGTTTCTTGTACACCTGCAGTGATAGCTTCATGGATTTCCTTTCTTTTTTTTCTTAGTTCTTACACTGGATTCATTTATCTTGAAATAGTGGAAACTGTAGCTGCAGACTTCAATCTACAGAACCTATCAAGCAATTCAACTTTTTCCTGTAATGTCATGACTTCTCTCTGCTCTTGGGAAAACTTCCACACTCACTAGTGGCACTTTGTATGGGAACCATGATGTTATTCAAGGTTTTACAGTATTGCAGTAAACACATTGAAAGATACTGAGAACTGAGAAAAATCACTTTTACCACAAAACACTACTGGAGAGAGGAACTTCTCATGTGGAGGTGATCATTATCACATGGCACTTTTTTTGAGTTTTTTTATTATTAATTTTAATGGGGTGACATTAATAAATAAGGGTACATATGTTCAAAGAAAACATCTCCAGATTATCTTATCATTCAATTATGTTGCATACCCATCACCCAAAGTCAAATTGTCCTCTGTCACCTTCTATTTGGTTTCCTTTGCGCCCCTCCCCTCCCTCCTCCCCCACCCTCTCCTCCCTCCCCCCACCCCATAACCACCACACTCTTGTCCATGTCTCATAGTCTCACTTTTATGTCCCACCTATGTATGAAATCAGGCATTTTAATTGAATAGTCACAATGCATGAGTTCACTGGCATAGCAACAAGAGGTGGCTATAAAATGATTACCATGTAGCACAGTATGTGCTATAGAAAATTTCATGCCATTATGCTTTAATACTGCATCTTTACATTTGTTTACATTTTTCTCTCTCTTCTCTCTCTTTTCTAGAGAGAGACATACAGACAGGGACAGTCAGGCAGGAAAGGAGAGAGATGAGAAGCATCAACTCATAATTGCAGCACCTTAGTTGTTCATTAATTACTTTCTCATACATGCCTTGATCTGAGTTCTTCAGCTGAGCCAGTGACCCCTTGCTCAAGCCACTGATTTTGATTTCAAGCCAGTGACCTTGAGCTTCAAGCCAGCTACCATTGGGCTCAAACCAGCGACCATGGGGTCATGTCTATGATCCCATGCTCAAGCTGGTGACCCCGTGCTCAAGTTGGCAACCTTGGGGTTTTGAATCTCGGTCCAGGCTGATGCTCTGTCTACTGAATCACCATCTGGTCAGGCTATTTACGTTTCTCTTGACTGCAGATGGCAACATGCATGTTTTATGTGTGTATATGGGTTTTGATAAATTTTAACTTTTTATAATAGATTTGTGTCTATGTTATGGTAGTAAATAAAATAGACTAGTATCTACATATGTTTTATACATTCATGACATACCTACCTTTTTCTTATTGTTTTCAATATTTTTAGTTTAGGTTACATAGTATGTCTGTCAGTTATTTTTTAAATTGTTGCATAATTCCAATAAATTTTCCAGTATATTTGTTGAAAAAAATATTAGTGGACCCATGCAGCTAAAATCCATGTTATTCTGGGTCAACTCTGTGTGCATGTGTGTGTGTATATAGATAAATATGTGTATATACTTGTTGCATAAGCTACAGAAAGAAGAGTCATACCTTTTTAGGAGTTATAATTTGGGGGACTTGTACACAAAATAGGATTTTCTCTATTCATATTGCATATGGTCAGAATGCAAGGGCAGATATGAGTTTGGTCAAAAAAGATTGAATCTAAGGTTCTGACAACAATTAGTCATTTCTCTGGTGATCAGTGATGTTGAACATCTTTTGACATTTCTGATGGCCATCTGAGTGTCCTTTTTGAGGAATTGTCTATTCTGTTCCTTTCTCCATTTCTTAATTAGATTATTTTTTTTCAGTGTTGAGTTTAATAAGTTCTTTACAAATTTTGGAAATTAAGCTTTTCTCAGATGGATCGATGGTATCATCTCATACCTGTTGGAATGCATATCATCAGTAAATCTACACCTTTGTGCACTGTTGATGAAAATGCAGACTGGTGCAGCATTTCCAGTATGGAGTTACCTTAAAAAATTAAAAATGTAACTTCCCAATGACCCAGCAATTCCTCTTTTGGAAATATCTCCAAGGAAACCTGAAAAAATACATACACCATTATGTTCACTGCACTGTTATTTACAATAGCCAAGATTTGGAAGCAGCCTAAGTGCCCATCAGTGGATAAGTGAATAAAAAAAAGCTATGAAATATTTATGCAATGGAATACCACTCAGCTATAAAAAAGAAGGAAATCTTACCTTTTGCATCAGCATGGATGGGCCTGTATATTATTATGCTATGTAAAATAAGCAACTCAGAGAAAGACAAGTACCATATAATTTCACTTATATGTGGAATCTAATGAACAAAATAGAAACAGACTCACAGATACTGAGAACACACTGACTCCTGTCAGAGGGGAGTCAGGTTGTGAGGTTGGTGAAAAAGATGAAGGGGTTAAGCAAAGAAAAAACTCATAGACACAGACAACAGTATGGTGATTGCCAGAAGAAAAGGGATTGTGGAGAGGTAAAAGAAGGTAAGTGGCATAAATGGTGATGGAAGGAGACTGACATGGAGTGTGAATGCACAGTACAATGTGCAGATGATAATGTCTTATAGAGTGGTACACCTTAAGCCTATGTACTTTTATTAACAAATGTCACCCCAATAGATTCAATTTAAAAACAATAAAAATGAAAAACATTAGTCACTTTATTATCGCTTAATCATCTTAGAGCATGAAACTCTTCAATGCTCTATAACTGCAACTAATGAAAACTGCTTCTTCACAGTCCACAAGGCACAGCGGCCATTCTATACACTCCTTAGAGTATAAAAGTGACCTTGTTTCTCATAGAGACTGGTTCGTCTTTTCATGTTTCATGATTACAGATTTCTTGAAGATGATTTCTTGGGTCATGTGTGTACTTTGTTTCAAATAGCTATAGTTGATCAAAGTTCAGAGGATGAAATCTCAAAATCTAAGCTAGGGGTACAAAGGCAGAAAATAATTTATTCATTTACTGACTAGAAAACATTTAAGCTTATAAATGTTGGAGGATCACTCTGGCCTTAATCTGCTTTCTTTCAGTGGGGCTTGAGACTTACGCAGAATAATGCTACTAGTCTTCCTCTTCATCTTGTACTTACATATTAATTTTTTAGTGATTTATGTGATTTAAAACAATACATGAAGAGAAACTGAGCATGTGTGTCTCCATTTTTATGGGCTCTCTCCCTTTATTTTTTATTATACTAAGTGTAAACTAAGTGTCCAGCTCTGCTTCTATCTCCATGTAATGGGTACTTCTTGGTCACAACTGAGTGCTGATTTTTAAAGACATTTCTATTGTTTCACTTCTTACTGACCTTGTTAACAAATTTGTATGGATGTAAGGTAAATAAATAAATAAGGCAGAAATTTACATTGCTATATCCTGTATTTCTGTCTGTTCTGCCCATGTGATTATGTTCAGTTTGAGTATCAAATGCAAAAACTAACAGGCTAATTTTGATTTTTAATTTTAATTTTATTATTAATATTTGTGACAAAGACTTTTAAGATATACTCTCTTAGCAAGTTTTAAATATACAATCCACTAATGTTAACTATAGTCACTATGCTGTAAGTTACATAGCCATGACTTATTTTATTAAATGGAACTTTGTACTTTTTGACCACCTTCACTGATTCTTGATTTTTGCTTTTATTTCCTTTTCTTTTGGTGTCCAATACAAACAGTCATTGTCAAGATTAATGACTAGGAGATTGCTGTCTGTGTTTTCTTCTATGAATTTTATAATTTAGGGAATTACACTTATGTCTAATTCATTTTGAGTTAAAATTTATATATGGTTTAAATATTGTCCAGTTTTATTTATTTATTTTTTGCAGACAGCTGTGCAGTTTTCCCAGCATCATTTATTGAAGAGACTATTCTTTCCCCAGTGTATATTCTTGGTTTCTTTTTCATAAATTAATTAATCAAGTATACCTTGGTTTATTTCTTGACTATTCCGCTCCATATTGTGTGTGTTTATTACAGCAAGAAGTGGGATGACTCCAACTTTGTTCTTATTTTTTAAGATTATACTGGCTATTTGGGGTCTTTTTTTGTAACAGAGACAGAAAGAGAGACAGAGAGAGGGACAGACAGGAACAGAGAGACAGGAAGGAAGAGATATGAGAAGCATCAATTCTTTGTTGTGGCTCATTAGTTGTTCATTGATTGCTTTTTCATATGTGCCTTGATTGGGGGGGATACAGTAGACCAAGTGACACCTGGCTCAATCAAGCAACCTTGGGTTCAAACTTGTGAGCCTTGCTGAAACCAGATGAGCCTGCGCTCAAGTCAGTGATCTCCGGGGTTCAGTCCAAGGCTTTATGTACTGTGACACCATTTGTCGGGCTTGTAGTTTTATACAAATTTTAGACTTATTTGTTCTAGTTCTGTGAAAACTGTCATTAGATTTTTGATAGAGATTACATTGAACCTGTAAATTGCTTTGGGTAGTATGAACATCTTAACAATATTAATTTTTATAATTCACGAGCATAAAATATCTTACTCTTTATTTGTATATTTTTTAAATTCCTTTCATCAGTGTCTTATAGTTCTCTGTGTACAGGCCTCTCACCTCCTTGGTTAAATTTATTCCTTGCTATTTTATTCTTTTTTTTTTAAGGCGAAAACCAATTCTAGTGACACCATCTATTTATGTATTTATGTATTTATTTATTTTGTCTTCAAGCATGAAAAATGGATCAAAGTGGATGATATTTTTAAGTTGTTTTTTCATGTAAAATGTGATGAATTAATATTTATAAAAATAGTAATATGGTTACCACAGTCAAGTTATTTGACACACCATCATCTCACATAATTACCTTTTTTGTGTTAAGAACACTTTGAGATCTATTTTTTTTAATTTTTAAATTTTATTTAGAAAATTGACTTTAACAGGGTGACATTGATCAATAAGAGTACAAAGGTTTCAGGTGAGCATTTCTATAGCATTTGAACTGTTGATTATGTTACATACTCATCACCTAAAGTCAAATTATTTTTCATCATCTTATATTTGTCCCTCTTCACACCCTTCCTTCCAACCCTTCCCAACTCTCCATTCACTAAAGTCTCCTTCTCTATTTCCATGTTCCCTTCCCTCTGGTAACACTTTACTTTATCTATGTCCCTAAGTCTCAGCTTTATATTCCACCCATGTGTGAAGTCATACAGTTCTTAGCTTTTTCTGATTTACTTATTTCATTCAGTATAATATTCTCAAGATCCATCCATGTTGTCATAAATGTCACTATATCATCATTTTTTATGGCTAAGTAGTATTCCATTGTATATATGTACTGCCTCTTCTTTATCCAATCCTCTATCGAGGGACACTTTGGTTGTTTCCATGTCTTGGCCACTGTGAATAACACTGTAATGTATACTGGTTTTGTATCCTACCAGTTTACTGAATTTGTTTATTAATTCTGAGTTTATTAATTATTTTTTTGGTGGCACCTTTAGGGTTTCTTATTATAATACCATGTCATCTGAAAATAGTGACTGTTTTACTTCTTCCTTACCTATTTGGATATGTTTATTTTTTTTTCCTTGCCTAACAGTCTGGTGATAATTTTAATACTCCATTGAAATAAAGTGGGGAGTGTAGGCATTCTTTTCTTTTTCTTGATCTTAGAGGAAAAGCCTTTAGCTTTTTACCACTGAGTATGAGTATGATGTTAGCTGTAGGAGTCTTATACATGGTCTTTATTATGTTGAGGTACATTCCCTGTACACCCACTTTGTTGACAGTTTTTAATCACACATAAATGATGAATTTTATCCAATGCTTTTTCTGCATCTATAGAGATGATATGGTTTTTATTCTTTACTTTGTTACTGTGGTCTATCACATTGATTTGTGAATGTTGAACTATCCTTGTGTCCTTCAAATAAATTCCACTTGATCATATTATATTATCTGTTTAATGTATTGTTGAATTCATTTGCTAATATTTTGTTATGAATTTTCCATCAGGGACATAAGGGTAATGTTGATCTTGTAAAATGAGGTGGAAATGAGTTCTCTCTCTCTCTCTCTTTTATTTAGTTTTAGAAAGAGTTTGAGAAGAATTGTCGTTAATTCTTTCACTGTTTGATAGAATTCACTAGTAAAGGTGTCTGTTTCTGGACTTTTGTTTTTTGGAAGGTTTTGATTACTAATTTAATCTCCGTCCTGTAATTAATCCATTCTGATTTTTTTATTACTTCATGATTTAGTATTACAAAGTGTATGCTTCTTGAAATTTATCCATTTCTTCTAGATTGTCCAATTTGTTGTTGTATAATTGTTCACAGTGTTTTCTTATGATCCTTTATATTATTGTGGTTTTACTTGTAATATTTTTCCATTTTTTATTTCATTTATTTTTTTATATATATTTGAGACCTTTCTCTTTTTTATTTTGGCAACTCTAGCTAAAGTTTTGTCAATTTTGTTTATTTTTTCAAAGAACTAGATCTTAGTTTTACTATCTTTTCTATTGCTTTTTTGGCCTCTTTTATTACCAGTTTGGTCCTTATTTGGCAATCCTGTAGAATTAACTATTCAAAAATTATCTTGTAGCTCATTTCTCAGTAATTCCAATAGATAGGACTTATCCTCATGGGACAATATTGAGATTAGAATTCCCATCATAACAACCATACTTCAAACATATGAGGAAAAAAGGGTCAAAAGAGAAAGTGGTAATAAACAATTTCCTGAATTTGTTACAGAATGATTCTATTTTAAGCCATTTGTTTAGCACGTTTTTACCTGGAGATATCTACTTAGAAAATATATTATAAAATGGAGTCTTCATTCTTAATAATAAATCCATGAACCCAGCTAAATCCAGATATTTTATTACAATGTCCAAGATAATTCACAAATAAAAGTAGTTTGTCAGCTAAACAGTTTATTATTCATCTTATAATTTAATAGTTTATTATCATTAAAATATTCATCCCTTTAACAATTTTCACTAAGCATCTACCATGTGGCAGTTATTGTGTTTGGCTCTAGAAATGAGATATTGTATTTATTTACCATTACAGTTTGTGAGAAACTTATATTCTAGTGCTAATTACTCCATACTGTAAACTTACACAGATCAGTCTTTACAGATTATTTAAATTTAATTTTTTGTAATTAAATTAAAATATAATTTAGCCTGACCTGTGGTAGTGCAGTGGATAAAGCATTGACCTGGGAACACTGAGGTTGCCAGTTCAAAACCCTGCACTGGTCTGGTCAAGGCATATATGGGAGTTGATGCTTCCAGCTCCTCCCCCCTTTCTCTATTTCTCTCTCTCTCTCACTCTGTGTCTCCTCTCTAAAATGAATAAAATAAAAAGAAATTAAAAAAATAATTTATACATAAAAATATGTATTTTCTTTGTCTTTTTTTCCTTTACATTCTGCATCCTTGGGACAAGTTTCAAAAGAAAAATACTTAGTTGTCATGATTAGAGGAAAAAAATGTCAATTTCTCTGCATCAGTGGCTTGGTGAATACACATAAGATTACTGCCAAGAGGCCTCTTGGGGTTAAATTTCATTATCTTGATGAATTTATTAAGCTTTTGATATGATCCTTTGTTTTGCTGACACAGCATACTGATTTTATCAGCACACCAAGAGGACATTAATATCTCAAAGGTAGACATATTAAGCAAGCTCTTAAGACACTTAACACTCAAAATGACAAATGATTAATTCACTATAGAAAATATAACTATTGTAAGAACAACAACATTTGCACCTTTCATGATCAGTCCATTTTCTCTCGCTAGGTAGACCTACATAAGTTTTCAAGTCACATTCTGAATGTCAACTTATCTTCCTGTAAAGTATAATTATCATAGGTACCATATAAACTTCAGGTTTATAAGACCAGGAATTGTATTTGATCTGACACACCTAAGTGTATAATGAGTACTGCCAATGACAAGCAACAATCGATCTCAAGGGCTGAAGATGTTTCCTTTTTTCTACCATATAAAAAGAAAAGAAAAACAAAACAAAATAGAAACATGACACTTCTAATAATATTCTTTATTTAAACAGAACAACAGGGGGAATATACTCGTGCGTGTGTGTATGTGTGTGTGTGTGTGTATCCATATATATATAAAGATTAATGGAGTTATGTAAACAAAATGTAATGTAATATAAGAGATCCCTGGCCCCATTCCCCACACAGAGATCAACAACTAAACAGCTCTCCATGAACAAAACAGTTCTGGGGTAGCTTCAAATTACACTTAAGAAACTTTAGCAACACAGTGCAGCAAAAACATGACAACAGTGGAGAAAAGGAAACCCTCCTGCTTTGCTGGTGGGAATGCAGACTGGTGCAGCCAGTGTGGAAAATAGTATGGAGATTCCTCAAAAAATTAAAAATGGAACTGCCTTTTGACCCAGCCATCCCAGTTTTAGAAATATATCCCCAGAACACCACATCAATGATTCAAAAGAAGAAATGCACCCTCGTGTTTCATGGCAGTATTGTTTACAATAGCCAAGATCTGAAAACAGTCCAAGTGTCCATCAGTGGATGAGTGGATTAAAAATCCATGGTACCTGTACACAAGTAATACTACAGGGCCATGAAAAAGAAGGAAATCTAACGTTTTGTGACAACATGGATGAATCTGGAAACTATTATGTTAAGTGAAATAAGCCAGGCAGAAAAAGGAAAGTACCATATGACCTCACTAATTTGAGGAATCCAATGAACAATATGAACTGAGGATGGAATAGAGACAGAGGTGGGATTAATGGGTCTAGAGGGAAAGCAGACAGTGGGAAAGGGGATGATAGGAGGTGATCAGAAAAGGGAAAGAGATTGGTGAAATTACACACATATAACACAGTGTTATAGAGAGCAGAAAAGCTAATCCTGGAGGGAAAAGGGGAGGATGTTGCGGGGAGAGGGGAAAGGGGAATATTGTAGGAAACATGGGGGAGGGAGGATGTATTTGGGGGGACACTAGATCTATAATTAACACAATAAATTAAAATTTTAAAAATGATGGAGAAAATAAATAAAACAACAAAAAACATAACACATTTACAGAAGAGAAAGACAGTTTTGTTTTATCTGGAATCATCCTGTACCCAAGCTGGCATTGCCCAGTGCCAAGAAAGAACTTTCCAGATAGAGAGTGCCCCTCTTTCTCACCTCCCTTCCCAGCTAGAAAGAGTGGGATGAGAAAACAACTTCCCTAGCCTTTTGGGGACCTACTTTAGTTTCATCCCATCCAGAGAGGCAAAGTTGAGACTTAGAGGTGACTAGAAACAAAAGAGAATAAAGCAGGAACTATCAATTGCAGCAACTGTGGGAGAAACTGTGGTTCACAACAACCTGCTCTGCTGTCAACTAAGCAAATGTTGCCACTGAAGATACAGTGTGTCCGTAAAGTCATGGTGAACGTTTGACTGGTTGACCGGTCAAACGTTCACCATGACTTTACGGACACACTGTACTAATGGCCAGTGCAGCTGCTGCAGGCCCCCTGTAGATTTCATGAGCTTGTTGCCCCAAAGGGATATTTGCATTAACTGACACCACCTGCCTGGATCCCTCTCCTCCTTAAAAAGCTTTGTGTAGTTGCCATTTGATGCAAACGCAAGACCTGGATGGCAGATATTTCAGTTAGAATCTAAGGTGGGAGAAGAACCAATGTCCCAGCTCAAATGTGGAAAAAATAGGAGAAATTTTTTCTTACTGGGAAAGAATTGGCCTTACGGTCTGTGTAAATCTTCAAGTGATTAATGAAGCCCATTGGTATTATGGAGGACAATCTGCTTTACTCATTCTAACAATTTAAATGTTAACATCATCTAAGAGCATGCTCACAGACACAGCTAAACTAACATTTGATTAAATATTTGGGCAGCAAGTGCCCTAGTCAGGTTGACACAGTATTGATCATCGTAAGTTCCCATAAAAAGATACTGTAAAACATAAGAAGGGCAATCAACTGGACTGGAATGCCCTAGCTATGCTTACTGCTTATTCCTCGGGAGTAGTATTTAAGGCTCTTCCCCTTTCTATCACTCACACCTTCTATGGGTCTGGCAAATAACTGTTCAAAAGTTATAGTAAAACGATATTATGAAATGACTTGGCATCCAAATTAGGTCATGAAAATATATAGGCTTTCTGAAATAAGGTCATATAATCAGAATGAATAAAGTTAGATGTAAAGATAACAATAAGAGCTATGAAAACAATAACCAAAAATAAAAAATAAAATGATCTAGGTATCTGTCTATTTAAATATTTATGGAAGAATAGGAAAACTTCTCACATAAGAGCTTAAGCATATATTAGGTATAAAACTCTTTAAAAATTAATATATATTTAAATATTAAAAATACAGAAAATAGATTTTTCCCTGAGAAATGTACATGCATATAACAAGAAAAAAAATATAAAATTGTTACTAATAACAGCAAAATACAGGGTTAATCTTGAGTAATTGTTATTAATATGGCTACAGAAGTAATAAAAATGTCAGGAATAATAAAATATGAAATGTGAGAAAAATTAGGTAATAATGAGTGTCCATAATTTCTAAGTTTTTTAAGTAGTATTCAGCAGTGAGGAGAGATGTAAAAGAGCTCAAAATTCCTCATCTACATTAATTCAGTTGAGAGTTGTCCTATGAAAAGAACATTTTTCTACTCATTTTGATTTTTGTTTAATATTGGTAGTGGCTAGCTGCCTGGCTGCATGATGCCTGTTTTATATGATCTGTATCTGCTTTCAAAGGAGATAATGGGCATCATTTATTTATTTATTTTTTTACTGAATAATGCCATCATCCTTATTTTTTCCTTCTAGAAGTGCCTAATCCATCTTTTCCCCCCTCTTTTTCTCCCTCCCTCCCTCTCTTCCTTTCTTCCTTTGTTCCTTCCTTCCTTCCTGCTTTCTTTCCATCTTTTTTAGAACTGCTGGCCAGAGAATGTTTGTTTCAATTCAGAGCACAATTGTTTTGTTTTTCCCTAAACAACAAACTGATTTTCTTCTTCTGGAAACCTCCTCAACACATAGTTATTATAGTTATTTATTTGTTTTCTTATTTCTTTGCTTCTTTTGTTTATGTTTAAATGTGGTACCTGTTTAAACTTGATTTTATAAATTATTATAGGTTGTATAAACCCAAAAAAAGCAGAGTGTATGCAGTGAAATATTAGATATGTCCCGCATTATGAAGTAGGTACTGAGACAACAATATAACCATGATTTCATTGTAATACTGTAATAATAATACTTATATGATAAACAAGCTGCAGACATCCCCAAAATTCAGTTTGTTCACCCAATAAATGAGGGTAACATTTTCCCAAGTTACCCTAGAGAGTTGATATGAGTATCTAATGAGAAAATAAAAAGAAAGCTCTTTGAAAAGAAAAAAGCACTTTTGCAATGAGTTTGGGGAATCGTTAATTATTGATGTTATTAAGTCTAATTAGGAAATAACCTTAAATAATTTATCTCAATCTATAGATTTTGTTCTTTGAAGTGCTCTACTGCTCTCTCAACAGCTAATATAATTTTTTTTAACTGAAGCAAGATTTTTCCAGAGTATAATTTAAAATTTTGTAATAAATAACATTTTCTTAGAATACAAATTGGCCTCTGAATTCCTTTCAACATGAATTATCTCTGCATGAGAATAGGTATTCTTTTCAATATTCACATAAAAAAATCATATTTAACATTCAAACCTACCCAAAATTTTTATTCTCTAATTATTTTAAAATAAAAATATAATTTATCTTGCTAATACATGAACCTATAAAGATACATAGTGTACTTTTCAGGTACAATTTTACAAATCCTATAATAATTGCATCTCTTTAAGGATTCTAAAATTCCAAAAGTGATAGTCTGTTTGTACCACATCTAATGATGAGATATAATTAGATTTTATTTTAAAATGTAATTATATTTTCATAGAATATCTCTTTCAAGGCCAAGGAATAGAGGATAGATAGATAGATATAGATATATGAATACAAAGTATTTATATATATATATATATATTAATAGAAACCAATATAGTAGGTTACATTATATAGCACTTACAATGTTCAGGTACCATTATGAATATTTTGTATTATTTAAATCACTTTCTCTGTAAAGAAACCTAGAGTTAGGTGCTATGATAAATGCATTTGGAAATGCGTGCACTAGGAGTGAGACCTCATATAGTGAATGCTCTGACCTGACATGCAAGCTTCACCTATTTGGTGCTGGTATGTGGTAGTCATGCTGACACTGGATCTGGTAATGTTTAAAGAACCCAGGGACTGAAACGAGGAGCTGCTACCATTTCTGGAGAAATGCCAACAGGAACAAAAAGCAAAAAAGTAGGGAAAAGCTGTCCTGCCCTACTTTTATTTCACAATCACACTCCAGGACAAAACTGACAGATCATTATCTGAAAAAAGAAGAAATGCCACTGCAGCATCCGAGTTCCTGACTCAGAGAACAGAATATAGAGAGATAACTTTAGAACTAGGAAACAACAGCTGAGTAACTTGCACATTCACTTCATTAGCTTATTATCTATAAGAATATTAAAGAATGCATAACTTATATAAGATAGAATAAAAATTATAACAATAGCACTACTTATTTAATACAAAAGAATCACTAGAAGAGAGAAAAGGGAGAAAAAGGAAGTAAAGAGCAGAAAAAAGCATTAAGAAAACAATAAGTAAAAAGAAGGAGTAAACCTAACATCAAGAATTACATTTTAATATTATTTAATTGGCTATATGCATTTAGAAGTGTAAGATAGGTTGGATTAAAAGAAAACAACTATATAGTGCATATAAGAGACATGCTTTATTACTTACATGTTTTTGTTATTGATTAGAGAAAGAGAGAGAGAGAGAGAAAGAGATGGAAAGAGAGGACATAGATCTGTTCCTGTATGTGCCCCAACCAGGTATCAAACCAGCAACCCCTGAGCTCCAGGAGGACACTCCAACCAACTGAGCTATTTGGCCAGAGTGAGACATATTATAAATATAAGAACATTTAAAGACTAAATGCAAGGTCCTGGCCAGTTGGTTCAGTGGTAGAGCATCGGCCCGGCATGTGGAAGTCCCCGGTTCGATTCCCTGCAAGGGCACACAGGAAAAGCGGCCATCTGCTTCTCCACCCTTCCCCCTCTCCTTTCTCTACATCTCTCTCTTCCCCTCCCGCAGCCAAGGCTCCATTGGAACAAAGTTGGCCTGGGTGCTGAGGATGGCTCCATGGCCTCCACCTCAGGCGCTAGAATGACTCTGGTTGCAGCAGAGCAACACCTCTGATGAGCAGAGCATTGCCCCCTGGTGGGCATGCGGAGTCTATCTGTCTGCCTCCCCCTGCTCTCGCTTGGGAAAAATACAAAAAAAAAAAAAAAAAAAAAGACTAAATGCAAAAGGATGAAAAGATACCACACTCATGTTAACCAGAAGAAAACCTTCATGGTAATATTAATATGAACAAAGTATATTCTTAGTTAATAAACATTACTATAAATAAAGAAGGATGTATTTCATGATTGCTTTTGTCAATGCAATAAGCAGATAAAGAACTTCTATATAACAAAGCTTTTAAACATAAAACAAATTAATAATAAAAAAGAATTAGAAAAATTCATGGAGATGTTCACATATCTATTTTAATTATGAGTAATACATGCAGAGAAAAAAATAAAAGATAGAAGATTTAAAGATAAGGGATTTTACTTAATTTGCTTATTGGAAGTTCTGCAGGACAGTTGCAAGATAAATATTTTTTAATAATATTGAATCTCTTATCAAATTGGTCATAAGTTGAGTCAAAACACACCTCAAGTTTTAAATTATTAAATCATACAGGTTATGTTCTCTGAATAAAATGAAAATTAGAATTCAGTGATAAAATATGACAAGGATTTTTTTTAGAATGGTCTACCAATGATTAATTTTGCTAAATGATATGCTAAATATATTTTTAAATTGATAAGAAACTACCAAATTTTTTCCACATCATTCCCATACTTTGTACTTCCTCCCAGCTACATAGGAGGTTTTCAGTTGCACTACATCTTTGCCAATACTTGACATTATTGGCAAGTATTTAATTGTAGTGTAAAGTAGTAATTAATTGTGGTTTTAATTTGTATTTTCTCAATGACCACTCGTGAACTCAAGGGGGTCATTGTTTGGGGTGCTTTACTCAAGAACGAGGTAAGGTTTTCACAAGGTAGTTTTATTTACCCTCAAGTAAAGGAGAAGGGATTGTATCCAAAACTTGTGAAGAGAGGTGAAGCCATTGCTGATGTACACAATTTGGTCAATTACAGGTTGATTTTTTCTTTGCAGTAGGTTACATTTATCAGATTCTATTGTGCTGTGTTTCTGTCAGGCTCATTCTGTTTACACCTAGTCTGCAAAATACTGTGCTACACTTTAACATTTAACAAGAATAGCATATAGTAAGAATGGCCCAGACCTTGAGACCTTTGTCCTATCTAACATAATGATAGATATGCTATTGAAAATACATATTATATTTTTGCTATATGAATTTAAATCATTTGTACATTGTACCTTTTACATGTTTACATTTTATTTTTTATAGGTTTGAACATCTCTTGATTATGAAATTCATTTTTCTGTTTCTTTCCGTGTCTAATAAATTTTAGATGTATCAGACATTAAATATGATATAATTAAGAGATACCATATCCATTTTCTTCTGAAGATGTCTGATAGGCAGTTAAATAATTTATGATTATCTTTATGTTGTATGATATTGGTTTTACCCTTTGTCAGGATAAATTGGTGGCAAGTCCGAGTCACTTTAGTCTGGACTCAAACTCCAAATCTAGTATTTTCTTAGATCATTTGAATATATCTTCAGGATTTGTTAGGGTTAGTCTAGAGTAGCCCATACTTTCAAGAGCATCCTTATTCTGAAAGGC
This sequence comes from Rhynchonycteris naso, assembly GCA_037038555.1. Classification (NCBI taxonomy): domain Eukaryota; kingdom Metazoa; phylum Chordata; class Mammalia; order Chiroptera; family Emballonuridae; genus Rhynchonycteris; species Rhynchonycteris naso. The sequence continues at coordinate 301,917,849 of CM072995.1, forward strand.
AACTCTTTCTTGTGTCTCACATGTTCCCAGTAAGGGACTCCCACCATCCAGACTGAGGCAGAGCTTTACTGTTCCAGAATTAACTTATAATATCTCTGTTTCATTTCTAACCTTATAGCAACTACTTTTTGATAAGCTTATAGTCTCATTCTATGCATGTAAACCTAGACTTCAGCCAAACGGTTTGAGGGGATCCTCTATTTCCAGGTCCACGCTTCACCAATTCCAGCCCATCCCGTGTCAACAAATGTTGACCTCTGGTTCTTCAGCTCAGTAAGACTACCATACTTTGCTGCACCTATTTGAAAATATTCTTCTGATAGAAGGCAAAGATGATTATGAGATTTACTTCAAGAACTCCCCTTCTCTCTGGGATTGCATTCTTGCGATGGATATTGTATGATTCTGGGGAAGGGTTCCCTTTTCTCAGATTCCACTCAGATTATGGTGCCAGAGAATTTCAGGTCCCGGATTTAATAGTTGGGCAATTTTTTAAAACTATTATATTCTTTGAAGTACATCCCAGATATATTTTCTCCAATATTGTATCCTTGCCCAATTTCTCATATATATGAATGTTAACTATATTTCAGTGGGTTATAGAATTTGTTGAGATGTTATAATATTATCAATACAAATCATTAAAAAAATTGAAAACTGTATTATTTAACAAGAAATTATTTTGATTTCCCAAAACTGGTTCACAAATAGAATATGCTGAAATAGATGAGAGTCAGATATTATGTCCTTCTTCCAATTATTTGAAGATAGAAACATATATTTTTAATTTTAACTTTTATTTCAGTTTACATTCAATATTATTTTGTATTAGTTTCAGGTGTGTAGCATAGTAGTAGACAGTCATATACTTTATAAAGCAATACCCCTGATACTTCAAGTATTCACCTGGCAACACGCATCTTCAGTACAATATTATAGACTATATTCCCTATGTTAGACTTTATTTTTTCTGTTTCTATGCGATAAGTGGTGGGTCTATTTTTCAGAGAATGCAAATCAATTTTTCCATATGTGTAAGAAAGTACTGATACAACTTTTGACAGTATTTAGAAACTAATTTACACTTCAGAAATATTATACCATTAGGCAAACATTTTAGGGGATAGCAGCTGCAAAATCTATAGAGTTTATAAAACATTTGACCATAAATATAACTTTATTTTGAAAAATAAATGATATAAAGAGATCATTTCTTTACCCAGAACTATATTTCTTACACTCTCTATCAAGCAAATAATCTTCCCAGTCCTGAGTCAGCAGAAAATTTATTTTAGTAAGTTATATGTAGTACATTGTCTTTAAACCTAATTGAAATATTTATATAAGCTGTATGTATAATAGCCAGTTACATGCTGGTATACATTGTCTATAAGGACATTGTGTCTCTGGGCTTGCTCTGGTGGATCAGTATAAAAATATTTTGTTGTGTCTTTTTTATCATCATGAATTTTGTGAAGTATATTGTCCTCAAGAGGTTGCAGAAGTTTACAATATCCAAACCATCATTTTCCCCTTCCCTCAAAATACACAGAACAGCATTTCCTGCAGCCATAAGTAGACCCAAACTTCCCTGTTTTGTCCCAGAGGATGTAAGCCAGTTTGAATGAATTAACTGTGAGTTGAGAGAGCACCAGGGCTAATGACCAGAAAAGGTATCCCAAGCAAAGAAAATGAGCATTGCCAAGATTTGAAACACTTTCACCTCATGGGCCTTGACTTGCAAAGTCAACTTGAAGCTCTGGGAATTTCAGATGAGGTTTTGTTTGCTTCTCTTGAGAAAATTGGTTTCTCCTTTACAAGAAAATGGGTCCCCAGTGGTTTATAAAATACGCCAATGCACTTTGGGGATTCAATATTGCTTTAACAGAGCAACATTTTTGGACTTGAATATAGCTGTTAATCACACCCTAAATATATGTATATATCCTCAACTCTTAACTTGTTAACACTGATATAACTCAAATACCTCAAGTAAACAAACACTACATGCAAAAATATTGGTTAGGACAAGTTTCTCCACATTTCTTTTTACCATTCTCATGTAAGGTCTTGATCAGCAATAAATAAAATTAGAAATAAATTATATTTTAAATATATTCATTTTCCAAAGAATAACCAAGATAAAGTAAAAAATGCAATATTCAGGGAAAATTATTTTCTTCAAGGCTTTAATTCTTTATTTATTATACCTTGTCTTCTGGACCTACTTTGATCTGCCCAAATTTATATTACATTCCCCAAGTCTCTCAATGTCCTTTACTCACTCTGTTTTTTCCCACAGTGTTGATCACCTTTGGCCCACTAAAATGCTTTTTATTTACTATTATATTTACTGTTTTTGCCTTAGCTTGTAAACTTCATAGGAAGAAATATTTTTCTATTCAATAATTACTGAAAACGTTCACCATAGGTCATTTTTATTTCTTCACATCTTATAAGCAGAGCTTTCTGATTAAGATAATCTTTTAAGGGTTTTTATGTAGCAAACACCCTTGGAAGAAATTATAGATACTATCCTCCTTCAATTACAAGAGGTCAGGTCTTTTTATTTCCCCATACAATAAGTACAATATGTTCCTTCAGGGCAAAAGCTGTACGTGTTTGCTTGCATATCATTATGAAAGAATGGGGTTTACTAAGCTTGGGTTTCCTCTGGAGTGATGCAAACCCACTGTGTGCAGAGAATCCCCTGAAGCCATAGAAAAATTACTGGTACTTATACAATACTGCCTGCTTTGCTACCAGTAAGAAATCCCTCTGTCTTTGGTCCAGGTGTCTTGTTTCATGTTGTCAGCATTTGTGAAACCATGGCAGGCTAATTTTCAGGCTCTTAACTTGTTAACACTGATATAACTCAAATGCCTACAGCCCTTTGAACACACTAAATTGTATGTTGAGTTAACATATAAGTGAATGAATAAGAAAAGAACTATAGCACATATGTGAATATATACTAGTATTGTGGAGTGAAATACCTTGAAGATCATAATTTGTTATACTAAAAAGAAATTTAGACATCAACATGAATGTAGAACAGAATGGCTAAGAATTTGGGTTCTTAGACATGAACTGCAGTTCTAGTAGTACCTATTATTCTCTGTGTGATCTTGAGCAAATATTTCTCAGACTTAATTTCTTACGTGTAAGTTAGAAGAAATCTTGTTATAGTATCTGTTGCATTAGATGAGATAATACAGTAAGTACTCTACTGAAGTTTATTACTGTTATTATTTTGCCAAGCTCCTATTCTGAGCCTTCCTTATCTATGATTTACAGAGTCCACAAATTACTTATCCTCTTTTATCTATTGTAGTCTAACTTCAGATCTACAGAACTTCTTGAATCTGCAGCTTGATATTGTTTATTCTTCTAAAAATTTCTCAGCCATTATTTTTTCAAGTAGTGCTTCTGCTTTGTTCTCTTCCCTTCCCTTATGAACCTGATGATTCTAGTTTGAGTGATGAGCATTGCATTTTTTAAATGTAGGGAGAAGAAGAGCTTGAAACCTAAGTATAATGTTAGCTTCCTTCAGAGTAAATTTATATTTGCTTCTGGCAGATGGCTGGAGACACTAGCCATTTGGATCGCATAAATCTAATCTTATGGAATAAAGTAATGCAAAGCTTAGCTTCAGTCCTTGAGGGTAGTTCTATTTGTGTCTTTTTCCTTAATCCTATAATATATCCATCTGGGGTCCCTGCCCAGCATGCTTGGAAGTTCCATGGTACTTGTCTAGGAATATCCTTTAACTCTCATTTTTGTCCTGTTAGACGTACAAGACAGTTAACATTTCCCCTCTTCCCGGGTGCACAGATGCTTTTCTGTAAAACACAAAAACCTTAGGGGCATTGTGGTCTCAGATATACTGAACAGCATTTTTACATGTTCTTCTCTTGTGTCCAAGCCCTATACATTTTACTGCCTTGTTAGCTTTTCAGGACCTTCAATCACACACACACACACACACACACACACACACACACACACACACACACCACATGCACACTCAGACGTTCTCTCTTTCTTTTTCTCTCTCAGCTTTTATAGATGTTTTCATAGATGAGTTGCTGTTACTGAAAGCCCAATACACTCTACTTTTTTCATTAGGACTTGCTTTTGTATATTAAGCTAAGCAGACCAGTGACTATTTAAAAAATTAAAATAGGGGACGTTTCTTAAAATATAAATTACTTACATTATATAGTATATTTATAAGTAGACAACTATAATACTTAAAATTATATTTATGATATATCCCATTATATTATACAAATTTTGAAAAATTTCCAGAATAATAATATTTTTTAAGATTAATATCTGCAACCAATCTTCAAAACACAGAAATACTTGGAAATAAAAAAGAATGGTTATCAAGAAAAAGAAGGGTCAATTCCAGAGTTTTTAGAAAGGAACTAAATGGTTCACTAAAGTCTGTCCTAGATCGTCAGGTAACTTTGAATTATCCTGAAGAAAATATATGTCATAATCTTACGATATATTTTTTAGTAGATTATAAAGGTTGCTAGAGGAGGAAGAGAGAGAGTATGAAACATGAAATATAGAAGCACTGATGTATAATTGAGGGGCCTCCTGAACAATGTGGTGAGAAATAGTCATCTCTTCTGCCTTGGACAGCAGCTCTGCTCATACCTGAATTAGTATACTTAGAAGGGATAATGCGCTTTCCTTCCGCTAATTTTACCTATGGATGCAAACTGATATAACAGTGTAATGGGTAACCCCTTATCTCATCTAAAGCCTTAGTGTTCACCACAGTTCTTTCTTCCACTGTATATTCTTCCCTCCTTTGTTAAGTATCAATTGACCATAAAGATGTGGGTTTATTTCTGAGTTCTCTGTTCTGTTTCATTGATCTGTATGCCTGTTCTTATGCCAGTACCAAGCTGTTTTGATTTCAATAGCCTTGTAGTATAACTTGATATCAGGAAGTGTGATACCTCCCACTTTGTTCTTTATTGTCTAGATTACTGAGGCTATTCAGATTCTTTTAAGAAATTTTTGAAATATTTGTTCCAGATATGTGAAGTACGCCGTTGGTATTTTAAAGGAATTTCATTAAATCTATACATTGCTTTGGGTAGTATAGACATTTTAATGTTGTTTATTTTTTCTATTCATGAACATGCTATATGCTTCTACTTATTTGATTCTCCTTTGATTTCTTTTTACAATGTCTAACAATTTTCCAAATATGAGTCTTTTACCTCATTGGTTAAATTTACTCCTGGGTACTTTGTTTTTTATTGTTGTTGTTGCAATAGTGATGGGGATTGTTTCTTTAATTTCCCTTTATGGCAGTTTATTTTTGGTTTATAAAAATGCCACTGAATAATGAATATTAATTTATATCCTGCCACTTTGTCAAATTCATTTATCAGATCTAGTAGTTTTTTGACTGGGACTATAGGGTTTTCTATGTACAGCATCATGTCATTAGCAAATAATGACAGTTTTACTTCTTCTTTTCCAATTTAAATGTCTTTTATTTCTTCTTGTAGTCTGATTGCGGTGGCCAAGACTTCCAGAACTGTGTTAAATAAGAATGGTGAAAGGGGGCACCCCTGCCCTGTTCCTGATCTTAAGGGGATTGCTTTTAATTTCTGACCATTAAGTATGATGTTAGCTGTCAGTTTGTCATATATGGCTTTACTAAGTTGAGGTATGTTTCCTGTATTTCTACTTATCTCAGAGTTTTGATCATAAATTGGTACTAGATTTTATCAAATTCTTTTTCTGCATCTATTGACATGATCATTTGATTTAATCCTCCATTTTGTTTGTTGTGAATCACATTTATTGATTTGTAATGTAAATATTATACCAGCCTTGTCTCCCTGAAATTAATCCCACTTGATCATGATGTATGATCATTTTAATGTATTGCTGGATCTGATTTGCTAATATTTTGTTGAGAATTTTAGCATCTATATTCATCAGGAATATTAGCCTATAGTTTTATTTCTTTGTAGTGTCTTTACCTGGTTATGGAATGAGAATAATACTTACATCATAAAATAAGCTTGAAAGTCGTCCCTCCTGTAGAATTTTTTGAAATAGTTTAAGAAACATAGGGGTTAGTTGTTCTTTGAATGTTTGGTAAAATTGCCTGTGAAGCCATCTGGCCCAGGACTTTTATTTGCTCTGAGTTCTTTGATAACTCTTTCAATTTCATTTATTGTAATAGGTCTGTTTAGGTTTTCTGATTCTTCCAGATTGAGTGTTAAAAGATTATATGTTTCTAGGAATTTGTTCATTTTACCTAGGTTTTCCAACTTTTTGGCATATAGATCTTAATAATATTTTCTTACATTCCTTTGTATTTATGCAGTGTCAGTTGTTACTTCTTCATTTTTATTTCTAATATTACTTATTCGGGTTCTCTCTCTTTTTTCGTGATGAATCTGGTGAAAGGTTCATCAATATTGTTTACCTTTTCAAAGAACCAGCTATGGGTTAATTGATATTCTGTAATTTTTTTTTAGCCTCTGTGTCATTTATTTCTGCTCTGATCTTTATTATTTTCTTCCTTTTACTTCCTCAGACTTTATTTGTTGTTCTTTTTCTAGTTCTTCTAGGTTCAGGATTAGGTTGTTTATTTGAGCTCTTTCTTGCTTCTTAAGGTATGCTGGTAGTGCTATGAACTTCCCTCTCAGTACTGCTTTTGCTGTGTCCCATAAATTTTGAGTTGTTGTATGTTCATTTTAATTTTTTCAAGTAAATTTTTTATTTCTTCCTGATGTCATTATTTACCCATTCATTATTTAACAACATGCTCTTTAACCTCCAAGTGTTTGAATGTTTTTCAGTTTTTCTATTGTAGTTCATTTCTAGTCTCATGCCACAGTGATTAGAGAAGGTGCCTGATATAATTTCAGTCTTCTCAAATTTACTGAGACTTGTTTTGTGTCCTGCCATGTGGTCTATCCTAGAAAATGTACCATAAGCAATTGAAAAGAATGTATATTCTGCTGCTTTGGGGTGAATGTTTCTGAAGATATCAGTTAAATTGAGTTTATCTAGTTTGTCATTTATGGCTTCTGTTTCTTTGTTAATTTTCTTTCTGGAGTATTTATTTACTGATGTCAGTTGGGTATGAAAATCCTCTACTATTATAATATTGTTGTAGATCTTATCCTTTATATCCATCAAAAATCTTTATATATTTAGGTGTTCCTATATTAGGTGCATAAATATTTACAATATTTATATCCTTCTGTTGAATTGTTTCTTTTATTATTATGTAGTGATCTTCTTTATCCCTTACTATAGCCTTTGTTTTAAAGGCTATTTTGTCAGATATAAGTATTGCTACCCCAGTATTTTTTTTTTTTACATTTGCATGAAATACTCTTTTTCATCTCTTCACTTTCAGTTTATGTGTACCTTTTGTTCTTAGGTTGGTCTCTTGTAGACAACAGATGTACAGTTTCTGTTTTCTTATCTCTACTGCTACCTTATGAGTTTTAATTGGATCATTTAATCCATTTATGTTTAAGGTTACTATTGACATATACTTATTTATTGCCATTTTATTCTTTAAACCTATAATCCTCTTTCTCTCACTTTCTTTCTTCTTTGCTTTTTTTATAACAGACCCCTTAACATTTCTTGCAGTACTGGTTTGGTTCTAATGAATTCCTTCAGTCTTTTATTGTCTGGGGAGCTTTTTATTTCTCCTTCAATTTTTTTTTATTTTATTATTTTTAAATTTATTTAATTAATTGTTCCTACATAGATTCTAGAGTGACCCCGACTACATTCCCCCTCCCCCATATTTCCCTCAACATCTTTCTTACCCCCCTTATTGCAGAATTCTCCCCCCTTCCCTTCAGGTTTATCCCATCTTATCATCCCCTTTCCCTCTGTCCTCTTTTCCTCTGGTCCCTTTGATCCCTCCTCTGTCTCAATTCCTTTCCTCAGTTCTCAATGTTCCTTGGATTCCTCAAATAAATGAGGTCATACAATATTTTTCTTTCTCTGCCTGGCTTTTTTCACTCAACATAATAGTTTCCAGGCCCCTCCATATTGTTGCAAAAGGTAATATTTCCTTCTTTTTCATGGCCCCATAGTATTCCAATATATATATATGTACCAAAGCTTTTTAATCCACTCATTCACTGATGGACACTTGGGCTGTTTCCTGCTCTTTGCTATTGTGAACAATACTGCCATAAACATGGGAGTGCATTTCTTTTTTTCAGTCAGTGATATGGTGTCCTTGGGATATATTCCTATACGTGGGATAGCTGGGTCAAAGGGCAGTTCCATTTCTAATTTTTTGAGGAATCTCCATACTGTTTTCCACAGTGGCTACACTGTCTGCATTCCCACCAGCAGTGTAGGAGAGTTTCCGTTTCTCCACATCCTTGCCAGCACCTATAATGTGTTGTTTTGTTAATGAGCGCCATTCTGACTGATGTGAGGTGGTATCTCATTGGGGTTTTAATTTGCATTTCTCTAATGATTAGTGATGTTGAGCATTTTTTCATATGCCTATTGGCCATCTGTAAGTCCTCTTTGGAGAAGTGTCTATTCATTTATTGTGCCCATTTTTTTATTAGATTTTTTGTCTTCCTAATAGACTTGCTGGATAAAAGAGTCTTGGTTGTAGGCTCTTGTTTTGCATCACTTTGAATATTTCTTGCCTATCTCTTTGGCATCAAGTGTTTCTGTTGAGAAGTTGGTTGTCATCCTTATGGGGTCTCCTCTGTCAGTAATTAACTAATTTTTTTGCAGTTTTTAGTATTTTTTCTTTATCTCTTAACTTTGACACTTTAATTATGATTTGTCTTGATGTAGGTCTCCTTGAGTTCCTCTTTAATTGAACTCTCTGTGCTCCTTGAACTTTTGTGACTTTTTCCTTCATTAATTAAGGTGAATTTTGAGCTATTATTGCTTCACACAGGTTCTCTATTCCTTGGTCATTCTCTTCTCCTTCAGGAACACTTATGATGTGGATGCTATTTCTCTTTATTTTATTGCAGAGGTATCTTAAAGTTTCCTCAGCCTTTTTGAGCTACTTTTATTTTTGCTGCTCTGCTTCTGTGCTTACATTTATCTTGTCCCCTAACTTGCTGATTTGATCTCTGCTTTATCCAGCCTGCTGTTGATTCCTTCTAGAAAACTCTTCATTTCTGATATTGTATTTGTCATTTCTGATTGGTTCTTTTTGATGCTTGTTATCTCTTTGTTTAAGTTCTCATTGTGATCATCCATTGGGGCTCTAAGATCCTTGAGCATCCTAAAAATCATTATTTCAAACTCTGCATCTAGTAGTTTGGTTTCTTCCCTTTATTTATTTATTTTTCTGGGGATTTCTCTTGTTGATTCACTTGAGTAATATTTCTTTGTCTGCCAATTTTGTCTGTGTATTGGTTAGCATTGTCAGACTTTGAAATTTGTTGTGGTGTCTTTATGAGAAAGATGAGTTTAGTGGTACTGACCTCCAGGCCACCTGAGTTTCTTGCTCAGGAATGCTTCTTAAGGGTACTATTTTCCCTCCTATTGTATGTGAGTATTGAGGACAGTTGGTCTTTTCATGGATACGGTTATCCCTTCAGGCTGGCTGGCTCTAAGAGTCAACCTTGACTGTGTGTACTAGGCACTGTGCAGTGTCTGTCATGTAAGGCATATTTATTCTCCATAGTGTCTGGTACCTACTGGACTCCTCTTTGTGCATGGATTTTGTGTAATTAGCTGAATCTAGGGTTGGTGTTGTCCTCTACCCACTACTGGTTGTGTTGGTTCTGTGTCTTCTTAGGTTGGCATCAGTCATTGTTCATAACTTGCCATGGCTACTTGTCTAAAGTCACCGCTCTGTTTGCTATTTGTGTCTGTATTTTCTGTGCCTGGGTAGTGTGGGTGGGGCCAACCTGTATATAAGGATCAGCTTTCTCCTGCTTAGAGATGACTAGCTCCATAAAAGCCCCAAACTCTGTAGAATTTGCCTCCACTTTTCAGTTGTTCCACCTCATCTTGCAGCTGCATGGTCTTCCCACAGAGTCTTCTATAGAAAGGCTGTAGAGGGGGCTCATACTGTCCTACCCCACCAACCACTCTACAGGTTGAAAACTGGATGGGTTAAGGCAGCTGAGGTTGGGGATACATTAGTGGGAATCCCTACTTCAGGGGTCTGTTGGTTAGTAGCTCAGTACAGGGAATGTGGCACCTATTCCAGAGCCTAATCCCTCAGCCACTGCTGGGTACTTAAACTTTATTTCTCCCCAACAAGTTGAGCATCTTTGATTGAGTATGGCCTATAGTACCCTCTGCAGAAATTCTTATAGCTGGTAATACCATGGACTCAGGGTAGAATACTGAGAGAGTCCTCCCCTGGGGCTGACTCTGCCCACCCCCAAAAGTGGTTAAGCCCCTCACCGAGACGCAACAATAGGTTCATGGGGTCCCACATTTTAAATGTCCACACTTCAAGCTTCTTTCCCCGTGTGGAATCTAGCTCAGAGGGAGGGTAGAATATCCAGCACCCATGCTAGCTGACTATAAAGCTCCACCCTATCCAATGCACATGAGCCACTGTGTCTGTGCTGATCACAGAGAGTGGAACTAACATCAGTTGGGCCACGTTTGAGGAACTCTTTCTTAGAATACCACTCGAGCAAGGGTTGTTAGGTCCTGAACTGATGTTCTCCACAACTGGCCTCTGGATGTGCTGGCCGTTGGCCTCCCTGGAGGGAACTTGGCACAGACCACTGGGGGACAGACCCAATGACTGGCCCTCAGCAATTGTCTTGGAACTACAAGCAATCCAGAGTTTTGGCTACCTTTGCTGGGTCCAGGTGCACATGAAAATACCAAACCACACACCTAGGCTGGCTTTTACTCACACTGGGCCTAGGGAAGGGTCTGCAAAAGGCCAATTTTCCTTGGGACTGCCTTCTGCAATCTCTGCTGACTGCTTATTAAACTTGGCCACTGAAATAAAACCTCTTGTAGAGTCTAGAGCCTGTGGCAATTCAGCTATTAGGAAGGGTGCTGGGTCTGGCTCTGCCCCTCGGCCCCAGGTGTCAGTCTGTCCAGACTTTTTTCACAGACATTAATAGGGTATGACCCCAGGATCCTGGTGGGATCCTCTGAGACCCAGAGATGTGGTCTTCCCATAGTCTGGACAGTTTCTACTTAAATCTCCCATGAGGTGGAAGCACCAGTCATTGACTTAAGAGAGTGCATGGGTGGGTAGGAGGAAGCTCCTGACTCAACACCAGAAAACTGTCACTGATGTGCCCCCTGTTTCCAGGCTGACTTATCAGAACAGTCCTGTCTTCATAGAGTGGAAGAGAAAAAATTCCTGGCGGTGGGGCAGTTGCTTTTCTCCAAGCTGATGTCACACAGAGGCGACTGCTTCACCCAAGAAAGGTGGCAACTTTGATATTGGAGATTGACTCAGCACAGGAGTTCCAGTGATTATTCCACACCATATCTCTCCCTGGGCCACCAATTTTACACTCTCCTCCCACAAATCTAGTCCTCTCAGTCCTTTCTCTGCTGGAGCCCCAAGTAAGTGGCTATGAATAAGATTTTCTGTGCTGGCCCTTTAAGACAGAGCCTGTGTCTCTGAGAGCTCTGTCTCTTTCTCACAGATAGAAACCTTGGCTCTTTTCACCACCAAATGCTGTGTAGGCACTTATTCTAGGTGCTAGGGCTCTAGGCTGGGACTTCAGGTCTAGGGCTTGGGACCCTCCCCTCTCAGGGCAAAACTCCCTGCAGGGATAATCCCTCTGAACCCTTTGCTGCTGATCACTCCTGGGAGCAAGGCAGCCCTATCTGCATCTCTTCCCTTTCTACCAGTCTCAATTTAGCTCTTCTGTGACCTTTGGTTCAAGAATTCTTTTTGTTTAGTCCAAAGTGGATTTTTCAAGATTATTGTTTTTAAATTAAGTGGTAATCCAATTTGGTCCTGGGAGGTGGCAGTTAGAATGCCTGCCTACTCTGCCACCATTTTGGAATTTGGGACTTTTTATGGTTTTAAGTCTTATGTTTAAACCTTTATTTTATTTTGAGTTAATTTTTATGAGCAATACAAAATAGGCATCCAATTATATATTTTTGGATATGAATATTGTTTTCTAACATCATTTACTGAAGAGACTGTATTTCCCCATTGAATAGTTTTGACTCCCCTTTCACATATGACTTGATGATATATGTGAGGTTTTATTCTGGTGCTCTAGATTCTGCTCCATTGTGTCTATGTCTGTTTTTAATGCCAGAACCATACATTTGTGATTACCACAGCTTTATAATATAGTTTTCTTTGTTTGTTTGTTTTTTATTCAGTGAAAGGAGGGAAGTAAGAGAGATAGTCTCCTACAGGTGATCTAGCCAGGTTCCACCTGGGAAGCCCACTAGGGGATGATGCTGTGCCTATCTGGCGCCATTGCTCTGTTGCTCAGCAACTGAGCTCTTAGCACATGAGGTAGAGGTCATGGAGTCATTCTTCGTGCCCAGGGCCAATTTGCTCCAATTGATCTATGGTTGCAGGAGGGAAAAAAATAGAGAAGTGAGAGGGGGAGGGTTGGAGAAGGAGATAGACACTTCTCTTGTATGCCCTGACTGGAAATTGAACCAGGGACATCCACAGGTGGGCCGATGCTTTACCACTGTGCCAACCAGCTAGGGCTTTATAGAATAGTTTGATATCAAGAAGTGCTATGCCTTCAACTTTATTCTTTCTCACAATTGCATCAACTATTCAGTGTCTTTTGTGATTCTCTATAAATTCTATGATTGTCTTTTCTATTTTCTTTCTTTTTTTTGTGCAAGAGAGAGACAGAGACAGGAAGGGAGAGTGATGAGATGCACCAACTTGCAGTTGCAGCACTTTAGTTGTTCATTGATTGCTTTCTCATGCATGTTTTGACCAGAGGACCCCAGCTGAGCCAATGACCCCTTGCTCAAGCCAGTGACCTTTGGGCTCAACCCAGTGACAGTAGGGTCATTTCCACGATTTTGCACTCAAGCTGGAAGCTGGTGAGTCTGCACTCAAACTGAGGAGTCTGTGCTCAAGCCAGATGAGCACACGCTCAAGCCAGAGATCTCAGGGTTTCAAATCTGGGTCCTCAATGTGCTTGGTCAATGCTTTATTTACTGTACCATCACTCAGTCAGGCTCATTTCTTGATTTTCTAATTTTTGGTGTATAATTGTTTGAAGTGGTCTATTATGATTCTCAATTTCTGTAGTATTGTAATATCTTATTTATTTCTGATTAAATTTGTTTGAGTCTTCTTTTTTTTTGTTTTCTTAGCTAGGCTAGCTAAAGTTTTGTCAATTATGTTTTTATTCCCCCAAAAAATATAGCTTCTAGTTTCATTTTTTTTCCTGTTGTCTTTTTTATCTCTCTTTTATATATTGGTGCTCCAATTTTTCTGTTTTCCTTCCTTTTCTAACACTGAAATTAATTTTTTATTTTTGTAGTTTTTTAAGATGTAAATGTCGATGGTTTATTTGATATCATCTTTGTATTTGTTGTTAATGTAGGCTTTTATTACTATAAACTTTCCTGTTATATCTGCTTTTGCAGCATCTTACAGGTTTTGGTATGTTGTGTTTTATGCCTGGTTACTGACAGCCTCCCTTTTGTTTTCCCATGGGTAGTGCTAAAGCTTAATGTGTAGTTCTCCTTGGCCCACAAATTCCAGCCTGCTTTTTTTACATGCTCACTAGCTTTCTGCCAGAGCTCATTCTTGCTGCAGTTTGCACAGGAAGCCAGCCATGGGGTAGAAGGGTGTGTGGATGAGGCATCAGGAGCACTGGAGGAACCAAGGGGTTACTTGGGGAAATTAACAGATAAGGCAGGTAAGGCACCCCAGTGACTTTGTATGGGTCTTTTCTGAAGTCTGTGATGTAGTTAGTGGGATTAACATTGTTTTCATTCATTTCTGATCCCCAGATGTTATTCTCCTATCCACTTACACCCTCCAACCTTCAGTCTCCACTACATTCACACAGCTTTTACAACTCAGTACTCTGGATGGGGAAGAGAGAAATGGTTCTCTTCAACAGCATTTCATATGAAGAAACCTAGTACTCCCTTGCCTACACTAATGCCATTGGTCACCATGACACATTGGTTGTGAGGTGATATATTTAAAGTCAAACTGTTCCTCTTTCCCTGTCAGAAGAGTTCAATTCTGGATATTTTTGCTCCAGTGGTGTACTGAAACTTCACTGTATGCTATAATTTCCCAAACTCTCTTGTATGTGGGTGATTGTCAAAGACAGTGTTCTTCAGGGGCTCTGAGACAGCAGGCAACGGGGGTAAGGCTGGTCCACAGTTCCTGGGACCCAGGTCTGTCTACCTATTTTTCAAGGTACATGTGAGCAAGATTTCTCCTGGGTCTTTTGGCATATGGATCTGGATCTCACAGTTCCCACAAAGGCAATTTTGTTAATAGAGGATGCCATATTTAATTGTTTTAGTGGGGGATATGTTGACAGACATGTTCAACCATCTTGCTTGGTATATCGGTTTTCTGTTTAATCAATTTCTCACTTCATGAGTTATCAAATTAAATAAATTTTCTTTAAGAAACTTTCTAAAAAATCAAGAAACACATTTTAATCAAAAAAATTATGCATGCATTCTTCATATATATATGGTTAAACATATCAAGTTCAGCATCTAGAGTACCTCACACTACGTACACTTTCTGTTTAATTAATAAAGTGCAAGTGAAAAATAAGCTGAATTGCTTAAGGCAAGTAGCTAACTATATCCAGGGCATAGATTCAGTTTCTACAAAGGGGTCCTCAAAGGTGCCACCTTCTTTGAATGCTATATGTATCCTTTTTCTTTTTCTCTTTATTTTATTCTTTTTAATTTATACTTATTTTCTTTTTCTAATTTTTTTATTCATTTCTTTGTTCCTTGTCAGCCACTTACATAAATTTCTTAAGTTTCCTATAATGTATAAGACATATTAATGATTCTCCGAATATTCAGATACTTGTAACAGAAATAATACATGTTGAGACACTTTAATTTTCTCTTTTGTTCTCACTTATTTTGCTTTATTACTTTCCACTCTCTTCATTATGAATTATTTATATAAAATATACATATATATTCAAATATATATTGTATATAGAAATGTATTGTGCACATCCTGTTTTATAGTTAAATAAGATTAAGGGTAAATTATAAAAAACATACAAATATGGAAAAATGTGTTAAAGTTATTTGCAAAAGATTGACTATTAAAAAGAACCATGAATAATTTTCCAGATCTCTTATATTGAGTCCTAAATCAGGAAAACATCAAATATTTTTTTCTTTATTATGACTATAAAAATTCTTGCTAAGCTATATATATATAGGCATTAAAAACTGTATATATACATTAGCAAGTTAACTTTATTGACAAGGGTATACTAAAAGCAAAGGGAAGGCCTTGAAAATTTTGATACTATGCTACTTATATATCAGGGGAAGATTTGAGATTATTTTTTTAAATCATAAAGTCTTGGGCTATATAAATAGTCACACAGTATGACTTCTCAGTGAAGAATGGCTTTGTCCTGAATTCATTTTTAAGTTTCTGATCCATGTGTTGTAAAAGAAGAGTCTCAAGATACCTTTCTTGGGTTGTATTTTTTATTGGATAATTCAGCATGTTTCAAAAGATATGCACATTTAGCATATACTACACTATGAGCTTACAGGGAGATGGTGAAATAGATCAATTTCATGGACTGTTTTATTCCCAGTCTTAGTGGAATTGAGACAATCTTTAAATAGGCTAATGATATACACTTCTCTTGTTTTTATCTGAGTACATGACCTTTGTTTATTTGATCTAAAATATCTTTCCTGCAGTGTAGATTACATTTTGTTATTGAAGTAATGAAAAGAGAGAGAAATAGTACTTAGTTGTGAAACTGAAAAATAATATTTGGAATAAGATAATAGCTAAGTATTAAAAAAGTATATTTCAGTGAGTCTGAAGTCTTCAAATTATAGTCTTTTAATGTCTGTTTAAAGGTACCTATTTTTTCCATTAAGATTTAACCAGAAAGTTTACAATCAGGGGAGGAAAAATCTGAGTTAGAGGGAATGACAATGAAACAAAATAAGCTTTTCCTTTCTGGCTCTGCAGAACTGTGAAAGGGACATCAAAGTTATCAGTAGTGATCCTAGTGTCTTTGGGGACAGAATAACTGAGTGCCAACCAAGGATGCCCTCATAAACTAGCCTTTAGTATATTTCTTCCATTAATTTCACAAAATTTGATAGCATGGAGGTGGAAAACAGGTAATTCAGAACAAAGGCATGAAATTTCCTCTCTCAATTAATTGTGTCTATAGAAACTGTGATATATCAAAGTAGAAGGTCACTTTGTGGAAGCATATATCTACATATAATTATTTCACAACTTCCTGAAGGAAATAATTGGTATTTTCCCGAATTACTTCACAATAAACTCATTGAGTGGGCCTTTCAAATGACACTTGAGAAGCTTTTTGATGAAATGAGCAGTGAGGTTTGGAGTCAACTCAGATATGTCAAATAAATCACTTCTTATATGGAACCCAAAGCCAAGGCAAAATAGTCAAATCATTTACAATTGGAAGGGATGAAAAATTAAAATGTGAAGGCAAAAGCCTCAGTGATAAGAATACAAATACACATAGGTGGTTTAACATCACTATATAGCAACTAGCTTATAAAAGCAGAACTTAATCAATACCCCAAAGCCACTATAATTGAATTATGGCTTCATCAACAACTCTACTTTCTCTCATGCAATTTGATTAAAGTTCTATGACTGTATTGACCGTTTAAGGATTATATAGCACATGTCTCCTACTAAAAATGCACTGATTTACAGAAAGCCCATCTACATACTTTAAGTGCTAAAACCTACAGCTATCTCCAGATCTCAACTGCTCTAAGTAGTTATAGAATTAGTGATAAATTATTATAAAACCTTCCCTTCAAAAGAATCATTTAAACATGACATAGTCCTACAAAATTAATACAAGAAAAATATTTAAACATGACTAATATCTCTAGAACAGTCAGAGTCAAAATTCTGAGAAGGATTCCTAGAATCCACTAGTAGAGATTATTATAAGACTCCCATGGCCAAAAATACCATATAGAATTTCTGAAAATATAGTATCAGAGTTAAGTATGATCTATGCTGAACTGAAAAGAAATAAAAATAAGTGTAACATAACCATATCACATTGAATTTTACACACATTTTTTTAGTCATGCAAATATTTTTAATTAATTTTCCCATTTCTGTAGACATCCAAATGCAGTGCAAAAAATAGAATATTTGTATAATAATAACACAGCCCTAAGGATAGAAGTGTACAAAGGTGACCAACACATTCCATGCTCATGTGAATCTAGTCTAGTGAGATTTAATTCATAACAGATAAAAAGGAGATAATGAAAAAATTAGCCCGTTAATTTATTTTTTCATCTACAGGGACCTCCATCTTTCCTTCCAATTTCCTCTTTATAAAAGACCAGCATTTATATTATAAAGCTGAAAGAAAGAACACCTATCAAAATAGTACTACTGAGATGTCAACTGGTGGTTCTTAGCCCTTGTAGATCTTAAATAAATTAACTCTAACCTCCATACCACACACACACAGAGGTATAGCTCACAGAAGAGAAGAGACCTTACAAGCTCCCTCAAAATTTTTGAGGACTAACACTTTTATAAGGTCTTTGACTTCCTGAGCTATTCTTTAGCAGTAGTGAGTATTAATATCAAATAGGAACTTTATCTTTTTAAAAATTTTAAATATATATTTAAAATTTACAAAACTTTTTATAAATAGCATACATTACTAAAGATTTTAGAGAAAAATATATAACAAATAACATTAATTGGACAAATTCTTACTATTTTACCTGTCCATTTAACATCAATGTTTTCTAATGATTATTTTTTATTTCAATCTATCTCAATTTTGCTGGATTCTCTACTTGATTATTTCATATTTTAGCTCTTTATCAGTTGTCTTATTGTAGATACTCACTCATAGAACTTACCATTACTATTTGATTCTGTAGGTTTTGTGAATGCTGTGGTAGAATGTGTGTGTAGAGGAGAGAGGTGTTTTTGAGACTTATTTCAGTAATTTAGTGGTTACAAAATGACTCAAATTTTTAATTTCTCCTGGAATCAGTGTTGGTTTTATTTTTCTAGGAATTTGTATATTTTATCTTCTATTGTTTAAATGTGTTGACATAAATTTGTTTGTATTTTCTTATTATATTTGAGTTATATGTTTCACATAAAGTACACACATGTTAAGTGTACAACATGATGGATTTTTACTTATATAAAGATTCATATAATTACTCCCCAGATCAAGATTAAAAAAATGCAGTGCCCTAGTGAGTTTCCTCATGCCTCTTTTCAACTGATTATCTCCCAAAGGCAATCTCAGTTCTAACTCTATTTTCATTGATTAGTTTTCACTAAACTAGAACTTTATAAAAAAATTATACATTTTTTAACCTGGCTTATTTTACTCGGTATCTGGGAGAATTGTTTATAATATGTAGTTAGTTTGTTTTTTTTAATGTATATAATTCTTTTGTGTGGAATACCATGAATTATTCACTTAAGTTATTTTCAGTATTTTTAATTTTAATAAAACTTCTTTGAATATATTGTATATATCTTTTACTGAACATATGGATTTATATTTTGGGCTTTCACTATTGCTTTAATCTCTGTGCTATCATAGTAAGGTGTCTTTTTCAAATCTGTATTGATTATAATTGGTTATTTTTGCCTTCTTTATTTTTTCTGATTAGTCTCATCAAATTCTCTATAAATTTATTATTATTTATAGAGAATCACTTTTAGATATCTTGAGCTACAGTGTATGCATGTATATTTCCTTTCATTGATTTCTGCTCTTATTTTTACTGTTTCATTCTTACTAACATTGAAATATTGGGTTTACTTTATTGTTTATAATAACTTCATGATAGAGCATTAGTTATTACAGTCTATCTTCTCTTCTAATTTATGTCTTTCAAGTTATATATTTTTCTCTACCTACTGCTTTGGCTGCATTCTAGTGTTTTAGATGTACTAAAACTCTGGTGTTTTTATTTCTGTTCAAACTATTTTATAATTTCCATTTTGGTTGCATATTTTGAGTTTTGAATTATTTTAAATTTTTTCTAAAGTCTAAAAATATATATTTCTAGATATATTTTTGTTTAGATTTCTAGCAGACTAGCATTGTAAACACATAATATCATCTAATCATATCAATATTTTCAAATTTGTTGAAACCCACATTATAACTCAGGACATAATTGATTTGTAAAATGTACTAGGCATGCTTTAATTAACTCTTAATTGTCTGACCTATGGTGGCACAATGGATAAAACGTCAACCTGGAATGCTGAGGTGTCTGGTTCAAAATCTGGGCTTACCTGGCCAAGGCACATATGGGAGTTGCTTCCTGCTCCTCTCTCCCTTCTCTCACTCTCTAAAAATAAATAAATAAAATAACATTTTTTAAAAAATAATCCCAACTCTGTATTGGGTTTTATATTTTATTGCAACCAAAACACTAACTAAAATATATGCAACCAAAACACTAACTAAAAGGAAGTTGGTATGTCTCGAGTAATATTACACTGAGAGACTGTATGGCAAGAATAATTACTAGGTTTAAGTAAGGACATTTCATAATGATAAAGAGTCAATTTAAATTTAAAAAAAGGAATGCTTAGTTTAGTTTTGTATTTTGATAATCTATAACTGTCCTTCATTCAATTATTGCTAAGTTTGCTATTATCTTTTTCATTACAGAAATTTGTCTGCTATTTGAAAAAATTGAGATATAATTGATATCTACATAGCATTTTGTAAGTTAAACTGTGCAATGTGTTGATGTGATACACTTATATATTGATATATGATCACCACCATAGCATTAGCTAATACATCTTGTCATATCACATAATTATTACTTCTTCATTTATGATAAGAAAACAATTAAGATCTAGTCTTTCAGTAAGCTTGAAGTTTACAATAATACAATACTGTTGACTATAATCTCTAGGCTGCTCACTAGATCTTCAGGCCTGATTTATCTACCATTTGTAGGTTAATACCCTTAGACAATATTGCCCACTATTTCACCACCCCTTAGTTCCTGGTAATAAGAAAAGTGGTTTAAAATCTACAGATATATTAAGGATTTGTCTATTATCCCTGTGGTTTTCTAGTTTTTACCTCAGAAGTTTATATGCTATGATACTTGATAAACATATTAATCATACCTCATTGAGTTTCAATTTTTAAAATTAACAAATGACTTTTATACTCCTAATCATGAATTTATCTTAAATTAATTTGATGATATATCCATGTGAATTCCTTTTGATTATTATTTGCATTTTTCTATCCTTTACTTTCTTTTATTTTTTAGAACATTAAACAAAGCATACCTATTTATTAAAACCAGTTAAAAATGATGGTGTACTACTTTTACATTTTTTGTGTGAAATGTTAACTATACATCAAAACTCAAGAAACATGTTCCATGAAGTAATAAAGTACAAATATGAATAATATGATGTTAAGCACACTACATTTAACATTTAGATTTAAGTAGAGATTAATTTAATATAAAATTTAATTAATATAATATTAAATACTCCACTGAAACTTCTATTTGAATAACATGACACTAGTTTTACACTATAAATAGGTACATTGCCAAAAAAGAGAGTTAAGGGCCAACAATTAATTGTACCTACTCTTAAAAATAACCCTCATAATTTCACAGTTAAATATAACTCTAAACCCAAATTATTAGTATTTTCAAAAAATTACCACAGACACATTTTATAATTTCAAAGTATCTTTTAGCTTTTGAAATGTTAGCTATGGTACTGAGGACCCTGTAATTCCTGATTCTATGTTACCTTATAGTGGAATAATCCAGATAACCTCAGAATCTCTAGGATATTATAAATTCTTACTGTCCAAAAAAGCAGTCTAAGTGGCTTATAGGTAAGGTAACTGAGAAAGAGTATGGCAAGCTTTGAAGTGGCATTGTTTGCAGTTATGATCAACTGTGACCACGAGCATTATCAGACAGTCACCAAATTTGAATATGAACGTGTTAGCCAGAGACTAGAGAAAACCACTGTGTCAATGAATAGTACTGTGCAATTTTGATACTTTGACACATTTTCTTTCCTAGTAATGTCAGTTCTCTTCAATTGTTCACAGAAGCATTAGCCCACTTGGCATGGAATTGGACTAGTGAATATTTCTAGATTACCCAATGAAGAACACCAGAAAAAATCCTCCCATGCTTTGATAAACCCTCCTACTTATACTGTGTAAAAGCTGGCTCCCTCCTCAGAATCAGACCATTTATGTTTCCTTTATCAAAGAAGTCATAACTGTCACTTGCATGAGAGTTTTGTTAATGCAGAGCTGTGTTACTGTCTGCTTTCAGCATTTTTTACATAAACCTAACAATATAGCAAATAAAACTAGTCAAGCACATTCAGTTTCTGAACCAGAACAGATAGGCTCTAAAGTCTGAGCTAGTTCATAATGGTTTACAGAAGTTATAAAAGCCCACAATCAAAAGCCAGCTTTGTATTTCAAGTTTTTACTTTCAATTTCTTAGCAAATGCAGAACGCAGACCATGAGGGATGACAGGTATTGAATTGGTAATGCTCAGAAATTGCATTTGTCTTAATGCGTTTTCCATCCATGTGGCACACATTGTGCTGCTCTCTGTTTTCCTGAATTTTATTATTTCTTTGAGCCACATAATGAGACTATGTAAAACACCTACAGGTTCAGTGATTTAACCTAGATGTGAAGGTTCAGTGAACTAAATTTCTTATTTATATATTACATTTGAAAATTAAATAAAATTTAATTTGGTTTATAAATACTTTTTAAATTTGTTGTCACCATAAACTTTAATTATATAAACACATTAAAAATTATTCACTTATTACTCTTTATTCATTATTATCTTTCTTTATCCTGATATAAATAACATTATTCAACTCTTTAAAACTTGGTGTTTTGATTTTTATAGAATTACACATAATGACTATTACATCTAATTCCATGGAAATTTATATTTATTACGATGATTTGTTTTTCTTTGGTACATAATTTGCATATAAGGTAGAGGTAAGGAACCTATGGCTTGTGAGCCAGATGTGGCTTTTGATGGCTGCATCAGGCTCACAGACAAATCTTTAGTAAAAAATATAATAATGTTAAAAATATAAAACATTCTTATGTATTATGATCCATTCATTTTCTACCGGTCATATTCATGGTTGCGGGTGGCTGGAGCCAATCCCAGATATCTTCCGGGACAACACCAAATTTTTATTGGATGATGCATAACGTATATGGGTTGTTGTGAGGTCAGGAAGTAAACTTCTCTCCTTTTAATCAAGTAATCAGCTAGCTAATTGCACAAACCCTTTTGACAAAGATGGCTAAAAGAAAAAAAGATGAGGAATATCGTGCTTTTCAGCAGAAATGGACAGAGGAATTTGCCTTTGTGACGAGAGCAGGTTTTGCAGTGTGTCTAATATGCAATGATAAAATTGCATCGATGAAAGGGTTGAATATAAAGCAATACTTCGACACACACCATACTACATTTGCATCGAAATATCCAGTGAGGAACAGCAGGAAGAAAGCATGTCAACAGCTACTGTGCAGAGTGCAAGCTAGTCAGCAGCAACTTCGTGTTTGGACCCAACAAAGTGACTGGAATTCAGCTAGCTTTACTGGTGCTTTAGCAATTGTGAGAAACAAAAAGTCTTCACAGATGGGGAGTATGCCAAAACATTCATGCTTGATGTTGCCAATGAACTTTTTGACGACTTTTTGGATAAAGACAAGATAAATAAATCAAAAACATGCCTCTATCGGAAAGAACTGTTCACAATTGTACCATCATGATGGCAAATCAAATTGAGGCAAAAAAGTGAAAGACACAAATGCAGCACCATGCTTTTCTCTCCTTTGGATGAGTCAACAGATGTAAGCCATTTATCCCACTTCAGCATGATTGCAAGGTATGCTGTCAGTGACACACTCCATGAGGAAAGTCTTACTGTTTTGCCTTTGAAAGAGACAACAAGAGGGGAGGATTTAAGTCTTTCACTGAGTTTACTAAAGAAAAATTCTACCAATGGATAAACTTATTTCGGTATGTACTGATGGTGCTCCATGCATGGTGGAGAAAAACAGAGGATTCATAGCGCTTCTTCATGAACATGGAAAGAGACCCATCCTAAGTTTTCACTGCATCCTACATCAGGAGGCGCTTCGTGCTCAGATATGTGGCGAGCAGCTTGGTGAGGTGATGTCACTGGTCATTCGGGTGGTCAACTTTATTGTTTCCCGAGTTTTAAATGATTTCCAGTTTAAAACACTGCTGGATGAAGTTGGGAATAATTTCCCTGGTCTGCCTCTGCACAGCAATGTGCATTGGTGCAAGAGGAAAGGAGCTCAGCCGTTTCTTGGCTTGTCTGAGCACAATCTAAAGTTTTCTTGAAATGAAAAACGTCAAACATCCTGAATTAGCTAACACTGAGTGGTTCCTGAAGTTCTACTATCTCGTGGACATGACTGAACATCTGAACCAGCTCAATGTGAAAATGCAAGGCATTGGAAATACAGTCTTATCTCTTCAACAAGCAGTGTTTGCATTGGAAAACAAGATGGAACTCTTCATCACCAACATTGAAACAGGTCATTTACTACACTTTGAAAAACTGGGAGAGTTGAAAGATGCATGCACAGCAAATGACCCTGCTCAGCATCTTAATCTCCAGCAGCTAGCAGGCTTCACATCTAATCTTCTGCAATCACTCAAAGCATGCTTTGGAGAATTTCGTGATCGCACTCGTCTTTTTAAGTTCATCACCCATCCACACGTGTGTGTAGTGGACAGTGCTGACCTGAGTTACATTCCCGGTGTCTCCTTCCGAGATTTTGAGCTACAAGCTGCTGACCTGAAGGCCTCAGACATGTGGGCGAATAAGTTCAAGTCACTGAATGAAGATTTGGAACACTTGCATGACAGCAAGCAGATTTGGAGAGCAAACACAAGTGGGAAGAAATGAAAAAACTTCAACCCACAGACCAGCTGATTTTCAAAACTTCCCGTCACATACCACACACTGCAGCATGTGAGTATTGCTGTACTGACAATGTTTGGCTCTACATATGCATGTGAGCAGTCTTTCTCACATCTAAAGAACGTTAAGACCAACCTATGATTACGTTTAAAGAATGGAAGTCTCAACACCTGCATGAAGCTTAACCTCATCATGAGTCAACCAGACTACAAAGCCATCAGCAAAACCATGCAGCACCAGAAGTTGCATTAATGGTAAGAAGTACTTTATTCATCATTGGTTAGCAACAGCATAATAATGTTATTTAAAAGAATTTAGAGACTTATTGTACTTTAAAAGTGTTGGTCTTACATAAAATGCACACATTTACTGTATTTAGTGTTAAACATATTGTATGGCTCTCACAGAATTACATTTTAAAATATGTGGCATTCATGGCTCTCTCAGCCAAAACGGTTCCCGACCCCTGATATAAGGGAATGTGAAGCAGTCCTGAAAATGGTCAAAAGGAATATAGAAAATAGGTGAATTATTTAAAGACAATCTTTAGAAATGTTGATTTACAAAGAATATTTCAGTATAGTTTTATTGAGTTTACAAGGACACTAGCAAGCATATGACATAAAGTCAGCTGCTGCCAGCTTTACAACTTATGACTAATGAATGAGGTGTCTGCACTACCTGCTCACAGAACTCCCTTTTGCCCATTGGTCCTGCTTGGACTCTCATGTGTCAGAAAAACACTGAGTAGTGGCTATGATTTATTTCCAAGTCTCTAATAGCTCTTACAGCAGTGAATTTACCCTGTTGTCTTAAGTTATTGCCAAGGTGTTAAATCCCATGTCTTATGCAAGTATCCCCTAAAGTTTTTATTGTCTAGTCTTACACTCTGGCCCTATTGATCCAGGAACCCATAAAATCCAATCTTAAGTTTATTTCCCCTGGTTCCAGCTGGTATATGCCAATTAGTGCTGCAATTTATTTACATATATAGCCTCTTTTCTCAATTATCAGAACCCGTATTTCCATCCCCTGAGTTACTAAAATTTAGCCTATATTTTTACCTTTATTTAACCTAAAATTTAACCTATATTTTTGGCCGGCAAATAGGAAAGATGATGGGGTACAGCCCTGACTGGGACATATATTGCCTAACAAAGGAGAGATTTCTGCAAAATATTTTAGTATAAGAAGTTTCCTGACCTTTCCAAAGAAGGTGTTGGCCACCAGCATAAGCACAGAGGGTCTAGGTAAGGATAGATGGTTGGAAGGTTGGCATCCTCAGAAGCATTCATTCATGTCTTTTTCTGAGTTTCCAGGATCAGAGATTTTTCCACCAGGGCTCTCATCTTTACATAGCAAACTTGTCTTGAATGAGCATCCAAGTGCCTTTGAACATTTGTTAACTCTTAACAAATTAGGTCTTTGATCTGCTACTCAACTAACTGCATCTAACTTTACACTACAGGTGGTGAGGACTTCTTTTTAAGCTACCACAGAAGCTCTCTAGTTCTTATTTAGCCATTGTCAGCATTTGGTTTATTATTATCCTTCTTCGGGGCATTGGTACGATTTAGCAGTAATCACCCAGCTTCCCCTTCTTTATAGGCATCATTTTCTTCATATTATTTAAAATAGCTGTATCACCAAAGCTACGACAGCACTACCCACTTCTGAGCAGAAGGCAGGCATTTTATATCTAGTCAATATCACTTGTTGGAAGTCTTTTCTTTTTCTAATTCAGCCACCCAGATTGTACCCAAATTTCTGGAGTAAATCATAATTGAAAGTGTTAGCCAGAATGGATTTCCTATGCAAAATAAATTCTAAGTCCTTTCAGAACTGATTTGGGCAGTATATATCAACTCTTCAAAACATATTCTTACCAAAACAAAATATGATAATTGAGGTGAAAGGCAAGAGATAACTGTAGGCATCTCAGACTCGCCTGTCTTGCTCAAGATTATTGCACATTGTTTCTGAATATCTCAAGTAAATCAGAGTTTATGGTATTAGTCTATGATAGCTTGCTATGGAATAGCTGGATATAAGTCTGTATATATTGTCTAGGCACTCATAGCTTTTCAATCTCTATTTAGAATTTAATCAGAAGTACATACACAAGTGAAGGTCCAGAAGCCTTCACTGGGCTGAATTAATAACATGTTGCACATACTAAGAAAGCTACTCAGCAGTGACCTCCCTAAAAGAAGAAGGAAAGTCAAGCTTTCTCAGATATATCAAGTGCCATGAAGCGATTAGAATACAGGTGTGTATGGTTCTTAATTGATGTCTCACTATAGTGAGAGAAATTAGGTTTTCAACCTTGAAAGTGACCACAAATTAAACTCTCAAAATAAATAAGAAAATATTGAAGTTCACAATTTCAAATATGGAAATTTATGAGTTGCAAGAATATCCAGATATAGATAACTCAAACCTTGAAAACTGGAGGTACTTTTTTTAAGTATGGAACTGTGGATAGAAAGATCTTTATGCCCAGTAGAGTTCATTTGTCTTTCTCAGGATGTTAATGACTTTAATTTCTATAAGCACCCACAACAGTGATTCTCACCATTTGATAACATTCAGGGACATTCACAGTTAATCTGGCAAATAGTAAAAAGAACAAATATATATTAAACTGAACACCAAAATTGAACCAATATTACACATAAAGATTTAGGTTTATAGGCAATCAGATATGGTTATAAAGTCAAAGTTCTGTTTAAAAATTCAATGAGATCAAATGGGAGTGATAAAAAAGGGAGAACTTTGATTACTTTGCCAGTGATAGAAATATAGACCCAATGTCAAATATTCCTAAGTAGATTTCTGTGTATGAATATAATAGTTAACATTACCTGACCAGGTAGTGGCACAGTGAATAGAGTGTCAGACTGGGATGAAGAGGACTCAGGTTCATAACCCCAAGGTTTCCTGCTTGAGAACAGGCTCACCAGCTTGAGCACGGGGTCACTGTCTTGAGCATGGGGTCATAGACATAATCGCATGGTCACTGGCTTGAGCCCATAGGCTGCTGGCTTGAAGCACAAGGTCACTGACATGAGCAAGGGGTCACTTGCTCTGCTATAGCCCCCTAGTCAAGGCACATATGAGAAAGCAATCAATGAATAACTAAGGTGCCACAACAAAAATGATGCTCTCTCCCGTCCTGTTTGTCTGTCACTCTCTCTGTCTCTGTCAAAATTAATTAAATATATAAAAAGATAGTTAACAGCAGTTATAGAAAGCAATCTTTCTATAACTATTTTTTTTTAGAGAGAGAGAGAAAGGGAGACAGGGAGGGAGGGAGAGAGAGTGAGAATCATCAACTCATTATTGCTTTCACTATAGTTGTATATTGATTGTTTCTCATACTTACCTTGACTGGGTATCGGAGGAGCTCAAGCTGAGCCAGCATCCACTTACTCATGCTTGCAACCTTTGATCTCAAGCTGGCAACCTTTGGGATCACATTAACAATTCTCCATTCAAGCCATCCATCTGACCCCTTGCTCAAGCCAATGAATCTGCTTTCAAGCTGGTGACCTCAGGGTTTTGAACTGGAAACCTCAGCATTCCAGGTCAATGCTTTATTTACTGTGCTACCATTGGTCAGGCACAATCCTAAATTTTTAAAGGCTTAACACACTAGAAGTTAATTTCTCTCCCATATCACAGTGTAACTAGTTGTCTCACAGGTGGTCTTCTAAGTGGTGACTGAAAGGTTCAGAGTGCTTCTATCAAGTTGTTTGAGCATGCATAGGGTTTCCTATAAATCCTTTGTCTCCACTGTCCAATGAATAAGAGAGGAGAAAAAGTATTCAGAGAATGTTACATAACCTAGGCCTGGAATTAGTATATATCACTCCTAGAACTAATTATGTGGTCTGATATAGAATTTGTCTTTATAACCTCAATCATCTAAAATCAACTTTGTATGCAAAAATTGAATTAAATAAAATACAAAAAGATGATGAACAGAATGAATCCTTTGTAGTGTCAAATTAGAACATGAGCCCTGGCCAGTTGGCTTAGCACTAGGGTGTTGGCCCAGCGTGTGGAAGTCCCAGGTTCGATTCCCTGCCAGGGCACACAGGAGAAGTACCCATTTGCTTCTCCACCCTTCCCCCTCTTCTTTCTCTCTCTCTCTCTCTTCCCCTCCTGCAGCCAAGGCTCCAGGGAAGCAAAGTTGGCCTGGAAGCTGAGGATGGCTCCATGGCCTCTGCCTCAGGCACTAGAATGGCTCCAGTTATAGAAGAGCAATGCCCCAGATGGGCAAAGCATCCCCCCTGCTGCACATGCAGGTGGATCCCGGTAAGGCACATGCAGGAGTCTGTCTATCTGCCACCCCCTACTTCTCACTTTAAAAAAATACAAAAAAAATTAGAACATGATATATTTAACTGGCCTGAATGTGAACTTCAGAAGCTACTTGTGGATAATAGATGAGAAGCAGCAAAGAATGAAAAAATAAAAGGTAACACCAATTTAAAAAAAAAAAAAAAGCTACATAAATGATGTTGTCTCAGCTTTAGGACAGTTCCATAAATGCTTATAATAACTGATTTCTGAATAATATAAAGCTAAAAAATAACTTAATAATTTTATAAAACCAAATGAAAGGTTACAGAGGACTATTTAACTTTGAATGATGGGCATACAACATAATAGAATGTCAAAATGATCTGGAGATGTTTTCTCTAAATCAATGTACTCTAATTGACCAATGTCACCCCATTAAAATTAATTGTCTAAGTAAAATTTAAAACAAAACTTAATAATTTTGGTTATATATTTATATGAAATCACAACTGTTATAATTAAGTTTATGCTATATTTAAAATCTAGTTCATTTTAACCATTTTTAAATCACACAGTCCTTTGAGAAGCTACAAAATCTGTTGGATCTCTACTTGCGAAACTAAAATTACACACCTATTCACAAAAATCTCTTCTAAGTTTCAGTGAATTCCCAAGTATTTTAAATTTCCAGATTAAAAATTTCTGTTATAACAGATTGAAACAAAACAAGTTTACTTGAAACATGTTTATGTCAGATTAAAATCACCAAACTGGCCCTTGCTGGTTGGCTCAGTTGGAGAGAACCACCAAGTGTGTGGATGTCCCAGGCTCGATTTCCAGCCAGGGCGCACAAGAGAAACAACCATCTGCTCCTCCACCCCTCCCTTTCCCCTTTCTCTTTCTCCCTCTCTCTTTCCTCCTTCTGGATCCATGGCTCAATTAGTTCCAGTGAGTTGGTCCCAGGTGCTGAGGATTGCTCCTTGAAGCCTCTACCACAGGCAATAAAAATAGCTTGGTTGCGAAGCAATGGCCTAAGATAATCAGAGAACTGGCCAAGGAGGAGCCTTGCTGGGTGGGTCTCAATCGGAGAACATGTGGGAGTCTGTCTCTCTGTTTTCCCTCCTCTCACTTAAAAAAAAAAAAATAAGCACCATACTTTTTATAAACTGAAAGTATTTGATCTTACATCAAAGCATTTGCAACCACAATTTGGAAAATAACTCTCAGAACAAAACTATCATGTTTTCAGAAACTAATATCATTGAAATTGATGAAGCAATCTGTCTTTTTATTTTCAAATTAATCCTTTGTATTGAATAAAGATAATAAGTTTTACTTAGACCTCACCAAAGAAGATACACAGAGGGAAATAAGCATATGAAAATATTTTCTACATAATATTACAATTAAAACAAAAATGAATTATCATTACACACTTAAGAGAATGACCAAAATCCAAGACACTGATATCATCAAATGTACCCAGTATATGGAGCAACAGGAACTCTAATACATTGAAAGATAGTTTGGTAGTTTCTTTCAAAACTAAACGTACCCTTAATAGATGATTCATCAATTGTATTTCTTGATGTTTACCCAAAAGTGTAAACTTATGGCCACACAAACTTATGTTCACACAAAAACTTATACATTATATTTATGCAAGTTTTCTTCATAACTGCCAAAAGTTGGAAACCAAGATGTTCTTCAGTAGGTGAGTGGATAAACAAGCTGTGGTACATGCAGAAAAATGAGATATTTATCAGTGCTAAAAAGAAATGAGCTATCAAGGTTGGCTTAAATGTGCTATCAAGCCACAAAAAGCTGTGGAGGAAACATAAATGCATATTATTAGGTAAAAGAAAATAATCTGAAAAGGATACATACTGTATGATTCCAACTATAAGAAATTCTAGAAAAGGCAAAATTAGGAGACAGTATAAAAGGATCAATGTTTGTCAGGATTTAGTAGTGGGGAGAGGAATGGATAGGTGGAATGCAGAGGATTTGGGGAAAAGTTGAAATACTCTAGATGACACCATTATGTTAAACATATGTCATTATATAGTTATCTAAACCCATAGAATGTACACCATCAACAATGAATCCTAATGTAAATATGGACTTTGATTTTCTATGACATGTCAGTATAGATTTACCAGTTGTAACAAAAGCACCAGTCTGGTAAAGGGTGTTGAAAACAGGGAGGCTGTGCATATGTGGGGGCAAAGGACATACGTGAAATCTTTGTACCTTCCTCACAAGTTTGCTGTGAACCTAAATATTAAAAGATACTTTAAAAGTGAATGTTTTAAAAAGCCAACAGCAGTATTCCTCTGGGTAGTCTCAATAAACGCTTTCCAGGAAAACATAAAACTTGCAGGTTCGCTACCACCTCTTCCAAAATTTTCTTACTTTTTTTTGCTCCCCCATATATAATTCTTTTATTGATCTTGATAACAAGCACATATGATTGCAGGTGAATTTGGAGCAGAATAAAAATAACTATTTAGTCTTTATATCCTGGATCTAGAATGTTCCTGGTCATTTGTCTTCTCAAAAAGTGCTCTATTTCTACAGCAGATGGAGTGATAATTAGCTAAGAAAACACTTTAGTTCTCTGTATTCAAAGATCTCATTGCAAAGAGAAATGCCTCTTGGAATTACTGGCAAGTAAAATAATGCATCAAAAACATTTAGCACTGTGCCCCACTTGTATATGTGTAAAAAAGTGTAAGCTACTCTCCAAACATTATTAGTTATCAATATTGTAAAGCCAGTAGTCGGGGACATTTTCACAGCCACCTGGCCAATGCAGATTCTCATTGAATTCAGACAATCGGTAATGAAACAGTGGAGCCAAGAACTGGTGAGCCATCAGCTTTAATTCTAGCTTGCACCCGGCAGGCAAGCAAAAACACACTCTGGGCTCCAAAACCCACTCATTCAGTGCTCACAAAGCTACTGACTTATCTGAGTTTCCTAGAATCAAAAGGTTTCTAGCTCACCAAACTTATTCACCTCTGTTTCCCATCTCCTTCTCTCTACACAAACTCTGCACAAACTGGCTTCTTCCTCAGCACTCCACTATCTTGGCTGCCTCCTCTCCTCCACATGGCCTTAATCTGCTATCCTTTCTAATACTAACCTCAGGAACCAAGAGAGATCAAGCTCCCGGTCTGCCCTACTTTATAGCATAGAAAATCCAAACCTTTAATCTAATCTACAAACAAGGAAGTCTCTGATACAAAGTCACTTATCTGAGGCATAATGGGAGGATTCCTCATGAGTGCACCACCCTACATCATCCAATCAGTCAAGGGTGTGGGGAAAAGCTTACTCTTAAAACTAAGCCTTAGGCTATAATGACCTGGCCTGCCCACAGCCTGTTCCCCATTACACATTAATATCAATGAACTTCTATGTGGGCAGCGCCATCTTTAACAAAGTGAGCATAATATATTTTATCTGCCCAACAAGTATTCTACATAACCAAAATATATAAGAAGTATTGCTATATTTGCTAATGAGTATACAGAGTTTTGTTTTCCATTTTTATTTTCTATCAACTGTCAGCTTTCTTTGGCTTGTGGCTGCATCACTCTGATCTTTGTCTCTGTCTTCACATAACTTTATCCTCTTTATGTACATAAAATATCCCTCTGCCTACCCTTTATAAGAACTCTTGTGATGACATTGAGAAACCATTTAGATAATGTAAGATAATTTCCCATCACAAGATCTTTAATCATATATGCAAAGACCCTTCTAGTGGTTAGGGCCTGATATCTTTGGGAACATTTTTCAGCTTACCAATTATATAATTAATGTAAAATTAAAATACTAGAGTTGGTGCTGGAGAGCAGAATTTTGGCTAAAGTTCTGGTTGTGCCATTTACTTTCAAGGTAAATTTGGTAATATAACTGACTAAAATTGATGAATGTAATCTGTTCCAGGCAGGAAGCAGTGTTTATGCAGATATCTGTTTATATTCAGAATAGCCAGGTGAAATACATACTGTTATTCTCATTGTATTGATGAAGACACTGACTTTCCATTAACTTAAAATTAGTCAATCCTCATACAGTTGATAATATTCTCAGAATTCAAACCCAGGTTTGTTGCAGTCCAAAGTCCAAAATAGTTTTCCTGCACATAGCTACATTCCCTCTCCAGCACCTAATTGTGCTAATTATTGGTTTTCATTCAGACATTTATAAAACAGTGTTAATACTTATCTAACATACTTCATAGGATAAAATTAAATGACTAAATATGTGTAAATTTTATAAATTGTGAAATTCAACAACAAATATACTTTATATATTTTAAAAGACCAGTTTTCACTTTTTTATGAATACAATTATCACAGCATAAGTGGTTTACAAATCAGAGCTCTAGTGCTATGATTGGCTTATCTACAAGGTAGTTTTGGTTTCCAAGACTGCTAGTCAAGTCTGACTGTAGTCACAAAACTGTGACCATTTTGGAGCAGATTTAGATTTTCATTTCTTTCTTTATTTTTTTTTTGTGACAGAAAGGGACAGATAGGGACGGACAGACAGGGAGGGAGAAAGTTGAGAAGCATCAATTCTTCATTGCAGCACCTTGGTTGTTCATTAATTGCTTTCTCATGTGTGTCTTGGCCAGGGGGCTACAGCAGACCGAGTTACACCTTGCTCAAGCCAGCGACCTTGGGTTTTAAGCCAGTGACCTTTGGTCTTAAGACAGTGACTACTGGGTCATGTCTATGATCCCATGCTCAAGCCAGCAACCCCACACTCAAGCAGGCAACCTCAGGGTTTCAAACCTGGTTCTGTAGCATCCCAGTCTCATGCTCTATCCACTGTGCACCACATGATTAGGTTAGATTCAGATTTTCAACAAGAAAACCAGTCTTTTCATAAAGATTCCCTTCTTTGATAAATTTCATCCTTCTTTTGGAAGGTCAAATCAATGAAACATAATGAATTCCTCATTCTCTCAAAAACAATGAATAGGTGAATGAAATATTGCATGCATAAGATGGGAATATATTCCATTTTAATTGGGGATAAAGTTTTATTCGAGTGCTTTTGGTATTAGAATTAAGAGCACAGTATGTTCAAGCAGTGAGACTTTGAGAAGGAGATAAAGGAAATGACTTTTACTCCAGTGTCTGCAGATAGAGGAAAGAATTTCTCCTGTGCACTTTTCAGATTAGGTTTGACTTCTAATCAAGACTTGCTAATATTTAAGAAAGAACAATACCAGGAAGGACATTTGGGTTACTTATAAATTGTGCAAAAATTTCAGTTATTCTATTAGAATTAATCTTGTGTCAGCCACTATCCTAGTTTATTTATATATTTTATTATATTCAACTTGAATTAATCTCTTAGGACAATATTATGGACCCAAATACATATTTATATTCAATGAGAAAAGGAAGCATCTTTATAAGTATCCCTCCTTTTAAAAAGCTTCCTTGAGTAATTATCATTTATAATTATTTGTGCCAATCCTGGTGATACTTATCTTCTTCTCTAACCAAGTTAGAGTGCCATTCTTGTAATCCAAACCATGCCCACATCCATGCTTGCTTTCTGTCATTTTTTTTCACCCTACGTTATTGTTCTTACTATTGAAGGCAGGTCTAATGTATACAATCTGTGCATCTCCAGTGCCCACTGCCATGCCTGGCACTTGAAAAGTTCTCTATGAGAGACCTTATTTTGTAATGCCTTTGCCTAAAACTCTTCAGTATCACACGTTACCATTAGGATAAAGCTCCAACTCCTTCAACTGTTATAAAAGAATCTTCGTTATCCGTTTAATTTTTCCACTGTACCTGATTTATCGCCTTGCCCTCCTTCACTCCAGCAACATAAAACTCTTCCTTGTTCGCTTTTACAAATTTAGATATATAGATTTTTGTCTGTTCAAACACAAAGCCCTACTTCTTTTAGAAATTAAGGGTCAAATAACTAGCTGAAGTACTGAAAAGAAACAAGCTAAACTTAGTCCTTGGTATTTGTATACAATCATATGCGACGTAACATCTTTTCACTCAACAATGAAACATGTACATGAAATGTGGTTTTATAAGATTGTAATGAAGCTGAAAGGCCCCTGTCACCTAGTGCACTTGTAGCCATGGTCATGTTGGAGTGCAGTGCACTAGTGTTCTGTGCTAGTCAATCTATAAATAGTAATGCTACTGGCTAGAAATGCCGGGGCACTCATTTAAGCCCAGGTGAGTTTCCCACAGACATCTCCCCTTCTTAAACCAATGTTAAAACTGAGCAAACCCTTGTGTTTCTCATTACAACTGCAAAATGCCCTTCAGCAATAACTCTTAGAGAACTTTGAAGAAGAGGGAAACAAGCAAATACCATAAGAAAAAATAAGCAATTTATTAAACAATCTGTATAACGTATGGGGACAAAAGAGGGACAAAAATAATCTATTGTAGCATTGTACTTTGGGTGGAGGGGTGTTATTCCCTTTGTAGTGTTCTAAGCTGTTGTTGCCTTCTTATAATAATAATTAACAGAATGAAAAACACTGTTCATATTCCCTTTATTTTTCAGTTAGCCAACAAAGATAGCTTTAAGAAAGACAAAAACACTTTCTTTTAAAAAGTATCTCTTTAACCTTCCTTTATACTTTGCCCCAGCTCTGCTGTGATTCTCCCAGGCAGTTCAAGGGCAGCTGGAGCAAGAGTGGTTTCTAGACAGTACAATGCATTCAATTGAACCTGCCACATTTAGTGTATATTTTTTTCTTTTTTCTTAACACCTGGATGCCAATTTTATACACACTTCCCTGATGCGCCTTACATAATAGCCTGGCTGAGGGAAAAAGAAATCACTGCTTACCCCATCTGCGTGCTCTGGCCATGTGCGGTGGCTCATGGGCCTCACAGCTAAAAGGCATGCGGGGCTACCACACAAGTGCAGGGCCAATAAGTCTGGGAGCTATGAGGCAACGTATAGTTTGACTCCAAAACGAAGGATAATGGCACTGCTGTAAGATCAGGGCTATTCATGTGCAACACACAATAAGAACGAACCAACTATGGGGTGCCTCAGTTCATTATAACTGAACTACGTGTGGTGTAGAGCCTAAATTACTTTGATAATTGTATCTCCTTTCTTTACCTCCCTAAATCCCCCATCCTGGCTTCATAATGACAGGAATCCCACTGTATTCTAGTTTCTGGTTCTTTGCCAGCCACCCCTCCCCAGACTTGCCTCCAAAAGCACCTTGAACACAAAGACTTTAATTTTTAACATATTTTTATCTCCCAGAAACTAAAACAGTCTGGTGCATAATACATAATCAATATAGATTAGTTAATATAATTTAAATGAAACTTCTTGGAGTGTTTTTGAATTTTATTGGGGTTGATAGGGAATGCTAGCCTAAATTAGATTATAAACAGATGCAGCAAAATCCAAATAATTACTATATTGTAAAGCTAGCTACCCATAAAAACTAGACAACATAAAATTGAATATATTAAATCTAAATAGAGATTTTTACTCCTATTTCTTCAGTTTTTGAAAGTCTCTTTATGATTATTTATTTTCTAATTCTTTTCTCTAATTTGTTAAAATAACTTCAACATAGTATCCCCTGTTGCCCACCAAACAGCTATTAGAGAAAGAAAAACACTCTTCAGGGGGAAATCTCTAGTTTTCATTATTAGATTCTTCCTGCTAGGAGTTACTAAATTTTGGTTTGATCAGTATATATTAATTATTTAGTGATTTTCAACTTTGATGCACCTTTTTTCTTTCTCAAACTATATCTTAGCAAATACACACACAAACATACATATATATGGTATGGATTTATAAGGAATATGTTAGATCTTTGTGAATTGCTGATGCTACAGTCAGGCATGTTTCTTTTGCCACATATGTTCACCATACATACTTTTACTCAAATCTAGGACCTTCTCATAGATGTTTGTGATCATAATTTTATAAATAAATAAATGCTCCATAAACATGTGTTTCTGTTATATATTTGTGTCTGTAGTTGATTGCAACAAAACTGACTGAATGTCTTACACTATGTCATGAAAATTACCTCTTGTTTTAAGAAAAAAAATGATAGAAGAAAATGGAAGAAGCAGATATTGTGTTTAATTTGTAACTTTATTAAAAGACCAAATAATACAACAATACAAAATCTTATTAGGAAAATGTTTTTAATAAAAATTTCAGATAATAGTTCTATACATACTTAACCTCCTGAAATCTGGAGTCCATTTAATTTTTTGGAAAAATTCAAAGTTACTTCAAGATTTGCTAAATCCTATAGAATATTGTACTTAATGGAATGTTTATGGTCCAAAGGAGGGTTGTTCTTAACGTGTTGTCTATGGGTCTCTGAGGACTCTCGGTAGGTTTCAATGAATTTGGAAATTCTATTGAAATTGCGTCAATATTTTGCATAAATTTAGCCACATATATACACATTCTTTAAGGGGTACATGTCACATCAAGGGTAAGAATTTCTTCTACAAGTACCTTAATGAGATAGTTTGTCCAAAACTGTACATTTCATATAAGAGGAACCTGAGTTTTCTATATTAGCTATAGTGTGTATCCAACATCTAGCATAAATATAAGAGGAAATTGATTCTCCTGTTTTATATACAAATGCTCTTTTTTAATTTCATAATTTTGTAATTATAGTCTAGGTCATTAAGAAACAAACAAAACACTATGAGCATCCATTCAACTCATTCATTCACTGATTTAGTGAAAAATTTTCAAGTGTCTACTATATATACACATCTCTAAATTAGACAAACATACAATCTACCAAGTAAAACAGACATATATGTGGTTGCAGATTATAATCTTATAAAAAGGTAATAAAAGAAAGTAAACAAAAGTGTATATATATATTTAAAGTTCTGATAAATTCAATAGAAAAATCCACAAATACCAATATTCAGAAAAAACAGAAAAACATTTTAAGAAGGTGTCCAAGGAGATGTCTGTGGGAAAGTCACCTGGGCTTAAGGACCTTCTTGAGAAAGAGACATTTAAGCACAAAGTATGAGAAGAATAGCCAGGTTAAAAGTGAGAGAAAGATTTTTTAAACATAAGGAAGACTATAAGAAGAGTCTTTGAGAAGGTAAAGGTCTTTCTGGATGTTTTTGAGGAAGTGAATTGAATCTAGGCATGTTCGAGGTCATGATCTTAATAAGAAATGGGGAGAGTGGGATAACTCAATGGTGAAAACAGGCAGGTGTGCATCCTGGAGTCCTTGAGAGGTCATTGGACAAGCACTTCAAATTTTTGGGAACACTACCACATTAATTACAAACACAACTCATGTATTTCTTGTAGCAACATTTTTCAAGTCGATGTTTCTCTGGCTTTTGAGGTGAGTAAAGAGAAAGCTGTCCAATCTCATGCATTTAGAGTGGTAAAGGTAGAATTCAAAGCCAGGTATTTCTAAGTTCAAATGATGGTTTGCTTTTGAGTTCTACACTGTGCTAAAATAAATATAGTGGCTTTTCTTTTTTGCCTAAAAAGTGAAATTTATCTATTATAAAAGAGGATATTTATTTAGCCACTTATTACTTGAAAATCCTGTGCCTTACACAGTCTAGGAGTAGGTTTCTAAAATAGAGAACAATGATATATACATGTGTAGGAGAAAAGCGTATTATATAATTGAGGTCAAGAATATTTTTTCTATCTATTTTTCAATCCGTTTATCTTTGCTTATGGAAATATATTGGCTTTTTGACTATTCACTACTAATCTTCTCTTAAGTGAAACTTGCCATATCCAGTGACCTGAAAAAGTTTAACTCTGCCCCATAGAGCATGGCCTTTCAAGCAGCAATTAATTTTCTGGATATATTTAGGCAAATATGTATAAAAATATTTCAAAGTCATAATAAAAACATACATTTGTATTTTTAGTATTTTTAGTGTACTTTAGAGATGGAATATTCCTTGTTAAATATATCTTTGTCCTCATTGGTGAAATCTGGTAGAGATAAAATGGAAAATATAGGAAGTACTGAAATATTTCAGGATCAGGATTATAGCCAAACCAAGGATAACACTTTATAGTTGAGAAAGTTACCCATGTGCCTTTAATGTCTAAAGAAACTTTTAAATTTAGTGGAAAATATAAGTGGCTAAAATATAAAGAATTATGTGAACTACTTGACTTTATTTCTATATAACATAGCACAATTATTTAAAAGAGAATTGTCTGTTTTGCATGTCATGAGACTTTCTTGCTGATGGCCTTTGAAACTTAAAATTATAATGAAAAGAAGGCATCCCCTCACTGAAATGTCTAAATGAGGCAGTTTGATGGAGAAACAAGCACAAGATCTGCAGTGAGAACGCTGCAATTTAGGTCCCGCTTCTGTTTCTAAGCTTCTGTGTGGTTGTGAGAAAATCTCACTGTATATGGGCTGTCATTTTCTCATCTGTAAAATAAATGAATTGTTTTTAGTTGATAAAGGTATCAATTAGGATCCCAGCAATAGAGAAACAGTGTGTGTGTGAGTGTATGTATGTATGTATGTATGTGTATATATATGTATGTGTGTGTGTCTACATATAGTATATGTATATGCATATATGTGTGTCCATGTGTGTGTGCATGTGAGAGAGAGAGAGAGAGAGAGAGAGAGAGTGTGTGTGTGTGTGTGTGGAGAGAGAGAGAGAGAGAGAGAGAGAGAGAGGTACAAACTGACTGGGTAGGCATGTCCAAACTCTGCAGGGCCAGCCATTGCTAAGGGTAGGAAGCTTGAATTTTTAACTAGATGCTAAGCTGCAGTCCACAGGCAGAATTTTTTTTCTTCATAGTAACTTCATTTCCACTCTCAAAACCTTTCAACTGATTGAATTGGGCCTATCTAGATTGTCCAGAATAATCTCTTTACTTAAAGTCAACTGATGACGGAATTTAATTACACCTACAAAATATCCTCATGGCAACATCGAGATTAGTATTTGACTAAATAACTAGGTTATAATCTAACCAGGTAAACACAGAAAATTGGGCATCACAATTATTTCAAAACCCCTAGATTTCATGGTTCATCAAGTTAAATTAAAAAATAAAGAGGGATGATATTATTGGTGAGCTTTAATTTGCCCTATAAATCTATAATTTGAAAAGCACGTAATTGTTAAACAATTATTCCAAATAGTTCTTTAATGGAATATATTTAGTTTTTTGGAAAAGAAACCCTATTTTCATTTTTCTCATTTTATACCTGCTGTCACAGCACAGCTTTAGTTTGTGTAGCTTGGGAATCACTGGATGTCGTCATCTCCACTGTCACCTGCAACCCTCACATTCTCTGAGTCTATGAAACCAATCAAATGACATATGATTGCTGTATATATGTGGGGTTTTATTTTTGGAGTGGACCTGTTAAATATAAAAGTCACTATGTTGGTGACATTATCACAATGTGCTTATTAGCAAATTATAGAGTCATTAGCTAGAATGGTCTTGAGAAATTTGACTCTTAACCCTGGGTGTCAGTTTCTTCCTACAAAATGAGAGCAATGATGCTTTCTTGACTATGTCGCATTTTCCTATTTTTATGATTTATTGTGATATATAAATAATGAATGATGCATTGTAAAGACTCTGGATTATGTTATCTTCCCTTGAAAGGTGCTAAATTTTGTTCTATCAGGCACTTAATTACTGACACTTTTATAATTTGGTTTTATGTTTTGTTTAGGTAGGTCCATTTTGCTTTTGCTTTGATTTTTTAGGATAAATGAATTGTTTTTGGTTTTACCCTATTGCTTTAGTACAATTTAGTTCTAAAATTTACCTTTTATTTGCATTTTAATGTAATGTCTTATATGCTTTGAATTCTTGCTCATTTTGTAAACCTTGAGTTGTAAACATATTTACTTCTGAAGTGGACAGCACCTACAATTTCTGCTCACATGTTTCTGTTTTTTTTTTCTTTTAATCTTTTTAATTGTTTATTTTATTGATTTTATAGAGGGAGGAAGGAAGAGAGAAAGAGAGAGAGAGAGATGGGCATCAGTCTGTTCCTGTATGTGCCCTGACTGGGGATGGAACCAGCAACCTCTGAGGTTCGGGATGATGCTCCAACCAACTGAGCCATTAGACCAGGGCTTTCTTTCTTTTTTTAAAGATAGTATTTAATGATTTTAAAGAGGGGTAGGGAGAGAGAAGCATCAACTTGTAGTTGATTGCCTCTCATATGTGCCTTGACCATAATGCCAATGTTAGTGCCCTAGGTCAATGCTCCATCCACTGTGCCACTGCAGGTCAGGCAGTCAGTTTTCTCATTATTGATTCTATCTCAGTTCTTATACATTCAACTACACATACCTAATTGTCAAAAATGATTGAAAGGAAGCTTATTTTTTATGCCTGATAATTAGTAAGCAATACATATATTTTAGATAAATAATTACATTAGATTTTATTCAATAATTATATTGCATATACTACTGAGCAGGTATTAAGCTGGTGATGGTGTTAGAAAGTAAACATATGAAAAAATTAGTTCTTTACTTCAAAGAGCTTTCACTGTAGTAGTAAAATTCTTATGCTGCCACATCAAGAAAGAAATATGTCTGCCAATTTGCTGTTCACTTTTCCGCTACAATGCCCTTCTTAGATGTATACAATTGTGTTCAATGGAGGACATTTTTCTCTACATATCTATAAAACGCTAATTTCTACCCAGCTAACTGATAGCTAGTTTTATTCTATGCCTTTATTTACAGAGTTGATTGAAGAAGAATAGTTTGAAAAAGTATGTTTATAAATAAGAATTTTTTGTTGTTTTTTACTTTTCACCATTTTAATCAATTCTTTGTAACAAATTGCCTTTCCTACCTCTATTTCATTTCTAGAAGAGAAATCATGTTAATTAACTGTTACATTCAAGGTAAATATCTTCAGAATTTTGGTGGTTCACAAACAAACTAGACTGTGTGGGTGACAGATATTTCTTGCCCTGAACTCATTCTGCTGAAATTGACATTCTTTTTGGAAATCAGAGAAAGAGGTTTGATTAATTGCTGGCTAAAGAACTTTGAAGAGAAAGCTTTATTGTGGGTTTCTCTTCAAAAACTGGGACTGGAGTATTAAAACTGAATGGAAGAGAAAATTATGCTAAGCAAAATAAGCCAGTCAGAGAAAGACAAGCACCATATGATTTCACTCATGAGTGGAATCGGATGAACAAAATGAACTAACAAGTGACAGAGAGACAGACTAATAGTGAGCAGGCTAACAGCTGTCAGGGCAGTATGGGGCTAGGTGAGGGGGTGGCGGAATTGAGTAAAAAAAGACAATAAAAAAAAAGCTCATGGACAAGGACAACAGTGTATGATTGCTGGGGCGATGGAAGAGAGTATGGGGAAATAAATGGTGATAGGTGAAGATTTGACTTGAGGGGGGCTGAAGAACACACAATACGGTGGACAGAAATGTGTTGTAGATTGGGCACCTAAAACCTGTATAAATTATGTTAACCAATGAAATTCAGTTAAAGCCTAAAAGAATAAAATTAGAGAAAAAAAGAATGGAAGAATTTATATCAAGAGCCACTATGTCTGACCAGGTGGTGGTGCAGTGGATAGAGCATCGGACTGGGATGTGGAGGACCCAGGTTTGAGACCCCAAGGTCGCCAGCTTGAGCACGGGATCATCTGGTTTAAGAAAGGCTCACCAGCTTGAGCCCAAGGTCACTGGCTCGAGCAAGGAGTCACTCGGTCTGCTGTAGCCCCCAGGTCAAGGTATATATGAGAAAATCAATCAAGGAACAACTAAAGAGCTGCAACAAAGAATTGATGTTTTTTATTTCTCTCTCTTCCTGTCTGTCTGTCCCTATCTGTCCCTCTCTCTGACTCTCTCTGTCTCTGCCAAAAAAAAAAAAAAAGAAAGAAAAAGAAAAAAAACAGAGGCACTAGAACTCTGGAGAAATTATTATATAAGAATCTTTTCTTACCTTTAGCTATGCAAATATTTAGCTATACTCTGGACTTTCATATAATTCCTGCAAAAAATTAGAAACTTCTGTTGAAGTCATTTTTGAAGGATTTAATGAAAAATTGAAATGTATAAGCTATCAATGGATGCACATAGGATAATGATGTCAAATATGACTTTATTTCAAGTTATGTTCGATTTTCTGGTCTGTTTCTTAAGAAACAGCATTGTAATATGTATTTAAGTTTCCTGTAACTTTTTCTTTCAGGAAAATTTTAGGAGTGTTAGTCTGAATTCAGGACATAGACCTAATTGACAAAATAAGTCTCAGGCATGGCCCTGATGGTGAAGGCTTTGTATAACGAAAATATCAGATTCCTCTTTCAAAAAATTAAACACTCCCAGACAGATGAAACTTTGCTGTGCTCTGGTAATGCTACATTAGAATTGAAAATCTTAATACCAGTATCATTTCCAGGAGATTCTAATACTATAATCTCTAATACACAAATAAGAGTGTGATGATAGTTTTACCATGATAAAATAGAACAAAAATTTACAAAAATATTATTATTTCTCATAAGAGTATAATCAACTTTCTTGAACAAGCAATAAGGATTAGTTTCCAAAGAAACTCAAAAGCAAGGGCTATCTACCTATATTCTTTAGAAAAAATTTCCATTAAAATAGGAAAATAAATTATTCTTACTTAAATCTATACAGTTAGGCAAGTATTAAATTTACTAAAAATATTCCGAGATTGAACAGAAAGAATATAAATGTATGTATGTATGTATGTATATGTGTGTGTGTGTGTGTGTATGTATAAGTTTGTGTTTATATATGTGTGTGTATGTATATATATATGTGTGTGTGTGTGTGTGTGTGTGTGTATTCTAATATTTGCCATAACATTTAACCTTATATTGGACCATTGTATTAACCAAAGTGCAAAAATATTATCATTAGGATAGATTATGCTAAGAGAAAATAGTGTTTTGAGTTTTATTACTATTGTCTGTCACAGGATGTCAGAATGCAATTATTAGGTATTATTGACCAGTCTAAATATTGCCTAGTTAATGACTGTTTAATAAAATTTAATTGACATAGAAGATTAGGGACTGTCTAACTTATTTATTACAGATATTTAATAAAGTGTTTTCTGTCTAGAGTATTTGTGAAACAAAGAGTAAACAAGGAAACATTATTAAAACCAATGGTTTAAATTCATTTAAGTAGTTCTTCATTCAGATTTAAAAATGTTCTGAACTAAAAAAGAACTTTATCATCACTTCACTTTTTTTTTTTTTAATAAGAGGATATGTTTATCTAAACGATAACAAAAATTGCAGTTAAGGCCTGGATAATTCAGATTTATTAGACAAGTCTGATTGATATTTTTTAGAAGTTTTCAGTTATATTCAATCTAGCTGCCCTCATAAGGACCTAATGGTGTTTTATATAATCAATAAGTGTTTGTTGA
This sequence comes from Rhynchonycteris naso, assembly GCA_037038555.1. Taxonomy (NCBI): domain Eukaryota; kingdom Metazoa; phylum Chordata; class Mammalia; order Chiroptera; family Emballonuridae; genus Rhynchonycteris; species Rhynchonycteris naso. The sequence goes on from CM072995.1 coordinate 301,961,817, forward strand.
ATAAATAAATGCAAAATGTTGTCAATTCTTCCTGTAAAATATATCTCAGATATTTCTGGGTTTTTTTTGTTGTTGTTGTCGTTGTTGTTGTTTTTACATATCTACTACCACTCTCCTGGTCTAATCATATATTTTAAATAATCTCCTCTCAGCACTTTTGATTCAAAATGAAGTGTCCAGAACTTTCTCTAAAAATGTACATCACAGATTATATCATTGTTCAGTCCTTTCTCTTTTTACTAAGAAGCAAATTGAAAACCCTTACATTAAAAGTCACTTACTAGTCACTACATTGACACATACTGAAGGTTAGCTCCAATCACATTGACCCCCTTTTTCCCTTCAATTTATAACCCAAGACTTTTTAGCTTATATTTAGAAGTCAGTACATTTTAACTACCTTTGTCTAATTTCTCCTGTGCCTCCACCTCTGCCTGTGGCAAGCACAAATCTGATCTCTGTTTTATGAGTTGATTTTTTTATTTTTAGATTCTACATGTAAATGACTACATAAAGTATTTGTCTTTCTCTGACTTATTTCACTTAGCACAATGCCTTCCAAGTTCATCCATTTTGTCACAAATGGCAGGATTTCCATCTTTTGGGGGCTAATTATGCATTTACATTAACCTGAGATACTTTGTGCAGAAGTTCTGAAGTAGAAGTCATCCAAAATGGAAATGTTAAATGAGACTTAAATTAAGAATAAGTACATTTCTGAGACGAAAGATGGCGATGGAGTAGGTGGACGTACCAACTTCCAACTCCCAGAACCAAAGTGCATTATAACTCAATTTTAAGAACCATCATCTGGATAAACCAACTTTGAACTAAACTAAGTGGACTCTTCAACCAAGGAACACTGCAGAAGCCACATTGAGACTGGTAGGAATAGCGAAAACTCGAAGAGGGTTGCCCAGCTCCCCGGAGCAAACGGCAGCCCGGAGAGACCTGCGTGGTGGGAGGAGAGTTTGGCAGAGAAGGAGGGACCTGGGTCCCAGGAACCAAGCCCCAGACTGCAGTCCCAGTACCTAGAAGAGGCGTATGGACAGTATTGAGCTGTGAAGCAAGTGAGGATACTGTTTGTGAGAAAGAGACAGTTTCCTCAGACCCAAGAATCTTTTCAAAAGGACAGCGTAGAAACCCTCTCTCACAACCATGCACCCGGGGCTCCGAGGAATGGGGACAGAGGAGAGGAACAGAGCAGCGGGAACAGAGAGTGGACTGAAGGCATGAGGACACTCTGAGGGACAGCCACCCTAACCCCTGGGCTAAGTCATTTCCCTAATCGAAAATGAATATTTCCTCTGGAACTAGCAATACGAGCAAAGGGAGACAGGACACTAGCCAAACAAGCTCTCCCGCGGCAATTAGAGCAGAGCTGCTTAGAGGGAGGGAGCTCCCAAGCCTACAGTGTGGAGACTTAAGACACTGCTAAAGCGTTGCTGAAGCGATGTTGGCAGTAGGACGCTGAAAAGCGGTCCTGTCAGCATGGGCGGAGGCACAACTGATGTGAGCTGGATCTAGCCCAGCAGGGGTGGAGGGGACGCGCGAAAGCGGTCCGGCAGCTGCAGGCCACCTGTGACCCCACTTGTGGGGAAAAATATGGGCAGAGATCAGCTCTGCGAACCTGCACAAGCCGGCCCTGACAACGGGGACGGGGCTAGGACCAGGAACGGGCGAGGGGCTCGTGGCTTAGCTCACGCTGCCAACTCCACCCGGACGGAGAAATCACGGTGGTTTAAAATCCTACGTGCGCACCAATGCGGCTAAGCTCATGCTACTAGCCCCGCCCGGCCAAAGAAACCCTGGTGGTTTGCAAACCTAGGTGCCCGCGAGCTGGCTTTCGTGGCTGAGCTCATGCTACTAACCCCGCCTGGCCAGAGAAAACCCGGCGGCTGGCCACCCTACGTGCGCGAGCTAGCGCCGAACGTGGGGCGTGGTAGAGTCCGGATCGTTCGGAAGCTAGCAGCTGAGCTAACGCCAGCAAACACGCCGGGCCCAATATACCGCAGTTTGTGACGCTATGCAGGAGGGCCCCAGCCTCGAGGAGGGGGCTAAATTCTGGACAGGCAAAGGCTCACAGCTGAGAGCACGTCAAAAGCCCCGCCCAACCCGCAAAACTGTGGCGAGCAGGCTCTGACTGCAGGGGCTGGGCGTAAGCCTTCTGGAAACGGGCTGGTTCCGCAGCTGAGCAAAGGTGCTGACCTCTGCCCTTGGTGCTAAGGCTAGTGGCTTGAGTGACAGCCCCTCCAGTGGAAGAGAGGTGGAAATCACAGCAAAAGCTGCAGTAGACTGTCACTGGCAACGAACATTCCCAACCACCCTAGGCAGCGGCAGAGGGGGTTGAAGGCCTGCAGACAGACCACACCTAGAGAACACAAAGAGAACACCTACTGGACTCCAGTGCCCACAACTTACCTATACACAGATAAAATGGGCAGGCAGAGGAATACAAACCAAATGAATCAAGAGAAATCCCCAGAGAAGGACCTGAATGAACCAGATATAACCAAACTACCAGAAGCAGAATCTAAAATAATGATAGTTAGGATGTTCAAAGAAATTAGAGCAACAATGGATAGTCACTATGAACACCTAAATAAAGAGATAACAAGTATAAAGAACAAAATTGAAATAATAAAAAAGAATCAGACAGAAATGACAAATACAGTATCAGAACTGAAGACCACAATGGAAGGAATTAAAAGCAGGATGAATCATGCTGAGGATCGAATCAGTGAGTTAGAAGACACAATAAACAAAGGCACAGAAGCAGAGAAGAAAAAGGAAAAGAGACTCAAAAAATGTGAGAAAACTCTAAGGGAGCTCTGTGACAACATGAAGAGAAACAACATTCACATCATAGGGGTGCCTGAAGAAGAGGAAAGAAGACAGAAAATGGAAACTTTGTTCAATCAAATCATAGCAGAAAACTTCCCTAAATTAAGGCTGGGAAACATTCCACATGTTCAAGAAGCACACAGAACTCCATTAAAGAGAAACCCAAAAAGATCTACACCAAGACACATCATAGTTAAAATACCAAAGCTAATGGATAAAGAAAAAATCTTAAAAGCTGCTAGGGGAAAAAAGGCAATCACCTACAAAGGAGCCTCCATAAGGATGACATCGGACTTCTCAACAGAAACACTTGAGACCAGAAGGGAATGGCAAGATATAATCAAAGTAATGCAGAACAAGAACCTACAACCAAGACTACTCTATCCAGCAAGACTAACATTTAAAATTGAAGGAGAAATAAAGAGCTTTCCAGACAAAGAAAGCCTCAAGGAATTCATTAAAACCAAACCAATTCTGCAAGAGATACTAAGGGGCCTCTTGTGAACAGTTCAAAGGGAGGAAAGAATAGAGCAAAAGAAGAATACAGCTTTAAAGAATAAAATGGCAACAAACAACTACATATTAATAATAACCTTAAATGTAAATGGATTAAATGATCCAATCAAAAGACATAGGGTAGCTGCGTGGATAAAGAAACAGGACTCATACACATGCTGTCTATAAGAGACACACCTTAAAACAAAAGAAGCACATAGACTGAAGGTAAAAGGATGGAAAAAAATATTTCATGCAAATGGAAATGAAAAAAAAGCCAGGGTAGCAGTACTTATATCGGACAAAATGGACTTTAAAACCAAGACTGTAGTAAGAGATAAAGAAGGACACTACATAATGATAAAGGGAACAATTCAACAGGAAGATATAACTATTATAAATATCTACGCACCAAATATAGGAGCCCCGACATACATAAAGCAGACTTTGATGGACATAAAAAGCAAGATTAACAGCAATACTATCATAGTAGGGGATTTCAATACCCCACTAACAACACTGGATAGATCCTCAAGAAAGAAAATCAATAAACAGCAGACTTAAAGGATACACTAGATCAACTTGATTTAATAGATATCTTCAGAACTTTTCACCCTAATGCAGTAGAATATACATTCTTCTCAAGCGCTCATGGTACGTTTTCTAGGATAGACCACATGTTAGGACACAAAAATGGTCTCAATAAATTTAAGAAGATTGAAATCATATCAAGCATTTTCTCTGATCACAATGCCATGAAACTAGAAATTAACCACAAAAGAAAAAATGAAAAATACTCAAACACTGGGAAACTAAATAGCATGATATTAAATAATGAATGGATTAACAATGAGATCAAAGAAGAAATAAAAAAGTTTCTAGAAACAAATGATAATGAGCATACATCAACTCAAAATTTATGGGACACAGCAAAAGCAGTACTAAGAGGGAAGTTCATTTCACTACAGCCATATCATAAGAAGCTAGAAAAAGCTCAAATAAGCAATCTGACCCTGCATCTAAAAGAACTAGAAAAACAACAACAAATAAAACCCAGGACAAGTAAAAGGAAGGAAATAATAAAGATCAGAACAGAAATGAATGACATAGAGGCTAAGAAAACAATACAGAAGATCAGTGAAATCAGAAGCTGGTTCTTTGAAAAGGTAAACAAGATTGATGAACCTTTAACTAGACTCACCAAGAAAAAAAGAGAGAGGTTTCAAATAGATAAAATTAAAAAAGGACAGTGGAGAAATAACAACTGATACAATAGAAATACAAAGCATTGTAAGAAAATACTATGAAGAACTATATGCCCAAAAATTAAACAACCTAGGTGAAATGGACAAATTTCTTGAATCATATAAAATTCCAAAAATCAATCTGGAAGAATCAGAACACCTAAACAGACCAATTACAACAAATGAGATCGAAACAGTTATCAAAAAACTCCCAAAAAAGAAAAGTCCTGGGCCTGATGACTTCACAAGTGAATTCTATCAAAAATTCAAACGAGAACTAACTCCTCTCTTCCTCAAGCTATTTCAAAAAATTCAAGAGGAAGGAAGACTTCCAAACTCCTTTTATGAGGCGAGCATAATTCTGATCCCAAAACCGGGCAAAGACAACACAAAGAAAGAAAATTATAGGCCTATATCCCTGATGAATTTTGACGCTAAAATTTTCAACAAAATATTAGCCAACCGGATCCAGCAATATATGAAAAAAATTATACACCATGATCAAATGGGATTTATTCTGGAGAGGTAAGGCTTGTTTAATATTCGCAAATCAATCAATGTGATTCATCACATAAACAAAAGGAAGGACAAAAATCACATGATAATTTCAATAGATGCAGAAAAAGCATTTCATAAAATCCAGCACCCATTCATGCTAAAAACTCTCAGTACAGTGGGAATACAAGGAACATTCCTTAACATCATAAAGGCCATCTACGACAAACCCACAGCAAACATCATACTAAATGGACAAAAATTAAAAGCAAACCCCTTAAGATCAGGAAACAGGCAGGGTTGCCCACTTTCACCACTCTTATTCAACATAGTTCTGGAAGTCCTAGCTATAGCAATCAGACAAGAAGAAGAAATAAAAGGCATCCAAATTGGAAAAGAAGTAAAACTGTCACTATTTGCAGATGATATGATATTGTATATAGAAAACCCTAAAGTCTCAGTCAAAAAACTACTGAACCTTATAAATGAATTCAGCAAGGTGGCAGGATATAAAATTAATACGCAGAAATCAGAGGCATTTCTGTATACCAACAATGAACTGTCAGCAAAAGAACTTAAGGAAACAATCCCCTTCACTATTGCAGCCAAAAATATAAAATACCTAGGAGTAAATTTAACCAAGGAGGTTAAGGACTTGTACTCAGAAAATTATAAAACATTGATAAAAGAAATCAAGGAAGATACAAACAAGTGGAAGCATATACCGTGCTCATGGCTAGGAAGAATAAACATCATTAAAATGTCTATACTACCCAAAGCAATTTATAAATTCAATGCAATACCAATTAAAATACCAATGACATACTTTAAAGATATAGAAAACATATTCCAAAAATTTATATGGAACCGAAAAGAACACGAATAGCCTCAGCAATCCTAAAAAGAAAAATAAAGCAGGAGGTATCACTCTGCCGGATATCAAGGTCTACTACAAGGCCATTATACTCAAGACAGCTTGGTGCTGGCATAAGAACAGACACATTGATCAATGGAACAGAACAGAGAACCCAGAAATAAACCCGCCGCTTTATGGACAACTGATATTTGACAAAGGAGGAAAGATACAATGGAGTAAAGACAGCCTCTTTAACAAATGGTGTTAGGAAAATTGGACATCTACCTGCAAAAAAAATGAAACTAGACCATCAACTTACACCATTCACAAATACAAATTCAAAATGGATAAAAGACTTAAACATAAGCCGTGAAACTATAAGCATCTTAGAAGAAAACATAGGCAGCAAGCTTTCCGACATCTGTAGCAGCAATATATTTGCTGATTTATCTCCACTGGCAAATGAAATAAAAGGCAAGATAAACAAATGGGACTATATCAAACTAAAAAGTTTTTGCACAGCTAAAGACAATAAGAACAGAATAAAAGACAAACCACACAGTGGGAGAACATATTCGACAGCATGTCGGATAAGGGGTTAATAACCAAAATTTATAAAGAACTTATAAAACTCAACACCAGGAAGACAAACAATCCAATCAAAAAATGGGCACAAGAAATGAATAGAAATTTCTCCAAAGAAGACATACAGATGGCCAAAAGACATATGAAAAAATGCTCAACATCACTAATCATTAGAGAAATGCAAATTAAAACCACAATGAGATATCACCTCACACCAGTCAGAATGGCACTCATCAGCAAAACAACACAGAATAAGTGCTGGCGAGGATGTGGAGAAAAGGGAACCCTTCTGCACTGCTGGTTGGAATGCAGACTGGTGCAGCCACTGTGGAAAACAGTTTGGAGATTCCTCAAAAAATTAAAAATCAAACTGCCTTTTGACCCGGCCACCCCACTTGTAAGAATATACCCTAAGAACACCATAAGCATGTTCGAAAAGAAGAAATGCAACCCCATGTTTGTGGCAGCATTGTTCACAATAGCGAAGATCTGGAAACAGCCCAAGTGTCTGTCAGAAGACGAGTGGATTAAAAAGCTTTGGTACATATATACTATGGAATACTACTCGGCCATAAGAAATGATGACATCGGATCATTTACAACAAAATGGTTGTACCTTGATAACATTATACAAAGTGAAATAAGTAAATCAGAAAGAAAAAACTGAGAACAGCATGAATTCATACATAGGTGGGACATAAAAGTGAGACTATGAGACATGTACAAGAGTGTGGTGGTTACGGCGTGGGCGAAGGGAGGGGAGGGTGGGAAAGGGAGAAGGGTAGGGGCACAAGGAAAACCAGATAGAAGGTGACAGAGGACAATTTGACTTTGGGTGATGGGTATGCAACACAATTGAATGATAAGATAATCTGGAGATGTTTTCATTGTACATATGTACCCTGATTTATTGGTGTCACCACATTAAAGTTAATAATAAAAAAATGAATAAGTACATTTCTCAGGCTCTGATTTTAACTTTACTGACAATCAGTTCAATCTGCCATGTGAAAGAGTTTAAAAAAATATAAAAGACTCAGGAAGCTATTTGTGTTGAGTAACACAGTGTAACACATGTGCACGTGTGTGTGCGCACACACATACACACACACACACACACACAAATATTTCTTGGCCAGGATAAGCTTAGCTGAAGGTTAGATAATGATAATACTAGGTAGGGTCTAGCTAAATATCTTTTCAATATTGTATTTTTGTTAGCTCCATATTTTTAATATTTTCATTTCTTTAATTATGTGGATTATTGACACTAAGTCAGCATTTCTCAACTGCCAGTCCACCAGAAATTTTGTACTAGTCCACAAAAGAGTTAACCACCATGATGTTGTACAAAGATTATAGAACCAATCTTTATACTACATCAAAGTAGTTAACTCTTTTCAGCAGGAAATTTCTGGTGAGCCAACCCTGGTCCACTGACTGACAGTTGAAAATCACTGTTCTAAATTACTTTTCACTGTTTGGGAAAGAATAGTTTGGTTGTACAACTTAATTACAACAAAATATTTGTCTAGTTAGTAAAAAGGGATGAATAAAAAGACAGCTATTTCCTTATAGCAATAAATACTAAATCTCTCCCAATTTTATATGTACTGTATTTTTCACTCCATAAGATGCACCTGACCATAAGACACACCTAGGGTTTTAAGAAGGAAAATAAGAAAAAAAATATTCTGAGCCAAATGGTGTGTTAAAATATTTAATAAAGTATACCACAATAATATTTCAACAATGTAAACTCAACAGTAGTATTAACAACAATTAGCACTGTTATTAACAAATGAGAAGAGACTTTAATGTTCAAATACTCTTCTAGTTGTCCAGGAACCCACAACAGCTAAAAAAAATTTTTTTGCTCCATAAGACACATAAGCATTTTCCCCTCTACTTTTGGGGAAAAAGAAGTGTGTCTTATGGAACAAAAAATAGGTATAGGTACCACATGTTCTTTATCTAATTATCTAACAATGGGCACTTAGGTTGCTTCCATATCTTGGCTTTTGTAATTAATGCTCTAGTAAACATAAGGTGCATATATCTTTTTGAATTAGTGTTTTTCATTTCTTTGAATAAAGAAGTGGAATTACTGGGTCATAAGATAGTATTGTTATTTCAAACTATATATCCTTAAGTCATTGCTTCATTTATTGGTCTTCATCACAATGTAGTTTAGATGCTCTGCTCTCTTCCAAATTTAAGCTTTATCATTCTTCATTGCTATGTGTAGAATTTTGGCAAGGCTTAACAATTTTTTCATAGATACTTTACACAGTAAACATAATGCTGTGTATTGCAGATTATCTCATATGAACTCAGTTGGTTCAACTTGGTGAGCAGAGGAGTGGTTTTACATTGCAAACATCCTGAGGACGAACTACACAGAGGAGAAAAAAAATGATAAAACACATTTAATTTCAAGTTAATTCACTGAGCCAGTAAGAGCTACTTCATTTATTACTTCATGATAGTCCCGGATAAGACCTAAGAACCAAATACAGTCTACCACCTGTTTTTGCAAGTAAGGTTTATTGGAAACAGCCATGTTTACATGTTTATGCCTTGCCAAGAGCTGCCTTTGCACTACAATGGCAGCATTAAGTAGCTATGACAATGACTACAGTGGCCACAAAGCCTAAAATATTTACTGTCTGAGCCTTTAATGAAAAATTTTCCAAACCCTGCAGTAGTTTAATACTCTCACTTTATATCAGATGGCATTGGATGCTTAGATAATATTTTCAATTAAGAATTTTCCATGGACTCTGAATATTGTTACAGGCTCAGAAGTGAAAGATTTCACCGATCAGTTTCACTAAGACAGCCATAAACTAGAAGGTTCTTAAACAACCTAAAGGAGTTAATAAGTTTTCAAAAGGCCAGTTTTAACCTCCATATACGTATGATCATACTGAATCTAGAGCAGTGATAAAGAATAAAAATTGGGTCAGGGATGGTTGACTGTATTTGAAATGAAAGACTGCTAGGTGGGACCCTGGCAAACACACAAAAATCTTGGCCTTCATAGAAACCTTCCTATTCAATCATGTATTTGGGAGAAACCAGTCCATCAGGCACAGGTAGTTACGGAGAGCTGGAATAAAAAGTACCTCAGAAATTGCACATCCAGGTGAGAATAAAAGGACTTAAAGGAAGGCAATGCAGGGGCCAAACATTCAGAGAGAAAACTAAGAAATAAGAGCTCATGAAGGGGGTGCAAGAAAGAATGGAAAAAGAAATAGATGGGAAGCATCAGCACAGAGTAATCATGGTACTTAGGTTTTCTTCATGAAAAGGACAAATTTCCTGGCTAGGCGTTTATAGCACAGCAAGCCTCTGTATTGAATGGGAATTTTTCAAACAACATCTGTGCCTTGCCCTCACACTGATTGAACCTTCTCTCTCACTAAGTACAAGCTCGTTTAGATCCTGCCTGTTTTTATCCTTACTTTCTTTTTCTGTTCTTAGAACTAATGTCCTTTGAATTAACCAGCCAATAACTTAAAAAACTACTTTTGCTACCTGAGTCTGGTGGAGTCAGAATGATATTTGATGTCTTTATTTTTATTTCTTTTGGATCCTCTTCTATCCAGTATTGTGAGTTGAATTCAGTCCCACTTCATAGGGCCAATTCTTGATACTGCTCTTTAGTTTTTCATACTCACTTCATATATACCAGAACTGTGATTCTAAATCTAGCATGTCCAATGTTTTTCCTTAATGATTTTGTGATATAATACCCCTTTAGTATCCCAATGGAATTGATAAAGACTACATGGAAAAGACTGACAGCTGTCAGGGGAGGGAGGTTGTAGGGACTGGATGAAGGAAGGTGAAGGGGTAAAGTAAAATAAATCCAGATATGTCTAATACACTGACACAGACAACAGTGTAGTGATAGAGGAAATGGGGAGTGACAAGATAGGTGGAAGTGGACAAAGTGAGGGAAAATGGGGATGAAAAGAGATTTTGCTTGGGGCAATGGGCACACAATGCAGTGTGCAGATGGTGTTTTATTAAGTTGCATACTTGAAACCTTTATGGTTTTGCAAAACAATGTTCCCCAATAAATTCAATAAAAAATAAATTTAAATTAAAAAAGACTTATTTATATTACTCAAAATCAAAATAATATCTGAATATTAATCAACAAGAAAAATTGAAAAAATATGTTTTGTCATTCAGAATGTATATGCTTTTAGTATAGCCACATTATAATATGTAATAAAATTGATCATATGCTTCTTTTTATAGATAGAATGAATGTTAATGAATTAGCCATAAATTCAAATTGATCATTACATGATGACTCAAATGTCAAAAACTGGCATTGCTACCCATGATGTGATTTTTCTAGAAGTGAATAATTCATGTTAACATGCCTACAAAATAAGTCTTCCATTTTTCCTCAAAAACTTAATAAATATTAAAATTCAGAAAAACTTTAGATTTAAATGTTTCATAGATATATGTTTTAGGTTTTTATTTCTGCATGTTTTGTGCATTAAAAAATATTCATAAATACATTTATAAGTTCCATGGAGTACAGTACAATGTTTTGATAAGTGGGATATTCCAGAATACTGTAGCAATACTAGTGTCCTTGCTTATTACTACCCCACCCTTGGCAGTAATGACCCCACACTGTGATGACATAGAATACATTGAGGATTTGTATCCTATTAAGATCAAATGAGGATAAAAGGACATAGCCTTCTTATTGTCTGCTCCTACCTTGATGCTATTGTTTTAGAGATGTCACTAAAAGAGCTTCACACTGTGGAGTACTGGGAAAATTCTAGAAGGAAAACTATGTTTTGAACATAAATGATTTCTAAGGCTTAAGTTTACTGAGGATTGAAGGCAGAAAACAAGAAAGGGGTTAATTATGACTGGAGGGAATACATCAATGAGAAAGAGAATAGTCTGGCCATGGGTGCCATGGTTATTTGGATATATAGATCATTATTTCATGCATATAATACTGAATGTAACAATAGGTTTAGAGTAGACAATAAATACTGATAATTTGCATCTGTCATTGTAGATAAAAGAAACAGAGCAGTTGTTGAGCACTTCATTAGTTTGTATTTGGAGTCTCTGTTCAAAACATTGATAATGATACTAACAACTCAATAACAACCAATGAATTTCTCAAGGATGATAATCATATTCATGAATTTTCCTTCTATTTAAATTTCAATTAGATATTTCATGTGTCTGTTTATTTCTGCTCAAGCCTGAAGCATAGGTTATTATCAGTAAAAAGTGAGGTTTCCGAGGTGAAATACAAAATGGTGAAATCCCACTCTGTAAATTCCAAGAGTATTATATTTATTAATGTACTTCTGAAGCCTCAAATAAAGGCATGACATAGACATGATAGAAAAAAAGCAAATAGTATATTAATTAGAAGTGAACAGGATAGTTCATGGATTTGTAATATCTTTATCTATAGAAATATATGTAGGAAAACTGGCCATCATTACAATTCTTTTTCTTATCTCCTACTTTTTTATCCTTCTTCTTACCACTCATGCTAGTTCTCAAATATTCTCCCTTTATTTTGTCTCTTTATGAAAATTTAATATGTTGGCTTTTACTGTCAATTTTAGCATTTCTAATTTCTCTCATAGTATGAAGTAATGTCAAAATGTCTTATTCTAAAATTTCAATCAGCCTGACCAGGCAGTGGCACAGTGGATAGAGTGTCAGACTGGGATGCGGAAGACCCAGGATCGAGACCCCGAGCTTGCCAGCTTGAGTGCGGGCCCATCTGGCTTGAGCAAAAGCTCGCCTACTGGGACCCAAGGGTTCTGGCTCCAGCAAGGGGTTGCTCGATCAGCTGAAGGTCCGAGGTCAAGGCACATGTGAGAAAGCAATCAATGAACAGCTAAAGGTGTTGCAACAGCAACGAAAAACTAATGATTGATGCTTCTCATCTCTCTAGGTTCCTGTCTGTCTGTCCCTATCTATTCCTCTCTCTGACTCTCTCTCTGTCCCTGTAAATAAATAAATAAGTAAGTAAAAATAAAATTTCAATCAGAGAAATGTCATATTAAAATCTTAAGGCTTATCAGAGATTATGAGCTTTAGCTTTCATTGACTTATCACTATTTTTCCAAAAAGACCAAAGAGATAATGCACATGAAAATGAGGCAGGTTAGTTGGTAAAAGGGACCTGCAATCAGGGAAACCCAAGTGCTGGATACCTGGCCACACCTGTTCTGTCTCTGCTGTGGAGTACCACCTGAGGTTAGGGCTAGAATTGAATATAAGCAAAAATAGAAGCTAAGCCTGAATCTTTCAGTCAGACCTGGGATAAATCACTTAACACATATATCCATTTCTTTGTTTTTAAGATAACAAATGCTTGTTTTCTCCCAGAAAGTACAGCGCTAATAAAGTATTATTTTTCTTTTAAGAATAATGATTATGGGGCATTTATTCCCTAAGTCACTATCTATCAGGAGATGGGAAAGCATCCATAATAGTTGCCTTTATTTAAAATGATTTATTGGTAATGCTGAATATACATATTTCCGCAAGCTTGAGCAGAACAACAAAATTTGATGTTTGAGATTTATTTTTACACTCAGATAAAATTTTAAGTGTGCCACAGCAATTAAAATATGGGGAAAGCCTTTGTTCCAATTTAGACCCTTTACAAAGTTTAAAGACATATCACCATCTCTCCAACATGAAATAGTCCCCAGCTGGGAAACTCCCACAGTAACACAGTGAGGACAGAGTCAGGTTGGAAAGCTTGTCTATAGAAATCACCTAGGAATTTTATAAGGCCAAGGACAGGAAAGACATTTATATTAAAGATATACTAGTTTTGGGGGTAACTGATTATTGCTAGGAACAATGACATCCGACTTGGATTCCTTGGAGAAGAGACAAAAGCCACAATGCTCATTAAAGTTACCAGCAAAGAAAACGGCTAATAAATTAGAAACTTTTTTAAAATGGAAAAGATAAGATCTGGACATTAGTAGGTGAAACCTATAATTGGCTGCCTCCTAGGAATTCTTGCCAAAGGGAGCAGTTGACTCTGGTTCGTGGATATTAGGTGCAATGTGGGATTCTCAGGCTGTGCTTGTTGTTTTGGTACCTTCTCCAGCCCCAGGATTCAACAACCCTAGCTCACCAAATTCACATGAAGTATCTTTTTACATTTCACTAAGCATAAATTTACTAAGATTTGTAGAAGATTTCTGAAGCAGCTCTTCCATTAGATAACTCCATCAGTTTTACATTTTCCTCCACCTTACACACACATCTGTTTTTCACATTTGGTGTCATTTGAATCAATGTTAAAAGCTAAAATACAGGGGTAAGTAAGCAAATGTAGGTTTACAGTTGTGAGTACACAAAACACAGTATTTATTCTTGTATTATTATTTAATATTGTATTATTTATTGGTATTACAACTCTAAACCTACATTTTTCAATTCCTGGATATTCAAACTTGGGAGGAATGAAAGAAGAGTATACCTTTAAAACGATTTAGAGTTAGAAATTCCTCCATGTGATTTCCGCACAGTGTAAAATGAAGTGAAATATATATATATATATATATATATATATATATATATTATTTTAATCTCTGTGTCAATACTAATCTCTGTGTCAGATATTAAACAATATCTCAAAAGCACCAATATGAAGACCAATATTACTATCTTAGAAGATTAGTGATATGTATTGATTTAGGTTTCATGTCACTAAGAGGAGCCTAACCTGGAAGCTACAAAATATGTCCTAGTGAATTTTCAACAGTGATCTTCTATGAAGAACTGTACATAGAAAGGCAATAAGCTGACATGGGCTTCTGCCCCTTATTCTGTCAAATATAACAGAGCAGCATTGAATTAATCACTTTTCTTGATTGACTGATTTTAATATTCCCTTCAGCTCTAACCTTCCTCATTACTTTGTATACAAACACATTTCTCTATAATAGATGTGACCTCTATTATACTGGAAGATTTAGGAACTAGTCATGTGTTCTCTAGCCAATAGTACAAAATTAGTCATGTTAAGAATGCAGGTATAAATGATAGCAGTAAAAATGGCAGAGTAGGCAATTCTGGGGGATCCATTTCTCCCCAAAATACTTAAAGGTCTAGCCAAAACTGTCAGAATCTTGCCAGAACTCAACAAGATACCATACACTCCCAACCATGGTTATGTTTTCCACAGTTTTGCTTTCCATAGTTTCATGGTCCAAAAATATTGAATTGAAAATTTTAAAAATTATTAAGTTTTAAATTGTGCACTAAATACTTGTGCACTAAAATTCACAGCAGCCCAATGGACAATAGGCAAAAAAATGGAAATAACTCAAATGTTCATCAGCGGTGAATGGATAAACCAATGCAGTATATCCATGCTTTGGAATTTTAATAAGACATATAAAGGAATGAAATGATGCATGACATCACACAGATGAACCTCAAAAACATGCTAAGATAAGGAAACTAGACACAAAAGATCACATATTATACTACTCCGTTTATATGAAATACACAGATTAGGTAAATTCCTAGAGACAGGAAGCAGACAAATGATTTCAGAGTAGCTAAGAGAAGAAAAGAATGGATAGCAATTGCTTATTGAACATAGGTTTCCTTTTGGGAATATAAAAATATATTGAAACTAATTATAATTATGGATTATATATATGTGTATACATATATATGTAATATTTTTAAGTAAAAAGAAGGGTGGAACAATTTATTTACCTTTGGCAGTATT
Organism: Rhynchonycteris naso; assembly: GCA_037038555.1. Classification (NCBI taxonomy): domain Eukaryota; kingdom Metazoa; phylum Chordata; class Mammalia; order Chiroptera; family Emballonuridae; genus Rhynchonycteris; species Rhynchonycteris naso. Next base: position 301,977,118 of record CM072995.1, read on the forward strand.
CAGTTAGTGAATTTTCTTAATAAAATTTTCTAGAAATCTGATTTGCATATATATTATTTATACCACAGTTACTCTATAAAATAATACCTTTCAGTGATTAATTAATCCTATACTGATATAAGAAAATTTTATTGCAATTCATTAATTAAAGATGTTCAGATTGACTTGAAGACAAGGTATCACCAAGATTCATAGAAATAATCTTATAATGTGTCTATCTCCTCTGTAGTCACTAAGCTCCTAAACAGAAAAAAACTTAACTATTTCCATAATAAACTCGTATAACAATCAATCTCCAAACAATAATTTATTCTCTCTGTTATACAGGTGGGTTGAGCTGGGTCTTCTCTGCATTTCTCTATTATCCATGGAATTTACAATCTAGCAGGGCATGTTCTTTGCATTTTGATGGCAGAAGCATGAAAAAAAAGGCAGAAACTCATGAGGCTTCTCAAGTCTTAGTTTTGAAATTGTCACATTCTCACATCTGTCCACATGCCAATGATGGCTGAATCAGTTTTAAGTCCAAGTTCACAGTCAAGGACAAGAAAATATATTAACAATAATAAGGTTATAATAAATGCGTGGATTCATGAGGTGAAATTTTTCTAGTAATTCAGTTTACTACAGTAAATATAATGTCTTATTTATTTTCCCAGAACATTGCATTGTGACTGATAACTTAGCAGGTAACAAGTAATAAATGTTTGTTAAACCAAATGGAATCAAAGTATTTTTTTATTCAAATATGTATTGGGTTTTATTGATTGCTGTCAATAGACACTCTCATTAACTGGAAGGAATGGGGAAACTTTTGAAAACATTTTATTTAGCTCACATAATTGACAGGAAGTTTAAAATGTCTGAGAAAATATAAGAACCAGGATAACACTAGTGAACATGAACAGCATGTTTAATTAGATCTATTTCAGTAATATTGACAAAATGATTCAATATATGTGGATATTTGTAGAGAATATACTTTAAGAGAACAGGGTGTTTTTTAAAAAATCTCTTCTGTATATAAAGTTCAATCTCTAGAAAGTACCTAGCACAGAAAAGAGGCTTAAGAAATGAAAAAATACATATTTAATGAGTAAATATATTTATAACCTTGTGCTAGTTCAATCTGATTTAAGATTTTAGAAGATAGAATCTAACTGCCTAAGATAAGTAACATACCTATCAGATAACTACTAGCTCACTTTGATTTACCATCCCATGGATTGTACATATATGAGATAGCAATAATTCCACCCCAAAACTAGAATGCAGTTTCTGGAAATTAAGTGATTACATATGTACACTAATCATGTTTTTAGCCTACTTAAAAATCTAGTGACTCATGATTATATCTATACAACAGTGCAAACCTCTTCTATATGAGTCTTCAAAACTTAGTCCTCTTATTCCATTCCAGACTTACTTCATATCATTGTTCCATTTATACCCAAGTCTCTACCCTTTCTGAATGTACCACAAGCATGCCATGTTACCTTATGTTTTTTTCAATGTGTTGATTAAAGTATAGGCTAAGTTACTGTTACAAGGGTAACAGTAAATTTAGCATCTCTGAGGAAGTACAATTTATTTCTTTCTCATTTGAAAGTTCAAATGTAAGCACACAATCCAGAGTGGACAAGATTCAGGTCCCTTCTGCATGATTTCCCAGGATAAAGCCCTCACCTTCATGGTTAAGGCTGACTCAATACCATGTTGTATGCTTTTTTATATATTAAGAAGTTGGAGAAGAAGGAAAGAATAAATATCATTTTAAAAAAGAATATGACCTGAAAGATACCAACATGATTTCTATTTACCTCCTAATGTTACATGGCCAAATCTAGCCAGATAAAAATGTTAGAGGACAATTATTTTTAAAATGGTAGAGTGGATACTGGAAAATAATATCTATCACAAACATTTTTGCACATTTTCCCTTCCTGAAATGCTATACTTCCTTTCCCCCATGCCTGTGGCATATGTAAATGCACTTTGTCCTAGGAAACTTTTCTAACCACTCCATGGAGATTTAGTTGCTCCATTTTGGAACTTTAGTTATCTTCACTTTGGAACTTACCACTTACTCCTCCATCTCCTAGAAGACCTAGAACATAACTTATTCATACTTTTATTTTCATGATGAGGTCAGTTCATTTTTGTTGAACAGTCATAAAGTCTTATGAATATATTTTTACTCCAACTTACTAACAGATCACAAAATATTAGTCATGCTTATTAGTAAGATGGTGTATATCAGAGAGCCTTTATTAGGAATGGAAACTACTATGAAAACTATTTTTTGCCTTCAACTTTAGTCTTTTAATGGATTAATTGAAGCTTAAAAACAACAGAAAACTAATTTTCTATGGATATCTCTGCATGCAAATTTCCTTGAATAAGGCCAGTTTGGTATGTTTTATTAAACACTTTTACTATACAGAGTTGTATTATTAGGAGACATTCAAATGCAGAGTATTCAAATATATGTCTTGAATGTATGTAAAGAATATTTTAGAGATATTGTTCATAATAACTCAGTATGCAAAACATTATGCTTCTTCTGAGATGGTTATATTTCAAAGCAGAACTAAAAACTGAAATTGCTGATAACTGAAAAAGTCATTTTTGACATTTATGTTTCAATATGGTGAATACATTTTTTGTTATACATACATATTTCCCCTTCACAACAAACGCTAATCAAAATCCTGTTTACTATAGTGCTTGGAAGGTCTCAGTTGCTTTTTGCTTTTTTTTTTTTTTCAGTGTAGTTCAGTCTGTTAAACTCTTACTTAATTACTGAAGCAATTCCCTAATGACAAACAAAACTTTGATACATAAGCCAATAAAACAACCTCTAGTTGACATAAAAAGTTTCATATCAGCTTAAATTTTCTTGTCCACCAGAGTAAAATAAACAGAAAAGCAAGTATTCCTTTAAAACCAGTAATCACCGTGAGACTTGGAGATTATTTCTTAGTTTTTTGCATGACACCTAAAAATATCTCAATAATAATGAAAAATCCAGTCAAACTGCAAATTTGGTTTTATATAGGCTATAAAACTGCTTGGCTAAGTAGCTGTTGGTGCTTTTCTTTTTTCTAATTCTAGATTCATTTAAATATATATATATATTTAAATGATATATATATATATTTAAATGATATATATATATATATATATATATATATATATATATATATCAAGATTCATCTAGATATTTTAGAGCAGTATTTTAGTCATCTTTGTGTTTTCTTCAACATAATCTGAGTTTCTATAAAGAAAATTTTGCATTTTCTTGATTTTTGAACCTTGAAAAACCTAATATAGCTTCTTACTTCTCATGGTCTTGAATACTTTTTCTTTATATCACCAAATAACAGATCATGTCAGAACTTAAAAACTGCCACCATAACTCTGGAATAAAGAATAACAGACAAAAGGGACAAAAAGGTTTTCTACCCAATCTAGTTAAAAATATTGAACCACAGTTAAATTGCCCCAATGTCCTTAAAGTTCTTAATAGTTTATATCAATATTGAAACATTCCATGTGTCAATTTATATATTCTCTTAACAACACTTTTAATAAACTCATTTGTTTCACATATTAGCAAAAATTCAACAATAATACTTTTGAAATAACATATTCAGGATTAAACAGAGATTTAAGAGGATATTGAACAGACTTTCAGAATTCTGTCTCTATGACTTGTTAGAAAGTAATTAAAGTTGTCCTAGAAACTACCTTCTTTAAGTTTGAATGGCATATTAGTAGAATAACATAGAAACCCCATCTCAAAACATTTTCCAAGCTCATATTACTGTTCAGCTCTACCTATATTTTCTAAGTCATGTTCTTCTACTTTACTCAAAGTCAAACATTCTTATTCATAATGTATTTTTATTAATACTATAGTTCAATTTTTAAAACTATATTAATCTTCATTTCAACCAATTCTGGACTTCAACTCTATATTTTTCTCTCCATATATTGGTATGTGCTCAATCAGTATTACTGTGAGTCTTATAAAAAATGAATTTATAATAGAAATTATAAATTAACAACTATAGGAGAAACTAGGGAAATAAAAGCATAAAGAATTGTCTAAGGACCGAAAAAAATAATTAACCAGCTCTGGCACAGGCAAATGAGTCCATGCTTAAGAAAATTTGGAATAGGTGCATCTATGTGCTGGAGTGAGATCATGAAGGAGAGGTGATGGGTACGACAGCTGTTGTCACTTCGTGGTCACCACAGGGAGGTTTTTAGCAAAGTATGTGGTGATGGGCCTTAGGCCACTGTTGACTGGCAGGGCTGGGAATCACAAAGGGGAGTTGGCTGGGGAGAGGGTAGGAGCAAGAAAAAAACTCTGGAAACTTTGCATTTGAAACTCACCGCATCCAACCAAAAACCTACTGAATAGAACCATTCTGCTTTCCTTATAACTGTCAAGCCTCACAACTACTTTGGTCAACTTTAACTTGAATTTATAGAGTAAAGTAGATTCTGGGAAATGTATATAGTTCCCAACATAAGGCAGGTGACAGTACAACAGCCAAACTCAGCTCATCCTTTGTCACCTCAGTATCCACACATACCTGCTTACCCATTGTAACTCCCCCATAAAGGTAATGACAAAGTCACATTTCTTTCTAGCATTAGCTTTCATATAATAACAAACACTCTGGCACTCTCCCCAAGCATGACACCTCACAGCCCAGTTCATCTTTGGATAGTGTTCTCTTCCGTAGTCACACTTTCCCTCCTGACATTCTGTAACTTACTACTGAGAATTAAGGTTAACTATTATTAACACATCTTGTATTAGTAGGAAAAAGAAAGAAGAAAAAACAAAACAAAAATAATCTCTAATCTTTTTGGATAGGTAGGTATGAAGTAGATAGGTATCTTTATACATATACATATTATGTATTAATGGACTGTGTTTCTGATCATAGGTACTATTTACCTCCCTATTCCTTTTTCTATTACTCAGTCTGAATAGAATTGGGGATCTTGATATATATCCTCTGGAGCCCTCTACCTGGATCAGTACTAAGTAAGTATATTTGATAAAATGCAAATGTCAGAAAATTTCATGTGAGTCTTCCACTAGCAGGAGCACTTTACATATAACAATAAAAGACAGGATTTTGTTTGTTTGTCTGTTTTTTTGATTTACATTGTTTTGCTTTCAATGAAAAGTAATAAGGTAGGCAGTCAGATAGATAGATGTTAGATAGATGATGATGATAGATGATAGATAGATAGATAGATAGATAGATAGATAGATAGATGATAGATGATATAGATAGATGAGATAGATGATGATGATGATAGATAGATAAATAGATAGATGATAGATAGATATACATACATACATACATACATAAATACATAGATAGGACAGACAGACAATACCAAATACTGATTCCTGGAAAAAAAAAAGAAGTCAGTGATTTGTTGATTTTAAGTTCAATAATTTCTCCCAAAACTCCACCCCCATTTTTTCCTTATTTTCTAAGAAGGAATATTTTCAGTGAGTTATGAGTTCTGACATAAGTTGGAGCTTTATTCCTTTATAATAAATATTTTATTAGAAAATATTCACCTCCAAACTGTGGCCAATAAGCCTGCAAAAAGCAATGACCATAATATAATTACACTCCTCCTTATTAAAATGTTCAACCATTTGCTACAGATGCACAGTTCATGGTTATGGAAAGGGGTAATTTGTTTAATAATATATTCACCCAGCTACGCATAATGTGATTTAATCAGTACATTATATGCAGACTTCAAATGTAAAATATCTCAAATGATCAAAATGAATTATTAACAGTTTACAGTCATCAAACCCTCATGAGGGAGGGAGAGAAATGAAAATTCATCTTTTCCCTTTGTAAATCTTTTACCTTTCTCTTACGGCCAAAGACTAATATTCTGAAAACCACCTGCTATATCAAACAATGGAGTAACGGCTTTGTCTGTGGTTGACAAAATCAAAGCTATTCTGATCATTTGACATCAGTTTATTCATATTTTGAGTTCATGTGATCTGAGAATAATGTATCAGTAAGTTCTTATTTAGGCCAAAAACCTTTCTTCTTTTAATCCCCATATTGAATTTATCACACATCCTTTATCCCTACATAGAAAATATAACCTGACTAGTTTTTTTTTTTTTTTACTGCTATTACCCTGAACCAAGACACCATTATTTTTTTATAAACAAGACAGAGAAACAGAGATAGTGACTTTAAGGAACAAACAGACAGGAAGGGAGAGAGATAAGAAGCATTAACTCATAGTTGAGTCATTTTAGTTGTTCATTGATTGCTTTCTCATACATATCATGACCAAGGGGCTCCAGCTGAGCCAGTGACCTCTTGCTCAAGTCAGCGACCTCACGCTCAACTGGTAATCCCAAGCACAACCTGGCAAACTTGGGATTTCAAACTTGGGTCCTCAGTGCCCCAGGTCAACATTGTAACCACTATGTAAGCACCTGGTTAGGTGAGTCACCATCATTTCTATCCTAGATTATTGCTACACACACCTGTTTCACCTTTCTGCTTCTGTCCTTGCCTCTGTTATGTGAATTTTCAATTCTGAAGCCAGAATGATGCTATTTAAATGAAAGCCAATTCTTGACACTCTGCTAAAAACTCTCAAGTAGCTCTTCATAGAACAAACAGTAAAAGCCAAAGTTTTAGAATAACCTGAGAAAACTTCTGGTTATCTGTCCACAACTATATTTCTGATTGCATTACTCTCAACCCTATTACTGTTCTCATCCTTCACACTGATCCAGCCTCAAGGCCTTCTCTTGGTTTTTTAAAAATGCCTGATGTCATTCCACCTTCAATCTTAAACATTATGTCTATGTGAGATGCCCTTTGTTCACATATCCTGAGGCTCCCTATTCTCCCAAGAGTGCTTATCAAACTCACCTCCATAGTGAGGCCTTCTCTAATGGCCCTATATCCAAAATTGCAACCTTCGATCCTTCTTTACTCCACTCTGCTATATTTTCCTTCTTTCTACTTATTACTTCCTACCACTTTTACTTATTATATATTTACTATTGATGTTTTTATCTGCGTGTTTAAATACTGTATCACTAACATCTGGTATAGAGTAACACTTACTGAATCCATAGGTATACTAAAGACAGCGAACATCAACAATAAACCTCATCTACACATAGATGAGGTTTATTGAATGTGCACTCAAATATAGCTGTTCTCCTTTGACACAATGGTACTAGTGAAAAAAATGTTGCAAATTTAAATCATAAGTTAAGCATTTTAAAGTGCTATACTAGTTTTCAATTGCTTCATTAAAAAAAATCACTCCTAAAACTGAATGGCTTAAAAAATAAACATTTATTTTACTTTAGCTTACATAGGTCAGTTCATAGTTCTGTTGCTCTGTTTAGAATTACCTGATCTTGACTAGACTTACTCATAGCTTTATGTCAGCTGGTTGGTTGACTGGGGTTTGCTGATCTAGGGTAGCTTCAGCTGGGATGAACTGGTTTTGTACCACCTGATTTCGCATACTCTAGCAACCTGGATTTGTTCACTTGGTGGTCATAAAAGTCCAAGCAAGAAAGTGAAGCACACAGGCCTCTTGAGGTCTAGGCTTAGGGTTGACACACCATTCTTTCTGCCATACTTGATTAGCCAAGAAAAATCACAAGGAAGCCTAGATTTAACAGGGTAAGGAAATATTACATTCTTGATGGAGGAGCTGCAAAACCACATTGAAAAAAAACTTTTACCACATAAGCATTTCAACAATACATCTCACAAAATCACAGCGGTCACAAACCATTAAATCTTGATATTGGCATGGAAAAGTTTGGAGATGATGGAGTCATGTTATATTATTGTTCTTTATCAATTATAAGTTGGATCTCTATTTTGTGTACCAGGGTCTAGTGTGGCCACAATTAAATTATAATAGTATACTTTGAGAATTTTCTGGTTATATTTTCACATTCTCAATGGCATCAGTTGTATAAAGTTTAACACTCCCTTAAAGAAAAATAGCGCCTGACTAGGCGGTGGCGCAGTGGATAGAGTGTCGGACTGGGATGCGGAAGACCCAGGTTTGAGACCCAGAGGTCGCCAGCTTGAGCGCAGGCCCATCTGGTTTGAGCAAAAACTTGTCAGCTTGAACCCAAAGTCGCTGGCTCCAGCAAGGGGTTGCTCGGTCTGCTGAAGGCCCACGGTCAAGGCACATATGGGAAAGCAATCAATGAACAACTATAGTGTCGCAATGGCAATGAAAAATTAATGATTGATACTTCTCATCTCTCTCCATTTCTGTCTGTCTGTCCCTATCTCTCTCTCTCTCTGACTCTCTCTCTGTCCCTGTAAAAATAAAATAAAGTAAAATAATTTGTTTAAAAGAAATATAATTAGCTTAAGACCAATGATCATTAATGAGGAAAGATATTTTGAATAAAACTAGTTATATACAACCTTAGCAGAAACTTTGCAGAAAAAATAAGATAAAACAGACATTAAAATCATATTAAAAATAGCAATGAAATACAACTTAACATCAAAATGTTATTATGACCAAAATTTGGAATTCTGACAACACCAAATGCTGGTGAGGCTGTATCAATAAATAGATACTCTGATTTATTATTGTTGTTAATGCAAAATTGTACAGCTACTTTAGATGACAATTGGGCAGCTTCTTACAAAACTAATCATATTCTTAACACACAATCTAGCAGTTGTGCTTTTTGGAATTAACCCAAAGTATTTGAAAACTTAATGTTCTCAAAAAACATTCACAAGTGTATTTATAATAGCTTTATTCATAATTTCCAAAACCTTGACCCACCGAGATCTTATTCAGCAGGTGAATGGGTGAACTGTGGTATATCTAAACGGTTTTATTCAGCACTAAAAATGAATAAGCTATTGAGCTATCAAAAGATGTGGAGGCATCTAAATGCATATTACTAATTGAAAAAAGTCAACCTGAAATGGCTGCATATTCTATGTATCCAATTATATGACATTCAGGAAAAGGAAAAACTATGGAGACAGGAAAAAGATCAGTAGTACTAGGTGTAGCCAGAGAGGATGAATAGGCAGTGACCAGAGGATTTTTAGGACAATGCAAATACTCTGTATGATACTATAATATTGGACACATGTTGTTACATATTTGTCCAAACCTATGGAATGAACAATACCAAAAGTCAATCTTACAGATTTGGTAATTATGATGTGCTAGTGTAGGTTCCTCTTTGATAAAAATATTCCATTCTGGTGGGTGGGGAGGCTATGCATGTGTAGGAGAAGGGAGTATATGAAAAATGTACTTTTCTTTCAATTTTGTAAAAATGTTAAAGCTTATTTAAAAAATAAAATTCTTAAAATATCAAATTAAAGAACGTAGTATTTTTTGATGATTACATACCAGTGTTTTAGCATGAAAAAGTGGTTTTGTAAAACAGATGTAACTTCTGTAACTCTTTCCTGAGGAAGCAGTCAATGCAAACACAGATTATGTACTCTATCCTTTTTTGTATGCAGTGAAGCATATGTATTTTGATTATTGATTTTTATTGCTATCTCCTCTCTTTGATCAATTATCTGTTCTTTTCATCTGAGGTATTTCTGCCTTTTCTCTGAAATAACCCACAATACTTTGCCTTTTAACTTTGCTGACCTTGGCATCAGGCTTCTCCTTGCTTTTTGGCCTCTTCCCTTTCTAACTGAAAACTTGAGTTTGAAGAGAAGGCAGAATTTTCTTACCTGGCAGATTTTAAAATTGCCCATATAGTAGTTTGCTTTGTGTTCTAAATACAGACACATGTGATTTCAAAAAAAAAAAAAAAATCCACATGGTAGATGGGGTTTTTAATGCTGTGCATAACTATTAACAGAAAATTCTTTTAAAAAGTGAGGGAAAGAATATTAGTCTCAAAAGATGGCTTCTGAAATATCTTTTCCTAAACTCTAAAGTGTTCATTTGTGTTGATTTAGTTGGGGATATGGAAGAGAATAAAGATTCTGATCCTAATATTGCCCCTCTAAGATAAATATATATTCGAAAGAACCCTTAAATAATACAGAGGAAACATTTTTGAGTGTTAACAGCTCCAGAATTTGGTTTGACTGAAAATGAAAGCTAGTTATAATATAAACAGTTTATGCTGACAAACCATACATAAATTCTGCCCAAATGTGATTAGTAAAAATTCATATTATACATAGCAATACAGTAGCACTTGCCAAACTCAAGAGTATTGGCTTAGTAAGAGTGTCCCAGATGTAAAAAAAAAAAAAAAAGATGTTCTTCTGTGTTCTGCAAATTATTTAACCTCATGTTCAGAAAAAGACTTGGATGAAATTTTCTTTATGGGCCTGAAATATTTTATTTATTTATTTATTTAAATAATTTATTTGTTTCCCTCTCTCTTGGGGAAATTGTGTTTATGTTATTCTCTTGTAAGTTCCCCAAAGATCTGTTGTAATCTTTCTCAGAAAACAAAATCAATGTTACTATAACAAATATAACCTGTACAGCTAGAAAGATATTTTTTTAAATCCTAATTCAAAATTTGTTGAATATTTGCCACTTATTGCTGCTACCAGGAACAGAGAGAGGCTGGCCTGTTTTACTCTCTAAGTGAGGTAATGGAATTTGTTTGGACATCCTAATTGCAGTAATGGCTGTCCTCAGAGAGATGAAAAAATGGGTCAGAATATCTCTACCCTTTGAAGAAGCTTCTCATGTGTGGTTAAAATCCCCTGAGCATGTCTCTGAAAAATTTGAGGTGACCCAGATCTGCTTGACTGCATAAAAATAAATCCCAAAAGCAAAAGACTGAAAAAGTACGCTGTTATATTTAAATATCATTTAATATTGTGTTGAGTAATGAACAAAGACCCTCGTATCTAAATTTTTCTTACATTCTTCTCATTTCTTGTGAGGATTATGTTAGATAATATATGTGTTTACTGCGATTCTGTGTCACATTTTTTAAAGTAGCAATTAGTTATAATATATGAGACCCATTCTCTATCACCTTGTAACTGTAAATTCCAATTACATTTCCAATAGATTAGTAAAGTTCCAGAATAGTCATTTGTTCAATCTGATGTCTCTTGATCACAATAACCAAAAATCAGGGGACAAAGCCACTTTTAGTTTTCTCTCCAGACCCAGTCCAGTTCAATATGAATTGGGAGGCCAGCTCTATACATAAGTTATACAAGAAAAAAAATTCTCAGAAGTCCCACCTGCATTGGAATGTAGAAACAGGGAACTATTAGCTTTATTTCCTCATGCTAAATTAGTTTCTGGCTTTCCCATTTCTAAAGCCCCTAAGCTGTTTTATTAACAATCCAGACATTCACTGGGCAATCATTCTTAGTAGGGAAAGTTCTTATGCCTTAGAAACAGAAACTCACCTTCTGTTCTTATAAATGTTCTTCTTATCCTACTTTATGCATCTCAGTAAGTCTGTACCCTCTTATGGACTCAGAGGGACTTTTATTCCTCCCTGGTTCCTTGTACCTGGGTATATGAATTTCTATAGAGTTTGCTTATCCACATCCCCCCACCATGACCCATGTATTTAACTTTCATCCTCATAGTATTGTTCAGAAAGTATATAGAGTTTAAGATTTAAATGCAAGATAAACTAGCAGGTTCCATTAAGGCTTTCCATTTTATCTGTGTACTTTAACTCAACCTGCTTTACATGGTAATACTAATTCAGATATTAATGGAAGACTGCTTAAGTCATCAACATTCTATTGTTTCTGTATTTAGTATGGGGTAATCCATGGTGGGGAGAGATAGTGAATTATGTTTTGTGCATCCCTGAATCTATGACTATTATATAATTAAATATAATTAAACATCAATAAGCTAAATTAAAGAGAGGAGAAAGAGGGTGGCTTCATATTTCAATATCCAAGCAGATCACACAAAGATAGCTTTGTAGTAAAGCTTTCTCTAACCTTCTAAAGTTCTCTTTACTGAATGACACAATTCCCAATGTTTGGGCAGAATCTTTCACACCTCACCAGCAATGTATTATGTATCATGATGTCTGGGAAAATGGAAATTCTTCTAGCCAAGATAGTTTAAACATTTATCAAAATAAAGAGAAGGAAAAATACATGCATATTCATCAGTAAGAAATGTACTATATATATTCAGTTAAAAATTAAAGTAACTCACAAATACAAAAGAAACTGCCTGGCATTTTTTGTATTGTTGCCTTGAAAACATATCCTTTGCTTTTCTTCCTATTCATCTACTTTCATAGTTAAAAAGAAAAGCATTTAATGAAGATTTCATATAGACAATTCAGGGTAGTGTAAAGTGTAATTCTTCACTTTAGAACCCTCAACCTACCTAACTGTAGCTGTTCCACAGACCTTCCCTTCTTTTTCCTCTTCCTCCTTCTTTACTTTTTTCTATGTTCCATTCTTTTTGCTGTTGATTTTTTTCCTTCCTCTTTTCCTTCTGCCTCCACTTCTATCTCGTCTCTTTCCCCTTTCTAAATTCTTTTTTCTTTCCTTCTTCTCTTCCCTTCTTCCCAACCTATTTAAATCATTTTTATTTTTATACAATTACTTCCTTCTCTCTTCCCTCTCTATTTTTTAAGTGTGTTTGTGAGAGAGAAAAAGAGGGAGAGAGGGAGAAAAATGAGAAGCATCAACTTGTAGTTGCAGCACTCTTAGTTGTTCATTGATTGATTCTCATATGTGCCTTGATGAATGGTGGGGTTGGGGCAAGGCTCCAAACGTGCCAGTGACCCCTTGCTCAATCCAGCAACGTTTGGGCTCAAGTCAATTACCATGAGGTTATGTCTATAAACCAACAATCCTTCACTCAAGCTGGTGAGCCTGCACTTAAGCTGGCAACCTCAGGGTTCTGAACCTGGGTCCTCAGCATCCCAGGTTGATGCTCTATCCACTGTGCTGGTCAGAGTATTCTATTTTGCTTCCTTCTGTGCTCCTAATTTCTCTAGAAAAATTACTCACTTTGCTCTTGCTGGTTTAACATTTTTTGTCTTGTCCAAAAAGGAATGGAAACATCTATCTTTCAAAAAATGAATCCATACATACATAAAAATCATGTCATATCCTCCACTAGTGTCTATCAGTGGAAGTTACCTGGGTTCAGTCAGTGAAGAAAAGGCTATGAATTTTAGGATTTTAATGTATGCTGTATTATATTGTCATGTGAAATATTTTCTAGCATCTGTTAGAGATGAAACATCTTTAGAAACTCCTGCCACTTTCATAAAGCAGTAGAAATGAATAAGAATTTCACCTTTAGTTAACAAAATTATGTATGTAAAATAATGGCAAAACTTTCTCTAGATTATTTTTATATAAATCTTTATTAATGGATCTTTTTAAATTATATAATACAGCCACTAAAGATTCTCTTCTTTTTAAAAATAATAACCTTACTGATGACATAGCGTAGTTGCAAAATGGGCATTTTCATCCATAGATTAATTTTATTAATTTTTCTTTTAAAACATAATATTTCAATGTAAAACACTGAGATAATTTCCCAGATCTTATCCTATGTACATCTTTAAAGAAGAATAAAAGCTGGAAAAACGAGTTACCAAAGCTCAACCATATGATGCTACATGAACCTATGAACTCAAACTTTTAAAAAATTTTTCATCCAATAATAATTAACCAGAATCAGTTTAAGTATTGCCAGTTATGAATGCAAGTTCAGATGATTTGTTTAGCAGTAGAGTCCACTGATAAAACCACTGACTCCAAATTTAACTAAATATGCATCCTTTATTTTTGCAAAAATGTTAAAATAAAGCTCAAATATTGTTTACTTATGAGTTAGTGACTTCACATGGTTCAGGTAACTGTAGATTAAGCACTTCATTACCTAGTAACCATTACCTATACAACTAATAACAATCCAATTTCTACCAGAGCACTACTATCTTCACTTTTTCTGTGAGGCTTCTAGGCCCTTTTATTATACTATCAAACATTAACATTTATTAAAATATTGTCAGAAAAGAAAAGAGAAGTAAAGGAAGGATTTGTAGGCAAACAGCTTCAAACTACTTCTCTGTCTCTGCCATGCTTTGTGTGGTGGTAGTAAGTAGTGCTGGTATGACAGTTTATGTAAACCCCAATTATGAATGATCTATTTGCAAATTCCAGACACAGCTTTATTTACCACTTATATTAGAATAAACTGTCACTTGATTTTATCAAGAAGTTTAGAAAGTGATGAGACATAGATATTACAATTATAAATATAGCTTTGAAGGCACAACATGATCTGAATCACAAGCAGCAATGTTTATAGATGGCTACAAATGACGGTGTAGATCATTTGAAGAATAACATACTAATTTTTCCCATATGTCTACTTTTCTTTCTGTTGCTGTGTTTGTCTTTCTTTCCTGTTAGTTTCATCTTCTCTGTTATTGTTGCCCTTATTCTTCATCATTTCAACCCTCTTTTCTTTATTTAAAGCTCCTACATTTTAAGTTAAAAGAATGATAGATTAACAAAATGGATTATTGTTCTATTTTCTTAACTTGAAATATAGAAGATTTTAAAAACCTAGAAGCTGTTCTAGATTACAAAAGTCTGTCTTTCTTTCTTTCTTTCTTTCTTTCTTTCTTTCTTTCTTTCTCTCTTTCTTTCTTTCTTCGTTTCTTTCTTTCTTCTTTTTTTTTTAAGCAAGATGGATAGACAAGAAGGGAGAGAGATGAGAAGCATCAATTCTTTGTTGCGGCACCTTAGTTGTTCATTGATTGTTTTCTCATATGTGCCTTGACAGAAGGTTTCAGGTCAGCCAGTAACCCCTTGCTCAAGCCAGTGACTGTTGGGCTCAAGCCAGCAACCATGGGGTCATGTCAATGATCCCACACTCAAACCAGTGACCCCGTGCTCAGGCTGGTGAGCCTGCGCTCAAGCCAGATGAACCTGTGCTCAAGCCGGCAACATTAGAGTTTCAAACCTGGGTCCTCCGTGTCTCAGGCTGAGGCTCTATCTACTGCACCACCACCTGGTCAGACTACTAAAGTTTTTCTTATGCATATGAGGAGCTAAAAGGACAGAATCAGCCAAATGTTCAATGTACTGAGTGTTAATTTATTCGGTTCCCTGGCTAATTTTCTTTTTTCGCAATGGACTTATGACCTTCAATGGTTTTTTCCTTTTTTTAACTCAGAGACACAAAAAATTGCTTCTATGAAGTACAAATAATCACTTTCATGGAGGTTTGAAGTACAATTAGAAAGCATTAAGTCTTATTCTACCTATTGGACAAGAGAGTGCACCTGTGTAACACAGAGTCAATGATGTTGAATGGAGTTGAAAAACTTTATGAAGCTGACTTCTTATGTTATTGGTCTCAGTTTATGATGCTATAAAAATTTCTACTTGCAATTTCCTGAAGCTCTTATTTTTCAAATGTAGGTATTTAATCATCCCTGCTCTAATATGTTTCTATTCACATTATATTTATAAATTTGTTAGTTTACAATTAACTGTAAAATATAATACTTATTTAGAATTTTAATAAAAATAAAGATACTTGTTATATCTTGTGGAATTTATATTGTGTCACAATATCTATATTTTTTCATCCAATTTTAAAAAAGAATTCCTATACTTTGGCTATGTTTTTATCATTCCAGCTCTTAGTGTTTAACAGTAGAATACTTACAATATTCTAGGTAATCTGTTAAGGATCTTATGTTCATTTTTATCTAATCCCCACAGCAATTCTGACTTAGATACTATTATTTCCACTTAGAGCTGAGGTTCTGTTCAATTAAGCAATGTAATAAAATTCACAGAATCATAACTTGAATCTGAACTACTACATAACTTGATTCTCAGAACTACTTCCTTCTTCTCCTTGATTCTGCATCTTGTAGCAATTTGATTGTGACTAAGATGTCATTTATTATGCCTAACTTAATCATTTAGGAGTAGAATGTAATTTCTATAATTGTCTTAAAAGTGGTTTTTCAACCAGGGGCAATTTTGCCTCTAAGAGGGCAATTGACAAATTTGGTTAGGAAAATTTGGTTGCCAAAATTATCTGGGCCTGGAAGAGACACTCCTGGTATCTAGAGATATTGCAAATCATCCTAAAATGCATAAAACACTCCTACAACAAAGAATTGTCAACAGCCCTAGTGTTGAAAACTGCATTAGGGTTTCAATAACTGTCTAGTCATGCCTCCTTCCTAATTAACCACTCCCTGACTTTTCCTCAACACCACAATATATCAAAAATGCAGATTATATAAGAGAGAAGAGTTTTGAAAAACTGTAACCAAAGAGATTGAAAACAATGCTTCAACCATTGATTTTTTCCAAGGCTCTATATTAATCATTAATATTATTCTCTGTCTTATCGTCTCCTACACACCAATATAGTATGATAACCTATGTGATCTTTCAGAGATTATATTAATTTCATGAAGTTTTTATGGGTAAACTATATTCTCCTTTTCTAGTATTCTTGAGAATGACTAAAATATAATATAGGTGTGTTTTTTATACATCTTTATAAAATGTATCAATTAATAGTAAAAATATATTTATCAGGCTATATATTGGTATTAAAAATTTTAGAATGTCCTCAGTCTGAGAAGTTATTCAAATGATTCTTTAATGTTAGAAAGTTTCTTGAGAGAAAGAAAAACAAATACGATCAGGAATTTGGGTTCAACTTTCTTGATATTCAGCCTCCTGGAATCCCCTGAGAGCCCATTGTATATGCTGTATTCAGAAGCAGCCTGGAATTTCCTTGCAGCTCCACATCTGTCAAACTTCAGCTTTTCCTTTCTATTGGTGCTATTGTTCCCACATGGTTGTATTTCTTTGTGATTCCTTCATCTTCTGGCATCTAAAAGGCAATGTCCAGACAGTAGCATGTGACCTTCTAGCAGAAAACAACAAACAACCTTAAATTGCAGGGGTAGCAGTGGTAATGTGATTTTGTCTGGGATATAAAGACAGGGGAGGGTAGAATGATAATTCTGCTTGCTGTAGCCAACTTATTTTTCTTCTCTTCATCACTTTTCCTGTCTTGGCCAGAGAGTCTGCTTTCCATTGTCACTTCATACTCTGATGAACACTATGTTTAGTTTTTCAATATCCCTGGTATATCACATCTCTGAGTTATTGTCTTGATACACTGCAGTAACAAAAGCTTATATCATGGATATAATGAACAAAATCCTTTGTCTGTGGATTAACACCAAAATCATATTCACAGGGAAACCTCAAAGCAAAACATTGAATGGGTAGTTTATTATTCACCAGTAGGAAGAGCTCAGAACTATATTCTGCAGCACAAGCCTAATTAGTATATAAAAAGACCAGCTCTACCTATAATCATAACATAAAACTATCAAAAATGAGTTGTGTTGATACTGAATGAGTTCTAAGAGTGGTACAAATAAGGCTCCAGGGTCTGATTTCATAGCATTTTACACCAACATAGATGCCAAATATTAAACTAGTAGCATAAGATTGTGATTATTCCAGTACAAAATTGATGCAGTGTTTGAACTAGTACATTTATTTGTTAGATAATTAAAAGCATGAAATAAAGTGGTAATTTTAAACTGACTTTATCTCTAAGAAACATAATTTAAAAAATAAGTTTAAGGAAATACCTTGATTAAAACAATTCAAACCTTATTTTACTAATGTGGTTTTATTTTTTAAATAAGGAAGGTATAAGGATAGAGTAGAAAAGACAAAAAACAAACCATCATGGACATGGACGATGTGTGGAGGTTGCTGTGGAGGGGTAGATAGGTGGGGGTAAATGGTGAAGGATGAAGACTTGACTTTGGGTGGGTGAATGCACAATACAGTGTACAGATATATGCTGTAGAATTGGGCATCTGAAACCTGCATAAGTATGTTAACCTGTCACCCCAATAAAATTCAATTAAAAAATAATAAAATTAAATATTAAATTAAAAAAAAATAACAGTAAGCTGTTATATACTATCAATCAACAAAAAACTATAGATTGTCATACAGTTTATAATGCTACTTATCCCAACATTAAAAAAATCTCTACAAATAGTAATAACCTTGTTAACACTGTTCCCCTCCACACACACACACACATTCTTGAAAGATTTAGAGATTAACTTTGCTGGGCTAGTATCTTTTTTGTGCAAAAGGAAGAAATCATTCAAAAGAATGAACAATCAAAATGGGTTTTTATCAAAATCCTTTGGTAATTAAAGTTGGAAATTTTATATTTGAGTTAATAAGATGTGTGTTGTTATTCAGATGTATTACTATTTAGAAAAATTATTACCTTGAATGTCCAAGTGACATAGTTTTCTAACTGGTAGACAGTAAAATATTTAAAATATTTTCCTTTTTCCTTTAGCTCAAGTTTATGGAGAAAAAAATGTATCTGGTATAAAATAATTTTCTTCATTGAATTCTTGCAAATGTTTTCTTGGTTTATATTAATTTTATTTAGTCTATAATCACAATTTTAATAACTAAAATTTCAAATAGTTTATTGCAGCAGTCAGTAATCAAAATAATTGTTCTTTCACTGGTAATTCAATTGTAAAATAAAACCCTCTCTTTTCTATCCCCTTTACTTATTAAGTTCAACAGCACATGTAGATATTAACAACTAAGTTGTAAAGGTTAAGGGAGTTTGCTAGGAACATTATTGAAGAGATTATCTCAGTACTTATAAACACAGAAAAAGACAATAATATAAAAACAACATCAACATTTCTTGGTGGCAAAATCAAATGAGAAAAACTCATACATTGGAACATGAATCAGTTTTAATAAAAAGATTCAGTTGTTATCTATTCAATTCAACATTTATTGAATACTATATACCGGGCATTAAAGGAGGTACTAGTAATACAGAAATGTGGTCAACACATTATTTATCCTCCAAGGATTAATGAGAGAAGTAAAAATAATACTTGCTAACATTCATTGAAAGCATACTGTGTCATTATTTTTACTACCTGTTTTTATTGGTAACACTGTCTGTTTATACCCAAGATCATCAGCTTGACTTTAGTATTTTGTGGTTTACATTAGAATTAGAAAAGACATGTAAGCAACCACAATCTTATGTTGACATATGTTCTAAATTATACTTTTTGTGTTAAGGAATATCCTGAATTGACCCATAAAGTCTTATACAGAAACAAAATAAATAACTAATCAATAACTTTTACGCAAAATGTGTTTAACTTTGAGCTTTTCTCATGTATAGACTTCTGGGATAGCACACTGAGTTAATTCATTCATTATGCTTTTGTCCAGTCTTTCTCCAAATCTTTATTGCATACTTTCTCTGTATATGCCTCAATATTCAGTCTGAGGAGAAAACTCTTGAACAAAACTTACTGTAACAAATTTTTTGAACAAAACTGATTCAAAATGCAAATAGAATCAGGTCAGTGAGTAGAAGATAGTAAAGAAGGGAGTAAGGATGTAAATTGTAGGCATGGTTAGAAATGGGAACTGAAAAGAGAAAACAACATAATAGTCTGTTGAGAAAAGCATAGAGGTAAAATCTAAAGAGAATGTAGGTAATCAATTAATGAGAACTGGTCAAAGGAACTCTTCCATTTCACTACTGTGTAGAGATATCATGAGTGTCCCTTGTTAAAGAGGCTTTGATGCTATAGAATTAGTATTTTTGTTATAAAAAGCCCTAATTTATATTAGATGCAAAATAGGAGTAATGCCCATTCAAGGTTTTGGAAGGATATTTTTAGTTCATACAATATATGTAAGAAGTAAAATATTCAGAAACTGTAACATAGTATAAATAAAAGTTTTACTGACCAAAAACCATAGTATATAAAAAGTCATCTCACTTTATTTTCATTTGTGTCACTTCAACTTTTAACTTTTTATTTTGAAGTAGATGTACAAGAAGTTGTAATAGAAGGCCAGGTGCACTTCACTCCTTCAGATCTCCCCATTGGTTTCATCTTATGTAACTAAAGTACAATATCAAAACCAGAATACCCACTACATGTATAGGACTGGGTTGTTTAATCACAAGTGTGGATTTCTGGAATCATAATTGCATTCAAGAAACAGAATTTTTTCATTACCACAAAGACTTCCCTTGTGATACTAATTTCCAGTGCTGCTATATTTGTTTGTATTTGTTTCCTGTGGCTGGTGTAACAAATTGCCTCAAACTGAGTGGCTTAAAACAGCAGACATTCAGTCTCACCCATTTCTACAGGCCAAAAGTCCAAAGTACTGACAGAAGTATACTTTTGTGGAGGCTCTAAGGGAGAAACCTCTCTTGCCTCTTCCAGTTGCTAATTAATATCAGCATTTCTTTGTCTTGTGTCCACATCTCTCTCCACTCTATTTTCACATTGTCTTCCTCTCTGTATATACCTTATAAAGATATTTGTGATTGAATTTAGAGTTAACGAGGACCTACCAGGATAAGATCTTAAACTTTAATTCTATTTTGCTATAAAAAAAAAGTGTCCACAGATTCTGGGAATATAGACTTGGACATATTTTTTTGGAGACCACTATTTAACGCACTGCTCCCTTTTTAGCTGAATGCGTTCTATCCATCCCACCCCCCAATTCATAACATTGCTACATAAGCCCTCAAAATCATTAACTTGTTCTCCATCTCTAAAATTATATAGTTTTACTAATGTTAAATAATGAATTCACACAGTATGTTATCTTTTAAGATTAAGTTTTTTCCACTCATTATAATGCACTTGAGATCCATGTTCCTTCATACCTTAATATTTGTTTTCTTTTATTGCTAAATAGCATTGAATGGCATGGATGTACCATAGTGTTTGTTTAACTGTTAACCTACTAGAAACATTTTGGGGAATTCCATGTCTGGGATATTATACATAAAGCTGCTCTGAACAATCAATCTTATATAGGTATTTTTAAATGTACATTTTTATATTTTCATTTATCTGGGATGTTGGGCTAGGAGTATGATTTCTGGGTCTCAGTATCTGGTTAGTATTTACAGAATTATCCAACTAATTTCCAGAGTGGCTGTTACACTTTTCATTCTCATAAAAAATGTATGAATGATACAGTTTTTGCATATCCTTATTAGCATCTAGTACTGTCACAATTTTAAATTTTAGCTGTGTTAATAACTGTGTGCTGATATTTTCCTAATGGCTAGAAATGAAGAACATCTTTTACGTGCTTATTTTCCATTAGGATAAATTCTTGAGTAAATGTCTCTTTTGCTCATTTTTTAATGAGAATGCTTTTTATTCTACTTTATTTTTAGAGTTCTCTAAATATCTAGATATGAGGATTGTTAGATATGTAGTTTTGAATTATTGTCTTCTTGTGTGTAGTTTGCCTTTACATTCTCTTATAGGATATTTGACAGAGAAAACGTTTTAAAGTTTGGTAAAATCCAATTTATCATTATTTTTCTTTTATGGATCATGCTTTTAGAATTATGTCAAAGAATAAAGACCTAGGTTCTCAAGTTTTTCTTCTGTAGTTTACTCTAAAAGTTTTATGGTGTAATGCATTTTGAGTGATTTTTTGAATAAACTGTGAGGGTTTTTTTCTTTTTTCTATTTATTCCCAATTACACTAGCACCATTTTTTGAAAAATTATCCTTTCTTCATTAAGGTCTTTTTGTACCTTTATATTTAAAAAAGAGTTGGCTGTATTTGTGTGAGTCTATATATGTTCTCCAATCTGTTCTGTTCATCTATACATGTTAAATTGTAGTAATGAAAGGAGAAATTCTAGCCTTGTTCCCAGTCTAAGGTAGAAAAAATTCAATCTTTCATCATTATATATGATCTTAATATAGGTTTTTTTCTAGATGTTCTTTATTAAGTTGAGAAAGTTCCTTCTATATTCCTCCTTTTCTGCGTGCTTTTATTATAAATGGGTTATTAAATAATCCCAAGTGTTTTTCTGCACCAATTCATATGCTCATGTAATTTTATTTCTTTAGGTTGTATTATTATAGATTGTATTTATTGATTTAAAAATGTTGAGCCAGCTTTGAATCCTTGGCATAAATTCCAATTTTTAATGGTATATAATTTTTAAAAGTGTTGCTGAAGTCTCTGTGCTATTATTCTGTTAAAAATATTTTCCTCTCTATTCATGAAGGATAGCAGTCTGTATCTTTCTTTTATCTTTCTTCCTTTTCTTTCCTTTCTTTCCCTTCCCTTCTCTTTCTTTTCTTTTCTTTTCTTTTCAAGTGTTTCTTTCTGTTTATGGTAGCATGCTAAAATAAATTGGAAACTTCCAATCCATACAAGATAATATAGACCCATCTCTCCCTGATCATTGCTTGTTTGAAGCCTGTAATTAATACAAGATGTAACTATAAAAGTACAAAATACAGAATAATAAAGCATAACTCCAGAGCTGAAGGAACATAGAAACAGGACATCATACAATTTACTACCCAACAGAACAGGGTGACCCAGATTTTGTGTTTTATGACCTCCCAATCTAGCAACAAAAGGCATCCCAAGTGAGTTTATGTCTCCTCCAGACTGAATGGAAAGGCTAATTATTATAGTAGGTGAGGCCAGCAGAATCATGAAGGGGGATTAATTGGAACCCAATGCCAGTGAGCAGCAGAGGAAACACTCTTTTTTTACTATGGGTAAATATAGTTTCTTCCAACTCACATATATCCCTCAGCTAGGGAACAGTGGCCAGGGGATCCCATCAAAACAAGTATCTGGCCCAGGAAGTACTCTTTATCTCAGAAAGCTGGATACTGCCTTGATATAGCAGAGGTCCTGGCCTATGGAAGCTCATTCTATCTCTTAAGAAAGCATCAGCAGGAACAAGTGAAAGCCAGAATGGCATCAGATAAACCAAGCAGACCAAAATAACAATGCAAAGACTCTAAAGCTTAAATTATCATTGGAATGAAATACCAGAAAATTAGGCCAGGGCCTGTATACTAAGTCTAAATACTATGGCTACATCTAAAATAAAAGGTTTAATAGACCCAGAGTCTCCAACACCATAGACAATATGTCATCTATTTTATCAAGTTACAATTAAAAGTTAGCCATAATATTAAAAAAATCAAGAAAATGGCAACTTGTATGAGAAAAACCTTAATATATGACAACACCAAGATGGACTAAGTATTAAAATAGTCAGACAAGAATGTAAAACAACCATCAAGTGATTCAATACACATTTTAAATTCACTTTAAATAAAGGAGAGAAAAATCTCAGAAAATAAATAGCAGTTCTGGAAAGAACTGAATAGGAATTACAAACTAAAAAACATAACAAAAATAAAATCCTTAAAACTTCATAGTTTGAAAACTCATTAATAGAGGAAAGATGACAAAAGATAAAATCAGTAATTTTGAAGCATATTCATAAAATCTACCCAATCTGAAACACAGAAAGAAAATAGACTGAAAAAATAAAGAAAGGTAGCCTCATATTATTAGAGACTCAGGACATGAAAATAAAAGTGGGATTAAAATAATATTCAATAAATAATAAGTAGACACTTCCAAATTTGGTAAAAGACATAAACACACAAAGTTAAGAAGCTAACTGAACACCAAATAACTTTAACAGACAAGTCCATGTTAAATATCATCACAATTAAACTTCTCACACTAAAGAAAATAAAAGAAATCTTTTAAAAAGTCAGAGAGAAATGACACCTTTCCTATAAGGAACAGTAATACAAATGAGTATAGATTTTTTTATCTTAACCAGGGAGGTCAGAAGCAAGTGGATTAGCATATTTTAAGTACTAAAAGAAAATAATAGGCAACTGTAAATTTTATATTTGGTGAAACTACCCATCAATAATAAAGGAAAAATCAAGACATTTTTAGACAAAAGAAAATTAAAATAACTTTTTATTACCATTTGCAGTAGCCAAGATCTGGAAGCAGCCCAAGTGTCCGTCAGTAGATGAGGGGATAAAAAGCTGCGGTAGACTTACACAGTAGATTACTATGTAGATATAAAAAGGAAGAAAATCTTATCTTTTGGGACAGCACGAATGAACCTTTAGATCATTGTGCTAAGTGAAATAAGCCAGTCAGAGAAAGGCAAGTATCATGTAATTTCACTCATATGCGGAATCTAATTAATAAAATGAATTAACAAGCAAAGTAGAAACAGACTTATACATTGAGAACAAGCTGACAGCTGTCAGGGTGAGGGAGATGGAGGAATAGAGCAAAAAAGGACAAAGGAAAAAAACCTCATGATACAGAAAACAATGTGATGATTGATGTGGGGGAGGTTGGGGAGGGTCTGGGGGGATAAATAGTGATGAACAGAGACTTGACTTGGGCGATGAACACACAATACAATATACAAATGATGTGTTGTAGAATTTTGCACCTGAAACATGTGTACTTATGTTAACCAGTATCATCCCAAACAAATTCGATTATAAAAGGAAAAATTGTTTACTATCAGATCTAGCATTTAAGATTAGCTAAAAGTTATTTCCAAGAAGAAACTAAATGATAAAAGAAGAAATTTTGACATAAATGGAAAGCAGAATAAACCATGGAAATAACAATAATATGAATGCACTGTCTTACTCTGTGTAAGTTTCCAAATCTTATGTGAGGATTGCAGCAAAGTTTTAATACTAAATATAATACTAAATATGAACATCAGTTCAACAATAAAACATGTACAAATTTCTATTGAGAGAAATCCAGAAACTAACTGAGAGGCTCCTGTACTCTGGGGAAGCGTGAAACCAGCATATACAATAAAACCCAGTGGGAAATTTTGAAATACCCTCTCACCATAATTTCTACCTCTGGCATAGCACCATATATGATCAGTAGGAAATATTCTATATCCCAGCTTCTCCCTGCGGGAAAGTGTTGGACCACATATCTAATGCTTCAACTTTTCCAGGGACTTCCCAGAAGACTGGCTTCTTTATTGTCTGTTACAGAGCATTAATGGTACCTGATATACTCTAGTCACCTGGTAATTAGTGAGACAAAGATAGCAGTTTGATCTCCCTAGCTCAGTATACATCAAGTAGATGAAAATTTCGAGCTGCTAGATTCTCCTTGGGGAGAGAAGAAGCTGACTCTATCTCTAATGCTCAAAATTTTTTGTGCCTGGCCAAAAGACTAACCAGTATTGCCTGTCTTAGAGTACTTACAAGACCCAGAATATTCATACTATCTGGGGACACTAACAACAAAAGGATTTGGATGAACTAGTATAAAGGCTTGAAAGGCCCACAAAATCTCTGGCCAAACTGATTGGTGAAGGTTTTCTCCCATATAAGACCTTTCTAGGGAGACTGGGAAAGAGCACAATTTATCTAATGTGCAGTTATCCAATGCAAAGAGTCAAGATAAATGAAGAAAAAGGAAAATACACATTTCCCAAACAAAATAACCAAATAAGTTTCCTGAAATCCACCCTAATGATAGATATATGGTTTACCTGAATGAGAATTCAAAATAATCATCATCAGATGCTTAGTGAGAACAATTTGTGAACAAGGTAAAACTTTCAACAAAGTGTGTGCTTACTTTCTATTGACAAATTGTTTTCCAAAGTGGTTCTTTCATTTTACTTCAATACCAGCAATGTATATGAGTTCCTTAACATAAGCTTAATCTTATTTAATTTTTAAAATTTTTATTTACTTACTCTTATTTCAGTATACCTGGTATACAATATTATATTTGTTAAATTAGTTTTTGGATACAATATGTTGATTTGACATTTATATACCATATAGCATGATAACCCAACTAAGTCTAGTACTCATTGGTCACCATGTAAACATATCACAGTATTATTGGCTGTATTCCTCTTGACTTTTTCATCTATCACTATCCTCCTCCCTCTGGCAGCATTCCCTTTGGTCTGTGTTTCTAAGAGCCTGCTTTTGTTTTGTTTTCTTCTTCTTTTTTTTTTTTTTTTGAAACCCCATATATATAAAACCATTTGATATTTGTCTTTCTGTTGGGCTTATTTCACTTACCATAATCACCTTTAGGTCCATCCATGTTGGCACAAATGACAATATTTCACTCCTTTTTATTGATGTGTAATATATCATCTTCTTTATTCATTCATCTATTGATGAACATATTGGCTGCTTTAATGTCTTGGCTATTGTAAATAACATTGCAGTGAGCATAGGGATATATATATATATATATATATATATATATATATATATATATATATATATATATATAGTGAGATTCTACTTTAAGGAATGATCCAGAAATATAATTCAATTTGGATAAATCTCAAAGCATTGTTGAGTATAAAAAGCAAGTTGTAGAAGGTTATATACAATGCTGCCATTTATGTAATGCCTAAGTACATGCAAAAACCATGCTATATGTATTTATTTAATACTGTGTAGCTAATTATGGTAATACTTAGTGGTTTAAAACAATAAAAGTATTATCTCATGTTTCTGTGGATTACAAATTCAGGAACAGATTAACTGGGCAAGCTGAGGTCTCATGGGGTTGCAGTTCCATGTCAGCTAGTTCTGCAGTCATCTGAAAGTTGTACTGGGGCTGGAGGTTCTAATTCTAAGATGACTCAATAATATCGTTGAGAAGTTGTGGCTCTTGTTGGGAGGTTCTACTTCTCTATGTTGTCTTCTCCACAGATTGTCCTCGTGATACAACTACTGGCTTCCTCCAGAGCAGTGGTTCTTAACCTTTTTTGAGGTACCGAACCCACCAGTTTCATATGTGCATTCATGGAACCCTTCTTTAGTGAAAAAATATGATTTTTTTTTCCAAATTCAAGACATAGGTATATGTTTTTTTACTGGTGCACAAAATGAGCCATGCATGAACATCACCTTGCTCAAAGAACAAAACCAACAAAGTGCATAAACTCACAACAAATTACGATATTACTTTATTCTGGCCTCCGCAGCAGAGGCTTCTCTGAACCCTTGAAACCAACTCATTGAACCCCTAGGGATTGATAGAACCCAGGTTAAGAACCACTGCTCCAGAGCAAGTGATTCAAGAGAGCAGGACAGAAGCTACACAGTCTTTTATGGCATATATAGCCTCAGGAGTTCAACATCATTGCATTTGCTGTATTCTTTTTATTATTATTATTTCATGCATTTAAGATGTAAATAAGAATTACAAAAGAGGTACACAAAACTAGATTATCTTATAAGAGTTTCATAATATTAATGAATAAATATTCAATAATACCTGACAAAAAAACAATAAAACTGCTATTTAAGATGGTTTCATGTTGCTTCTTTTTTTAAAATTAATTTTAATGGGGTGACATTAATAAATCAGAGTACATATGTTCAAAGAAAACATATTCAGGTTATCTTGTCATTCAATTATGTTGCATACCCATCACCCAAAGTCAAATTGTCCTCTGTCACCTTCTATCTGGTTTTCTTTGTGCCCCTCCCCTCTCCCCTCCACCTCCCTCCACCCTGTAACCACCACACTCTTGTCCAAGTCTCATAGTCTCACTTTTATGTCCCACCTATGTATGAAATCATGCAGTTCTCAGTTTTTTTCTGTTTTACTTATTTCACTCCGTATAATGTTATCAAGATCCATCCATTTTGTTGTAAATGATCCGATGTCATCATTTCTTATGGCTGAGTAGTATTCCATAGTATATATGTACCAAAGCTTTTTAATTCACTTGTCCTCTGACAGACACTTGGGCTGTTTCCAGATCTTCCCTATTGTGAACAATGCTGCCATGAATATGGGGGTGCATTTCTTCTTTTCAAACAGTGCTATGGTATTCTTAGGGTATATTCCTATAAGTGGGATGGCTGGGTCAAAAGGCAGTTCGATTTTTAATTTTTTGAGGAATCTCCATACTGTTTTCCACAGTGGCTGCACCAGTCTGCATTCCCACCAACAGTGCAGGAGGGTTCCCTTTTCTCCGCATCCTCGCCAGCACTTGTTTTGTGTTGTTTTGCTGATGAGCGCCATTCTGACTGGTAGAGGTGATATCTCATTGTGGTTTTAATTTGCATTTATCTAATAATTAGGGATGTTGAGCAGTTTTTTTATATGCTTATTGGCCATCTTTATGTCCTCTTTGGAGTGGCTCAGTGGATAGAGTGACAGACTGGGATGGGGAAGACCCAGGTTCGAAATCCTGAGGTAGCCAGCTTGAGAGCCGGGCCCATCTGGCTTGAGCAAAAAGCTCACCAGCTTGGACCCAAGGTCACTGGCTGCAGCAAGGGGTGGCTAGGTCTGCTGAAGGCCTGTGGTCAAGGCTCTTTTGAGAAAACAATCAATGAACAACTATGGGGTCACAATGGCAACAAAATACTAATGATTGATGCTTCTCACCCCTCTCCGTTTCTGTCTGTCCCTGTAAAAAAAAAAAAAAAATGAGGTGCATATACTTTTTAATTAGTGTTTTGTTTTTCTTTGGCTAAATACAGAAGTGGAATCGCTGGGTCATATGGTAGATCTATTTGTAGTTTTTTGAGGACTCCCCATACTGTTTTCCATAGTGAAAGACAAATAGTACACTAGAGTTCCATTTTTTCCACATCCTCAGCAATACAAGTTATTTGTTGACATTTTAATACTAGCAATTCTGACTCTTCTAAGGTGCTATCTCACCATGGCTTTGAATTGCATTTTTCCAGTGATTAGTGATATTGAGCATTTTTGCATTTCTTTTGGACATCTGTATCTCTTCCTTGGAAAAGGGTCTTTTCATATTCTCTTTCCATTAATCGATTGGAAATTTTTTTATTAAAATCTATGAGTTCATATATATATATATATATATATATATATATATATATATATATATATTTTTAAATAGGGACAGAGAGAGAGTCAGAAAGAGGGACAGATAGGGACAGACAGACAGGAATGGAGAGAGGTGAGAAGCATCAATCATTAGTTTTTCGTTGCCATTGCAACACCTTAGTTGTTCATTGATTGCTTTCTCACATGTGCCTTGACCGTGGGCCTTCAGCAGACCAATTAACCCCATGCTGGAGCCAGCGACCTTGGGTCCAAGCTGGCGAGCCTTCTCAAGCCAGATGGGCCCGCGCTCAAGCTGGCGAGCTCAGGGTCTTGAACCGGGTCCTCTGCATCCCAGTCCGACGCTCTATCCACTGCGCCACCGCCTGGTCAGGCTATATTTTTTATATCAATCTCTTATCTGATATATCATTTGTGAGTATATTCTTTATTTTAGTACGTTGTCTTTTTGTTTTGTTGATGGTTCCTTTGCTGTGCAGAAGTTTTTTAGTTTGATGAAGATCCATTTGTTTATTTTTTTATTTTCCCCCCTTACATGACAGGGCATATCCAAAAAGGTATTACTCAGAGTGATATAAAATTGTATGTCACCTGTGTTTTCTTCTAGGAATTTTATGGTTTAAGGTCTTACATTTTACCTTTAATCCATTTTGAGTTTATATTTGTATATGATTTGAGTGGTCTAGTTTCATTTTTTGCATGTAACTGTCCAGTTTTTCTGATACCACTTGTTAAAGAGGCTGTCATTACTTCCTGCACATTCTTACATCCTTTGTCATAGATTAATTGGCTACATAAGTGAGGATTTAATACCTGACAAAATACAATAAGACTGCTATTTAAGATGTTAAATAATTACAAACATGTAAATGTTTGTGCCAGTACTGTACTGTTTGGAGTATAGTTCAAAATTAACAAGTATGATATCTCAACTTATTTCTTTTTCTCAAGATTGCTTGGGCTATTTGTGTTCTTTTTGTTCCATATAAATTTTAGGGTTATATTTCTATACTGGAGAAGAATGTCCTTGGCATTTTGATAGTTGTTGCATTGTATCTGTAGATTGCTTTAGGTAGTATGGTCATTTTAATGGTGAGCAATAAGTTCTTTCATTTATTTGCATCCTCCAGTTTCTTTTCTTCTTTGTCTTATAGTTTTCAGAGCACAAGTCTTTCACCTCCTTGGCTACATTTATTTCTAAATATTGTATCTTTATTTTTGATACAATTGTAAATGAAATTGTTTTCTTAATTTTTCCTTCTGGTTATTTGCTATTAGTATATAGAAATATGATAGATTTCTATATATTTAATTTTGTATTTTGCTGTTTTACTGAATTTATTTATTATTCTATTAATCTTTTTGGTGGATTCTAAGGAATTTCTATATATAGTACCATATAATCTGAAAATATGGCAGTTTTACTTTTTCCTTTCCAATCTGGATGCATTCTATATCTTTTTCTTGTCTGATTGCTGTGGCTAAGACTTTCAGTACTATATTGAATAATAGTGGTGAGTGTGTGAATCCCCGGCTTGTTCCTGATCTTAGAGAGAAAGATTTTAACTTTTCACCATTGAGTATGCTGTTATCTGTTGGCTTGTGTTTTATAAAGCCTTTATCAAGTTGAGGTAAATTTCTTCTACACCCATTTTTTATTTTGTGAGTTTTTAATGTAAATGGATGTTACTTTGCCAAATGCTTTATCTGTATCTATTGAGATAATCATATGATTTTTATTCTTAGCTTTGTTGATTTGACAAATCACATTAATTATTTTGTGGAAGTTGAACCAACTTTGCTTCCTTGGTATAAATTCCACTTGATCATGGTATATAATCATTTTAATGTACTTCAAGCTTGGTTTAGTAGTATTTTGTTTAGAATTTTGACATTTCTGTTTATCAGGGTTATTGGCCTGTAATTCTTTCTCTCTCTTTTTATTTATTCCAGGGTAACGCTGGTCTTATAGAATATGTTTAGAAGCCTTCTCTTTTCTCTAGTTTATTTTGGCATTGTTTGAAAATGATAGGTAATGATTTTTTTAAAACATTTGTTAGAATTCATCTGTAAAGCTATCTAGTCCTGGACTTTTGTTTTATTGTCTTTTGTGAATTTTTTTTTTTTTATTATTGCTTAACTTCATTGCTAGTAAATGTTTATTTTGTGGTTTAGTTTGAGAAGGTTGGATGTGTTTAGAAATGTCTTTTTCTTCTAGATTATTTAATTTTTTGATTTTTTGGCATATAATTGTTCACAGTATATTTTCATGGTACTTTGTATTACTGTGGTATTGGTTGTAAATATTTCTTTAATTTCTGATTTTGTGTTCTCTCTCCTTTCTGTTTGATGAGTCTTTTATATATCATTTCAAAGAATCAGCTGTTAGTTTCATTAATCTTTTTTAAATGTTCTTATATTTTCTATTTTACTTCTTTCTACTCTAATCTTTATTATTTCCATCCTTGTACTTACTTTGAGTGTTGCTTGTTTTCCTTTTTCTAGTTCCTTTAGGTGTAAATTTAGATTATTTATTTAAGATTTTTCCTGTTTCTTGAGTTAGGCCTGTATAGCTACAAATGTTTCTCTGGTATAATTTTTCAGCTTTTGCTGCATCCTATAAATTTTTTAAGGTTGTATTTTCATTTTTATTTGTCTCAAGGTTGTATTTGAGTTCCCATTTGATTTTCTCTTTGGTCCATTGGTTGTTTAGAAGCATGTTGTTTAATCTCCATGTATTTGCATTTTTTCAGTTTTCTTCCTATAGTTGATTTCTAGTTTCATGCCTTTATGTTCAGAAAATTTGCTTGATGTATACATGTGGGCTTTTATACCTGATGGATTTTCCTTAAGATATCTTTTATGACAAGATTTATGAACCAACAGTTTCTTACATGAAGTAATGTGAGGAATAAAGAGTAGTTTCTTTCAAAATAATTTTGTGCCTTGAGCTCAGAGAATTGTTTTTGAATCTTAGGCCCTTTCAAATTTCAATGATTTTATCTAGAATGCAGATACTTTTGGAACAAATAACTAAGATGAATTAGAAGATATTTTTAAGGAGGCAGATTTTGATTCAATGTATAAGGAAAGATTTAAATAGTACCTATTCTTCTCTTTTTAGGTTAGGGCGGTACTTATTTTTGAGACTTGTGGTAAACCAAAGGATTTTAAAGAAAGAGCCATTTAGATTATTATTTATATCCAGGGAAAGATACAGAAACCTAACAACATCCAGCAGTTATTTAATTAGCAGACCGAGATGTCAGAAAGTCTTGGTTATTTTCCTTCAGTATCATGATACTCTTTTTATCCAGCAGAAATCTGAAGTAGCCTTTAGTTTTGAAAAGGAAGAAACACAAATTAATGTCTGGAACCTAGCCAGAGAGTCAAGGTAAATTGGAATCCTGTGACTGTGGGAGAGCCAATGCATTATGGAGAGAGAGGGGTTCATGAGGGAATAATTTAAAAACAGCATTTCTCTAGAAAAATGTTCCCCGACTCTGAGAAAAGGTGAAGGCTCCAAGAAGTTCAAGTGAGAGAGAAGTTGAACAAGCTAAATAAAGTAAAGTACCTCTGCTAGGTCCTCTCCACAGGTCACATTGTATAAACTGGATTTGCACCCTGAGTCTGAAGTGAAGAACTAACTATACTTTCTACCCCAGTTGTCTCTTGCGTATTGGTTTGGCTAACAGCAACATGTTCATTTTTCACTGTAAGATCTTACTAATAACTTAGCCTCTAGATATTATGAAAATACTTAAGCAGTTTCATAAGAAACACAATTTAAAATTTTACAACTCTTGGTGAGGTAGTGAATCGTTGACAGCAGTGGTGTTTGTTTTCAGGCAATGGCAGTTAACATGAGGTAGTGGGAAAAAGAAAAAACAACTTGCATTTATGAAAACTGTAAATAATCCAGAGTGTTAAACAACCTCAAAGTAATTTGAACAGAGAAAGCTTAATATAAATATTAAGTATCACAATAAAATAACTATAAAGATATAAAAAAGAAAAATACTTAAAATAATACCCTAGCACTGAAGGGGAGTAACCAAGGAAGGGAAAATATGGGAGGGGACCCTTCCTACAATGCTGGGAATCAGACCTTGTTGGAGAGGATGTGGTTGCAGTCCACTTGATCATGGAGTAGTTCACTCAGTGCCCATGCCAAAACTGGCCCGTAGTTAGTACGCTAGGAGGAAACACACTTCTGGAGTGTAAGCAGACCACAGTTGGTGAGGCAACAAGAGCAAGGAATTAGTGCATTGGGAACACACTTGCTAGTTAGTGTCCAGCCTAGGATATACAATGTCTGTACTGCAAGGGCCATAAGAAATAACCACTGCATTGCAGAGAGGTACAGGTTAAGAGACAGGTACACAGAAAGAATCAATGTGACAAAAGATTACTCACTGGCAGCAGGGCAGTAAATCTGAACTGCACAGTGTCCTCCTGAGATGATTGCAGCAATGAGGCTAGTGGGGTGAGACTGGGATCCAAGCAAGAGATATTGTGCTCTCTGGTTGCATATTCTGATCACAGAAGAGCAAGGTTAAGGAGTAAAACCAGAAATAAAAACAAAGAGAACCATTTTCTTACAACAATCCTCTAGCACCTCAGCTGGCACTGCTTTGGAAAAACAGTTAACGGTCCCAGCCAATTATGACAACACAGGTGAAGAAATGATAGATTTGGAGCTGAGAAGCAACAGGCATTGATAGCTGGCATTAAATTAGAATGCAGTTTACCTTTTACAAGGCATGTGTTCCTATGAATGTATAGGGGATGTTACATTAAAAAGAGAAAAAAGATATAAAAAATGATTTAGAGAGTAATGGGCTCAGTGTTTCTTTTCTTTAGCCCCCTTTAGTGACATATTGAATAGTGTGTGTTAATCAATGACAGTACTCTGATAACAAAAGTAGACAAAGACATAATAAGAAAAATAAATAAACACAGCTCACAGTGTAGGTGCAAAACTATTTTTTTAAGTAACAAATTAAATTTAATGATTTATAAAGAGCACAATATATTATGGTCAAGTGAGATCTATCCCAGAAAGTTTGATTTAACATTAGAAAAAAAGTTACCATAATATCAAATTGAAAATTTTAAAAAAATTATTCCCATAGTAAACACACAAAAAGAGCATGTAATAAAATATATGATTGTTGCCTTATAATAACTCTCAGCAAACTGGAAATGAAGGGGAACTTTCTAATCGTGATATATATAAAAAAAGCTTCATCTCACATCACACATAATTGTAACAGATGTTACTAAGACTGGGAACAAAAAGGAAGTCAGCTCTCACCACTTTTATTCAATACCATACTAAAATTTATAGCCAGTGTAATCAAGCAAGAAAAAATAAAAAAATTACAGAGTAGAAAGGAAGTAAAATGTGTCTGTTTTGCTGATGACATGAAAATGAAATAGAATCTCCAAAAACTTATACTAAAACAAAAAAGTAAATTTAAGAAGGTAGTAGGTTATAATAACAATATAAATAAGTCTACTGTACTTCTTAATATTAGCAACAATTTGCAATTAAAATGTAAAACTAATTCAACTTAAAAGAACAATAAAATATATGTTCTTTAAAAGATAAGCATATGGCCTGACCAGGTGGTGGCACAGTGGACAGAGTGTCGGACTGGGATGCAGAGGACCCAGGTTCGAGACCCTAAGGTAGCCAGCTTGAGCTTGGGCCCATTTGGCTAGAGCAAAAGCTCACCAGCTTGGACCCAAGGTTGGTGGCTCCAGCAAGGGGTTGCTCAGTCTGCTGAAAGCTCGTGGTCAAAGCACATATGAGAAAGCAGTCAATGAGCAACTAAGGTGTCGCAACAAAAAACTAATGATTGATGCTTCTCATCTCTCTCCGTTCCTGTCTGTCTATCCCTCTCTCTGACTCTCTCTCTGTTCCTTTAAAAAGAAAAGAAAAGAAAAATATAAGCATATGAATACTCATAGTAGCATTTTTTTATAATAGCAAAACTGGAAAAAACCCAAATGTCTATAAAAGTAGTGATATGTTTAAATAATAAAATACTACTCAGCAATAAAAACTAAAGTACTAATATATGCTATAATATTAAAGAATATAAAAATAATTTTGCTGAATTAAAGAATCCAGATAAAACATAGTACATGCTATATGGCTCCACACAAAACTAATCTAAATATGAGACTAATTTTTAGTGCCAGAAAGTAGATAAATTGTTGCTTGGGAATGGGGATGGTGGAAGGATGTGATTAGAAAGAGCCACAAGTAAATTGTTGGGCAGGTGGATATATATGTTTATTTTTTTGATTGGTCATATACTTACAAGTGTAAATATATATTAATGTTATCAAATTATATATATTAAATGTGTGGCCCATGTATGTCAAGTTTATGTTAATAAAAATTTTGAAAACAAGACACAGCTTAATTAAGAATATACAGAGATGGCAAATAAGCATAAAAAGAGATTCCCACATCATATAAAATTATTAAAATGCTCATTAAGACAACAATAACATGCCAGTACACGCACATTAAAATGGACAAAATCCAGAATTCTCACAATAAAAATGCCAGTGAAGATGTAAGCAAAAAAAAAGTCACATATATTTCTGGTGGAAATATAAAATGGTTCAGCCACTTTAGATGCCAAATTAGTATTTTATTATGTAATTAAACGTGTTCTTACCATACCATTCATCAGTTGTGCTTCATAGCATTTTCCCAAATGCACTGAAAACTTACAACCACACAAAAACCTGCACATAGATGTTTATAGCAGTTTTATTCTTAACTGCCAAAACTTGGAAGCAACTGAGATACCTTTCATTAGGTGATTGAATGAACTGTGGTACATCCAGGCAATAAAATAATATAAAAAGAAATGAGCTGTTGAGTTATAAAAGGACATAAAGAAAACTTAAATGCATATTACTAAGCAAAAGAAGCCAATCTGAACAAGCTACATACTATATGATACCGACTATATGATGTTCTGGAAAAGGAAAAATGATGCAAACACTAAAAAGATCAGTAGTTCCTAGGGGTGGGGTGAAGAAGGATGAATAGAGGATATTTAGGGCAATGAAAATACCCTTTATAATATTATAGTGATGGATATTAGTCACTATACATTTGTCCAAACTCATAGAATGTAAACTACCAAGAGTGAATTTTAAGATGAACTATGATATGTCAATGTAGTATTATTCTTGGTAGATATGTACCATTCTTGTGAGTGATGTAATAATAAAGGAGGCTATGCATGTATGGGGCAGGAAGTATATGGGAAATCTCTGTAACTTGTCTTAAATTATATTGTAAACCTGAATTGCTCTAAAAAATGTAATCTTTAAAAATATTTTTCAGGTTAAAAACTATAACAAAAAAGAAGACTAAATATCTTTGCAGTTCCCAGAAACACTCTTATAGCCAATCCATTGATATGTACTTTGAGAAGCTTTCCTAGATTTCCTAGGTAGCCTTAAATCCCAGGTAAAGTTGATCTCATGTTCCACTGTTCTTTGTAGTGCAGTAGTCTTTATCCTGCTTTCCAGTGCTGCTCTTGCTCTTCCTACATTGTTTTCTGATAGCATTCAAAGTGAGAAAGTCAGCATCACTCCTCTGCTTCACAACTGTCAATGACTTTTCTTAGCTAATGACTTAGAATAAAATTAAATTTCTTATTATAGTGTATAGCAGGGGTCCCCAAACTTTTTACACAGGGGGCCAGTTCACTGTCCCTCAGACCATTGGAGGGCCAGACTATAAAAAAAAAACCTATGAACAAATCCCTATGCACACTGCACATATCTTATTATAAACTAAAAAAACAAAATGGGAACAAATACAATATTTAAAATAAAGAACAAGTAAATTTAAATCAACAAACTGACCAGTATTTCAATGGAAACTATGGGTGCGGATGCATCCTGTGCTCCTCTCACTGACCACCTATGAGAGAGGTGCCCCTTCTGGAAGTACAGCCAGATAAATGGCCTCAGGGGGCCGCATGTAGCCCTCAAGTTATAGTTGGAGGACCCCTAGTGTATAGTAATCTACACAATAAACTCCTACCTACTTCCTGAGCTCATTTTCTATCTTTTTTTGTATGTTTATTAATATTCAACTGTTTTTTTAATGCTCCAAACTTATAAAGTTTATATTGTCTTTAATGACTGGTTCCCTTAAGCACTAGAAATGAGTGAATTACATTAAATGCATTTCTCTCATTTTATAATAATTTCTTTATATGCCTATCTCTTTTACAGATCTTGAGTTTCTAAAGATATCCCTTTTGTCTTTATACCTATAGCCTAAGCAGTATGTCTATGAAAGTATAACTGATGAATGTGTAAATGAATACATATATCATCATCAATGTTTAAATTGTCACTTGTTACCATTAAGACTCTTCAGCACCTCACAATTACTTTCTGGCTGGGATGATAACAGGAATGTTCAAATACAAACCCAAGTTTTCACCTTCATTTGTTGGTAAACCTGTAATTCAATTTTACAACCTCCTTATATTTAAATCCTTCCTTTTGAATTAATAATTTCATAGGCTAACAACCCCATCATTTCCTCTTCATCATAATTTTGTATCTTTATTATCGTCATTTATATGTTTTTAGTATACATATTACATCTTTAGAATTGTTACATTATTTTTTTTCTACATGTAGTAACATCTGATCTTTATCTAGAAAGGTAAACTAGCATAAGTATTATATTTTTTATTAAGACATCTGTAAAAATAAAGTAAAAATTAAGCCCTTATATAATTCTAACTTTTTGGCTAACATGAATTCAAGTCTATTTTGTTCTTTATCTCCTTTTCCAGCATCATTTTCTGGCATCATTGTCTCTTTCTTCACTTTAATTCTTGCCAGCAAGAGGTCTGTCTGATATCCCTAATGGCAATCTAAATTTGCTTCAGAAAGAATTCTTTTCCTGTAAAATAATAGTTATACAAATTGTACTACTGGATAAGCTGTCATCTTTTCAAGCTGATGAGCTTGCTAATTATCAATCCAGAAGCCTGGGAAGTAAGTAGTAAATTTCTCAACTAGGACACACTCCAAGTGTGGTTCTTGTTATTTGGAAAGTTTATTACTATTTGTCAATTATCTCTGATTTAGATCAATCTGATGACTATATTTTCTCAACAGCTACCAGTCTGATCTGTAATTATCATGTACAGTGTTCATTGGTCTACAGTTATAACCTTTCAAATGTCTTTCTTCTGCCTTCTCTGACTACTGAAGTTTATGTTAACAGTCTGCTTTGATTAATGACTCAATTCTGTTTAATTTATTTATAGCAAATATGTTATAAAATGCCCAATTTTAAAGAAATTTAAAAGAATGTCTTAACATATATAATATACTCATTGTCTAGGTCTTAAATTTATTGAAATATCATATTTTGGTCTGTTTTTCTGAAATATTTTAAATGGTAGTACTCTTTAAAAGTATTACATGGAAGTCCCGGGATTGATTCCTGGCCAGAGCACACAGGAGAAGCACCCATCCACTTCTCCACCCTTCCCTCTCTTTTTTCTGTCTCTCTACTCCTCCTACAGCCAGGGCTCCATAGGAGCAGGGTTGGCCCGGGCACTGAGAATGGCTCCATGACCACAGCCTCTAGCATTAAATGGCTCCGGCTGCAGTGGAGCAACATCCCAAATGGGCCAAGCATTGCCCTTCACTTCAAAAAAATACAAAAAAATTAAGAAAAACATATTACATTTATTTATACTTCTAAGACTATAATAAAAATTTAGTACAAATTATTCTACATAAACACAATTTCATTATCACACAAATTAAATGAATAATAATTACTTTTATAATTTAACTTTAGAAATCCCTATTCAAGTTTTTTTCAAATTTATCACAGATAACACTGGGGAACAAAACTTTTGTTGCATCCACAAAAACACTTGTTCTTACCTAATTCAAGTGTGCTAATCTCAAATCTTACATTAATTTTTCTCTGTAAGCTACAGTTTATTTGCAATTCAAGATTTAACTTTTCAAGTTATTGTAAAATTTTCAACATTTAGTTTAACATAATGAAATAAAATGTCTTCATGGGCATTGTTGGGCAGATAAAATATAATATGCTCACTTTGTTAAAGATGGCACTGCCCACATGGAAGCCCGTCACCCAGGTGATATTATTTGCCCTTATGCTTGGGATGGGTGTGGGGGAAAGGCTGTAATGTAAGCAGGCCAGGTCATTATGGCCTAAGGCTTGGTTTTAAGAGTAGGTTCTTCTCCTCACCCTTGACTGATTGGATGATGTAGGGTGATGCACTCTCCTGAGGAATCCCATTATACAGAGACTTCCTTGTTTGCATATTTGGATTAAAGGTTTTGATTCTATGGTATAAAGTGGGAGAGAACAGTAGCTTGATCTCTCTCTTGGTTCCTGGGTTCCTGAGGTATTAGAGAGGAGAGCAAGGTAAGGCCACATGAAGGCCAGGAGAAGCAGCCAAGATGGCAGAGTGCTGAGGAAGAAGCCAGTTTGTTAAGAGTTTGTGCAGGAGGAGATGGGGAACAATGGTGAATAAGTCTGGTGAGCTAGAAACCTTTGATTCTAGGAAACTCGAATAAGTCAGTAGCTTTGTGAGCACTGAATGTGTGGGTTTTGGAGCCCAGTGTGTGTTTTTGCTTGCCCGCCAGGTGCAAGCTAGAATTAAAGCTGATGGCTCACCAGTTCTTGGCTCCTGTGTTTCATTACGATCTGTTCGAATCCAATGCGAACCTGCACGGGTCAGGTGGATGTGATGGTGGCCTCGACTACTTTACAGGCATCATCTTTGTGAAAATATAATAATTTATATAATGCAGTAAATACACTAATACAGTACAAAATGTGATTGCATCAGAGTTGTCTACAATTTTGAAATAAAACATATTAAAACATTTATTGTAATCATAAAATTTGCATAAAACTTATTTAAATTCTCTTCAGGAAAAAATTTGTGTTTGTAGCTCTTGCATTTGTGTACTTGTCCAGGACAATCTTGTTTGAAGCTCCAGCAGTAGTCTGCTCATCACTAACAGCTCCAAGATTTTCGGGAAACTTGTCAAGGTGACTGTTCAGGAAGTGAATCTTAACGCTCATGTTACATCCAATGTTTCAAGAAGCCAACATCATTCTTTGAACCAGAAGTTCATACTTTTCTGATATTTTTGTTGCCAAGGAAGTTCTTTGTAACTGCCACCAAACACCGCCATGCTGCTTTCTCCTCCTTATTCATCTTTCTGGCAAATTTTTTGTCACGTATGTGGGTTCGAATTTAAGATTCATCAAATACACCTGCTTTTATCTTCTCGAAAAACAAGGCAAGAAAAGCAGAAATAATATGTTGAAAGCATTCACTTTCTCTATTCAAACTGCTTCATTATGCCAAGTTTGATGTGAAGTGGG
Source organism: Rhynchonycteris naso (assembly GCA_037038555.1). Taxonomy (NCBI): domain Eukaryota; kingdom Metazoa; phylum Chordata; class Mammalia; order Chiroptera; family Emballonuridae; genus Rhynchonycteris; species Rhynchonycteris naso. Next base: position 302,017,396 of record CM072995.1, read on the forward strand.
GGAAAAATGATCCTGTCTCGATTAACTACAGGTTCATTCACAATATTTTGCATCCCTACATCCAGAGTTTCACATTTCAGCCACTCCTTCTGTGTCCAGTGTTTTTCCCAAGCTCAGTTGTCCCACAAACACAGAAAGCAACACTACTTTGTGAAACCTCTCTGTTGTCCTAGCAGAAAATTGGCCATTTTAAGATCCACGCAAATGATCCAGTTATGCTTATCATACTTCAGAGTGTCAAGGACAATTTTTATGTCAGTATAATCTTCCCCCAGATGAGTTGAATAACCAATTGGAACCACTGCATAAACATTACCGTTGTGTAGGAGAACACATTTCGAACTTTGTTTAGAGATGTCAAGAAATAGCTGCCATTCTATTGGACTGTAAGTGGTAACACCTAGCTGGCTGAGAGGACTACTAATATTATGATAGTAAACTAAGTGTTTGCTTCGGAAAAACGTCCACAAAAATTTGTTCATGCTTCCTAAAATGGGATAATTTAGCTGACCAGTGAAGTACATTCTTTTCTTGAAGCCTGGAGGCTAATAATTCAGCTGCTTTCTTCGATAGACCCAAATTTCTTAATAAGTCATTCAATTCGGGTTGGCTAACCTGCTGAGGGATTAATGACTGTTTGGCATCAGAAGAAGAACCTTCAGATTTTACAACCATTTTCTCATACATCTTATCAAAATACACTATCACCATGTTCACTTTCTTCATCCTTAGAAGAAATAAAACCATTGAAAACTGGAACTGGGAGTGTCTCAGAGTGTGGGATAGGTTGAATTACTGAAGAAATATTAGGATATGTGTTCATATGCTGTTTTTTCTTACCAATGCTCTTTGTATGGATCAGACAGAAATAACAGTCACTGTTGTGGTCCTTAGGTTCATGCCAAGCCATGGGAATACCAAAAGGCATTTCTTTACGTTTTCCTTTTGTTCAGTCACAAAGCATTTCCTCACAATTATGACACACAATATGAGGAGCCCAATTCTTGTCTTGATCACCAAGGGGAACTTGAAAATAGGCAATATATGCACATGTCACAAATGATAAAATATTGCACCTTTGATGTTGAAGTATGTAACAGCCACATATATAACAGAAAGTGTCAGGACTATTCTTACATTTATGCCTACTCAAAGAAGCCATGATTCAATCTTAAAATAAAATAAGAGGGTGTATTTTATCAGGTAATATTTTTTTACATTTAAAAACAACTACAATTATGTAAAAGTGATGTTTGTAAACATACATACCTTGTGTTTATGTTCAATCCAAGAGTCTTTGTCCTCTTAACTTCAATTTAAAAACCAATGCATACCATTAACTGTAACCAAAAAAAATTAAAATTGCATTAAAACTGGAGCATGCACCAAAACACGAATTTATATTTGGAATCGGCGATGCAGAAATATATAGAAAAGGTTCTAAAACCTCATGCAACAGAAAATGAAAAAAATACTGTTTCCCAGTGTAATTTGACTTTGATGGTGCTCCTTTCCTCACATTTAATATAAATAGAACAAGTTTATGACATCGATTTGTTGAAAACTAGGTTAAAATTTCCTATAGACTGTTTTAACTTTTGATTCTTGATGACCACTTTTTCATGTAATCATTTTATTTGTTCCTGTCTCCTGTTTTTAATGCAAGTTGTAATTAAATCTAGTCTTCATTAGTTTCATATTAAGCATTTAATTTGTTTTCTGTTATAGAATAGTCATAACGGTTGGCTCTATTATATTGCTTATGTTGATGAGTGAATTTCAGTGTTAACTATTTTATTTTATTTATTGAAACTTAATTTTTTTGGAGCATAATAATTGGATTTCCTGGTAAATTAATAAAAAAATTGAATGTGTACACAAATTTAACTGGTTGAGTTAGATCATTCAATATCTTGATATATTGATGAACTTTTATTCCCTTTTGAAAATGTCACATATATTTTTATTTTTTATTATTTATTAATTTTTAATTTATGGTGTTTACATAGATTCACATGTCCCATTAAATATAACTCTCTCACCTGCACCCCTGTATCCTTATTTATACCCCCTTTACTCCTCTCCCCGGAACTCACTCCCCCCTTCCCTATAGGATTTGCTGTCCTGTTATCTATAACTCAGTGATATGTATATATAGTTTCCCTAATACCTTTACCTTCTCTGATCCCATTCCCTCATCCCCCTTCCTTCTAACAGCTGCCTTTCTGGTCCCTGTGATCCCGTCTCTGCCTCTATTTCATTCCTCAGTTCACTTTGTTCACTAGATTCCACATATATGTGAGACCATATGATATTTTTCTTTCTCTGTCTGGCTTATTTAAGTTAGCATAATAATCTCCAGATCCATCTATGCTGTTACAAATATATGGTCTTCTTCTTTTTCATAGCCACGTAGTATTTCATGTGTATATGTACCATGGCTTTTTAATCCACTCTTCCACTGATGGACACTTGGACTGATTCCAGACCTTGGTTACAGTAAACAATGCTGCAGTAAACACGGTGGTGCATATCTTCTTTTGAATCAGTGATTTAGTATTCTTAGATATATTCCTAAAAGTGGGATAGCTGGATCAAAAGGCAGTTCCATTTTTAATTTTTGAGGAAACGCCATACTGTTTTCCACAGTGGCTGCACCAGTCTGCATTCCCACCAGCAGTGCAGAAGGGTTCCCTTTTCTCTATACCCTCCCCATCATTTATTGTGTATTGTTTTGTTAATGAATGCTATTCTGACAGGTGTGAGGTGGTGTCTCATTGTGGTTTTAATTTTACATTTCTCTGATGATTAGTGAGGTTGAACTTTATTTTTATGCCTATTGGCCACTTGTATGTCCTCTTTGGAGAAATGTCTATTCAGTTCTTTTTCCCATTTTTTAATTGAATTGTTTACCTTCCTGGTGTTTAGTTTTAGTAGTTCTTTATAAATTTTGGTTATTAACCTCTTATCAGATGTATTGGCGAATATGTCCTCCAATAGTGTGGGTTATTTTTTATTTTGTTCATGATATCTTTTGCTATGCAAAAAATTTTCAGTTTGATATAGTCCCATATGTTCATCCTATCCTTTATTTCACTTGCTTATGAAGAAGAATCAGCAAAAATATTGCTATAAGGGATATAGGACAGTTTACTGCCTATGTTTTCTTCCAAGATGTTTATGGTTTCACGACTTACATTAAAGTCTTTTATCCCATTTGAGTTTATTTTTGTGAATGATGTAAGTTGGTGGTCTAGTTTTATTATTTTGCATGAATTTGTTCAATTTTCCCAACACCATTTGTTAAAGAGACTGTCTTTACTCCATTGTCAAATATGTCTTACCTCTTTTGTCAAATATCAATTGTCCATAAAAGTGTCGGTTTATTTCTGGGTTCTTTATTCTGTTCCATTGATCTATATGCCTGTTCTTATGTCAGTACCAAGCTGTTTTGAGTACAATGGCCTTGTAGTAAACCTTGATATTAGAAAGTATATCTCCCACTTTATTTTTATTTTCAAGATTGCTGAGACTATTTGTGTTCTTTTTCGGTCCCATATAAATTTTTGGAATATTTGTTCTATATCTTTGAAGTATGACATTAGTATTTTAATACAAATTGCATTCAATTTATATATTGCTTTGGGTAATATAAACATTTTAATGATGTTTATTCTTCCTATCCATGAATACAGTATATGCTTTTACTTGTTTTTATCTTCCTTGATTTCTTTTATCAATGTTTTATGATTTTCCAAGTACAGATCTTTAACCTCCTTGGTTAAATTTACTCCTAGGTACTCTATATTTTTGGTTGCAATAGTGAAGGGGATTGTTTTCTTAAGTTCCCTTTTAGACAGTTCATTGTCGGTGTATATAAATGCCACTGTTTACTGAATATTGATTTTATATCCTGCCACCTTGCTGAATTCATTTATCAGTTCCAGTAGTTTTTTGACTGAGACTTTAGAGTTTTATATGTACAACATCAAATCATCAGCAAATAATGAAAGTTTTACTTCTTCTTTTCCAATTTGAATGTATTTTATTTCTTCTTGTCTGATTCCTGTGTCTAGGACTTCCAGAATATGTTGAATAAGAGTGGTGAAAAGGGGCACCCCTGCCTTATTCCTGTTCTTAAGGGGATTGCTTTTAATTTTTAACCTTTAAGTATGATATTGGCTGGGGGTTTGTCATAGATGGCCTTTATAATCACGTTGAGGTATGTTCCTGTATTCACATTTTGCTGAGAGTTTTGATCATAAATGGGTGCTGGATTTTATCAAATGCTTTCTCTGTGTCTATTGATATTATCATGTGGTGTTTCTCTTTTCTTTTGTTTATGCGACAAATCATGTTGATTGATTTTTGAATATTGTACCATTCTTGCCTCCCCAGAATAAATCCCTTTGATCATACTGAATGTTTTTTTTCATGTATTGCTGTATTTTATTTGCTTATATATTGTTGAGAATTTTAGCATTTAAGTTCATCAGGGATATTGTCTGATAGTTTTCTTTCTTTGTAGTGTCTTTATCTGGTTTTGAAATAAGGATTGTGTTTGCCTCATAAAAGGAGTTTGAAATTTTTCCCTCCTCTTGAATTTTTTAAATTAGCTTGAGAAGGATAGCAATTATTTCTTCTTTGAATATTTGGTAAAATTCACCTGTGAAGCCATCTGGCCCAGCTCTTTTGTTTGTTGGGAGTGTTTTTATAACTCTTTCAATCTCTTTTGAAATAGTCAGTTTAGATTTTCTGATTCTTCCAAATTGATTATTGAATGATCATATTTTGCAAGATATTTATCCATTTCATCTAGATTGTCCCATTTTGGGGCAGGTTTTCATAGTATTTTCTTACAATCCTTTGAATTGTTACTTCTCCACTTCATTTCTAATTTTATTTATTTGAGCTCTATCTTTTTTTTTTCTTGGTAAGTATGGTTAAAATTTCATCAATTTTGTTTACCTTTTCAAAGAACAAGCTCTTGGTTTCATTGATCTTCTGTATTGTTTTCTTGTTCTGTTTTGTTTTGTTTTTACCTCTATGTCATTTATTTCTGCTCTGATCTTTATTATTTCCTTCCTTCTACTTCCTCTGGGCTTTACTTTCTGTTCTTTTACTAGTTCTTTTAGGTGCAGGGTTAAGTTGTTAATTTGAACTTATTCTTGCTTCTTAAGGTATGCCTGTAATATTATAAACTTCCCTCTTTGAATTGCTTTTGCTGTGTCCCATAAATTTTGAGTAGTTGTATGTTCATTTTCATTTGTTTCAAGGAAGTTTTTGATTTCTTTCTTGATCTCATTATTAACCCATTTATTATTTAATTGTATGCTATTTAGTCTCCAAGTGTTTGAATGTTTTTCAGTTGTAGTTGATTTCTAATTTCATGCTATTGTGATCAGAGAAGGTGCTTGATATGATTTCAATCTTCTTAAATTTATTAACACTTGTTTTGTGTCCTAACATGTGGTCTTTCCTAGAGAATGTTCCATGAGCATTTGAAAAAAGTGTATATTCTGCGGCTTTGGGGTGAAAAGTTTGAAAATATTTATTAAATCCAGTTGATCTAGTGTGTCATTTAAGGCTATTGTTTCATTGCTAATTTTCTGTCTGGAGGTTCTATCCTTTGATTTTAGTGGGGTATTAAAATACCCTACTATTATAGTATTGCTGTTTATGTCACCCTTTTTGTCCATCAAAATCTGTTTTATATATTTAGGTGCTCCTATATTAGGCGCATATATGTTTATAATAGTTATATCTTCCTGTTATAATGCTCCTTTTATCATTATGTAGTGACCTTTGTTTTAAAAATTTTTTTGTCAGATATTGGTATTGCTACTCCAGCTTTTGTTTTCTTTCTGTTTGAGTGAAATATATTTTTCCATTCTTTTACTCTCAGTCTATGTGTATCTTTTGTTCTGAGGTGGGTCTCCTGTAGACAGCACATGTGCAGGTCTTGTTTTCTTATCTATGCAGCTATCCTATGTCTTTTGATTGGAGCATTTAATCTATTTATATTTAAGGTTATTATTGATATATAATAGTTTATTGCGATTTTATTCTTAAAATTACACTCCTATTTTTCTTGATTTCTCTTTTCCTTTGCTCTTTTTATAGCAAGCGCCTTAACATTTCCTGCAGTACTGGTTTGGTTGTGATAAATTTATTTATTTATTTATTTATTTGTTTGTTTGTTTATTTGGTTTGGGAAGCTTTTTCTTCTCTTTTAATTTTAAATGATTGTCTTGCTGAATAAAGAAGTCTTCATTGTAGGCTCTTGTTTTCCATTACTTTGAATATTTCTTGCCATTTCTTTCTGGCCTCAAGTGTTTCTGTTGAAAAGTCAAATGTCATTCTCATGGGGCCTTCTCTATAGGTAATTGATTTCTTTTCTCTTGCTGCTTTTAGTATTTTTTTCTTTATCTCTTAACTTTGGTAATTTAATTATTATGTGTCTTGATGTGGGCCTCACTGGATTTCTCTTTATCAGGACTCTCTGTGCTTCTTGAACTTGTATGACTTTTTCCTTCATCAATTTAGGAAAGTTTTCAGCTATGTTTTCTTCAAACAGTTTCTCTATACATTGTTCTTTCTCTTCTCCTTCAGGAGAAGATGATACAGATGTTATTTCTCTTCATATTGTCGCAGACTTCTCTTCTAGTTTCCTCACACTTTTTGAGCCTTTTTTTTTTTTGCTGCTCTGTTTCTGTGTTTTTAGTATCTTGTTCTCTAAGTTGCTGATTCAATCCTCTGCTTTATTCAGCCTGCTGTTGATTCCTTCTAGTGCATTCTTCATTTCTGATAATGTAATTGTCATTTCTGATTTATTCTTTTTTATGATTTCAGTGTCCTGTTTGATGCTTGCAGTTTATTTATTTAGGTGCTTATTAGGTCCATCCATTGTAGTTCTGAGATCCTTAAGCATTTGAGCAATCATTATTTTAAACTCTGCATCAGGTATTTTGGCTACGTCCATCTCATTCAGTTTTTTTTCTGGGGATTTCTCTTGTTGATTTACATGAATTACATTTCTCAGTCTTCCCATTTTTTGTGTGTGTGCTGTTTGCAATCTTGTTGGGGTTGTGCATCTGAGGTTGGTATATGGAATGGGGCCCCTCCTCCGGGGTTTTATCTTTCAGCCTCTGCTGATAGCTCATATTTTAATTCTCCTTAACAAGTTGAGTTGCTTAAAAGTCTTAATTTCCCTGCTGTTTATTTGCTGAGTCCAGCAGGGAACTTCTGTGTTTAGGATGGGAATAGTGGGTATATCTTGCTCTTTGGCCCTAGTTGAAACTTTATTCAGGAATGTGGTGGGTGTTACCTCTGAGAACCAGAAAGTATGATCTTACCAGTTACTCTCTGGAGGCTGGCCATGTTCTTCGTATCAGAAGTGGGAGGCGTAGCTCAGGTCTCCTCAGAAATCTGTCACTGCCCCTCCTCTTCCTTTTTGTATGGCCTTTTTTCCTGATTGGAGCTGGAGAGCTTTCTGGAAGTGGGTCAATTGTCTTTAAGTTAGGCTTATGCTGAATGGAGAGAGTAACCCTCCCCCTAGCTATGGCCGCCTCAGTATTGGAGAATAATTTCAGCTCAGGTATTCTTCTTCTTGTTGCTGTTTGTGTCTCTGTGCCTCGATCTCCCTACTCTCATCGCACAAGACCCGTCCTCTCATCCTCCCTCACTTCCAGAGCCTCAAGCAAGTGGCTGTGAGCGATATTTTCTATGCTGGCCCTTTAAGGCTGCAACTTCTTCACCTGCCATTTCTCACAGACAGAAATCCCCCTCTTCTTCCCACTCAATGCTGTCAGGTTGTCTCCTCCAGTCTCTGGTTTTCTAGGCTGGGGCTCTGGTCCTGGGACTGAGTATCCCCGCCTCTCAGGGTCTTTCTCCTCACTGTGAGAAACTCTCTGGAACCTCAGCCAACCCTCACTCCTGGGAACAGGGGTGCCCCTACCACATCCCCACACTTCCTACCAGACTTGGTGTGGTTTCTTCTGTGCTCCTTGGTTTTAAAGTCCTGTTCTTTTAGTCCAAAGTTGGTTTTTCACAATGATTGTTCTTAATATAGTTTGTAATCCAGTTTGGTCCTGTGAAGTGGCAGTTTGTATGTCTGCCTACTCTGCTGCCATCTTGGAATCTGAGTTTTGGGGGTTTTTTATTAAAAAGAAAGATTTTTCCTGACCTGTGGTGGCACAGTGGATCAAGTATCAACCTGGAAATGCTGAGATTGCCAGTTCAAACCCTGGGCTTGCCTGGTCAAGGCACATATGGGAGTTGATGCTTCCTGCTCCTCCCCCCCTTCTCTCTTTCTCCCCTCTCTAAAAGTGAATAAATTTTTTTAAAAAATTAAAAATAAGATTTTGCTATAAAGAAGGCCCTCTTTTCTACTAAGCTAGATTTGAATTCAGAGTTCTTATCAAAACATCACTTTCTACAACTAAAGGAACCCAAAAGGGATATAGTTTTGATACAATTTAATGTTATACTCTTTTAACTGTTCAATGTACATGGTTATTTCTGTATGGGTTGCCTATTCACTTTATTCTATAGCCATCAAATATACATAATGCTAAACCCAGAAGACAGGTAGAATTGCAGTGAGCATTACTTAAATGACATAATTGAAAGACAACATTTCATAATGTGTAAAGAACTCTGGAATCTAATTGAACTGGATTTTTATCTTGATTAGAATATCCAAGATGGTAAAAAAAATTATTTGTTTTGAATGTCAATATACTCATCTATAAAAGAAATAGTATTGCTTGTCTTATAAGGTTGTTGGACATGCACCTAAACCAGTGATTTTTAAGCTTTTTCATCTCACAGCATACATAAACTAATTGGTCAAATTCTGCAGCACACCAAAAGATAAATATTTTGCTGATCTGAAAAAAAAAGGTGTAGTTTTTATTGATCTACAAAAAAAGAGTAATTACTACCCATTTTATTCCAAAGTGCTTTTTAAAAGAGGTGCTTATACTTATATATAAGAATTTCTTTTACCAAGAATTAGCCAATCAGATGTAACCTTATTGTTTGATATGACCAATAAGGTACAACTCTGTTATATGTCCTATATATTTCTGATTCAAGAAAGGGCACTCACACCAGACACATATTGTTGTGTTTGTTGTTGTCACTTATTTTTATTTTTTTAATTTGATAATCTAAGGGAAAGAGGTTATGGCCCCTGACTAAACAGTTAGGTATTGCATGTTTTAAAATTTCTGGTGTCATACCAGTAACAATGGCTAACTGAAAATTAATAACCTAAACTATTTTAGGCATTGGACAATTAGTCACAATTAATTTTTTTATTACTTGCTAGACTGCTCTTGGAGTGATTATTTTGAATCCTGTCTCAACATTTTCTACTAACTGTGATTGAAAACCTAATAAATACCTGATTAGGTGGTGGTGAAGTGGATAGAGCATTGGACTGGGACATGTAGGACCCAGGTTTCAAACACCCAGTTCATCAGCTTGAACATGGGCTCATCCGGCTTGAGTACATGCTCACCAGCTTGAGTGTGGGGTTTTTGATTTGAGTGTGGTATTATAGACATATTACCCTTTGGTCAGTGGCTTGAGCCCAAGGTCTCTGGCTTGATCAAGGGGTCACTTGATCTGCTGTAGCCCCCACCCCTGTCAAGGCACATATAAGAATGCAATCAGTGAACAACTAAGGAGCCACAAGGAAGAATTGATGCTTCTCTCTCTCCCTTTCTGTGTCTGTCTCTATCTTTCCTTCTCTATAACTCTCTCTGTCAAAAAGAAAAGAAAATATAATAAGAAAACCACATCAAAATAACACATAGAAAACATCTGACATTCTAGGCAATTAGAAAGATGTAGTAGGGAAAGTATACTGCTGACTAGATATCTATCACAAATTCTTTTCCCTGCCACAGCCCCTTTGCTAAGCAATCACAATGTGTTGCTTCTCACCCTCTCAAAGCAATAGGCCAGTTTTCTTTTTATTTTCAACAACTCAGTATTTTTTGCTCCTGTCACACCCCTGCCACCTACACTCTCTCAAACACATTAACCATGTTAATTTTCTAATCTTGAACTTGACATAGAGAACAACCCAACTAATTATAAAACTTGCTAATATTTAGGAAGTAACTTTAATTTTTCCATTTCTAATGTACATTTGCATCATACCAGGATTATCAAACTTTAGTTATCCTATGATCAATAATGAAATTACATATAAAGGACACTCTAATTCACAAAACTCTTTCACAGACATTGTTTCATGTGATCCTGAGTTATGAATTTCCAAGGTGCTCAAGGTAGTCAAAATCACTGTAGATATTTCAAAGGTAAGTCATTGTAACACAGAAATTGTCAATGAGTAGTCTAAAGTAACATAGTTGATAAATTAATCAGTTTACAAACTGATTTCCTCTAGTTTCATCATCCTTCCTATTTCTATTATATAAACTTGCTTGAATGCTTCACAGTTGCTATTTGATTTTCTAAAGTTCCAAAAATGATTTTGGTACCATGATGAAAATAAACCTCTTGATGGGAGCAAGTTGTGGTCAGACACACCATTTCTGTGACTACAAAGAATTGGTGTTTCTTCCTCCTAACTCTTCTATTCCTAACATTATCACTTACTGATGTATATTGTCATTGATTTAATCAGTTATTTCTTCTGTCTTAGTTTTTTTAGCACAATTTATTGGGTAGCCTATTTTTAGCTTCAGATAATGTGGAATGTAGAAAAAATAACAAATAAGAAAATTATTAGGTAAGACAGAAATTGACACTAATTTTCTTTTTTTATTTTAAAATTTTAATTTATTGTGTCAACATAGTTTCAAGTATTTCATTCAATATGACACCCTTACCCCACCCTACATTATACCCTCCATGCCCCATGCAAAGTTTCTTTCTATTTCTATTTCATTTCCTTTGCCCAACCCCAATTCTAATTTTTCTTAATTCAAGAAGCAAATATATTACCACATCAGGTCCTATTGATTTAAATACCATATTTATAATAGTAATTTACCAAAATATATCTTCAAATAACCAACAACTTCAGCCATGTATGCTCAACAGTCTACATTATAACTATTCTTTTTGAGAAACAAACATTAATTTCTTTTTTCATTTATTTATGCATTGGTTGATTCTTGCATGTGCCTTGACTGGGGACTGAGCCTGCAACTGTGGCATATAAGGATGACACTCTAAACAACTGAGCTACCTGGCCAGGGCCTTTATCTGTACTTTTAAATGACATCTCAAATATAATGGGCTTCATAACCAAACTTCTGAAATATATCCACCTCTAAAATTACTTTCTCCTCCCATATTTTCTGCATCTTAGTAAATGTCAATTTTATGATTTAACTAGTTAGGCCAAAAATCTTGGCATCACCTGTCTTGAATCCTTAAAGCCCATATTCAATTTACAAATAAACTGTCTTATCATCAAAATATTCACTTCCTGGATATACTTCTCAATAACACTAGTACCACCTAGGACCAAGTCACCAACATCTCACATTTTGTTGTAATAATCTTCTAAAATATCTTCTTACTTCCACCCTTGCCCTTATTGTTTGTTCATTTTCAAACCCAAACCAAATTGATTATTTTAAAATAAAAATCTGATTATATCAATTCTATATTTAAAAACCTCAGTGGCCTCTCATTTCATTCAGAGTAAAAGCCAAAGTCCTTAAAATGACCTAGAAGACTTTCATAATCTCTTCCCATTTTTAATACTTTTTTTAATTTTATTTTTTTTAATGAAAACATCTCCAGGTTAGCATAACATTAAATTGTGTTGCAAACCCGTCACCAAAAGTCAAATTGTCCTCTCTCACCTTCTACCTGGTTTTCCCTGTGTCCCTCCCCTCATCCCTATCCCACCTGTCCCTCCCTCCCCCCACCCCATAACCACCACTCTCTTGTCCATGTCTCATAGTCTCACTTTTATGTCCCACTTATGTATGAAATCATGCTGTTCTCAGTTTTTCTTTTTTTCTGATTTACTTATTTCACTTCATATAATGTTATCAAGGACCATCCATTTTGTTATAAATGATCCGATGTCATCATTTCTTATGGCTGAGTAGTATTCCATAGTATATATGTACCATAGCTTTTTAATCCACTCGTCTTCTGACAGACACTTGGGCTGGTTCCAGATCTTCCCTATTGTGAACAATGCTGCCACGAACATGGGGGGGGGGGGCATTCCTTCTTTTCAAACAGTGCTAAGGTGTTCTTAGGGTATATTCCTATAAGTGGGATAGCTGGGTCAAAAGGCAATTCGATTTTTAATTTTTTGAGAAATCTCCAAATTGTTTTTCATAGTGGCTGCACCAGTCTGCATTTCCACCAGCAGTGCAGAAGGGTTCCCTTTTCTCCACAACCCCGCCAGCACTTATTCTGTGTTGTTTTGCTGATGAGTGCCATTCTGACTGGTGTGAGGTGATATCTCATTGTGGTTTTAATTTGCATTTCTCTAATAATTAGTGATGTTGAGCATTTTTTCATATGCCTATTGGCCATCTGTATGTCCTCTTTGGAGAAATTTCTATTCATTTCTTTTCCCAATTTTTTGATTGGATTGTTTGTCTTCCTGGTGTTGAGTTTTATAAGTTCTTTATAAATTTTAGTTATTAACCCCTTATCAGACGTGCTGTCGAATATGTTCTCCCATTGTGTGGTTTGTCTTTTTATTCTGTTCCTATTGTCTTTAGCTGTGCAAAAACTTTTTAGTTTGATATAGTCCCATTTGTTTATCTTGCCTATTATTTCATTTGCCCGTGGAGATAAATCGGCAAATATATTGCTGCTACAGATGTCGGAGAACTTGCTGCCTATGTTTTCTTCTAAGATGCTTATGGTTTCACAACTTACATTTACGTCTTTTATCCATTTTGAGTTTGTTTTTGTGAATGGTGTAAGTTGATGGTCTAGTTTCATTTTTTTTGCAGATAGATGTCCAATTTTCTCAACACCATTTTTTAAAGAGACTGTCTTTACTCCATTGTATGTTTTTTCCTCCTTTGTCAAATATCAGTTGTCCATAAAGCTGTGAGTTTATTTCTGGGCCCTCTGTTCTGTTCCATTGATCTATGTGCCTGTTCTTATGCCAGTACCAGGCTGTCTTGAGTATAATAGCCTTATAGTAAACCTTTATATCTGGAAGAGTGATACCTCCTGCTTTATTTTTTCTTTTTAAGATTGCTGAGGCTATTCGTGTTCTTTTTTGATTCCATATAAATTTTTGGAATATGCGTTCTATATCTTTGAAGTATGTCATTGGTATTTTAATTGGTATTGAATTGAATTTATAAATTGCTTTGGGTAATGTAGACATTTTAATGATGTTTATTCTTCCTAGCCATGAGCATGGTATATGCTTCCACTTGTTTGTATCTTCCTTGATTTCTTTTACCAATGTTTTATAATTTTCCGAGTACAAGTCCTTAACCTCCTTGGTTAAATTTACTCCTAGGTACTTTATTTTTTTGGCTGCAATAGTGAAGGGGATTGTTTCCTTAATTTCTTTTGCTGACAGTTCATTGTTTGTATATAGAAATGCCTCTGATTTCTGAGTATTAATTTTATATCCTGCCACCTTGCTGAATTCATTTATAAGGTCCAGTAGTTTTTTGACTGAGACTTTAGGGTTTTCAATATACAATATCATATCATTTGCAAATAGCGACAGTTTGACTTTTTCCTTTTAATTTGGATGCCTTTTATTTCTTCTTCTTGTCTGATTGCTGTAGCTAGGACTTCCAGAACTATGTTGAATAAGAGTGATGAAAGGGGGCACCCCTGCCTGGTTCCTGATCTTAAGGGGGTTGCTTTTAATCTTTGTCCATTTAGTATGATGTTTGCAGTCGGTTTATTGTAGATGGCCTTTATCATGTTAAGGAATGATCCCTGTATTCCCACTTTACTGAGAGTTTTGAGCATGAATGGGTGCTGGATTTTATCAAATGCCTTTTCTGCATCTATTGAAATTATCATGTGATTTTTGTCCTTCCTTTTGTTTATGTGATGAATCACATTGATTGATTTGCAAATATTGAACCAGCCTTGCCTCTCCAGAATAAATCCCAATTGATCGTGGTGTATGATTTTTTTCATATATTGCTGGATCTGGTTGGCTAATATTTTGTTGAGAATTTTAGCGTCTAAATTCATCAGGGATATTGGCCTATAATTTTCTTTCTTTGTGTTGTCTTTGCCCGGTTTTGGGATCAGAATTATGCTCGCCTCATAAAAGGAGTTTGGAAGTCTTCCTTCCTCTTGAATTTTTTGAAATAGCTTGAGGAGGAGAGGAGTTAGTTCTTCTTTGAATTTTTGGTAGAATTCACTTGTGAAGCCATCAGGCCCAGGACTTTTCTTTTTTGGGAGTTTTTTGATAACTGTTTCGATCTCATTTGTTTCAATTGGTCTGTTTAGGTGTTCTGATTCTTCCAGATTGATTTTTGGAAGGTTATATGATTCAAGAAATTTGTCCATTTCACCAAGATTGTCTAATATTTTGGCATATAGTTCTTCATAGTATTTTCTTATAATGCTTTGTATTTCTTTTGTGTCAGTTGTTATTTCTCCACTGTCCTTTCTAATTTTATTTATTTGAGTCCTCTCTCTTTTTTTCTTGGTGAGTCAAGTTAAAGGTTCATCAATCTTGTTTACCTTTTCAAAGAACCAGCTTCTGGTTTCATTGATCCTCTGTATTGGTTCCTTCGCCTCTATGTCATTTATTTCTGCTCTGATCTTTATTATTTCTTTCTTCTACTTGTCTTGGGTTTTATTTGCTGTTGTTTTTCTAGTTCTTTTAGATGAAGGGTCAGGTTGCTTATTTGAGCTTTTTCTAGCTTCTTATGATATGCCTGTAGTGCAATAAACTTCCCTCTCAGAACTGCTTTTGCTGTGTCCCATAAATTTTGAGTTGATGTATGCTCATTATCATTTTTTTCTAGAAACTCTTTTATTTCTTCTTTGATCTCATTGTTAATCCATTCATTATTTAATATCATGCTATTTAGTTTCCAAGTGTTTGAGTATTTTTCAATTTTTCTTTTGTGGTTAATTTCTAGTTTCATGGCATTGTGATCAGAGAAAATGCTTGATATGATTTCAATCTTCTTAAATTTATTGAGACCATTTTTGTGTCCTAACATGTGGTCTATCCTAGAAAACGTACCATAAGTGCTTGAGAAGAATGTATATTTTACTGCTTTAGGGTGAAAAGTTCTGAAGATATCTATTAAATCAAGTTGATCTAGTGTCTCCTTTAAGTCTGCTGTTTCTTTATTAATTTTCTTTCTTGAGGATCTATCCAGTGTTGTTAGAGGGGTATTGAAATCCCCTACTATGATAGTCTTGCCGTTAATCTTGCCCTTTATATCCATCAAAGTCTGCTTTATGTATGTCGGGGCTCCTATATTTGGTGCATAGATATTTATAATAGTTATATCTTCCTGTTGAATTGTTCCCTTTATCATTATGTAGTGTCCTTCTTTATCTCTTACTACAGCCTTTGTTTTAAAATCCATTTTGTCAGATATAAGTACTGCTACCCCGGCTTTTTTTTCATTTCCATTTGCATGAAATATTTTTTCTATCCTTTTACGTTCAGTCTATGTGCATCCTTTGTTTTAAGGTGTGTCTCTTGTAGACAGCATATGTATGGGTCCTGTTTTTTTATCCATGCAGCTACCCTATGTCTTTTGATTGGATCATTTAATCCATATACATTTAATGTTATTATTGATATGTAGTTGTTTATTGCCATTTTATTCTTTAAAGTTGTATTTTTCTTTTGCTATATTCTTTTCTCCCTTTAAAATGTTCACAACTGTCCCCTTAGTATCTCTTGCAGAATTGGTTTGGTTTTTATGAATTCCTTGAGGCTTTCTTTTTCTGGGAAGTTCTTTATTTCTCCTTCAATTTTAAACTTTAGCCTTGCTGGATAAAGTAGTCTTGGTTGTAGGTTTTTGTTCTGCATTACTTTGATTATTTCTTGCCATTCCCTTCTGGCCTCAAGTGTTTCTGTTGAGAAGTCCAATATCATCCTTATGGGGGCTCCTTTGTAGGTGATAGCCTTTTTTTTCCTAGCAGCTTTTAAGATTTTTTCTTTATCCATTAGCTTTGGTATTTTAACTATGATGTGTCTTGGTGTAGATCTTTTTGGATTTCTCTTTAATGGAGTTCTGTGTGCTTCTTGAACGTGTGGAGTTTTTCCCAGCCTTAATTTAGGGAAGTTTTCTGCTATGATTTGATTGAACAAAGTTTTCATTTCCTGTCCTCTCTCCTCTTCTTCAAGTACCCCTATGATGCGAATGTTGTTTCTCTTCAGGTTGTCACAGAGCTCCCTCAGAGTTTCCTCACATTTTTTGAGTCTCTTTTCCTTTTTCTTCTCTGCTTCTGTGCCTTTGTTTATTGTGTCCTCTAACTCGCTTATACGATCTTCAGCGTGATTCATCCTGCTTTTAATTCCTTCCATTGTGGTCTTCAGTTCTGATACTGTATTTGTCATTTCTGTCTGATTCTTTTTTATTATTTCAATTTCGTTTTTTATATTTGTTATCTCTTTATTTAGGTGTTCATAATGACTATCCATTGTTGCTCTAATTTCTTTGAACATCCTAACTATCATTATTCTAAATTCTGCATCTGGTAATTTGGTTATATCTGGTTCATTCAGGTCCTTTTCTGGGGATTTCTCTTGATTCATTTTGTTTGCATTCCTCTGCCTGCCCATTTTGTCTGTGTATAAGCAAGTTGTGGCCACTGGAGTCCAGTAGGTGTTGCCTTTGTGTTCTTTATGTGTGGTCTGTCTTCAGGCCCCCCACCCCCTCTGCCGCTTCCTAGGGTGGTTGGGTATGGGCGTTGCCAGAGCCGGCCCTCTGTGGCTTTTTCTGTGATTTCTGCCTCTCCTCCGCGGGAGGGGCTGTCACTCAAGCCACAAGCCTCAGGTCCAAGGATAGAGGTGAGCACCTTTACTCAGCTGCGGACCAGCCTATTTCCGTACTTCCGCCCAGAACCAGCAGTTGGAGCCTGCTCGCTACAGTTTCGCAGGTTAGGTGGGGCTTTTGACGTGCTCTCAGCTGTAAGCTTTTGCCTGTCCGGAGCTTTAGCCTCGCCCTCGAGACCAGGGCCCTTCTGCGCAGGGTCGGAAACCAAGGCTTATTATGGCGGGCTGTTTGCTGGCTTCCGCTCAGCTGCGGACTTCCTCTCGTCCCGGACTCTACCCCTCCCCTGCATTCAGAGCCCTCTCGTGCACCTGGGATGGCAAATCGCGGTTTCTCTGGCCAGGCGGGGATATTAGCGTGGGCTCAGCTGCGAGCTTCCACTTGTCTCGGGGTCTACCACGTCCCCGCGCCCGCTCGCGCACGCAGAATGGCAAACCTCGGTTTCTCCGGCCGGGCAGGGCTGGTAGCGTGAACTCAGCTGCCAGCCCCCTGCCCGTCCCTGGTCCTAGCCCGGTCCCCGCGGTCAGGGCCGGCTTGCGCAGAGTCGCAGAGCATATTTCTGCCGGTTCCTGGCCTCCCGCTTTGTCCCCGTAAGTGGTATTAAAGGCGGGCCCGTAGCTTCCGGACCGCTTTCCCGCGTCCCTTCCGACCCTGCTGGGCTAGACCGAGCTTCCACCGGTTTGGCCTCCACCCATGCCGACAGAACCTTGTTTTAGCGTCCTGCCGCCCACCATGCCCTTCAGCAACCCTCAGCAGAGTAGGAAGGGACCTAACACCCCACACTGTAGGCCTGGGAGCTCCCTTACTTGCTTCACAGCTCAAAACTGTCCAAACGCCTCTTCTAGGCTCTTGGACTGTAGGCTGGGGCTTGGTTCCTGCGACCCAGGTCCCTCCCTCTCCACCAAACTCTCCTCCCGCCACGCGGGTCTCTCCGGGCTGCCGTTTGCTTCGGGGAGCTGGGCAGCCCTCTTTGCGTTTTCGCTATTCCAACCAGTCTCAATGTGGCTTCTTCTGTGTTCCTTGGTTGAGGAGTCCACTTAGTTTTGTTCAAAGTTGGTTTATCCAGGTGATGGTTCTTAAAATTGAGTTGTAATCCACTTTGGTTCTGGGAGTTGGAAGTTGGTACGTCCGCCTACTCCGTCGCCATCTTCCCATTTTTAATACTTTTATGACTTAACCTCATACAACTATTATTCTGTTTAATTCTAACATACCATGCATGTTCTTGCCTCAGGACACTTGAGCTTGCTGTTCCTTCTGTATGGACTGTCCATTCTCCAGATATGCTCAAGGTGTTCTTTCTTACTTCTATTACATCTCTGTTCAAATATCACCTTATCTATAAGCCTTTCCTGATTATCTTATTTTAAATAGATAACCTTACTGCCCCAATTCTCCATATTCTTATTATCTAATATTGCTTATCTCCATAGCATTTTTACTGCTGGATAAATAATATATTTTATTTGTTGACCTGTGGTCTGTTTTCACCAGCAGAATTAAAAGCTCTAGTGGGAATAATGTTAGTTCATTAATGTATTCCTAGAAACTAGAATAGTATCTAGCACATTTAGGCACACAGTAAATTTGGTTGGATAAATCAATGCAATATAATTCCTTTCATTATGCATTTTATCAATGAGAAAAATCAAAGAGAATAGGTAACATATTCAAGTGGGTACAGTGCCACTACCAGGGCTAATAAGAAAGAAAGAAAATCCCAACTCATAGGGGCAGCTGGTTTAATCAGGCCCAGGTATCCCAAAGCCAAAAAGAACTACTTAGATTTGATTCATTTGGTGAAGGTCAATGGTTAAATGTCTATTCTCATCACTTCCATTGAGGTTTTTATGAGCTGTGCTAAGTTAACATTGAGTGGTACATTGGCAATAAAAATGTTATTTGAGTTTAGTAGGCAGTGGTTATGTATTAAAGCATATAATAGTTCTTAAATTCCAAATCAGACAATGCTTACTCAGAGTTTATTAATTTAATATTATTTAACCTTCAGGCCATGTTGGTAAAAGAAAAGGGTATATTTGAGCTCATGATTTAGAATTTATAAAGAAAAATCTTAAAAAGTAGACCCCTTTTTAAAATTTCAAAAAATCATGATCACTGCTAAAAAGAAGTGCTTAGCAGCCCTTGTGATGATGTTCTCAGATAGTATGGGTGTTTGAAGTAAACAATAGTGTTCTCTTCCTGCCAGAACTTGCCAGGCAAACACATAGTGACAGCCACAGAACTCCTAAATAATCAAATATTCAAATCAATTGTACATTATGTTAAATTGTCAGTGACTCTTGATGTAAAATATTAATTTAGAAAATAGAAAAAAAACAGCTATAAATACAAAAAGGTCAAAAATAATTTATGTCCTAAAAACTACGTAACCCTGGGAGTCTGCTGCTATAAGACATAATGGCCATTTAAGTTACTATTTCAAGATGGCCAGGTGAGCTTACACAGTTTTCTCTTTTCTTTAAAATTTACATTAATGAAACTTTTTTAAAAGAGCAATAAATTTATAACTGAAAATAATGAGAGCAGAGCCATCAGGAAATAAGATAGCTTACTAAGTGTGTTGAACTTGGGTTGAATGGTAGAATAATGTCAGGTGGAATAAAACCTACCTCCTAAATTAGTCCGAAGCATGGTAATAAAGGGAGAAAAAATCCAAATACTGTGGTCTTAGCATCTCCAAGTGTGATAAAAGCAGAAGAGAGAAGGTGGGCTGAAAACAGGATAATTAAATATCAACATAGCAAGAAATCAGTTGTTAATATAGGTATATTAACTTCATTTGTAAAGTTGCATTAGGCAACTTATTTAGCTTGAGATATTAATATTTCTCAAGATGATTTCAACAAAAAGAAATTTATAGGAAGGGCTCTGTGTAGCTTAGAGAATTTCTGGAATGGCTAAAGAATCAGAACATGAAATAAAAATAATAACGACATAAAATTTTAAGCATCCGACCCACAGAACCACATCTCAAATGGTCTACTACAATCAGTTCAATCTTGTAGTACCAGCACTAAGCATTGGACTCCATGGCCACACTGAACCTACTGCTGGTGAAAGATGATGATGACTCAGACAAGCCATCCACTTTCTGATTCCTTAAATCACTACAGAATCAAAATGCCAGGATGGTGCACTGATTAGCTGAACCTAGTTCCCATGTACATGCCTTCGCTGCCATAGAGAAAATAGGATCTGTTTTTTTATAAAATCAAGCAGTTTCTGCCTCCAGTATTTCTTTATTGAGCTCAGCTAATTATCAAGCAAAGGAACCTAAATGGTAAATGTTGAGAAACAACTAGTAACTTTCGAAAGTGGGGAAGAGGTAAATGGAAGTCTATAGCTAATATTGACGTGTGTCTTAATGCTATACATTACAATTAGAGATAATTTTATGTAACTATAAATTATATAATTATATATAACTCAGTATATATAGTTAATCAAAAGAACTAAAGCTAAAAAAGTTAGACAGATGACTATGGTTGTTAGTGTAGAATGAAGAAGGTAGAGGAGGAAATGATAGCTTTTTGTTATAAGTTCTTTTCTACTTGACTGTCATATCCATGTATTTGATAAATTTAACTAAAAAGTAATGCATTTGATCAGAGAATTAAAAAGTTACACAAAATTAAGGGAAATTGGACTAAAGGCTGCCTACTTTCATGATTCTGACCTTAGGATTTCATGAATGGGTGCTATTATGATCCCAATCAGAAATATAGGCTCTGTGGCAGTTTCTGGAAGTCCCGTCTTCTTATCTGGTATAAGTCATGTTAGTCATTAAGGAAATAAAATTCAAAGGCATGATAACACTTTACACCTTTGACTTGGCTATAATCAAGTCCAAACAATAAAAATAAAAGTGAGGGATATGGAGAAATAGAACCCCCTCAACCTGTTGTGGAACATATCACATCGTGCATGACCTGGCTAGATAGCTCAGTTGGTTGAGCGTTGTCCTGAAGTACAGAGGTTGCTAGTTCAATCCCCAGTTAGGGCACATACAGGAATAGACCCATGTTTCTGTCTCTCTATCTCTTTCTCCCTCCCTTCCTCTCTTACTAAAATAAATCAATAAATTTAAAAAAATAGAAAATATAGAGTAGTGCAGATACTTTGGGAAAGAGCCTGGCAGTTTTTCAAATTGTTAAACTGAGTTAACATATGTCCCAGCAATTGCATGTCTAAGTATATACTCAAGAGAAATAAAATCAGCCTGACCTGTGGTGGCGCAGTGGATAAAGCGTCGACCTGGGAACACTGAGGTCGCCAGTTCAAAACCCTGCACTGGTCTGGTCAAGGCACATACGGGAGTTGATGCTTCCAGCTCCTCCCCCCTTCTCTCTTTCTCTATCTCTCTCACTCTGTGTCTCCTCTCTAAAATGAATAAATAAATAAATAAAAATTTTAAAAAAAATCATATTCCACATAAAACTCTGTACAAGAATGTTTATAGTATTATTTCTAATAGCTCAAAAATGAAAACTAAAATGCCCATCAACTGGTGAAAGAGTAAAGAACTTATTTATATCAATCACAGAAAGACAAAAATTGCATGATACCACTTATATCAAGCATGTAAAGTATTCAAACTCTTTTAAGATTTTATTGGTTTCATAGAGAGGAAAGAGAAGGAAAAAGGGACAGAGAGGAGCAGGAAGCATCAACTTGTAGTTGTTTCCTATATGTGCCTTGCCCAGTCAATTCCAGGGTTTTGAACCGGTGACTTCAGCATTCCAGGTCAATGATTTCTCTACTGTGTCACCATAGGTTAGACAAAAGTAGTCAAACTCTTAGAAGTAGAAAGTATAACAGTGGTTTCCAGGGGTTAGGGAGAGAGAAAATGAGGAGTCATTGCTCAGTCATTCAAGATGAAAAAGTTCTAGAGATCTGCTTTATAATGTATATATAGTCAACAATACTGTACTGTACACTTAAATATTTGTTAAGGTAAATTCCATGTTATGTGTTTCTTACCAGAAAACAAACAAATATTAATGAAAATATAGAATTTTTTACATAAATAAGAAATTTGAATAGCCACAGAAAAAAACAGAAGCACAACTTGTGGTATGTGGATATAAGTGAATATTTTTAAACCATAAAAAAGAATGAAGTGTTGATATGTGCTTCAAAACAAATGCCTTGAAAACATATTAAATAAAAGAAATCAGTCACAAAATAACGCTCCATATGACATTTCTTATTTTTAAAAATGGTATTGGGATGGCATTGGTTAATAAAATTGTATAGGTTTTAGGTGAACAGTTCTATAATGCATCATTTGTATATTGTATTGTGTACAAAGTCAAATCTCCTTCCATCACCATTTATCTCCCCTTTACCCTCTTCTACCTTCTCTCACTCCCTTTCCCTAGAAGAATCAAATCTACAGACTAGAAAATAGTGGCTGCTTATGGCTTGGAGGGATGGAGGTAGGGGTTGATATAACTAAAGAATATGAGATTTCTTTTTTGAGGTAATAAAAATATTCTAAAATTGACAGTGGTAATAGTTGCACATATCTGTCAATACACTAGAAACTATTGAGTTATACACTTTAAAGAGATAAATTGTATGGTATGTAAATTTTATTTTGACAAAGCTGTTATTATTAATAAAATATTAATTAAAAAGACAAGAAAACAGATAGTTTACTTATGGGAGGTCATATGAAATACTTCATACAGAAGATCAACCAGCATCCCTGGCACTTAAAAAGAAAACTTGAATATTTATCAGAGTCTAGACAAGGATAAAGCAATCTAAGAAATAGTTAAGTAGTATATTAATGATTGAACTCAAATGTACCTGTGGGGAAATCTGTAGATGTAACCATTGAGGCCTTAGAATAAACTAATTCTAAAGGGTTTGTACCATTGCCTAGGGGTCCTTGTTGAAGATTTGACTCCCTAAAACAGTGTTTTTTCTCCAAAAGGAAGAAACTTGGAACAATAAAAATACAAACAGATCCTTTTTTTAAGTAAATAAACTGATTCTCAAATTCAAAAAGAAAAGATGCTTCTTATCTCTCTCCATTCTCTTAGGAAAAAGAATAAAATAAAATAAAAAAGACTAGCCAGAAAAATAATGTAATACTGGGGAATTATTCTTATAAAATATTGAGCTACATTACAAAGGTATGGTCAATAAATGAGTGAGTTTTTTAAAAAAGATATATCTTTATGTGTTTTAATGTTCTTTCATTGTATAGATACCTAGTCAAACAAAGAAATGTAAATTAAATTAAAAAATTATAAATGAATCAACAAAACTACTGGGAAATAACTCCAAGCTATGAATACTTTTCAAAAATGTACACTGGGATGATGAAATTGTCCTAAATCACCATCCCCTGAAAACTTAACTTTAGCCAAATGTAAATGTTCAAAGAAGTAATAAAGGCAGTAATATGGAATAAAATTCATGAATTGGTAGGTCATTGGAACTGAAGAAATAATCTAGGTCAAACTGAAGTGCATGACAATATGCAGTTTTTTAGAATATATTTGAAATCATTGAGAAGAAAATGAGGACCTAGACTGGTTGGCTCAGTGGATAGAGTGTTGGCTTGGTATGTGGACATCCTGGGTTCCATCCTGGCTCAGAGCTCACATGAGAATTGACCATCTGCTTCTGTTCCCCTCTTCTTTCCCTTCTTTCTCTCTTGCTCTCTCACAGCCAATGGCTCAGGCACTGAGGATGATTCACTCGGTTAGAACATTAGCCCTGGGGCTGAAGATAGCTCAATTGATTCGAGCATTGACCCCCAGATGAGGGTACCCAGTGGATCCCAATTGAGGCGCATGCAAGAGTCTATCTTTCTATCTCCCTTCCTCTAACTTAAAAAACAAACAAACAAAAACAAAAAACCATGAATTAACCAACAAATAGCATTCAAAAAATTGGACAGTCATGTAGAAAAAAATTAGGTTGAATTTATCTCTCATAATTCCAGCATAAATCTAAGTTTAAATCAAAAAGTTTAAATGGGAAAGAAAACAAATATATAAGAGAAAAAAAATTACACAATGAAATAAATCTATTACTCTGAAATTGGAAACACCTTTCTAAATGTATCATATATCCAGAGAAAATAATAATGAACTACATAAATCACATATATATTCTGAAAACAAAAATTACAATTTCTAAAAGTGTTATGGCACCCTAGAAAAATACTTGTATCTCAGATAGTTACACACCTATATTATATTTTATATAATACATACACATATGTGTTTCATATATAGTAATTATTTTAAAAAGATGTTCAATGCCTAAAGAGACATAAAAATAAATCTAGAATAAATTAACAAGAAAATGGAGTAAACACAAACACAGATGGCTCATTTGGAAGAACACTTTGAAGACTTTTGATGGATTGGAAGGGGATAACTTGTGTAGAATTAGTGCTTAGGGAGAACATGGGAGGGAAACAGGAACCATTCAATTCTTGTGATTATAGAGATCCTGGCTTTGAACTTACTCCATCCCCCAAAGTACAAAATCAACCTCAAAAATACTTCAGTATTCTTAAGCAAAAATGAAAACATTTTGGGAGTGATACAGATTGAATTAGGAATACTACAAATTGCAGAGTATCCTATTTGTTTGTTTTTATTACTTACAAACATGGAGAGAGATACACAGAGTTATACACACATTCTATTTTTGTATTTGAATTAGTTTATGTTGGTATGTTTGAATGTATTTAATACTATATAAAAGTTTTGTTTTTCCTAATAAGATAGCATAAAAATCTGCCAAGTAAATTATGCTATTTTAGGGCTTTATTAACTTATTTATTTTTACTTTGCTTCACTCTTTTAACTCTTTTCTCCTAACAGTTATACCTTAATATCTGTCTCTGAAACACCTAAGTGAAAAAAAAGAAAGAAGAATGCCATATAAATTTAATTAAAAATAAAATATTGCCTATTTAAAAAGCAATGATTGATATTTGAAAGGCACGTGTTATCAATATGTTAACCATTATACCTCAACATGAATTTTTATATTTTTAATACTGGGGCTGATGTCTGGTAATACATTAAAAGCTTTAATGTCCTGTGTTTGTGCTATTTTCCTGCCTGTTTTACAGATTTAACACTTATTTGTGGTTAAGTAGAGGGGTCTGTGAAATGTCATTACTGACACAAAGAGGCTGTGTGAGCATTTCACATCATTAATGGCAGTAGCATGGTTGGGGTCAGGTTGCACATTACTCTGAAGACACTGGTAAAGCCTCCAAAGCTGGTGACTCAAGCGAATATAATAGCTCTTTCCCTGCTGATACCCCGTTTCAGAGATACTGACAAATTTAACTTATTTAGATGGCAGAGGTTAAGGGTCCAGTACATGAAGCTAAACTGACCAGCTCCAAATGACTAGTATTTGACCTTGAATACATTACTTAACCTCACCGTACCTCAGTTTCATCATTTTAAAAATGTCATTAATAAGTTTTTTATAATGATTAATCACGTCCATAAATTTAAAATGTCTGTAATGTTGCCTAATAATAATGTAAGATTGATTAATGTGAACTATTTACTTGAGAATAACAAGGCACTTAGCACCAGAAGATCAAGTCTCAATATACATATTAGATTGAGTAAGAGGGAAAGTTCCATTAGCATACTTTAGAACTTTAGTTTAGATTAAATAATTGTCATCTAAGAATTAGCAACCTATTAAAAAGAAAATAGTCTTTGGAATCAGACTGGCCTGATTTTCAGTTATAACTCTGACATTTACCAGCCAGGTGGCTTCAGACAAGTAGTTCTTTACCCAATTAACAAGTATTAACTTGGTGGTTACTATATTCCTAGTACAATAACAGGTGCTGAAGATAGAGAAGTGAATAGGAGATATAAATGCTTCTTTTCTGAAGTGTACATTCTAGACAGGACGTCTGTGAGGTATCTTATATAACAGTAAGTTTTTGGCTTGAAATTTGTAATCCCAAAGTCACAACATTGGCAGATCAGAAAACAATGAAATGCTATCCCACCTACGTGAATCTGTATGACGGTGCTGCTATCTCTTGCCTCTGCACAATTGTGGAAGCCTGGCACTCTGATGTTCAGCAAAATACAAAGGAACCTAGGAGAAAATATATTTATGTAATGACCATCTAGAAGAGAAAGACTTCACAAACCGAAACATCTTTTCAAAATAATTAATGTTCTATTTATCACGTAAAGGGAATTGATGCTATATACACAGAGATGGACATGACAAAATCTCTGTCTTCGAGGAGCTCAGAGAACTGTCCAGTTGTAACTCGTCATGCTTGCCCAGGCAGACATGTGGGCAAAACAAGTATTCTAGGAGCACACAAAGTAGGACAGCTCTTTTATAAATTGGGAAGGCTGATGAAAATAACAAAGTATGTGTGAGGAGAAGGAACAGAATTGCAGGGATTTTTCAGGCAAAGATGAGCAAAGAAACTTTCAGGTAGTAACAATATGCACATAAAGCCTTTTTATACCCAGAATGGTAGTGAGTTTTAAGGAGATGAGAATTTTCAGTGACTCACACCCCTCCTTTTACTAAACACCTGACCGACACAACTAGAGTTGTTTAGAACCTTGTGGTTAATTAGAAGGATTTGGTTGAATCATAACAGTGAGGTAGAGAATAAACAGCTAAATCTGAAAACTTTAATTAGATTCAAATTGGGAAGGGTTGCTCAAGACATTTTTAAGGATATGGACCTTATCCTTTATGTAACAGGGCGTTATAGAAGGTTCATAAAGCAAGAAGTAAAAATATTAGAACTGACTGTAATTCTAGTAGTAACCAGTACAATAGACAGTAAGGCAGTCAAACCATTGTACATTGAGCACCAACTTTGTGCTAGGTATTTCCTAGTTTTTAGAGATTTAGCTAAACAAAACAATCTCTGCCCTCATATACCTTACATTTTAATGCTATGAAACCAGATGAGACATTTTGCACATGATGGTTTGAATTAATTCAAAAGGATAGAGAAAACCAATTTAGAAGTGTAACTAAATATTGAAACCATTAACCTAGATCAAGTATATAGTAGGTACATTTATTATCATTGGAAGATAAATTAAATAAATCCCCTTGATTCCATTCAGATTTCTCTTTAAAAAGCCAAGGTCTGTGTGTGATTGGGGTGGAGAGGGGGCACAGTGGAAGGGAGATAGAAGGGAAAAAGGGATGGGGGGAGAGAATTAACAACTGAAGAATCACATGGAATGTTAGTGCCAAATGAAAGACCCAGAATGTTGTTTCCTAGCACTACAAGATGATAAGATTATTGCCTAACATGGGAAATTTCAGAGGACAAAGCACTTAAATGGTGACTGTGATTAAATGACTAGCACAGATACGGGTGGGTAAAGTGTGCACCAGATGGGAGAACAGTGTGATTGAAATGCACGTGGGGAACAGCCAAGTACACTCTTGGGCCGGAAGAGGAAACTAGTCAGGGACATGATATCAGAAAGGACAGAGAGATGCAGCTGGAAGTGTAAGTAAGCAAATTGTAAGAGTGGTGTTTTTCAAGAAAAAATCTTTTTCATCATAAATCTTGCTGAAATCTTTTGTTCTGTTGATTCTTCATGAAACTTACATATGACAAAATGTGTCCTTTGGAGGAGAAGAAAAGAGTTTTCTCAATCCTGTTAAGGTCTCTGGCTGGGCCAGAAAATTAAACAAGTAAAGACAGATTGACTGGAGAAAAGCATACAAATTTATTTAATCTTTTAATTTTATGTGACACAGGCGACTTCATAAAAAATTAAGACCTGAAGCAACAATTAAACCTGAGTGCTTCTACCTCCCTTACAGACAAGGGCGTTCCTTCCCTCTCTATATAGATATAGGGAGAGCACCTCTTAGGTGAGGGTCGATGACCTGCTTCAGAGAATGGTAGGGGAAACCCTTCCTGCCTCCAACATTTTCTCAAACACTTTCAGCTTGCAATATTCAGTATACCAAGGTGCCACACTTTGGGGTAGCATGCTCACCCAGTCACTTCTAAATTAGGTTCTGTCTCAGCTGTGCCTTGCTCTGCTATTTGGCAACCGCTACACTACCAGTACCTTAAATGCTGGGCTCTTTCATTATTCTGTTGCCAGACAAATGCTGGACTACAAAATGCCCAGTTACATCTGAACGTGTAAACAATATCTACATTATTTTTTATTAAGTGTTTCTCATGAAGTAGTTAAGGCGTACTTACTGTAAAACAGGTATCCATTGTTTATCAGAAATTAAAATTTAACCTTTTTTTAGCTTTTAGCTTTTTTGTTTGCTAAATTTGTTATCTCTTCCCAAAACTAAGAAAACAATTAGACTTTGCACAGCTGTTATGTGTTCTAAAACTTTCAAATGGGAAGTTGAGTACATGTGAGATTTCTATCTGATGTTTGTTAGGGCTTTTGTATAAAGGAAATATTTTCTCCATAGAAATGATCACTTTGTGACAAATAGTGCAAGATTTTGTTAAGTTGAAGAAGCAAGCAAAATAATAAATAAATAAATAAATAAATAAATAAATAAATAAAACAAAAGAGGAAAAATACCAACTCAGCCATTCAGAGTAAAGGAATTTAAAAATGTCAAATACCACATGTGACTGCCAGCTCCTCTCCTCATTTTGGGCTAAGGACAGAAAGGGGTTAAGACTCAAAGCTCCCTTCAGCTTTTTGCCCTAGGACTCCTATTTACTTTAATGGAAATCACTTTTCCAAGGCACCATGCAGGGTTCTGAAGTATGGGGTTAAAGGTCATCCTGCAACTCCAAGAATAATAAATTTGCAATTTGTACTTTCCTGACCTCTAGAAATATTTTTAGGTGTTTGAGGCCAAAGAAAACAAAGCAGTACTTTGAAAAGATGGGAGAGCTATCAATTGATCAATTTAAGTGGGATTATCTGATAATTGGGTAAATACATTGTTATTGATGTGCAGAAGAAGGAAGCTGTGCCAAGCAAACACTAAAGTCTAGGCCTAGATTTATCTGCTAATCCTTGAAAGAGGCAGTTTACTGAGAACATGAGTAATTGCTCTGCTAACAGATTTATTCTTCCTTTAGGCCCCATTTGGAGCTTAAATCCTCCCCTCTCTTTCCAACAGTTCAAAATATGGCCTGAATCCCACTGCCCACAGTGTTGGGCTTTGCAGCCCTTCCTAGGCATGTTCAGGCTCCAAATTCTTTGATTTAATATGCACTGCTATTGTAAGAGACTGGCGCTCCAGCCAGATGTGTCTGATATGAATGAACTTTCAAGAACCTTGCATTTGATTGAGCTACCTGGAGAGACTTGCTTCTTCTCTTTAGCCATATTTTTAACCAGATTATTTTTAAATAGAGCCTTTAGGAGAACATGCCTTAGTTGGAAAAGCCCAGGATTGGAAATGAAAAACCAATGTTCTAATCTTGACTTTGTCCCTAATTAGCTTTGTGACCTTGATTAATCGTATTATATTATCTAACTCTTTGCCTTGATTTCTCATTTGTGAATCAAGGGAGTAGAGATAAAATTGTTTCCAGCTCAAAGTATCAGTGAAAGGATGAAGTAATTCATCTGCATTTTTTATTGAGCATGTGGACCCAACTACCAGGATTTTATGATCTTCATTTCTATCCCTGCTAATATAGACACATTACATCTACTACATAAATACTCCTTGGGCTCTCTTAGAATTTCCACTATGTGATATAAGCCAATTGCAGAGAGCAGGGCGATTTTTATATATCTGAAAAGAATTGTATTGAGTTTTCCTGTAGATATTAGATTATTCTGAAACTTTACTATATAAAGCTCATTTTTAAAAAAGTCTTTTTAATAAAATGAGTTCCAAATTCAAAAATCTAAATACATGTGTATTCGCATATGTAGTCAAAACAGATTTAAAATCTTCTCCTATATTCTCTCATGTGAACAGAAACCTCTTCAAGATTGCAAAATAAATTATTCTCTAATTGATGACCCTTTCATTTCATAGATTTCTCGATCTACTTGGGCAAATTTCATGCCTCAACTCCATAGCTGACCTTTCTAGAAACATCTATGGTTAAAGTAGTCAGTATTCAATTAAAACCTATTTATTCACTTAGTTATTTAATTATGAGTTGTGGTTATTAAATTTGAAATGCTTAAGGCTATCTTAATTCACAGAACAGATTTAATACCATGATATTGAGATTTTCCCAGGATATATTTTTTATGTGAACAAGGGCCTTGACAAGATTCAATTTATTTTAAATAAAATCAACAACCAATCAATGTCTAAGGAAGAGTGTAATCAGCCCGACCTCATTTAAAATACATGAGAATGTGTATTAGTTATAGTATAGGTGAAGTGTCTTAAGAACTATGAGACAAGGGATACTGTGGGTCAGACAAGGTAGAAATTTTTCTCTCAAATAACTCGGTTAATAGGAAATATGAGCAAAAGGCATGCATATGGTGAAGCAGCTTGTCATATGCAAAGAGCAGATAAAGGGAAACTTCTCAGAAGCCAAGGTCTTCATCTAAACAGATTCTCTGTTCCATGAGGTGCTAAGAGCCTATATTCCTTTTGCCTTGTGGCTCTGCACTCGTGACAAGAATGTTCCTCTTACCTGTGTAGCAGGTGCTGGCTTCCATTCTGGCCCCACATTTCTCCATATGAAAAACGTAAAGTAAACAGCTTTCTGATGTAAAAGTACTCAGAAGTTTCGCACATAATTTCTGCTCATGGCCCACTGGCAAAAGCTTAGTCAGATGGTCACTCCTAACTGCAAGAGAGGCTGGGAAATGTAATCTGACAAAATGGTTGTGGCATATATTTACCAAAAGTTCTATTACTACGCAAAGAAGTAGAGAAAGATAAATGGGTGACATGTCTACTCAGAGACATGTCACGGTCTAATAATTCTATAGATCCCTCTGTCAGTAGGCCAAATATTTTACAGTAATTTCATATGAGCAATTCAGTCATAATAAAATCTTGGTTATAATGATACAAACACTTGTTTTATACCTTCAGTTAATGAAAAGGCCAACTAAAGACACATACTTAACTTGATAACTTTCTTATCAATATGAAACACTACAAATTTAAAAAAAGAAAAAAAAAATTACTTCTAGGATAGTGTCTCAAATGTTGCATATTGCCAAATCTTTAATTCTTATTGAATGCCTTTCCAGCTCAGACATACATACAAATAAATATATTTGTGAATTGAGACTTACATGTTTTATCCTAACTAAGCTGATGTTAGACTTATCTTAGAATTTAGAGACTCAGTGATTCTTAGAACAAGAGAGACTATCTCTAGGGATAAATTACTTTCATATCTTGTTTTTCAGTGTGTTACCAAATTAAGAGGTTTTGTTAACCTGCGTGTATTAAAGCCCAATTGAATGTGATCAGGACTCTTCAGAACAGAAAGTAATGGTTTAATTAAGGAAATGGTGCCCTACCTGGAGTCACAAGTGGACTGTTGCTCTAAGACCTGGTTCACTGATGGCTTCTAGGGGATGGGTTATATGGGGGAACATTATTAATCATGGTGGAGTTAGGGTTGTGATCTTTATTTTTTGGTCAGAGTTAGGGTAGGGGTTAGTTGAACATTGCATCTGGTCCTCTTGTCAGCAATAATATTTAGTCTGGTTTCACAAAGGCGAGCTGAGTGGGTCCTTCCAATTTTCTGGGTCTGGAGTTAAAACAGCTGAGACTTAGATGCTATCTCTAGTTTGAAACTCTGTCTTTGTGGTCAACAGACCCAAGGTTTTGTTTCTGAAATTATTAAATACCTTCTAAAAACTCATTTTTCTGAAGTCTTAATGATTAAGGGAGTGGTCATGCAAGGGAGAGAGAGGTGGGTGAGTCATTGTGCTGGATGAATCAAAAGGAATGGAAGAAGAAAAGTTCATATTAAAGATATGGAGTGTTGGCATGGTTACCACATATTCATGTTTCTCTTTATGCATCTGTTCTATTTCCCTTCTGTTCCCTCTGAGCAATTTTAATTTATCTTCTATGATTCCAATTGTAGAGAAAACTAGTCAAATTTCTACAAACAGTTAACATTCAGCAAAGCTCTTTCCTGGTGGCTATCTTATGATTACTGGCCAAGTTATAGAGTGACTGGCCCTGGGTCAGGTGTAACTTCCACAGTAAACCAGGGCTACTCCTGAGCACATACCAGACAAGGGAAAAATCTTTGAAAAGATGGCAGGTTTATCTATAAAAGGAAGTTGAACATTGCCAGTACTATAGTAGACAAAGTTAATATCATATTTTACCCAATACCGTTTCTTTTAAGACTCATCATTTTTATGTATTTCCAAGGCAGAAAACAAATGCTGTTGTTTAAGACACAACTCAATTTGACAGAGGATATAATGTGGAAAAACACTGTATCATATGATTGACACAGTAGACATATTATTGATATAATAGAGATGATAACTAGCAGCTATTAAGCACCTACTGTGTGGCAGAAATTATTCTATGTGATTTGTGTGAATGAAATGATGTAAGTACCATAACAATCATGGGAAGAACAAAAGATATTTACTATAACAAATTTAGAAATCTCACTTATTACCTCTCTGGTAGGTAATAATTCATGCTTTAAAAAAATAGATGGCTTACTACTTCACACGTTAGACCATGTTTTTAAACACTGAATACATTTTGTTATTTTTCTCTAGTTTTATTGAGTTACAATTGATGTATAACATCAGATTAGTTTAAGGTATGTATGAAACATAATGATGTGATATATTTATATTTACACATGATTAGTACAATGAGTTTAGTGAACATACATCACTTCACACAGTGACAATTTTTTTTCTTATAATGAGAACTTTGAAGATCTACTCTCATAGCAAAATTCAAATATACAATAGTTTTGTTAACTATATTCACATGCTTCACATTCTTTACCCAGAATTTATTTAAGTTACGGTATAACTGGAAGTTTGTACCGTTTAAACACTTTCACTCATTTGCCCCAACTTTCCACCTCATGTTCTGGCAACCACCAATCTGTTCTCTGTTACTGACAGGTTTTTGTTGTTGCTGTTGCTTTTCTAACCCATATGAATTAAAGGAGTTAAAACAGAGGAGATAAAAATAGGGAACTGGCTATTACCTGCACTTGTCCATCTACATGGCATCAAAAGACTAAAACCTAAAACATAACTTTGAAACTAGGACATTTTAAGATAAGAAAACTTTTGAATTAATTAAAACAAACTTATATGTGCTGAACCAAAGGAACCAGAGGCTTGGGAGTATTTTTCTTAGACTGCTATCATGAGATATATCATGATAAAAAAGTAAATATTCTTCCTATATTTCAGAGAATCTGAAATTGAGAAGTAAAACTCAGAATTATGATATATGTATTCATTTGTTCTAATAAATACCACCCAAATTATTATATATTTTCTTAGCATCAACTTCCTTTTTTATGGTCAACAAAATAACTCTGTTCTATGCCTGACAATTCCATAGCTAGTTAATGATCCATGAAGATTGTGTAATTTTCGGTGACATGTTAGTGAACCTGGTCTCCTCAGGAGGATGGTTCAGTGATTAAAGGAGTAGCTAGCAAATCATTCACTTTATTATATTCTTATTAATAGTAATTGCCAGGTGGTAGATGTATGTAATTACATCGATAGTTTAAGAATGGCATAAGAACAAAGTTTGCAATATTGGAGCACTAATTTAATTTGAACAGCATTATACTGGTATTTGGGATAAGGATGATGATTGTGTAAAAACATGAGAGAATATAAATCCCTGTATTTCAAACCAGAAAAACTCATTGATAAACTTGATAATGCTTAATTGAATGAAATATCTTCTTGGCATCTGAAACCCTTCTAAATAGTATTTTTTTTTACACAAACCTTGTGCACTATTATCTTTTAGATGATTTGTAATCTTTGGTGTTGCAAACTTCTTCTTAAAACAACCAGGCTCTCTTGACCTGTGGTGGCACAGTGGATAAAGCATTGACCTGGAAAGCTGAGGTTGCTCGTTCAAAACCCCGGACTTGCCCAGTCAAGGCACATATGGGATTTGATACTTCCTGTTCCTACCCCCTTATCTCTCTATCTTTCTCTTTCTTTCTCTTCTCTAAAATGAACAAATAAATAAATAAAAATTAAAATAAAGCCTTCCTAACAATAAAAAAACCTAAAAGATAAAACAACCAGGGTCACTTATGTCAGAAATATAAAGGTTAACAGCAAAGATTATTTCTCTAAAACTATTAATTTATATGCTTAGTTTTCTCTGTCTTTTGATTACTAAATGAAGATAGTAATAATACTGAATTTTGAATAAGTTTTGAGGGTTGTTTCTACTGTCTTTGACAAAATAAGGCAATATTATGTTTGCTTTTTTTCTAACAAAAAGTGTTCACACTCATTTATTTAAACATGAAGGATTGCTATAAGTGGGCCCTCTCTGCCTGTTTGTCAAGTATCCTTTTGATCAAACAAGTATTTTTTTGAGTACCTACCATATATTAGGTATCAGTCTTTGGCACAGAGAATCTCAACTTTTACATTTTTCTGACATACATAAAAGATAATTTTTCACCTATGAGACATGAGATATGCCATCAACATGCGTTAGCATAAAATGTCATCTGTTATCCATTTATCTCTAGTATTTAAAAAAATATTAAGACATAACTGGGTAGTATTATTATACAAATAATATTGGATATTGACCTTACTCTAAGTTTTATGACATGAATCTTGGCTACCTAAACCCATATGACTAACAAATAGCACATAACAAACCAGTTTTAGAAATATGTCAAACACTATTGCTCAGTACCAAATTCTTCCAAGTCCTCTAAGTCCAAGTGAACATTTCTTAGTCCTTCTACGTGTACCATTTTCATTGCTGTTTCTGTGACTTTGTTCAGGCACTTTTTGTTCTAGAAGTTTCTTCTTTTTGCCAAGTATCTGATATTTATCCACCCTTTAAATCCTGATTCAAACCTTTTTTATTTTTTTAAAATTTTATTTTATTTTAATATATTTGGTGTACATAGATTCTAGTGTCCCCTGAATACCTTCCTTCTTCCCCCTTGTTCCCCACCACATCCCCTTTGCCCTCTTCCCTGCAATGCCCTCCCCCTACCCCCGATTTTGCTTTTCTGCTCTCATCCCACCCTATCATCACCTTTCCCTCTACCAGCTCTCCCTCTGGACCCTTGGATCCCACCTCTGTCTCTATTCTGTTCCTCAGTTCATATCGTTCATTGGATTCCTCAAATGAGTGAGGTCATATGGTACTATTTTCTCTGCCTGGCTTATTTCACTTAACATAATAGTTTCCAGGTCCATTCATGTTGTCACAAAAAGTAAGATTTCCTTCTTTTTCGTGGCCCCGTACTATTCCATTGTGTATATGTACCACAACTTGTTAATCCACTCGTCCACTGACAGACACTTGGGCTGTTTCCAGATCTTGGCTATTGTAAATAATGCTGCCATTAACAAGGGGGTATATTTCTCCCTTTGAATCATTGATATATACCTAAAAGTAGGATGGCTGGGTCAAAAGGCAGTAACATTTTTGATTTTCTGAGGAATCTCCATATTTTTTCCACAGTGGCTGCAACAGTCTGCATTCATACCAGCAATGCAGGAGATTTTCCTTTTCTCCACATCCTCGCCAGTACCTATCATGTGTTATTTTGTTAATGAGCGCCAATTTGACTGGTGTGAGGTGATATCTCATTGTGGTTTTAATTTGCATTTCTCTAATGACTACTGATGTTGAACATTTTTTTAGCTGCCTATGGGTCATCTGTATGTCCTCTTTGGAGAAATGTCTATTCATTTCTTTTGTCCATTTTTTTATTGGATTGCTTATCTTCATGGTGTTGAGTTTTACAAGTTCTTTATAAATTTTGGTTATTAACCCCTTATCAGACATATTGTCAAATATGTTCTCCCATTGTGTGGTTTGCCTTTTTATTTTGTTCATATTGTCTTTAGCTGTGCAAAAGCTTTTTAGTTTGATATAGTCCCATTTGTTTATCCTGTCCTTTATTTCCCTTGCCCATGGAGATAAATTGGCAAATATATTGCTGTGAGTGATGTCAGAGAGCTTATTGCCTATGTTTTCCTCTAGGATGCTTATAGTTTCATAACTTACATTTAAGTCTTTTACCCATATTGAGTTTATTTTCGTGAATGGTGTAAGTTGGTGGTCTAGCTTCATTTTTTTGCAGGTACCTGTCCAATTTTCTCAACACCATTTGTTAAAGAGGCTGTCTTTACTCCATTGTATGCTCTTACCTCCTTTGTCAAATATCAATTGTCTATAAAGGTGTGGGTTTATTTCTGGGTTCTCTGTTCTATTCCTTTGATCTATGTGCCTGTTCTTATGCCAGTACCAGACTGTCTTGAGTACAATGGCCTTGTAGTATACTTTGATATCAGGAAGTGTGATACCACCCACTTTATTCTTATTTTTCAAGATTGCTGAGGCTATTTGTGTTCTTTTTTGGTTCCATATGCAGTTTTGGAATGTTTGCTCTATATCTTTGAAGTACGTTCTTGGTATTTTAATAAAAATTGCATTAAATTTATAAATTGCTTTGGTATTTTGAACATTTTAATATGTTTATCCTTCCTAACCATGAACATGGTATATGCTTCCACTTGTTTTTATCTACCTTGAATTCTTTAATCAATGTTTTATAATTTTTCGAATACAAGTTGTTAACCTCCTTGGTTAAATTTACTCCTAGGTACTTTTTTTATTCTTGTGCAATAGTGAAGGGGATTGTTTTCTTAATTTCTCTTTCAGACCGATCATTCTTGGTATATAAATATGCCTCTGATTTTTTAGTTTAATTTTATATCCTGTCACCTTGCTGAATTCATCTATCAGGTCCAGTAGTTTATTGACTGAGACTTTAGAATTTTCTATGTACAGTATCATATCATCAGCAAATAATGATAGTTTTACTTCTTTTCCAACTTGGATGCCTTTTATTTCTTCTTCTTGTCTGACTGATGTGGCTAGGACTTTCAGAACTATGATGAATAAGAATGGTAAAAGGGGGCACCCCTGCATTGTTTCTGATCTTAAGGGGATTGCTTTTAATTTTTGCCCACTGATTATGATGTTGGCTGAGGGCCTGTCATAGATGGCCTTTATAATATTGAGGTATGTTCTCTGTATTCACACTTTGCTGAGAGTTTTGATCATAAGTGGGTGCTAGATTTTATCAAATGCTTTTTCTGCACCTATTGATATAATCATGTGGTGTTTATCCTTCCTTTTGTTTATGTGATGAATCTCATTGATTAATTTGGAAGTTGTTGTAACAGCCTTGTCTCCCATAATAAATCCCACTAGATCATGATGTATAATTTATTTTCATGTACTTCTGTATCCGATTTGCTAATATTTTGTTGAGAATTTTAGCATCTAAAATAATCAGGGATTTTGCTCTATAGTTTTCTTTCTTTGTGTTGTCTTTGCCTGGTTTTGGAATCAGAATTATGCTGGCCTCATAAAAGGAGCTTGGAAGTTTTCCCTGCTCTTGAATATTTTGAAATAGCTTGATAAGGATAGGAGTTAGTTCTTCTTTGAATGATTGGAAAAATTCGCATGTGAAGCCATCTGGCCCAGGGCTTTTATTTGTTAGGAGCTTTTTATAACTTTTTCAATTTCATTTGTTGTAATTGGTCTATTTAGGTTTTATGATTTTCCAGATTGATTTTTGAAAGATTTTATTTTTCAAATTTTTTTCATTTCACCTAAGTTGTCTAATTATTTGGCATACAGTTCTTCATAGTATTTTTTTACAATCCCTTCAATTTCTGCTGTGGCAGTTGTTACTTCTCCACTCTTGTTCTCATTTTATTTATTTGAGTCCTCTCTCTTTTTTTCTTGCTGAGTCTGGCTATGGGTTCATCTATCTTGTTTACCTTTTCAAAGAACCAGCTTTGGTTTCATTGATCATCTGTATTTTTTTTAGTCTCTATGTCCTTTATTTCCACTTTGATCTTTATTATTTTCTTCCTTCTACTTTCTCAGGGCTTTACTTGCTGTTGTTTTTCTAGTTCTTTTAGTAGCAAGGTTAAGTTGTTTATTTGAGCTTTTCCTAGCTTCTTAAAGTATGCCTATAATGCTATGAACTTCCCTCTCAGGATTGCTTTTGCTGTGTCCCATAAATTTTGAGTTGTTGTATGCTCATTTTTATTTGTTTCAAAGAAATTTTTTATTTCATTTTTTACCTCATTTTTGACCCATTCATTGTTTAATATCATGTTTATTTTCTAAGTGTTTGAGTGTTTTTCAGTTTTTCTGTAGTTTTTTTCTAGTTTTATGCCATTGTTGTCAGAGAAGATGCTTGACATGATTTCAATCTTCTTAAACTTGTTGAGATTCGCCTGACCAGGCGGTGGCGCAGTGGATAGAGCGTCGGACTGAGATGCGGAAAACCCAGGTTCGAGACCCTGAGCTCGCCAGCTTGACCACTGGCCCATTTGGCTTGAGCAAAAAAAAGCTCACCGGCTTGGACCCAAGGTCACTGGCTCCAGCAAGGGGTGGCTCGATCTGCTGAAGGCCCGCAGTCAAGGCACATGTGTGAAAGCAATCAATGAACAACTATGGTGTCGCAACGCCAATGAAAAACTAATGATTGATGCTTCTCACCTCTCTCTGTTCCTGTCTGTCTGTCCCTATCTATCCCTCTCTCTGACTCTCTCTCTATTCCTGTAAAAAAAAAAAAAATTGTTGAGACCACTTTTGTGTCCTAACATGTAGTCTATCCTAGAGAATATACCATGAGCACTTGAAAAGAATGTATATTCTGCTGCTTTAAGGTGAAAGGTTCTGAAGATATATATTAAATCCTGTTGGTCTACTGCTGCTGTTTCTTTGTTAATTTTCTTTCTTGAGGATTTATACAGTGATGTTAGTGGGATATTGAAATCCCCTACTATTTTAGTATTGCTGTTGATCTCGCCCTTTATGTCCATCAAAGTCTGCTTTATATATTAGGCGCTCCTATATTAGATGCATAGATATTTATAATGGTTTTCTCTTCCTGTTGGATTGTTTTCTTTATCATTATGTAGTAACCTTCTTTATCCCTTACTATAGTCTTTGTTTTAAAGTCTATTTTGTCAGATATAAGTATTGCTATTCCGGCTATTTTTCCATTTCCATTTTTGCATGAAATATTTTTTTTCCATTCTTTTACTTTCAGTTTATATGTATCTTTTGTTTTGAGGTGGGTTTCTTGTAGATAGCATATGTACTGGTCCTGTTTTCTTATTTATCCAGCTACCTTTGTCTTTTGATTGGAGCATTTAATTCATTTATATTTAAGGTTATATTGATATGTTATTGTTTATTGACTTTTTTTCTTTAAATCTACATTCCTCTTTTACTAGACTTTTTTTTTCCCCACTTTGTTCTGTCTATAGCAGTCCCTTAACATTTCTTGCAGCATTGTTTTGGTTGTGATGAATTCCTTGAGATTTTTTTTTCTGTCTGGGAAGCTTTTTATTTCTCCTTCAATCTTAAATGATAGCCTTTCTGGATAAAAAGGTCTTGGTTGTAGGTTCTTGTTCTGCATTACTTTGAGTATTTCTTGCTATTCCTTTCTGGCCTCAGTGTTTCTGTTGAGAAGTTTGATGTCATCCTTATGAGGGTTCCTTTTTAATTGATAGACTGTTTTCTCTTGTAGCTTTTAGTATTCTTTCCTATCTCTTAGCTTTGGTATATTGATTATGATGTATCTTAGTGTGGGTTTCTTTGTATTCTTTTTTAATGGTGTTCTCTCTGCTTCTTGAACCTGTGTGACTCTTTCTTGCATCAATTTAGGAAAATTTTCAGCTATAATTTCTTCATACAGATTCTCCACCCCTTGTTCTTTCTTTTCTCCTTCAGGAACCACTATTATGTGCATGTTGTTTTTCTTCATGTTATTACAGAACTCTCTTAGAGTCTCTCAGACATTTTGATTTTTTTTCTTTTTGCTGTTCTTGTTCTGTGTTTTTGCTTATCTTGTCCTCTAAGTCACTGATTCAATCTTCTGCTTCATTCAGCCTGCTTTTAGTTCCTTCTAGTGTAGTTAGTTTCCATTTCTGTTATTGTGTCTGTCATTTCTGTCTGGTTCTTTCTTTTAAATTTAATTATATTCATTTATTTTAGATTTCATTTATTTATTTTTGAGAGAGAGAAAAAGAAGACAGAGAGAGAGAAGGGGGGAGAAGCAGAAAGCTCCCATATGTGCCTTGACCAGATAAGCCTGGGGTTTGGAACCGACAACCTCGGCATTCCAGTTTAATGCTTTACCCACTGCACCACTGCAGATCAGGCTGTCTGGTTCTTTTTTATGATTGCAGTGTCCTTTTTGATGGTTGTTATCTCTTTATTTACATGTTTGGTATGTCTATTTATTGTTGCTTTAAGATCTTTGAGCATCCTAACAATCATTATTTTAAACTCTATTCGGTAATTTGGTTATTTTCATCTCACTCAGTTCTTTTTCTGGAGATTTCTCTTGTTGACATATTTGGATTGCATTTTCTTGTCTTCACATATTGTCTGTATACATTTTTCGTTTGGGTGTGTTGTTTGTGTAGCTAGCTGAGTCCAGGGTTGGTATTGTCTGCCTCCAATTTTCAGTTGTGTTGTTTCTAGGTCTTCTTGGGTTGGCATCAGCAGTTGTTTTTAATCTGCTGTGGACTGCTTATCTGCTATCACTATTCTTTTTGCTATTTGTGTCAGTGTTTCTATGTCTTAGCTGGGTCAGGTGTGAGGAGCTCTTCCTTAAGCTTCCACTCTAAAAAGAGTTGTTAGGTCCTGAACTGATGCTCTCTGTATCTGGCCACTGGATGTGCCGGACCTGGACCTATGTGGCCAGAGCCTGGCACAGATCGGTGGGGGTTACTGCCTATGACTGGCTCTTATCTACCTTTTTGGAGCTACAGGTAATCCAGATCTTATGGCTGCCTCTTTTGGACCCAGGTGCCATTGTAAATATCAGCTGCATTCCTAGGCTAGCTTTTATCTACTCTTGGCCTGGAGAAGTTCCTTTAAAAGTTTAATTTCCCTGATATCCGCTTTCTGCTGCCTCTTATTGATGGCTACTTGTTAGGCTCAGTACTATAATTCAGTGATTAGGTATGGTACTGGATGTGGCTTCCCTCTTATCCTCAGATTTTTTATTTATTTTATTTCATTTTTCTTCTTTTTCAGCACTCATAAGGGTGTGGTCTCAGGGGACCAGTGGGTGTGGCTTCTGTGCTCCCAACGTGTGGTCTGTCTGCTGGCCTTCTGCAGCTGCTGTTGCCAACTCAGGCATTTGAACTCAGGTGCTGCTGGTGCCAGCCTGCCTTTGCAGCCACTGAGGCTTCTGCTGCCCCTGCAAGGCCCCCACGCACCAGCTTAAACCACCCTTGAGATTACCGGGCCCCAGCCATCAGCAATGGCAGGCTCACACCACTGGCTGGATTGCATGTGAGTTCAGACTTCTGCAGCAGCAGCTGCA
Source organism: Rhynchonycteris naso (assembly GCA_037038555.1). Classification (NCBI taxonomy): domain Eukaryota; kingdom Metazoa; phylum Chordata; class Mammalia; order Chiroptera; family Emballonuridae; genus Rhynchonycteris; species Rhynchonycteris naso. The sequence goes on from CM072995.1 coordinate 302,058,940, forward strand.
GCGACGTCTGCCTTTGCAGGTGGGTCTGCACATGCTTGCTAGAACTGCCCTGGCTCTGTGTCACTGCTTCCGTGCTGCCACCGCTGGCCCATTCGCCCCCAGCAAGCACTCAGTAGTGGGGGGGCAGTATAGCTCAGACCCCAGCACTCACTACCTGTGTTCCTAATGTACTGCCTGCCTCTAAGCGCCTCTTTGTTCTGACTGGAGCAGGAGAGCCTCCAGTGGGCAGGGTAATTTCTTCCCCTTGCTGATGTTGCTCTGAGAAAAAATGTTCACTTTAAATTTGGGGCATGATTCAGCCCAGAGGTTAGGGTGTCTATCCCTCAAAGTGTCTCCCCTCTGTGCCTCTGAGACCACACTCTCACCTGGCAACTCCAGTTCTCCAAGTGCTCCCTGCTCCCAGTACCCTGGGCAGGTGGCTGTGAGTGAGGCTCTCCGTGTGGTCCCTTTAATATAGAGCCTGCGTCCAAGAGTTTTCTCTCTTTCTCTCACAGTACCTAGGCTCCTTTCTCAGCTAAATACAGTTTGTTTGCCCTTTCCAGGCTCCAAGGCTCTAGGCTGGAACTTTAGTTCTGGGGCTGAAGACCCACAACCCACAATTCGTGGGGCAATTCTCCACACCATGAGAGTCCTTCCAGGCTACCACTCGCTCCTGGATGTGGGGAAGCCCTTTCTGTGTCTCCATCTTTCCTACCAGTCTCAGTGTGGGTTCTTTGGTGGTCCTTGGGTGTAGAATCCTCTTAGTTTAGTCCAAAGTTGGTCTTTTAAGATGACTGTTCTCAAAATGAAGTTCTAATACACTTTGGTTCTGGGATGTGGGAGTTTGAATGTCCACCTACTCCATGGCCATCTTTTTTTATTTTTCTTAATCTTACCCTAATTATTTGTATAAGTAAAAATCTGTTCATCTATTAAATTTCTATTTTAAGTCTTTATTATACATCTATAATGTATTTAGCATGTCTAACCACCCTTTCATTTGTTTGAGACAGACAATTTAAATGAGATTTCCTCTATACCTCTATAGAAAAGCTAACCTCATTTTTTAATTACTGTGATGGGAAGGATACATACATCTTATAATTCTTTCTTCTACTGTACATAATATAACTTAAATATGTAGTGCTCAAATGGATGTTCATGGATTGATTTACGCTGATGATACTGTTCTGCATCACTCCATGTTGATATGACTAAAAAGTAAATTAAAGGTGAGAATTCTGGAATGACTTTGAAACTTGTATTAAATGCAGTTTTGAAAATTATGTCAGAACTACTGAATTAGTTTTTGTGTTTTTGAAAGACCCGTAGGTGATTCTAATGTATAGTAAGTTTATGGAACACTGATAAAAACTAAAGCACAAGTTTTTAAATTTTGCATTATTCAAAATATACAGGATATTTAGTATTCAAGACAAAGAATATTTACAGCATTTGTTTAATGGTGTTATTTAAAAATAATTCTTTGCCAAAACAAAAAAGAAAAGAAATCAAAAGGGAAACTAAAACTTAAAAGCAATAAGAAACTTCCTTTAAATCATAGGTTCTCACATACATCTCTGTCCTTTGACACTATGCTCTTAATAACACTGTTCTGTGATCACAATCCATGGTAGGGATTTCCACAGATGTGAATAGGAGAAGAAAGAAGCATGGCAGATTCAAGGAAGTCCAAGAGGTTAATTTAGGAAAAGCAAGCAGGTGGAATATAGTATGTGTTGATGCTGAAAAGGAGGCAGGCTTCATTTTATGGGCAAAGTTATAGATTTTAATTTTTCTCAAAATAGTAGTGAATCATTTTAAAGAGGAATGTCATGTGAGTAGTTTTATTTTTTAACAGACTAGCAGCATTATGGAAAACATATTCGTATACTGAGTAAAGGTAAAAAGAAGCCTCAAAGAGTGTTATTTTTAAATATAATGTATTTTTTATTCTCTTGTCTATTTCTCACTAAAAGATATTTTGATCATATGACAATAATATTTATCCAATTATACATATCTCTTTAGAACTTCTATGTTTTACTTTTTAAATCACTGATACAACTATACTGGTTTAGCAAAAATAACCTTTTTTAAAAGATTTTTCTTTTTATTTCTGATTAGAAACAGAAAGTTTGAATATAAGAGTATATTTGGAATTCTTAACCTGCTGCCGCAATGTGATGTATTAGGAATAGAATATGCAGAGAAGACTTGGGTTTCAGTGTTGGAGCCACCATTTTATTATATTCATTTGTTTGGCAACTTTCAAAAAGTTTTTTTTATAAGTGAAAATGACACTAACTACCTGATTTTATTTATCTATATGTATATAATTATTGTTCTTGTAACAGATGTATATGCATATATGTATAATTCTCATAAATTGTACATTACTTGTCTTTTACTTTTGATGAAAGAGTAAAAAAGAATCCAATTATGGTTCCCTATTTCTTCTCTATTTCCTGCCACAGATTTAAATTTCTCTCAGCTTGAGTCCTTGAATGACCATGTGAATCAGACTACCACTGGACATAAAGGGTGAGTACTTATCAAATCCTTACTGGGCATAGAAGGTTAGTAAAAAACAAATCTTTGTTACATTAAATCATGGAGATTTTGGATTAAATTTTGTTTGTTATAACATCAGTAGTTACTACCTCTGGTAAGGTATCCTAGAGAACATGCTTGGTAAAATATAAATCTCAATATAAAATGTACATCAACTATATCTTTATATGTTTATGCATTTTCTTGGCTCACCTAACTTTTTATCTCTCAATATTGTCAAGAGCTTTTCCTTGTTCTATATAATCTATGTTGTATACTCCTATGAGGAATACTTCTATTGGCTGATATAAAGTGCAAGAAATATTAGTTGTCTTCTTTCACTTGTTGCCCTATTTAGCTATACTATCATAAAGCTTTGTTATATTCATCTATATCTTCACTAGTCATCAAAATTTACCTGCCTTGCCCCTAATTATTTTAAAAATAGAAATAGTTTAGCCATAAGATTTATATCATTCTAATAATTCAAATGTGTTTTCAAATTATACTCCTTCAATGGGAGAATTTTATTGATGGATTTGCTCATACTATGGAAAGTATTACTGGCGAACCTGAAGGTTACACTGTGAAATACGATAAGTACTAATTGTCGTATATATGAGTTTAAAATATTAACATTTTTTATAATCACCCTTTATATACTATTAGTAAGTTAATCTCTATGTAAATAGCAATGGAAGCCAAAGGCAACATCTTATCAATAAAGGTTAATATTCTTAAGCATTTTAATATATATTTAAATATTTAATTTTGTTTAATGATGTCTCTACAATGATAGAAGTAAACATTTGCTAAAATAACATATACTGGAATTACACTATGCTGTAAACAATGAATGCTGTTGGTATTATTAGAAGAGTATGAACATTAAAAACTTCACTCAAACATTTGTAAAGAAGGCAGCCATGGTTAAATCTCAGTGAAATTCTTATTAAAGAAATTTCCTTTGTTTTATGCAACAATGATTGCAGCAATATGACTACTATGCTTATCAAGAACCACAGATAATTTAATCTTTGCTTTCCAAAATGTCTAGTCAGAAAAAGAGACAAAATAGTTCAGAAAGTAGGACTCTCCAGATGTCTAGTCTTAGTGACTTAATAAACTTATTTTTGAGTTCTCTCTTTGAAACAGAATTCTTTATTTACTTTTTAATAAATCTTTGACTTGTAGCCACTCTCTGTTCCCCACTAAATTTCTTTAGTTACCCTTCAATTAACAATAATTCTAAAAAATGTTGTAAGTAGATTTGGTTACACATAATCAAATCATAAGACACTGTATTTGGGAAAGAAGAACTGTTCCCTTACTTCACTCCCATTGTCTCAGGGTTATAAACAGTAAGTGTTCTCAGGTTACAGATGGACTTTGAGAATGTACCTTCCAGTTTGTCCAGAATAGTTCTCATGTCTACTTGCTCTTGTAATGGACTTTAAGGTGTAGCATTTATTTTAGATTTTTCATCTATTTAAGACACAATAGTATTCAAGAATTTCTACAATGCAACAGGAAATAAAGGTAAGTAAGAATGATTCTTTATCTCAATAAACCTGTTTTAAAAGGAAAGGTTTTATGTGTATCTGATAATGTCTGCATATATACTTATCTCCAACTCAAAGAAATGCGGTGGACTTCACTGGAGAAACTGACAAACAGAGTATTATGGATTTTTTTTCTTTATCTGAGATATTGGTAGAATTGACTCATGCTAAAAGTTTTAAAAGGACTTGAGACTTCTGCATGCCAAATCTAGAAGGTGGAAGGGAAATGATAAACAAGAAATAGGTTCAGAAGGCAAACACTCTAGCAGACTATATAGGAAACATAATAAGAGTATTGTCTGCATAACTGTTGGAGAACCATTGTCTAAAATGTATGGCTCAGTATCTATAATTTGGTTTAAAAATAAGTGCCAGTGGAGACTGGGAAAGTAGTGTATGGTAAAGGTGAGATGTGGGTGGAATTGTAGAATGTCTAAATCTTGGATTCTAGAATTAGATAGACCTATTTACATAAGGGAAGTGGTTATCAGCTACATGATCAAGTCATTTAACCTCCCCTAGATTAGTTTCATCGTGTGAAAAATAAGTGTATAATAATAGTAATCCTTAGGTTAGGTTTAAATGAGATAAAATGCTTTTAAGTATCTGGCATGTACCAACTATTTAATAAATATTAGTATATGTAATAGAGGAAACATTAGATGGAACAGTATATAAACCCAGTCATTTTCATGAAAGATTAGACTATCTGTGACCTGGTAAGTTCTCATCAAACTCACCTTTATGAGAGTAATAAGTTTGAGTTAGGAAACATTTGAAAGATGGGGCATAGTGATTCAGGTAATTAATAAAATAAATTCAAGCAGAATTAAGCAGTAATTGTATTTGGTATTTAAATGTAAATCATCTTTCAATTACTTTGCCTTTTTCTAATTGCCCTCTGGTATATGTAAAGCATTATAAATCTCAAGAGATCTAATGACTCATATATATGAAAAAAAAAAAACACCTTAGGATTTGGATTTGAATTTAAATGGTTTCTGAAGTATGTTTCTGAGCAGAAGCATAAATCAAACTCCTGTTTATCTAGACTGGTTAGGGAATACAATGATTTGGTTGACTGAATATTTAAGTTAATAGGTCATTAGAATATATACAGACCATGAGCTAATTGCATATTTCAACACTTCATCCTAAAACTAAAGTGAAAAAATTAACTTTTGGGTGTTTATAGGCCACTTGAAGTTTTTATTGTGTTTTACTTTCTCCATATGAATATCACTCATCCTTACCTTTTCCAAATTGAGCCAACATAGCCCTGATTTCTTACCTGTAACTTCAACCTCCTTGCTTGCTGAGAAATTCTTCACTGTTGCACCAAGATAACATATCATATCATCTGTGTTAAGCTGGGGTTGCTTATCATTCTTGGAAGAAAAAAGATACCAGAAAAAAATAGCTTTCAATATACATTTGTAACATCCAGTCATTGAAAGTACCCTCAATATCACTGGTCATTATTATTATTATTTTTCAGAGATAATTTCTTCTTCATTCTTTTCAACATTTATTCCAAGTGTACCCCACATTCTCAAGTCCACTGCCACTTTCTGTAGATACCTCTCTCATACAGCCAAATATAGTTTCATTTTTTTTATATAGGAAGTAGAGATTATGTGACATAAGCACATATCACCTCTTAAACCCACCTACACATTTACTGCACCTGCCCCAGTTCTTAAACCTTTAATAGCTGTCTTAGAGGCAGGGCTGATACTCCCTTTTACTCACATAAATCATTTTAAGGTTGAATAATTTTTTATGCTTGTCTGTAGTCTCATCCAACAAGATGACAACTTATAACTCAGCCCTAAAATATTTCAGGCATTGCTTACTAGATTTTGTTCTAACAGACTCACCCCTCATTCATTATATTGTTCTAGGATTCCAATTTCATTTCCCTGTCCCTGCATTATATTTAGAAACAAAAAAATTTTAAATCACACTTTTTCATTGTTCTACAAGGGAAATTTAAGTTTGGTAATGACTTAATCCAATAAAGTAATATTTATTGTGGATGAACAAATTATTACTGTACTTACCCTAATTAATATAAATATTTGTATTATATATGTAAAATACATTAACATAAATTTATTGATAAAAAGTTATTTTCTGTACTTCTTGGAGAATTGAATATGTAAACTGTGTTGAGAGAAAGAGAGAGAGAAAGAGAGAGGGAGAGAGAAGGGGGGATACACACACCTTTTCTTATATTATTTGTGGTTTTATGTCTGTCTTTCCTGTCCAGTCCTCATAAGCAAATAAGGAACAGTCTCTGATCTACAGATTTATTAACCTTTTTGTTAAAAGTAAATTTTCTTAAAGGACACACAACTTTCTAAATAATTTCATCCTATTTTGATCATCTAGAACAGACATTATATAAAACTAAGTAGTGTTTTCTTTACATAAATATTTCTCATGTATAAAATTACCCAAAATTACATGAATGATATTTATACTACTCACATATCAAACTGCAGCAACTACTAATCTTTTATTACATATTTATTTAAGCCTAGCCATATGTAAATGTAAAAGAGAAAATGTTATTGGATTTGAGGAGAAAAGTGCTTAGAACTTTTAAATTATTCATCTCAATAAAATTAGAAAATCTGATTTTGATATTTTGGTAATCAAAATTTCTGGTAAGCTTGTTTGTAATAAGTATGATTGATGATTTGTGAAAATGTTAATGTAGTAAATGAGTTATTTATCAGAGATATGCACTATTGAAATTATAGCAAGAAGATTAATTATGTAAATAGTCTGAAGAGTTTAGTCAGAATTCTTATTTCCTGACTAACCTGACCTATAAATATGCATATTGGCCATTAGGAGCTAGGAATTCCACTTCTCCTTATAGTTAAAAACACTTCATTCTAAGTTATGTGGCTCTATTTTTATTAAAATGAAGCAATTTCTGGCTCTTGAACTTTATTCAGAACAAAAGACATATTGTAAGATCCCTGTTTCTTCTACCCTGAGGTACTGTACCAAACTCTGGTTTATGTGCCTGATGCCTCACAAAGCCAAATCCAAAGTATCAGAGTTTATAGCAAAAAAAAAGATTTACTGATTGAGAAAGTACCAACTGAGAAGAAGGAAGATTTAGAAATGCCTCAAATCCATCTTGCTTTCTGGACTGAGTTTATAGAGTTTTTAAGGACCAGAAGGAAAGGGTGGGTGCAATTAGGGTAAATGTCTATGGTTTCTAGGTACTTGTTGAGATCCCAGTGCGCAGACTTAGAGATACCTTTGGATGATTACATGTGCCCAAAGGTAGTTCTTATTCTTTCCTGCAAAGCCAACCTATTAATCATTCCCTTGTGATCTCTTTCTTTTTATTTATGTTCTGTGAGGAAGAACAAGGCATTATGTTAAGATGTTATTTATAGTTTCCCTAAAATTGGTGAGAGACAGGTCACAGGTTATTGATTCAAGAATATGTCACAAACTTATTGAGTCTTATGTTTAGGATATTGATCAACGATGGTTACAACAGCTAAGGTTCAAATAGTCCTAAAGGGGAGGTGGAAGGTGGCAATTAAAAGAGTGTTCAGCTGTAGGGACATGGCTACAGCACCACCAAGAGATTGATTTCTGTGACCTTCATTTTCTTTATCTGTGCTAACTAAGGAAGTGAAGATCTTTTGAATTTTTAAAGGAAAACATTGTTTTAAAACCTCATGAGTTTGAAGTCTCAAAACCCATTTTATAAGTAAACATGAAGGACACAGTGTTATGATAATATGTAAATTAACATCATTTTGATTATGTGTTTTGGAGTGGATGTTAAGGAAAACCATCTGAATTTCACTTCTGGAGTGAGGAACTCAAAGTATTTTAGTTGCAAGGGTGTTGGCCACTAATGCATCCCTTCTGAATCCCTTACAGGAAAAACCATCCTCATTCATTACCTGATTGTTGTGCAGTAAAAAATACCAGTCTGTTGCTTGATGGAGGACAGGTCTATAGGGCCACTTCTGTTCCAGAATTTCCCATAGGATTAACTGAGACCACTACTACAAATGCATGTAGTTCAAAAATAAACAAACAAACAAAATAAACAAACTCATAGATAAAGAGAACAGACTAACAGCTATCAGAAAAATGGGGGTTTGGGGTTTTATGAAAAAGGTGAATGAATTAAGCAAAGAAAAGAAAGCTAAGACACAGACAACAGTGTGGTGGTTACAAGAAGGAAAGGGGGTGGGAGGAAGTATAAGAGGGTAAAGGGGGATAAATGGTGATGGAAGGAGACTACACTTGGGATGGTGATCACACAATACAATATACAGATGATGTATTGTAGAATTTTGCACCTGAAACCTATGTAATTTTATTAATCAATGTCACTCTGATAAATTTAATAAAAAAATTTTAAATGCATGTAGTTCAACATTTTCTCTGCCAAACCTTGTTTTTCTCACTCTCTCAGATAGGTATTCCAGAGATATCTCCCCAATAAACCTGTTACCTGCAGATCTCAGAATCTCCAAATCTTTTTTTCCTGGGAAATTAACCAATTGGTGCCCAAAATAGTTGTAGAAGGCAGACCATAAAATGACATTTTGAAGCTGGATGATAATTAGGAAAAGGAATTGATAAATTTTAAATGTTGGTAAATTGAATGGGACAATAAGGAAAGAAAATTCACAAGCAAGTATAATATCTCATGCAATTGAGAAATAATGAATAGTAGTAAATATAAGAACCATAAATCTGTTGCTGGGTCAATTTATATATTATAGAAAGACAATGAAATATGGTGAGTAGTCATTAATTGAAATCTATTGGTCTTTCTTGGCAGGAAATGTTTGTTGTTGTTTTTTTTTTTAGGTTTTGTTTTGTTTTGCCAACAAAAAAGGATACTTTTATCTTCCTTTAAAAAAGGACAAAAGAGCTTCAGAATAGGCCTGGGATTTATTGATAGTAGTAGAAGTTACAAAAGGTCTTAAATTCTCAGCCTAACTAAATTAGATACACCAAGGTCACTCTTCCAAATAGGCTGAGTGTTGGTCAGTGACCCTGATCATCTGATTTGTGTGGGGAAAAAAGTACTCTGAGATAAGAATATATGAAACTAAAATGCAGTGCTTAAGGGTTTGGAAGAAGAAAAATTGGGAGGCTGAGGACAAAACTTTGGGGAAGATGCTTGTTGACAGGACTATGAAAATGGGCACAAAGCATCACAGCATCTGCCATGGAAAAGGCATTTTACACTCAGGTAAGCTACATGTCTCATCTGGTTACTATCAGGCTGCCTCTGCCATCTGCCATTCCAGTATTGACACACTGGGCTTATAAACAGAGTAGCCACTGTGTTGAGAATGGAGAATGTATATAGTCCTACCAGGATGTGCTTCTGCTTACCAAGATTTCTCCATCTACTTTGCTGTTAAACATCCAAGCTTTCAGCAAAAAGAAACAATGTTAAACCCTTGAAATAGCCCAATTCCTTAAAGAAACCAATAAGCAATGCTGTGGCAAGTTGATGAATAGGATCATTTCACCCTGAAGTGTCAGCAATACATCTTGACTTCATTCAGCACAGGTTTGCGTCTGCCTCTTCTGCCCCCAAGACCTCAATCAGCACCATGCTCAGACAACTTAAAACATGTTTAGTCAGCAAACACATGACATAATATAACCTCCATGTTACATGTGAGTACATGAACCAGGGTATCATCCACTAGTTCTGTCTACATACACTCTACCACACAAATGCTGCCAAACTGATAGAGCAGCAAAATGATTATTTATAGATACGAGTGAGGTACCATCATGGAGATGGTGTCTGAGAAGATGGGGAGCCATCTCCCATGATATACAATATACCCTAAATTAACAATTAATGTATGATGATATGTGTCCAATATGTAGAATCTGTGTTCAAGGAAAAAACAAATAGGAGTAGGAATAGTCTCACTTGTTATCACTTCCATCACTCCAGTGACTCACTTGGGATTCTGTGGTGTACTCTTCAAAAATCCTGATCTCTGTGCTCAGAATAAGAATATAGTCATGTGTGCATAACAATGTTTTGGTCAATAATAGATTGCCTGTACAATTGTTGTCACATAAAATTATAATGAAGCTGAAAAATTCCTGTCATCTGGTGTGTCACTGGTATCTAACATAGAAGCTCAACATATGACTATTTTGTTCTGATCTCAGTCTATGGATGATAATACTATCTGCTAGAAATTGCTAGGAGCATCCATCTAGGTTTCTGATAAACCTCCACAGACATAAGACATCACTCCTTTCTAAGTGAGTGTTACAACTGAACCAACCCTTTTGGTTCTTATCACAGCTCATGACACCCTTCAGGAATAACCATTAGGTAACTTTGAAGAAGAAAAAAGTTTATTACTTACAGATCCTGGAGTATATAAGGCATGCTAGGGGCATAGAGAGAGTTCTTGTTTTTTTTTTTTGGAGGGGGGAGGGAACATGAAAGAACATGACTGGGTTCTAGGTCTGCTTTCATTGGGATCAAAGGTGGAGGCCTAGGGACTTTCAGGTATTTATTAGTAGATTTAAAACATAGAGTCAATGGGAAGAAAAAAAACAAGTAGCTCAAATGGTCAGTTATAGAAATCAACCAAGTTCTCTAAAACAAAAGAGCCTTAGTGAGGAGAGGTGGCTTTGAGCTTTCTATCACCTGGTGGCTGCAGTATGTCTATCTGAAATAGCCTTCATTGAAGTGAATGCCTCTATGAAGTGGTTACCTCAGCAATCAAAGCTTAAATCAGGAATTTTCATTACAAAAAGAAAAGCCAACATTCAGGGCTTACTCTGCCATACTCAAGTATTATGGTGATGCTAATATAAATAAACCTAATGAACTGCCAGTCATATAAAAGTATAGCTCAGGCAATTACTGTAGTTGATTATAACATCTAGTTTGTGTAAGACTATTCTATCCACACAATGAAGAAATCATCTAATGACACACTTCTCATAATATATTTCCATCATTAAGCTGCATATGACAGTAACCTGGAAACAGAACAAGACTCCCATTAAACTAATCTATGAAGCCCACACACTCACTTTAGTTTCCTTATGCAAGAAGACCTATAGGTAGAGAAAGGATAGGTATTACCATCTTGGGATGGGAAAATTAGTAATTACTATGGAAATAGAGCTAATGTTACTAGTGTATGCTGCAGTTTGTTGCTCTATCAGGCAGGGTTCAATCAAAGAAATGGGACAAGTAGGAGAGATATATTAAGAGATTTGTTACAAGGAATTAGCTTCCATGATTCTAAGGGTTAACTAGGAAAAGACCCAAATCTGTAGGACAGGCTTTCAGGAAGGGCAAGCTGGAACTCCTGGACGTGGGTTAAAGTTCTGTCTACAAGTAGAATTTCTTCAAGGCAGACTCAGCTTTGTTTTTAAGGCCTTTTGAGTGATTGAATCAAGCTCACCCAGAATACTAAGGATAATCTGCCTTACTTAAAGTCAACTAATTATGAACTTAAGCACATCTACCAAAATATTTTCAAAGCAATGCATAGAGTTTGATTAAATAGCTGAAGGCTTTAGACTATGCAAGTCAAGCCATTAAAAAGACCATCACAGTCACTCTTCTTACATTCATGACTGATGGAGGGATATTGACTACGAGTATTCATAGCCTCAGCTAGGAGCTGCCCTCAACTAAAGGAAGCTTCTTTCCCTGAGACTGTGCTATCATCCAGTGACAGGGGATACACAATTTTAGAACCTCCTCTGTGTCATAATTTGGGGGCTATCCTCACAGTTTTAGAAATCTGTGTGCAAGAATTAGGGGAGAAAGCACCACTGAGAGACAAAGGAAGCAGAAAAAAGAGAGTTGAGCTACCCTCTAGTGACAGCAGTGACCTTAGTCACAAATTCAAGCTAAATTGCAGATCATATAAGGTATGCTGATAAGGGAAGTTATTGAAAAAAGTCTTTCTGTTTAAAAGCAAACGCTATGATTTTGATGGGAATAGCAAACCTGTCCAGGAATGAAAACTCATAGGTTTGTAAATTCTTTTACCTTTCTTGTAATCTGGGCCAGTAGATCCTTATAAATAAGTGGCTCAATAGTGGGTTGGAACTGTGATGTTATAAGTAAATCAGATAATATTCACTTTCTGAACACTATTTTAAAACTTTTTAAATAATTTCCACTTTGAGCTTGAGAGCGAGTCATAAGGTTACTAATTATGAAACACATACAAAGAAAGGCAGGCAGGCCATGGAGGGAAATTTTTAACTGAATGATTTAGTCAACAATCTTATCTATGAATGCAATGTTTCCTCTCCCCTCCTGTTTCCTTTTCACAAAAGTAATATCTTAAAGTTAACAAAATCTAATCTGAGCCTGATTCATTATGACAGACAGTGGGTGGTATAAATACAGGGGAAGATGCTATTTTCATGCTGACAAATCCTTAGCTTTGCCACTAAACTGAGATGTCTCTTAGCTGGTTGGCACCTCCTGAACTGCAGTTTGAATCATATGCGTTCCTCTCCAATAAGTTCAGGAGAAAGGCTGTCCTATCATTAATGAGTAAAGTTAAACACTTCCATATAGTCTCCTTCCTCCAGTGCAGTCCATTAACCCATCCTTAACAGAGTAGCCATCTACTGTGCTCTAAGAAAACTATTGACCATTCCATGAATTACATATGCATGCTTACATAATATAATGTTATATATCTCTATCTCGAGTAAATTGTGAAAAAGAACAGAGAGAAAATCTTGATTCAAAACCATTACCAGGAAGCATTTATCCCATTTGAATAGTTGGCTTGACATGGTTTTCTCTTGCTGAGCTATAAATCTTAGGCATCTTCAAATTGATTCGTGTCTTCACCTATACTTGTAATGTGCTGGAGATTACCGTTGCACAGAAGTTCCATCACTACAAGGAGGCTGTAAAGCCAGTAGCTGCAGCCACTATCACAGCCACCTGGCCAATGCAGGTTCACATTTAATCTGGACAGATGGTAAGGAATCAACAGAGCCAAGAACTGGTGGTCCATTTTCCTTTATCTAGACTCATACCAGCCAATGAGTAAAAAAAACAACACATGGGGCACCAAAACCCAACCTTTCCAGTTTTTTCCTAGAATCAAAGGCCCTTACCAGTTTTATTCACCTCTGCTCTCCATCTCCTTCTCCTGTACAAACTGGTTTCTCTTTCAGCATTCCACCATTTTGGCTGCCTCCTTCACATGGCCTCCCTGCCCTGCTACAACATGGACTCCTCCTCTCTACCACAGTGCAGTATCCTATGCAAAATGACCTCCTAGATCCTCCTTTTAAAAGGGCATAAAGGCCCTTCCCCAATATACATTAGCATAACCAAGCCCCTTCCCAAGCATGAAAGGCAACTAGCTGTATCACATGAGATCATCACCACATGAGAGCAGTGGCCATCTTTAACATCATAAAATAACTTATCTGCCCCACATCTCTCTAGCCAAATACAAAAAGAAGCCATGATTTACTATTGTTAAGAAGAGCTATGGAATATCAAGAAGAAGGTGCTCTTTTATTTATTTTTGAATGCTGTTTAAGTAGTTTTCAGAAAACCAATATTAACTTCCATAAAATACCAATATGACTTGTCACAGATATAATACTATTATAACTTTGAGGAGCTCTTCGAAAAGAAAACAAAAATTATAGGGCAATAATTATTATTACCTTGAGGAAGCTTCAGGGAACTATAAAGGAGATTTTATAGAGCATGGGAAAAGTATCCACCATGACAGTTGCCATCGAGTATTATATGACAATATGGAACCAAGTTGTAAAATCTGCAAGAGCAGAGACCTTGCAAATCTCCTAAGTGCTTCTGAAATTGTCCGGACCGGGCTATGTATCCCATTGTTCTCAAAGCAGTCACCATAAAGCTATGTGTGGTCATCCCAGTTGACACATCTATCTGAAATTTCAGTTGTTTCCAATGTGAGGAAGATCTGGCCAAAGACTGACTTTCCCCCACCTTTAAGCAAAATGCCGTGTTAGAAAAGACTCTTCTCAGGGAGCATTAGCTTCCTCTTTTGATAACCTCACCTGAAGGGAAAAATTCATTTATAAACCACAGTTCACAAAAAAATCATTCACATGTTAACTAATGTACAAATCCTTTACCTCCAATCCACAACACAAGAGACAATTCTATCCTCCAAAGAAACCTGTGATTCATGCACAGAATGTAAAATAGCATTCTGTTTATTTTTTGAGTGTTGTCTTGACTTGGTTTTGAAGCCCTGTTTAGAGGCTTACCAGTTTTCCTCTTGAGCCACTGATAAAGTCTACTATATAATCTAACCACTTCCTTTTCACATTCCCAGCCACTACTTTCCAGCCCTAGCATTCCCTGGTCAGGTACCAGTCAACTAGAGAGAAAACCTATGCCCCAGAGTTAGAGAAATTATTCAAATTAGCCAATTCACAGGAAGCCTGAGAAACCTAGCTGACCCCACCCAGCTTGCTTCCTAGAGTTTCAGTCTATTGTTGTCCTGTCCCTGAGTAGAAACCCCTGTATGTGTTGTCCAAGTTGGTAGCCCTCAGTCTTTTGAGAGTAACAAACAGTTCTGCTTTTCATCTATCCCAGGGTCATTATGTTTTGTCCTGTGATCAAAAAAATCTTTAAATCTTATAAAACACCCACGATCAGCATTATAATACTAAATTCAAAGTCAGATCTTTTCCTGCCCATAATCCACAGACTTCATAACTCATTTATCTAACCAAATTATGGTAAAATAAATTGTCACATTATTTGTCATATTTTCTGATATGAAATTGCTTAGTTCCAAAATAGATGGTAGCTATTGATCCTGTTGATTCTTCTAGTCATCATCATCCTGTGAAAACAACAGTTTTACATATAACTAAGGACAATCTCCTAGATAAATATAATTCTCATGAAAATAAGAGGATATTTCAAAATGAATATGAAACAATAAAATATCTTCTAATTTTTTGTGAGAAGTATATAAGGATCTTAACTTTGTTCTTCTTCTGTAAGACTTAACTCCCTGTTCTACTTCTCCTTTTCTAAACTTGCCACATGGCATTGCTTCATCCTGTTTATTTTTACTTTAATTCATTAAAATTTTCTGCTGTTGACTGGTACAGCCACTATGGAAAACAGTATGGAGATTTCTCAAAAAATTAAAAATCGAACTGCCTTTTGACCCAGCCATCCCACTTATAGGAATATACCCTAAGAACACCATAGCACTGTTCGAAAAGAAGAAATGCGCCCCCATGTTCGTGGCAGCATTGTTCACAATAGCGAAGATCTGGAAACAGCCCAAGTGACTGTCAGAGGACGAGTGGATTAAAAAGCTTTGGTACATATATACTATGGAATACTACTCAGCCATAAGAAATGATGACATCGGATCATTTACAACAAAATGGATGGAACTTGATAACATTATACAGAGTGAAACAAATATATAATATACTTATTAGACATTTATATGACTTACCAAATGACCATTTCGATTAATCTAGTATGCCTCACACACCATACATAGTTATTACAATTTTATTAACTGTATTCCTTATGCCTTTTTTTCATAATAACAAAACATCACTTTTTTTTAATCTCTATGAATTTAATGTCTTGCTTATGTCTCGTGTGATTTTACTCTTCTGTATTTTTATTCTTCATTATTTTTGTCTGAAATTACCTTTCCTCTATTTTCTATCTCCTCATATTCAGATTCTGCAACACCTAAATTTTTAGTATAAAATACCATTATATATTTGCCCAAAAGCTACAGACACAGAATTTTTTTTCCTTTCCTGAAAACCAATATAATGATATTTGTCATACATAGTATTCTAGTTACTTTATTTTTAGTTATTTAAGGTTTCAATTTGTGTGAATATGTGGATGTATACATGTCTTTCTTACATATTAAGCTCTAAAGGCAAGATTTGTCTGAATCTTCTTTATGTCATCTTAATATTTTATTTTAAATTTAATTGGTACTCAGTGAATATTTGTTGAACAAACAGATACATGACCCCTATAATTTTTGCTTATTTAAAATTACAAATATGTATTGGCTCCCATCAATCCGTATAGATATATTTCAAATGGAGAATTTTCCTTATGACCAAAGTTGGTCACTTAAGTATGTTTCAGATATTTTTTTGTATATCTTCTTTTTTTTTTTATTTAGTGAGAGGAGGGGAAGCAGAGACAGACTCCCACATGCTCCTGTACCAGGATCCACCCAGCAAGCCCACTAGGGGGTCATGCTCTGCCCATCTGGGGTATTGCTCCATTGCAACCAGAGCCATTATTTTATTAGAACCTGAGGCAAGGCCATGGAGCCATCCTCAGCACCCAGGGCCAACTTGCTCCAATCGAGTGATGGTGACTGCAGGAGGGGAGGAGAAGAGAGAGAAGCAAGAGGGGAGGGATGAAGAAGCAGATGCCACTCCTGCATGCCCTGATTGGGAATTGAACCTGGAACATCCATATGCTGGCCAACACTATACCATTGAGCCAACCAGCCAAAGTGTGTACATCTTATTTTAAATAAAACATATAAAATAAATCAATATTCTAACTTATTTCATAATTTTTAAGCTCCTCTTTCCATTTCCCACAACATCTTTATTTTTCTTTTTTGGTTTTTATGTCCTTTTCTTATGCTAGGAAATTTATGATGGGATATTACCTTTATACTTATAAACTAAATGTTAAAATAATAGTATTATATTCACATTGTAAAAAATCTACCAGTTTTAATATTAAAACACAAGGCTTGGCACAAGAATATGTAATACCTAAAGAGTTCAGAAAATAAAGATTTATTTTCACTAAATTGTTCTTAAATACAAGCCAAATTTACATTTAAAGTTTCTCTACTTATTCCAGTGCCTGATATCTACACTGTCATCTTTTACTGAACGTATTCCTCAAATCCATCATAGGTGTTGTAACTAAGACATCTGTTTAATACTGTAGAGAATCCCAAGTCATCAGAATATATCTGTGATATGATATGAATATATATTCAGTTTTAACACCATCAAATTTTATGATCCCCCTATAATGATTATTTTGGAAACCAATATTTTTTTCTTGACCTATGTAAATGAATTTTAGATTGCATCTAGCTGTAGCTTAATGACCACATATAAAGCCCAAGGGTTTTAGTAATGTATATGCAAAGAAAAGAAAAGAATATCATATTAATTGTACTGGTAACATAAATAAAGTAACATGTCCCATTAATAAAATCAAACTAAAATTTTAAGATATATGTAAATACTCTACCTGGCATTCAACCACTCCAGACAAATTTACTTTACAAAGGTACCATAGTGAAGGAATAGAACATGTTTTGATTAAAATAAACTAATTAATGTTAACTAGTTGACAAATTATTTACTGTAACTTTCTGTTGATGACCTTCATTAATTCTAATTAACAACTTCTGATGGTATTTGCTCTGCCAGTATTTAAAAAGTAGTCAGAAATACATAAAAGCCTAAAAATCCAATTTAATCAATTATTTGAAACTATCACTTTGGAAACATTGATTTTGACCATTATTTGAGCATGAAGTTTGGGCTCTGACCAAATTTAGCTATTGTACTTGGAAACAGAATTTCAGTTCTCTGGTTTATGACTGTAGGGGTATTGAGTTTGCACCCTGCTTCTAATTTTACTCTGACTCTTCTTGCTTCTGGCTATTGAGAATAACCACTTTAGTGTATACTGCTGGGCAGTGACTCCAAAAGACTGGTGCAGAGGTTTCTGCACAGCAATCAAATTATCTTAGCAACAACTTGGCAGCTTAAATATCTTTGACTGTAATGTGTTAAACCAGGATTTACCGTTTCACTTTCTTTTTAAAATTTTGTTTGGCAATATAGAACTGGAGAAAAACAATGCAAGAATTGAGTCAGTTCTCTAAAAAACATAAGGCCATGTCCAGTGTCAATACAAGGAATTTGTGTTGTATTTGAATAAGCAGAACCCTTTATAAAAGTTGTTTAAGATAGGCAGGTCTTTGTATTATAAACTTAAATTGTGGAATCAACAGCATTCTCCTAGTTAATCCAATCACCTCAAGATTAAAAATAAACTCTGACCAACACCAGTTATACTGGACTGGAGTCTGAGTAAATAATGTTTGTTTAAAATTGACATTTAAAAACTAAGATGAAATTTGAGATATACATATGATGATTCATAAAAATATTACACTAGTCTTTATTTAAAGATATAGAAAATGTAAAAAATGAGAATTATTTTTATAAGTAGAGGTACAATTTTATTATCATTGGTTCTCAATTCTGTTTCTTGGTGAAGTAAATAATTACGGTATAGAAATAATGGCATTAGTTAAAATCTTGAATTTTAGCTTTTCATTTATTTTTATATTAATTTCTGCCAAAATTGAAACATGAAGCCTGGATTGCTTTAATTAACATAATATTTTTCATGGTTGAGTGTAATCACTTTGTAGAAGTATTTTTCTTTAATTCTGAAATACTAGGTAAACCTTATAATTTTGAAAAGTAAAAGCAGTATAAATTAATTACATTTGGTGGTTGGAAGCAGAGTGCCTAATTATAAGAAAATAAAAATTGCAAAGTAAAAATATCAATTAACTATGCATCTTAGCCAATTGACTACAAATCACCAAACTTTCTGGATTAACTGCATTGTTTCACTGCCTTGTTCTTCTGTAGCCATACCTATAGTCGTATATCTATCTCCAGGGGGTAAACTCATGTTTCAGAAAAGAATAAAGCAGTAAGTAGAAGTATTGAGACAGAGATTTTTATTAGAACCTTGAAAATGAGTATGGATAGTAAATGTCAAAGTTCTTTCCTTTGCTTTGACCCTTACAACAATCTTTCCAGGTAAAGAAGGCAAGTGTTTATGATCTCTTAGTATACAAGTGAGGTGACACTGAACTCTGGACAGGGCTCTTAGTCCCAGGTAGAAGACAAAAATTCCTGTCTCGATTCTGTTACAGGTTAGTTGTTTGAGTTGTTGACACCAAACTTACTTTTTTATTTCTGTTTTCTGGAGTTCTGTTTTTCCTCATTTGTAAAATGTAGAACAGTGGTTCTTAAAGTATGGTATATGAGCCCTTGAAGACACCCAAGTCCCCTTTAAAGTTATGTGAGGCCAAAATAGTTTTCTAATAGCACTAAAGTAATACTCGCCTTTTCACTCTGTTGACATTTGCGTTATTTGACAAAAACAAGAATGAGTAAAGCTGTTGGTATCTTAGCACAAGTCAAGGCAGTGGTGCCCAACCATAGTAATGTTATTGTATTTATCACCCTGTTTTCAGAAAGCAATAAAAAAGCTTTAAATTTGATCCTTATATATATCTTCTAAAATATCCTGTGTGATAAAATGGCAAGTACGTATACAGCAAATTTGTTACATACCACAGTTGAGGACTGTTGAAGAAAAGCAATTGGGACGCTTTGTGATGGGATATCAGAACCACTTTATTTTTACTTGAAAAACCAACTTACAAACTATTCTTATTCAAACATAGGTGTTTGGCAGATATTGCCTTGAAATTAAACAAAATGAGACCTCTACTTTAAAAAATCATTGATAATATTTGTTGTCAGTGATAAAATTAAAGTTTTTAAACAGAAATTAGAATATTGGAAAAGCTGTTTCTGCTGTATGAGCTTGGTACCTTCTCAATAGTTAAAAAAACTTTTCTGATGAAACAAATGATAATATAAATAAATGCAGTTTAAAAATACTGTATAATGAACCTTGCCAGTATTCAGAAGCTCTGCATTACTACAGTAGATAACATTTTTAAATGACCAGTGCATGTAACATAATGTAAAAAATTGTTGTTTCAATGTAAAAATATTTTTTAAAAATTCATATTGATGTTGCACTAGATTCTATATTGCAATTGTTCTTTAAAAACAACCACCATTTGAGTTTTGGTATAGTATTAGAAAAGAATATCCATAACTATCTCAAAACATTCTTAAAATATTCCTCATATTTCTAATATATCTGGGTAAGGATGAATATTCTTCATATACTTTAACTAAAATAACATTGTAATAAAATTAATGCTAAAGCTGATATGAGAATCAGCCCTCTTATTAAACCAGATGTTAGAAATTCATAAACATAAGAAGCTTCCTCTTTTCTCAGCATATTGGAAAATGTTTATCATACAAAGTATGTTATTTATATTACCAATTTTACAGGTAAACAGTTCCTTTGTTAATGGCTTTATTTGGAGTTGCCAACTACAGCTCATGGACAAAATTCAACCTGAAGTTTGCATTTAGCATGCCTGCTCTTTTTGTAAATAACATTTTCTCTGGAATAGAGTCACACTCATTGGTTTACATATTGTGTATGGCTGCTTTTGTGCTGCAACAGCAGAACTGAGTAGTTGCAGGAGAGACTTTATGGTCCATAAAACCAAAAATATTTACTATATGGCCCTTCATAGATGAAGTGTGCTGATACCTAAGTTTATTATTTTTATCTTTAAATAAAGTAATGCATATTTTTAACAATTTTAATTTCTAAGGTGAGATATACCAAAAGATATAATCCCACATAATTAAAAAAACTTTGAAGTTCTTAGTAATTTTTAACAGCATAAAAGGATCCAGAGACCACAAAACTTGAGAAGCATTGTCTTAAGCAACCGGAATAAGTCTTGTCTTTCTGAAACACAGTGGGTCCTCCTAACCTCACTCTCGCTTCAGGTTCCAGAGACACCATTTCCTTGTCTCTGGGTCTTACACTAGTGACAACACTGCTATTATTTGCTCCCAGTTCCTGTACTATTTCTATTGGCTTCCTTAACCCCCACCCATACTTCATTATTAATTTGTTTGATAATAATCTCTTCTTTACTTATTTTAATTAGAATGTTCCACATACATGGGCAGACAAAGTAGGTTTACAGTTGTGAGTATGTGAGTTTATTCTTGTATTATTACTTATTAATTGCTGAGGTTATTTTGTATTATTTGTCTTCCTGAGTATTTACAAGATGGTACTGAAGTACATTAGGCCATTGTGACATTCTTTTGAGTTAATAAAGCCACTGTAACAATCATAACCTGCATGTCCATACAAACAGTTGTAAACCTACTTTTGCCCACCCCTGCATATTTCCTTTGGGACCCTAACTAACTAAATATATTCTCTATATCTAATTGAATGAACACAATAACTATGAAATATGTACCTTTGTGTTCTCATTTTGCAGGAATGAAAAACTAAAATGCAGCTTAAATAATTATTTCCAGGACAATGAATTAGTATGTGAAACAAGGATTAAATGCAAGCAGTCTCACTGCAGAGTGTAGGGCATCAACCTCAACATACTTGTCATACTATTTATCAAAAATTTTATTTATTTATGTACCATCCATATTATCATTCTTAGAGATAAATAAAGAATTGGATTTCTGTGACCACGGTTTGAGCATCAGCAAAATACACCCGCAACCAATGACTCTATTTTTCAGTATACTTCATACTCAGTGTTATTGCTTTGGTGTTTCCATATTATTACTGGTAATATATAACAAGGAAATAAAAAGCTACTGAGCTTAAGTTACTTCAGCATGAACTATGGCATCTGAAATAACAAAATACCTGTCATTTTCTAATATGACACATATAGTTTATTCCTAGGCCTAAATGTTAACTTTCCTATTTCCTATATTATCTAAGCTTATAACTATAGTATTTACATACTACATCAAAGCATATTTTATCCCAGCAGTGTTTTTTTTTATAAGTATAACTAGATTAATCCATAGGGTTCAAGGAAAGATAAAACAACTTATTGATTGGCAAAACACAAGAGATAGTATCCATTATTATACTGGCAGTTGAACTCTTGAGCTGATTAAATGCTTTACCATTAACCATTGACCCATTTATCATTTTAGTTATTGAGTTTTGTATGATAGCAGAAATCTGTGTGCTAAAGTGAAAGCAGTGTATTTATGGGGAAATCTCCATGCTTTCTCCTATCAGCATCATGGCTTTCTTCTTTCCTGTTACATTCTTAGGCTCAAACATTTCAAAGTATAAATTCCAAGTGAACACCTGAATTCCTACAAAAAATGTTAAATTAACATAATTATTCTTCACATATTCAAGTTAACTCAGAACAATTTTGAACACAGGGATAGAAGGTTGCTTTTCCTCTGCTGTGATTTCAAGGGTCCTAATATAGCTTCTTATTCATTCCTCCCACATTCCTCACCTGCCAGTGTTCTGAATATTTCACTTCCTAACCATAAGGCAGAGCCTTTCCTCCCACATCCTGAGCTAAAGCTAAAATCGCAAATGCCCCAGGAGAGGAAGCATGATAGATTTATACTCAGGTGTCAATGACTGATATAAAACTATTGCCCAGGAAGTAAGTATTGACATTAGGCAAGTGCTAAGAAAATGCTCTTAAAATGGGTGAAGAATAGGGGACCACAGAACAAATAAAGCTTCAGAGAAAGGGGTGTTGGGGACAACTCCACAAAATGACATGACACAGGATTTCCCAAATTTGCCAGTAATAAAGTCACCTTGGATAAATTTTATTAAAATCCTAGATTCCTAGCATAATTGCAAAATACCAAATCAGAGACCTGGGAATTTTATTTAAGTTATATCCAAAAAGGTTTTTTATTTTTATTTATTTATTTTTAATCAGGCCGTATTTTGGAAACACTGATATAATGAGAAGGATGGGAAATGTGACTGTTTACACCTAGCAATGTGGTCCTGATTCTGCTGCTTAACCTCTCTTTGCCTAAATTGCATTGGAAAAAAAATTGAAAATAATACTTAATTTAAAGAATTGTTATGAGAATTAAATATATTAGTACATAAAAAGTACCTGGAAATCAGTCAGCACCTAATAACAATCCTCTTCCTTTACTTCTTTTTTCTACAAATTAGCAGGATTAACAGTACTTACTGGGCCTGCTTCTCCAAATTCTATAGAAGGTTATGCACTGACAGAACCAAAAATGCTCATTATTAACTTGTTATTTGAGAGGGACAGAGTATGTAAGTATCATCATCTACATGGTCATAACATGGTCCCACTGGGTTCAGTTGATTATTTCATATTTTTTTCATTTTACTTTAGAACCCAAATAAACACAAATTTATAGCATGTGAAATCTAGCTTACTCACAATTGATTGGCTCTTTCAGGGTAGATTTAATATATTACTTCCTTTTATATTTCCTTTTGAAAATTAAATGAGAGTTTCAGAGAGAAACGAAAAAAAGAAAATGTAAATAGATACGGGCAAAAGTCCTGCTGTGTGTGATCTAAGAAAAATTTAGTACAGCCCAAAAGAAGTAGTTTAGTTTTAGGTCCAGAAACAGCTCTATTCCTGATCAAATGGAGCACTGTTCTTGACCCAGTGCTTGCACAAGCCAGCTTTTGGTAAATTCTACTGATAGATTGACCAGGCAGGGAAACTAATCAGCCTGTCACAGTGGCCCATTTTCCTGAACAATCCCATTGAACACTGTATATAGTTAGCTATGTGTAATTCTTTGTTTCTTAGAAGATTTTAAGCTCTTGAAAGGTAGAAATGTTGACTTCATCCTTTTTTTATTATCTATTATAGAATTTTATGCATAGAAATGCTCAATAATATTGTGAATTAGGCTCAAAGTAGCCTACAAAAATAGTTTATTTATTGTTTCCCTTATGGATTTTTATGAACTGTGCATTGTATCATTTTTATTTAACAAATTAAGTTGAATTCAACAAATACTGTTATCTTGCCATAACTTGTTTTTGTTTCCCAAGTATATATAGAAGTTATGGAGGGTGTTCTGTTTATAATACAGGTTTCTAAATGAAAAGCGCATTATGCCAGATATGCCCCCTGTGGGAAGCTAATGAAACTGAGGTGACATCTCCAGCTTTCTGACAAGTATTCCAGTGTGGTATTGGTTTTATGATGATATAGAACATTGAGATAGATGACTGAGAGATGGCAGATGCTCCTTCTTGTATGAGACATGGAGTAAATCAGTACATATGTGTGTCTACCACAAACCATACTCTTTAATAGATATTTGCACATATCTTATGATGTTAGATCTTTGCCTTAATTCTAAGAGGTAAAACTTATTCTTATTTTGAACAAAAGAAAATAGGGGCTCAGAGAAGTACCCTGAATCAATGTATATAGTTAACATCAGAGTTGGAATTGGACACTAGATCTTCCCTATTCCAAAAGCAAAACTCTTTACCTTCAGGGAACAACTATTAAGCACAGATTGGAATCACAGTGGAGGCAATAGATGAGCTTTACTTATTCCTCCAAGCTCTTCTATCTCCAATTCTCATTAATTTCATCCATTTCCATGCATCTGATAGGTTAGCTCTTCTCCTTTCATAATCTTACTCTTGTCTGTTCTTTGCCTTTTGAAAAGCATGACTGCCAATCCATTAAAATATCTTAGTTCTCTATTTCTCTAGCCTTTAATGCCCAATTAGAGTGTGTGATTCACTGAGTGGACACCTGAGTAGTATCTATTTTCATATATTTTAAATCCAATGTGCTTAATTTGCTTTAGGCAACATAGCATTTTTGAGAAATGTGTCCAAATGCTGTAAATGAAGAGATATTTTGCAGAATTGCTTTGGGTTCATTTTTTCCCATTTCAATTTAGTATATTTATCTTTGAGGACAGCATTGCTACTTTGTGGTTTCATGAGTTCTTTGAAATTGAATCTGCTTGTGATCCAAATGTGAATTGCTTGACTAATAGCCTATTTGGCCAATGACAGAGTCAATTTTGGCATTCAAATAGATTTCAAATATTAAAAATATGTTTTTCCACAATTGGAGAAATAAATACATGGCACACTTTCCTGCTAGGGATAAAGTTCAACATATATTGACAGTGCCATTTGGTTATAAAGCAAGGAGACTACCTACATTTGAAAGTTAACACAATGTAAATTAGAAGTATTTTCATGTAAAAAAGTAGAAAAGCAATGCATAGCACAGATAGAATTCTATTAGTGTTTTACTTGTGGTGATAGTGGGTAGGGGTGGAGTTAGGAAAAGCATGTATGCTTTCCAGATTTATGTTTACTGTAAGAAAAGATCTTGATTCTAATGATTGGTTAGATTTGGATCTTTACAAATAGTTTTTATAGCAATACCTGGATGGCTTTTTTTATCCCAACATTTTATAAAGATAGCAAAAATAAATTGAGAGTGATAAGAAAACAATATTCTGTATACCATAGCATTTCTATATGACATCTACCATAGTCATTTTATGCCATAAGATAAAGCATATTCACTTGGCTTCAAAATTTTCAAACTATTGTTTGGTAATGACATTTGAACCAGTGTGCTGAAGAGAATAAACCCTAAGAAGACTACAAAGGGGTTCTCTCTTGGGGGGAGACAAGCAGTGTTGTTTTGATCTCTTATAATTTTTTTGCATCCTAATCATTTTCTGGAGCAGCTATAGGTCTTCATTTTTGTTTATTTGCCAGAGTTTTCTACCTTATTAATCAAATGGTTCTGTTACTGTAATTTATCAACCAGGTGCATTCTCTTTTAGAAATCTGTTTTGGTTTTTTTTTCCTTTTCCATACCTGTTAGACTCCATTTTGTTTTTGGAATTGCCATTGTTAGGGATATGAAAAGAGTTTATAACATTTTCTGGTGAGAAGATAACAAGCCCCTGATTTGAACCAGATTTGGAAATAGATCTGCCATATTATTAGCACAATAATACTTCCCCTGTGCATTATTACATATCAGTTGGGAATACAATATGTTGGAATTCCTTATTTATCACTTAATATGTACATTGACTCAGGTCTATCTATTAATATGGCACCATGAGGAGAAAATGACTTCATCAACTAGATCTTCTGGTTTCAGGAATATGACTTTTTTTTAATGGCATTGTATTTTACATGGCCAAAATATTTTTATAGATTTATTTTTGAACTCTATGTTTAGGAAAAATACTATAAAAATATGCTATTAATCTTTCTTTATAAATCTATTTAGAATCATGTCTCCTTCAAAATGCGTTCCAGTATTCCATGCTATTCAACTTAGATGAAAATACTGCTGACAAATGAAACAGGACAAAATTAAGTAAGAGCAAGATCTTCAATTTTGATTTAAGCACTTGAGCAGATGTAGCAGGGAGGAGTCTAGACTGGAATAAGTTCCAGATGGGTGCCTATGTCAATAAAATCCTTTGAAGAGTTAGTGGCAAGTAAAATCCCAGCACTTGGAGATTGAAAACTTTTAATTACTCTACTAATAAAACATAGTTGACAAGCTCTAAAAGATTTTGACCAGCTTGAGTTTTCATTATTTTTTTGTAATACAATTGGAGCAATAGGAACAGTTAGGAAATTGACAATTGGCCAGAGAGCAAAAGTATGTAAATTTTTAGAATTTAAAAAATTTAAGCCTGACCAAGTGGTGGCACAGTGGATAGAGTGCAGTGGGAGGTAGAGGACTCAGGTTCAAAACCCTGAGGTCACTGGCCTGAGCATGGGCTCATAGATATGACCCCATGGTTGCTGCCTTGAGCCCAGAGGTCACTGTCTTTAAGCCCAAGGTTGCTGGCTTGAGCCCACGGTTACTGGCTTGAGTACAGGTCATTTGCTGTACTGTAGACCACTGGTCAAGGTGCATATGAGAAAGCAGTCAATGAATAACTAAGGTGCTGCAATGAAAGATGGATGCTTCTCATCTCTCTCCCTTCCTGTCTGTCTGTCCCTGTCTGTCTGTCTGTCTGTCTCTCTCTCCCTCTCTCTCTCCCTCTCTCTCTCTCTCTCTCTCTCTCTCTCTCACACACACACACACACACACACACACACACAATTAAAACATTATTTAGTGAAGTAAAATAGTTTTTAAAAATAACTGAAGACATGTATAAAATATGTGATGTTCGCTCTGGCCGGGTTTGCTCAGTGTTTGAGTGTTGGCTCGGCATGTGAAGTCCTGGGTTTGATTCCCAGCTGAGGCACACGGGAGAAGCGCCCATCTGCTTCTGCACACTTCCCCCTGTCCTTTTTCTCTGTCTCTCTCTTCCCCTCCCACAGCCAAGGTTCCATTGGAGCTGAGAATGGCTCCATGTTCTCCACCTCAGGAACTAGAATGGCTCCGGTTGCAACAAAGCCATGACCCAGATAGGTAGAGCATCACCCCCTAGTGGGCTTGCTGGGTGGATCCCAGTAGGGTGCATGTGGGAGTCTATCTCTCTGCTTCCCTACTTCTCACTTCAGAAAAATACAAAAATAAATGTGATGTTGCTATATCAAACTTTAAATTAGTGTCGAAGCAGGCTTAAAAATCACTGCTAATACAGTGGTAAGGATTTGGTTTTCTAGATATATTTTAAACTCTTAATACATATATAATTTTAGTCCTAAAATATTGTTTTATTCTTTGATTACTTATCATATCTATACTGTATTTCATGATGAAATAATATAGCAGCTACCCTGATTTTTTAAGTGTATTCTTTAGAGAAAGAGAAAAGAAGGGGGAGAGAGAGACATTAATTTGTTTTTCCACTTATTTATGCATTCATTGGTTGGTTCTTATGTGTCCTTACTGGGGACTCAACCCATAATCATGGCATATTGGGTTGAAACTCTGATTCAGCTGAGCTACCTAGCCAGGGATAATTTTTTATCATTACTCTTATTTACTTTGTCTTTATATCACTGAGATCTATTTGGAACATTTTGATTACTTTTTCTTTAAAATGCTATTCATTCTGTTATATTAAAAAATCAAAATGTTGAAATATGAACAGGGGGATCCTTTTTAATTTAACCCCAAATATATTACAAATGTTGTTCATACTTATGGAGGTATGGCTGCTGCCTTTACACACACACACACACACACACACACACAGACACACACACACACACACACACACACACACACACACACACACACACACCCTACTGTTTCCTAACCTGTCCCCTAGTAGTCCTGACATTCTTATCTGGAAATGCTCATTCTGGGTCAAGGCTTTGTCTTCATATGATACCTGTTATAATGCACATGTATTCTCTGAGAAGGATGAACATGCTGAGTTATGACCAGTGATAAGTGAATATTTTGCTAGAAATCAAAGATTTGGGTCTCTAGGCCAGCAGTAAAAAACATCATGGTTTTCTGTGTTGAAGACTGAGACTTGGATATTGTGCTTACTTAAGGGATTGAATAGTTGGGCACGAATGGCCTGTTGTAGGTGAGCCCCCCTGAAGTTTATGCCACTCAATATAATGAATACTTGCAAAGTAGTGTCCCCAGAATTTACTCTGAAATGAGAGCATCAGTGTTGATGGAGTGCTAACAGAGGTGAGCACCTTTTTACAATTTTGCTACAGGCAGATGACAACAGATCTTCAGCAGTGCCTTGACTGTGGAGCCATGTCTGACCCTCAAACTTCTGCCTGGATTTTCTCACATCTACAATCACAAAACCCAATAGATTCTATCTCTTTCAAATCTTGCCCATTAGTCTACATGTTTTATTTCTATTGCAAAATTGACATCCTGAACATTATTAGCTCTTACCATGATTATGCCAACATAATTCCTAATGGTCTTCCTATTTTGATTTACCAGATCTGACCTATTTTCTGTGCAATTGTCCCCTTAAACATATGTGTTCCTCAAGGCTAACTTCAAAAATGATACATGAATAAAAAGGAAGAAAATATTAGAAAGTCACTTGACTTAATTTTTTAAATGTACATAGAATAATATCACATTTACCATTATTTGGATTCCATACTGACAGTGGTCCTCTAACTTGGCTTCTCAGATTGTCACATGTCATGTCATGTATAAGGTATCTATCTGGCAGTGACATTCAACAACACAGAAGAGATATTGAAAACATGGTGCCTTTATGCTTATTTCATTTTCATTGTGTTGTCACTAACACAGTTTATGTGTTCCATTAAATGGTTACAAAGACTATATTAATTAGTTTTATGTAAAATGTCACACAACATGGACAGATGGCTTAAAGCATCTTTCCTCAGAGTTATATTAATAAAGGAAGCAGAAACAACCTCATGGAAAAATAGTGTAATCTCTTTTTATACTCTTTGTGAGTTCATCAGCTATATTGCAAAATAGCATGAAATGATGCTAATTTAATCATCTCTGAAAGAAGTGAGTCTAATGTAAAAAGGACTATTTTAAATATGAATTAGCTTCCATGTTCATTACCAAAGAACCTCACTATGACTATATAATTTGCCTGTAAATACAGGCCACTAAAAGGAAAAGGCCAAAAGGATTATTAGCAAGACATTGAAAATTATTAATTAGTTCAACTTTATTTTATTCTTTGCTAATGCAGACTTAAATATTATTTTTTTATTATTATTAATTTTAATGGGGTGACACCAATAACGGGGTGGGGGGAGGAAAGAGACGGTGGGATAGGGAGGAGGGGAGGGGCACAGGGAAAAGCAGACAGAAGGTGACAGAGGACAATTTGACTTTGGTTGACGGGTATGCAACATAATTAAATATTTTATAACATATATATTTGTAAAATGATATGTGCACACACATATTATTTATTGAAGGTCAAATAATTTACTGAGAGACATAAATGATCAAAATATATAAATACCTCAGCCAAAGATAGAGTGAGGCTTCGAAAACATTTCATCATGATTATGTCACTCTTTTGCTGAAAATCTCTACATGCTTATTCAGTTTTTTCAGGATGAAATTTAAGCTCTATGCCATAGCACTCAAATCTCATTTCATGGCATGGTCCCTGCTTACTTTCCCACTTCTATCTGTCACTTCACACACTAAATATTGCATATTTTCTTATCTTTACACATTATCTTCCAATGCCAAACACATGCATTTTCTACTCTTCAGAGGTACCAAATTACTATAGAAGCTCTCATACTTGATACTTTAAAATTTGTATTTGTTTAGTTGATAAAGTCAGTGGAAGCAAATGCCCTTGGTACAGTAACAAGACGTTTGCTTGCTGTGAGATTTTAGCATTTAGTGGGCAGAATATGAGGAATAATAAGTGATGGGAGACCCAAGGAGTTTCCACTGAATTTTTTTTTTTTCCACAGGCTGTGCTCTCTTGGTCCAATAATACTGTTCATTCCCCTTCTTTCCAGCAAGTTAATTCTTATTTTATTTTCAGATCTCATGCTTGCTTCAGCAACACATATTCTAAAAATATTATTTTCAGATCTCAAATTGCATGTCACCTTCTTTCTAGAAAGGTTTCTTTAATTTCCCTAGGACATCTTTTTGCGCACCTGTGGTGCCTTCTTTTCCCACCATGCCACTTGTCCAACAATGGGCTGTGAGCTCCTGTCACACAGTTTACAGGTCTTATTCACAATTGTATGCCTATACAGTCTAGCACAGTGCCTGGAACATAGTACAGGGTTAATATTTATCAAGTGAGTGAATGAATTGATGCATAAATATAAATTTAATTTCAAGATTATAAAGGGGCAACAATGAGAACCCAGAAATAGTCATTTTCCTAAAAACACTCCTCCTTTAAAATCCTTTCTCAGTTTTAAGCACCCTCTTTTTCTGCATTGAAACTTCTCTTTTCGATCAGACATATATTCAAAGTCAGAGGCTAATCAATCATCTGGAGTTATTTACTGATAACAAAAGGAGTACTTCCAGCTGTTACTTGATAAAAATAATTAATACAACATTTTGTTTCACATATATTAAATGTCAAGAGAAATGTGAATTCATGATAGCAGAAGAACAGGTTATATTTATGGACATGTGACCCTTCGTGAGACTTAAGTAGATTTTCATAATGGTTATTCACAAAACCATCCCTTGTGAGTAATTGGTGCATTCTGAAAATAGGTGTTGTCTGAAGTAAGACAGTAATAATAACCTCTCACATTTGTAAGGCATTTTAGTTTTTATTAGCAATTGTTTCATTGATTACTAATTACAACTCTGCCAAATAGGCTTGGAAAATCTTTTTTTCCCTTCTTAATCTTTCTACACACACATGCACACACACAATTTAAACTTGAGAGAAATAACAGTTAGAATTAAAAACACTTGACTATGTCCACAAAAAAACAGTAAGAGTTAAAGCCATGGACTTCCTGATTCCTAGTCCAGGCTTCACCTCTGTGCAACAAATATGCAAGTCATGGCCCTTTTCTTTATTGACCCAAGCAGGTTAGTTCTGTAATTTGTATGTCTTCTCATCCCACCCAACATAGTAGTGTAAGGAAACTTGGGCCATGCATAGAAGAGCCAATGTGAATCACTGCCTTGTAATTGCAGAGAAAATGTTGTGCTGATTAGTGGTGGGAGGCAGAAGCTTTCCCACGCTGCTCTGTCTATGCTTAGATGTTATAGCATACTGAATGTGAAAACCTTGATGTAGAGAAGAATTATGGCCCTATTCTAATTTTGTGACATTCCAAACAAGAACAAGCTGTGTCATGCTTATTCATTAGGAGCACTTGTTATATCTTAATCATGCTTGGAAACTGCACAGAAGTTGTAAAGACATTAGTATAGTTTTCCATTTGTACATAACTTTAGAGAGAATAAAAACAGAGTGGCTAAAACTACAATTTAGTATCTCCCACAGAAGGAAAATATCTGCAATTCTTCCTCATCAATTGAATCATATTAGCTCTATTAACTAAAACCCATCATTATAGTAAGCACATTTTAAAATAAAACTTATCATGTATAATTATCAGCCAGGCACAGTTCTACTCATTTTGCATACATTTGATTAATTCTCCATTTTAGAAAAATGAGACATTAGCAGAATATCCATTAATAGGTAGCTGGAAAGTAGTAAAGATTCAAACCTAAACATGACTAATGTTCAAGTCCATTTTCTTAAGCACACTTAAATATTATGTTTTACATGCAGTAGGATCATGGCCCTGACTGCGCAACAGTTAAAATTGTGTAGCTCAACCGAAAATTGTAGTTCATTGAATTGATCACCCTCACCTAAAAATGAATGTAGGAAGGATCTCTTTCCTCAACATTAAGTATTCTAACCTGTGAGTAGACTTTACAATAGAAAGTATATACTAGTAAGGATCAATAGTTTTCTTCTGGTCTTGGTAGTAGGATGTTCTATAGTGACACTGAGCCTGCCAATCTAAGTTTATTCTCCATGCGAACTGCCCTCAGGTATTCTAGTCCTTTGTCCTGAGAAATTCATCCTTCATGTATTATTCAAATCTAGGCTATAATGCAGGGGAGTGGCACACACTTTGAAAGGTCCCACTCCAACTTTTCAGGGCAAAAAAGATTTTCTTTTTCTAATTCTTTCTGCCTCCATTAATTTGAACATGCTAGAACCTTAGGGTCTCTGATGTATTTTCTGCTGGTGAATAGAGAATTCACTTTAGTTCAAGATGGTTGGACTAAGACTTCTATCTGGACCTTTGCAGTTTTGACCACTAACTAATAATCTCATTCAATCCCCAGATTTTCTTTTCTCCTTACACCCTGCTTTTCTTATGCACTCTTCCTGATGAAAAATGAAAGTCAATGGAAAAAGCAGAGAAAAGATATTTCCAAGTGAGAGGAGGTGAGATAAATCACCCAGCAACCTCTGTATGGGATGCTCTGCCCACCTGGGATCATGCCCACAACCAAGCTATTTTTTATACCTGAGGAAGAGGCTCCACATCCTCAGTGCCTGGGGCTGATGTGCTCAGATCAATCTATCCATGTCTGCAGGAGGGGGGAGAAAGAGAGAGAAAGAGAGAGAGAGAAGTGAGAATGGAAGGGGTGCAGGAGCAGATGGTCACTTCTCCTATATGCCCTGACTGGAAATCAAACTCAGGACATACACACTCTGGGTGATGCTCTACCACTGAGCCAATTGGCCAGAACAGAAAAGATATTTTGACAGCATAGTAGTATAAAAAGAATAATGCAGTGAAATTACAAGTTGTCCAATATTAGGAAAAGAAAAATTTTTATTTATTCTGTTTGCTTGTTTTTGTCTGGTAGATACTTCAACCTGAATATACTAATAGAACCAAAATCCTTTCCTAGAAAGAACTGCTTCTGTTTACAGAATATCTATAAGAATGAGACACAAAATCACAAACTCTTGTGTTGCTCCTCTAGGTTGGAGGCAGGATGTAAGGGAGGGTGGAAAGAAAGAAAGGATTATGAAAAAATAAAGGATAAAAGACAAGAAAAAAGAACTCATGGATTTCATTCTGAGGAGATAAATGGGAACGGCAAAAAAGACATTCTGTGCCATCTTCTAGACTCTTTCTATGTCTGAACTACAAAATTGTATAATTATTTTCCAGGTAGAGAATTTACTAGATATATTCTAGATATATACAAGCCTGAATTATTATGCATATTATATCATTTCTGACTGCCTTTTGGAAATGAGAAAACTTAGTCATAGAGAATTTTTGTAAAAGAATAAACATCAACAATAATAACTCATTGCCAATAAGTAAAAGACCAAGATTGGATAATACCAATGTGTCTGACAGAAAAATATTATTAGGCTGGGTGTGGTGAGGGGGGGGAGAGGGAGGAGGATGGAGAGGAGAGAGAGAGGGAGGGAAGAAGAGTGTAGGAGAAAGACATCACAGATGCCTATGTTAACAGAAAATCTTTGGCGTTGTTGATAAAGTGAAAGTCATATTCAGGAGTTGGGGCCAATGTTGAGTGAAATGTTAGCCACAGAAAATTAATCAGATGTTTTGGACAGGCTGACTGTAGTAGGAACTAATAGATATTAGGAAGTTGTGAGACGTCTGCAAAGGCTTTCAGTGTCACATTTTTATTTTCTAGCTGCCTATAGAATAGGAAAAGCCTAAAGTTGACATGCTATCTCTGTTTTGGATGAATCATCAACTTGTATTTTTTCAGAACAGGGTAAACTTTGTTATACACCCAGTAGAGGAAAGAATAAAACATTAGCAAAATAAATAAAATAAATTTAAAAATTCTACCTACTCTACTATTTGGTATCATTGTACTAAAAACTAGAGGAGATAATCTCACTGTGGAAACCTATGTTTTGTTGCTGAATTTGTTTCTTTTCTAAAAGACCTGAAATAAACAACCAATGTAAGTATTATTAAAGTCATATTATATTCTACATTTTCTCTCTTTTTTTTAATTTAATGTCATTTTTCTTTTCCTTAGAGTAAAGCAATTCTCTTTTGCTTTTAAACTCCATAATTTCAATTTCACCTTTTAGGTTAATAATTCAAAAGTGTTTCTGTGCTGACTCTAGTTTTATTAAGTGTGTAATAAGACAGGAAATATCATAAACATAAGAGCAACTTGGGTCATTTAGTCTATTTCCAGGAATAGCAAAGCATGACTCTCTTACTGTTAGGAATATTAATCTTTGGGTTCAGGTTGAAGTTATACTGAGTCCCCTTTGCAATGTATTTTTTCACTACAGTGTCAGGTATCATTTCTAATATCTAATTTCAATGTTTTAATTTTACATAGTAAGATACATTTTGTTTGCACATTTAAAATGCATTATTTGCTCTAATTAATTCCAGTCTGTTTAATCACTTTTTTGAGAACTAGACACTTGAAATTACATACTAATATAAGATATACTCCATGTTCAAAAAATCAAATTATATCATAAATATCCCTTTCAGCTTATTAATCAATTAATACATCATAGCTTAATACAGTATGTATTTTTTAAATTATTTTGCATATTGTCTGACAACTCTATGGCATTAAGAAATAAAAAATATATTATTGATTAATTTTAGGAGAGAGGAAGGAGGAGAAAGAAAGGAAGGAACATCAATACATCAATCTGTCCTGTATGTGTCCTAATTGAGGATCGAACTGGCAACCTCTGTACTTTGGGATAATGCTCTAACCAACTGAGCTAACCGGCCAGGGCCATTAAGGAATTTTTGTAAGAGTTGTTTACTCTTCTACTCCTGGAGCAAAGAATAGTGCTGGCATACAATAAAATAGCCACTAAATTAATATTTTTTGATAACGGAATTGATAGTGTTTATTGAGACCTAACAAATTATGCTAATTAATAAGGTGTAAGTAATGCCTTAGCTAACTTATATTCATGAAGAGAAAGCACATAATAAAGATTATTTATAACAAATATTTACTGAATTCACTGGCACTTTATTGTTATTTGATAAATTAAAATTTAATTATAGAAACAATAAAATATTTTTAATTAATATCAAGTAGTCTGTATAATTATTAATAAGTCTGTCCTCCTGTGCCATGTGGTCACATTTGTATGTTAGAAATCTGAATAATGTAATTTTGTTATTGTGGCTGTGGTTGAAAGCAAGCTTATTGCTGCCCTCTACAAAATTTCACAGAAGTGGAATTCTGGTATAGAGGAAGAATGGAAAGATGGCTGTCCAATTGCTCAAGCCCTGCCTTCTCCAGCAGTGTTCCCTCATTACTCCAGCCTGTAGTGACCATTCTATCCTTCACGTCAATCCTGCCTCTCTGTGGGTCATACAAATTATTACTTGATTTCACACTGTCTTGTAAACACTATTAGTTTGGTGATAGTTTATTTCCTTAAAAAGACACCATTTGAGACTTTTACATGAGTGATAAATCTTGAGTTCAGCCTTAATTGCAAGAAGTAGAATGACATGCTCACCTTGTGTCAGAATTCTTACCAAGGCCCAAACATAAGAACATAGACTGTGACTATTTCCACAAGGGCTCTGAAAGGCTGTCCCACAGGACTCACAGAGCTGCAGCTGATGGTTCCTTTGAGCCTCTTCCCTTCCCATCCTGCTTTCAAAATAGACTAGAAATTTGAGTTACTAAGCTGTTAGCCTGGAAAGTTGCTTTGAACCTTTTCTACCCCATAAGAAAGGGAAAGAAAGACCCCACAAAGAAAGTGAAAGGACTCTAATAGAACTCAACAGGATCCTAAGTACTTGAAAATGAAGAGTTGGGTAATGCACTCTTCTCTGGGTGCTGACTTACTTCAATGTGTATAGTACTCCTTGTACCGTCACCATAGCAGAACTTTATAATTTTTAAATTGAATTTATCACATGTCTTCTGGAGTTTGAGGGGCATATATGAGCATAAAAGTTGATATCTGCTTCCTTTTTAAAGGACTTGGAAGTAACAGTTTTGCCTGACAAAGACACATGAATTTTTACCTATAATGTTGATACTATAAAATGTGGCTAGGCTTATTCCATCCTAACACACCCTGCACAAAAAGTTAGCTTATAGGGACAACAGAAATAAAACAGACACGAGTCACCAAAAGCAAATAATAAATGAAGTTTGCAACAGGTTATCAGAAAGTGCACCACATGTCAGGCAAGTGATGATACAATGAAGAAGCATAAAGAACATAGGACTGTGGCTCACTAAACAGCCAACACTTACCTCTATCATCAAGACCAGGAATTGTTATTTAAGAAAAAAATTCAACTCTCCATTTAATATGCTCCCCATACTCCAACCATAGAACAGTCAGAAGCTGAAGAACAGGAAGAAGTAGAAAAAGGGTAAAACTGTTCACCACGTCCACTTTCCCTAGTATAGGTTTGTACTGGGTCAGATATAATTAATACCAAGGGAGAGTATAAGCTTTGATGTGGATATATTTTTTTAATTGAGGTGAAATTTTGTAATACCTACAAATGAATTTTAAGAGAAACGAGACTGTTGTTTTAACTGAAAATCAGCAGAAAACAATGGGAAATGTCTAGGATATATTCAAATGTGTGCAAGGACTCCCAACAGAATGAGTGTCATTAATGATGGAGAAAAAATAAAGTAGTTCCTGATTTCTACCTCATTGAGTTCCACCTTTAAAAAATACATATATATCTACCTGTGTATGTCAATACTATTTACTCATCATAAAAATAGATTTTTCATATATACCCCAAAGCATACTTTTTTGTGTGTTTCCTTCTGCATTTTGGGGCTGACTCCAATGTTACCACCTGCTTATGTATCTTATTAAGTTCATCTCAAATCTTACTTTGTCTTGGACTCCTTGATTTCTACTATTCCCGACCACCAATCTCTTTGTTATAGTATCCATCACTTCCTTCACAAACACTTATCAAGCATATGCATTTATAATCCCTATACACTTAACATTAAAGTAAA
Organism: Rhynchonycteris naso; assembly: GCA_037038555.1. Taxonomy (NCBI): domain Eukaryota; kingdom Metazoa; phylum Chordata; class Mammalia; order Chiroptera; family Emballonuridae; genus Rhynchonycteris; species Rhynchonycteris naso. Next base: position 302,096,273 of record CM072995.1, read on the forward strand.
AAAAAAGTGAAATTTCTGTTACTAATGAGCTAACAGTCTAATATGGAAATAGCCACATAAACAGTTTTAGGGTAGTGTGAAAGGGAAAGCACTCAGGGTAAAATGGTGACCTAAAGACGTGATTATTTTTAACTTGGGGCTAGAGGAGTGTGATCTTATGGAAGCGATGAGTCAGCATCAAAGAAAGATTCAGAGAAGATGCAGAAAGAGGGCTCTGGTGGATGTCTTAGGCTAATTAGATGCTTTCTCACTCTAACTTAGATACTGACTCTTAACTTAAAAATAGTTTTCTCTCCAAGCTGTTGAAACAGATTATGGAGACAGAATATAACCAGGTAGATAATTCTTAATAAGTCAAAGTCATCTTAGGACACATTAGGCAAAATTTTACTGGTGTAAAATCTGTGAAGGAAGAAGTTAGTTGGTAGCACGACAAAAGATAATTTTGCATTATAGGTAAAGTTAAGCTATATCAGTAACAGAATACTGGAGTTAAGTTCTAGAAATAATTTTTTAAAGGACCTTAGAGTGGTCTTGAATGTGGAATCTCACTACAGCTCACATCTCTCTATATAGCCCAGAATTTCCCCTCATTTACTGAGTATCCTTGAGATGTCTCTAAAATATTCAAAGCTAAAAACCTTCCCTCTTCTCTGGCTATGTTAGGTAGGGATATGTTCTTGTGAGTAGAATATAATACCAGAAATGTAAACAACTAAATTAAAATTTGCAAATAAAATGTTATTAATAGCAATACAAACTATACATTAGTAAAGGCCAAAAAAGCTACTATATTTTAAGTATCTTGAGAATCAGTAGTTTATTTTTTTATCTTTATTTTTATTCCCTATGTGTAGAAAAAGGTATTTTACAGATTAGAGTTTCTGTATCAATGTTTATAAAGTTAAACTAAAACAATTCATTAGTGAACACCTTTATGACCAGGAGCTGTAGAAAAGGTAAGGATATAATTACTAATTAAATATAGAATCATTGTTTTCAAGAGACTTATTTTCTGTCAGAAAAAGAAAAAAAATAATTTCAATGTAGTGCAATCTAAGTTATTTACTTCTGGAGAAAGGAATATTTGCTATAGAGAGGTAAAAAAAGACATAAAAAGATTATTTTTGTTGTTGGTTTAGTTCTGATTTCTGTTACTTGTGAATCTTTCTTGCTTATACTTCTTCAGAAGCATTTGATTTCACAAAGAGTAAGTTATAAAGCCTCAACTAGTAGGTGCATCATCCTGGGAACAATATATCAAGTGAGAGGATTTAAATGTTCTTATGAGATGTATCAATAACAAGTCGGTTAAGTTACTTTGTGAGATAAATCTAGCCTTACTCACATGAAGGAAATGCATCAGACATCTGCTCTTCCCCTGGACTTTGTCTCATGGTTCTGTGGCATGGGAGTCAAACCAAAAATGTTCATCAAGTTTAGAATGACCATATAATTATCTAAAGTGTTGGATGAATATTAAGAGTAGACAAAAAAAAGAGCAAAACTTGACCTTCATTAGGGTCTTGTGGGGATGTGATGCAAATATATACTTATATCACATCTATTTTTCTTTCAAGAATTCAGAAAGCCATAATTGCTATATATAAACTGGGTGAGTATATCTTAAAATTTGGGGGGTTTGGCTAATTGATTATTAAATCCTATTTTAGTATTAAATAAACCTACAAACATTAGTTATTATTTCTCAAACTAGATTATTGGGAAGCACAGAGACTACTGGCTATTTTTAAGAAAATTCCCAAGAATGCTTTTTTTTTCCCCAAAGGCCTAAAACTAGTTGATAATAATCTCTTGTGATTTTATGCTTTTTGTAATAGTAGATATTTTTTTCTTTTATTTTTGTGGCCAAGACAGAAAGAGAAATAAAGAGAGGGACAGATAGGGACAGACAGACAGGAAGGGAGAGAGATGAGAAGCATTAATTTTTTGTTGTGGCATCTTAGTTGTTTGTCTATTGCTTTCTCTTATTTGCCTTGACGGGCTACAGCAGAGCAAGGGACCCCTTGCTCAAGCCAGTGATTTTGGCCTCAAGCCAACAACCTTGGACTTCAAGCCAGTGATCTTTGGGCTCAAGCCAGCAACAATGGGATCATGTCTATGATCCCACACTCAAGCCAGACACCTTGCACTTAAACTGGTGAGCCTGCACTCAAGCTGGATAAGCCCACATTCAAGCTGGTGATGTTGGGGTTTCAGACCTAGGTGCTCTGCATCCCAGTTCAATGCTCTATCCACTGCACCACTGCCTGGTCAGGCTGGGGAACATTTCTATATAAATTTATGAGTTTAAAGTTACCAGATTAATCCACCGACTTAATTTATACATCGGAACACAAAGGTCTATTCAAGGATAAAATCTTCTTTAAAATTGCTGAAAACAAGGCAATCTTTAGTTTTTAAAACAGTTTTATTGAGTTAAAATGCAGATAACTTTACATATATAATATCTATAATTTGATGAGTTTAGAAATATGCAAATACCTATGATACTACCCCCGTAATTAAGGTAATAGCCATATCCAACAGCTCACAAAGTTTTCTTGTGTCCCTTTGTGTTGTTTTGTTTTGTTTGTGATAAGAACACAACATGAGAATTACTTCATTAATTTTTAAAGTGCAAAACACTGTATTATTAACTATAGGCAACATGCTATACAGTAGATTTCTAGAAATTATTCATTTCGCATAACTTAAAGTTTATACCTACTGAACAACCAAGAATGCACAATGAGGAAAGAATTATTCCTTCAATAAATGGTGATGAAAAAGCTAGATATCCTCATATACTAGAGAAAAAAAGGACAATACCTTAGTAAATTTAGTTAAAAAGAGTATTAATAAAGCCTTCTTCACCTATTTTTAAAAAAGAAGCAAACTGAACTACCTTATACCATATACAAAAATCAACTCAAATGGATTATAGCCTTAAATATAAGACCTGAAACAGTAAAACTTTGGAAGGTTAAGTTTGCTTTTAATTTTACTGAAAGACTTTTGCCCTGGACAGTTGGCTCAGTGATAGAGCCTTGACCCAGCATGTGGATGTCCCAGGTTTGATTACCTATCAGGGCACACAGGGAAGTGCCCATTTGCTTCTTTACCCCTCCTCCTTTTCTTTCTCTCTCTCTCTTCTCCTCCCCCACTGCATCCATGGCTCGATTGGGGTTAGTTGGCCCTGGGTGCTGAGGATGACTCCATGGCCTCCACTTTTGGCTCTAAGAAGAGCTAGGTTGCTGAGCAATGGAGCAATTTCCAAGATTGGCAAAGCATCACCCTCTAGTGGGCTTGCCGGGTAGATCCAGGTCAAGGTGCATGCAGGAGTCTGTCTCTCTACCTCACCTCCTCTCACTGAATAAAAAAATAAATAAAAATTAAAAGAGTTTTAATTTAATTTATCAAGAGAAGTTTAACAAAGGAAATAGTTACCAACAGGTTGAGGCTATCATTCCTTTAACATAATTTTTCTCTGTATAACACTGAGAAAAAACAGTGTTTTCTTTTTTGTAAAATGTAACTTTAAAATTGCATTTACTATAAATTATGTTAGCTATATAACTAGATCCCCAAATGTTCAAACATATCAGGTCAGGGAGATTAAAAAAATGATGTATCTAGAACAAATATGGTAGATGTTAGTTTAATTGTATCAATAATCATTTTAATGTCAATGGTCAAAAGCACTGGTAAAAAGACAGACACCATCAATGTTTGTATCAGATCAAGTTTAGCAATGTAGATTGTTCAAAATTTTAATTATCTGAAGGTGGATGAAAATTCATATGCACCAATTTATGCTTACTTCGTAAAAAATTTCAATTTTTGTGGTCTGTATTAGAAAGTCTTTTTAAAATGGCCTCAGAACAACCTTTTCTAATTTATCGTTTTCATAGTAAGAGGGCCAAGTAACTTAGGACATTTAGAGAGTGACTTTTGACTTAATGACAGGTAATATAGTCGGGATAGATCTGTACAAATACTCAGAAGAGAATAGGACTTTCTGTTTAATTTTTATGACATCTTGAAATGTTTCTGATTTAAGGAGAAACTTTATTTTTTTTTTTCTGGCAGTGTGGTGTAGCTTCTTCAGAGATCAAGTAAAATATATTTTATACTAGAAAAAGGCAAAATTCAGGTTATCTCTAGGGAGACTAAAGGTACCTAAAACTCACATACTTGTTTGAATACTAAGTATGATTTTAGGAAATGAAAGCTATTCACATAACAATTCTAATTTACACAGCTATAAATTAGGTTCTATGCTTTTTCAAAGATATAGTGGAAATATTTGAAGTTTCCTCTGAGGAAAAAAAAGCACAATAAGCCATAATTTAATTTCTATCCTCTCTTTATGAATTCCTGGTGTGAGTACTATTACATTTTACTGGGTGGTATAGTTCCATAGGGTGTCATTATCAGGTATTCAAAACAAGGCACAGAGTACTTCAAAAAGAGTTCCTTGCCTGATGAGATAAGGATACAGAGAGCTGCATGAGAGAGCATCCAATTGAAATTTAATTATTTCACTATTATTTACGCAGTGATTACATTAAGACAACACAAAGATCAGTGAGAGGGAAAAGGCCAGGTAAACTGAGAAAGCTTCTCACCCTGGTGGTATTACCTATTTGAATCTATAACATTTTGAATGTGTCTAATCACAAACAGGATAGATACATCAGGGATTTTGCATTGCTGACCCTCCAAGAACCTAGATATCTCAATATTTTCAGTAGACTCCACATACATCAGTATTACCATTTGTCCAAGTTGCCATAATGTTTTAAACTATCAGCTGCTGAGGACAGAAAAATAGGTCAGAGGAACAGCATAAACAAATGGAATTTAATTATAGGCATCTTTGTGACAAAAGGGAAAGATCATTGACAGCAGGAAACTGAACTTTGTATAATAAACTAATCAGAAGATGTATATAACCTTACAGTCCTCTGATAATATGGATTCATAAACTAAGATAATCCTGTGTGTTAAGATAGAAAAATAACAAGACTACTATGGATGGACCCAAGAAAAGATGGGTTATTGGTGGGACATATTGGTACATCTGGGAAAGGAAAATTGAGCACAAGATGTGTAATCGATAACACTGGGGAACAAAATTTTTGTTGCATCCACAAAATCACTTGTTCTTACCTAATTCAAATGTGCTCATCTCAACCTTATACTAGTTTTTCTCTGTAAGCTACAGTTTTTTTGCAATTCAAGATTTTAAGTTTTCATCTTATTGTAAAATTTTAAACATTTAGTTTAATATAATGAAGTAGAATGTCTTCTTGGGCATCATCTTTGTGAAAATATAATAATTTATATAATGCAGTAAATACACTAATACACTAAAAAATATAATTGCATCAGAATTTGTCTACAATTTCAAAATAGAACATATTAAAACACTTATTTTAATCATAAAATTTGCACAAAGCTTGTTTAAATTCTATTCAGGCAAAAATTAGCGTTTGTAGCTCCTGCATTTGTGTACTTGTTGAGTACAATTTTGTTTGATGCTCCAGCAGCAGTCTGCCATCATATTTCTGTACCATCACCCCTGACAATGCTCTTCCATCATCTTCAGAGCTTGATGAAAGCGTTCTCCCTGCTCATAACTAACAGCTTCAAGATTTTCAGGAAACTTATCAAGGTGACTGTTCAGGAAGTGAATCTTTTTCTTTTTTTTTTTACAGGGACAGAGAGAGAGAGAGTCAGAGAGAGGGATAGATAGAGACAGACAGACAAGAACGGAGAGAGGTGAGAAGCATCAATCATTAGTTTTTCGTTGCTGGTGAGACACCATAGTTGTTCATTGATTGCTTTATTGCACATGTCTTGACCGCAGGCCTTCAGCAGACTGAGGAACCCCCTGCTAGAGCCAGCGGCCTTGGGTCCAAGCTGACGAGCATTTTGCTTAAGCCAGATGGGCCCGCGCTCAAGCGGGCAACCTCAGGGTCTTGAACCTGGATCTTTTGCATCCCAGTCCAACGCTCTATCCACTGTGCCATCGCCTGGTGAGGCCAGGAAGTGAATCTTAACGTTCATGTTATATCCAATGTCACGGAAAGCCAGTAGCATTCTTTGAACCAAAAGTTCATAGTTTTCTGCTCTCTTGTTGCCAAGGAAGTTCTTTGTAACTGCCACAAAAAACTTCCATGCTGCTTTCTCCTCCTTATTTATCTTCCTGGCAAATTCTTTGTCACAGGTGAGGGTTTGAATTTGAGGCCCATTGAATATACCTCCTTTTATCTTCTCAAAAGACAAGGCTGGAAAAGCAGAAAGAATATTTTAAAAGCATTCACTTTCTTTATTCAAAGCCTGAACAAACTGCTTCATTAAGCCAAGTTTGATGTGAAGTGGGGAAAAATGATCCTGTCTCAATTAAATACAGGTTCCTTCACAATATTTTGCATCCCTACTTCCAGAGCTTCACGTTTTGGCCACTTCTTCTGTGTCCAGTGTTTCTTCCGAGCTCGGCTGTTCCACAAACACAGAAAGAAAGAATACTTTGTGCAACCTCTCTGTTGTCCAAGCAGGAAATTTACCATTTTAAGATCCACACAAATGATCCAGTTATGCTCTTCATACTTCAGTAAGTCGAGGGCAATTTTTATGTCATTATCTTCTTGCAGATGAGTTGAATAACCAATTGGAAACACTGCATAAACATGACTGCTGTGTAGGAGAACACATTTCAGACTCCTATTAGAGCTGTCAAAAAATAGCCGCCATTCTGTTGGACTGTAAGTGGTAACACCTAGCTGGCTGAGAAGACTACTGTTATGATGACAGTAAACAAAGTGTTTGTCTTCGAAAAAAAGTCCACAAAAATTTGTTCATGCTTCCTGAAACGAGATACTATAGCTGACCGGTGAAGTACATTGTTTTCTTGAAGCCCGGAAGGTAAGAACACAGCTGCTTTCTTTGATAGGCCCAAATCTCTTACTAAGTCATTCAATTCGGGTTGGCTAACTGCTGAGGGGTTAATGACTCCTTGGCATTAGAAGAAGACTCTTCAGATTCTACAACCATTTTCTCATGCATCTTATCAAAATACATTTGATCACCATGTTCACTTTCTTCATCCTTAGAAGAAATAAAACCATTGAAAACTGGAACCAGGAGTGTCTCGGAGTGTGGAATAGGTCGTATTGCTGAAGGAATATTAGGATATGCGATCATATGCTGTTTTTTCTTGCCGGTGCCCTTTGTATGGATCAGACAGAAATAACAGTCACTGCTGTGGTCCTTAGGTTCATGCCAAAACATGGGAATACCAAAAGGCATTCCTTTGCGTTTTCCTTTTGTCCAGTCACGAAGCATTTCCTCACAATTATGACACACAATACTAGGAGCCCAATTCTTGTCTTGATCGCCTAGGGGAACTCTAAAATAGGTAATATATGCATGTGTCACAAATGATAAAATATTGTGCCTTTGACGTTAAAGTGTGTAACAGCCACATATATAACAGAAGGTGTCAGGACTATTCTTACATTTATGCCTACTCAAAGAAGTCACGATTCAATCTTAAAACAAAATAAGAGGGTGTTTGTATCAGATAATAATTTTTTACATTTAAAAACAACTACAATTATGTAAAAGTGATGTTTGTAAGACATTAATTGCCTTGTGGTTATGTTCAATTCAAGAGTTGTCGCCCTTTAATTCCAATTTAAAAACCAATGCATGGCATTAACTGTAACAAAAAGAAATTATAAATGCATAAATACTAGAGCATGCACCAAAAAACAGATATCAGATTTGGAATTAGTGATGCAGAAATATATAGAAACAGTTCTAAAACCTCATGCTACAGAAAATTTTATAAAAAAATTATTCCCTAGTGTAATCTGTGCTGTATTTTGGGTTTTGCTGGCTTAGACATACATTTTTGGTTTGTAAAGGATATAGAAAAGACCATTATATTTCATTGAACACTAGTATGCATATTTTGATTGATTGATTGATTTTTAGAGAAAGAGGGAGAGTGAAAGAGTGTGAAACATCACTTTGTCCATTTATTTATGCTGTCTATGGTTGATTCTTGTATGTACTCTGGCTGGGCATCAAACCCACAGCCTTGGCCAATCAGTACAACACTGTAACCAACTGAGTTACCCAGCCAGGGCCTAGTATGTGTATTTTTAAAATGAGAATTCTTCTGCATTCTCAGGCTGTCTTGTTACTTAGGAATCACTACAAGTGGAAAGGTAAGTTAAAGTTATCATAGTAAGTCACCATTGATCTTAAACTTTCAGGGTAACATTGAACCCTGGAGAAGACTATTTACTATAAAATATCTATAGTAAAATAAACAATAAAATCTTCACAATACCCCACACCAGAATCTTCTGTATAGTGAGTGACTACTGATAAAATAATGCCCAACCTATGAAAAGTTTTCTAAAAAACAAACAAAAAACAGAATTTACTTTAGCCAAAATTTGAGAACATGCCCAGAACCAAAATCTGAACAAACTGTGAAAATGCTCTGGAGAATAGCAATTTTGCTGTTCTTTTTATGCATTTTGATTCAAAGGAGATGCTCTGGCCCAGTAGCTTAGTTGGTTGGAGTACTGTCCCAATACTCCAAAGTTGCAGGTTCGATCCCTGGTCAGGGCACACACAGGAAGCAACCCATAAATGCACAGCGAAGTGGAACAACAAATTGATGTTTTTCTTCTCCTTTCTCTCCTGCCCTCTTTTCCTGCTCTCTCTAAAAGCAGTACATAATTAAAAATATATATCTTTAAATGGAATCAAATAAGAGAATGTAAAGAAGGTTACATTGAATTCATTGGTGATAGATTAAGAAAGTTAGAGAAAAGAAAGCAAGAGAATCTCTAGAACTGGATAAAAAGCACAAAAGAAATACATATTTCTCTTGCATTGGTGGGTACATGATAGTTAATAATGAATACTGACAGCACATAGAGATGGTTGGTGAGAGGCAAGATAATATTAAAGAGTTCTGTGGTTTTGTGTTCTTATATTGATGATTGTGCCTTCTAGGGGTAAGAAAGAAAAATTACTGTGACAGTTCAAAGGTACAATATCCTAGATGCATAAGAACAATGGGACAGAGTTCACTTATGAGAATGATTGATCTTTGCTACAGAAGCTGTAGGTCTGGAACGTGACTACCTGCTATGGCCTATCCAGTTGGGAATTTATGATCAGACCATCCTGTGTGGTTACTTTTGGTCACTGAGCTTGTCTGGCCTGCCATGTGTCTCTCTGAGCTTGTTAGTTCATTAGATAACCCCTTTACCTTCTCATGGCCATGAAAATCTGAATTTTTCAGAGAGAATTGCTATTCTCTCTTTTTGTATATTTGCTTCCAGTATACTTTACAGATCTTTTCCTGGTGAAAAATAAGAGCCATACAAATATAATGTATTATTTTTCTTGACCCTTGTTATATTCAAGCAAAGAACTTGTTCTTATATAAAAAATGACACTAGTTCTGGGACTAGCCTACAAATAAAGCTGAAATGTGCCCCAATATAGTCACCTTCATTCACTTATTCATCCAACAAATATTAAGTACTCACCATGCATCAGGCACTATTAAAGGCACTGACATTTATTTAATGAGCGAAATGCAGAGTGGTTAAGTATGTACTCCCATGGACTTACATTCCAATGGGGGAATATTCTAACAAAGAAGTATATGATGTTGTTGACAAAAAATGCTGTCGATCATAATTATGATAATAGTGAAAAACAAATAGTAGTAGTCATAAATAGTCATGTAACGCGGTATGCGAATGTTAAAAAATATTTAACTTCCATGGATAAAAGCCATTTAAAAGAAAGTGTTCATTACACCATTACTAACAATAAAAGAAGACTGGTCTTGCAGCATGGAGTCCAAACCATCAGCAGCATGACTAGGTAGGAAAGACAACATGTTTGTTATTTAAAGTTTTACAAGTGTTTTTATATAGAAGTACCAGGGAGAAAGATGTAAGCCACTCTGAAAAGATTCACATTAGCTATAGACAAAGGAGGTGGGAGAAGGTGAAGTGGACTCTTTCTGGGATAGGGTCAGCAGAGTGTGTCTGAAAGTGAATTAGCTATGGGTAGCAGATGGAAAGTTTATGTGTAAATAAGATGTGGAGGCTTTTAGAGTTTTATGATCACTGGCTATTTTGGATAACTGAGGAATTAGTCATCTGGAAATTAATCCTAAATTTCAACTTCTGTACAGAAATGTGAGCATTCTTTTGTCAGAGCTGTTCTCTTTTTCTCACTTTCTGGACACTGTAATTTTAATTTAGATCTCCTCAGAAATTTTTTCCTTTCTTTTAACTTTTTATTTATTTATTTTTATTTTAGTGAGAGTAGGGGAGGTAGAATGACAGGCTCCCACATGCACCCCAACTGGGATCTACCTGGCAAACCCACTAGGGGGCAATGCTCTGCCCATCTGGGGCTGTTGCTCCATTGCTGAGCAATGGAGCCATATTTTTTTTAATGCCTGAGGCAGAGGCCATAGAATTATCCTCAGCACTCGAGGCCAACTCGCTCAAACCAATTGAGCCATGGTGATAGGTAGGGAAAGGCATGGTGGAAAAATACATGGTTGCTTCTCCTGTGTGCTCTAACTGGGAATTAAACCCAGGACACCCACACTCTGGGCCAACACTCTACCACTGAGCCAACTAGGCAGGACCCAGATTTTATTTTTATCACCAGATATTATTAATGTTCTTTAAAAAACATTTATTTTTAATCTATTGATGAGAAAAATGCTATTAGTATTTTCACTGTATAGATGAGGGAAATGGAGCACACGATAACTTGGCCACACTAATAGTTATTAAATGGCAGAGCTAGAAATCCAAGGAGATTGGCTCCAGATTTTGTGATAAATATAAATAAGGCAAATTAAAGGGAATTAAGAGAGATGGAGTATGTGCTGTTTTTTATTTATTGGTTTGTTTGTTTATTAAATATTTTATTTATTGATTTTAGAGAGAGAGAGAAAGGAAGTGGGGGAGAAGCAAGTATGTGCCTTGACCAGGCAAGCCTAGTGTTTTATACTAGTGACCTCAGTGTTACAGATTGACTCTTTATCCACAGTGCCACCACAGGTCAAGCTGTTCTGTTTTTTATAATGTGATCTGGGAAGGATTCCCTAGTAACAGGATATTTGATAAGAAATATGATTAGCCTAAGAAAGCGAGCCATGCAGAAGTGTCCAGCACTGTGTAATTATGTGGGCAATAGACAAATATAGAAGTAGTGAGACTAGTAAGAAAATTATTACAATAATTCAGGTAAGAAACAATATGGTTTTGAATAGGTGATAACAGTCAAGGTGGTATGGTGAGAAGTGGTCATGTTCTGGATAAATGTTAAAGCCCATACGATTAGGATGTGTTGAAAGAATGGATTTGCTGAGTGAGACAGAGACAGTAATCCAGTAATTTAAAAATTTTTGGTTAGAGCAATTGAAATAAAAATAGAGGTGCCATTTGTTGAGATCTAGAATAATAGGCAAGGAAAGAAGTTCAGGAGTCTGTATTGGAAACATGGGGTTGATGAAATTATTGGATATGCAAGTGGCGATGTTGAGGCTGCAGTTGAATTTTCATGGCTGGCATTTAGAAGAGAGAATGAGACTGGAGTTATAAATTTTGAAGCTATCAACATATATAGTTTATCTTAATCCATGGGACATGATAATATTATGTAGGCAATAATGTACATAGAGAAAATTTAAAGTTTTGGTATGGTTAATGTTGTGTTTACCTAGAAAGAACTGTCAGTTCATGAGCTATGGACTAGGCCAGCTGGCAGTAGGTTGTTCAAGTCTGAGCATAAAAAGAGAAGGAAAATGACTTCTTTCTCTTACCTGACTGGTGGTAGTGCAGTGGATAGAACATTGACCTAAGACACTGAGGTGCCAGGTTCGAAACCCTGAGATCATCAGCTTGAGCATGAGTTTGTCTGGCTTGAGTGCAGGCTCACCAGCTACAGCATAGAATCATTGACGTGATCTCATTGTCACTGGCTTGAGCCCAAAGGTTGCTGTCCTTAGAAGAGGGTCACTAGCTTGACTAAAGCCCTTCATTCAAGGTATGTATGTATCAGAAGCAACCAATGCACAACTAAAAGTGCCACAACTACAAATTGATGCTTCTCATCTCTCTCCTTTTCTCTCTCTCACAAACAAACAAACAAACAAAACTCCACACATCTTCTTTCTCTTGTTCCAAAATTGTTGACCTACTATAGCACCTTTAATGAAGGCACAGTGGTTGTTGTGGTATATTAACATGATAGCGTCTTTCAACCAACTGGCATAGAGCAGTAGCGGTAATTGCCACAAAAAAGAGATAATTGCTAAAGATTCAGGCCTGAAGGAGCAGGTTTGTGTTTCTATTCTAATAGAACAACACAGATTGATTTAAAGATATAGGCAAGAAGTTTGCGATTCTGAAAAAGATTTGGTGAGATAAATCTCAAGAAAAGACTCAACTTTCTAAGAAACTGGCAAACAAATGGCTAAAGCCATTGTAATTTAAAATGTAGTGTTACTGTAAATTCAGTAATAATCCCAACCTATATCCTGTAACATTGTTTGCATTCAGCTTGTTAGAGCCTTTGGTTTCTACAGTTCAAAATCTTATGTATAGCATTTCATATTACTTGCCTAATTCTTATTGTACATAGTTTTTCAAAGTCATTGTAGACAAACAATGTAGAAAGATATAAAGATATCATCTAATTTTTAAGATAGCTCAAATTGGTATGTCAATGCATTTATACTATTTGTCCTCTTTAAATATTCTCTTTAATCTATTATTTATTTGGTTCATTTTTTTTCAATTAAAACAGTGACCCAGTACTAAAATAAGATTATATAAATTATTGGGTTTATTCTTTGTTTGGATAATAGCATATGACAGTAGAACTTTGTTGCTGACAGTCACTGGGTGAATGCAATCAGGGAATTCCCCCTTGTGGACCTTCACTTCCCCTGCCCATATTGTTGTGATGTGCACATGTAAAGAAGCTTTGACTTCCCATTTTATTTTTACCTCTTGCAAAGAAAGTGAAAGAGCTGCAAGAGTTGGGCATGTGAAGGGTGATGGCTTCTATGATGTAGTCTATTAACCACCCAAGGAAACCTGTGTTGCATTAAATCCTGTCATGTTGTTAAATGTCTTTCTGCAGCATTGTCTTTTTGAGAGCCCAGGCAATGTTAGATATTAGCTAGTAGTCATATACTGGTATAATAAGAAGAAAATAAGGGGTCAAGAAAAGAGGAAGAATTCAAATGAAAAGATAAAGGAAGAAACTAATACAGAGGCGGAGAAAACTGATTTTCTAGTACTTGCTCTGCTGTTAATTGTGGGACTATGGGCAGGTATGGAAATCCTATTAATTTAATATAGTAATATGCCTAGTGAGGTGTTATGAGATAATATATGAAATTGTTTAAGCATAATAGAAAAATGCTGAATAGGTTTACTCAAGGCATTCGAGGCATAGCAATAACATAGGCAAATGGCAATTCTTAATAAAAGCTCATTTTTAAGCAGCATATTATGTACCTCCTTTATAATTGTTAACAACTTAAATGTTTAGAAATAGCCTTGCTCAGGTAATTAGCTCATTAATTGATCAGTTAAATAAAGTGATTTGTGTTTTAATTAAATGTATGTTAACTTGCATTCTGTTAAATGGTCTCCCACAGAACTTTCCCCATAGATTGCTCTCTCTCACACACAGGCACAGCCTCATTTTCAGGCTGACACTTTCACTAGGACAGTGTTATTCCCTTTGCAGGTGGCTGATCAAACTTCTTCAATGAGTGACTGCATCAGTGATCTATAAAGCTTTAACAATAGAAGAGTCCCTTGACTAATAATATTTTTAAATTATTGCAGAGCCACTCCAAACTACAGAATTTCCACTATTCAGTCTATAAATTTCTTTATTTTTAACTGTGTAATAAGCTAATCATAAGCAAATGAACATTTAAAAAAACAGATTCTAAGTATTATTGACCAAAAATAACATTTTACCACATTTAGATTATGAAAAGACAAAATATAAATATTTATACAGGAAAATAGAAACTTTTCCTTAGGTAAAAGTATATATATTTAAATGTCTGTAATTTTAACTTTAGTACATTTAATCACTTAAATAAAATTTTTGTTTCATGCAGAAATTGTATCAATTTTTTAACTTTATTTTTAATTGGTAAGATTAATTGTGTTTAGAGTAAGTCAAATTAAGTTGATCATGGCTGAAAAAATGAATGTTTTAGTCTGCCCATGTTATTAGCAAAAGCTGAAGTGCATATGGAAACTATTGTACACACACACACGCAATTAGGCAACAATGCAGCTTTTTAAAATTGAGACAGGAAGAAAATATTCTTTATAGAATCAGTTTAGACTTTTATAAGTCCTATGATAGGCAGAAGGAACATGATCAAATTCTAATGCATGCACAGAGACTTCCTTCTTTGTTGTTGATATTGATCAGAACTGGTGCTTTATTGTCCTCTCAGCTACAAGGCCCTTGTACCATCTCCTGCCCCCATCCCTATTACCTCTTTCTAGACAAAAGAAACCCTTTCTGCCCCACTTTGCATGTAACCACAGGTGGCGCAGCCAGGGAGGTCTGGCTGGGAAAAGGCAGGTCTCTTCGGAAACGAGCACTGACGTTGAGGATGGCTCACTCACTCACTTCAGTGGCATACCTTCCCATTTGAAATTAAGGGTTTCTCTTGGCAACAACAGAACACATGTAGTGAGAAACGAAGGTTAATTAGGCATAATTAGGCTCACTGGTCACCTAACCAGAATGTATAAATATTCTAGGAGTCAAGCTTATTATTCTCAAGTGAATTCTTTTTTAAAATTGAAATTTATTGGAGTGACATTGCTTAATATAATTATATAGGTTTTAGTCGTACAATTCTATAAGACATCATCTGTACATTGTATTGTGTGTTCACCACCCCAAGTTAAGTTTTCTTCCATCACCATATCCTCCCTTTACCCTCTTTCCCTTCCCCCACCCGCTTTCCCTCTGTTAATCACCATACTGTTGTCTATATCTATGAGTTGTTTTTTTATTTCCCTTAATCCCTTCACCTTTTTCACCCAGCCCCACAACCCCTTGATGGGGTCTGCTGTATTGGCATTACATTTCTACTCCCTTTTGAGATAAACAGCATTTTAAATAACGAGTATTTTACCAAGGTAGAAAATATATATGTAGAAGCTAATTACATATATTTTATAAACATTCATTTGTTTGTCAGATTATTCACTGGTCACTTGATAGGAGGCAAATGTCTCACGGGGTGGGAAAAGGTCAGCGGATATTGAAGAACCAAGGGGAATGGGCTGTAGAAAAGAAAACGATACATTTTTACACTCGGGATTCTGGTGAGGAATAGGTTTTAAGAGCACAATGTGATCTGTAACAAAGTAATAACATAAGTTATTGCACCAATGGAGAAGAGAGGACAAAGGAGAAGAAATGAATGAAGCCAAGTGAAGAACACTTTCATTTTCTTAAAAATCTTGTCTAGAGCTTGTTTATTATTCTGTGTCTAGTCCATGAAGCTTGACAATAAATAAACAGGAAGCATTGTATTGAACATCCATTATACTGTTTCTATAATTCTACTAGGCTAAAGAAATAACTCTTATCATTGCCAAATCATTTTCTGTCTGTAGTTACTTTGCTTGATTTCTAACTATCCTAAATTAATTCTCAGACTGAAAATTCTTGTGTTGATTCTTGAAATTACCCAAGTGCTGTATGCATTTTCAAAAACAAATTTCTAAATTAAGTGTTAAAATTTTGCTTTTACTTCTTTGTACCAGATGATGAATCTGGCAAAACTATAGTAAAAATTAAGTTCTCTTAAACTATTTATTGGTGTCTCAGTGGAAGTGTTTTGGATTTCATCATTTTAAACTAGGTTGTACAAATCACCAGGGATTACACTATGAAGAGCTGCCTCTTGGCTGTGGACAAAATGACCAACAACAGCAAGACTTTCTTCTTTATAATTTTGTTAGAAGTGACAGCTTTGTTTTTAATACAAAAATGAGAATTTAAAGCCATCTACAGAGTTCTTCCCCCGAATAATCTATTTCCAAGAAAGCTGAATCTGAGCTAAAAACTTGTTTGTTTTTAGTTTGGGTTTTTTAAATGAGCACTGAAATTAGGGTAATTTGTTATACTGGTGTTTGAAAATATAAAATGCTCATTTCTGTAGACTGCAGGATGGAGCTAATCAAGTCCTTAGGATTTCCAATAGCATCATATTGGTTGTCACATAAATCCTCTAACAATTTTCTTCTCAGATGACCAAGGGGATGTACATTAGAATCTGTGCACATGGTGGAAAGGTGACAAGGGTGGTGTGTGTGGGGTCTCTCCTCTGTTCCCTCACCAGCCCTACTGCAGTTTAATAATAACTGCTGCAGATTTTATCATTGTCAGTCAGAACTTGTTGTGGTGCCTTTCCCTTAGTACTATTTATTTTTAATTCTTTCATGTGAACTTCATACATAATTGCTTCTGGTAGATAGTTAATAAAAATGTAAGCAGATTAATCCAACTGGCATTAAATCTTGAAACACATAATAGTCTTAAATATCTAACATTAGAATATCTCAATTCAATTTATAAATACTGAGACAATGACAATCCTTCCACTGTTTATCTGAACAAACTGAAGAGACTTTATAAGCGCTCAGTGATGCTTCATATACAACCTTGGAAAGTCCCATCTGTCTTCCTTTGATAGAAGGAAGTTTCGAGGTTGGTATAAATTCATAAAAGATCAATTTACGGATTACTTAGTACCAGATGAATCATCTTCTTAACTGAATGTCTTTTTATGGTGAAGTTGCTGGGGCACTCTGCTAATTATAACTAGCTTCAATATTTTATTATCATATTTCTGCATTTTATTTTTCTTCTAATCTGGTTTCAAATCTCTCTGTGTCTGATTGCAGGCTCCTTACACATCTTTCTTTCACTACTTCAGGTCCCTTAACCTCTCTCCAGCCTATCTAGTTTGTTTCTTGACTATCATAGCAATGGCAGAATTACTTAATCTCTGTAAAACAGGAATGTTATTACCACTTTCTTTATTCAGTTGCTGGCAGGTGAATGATGCATGTTGGGTACTGTTAAAATTAAATAGAAACTAGACTGAAAATTCCCTGAGCAGACAAAACCATTTTAGTCATGTAAGTGAATCTTAATTTGGCTTGTTAGGCAAAACAAGCAAAACTTAACTTGGACCACTTCTTGAAATGCCTCCAATGATTATAAAAGGAGTTATAAGTCATCTACCTTCAATTGGTAATTAACCAATCCCTTGCCATCTGGAAACCCCCATTTTAATCACCAGACATTATAAATGGTAGTTTCTATTTCTGAGACATTAACAGTACTTAGTACAGGACCCTATCACTGAAATTTATGCAAACAAATGCTTGTTATGATTAGTTTTATTTCTGTCAAAGTAATAGCAATTTCTGTACATCTCATGCCTGCCCTTTGCAGTGTTCAAATTTGCATCATTTCCAGCTCTGCTTTCCATAGTACTTGGCGGAGCATAGATCGCAACGAGGTTCCCTCTATAGCCTCCTTGAGTTTTTGATCATCCATCATTATCTGTCTGCCTCCTCCTGGTTCCATCTTGGGCTTGATGGAATTCTATTTACAGTCTCACTGCTAATCTTATTTATTTGAGGGGGGATGATATGCAATATTTAGATTTTACCTGTATGACAGGCAGACATATAATACAGATTTTAGATATTTAATGATTAATAGTCACCATTAACTAAAGCACTACTCTGTTTTTTAGTTCATATCCTTGACAGGAAAGCATTTATTCAATCAATATATATATATATATTGAATGTCATCTTGAAATTTCCAACCTTATCAGTATCTACTCTCAAGATTAAGGAAATACTGCTAGTTAAATGAAATTTTGCTTATAAGAGGTTTAATAAGTCTAGATCTAGGCTTTCCAGTATGACAGCCACAAAGGTCTATTTGAACTTAAATTTAAATCAATTAAAATGAAAGGAAAACAAAAGCCAGTCTTTCTGTAATACTGGCCACATTCAAGTGTGGAGTTACCACATGTATGTAGGGGATACTATATTAAACAGCATAGATAGAGAATATTCCCATCATCACAAAAGTTCTGTTGGCCACTGGTAGTCTAGAGAAAAGTAGCCAATATTCTATTCTATTCCATCTGAGGTAGAGACTCAAAACTCAGGACAAGATGAACATAGGGCCAAATGTAAAAGAAACTGGCCTTACTGGTATCTGTGACCTGGCACCAGAAAAAAGACCAAGTACCTAATTTTCTGAGTGTTTAGATATTTATTTCCTGGGGGAATCAATTCAGTTCAAGCCACTGAAGAATTACCTGTCAGACTGATGTTTCTTGATTATAATGAGTCACACTTATCTGTGACATTAAACCTATTCACAGCACAAAGTAGAGACCTAGAAAGGCATCAGGTATGTCTGGAGAGTTGTAGATGCTTGTTGGTATTTCATTCCTCTAAATATTGGCTAAATTGTCAGCTGTAAGAAGTGACAGCTTAATCCAACAAATCCACCAATAAACTGGAAAAATGTGGTCTCCTGAACCTAATTATTTAGTACAAATTTGACAGAGTAAAATATCTAGTGATTATCTCAATCAACCCAGACAACTTAGGTGATGCATCTCAGGAGAAGAGTGGTTATTTAACCTTTAAAAAATAATTTCATACTTCTGCTCTGATTATTAGTGTTTCTGACATACTGGTCATCACATATCACCATTTGAATATCACCCTTGCTCAAGAGTCAGTATGTAGAAATTTAACACCTACCTTTACTAGCTATATGGATGTTAAAATGTTCATTATCCTCTTTTGTTTCAGAAGCCTAGAAATCAAAATTGATACTTAAAAAAATTAAGGCATTCAGTAAGGTTTAAAAACTTCAAACTTTTCCAAAATAAGATAAATGATTGCTCTGTTTTAGTCATATATAAGAAAACATAGCCATTGAAACAATGAATTTGGAAAATTGTATTATATGTGGTTTTAAAAGTCTAAAGACCAAGTAATTTTCCTTTGCAAAAGTTCTTTTATTACATCTTTTTCTTAAACACTTCTACTTATAATAACTCAAAAAGGGAACTTTATAAAAATATATTTATCCTAATTAAGATAATACATGTTTATTGCACAAATCTCAAAATACACAGAAACATATGTGGTAGGATCATATATTAAGATGATAATATGTGTTTTGTTCTTAAAATATTTTCCACCCAAAATATAAAGACAGCAGTTAAAAGTCATTGTTCTTCTTTGTTCAAGAAAGACTTCTGTTACTAAGTTGAAAGCAGAAGTTGTTTTCAACTAATTTTCTTTCCTGGATTTAGTTTTTGAAATTCTGAGCTTCAGGGGAAAAAAAGTCACTCTTGTGAAACAAGGCAGATGAGTGATTTTAGGAAGAAAAAAGAATCTATAATAGACCTAAGACTATGAAAGATAAAAAACAAATGCAAGATCTTGGTTTGAAAGGGATTGGGATACATGACTCAATTATTTTCAGAACATTAAGAAAAGCTGGCAAATTTAGCAGGTGTGGATGTAAATAAGAATTACCATGGTTTAAAATTATTCTGAAACCATAAGAAAAAAATAGAGCTCTCAGATTTCAAAACATAATGGAGACTTATGATATAGATATCTTACCCAAACCTGAGACCAGAAGAGCATCTCAAATGTTTTATTAAAGCCAAATATTTTACTCCTACCTTAGTAAACCAAATGCCACAGGATTTTCATGCATCTTGTAGTAAGAAAATGGTGATAATAATACTTGAGATACTATTTCTTATCAGCCTGAAATAGGTATTGGATTTGGAGTCCACTTTCTTGAAAAATAATAATATGTTTCTTGCATATATGTAATTGTGAAGTTAAATTACATACTTTATATATGCACAGAACTAAATCTAAATCTTAAGATTCATTAGTTTCATTCTATTCTAAGACTAAAATGTAATGAAAAGAATTGAAAATGATAGAGTTTCCCTGGCTGGTTGGCCCATTGGTAGAACATCATTCTGACATATGCATATCTCAAGTTTCATTCCCGGTCAGGGCACACAGGAGAAGCAACCATCTGCTTTTCTACCCCTCATCCTCATGCTCTCTCTCCCCTTCCTCCCCCACAGCCATGGCACTGTTGGAAAAAGTTGGCCCCAAGGGCTGAAGATGGCTCCAAGGCCTGCCTCAGGAGCTAAAATAGCTCAGTTGCCGAGCAATAGAGCAATGGACCCAGATGAGCAGAGCATTGTCACATAGGGGGGTTTCTGGGTGAATCCTGGTGGGTGTACATTCAGGAGTCTATCACTCTGTATCCCCACTTCTCACTTAAAAAAAATTTAAAAAGGAAAAATAAAATGATAAAGTTGTATGGTAAAGATAAGTATAAACTGAAAAAATTAGTGCATAGTTTCTTTCCTAAAAATATTTCTCTTGTTGTAATGAAGGCAAAAAATATTTGGCAGTGCTAATATGTTATTTAACTAAGAATCTCTGTCCTTTTTACGCATTCATTATTGACTATTAGTAAATGAAAGCTAGTTTGAATTTCAAAGTAAGCTCTTAGAACCCAACTTCCATTTCCACATTTTTATATGTAAAATAAAGAGCTCCTTAAATAAAATTTTGCTTAAACAGTTAAGTTCATTTTTGTGGAATTGTTATGTGGATAATTTATAATTTGGTTCAACTTAATGTATTTAGAGAAAAAAGCATATAATTCATGCTTTGTTCTTCTTCCTTTTCTAGATGAAATAACAGTACTAAATTTTTGGCAAACCCTCAATCTTTCCAATTGCTGTTCCAATTCTGAAAATATTAAAAAGTTCAGTACTTAGTTCAGACATCAGGTGAAAAAAAAACCATCATGGGATAAATGGGGATGCTAGGTATGTGAGGATTGTTCAAGCTGAGTAAACAGAAGTCTCTCATATACATTCATCCATATTAGTGTTTTAAAGCTAAAATTTTGTACTCCTGTTGCCGATGGAAATGGGGCCCTTTCATGGAGTCACAAGGAAAGAAAGTGTTACTAGGATCCACAAATGAGAGAATAAGGAATAGTGTTATGATTTATTTTAGAAGCAAAATCAAAGGACTATTCCAGGTTCAGCTTTGTCTCGATGTAAAAGAAATTCAACTTTGTCTTCATCAAGCCCAAGAGAAAGGCCAGTGTCCATAAATTTTGTGCATTGGTTCAGTCCTGTTTAGTCCCTGTCTTTATCTGGTTAGCTCAGCTTATGCTCAGGCTGGCAATGTGTTCCTGTGCCCAGGCTCATGCTTGGAGCCTTCACTTGGAGTTGGCAGCTGCTAGGGCCGCATGGCTGCTGTGAAGAGAGAATGGCATGAATGAACTAATGAATGAGGCAAGCATGTGTTACAGAGAGAGAGAGATAGAGAGAGAGAGAGAACACTCTAGAGAACAAGAGCTTTATTAGGCTCTGATTATATCAACTGGGGCTTGGGAAGGACCAGGCACCCTTTCAAACTAACCAATCAATTCCCCAATCTTCCATAGTTTTGCCGGTTGGGTCCTTCCTCTAATCCATTGCCTAGATCTTCCAGGATTCTGTGTTCTTTATCCAATGTGATCCTTTTTCCAGGCTAGGCTACACCCTTTATGGTTGTCATCTTAGTTCCTATTACCCAAGTCTCAAAGTGGAAGCACCTCCCCTTACCCGTCTTTACTTTTATTACACTGTGCTTAGCAAAGATTATCTTCCCTTTCTTCCCTAATAGTCTGGTACTGGAAGGTCAGCTGTTTTCCGGTGAGATCCTTCCTCCTTACATGGGGAAAGAAAGGAATGTCAATCTTCTTGGTGGGGCAATGCTACAGTCCCCCGAGGAACCTATGAATGCTGCAACTTCCTACCAAAGCAGGCTTATTAATGTCAGATTTCCTTTGCTCCCTCCCCTTATTAACATCTAGCTATCTACACTAACACTCGGACTCATTCCACAACGATGAAAGACAGTAAAACCTCTCCTCTTTCTTCCAACATAAAAAATAAATTTCCTAATGCATTAGTCGCCTGAATATTAAAAAAAAAAGTACCCTGTACAGTAAGTTAACTTTTTCTCTTTTAGTAAACAAATATTTAATTTAAAAATCAAAACAGGACTCTGACCAAAACCAGACCTCCCTCTAGTGTTCAAATTTGCTCTGTTCCACTATATAAAAGAAAAGAAACAAAATAGGTTAGAAATATTCCCTTTCCTACTGACAACTAGCTTTGTGTCCCTATTTGGCTCTATATCTCAACCATGTTGGAAGACCCTGGCTACTGCCAACTGACTAGGAAAACTCCCAGGCAGGATCTTCTATGACCTTGAGCCAAGAGCACCAAAATGCTGATCTTGTGCTCTTGGACACAACTGCCCTCCTCTTTGCACGTGTTGATGCAAATGGAGAAGGGCATATTGGTTTCATTCCAAGAAGCAAGCTGTGCAGCTGGCAGGAATTACCTTCCTTCTTGAGATGTTGAGTTCCCTGGTAGCATATGTTATTCATCGAAACGCAGCTGACTTTACATGTTTCAATTATATAATGAGCACATAAGCTTATAATGCCCCCTATAATTCCTGAGTTAGAGAAAGAAACCCCCCTTCTTTTTCTTGTCTCTTTTCTACTTTGTTCTTAGCCTATTCTCAAAGTAATGCCACTTTTCTTTTTCCAAGGGAAACTTCAATTTAGACGTGTCTGCTTGTCAAAGCCACAGTGGTGTTGTGACTTGTCAGTGCGACTTGTCAGTGCATGCTATGAGGGGAGACAAGGCAGAAAAATTCATAAAGTCATCCATAAGGAAATCTATGCAGATGTATTCACCTTGAGCCAAATACTGCTGCTGGGTTCCCTAGGAGTTAAAAATGAATTGCTTGAAGGGTGGGCCAAGTGGGAGCTTTTTGATGGTAAAATGATGTTGATGGACGAACCCCCCTCAGGCTTTTGGCTATGGTTTCCCTTGGTTCATTCTCAGGAGTATCTCTGATTTTTTCCCACAGTTATTCCTTTGTTTTTCTGCAAATAGATGTTAATTTTCACATCTTTAGGTTTTTAACATCAGATGATATATACAGGTACTATATATCGACACTTCAGTAGGATTAGCAATAAGCTTTTATTCTGAACCATGTTTTAAGGATTTGGATATTTTACATATTGGTGAAAATGTTGTGATCTGATCTTTTATCTAAAAGCACTTAAAAATTTTTAGTTACAAAATTCTAAAATTTCTCCAGTGTACAAGAATTTAGATTTCTGTTATTTATTATTCAGGAATGATGTTCTAGTGGACACTAGGCAGAAGCACAAGTAAAATAAAAGCTATTCAGCTCAGAAGGGAGGACAACAGAGGATTATAAAATAATCATTTTGAAATAATTAAAACTTATAAATGATTTCATTTCCATTGAGCATGAATTGCTTCCCAGGAAACTTGGTAGGATGACAGCATGGGTTAACATTCTTGTGACCATATAAGTATTTCTAGATAGTCTGGTCTTTGCTGGGGTGTCCTGAGTAATCTACCTTCTCAATCTTTCTGTGCCTGAGACTGGTGTGATAAATTTCTCCAGGTGAAGTAGGGTCATATTAATAATTATCCCATTTGCTAAAAAAACATAAATTGAAGGATGAAGAGAATTGTTTAAAAAGAAAGAGGAAATGCTCATCACTTCATTTCCAGTGTAGTTACAGTGGGGAGCAATTTCTTTTCATTTTCTGTTGCATGAGGTTTTAGAACTGTTTCTATATATTTCTATATTGCTGATTCCAAATCTGAAATGGATTTTTGGTGCATGTTCTAGTTTTTATGCAATTTTGATTTCTTTTTGTTACAGTTAATGGCATGCATTGGCTTTTAAATTGGAGTTACAGAGCAACGAATCTTGGATTGAATAACCACAAGGCAATTAATGTTTTACAAATATCACTTTTACATAATTGTTGTTTTTAAATGTAAAAAATTATCTGATATAAACACCCTCCTATTTTGTTTTAAGATTTAATCATGGCTTCTTTGAGTAGGTGTAAATGTAAGAATAGTCCTGATAACTTCTGTTATATATGTGTCTGTTACACACTTCAATGTCAAAGGTGCAATATTTCATCATTTGTGACACATGCATATATTGCCTATATTCAAGTTCCCCTTGCGATCAAGACAAAAATTAAGCTCCTCATATTGTGTGTCATAATTGTAAGGAAATGCTTCATGACTGGACAAAAGGAAAACACAAAGGAATGCCTTTTGGTATTCCCATGGTTTGACGTGAATCTAAGGACCACAATAGTGACTATTATTTCTGTCTGATCCATACAAAGGGCATCGGCAAGAAAAAAATGGCATATGATCACATAGCCTATTATATCTTCAGCAATACGACCTATCCCACACTCTGAGACACTCCCGGTTCCAGTTTTCCATGGTTTTATTTCTTCTAACGACAAACAACGTGAACATGGTGATCAAGTGTATTTT
Organism: Rhynchonycteris naso; assembly: GCA_037038555.1. Taxonomy (NCBI): domain Eukaryota; kingdom Metazoa; phylum Chordata; class Mammalia; order Chiroptera; family Emballonuridae; genus Rhynchonycteris; species Rhynchonycteris naso. Next base: position 302,120,922 of record CM072995.1, read on the forward strand.
GATAAGATGCATGAAGAAATAGTTATAGAATCTGAAGGGTCTTCTTCTAATGCCAAGCAGTCATTAACCCCTCAGCATTTTAACCAACCTGAATTGAATGACTTAGTAAGAGTTTTGGGCCTATCAAAAAAAGCAGCTGAGTTCTTACCCTCCAAGCTTCAAGGAAAGAATGTTCTTCACCAGTCAGCTAAAGTATCTCATTTCAGGAAGCATGAACAAATTTTTGTGGACTTTTTTTCAAAGACAAACACTTTTTTTACTGTCATGATATCAGTAGTCTTCTCAGCCAGCTAGGTGCTTACAGTCCAACAGAATGGCATCTATTTCTTGACAGCTCTAATTGGAGTTTGAAATGTGTTCTCCTACACAACGGTCATGTTTATGCAGTGGTTCCAATTGGTTATTCAACTCATCTGCAAGAAGATTATAATGACATAAAAATTGTCCTCGACTTTCTGAAATAAGAGGATCATAACTGGATCATGTGTGTGGATATTAAAATGGTAAATTTCCTGCTTGGACAGCAGAGAGATTTCACAAATTATCCTTGCTTTCTGTGTTTGTGGGACAGCCTGGCTCGGGAGAAACACTGGACACAGAAGGAGTGGCTGAAACGTGAAGGAGTGGCTCTGGAAGTAGGGATGCAAAATATTGTGAATGAACCTGTATTTAATTGAGACAGGATCATTTTTCCTTCACTTCACATCAAACTTGGCTTAATGAAACAGTTTGTTCAGGCTTTGAATAGAGAAAGTGAGTGATTTCAACATATTATTTCTGCTTTTCCTGACTTGTCTTTTGAGAAGATAAAAGCAGGTGTATTCAATGGACCTCAAGTTCGAACCCTCATACGTGACAACGAATTTGCCAGGAAGATGAATAAGGAGGAGGAAGCAGCATGGCAGTGTTTGGTGGCAGTTTCAATGAATTTCCTCGGCAACAAAAAAGCAGAAAACTATGAACTCTGGTTCAAAGGATGCTGTTGTCTTTCCGCGACATTGGATCTAACATGAGCATTAAGATTCACTTCCTGGACAGTCACCTTGATAAGTTTCCTGAAAATCTTGGAGCTGTTAGTGATGAGCAAGGAGAATGCTTCAAGATCTGAAGATGATGGAAGAACGGTATCAGGAGCGAGGGGACAGAAGTATGGTGGCAGACTACTGCTGGAGTTTTATGATTAAAATAAGTGTTTTAATATGTTCTATTTTGAAATTGTAGACAAATTCGGATGCAATTATATCTTTTAGTGTATTAGTGTATTTGCTTCATTATATGTTATTATATTTTTACAAAGATGATGCCCAAGAAGACATTCCACTTTATTATGTTAAACTAAATGTTGAAAATTTTACAATAAGATAAATACCTAAAATCTTGAAATGCAAAAAACTGTAGCTTACAGAGAAAAACTAAAGTCAGGTTTGAGATCAGCATACTCAAATTAGGTAAAAACAAGTATTTCTGTAGAGGCAACAAGAATTTTTCCCCCAGTTTTATAGGGTTGTTGTAAGGATTAAATTAAATAAAGAATTTGGCATAATGACTGGCACATAACAAAGGTACAATAAATATTAGCTGTAATATTAGAATGTTAATACATATACATATTCCCTTTTGTATTGATTTAATTTGGAACCCCTTTCCACAAAGTAAGTGGGAAAGAATGTCAGCTTTATTTCTGAAAAGCTAAAATGTGAATATAGCTTTAACCTGTGGGCAAAAAGGCTTGCTAGCATTATCCTGGAGGTTTCTACATATGTACACTTTGGAAACACATTCAGGGAAAGTTTGTATGTACAGAGCCGGTCTTCTTTCTCAGAAATGCTGTTCTCATACTGGTCTGGAGCACAAAGAAAAAGAATAAAAATAATTAATCCCCGGTGACTGCCACAGTTTAATAAAATAACTCAAATACATGGACCAATGAATTTCACTCACCAGTTTGCTGGAGTATATAACTCAAGGCAAATTTCCTCCAATTAGAAATATAAGACTAAGGGGAAATAAGGTCCACCCCCCAACATTAACTTTTGTTATTTATTATTATTATGATTGCTACCACAAATTTATAGTAGTAATTATTTGCTTGTTCAGCTAAAAATTAGATGTAAAGAAAGTAAAATGTGTGAACTCAAGGAGTTCAGGAAGAATTGTCATAGAAGCAAGGAAGATCTAACATTCTTGTTGCATATTTTATTTCATTGTCATTTTTCGCACCATTTGCAAACAAACTCTTTTCTCCTTGCTGTCTTCTTAATTTACTCTCCAGCTGCCTGCTGCCAAGATTCATGGTCCAGCAGGGATTGGTCCTCATCATTCTGAGTATGTTCTCAGTGCAAAACTAAGCAGAGCAGTTAGAGTGAACCTTGCTTAACACTGGGGAGATCTTAAAGTTTATGTGTAGAAAATGGCCATGTGCTTTCATTTCAGGAATAAGAAATATTTTGACCTTTTTATATGTGGATAGTAAATTCACAGCAGGAGAAAGATAGGGAAGAGTTGCTGGTAAGGGTAGGAAAAACCACATTGCTCTTTTCACGTATTGACTCACAAGGCTAGTTAGTTTCTAATGAAACTTAAGAAATACTTAAACAATGCATCTTGAGTAATTTGGTTTAAATGAGGAAAAGAAACATGTGGAGTAAAGGACATTCCAAGAAAGAAAGAGAACTGCCGCAAGGAGGCAATCGACTGACTCCAGGGTTTTTGGTAGGAAGGAAGTAAAGTAATAGGTCGGGGAATACAAAAATGGGTAGAGTTCCAAAAATGGAAAGTGGATATGTTTAATGTGCGATTAAGGGAAATGAGAGAAACTTGACCTGACATTATTTTTTATGTATTTATGTTTTTATTTATTTTTATGACTGTTAAAATATACCTCACATAAAATTTACCATTTTACAGAACAGAATTCAATGACATTTAGTACATCTACAATATAGTACAATCATTGCAACTATCTGACTCTGAAACAGTTCATCACCCCTGAAGAAAAACTCTTAGCCATTAAATAGTCTCTCTCCATTCTCTCTACTCTCAAGCCTGTGACAACACAAATCTTTCTTTTTTCTGTCTCTATGAACTTGCCTATTTTGGTTATTGCATATAAATGGACATTATGGGTTGAATTGTATCCCCCTCCCTAAATATATACGAAGTCCTAAGCCCCAGTATTTTGAATGTAATTTTTGGAAATAGGACTGTTATAGATGTAATTAGAATGAGGTTATACTGAAGTAATGTGGACGTTTGACCTACTGTAACTGTTGTCCTTACCAGAAGAGGAGAAATGGCAAAGAATGCCATGTGATACTATTGTCCTTATCAGAAGAGAAGACATAGATGTACAAACAGAGAATGCCGTGTGGTACTGCCATAGAGACTGAAGGGCTGCAGCTACAAGTCCAAAATACATAGAATTGCAAGCAAACCACCATGAGTTGAGAAGATGCATGGAAGGATTCTCTCCACCAGATTTCAGAGGGAGCATGGGAGTGCCAATACTTGGATCTCAGACTTCTAGATTCCCAAACTATGAAACAGTACATTCCTGTTTTTTTAAGCCACCCACTTTGTAGTACTTTGTTATAGTAGACCTAGAAAATGCATACAATGTGACCATACAATATATAAGTCCTTTGTGTCTGGCTTTATTCACTTAGCATAATGTTTTCATGCTTCATCCATGGTGCTGCAGGCATTCGCATTTCATTCTTTTATATGGCTCATTCATATTCTGTTGTATGGATGTACCATATCTTGTTTATCCATTCACTAGTTCATGAGTTAACCTGACTTTTTTAGTGTACTCTTATTGATTGATTGATGGATGGATGGATGGATTTAGTGAGAGAGAGTTAGGGACAGACAGGAAGGGAGAGAGATGAGAAGCATCAATTCTTTGTTGTGGCACCTTAACTTCTCATTGATTGCTTTCTTATATGTGCCTTGACAGAGGGGCTCCAGCCAAGCAAGTGTCCCCTTGCTCATGAGAGCAACTTTGGACTCAAGCCAGTGACCTTGGGGTCATGTTTATAATCCCATGCGCAAGCCAGTGACCCCATGCTCAAACTGGTGACCTCAGAGTTTTGAACCTGGGTCCCCAGCATCCCAGGCCAACGCTCTATCCACTGTACTACTGCCTTTATAAAGTGCAAACAAGTAATAACTTTGATTAATATAATAGGTATATTGAGGAGTAAAAAATCTGAGATTTAAAAATCAGTTCGCATAAAACTAAATCCTAGCTTCACTAACTAGAATTGATTTGAGGTAAGACATTTTATCATTTTAATTCTCTATAATAATTTATCATCACAATGGGAAAAAATACCTGCCATGATTTCAGAATTGTTCTTTAAGTGAGTCAATTTTATAATTCTTCAATCTAGTGCTTCTCAGACACAGACCCATTCTGCAGGTCTGAGTTAGAACACTCATAGCAGTTCATCTGTATGGAACTATCTTACCACATATCACACAGTGTATTGTAATGTTTTTTATGGGAACACGGGAGGAATTTTCATCTAGGTCACAGTTTCTGATAGTACTCTAAATTGTGGTCTAAGGAGAACAAAGAAAGGCAGGATTCATGAAAAGCAAAGCATAAGAGCTATTTTCACTTCAGGTCTCCATATCAATGAAGGATGTTAGATAGATTAATTGGGATTGATTAAACTCATTAAGTAAATGAAGGGTGCTGGTTGTTAAAATGGTTTGGTTCCTTCCACAGTGAAGAATGCAGATGGTCTGGTGACAATGTTGAGAAAGAAGTAAAGTCCATATATGTCCATGTAGCAGTCATGGATTCGGGATGTTTGTTTTTCAGCCTTGTGCTGAGCTTAACAACAGGTTAGCAACTGACCTTAGCACAGTAGTGCTAGCACTGAAACATGAGATATGCGTAGGCTCCTTTTTGTCTGTGTACTCCCAACTCCATTTTAAGTGAATCTCTTAGCAATGGTTATTCCATTTTATTTTCTGTAGTATTGTGTCTCTTCTCTTTAGACTTTTTGAGTAAAACTTACTATAGAACATACTATAGAGTAAGTTCTATGTCTCATTCATTTTTGTATCTTTTTATATTCTTGACGCATAATGAGTTCTCAATAATTATTGCTGTTTGCATAAATGAATTGGCCTGGTCTGTTTTCCCCATTGGGAAGAATATCATTCCACCTTTTTTTCTGAGCATAGCATCACTTGGCAGCAGTAACAAACCTGAGACCCACATTAAACTGATGAAGAATTAATGGTCAACTTCAAGATTTAAGGGGTTTAGTCATGTTCACTTACTAGGTTTTTTTGGCTATAAGAGAGAATGTTTAATTAGTTTCAACTCTGAGATTTCCCTTTGCACATTTGCATCTTTGCTTCAGTTGATTTTTATATTAAGGTCAAATATGTTTAGCTGCAAAAACATACTCACTATTGGAAATCCTTATTTTCCCCCATATCACCACCTTTTAAAGAAACAGTAAATTAATCATCAGAAGAACACATAATTTCTTTTGAAAAACCAATGATTGCCTAGAAAATCAATATCAAGTTTGAAAATAATCATACACACTATTAAGTTTATTAGGTTTTGAAGAGATCAGTACTCAGCATTCAATGAATAACTTCTTTGTGCAAGGCAAAGGAATGTAATCTGTGTAAGGTAAAAGGACAGATATGACATGACCATAGTGCCCAGAGTTCTAGACAAAACAGATGTCTACAGAATCAGTCACAGTCCATGACAGAATAGGCAGAATATAAAATAGGTTTGTCCATCACAGAGATTACATACTGTATCCTGAAGACTCAGGGGAAAGAAGTTTTAAAGCTTCAAAAAATAATAGTTATGTGAGCCAACCTGCTAGAAACATAAATGACAAAAGTGACGTCATATTCCTGGTTCTTTTACATACTTTTAACTCTTTATTTTTTTAATTCTCATAGCAATACTTGGAGATAAGATTGTCATTATTTTATAAATCAAGAAACAGAGGATTAGATAAACTAAGTAAATTTGTCTAAAGCCAAATAGTTTTGTGGGGCAGAACCAAATTTTAAATACAAGTAAAATTTATGATAAAAATCAAACTCTAGATTTGTTTCTGTGTCATCTCATAGTTCTTTGGATTGGCTCAATAATTGAGGTACCACACTCCCATTTTTCTATTATGCTTACTAACTGCCTCATTGAGAGATAAAGTATCTAATCACTTTGCTTAATAAACCTCAATGAGTGAGAACCAAACCTCCCCTAGAATCTCCTGGACAAGTGGCATATTGACTTAAGCATAATCTTCTTACACAGTACACTTTGACCTTCCTTTACCTCTCATCCACAACTTGAGATTTTGTTTTGATAAAATCAAACAATGACCTACACTGTGTGTGTGCATGTGGGTATATTACTTTCTTTTCTAAATAAATGTGATAATTTACCATTCACTCCTCTCTTTGAACACCTATGATCCTGAGGGCCCAATGTCACTATAGAATTCAGAACCTGACCTGGTGTCACAAGAGAAAAAATGTAGCCTTGAGTTTCTATATTTTTCCAGCAAACTCTGTGGGAGGCATATATCTGAGGAAAGGAAGAAATCACTTAGAACACATTTTGTAAATACTGACTTCCAAACTGGAGGTGTTTTACCACTTCTCCCCAGCTCCTCTGAAAGGAATGACATACCAAAATCCTTTCTCACTTGATAAGCATTCTAAAACACTACAAATATATGTTTAAGTAGAAGAAATTTAGAAGTCACCATAATCCTATAAGAACTAAACCTTTTGGTAGCATACAGTTCAATATCATGAATTGTTGAAGCCTCTTTTCTAGCTCCTTTAATGAAGTTTTTTTTTTAACACGCATCAGTGATGACAGTATAATTTCTATGTAAATGATGTGGTCTGTAGAAATATTGCCAATGTTCTCTTCTATGACCAATGCAAACATTACTAATTAGTGTTGACACACTTTCTGGGGTTGCCCATCCCCAAGAATTACCTTCATTAACCCATATGTGTATGTGCGTGTGTGTGCATGTGTGCGTGTGCACGTACGTGTGTGTGTGCGCGTGCACGCGCAATACTGAAGTATTTTATTATACACTCCATCTCCATTTCTCCTAAATGTCAGGGACCATGAACTTCACTGTTTTTAATGTAGTCTTTTTCTTCAGGATTCTGTGGTTTCCAAAGCAATTTACCAAAATTACTATAAATTCTACTGTTTTAAAGTATATTCTGCTCTTTCTACATATTGAAGAATATTATGATGTATAAAAGAAAAATTATATATGTATGTCAGAGCAAATGTAAGACAGCAGAAAGACTTCAGAAAACTGGTACTGGTAAATCTTTCAATAATAATAAAGCATATATTCAATGAGACAAGATCAGTCTCATTGTAAATTCAGAAGGTAGATATTAGGTCTATTATATATTTAATACCCTTGAGGACACTTAAAATTTTCACAGAATATTCACTAGTCTGCTAAACTTCCAGTTTTCCCACATTTTGGAAGCAATACAATATAGAATAGAATGATATTCAGTGTTTTCCTTAATGCTTCTTTTTATTGATGAAATGAATTGACCTCAGTAAAATATTTTTTGAGCACAAATTCACAAATTTTGGGTTATATTTTAGTTTCTTTGTTAGTTGTGATAATTGTGCATTATAGTATTGGGGGAAAAATGATGAACAGGAATTAACAGACCAAACAAATGCTGGCGAAGAGTCCTTAACATGTGTTTGTATTTCCTCCAAATAGCTACACTAGCTATCAAGCTCAGTGTTTAATATATTCCACTCTTACAAAAATATATCTCTTTCACAATGACTTTGGGAATAGAGGTTTATGTAATCATTGTATATTTTAAGGTTTTATAGGTATAGGCATTTTTAAAATGTATACTAGATGTGAAAACTCCAGCTAAAGATGGAACCTGTCATATTCTAGCTTTAAATAAAGCATCCTAACTTATCCCATGTCACTGAGAATTATTAAAAACAACATATTTGTTTGCCAAATAAATTAGTTTCTATAAAATATTGAATATAAAATGAAAACATACAATTCTCCATATAAAAAAACAAAAAATTAAAGAAAAATTCCAATAGTGCTACTAATAGTAATTTATATGAGATTTGTGTAAGACATTTCTATAATAGAGTACAATTTCTTCAGTCTCTGGCCTCTAAGTAATTTGTCCTTATTTTTGTCATAGTGTATATTATCTGTATATATATTTATAAATTACTTTATAAATAGATTAGAGTTAAAAAATTTCTTCTATAATTCCAATATAAATATGTGTTAATAAATAAATTTATGTTTGCAAGCCATTCTTGAAATTAGGCACTGAATTTTTCATTTTTACAGCTTTAATTTTATATATATATTTGTATACATTAAACTACAAACACATGAAGAATACATGTTGATAAGTACTAACCCATGTAATAAACACCAACAAGATAATGTAACACATGCATCACCTCAAAAGTTTCATGTCTCTTTTTACTTCCTCCTTCTCTTCTATGCCCTTGCCTATCCAGAAACAAACTCTGATCTAATTTCTGTCTTAGTTTAATTTGTGAGTTACAGAATTGTTATATAAATAAAATCATATAGCATGCATTCTTATTTGTCTCAGCTATTTCATAGAACATGATTATTTTGAAATTCATCCATATACTTGCATGTGTTAATAATCAGTTCTTTCTCACGGAAAAGATTTCTTCTAATGGTTATGTCACAACTTGTTAATCTGTTCATCTGTTGGTGCATATTTGAGTTGTTTTAAAATAAAACTACTATAAATATTTACGAACAACATTGGTATGAATATATTTTCTCATTTCTTTTGGATAAATGCCTAGATATGGAATGACCTGCTCATGTGGTAGACATATATTTATATTTAAATATTTTTTCAATTCTTTTCCAAAGTGACTTTACCATTTTACATTCCCTACTAACAGTGTGTGATCACATTCTAGCTCTTCCCCATAGTTATCGTCACTTGATATTGTCAGGTTCATCTCCAATGTATCTGTACATAAGGTTAGAGGCAAGGACTGAGATCCATTTTGTGGGAGAAGGGAATTATACCTCCGTTATCAAATTGTTTTGAGACCTTTGTTAAATATCAATTTATATATCTGTGAAGAGCTATCTCTGGACTCTCTGTTTTGTTTTAATGATAAATTTGTCTATATTTATATCAACATCATTCTGTTTTTACTACTATAGCTTTATAACCAGTTTTTGAATCAGGAAATTGAGTCTTCTCATTTTGTTCATCATTTTTCAAATTTGTTGTGGCTATTTTATGTCTCTGCATTTTGATATAAAGTTTAGAATTACATTTTCAAATTTCTGCAAAAAGCAGCTGAGATTCTGATTAGTGCTGCATTTAATATATAGAACATTTTGCGGAGAATTAGCATATTAACAATATTGAGTTTTTCAATCCATGAGTATCATATATCTTCACAATTTTTATCTCTTTTTTAATTTCTCACAAATGTTTAATACTTGTCAGTGTACAAGTCTTCTATATTTTTTTGTCAAATTTATTTCTAGATACATTGTTTTTGATGTTATTTTAGAGAAATTTAAATGTCATTTTCTGTTGGCATTATATAGAAATTAATTAATTTTAAATATTGACTGTTTTTTATAAACAGTCAATATTTACTTATTACTTCTAGAAATTTTTATTGCATATTCCACCAAATTTTCTACACAATCATGTTGTCTACAAATTAAAACAGGTGAATTTCTTTCAACATTTTCTTTCTCTTTTTCTGAGAATTTTTCGGGTAAATTCTTATGATTATGGGCTCTGGCTATTTGGTTCAGTGGATAGAGAGTCAACATGCTGTGCAGACATCCCAGGTTCGATCCCTAGTCAGGGCACACAAGAGAAGCGAGCATCTACTTCTCTTCTCCTTCATCTTCCCCTTCATCTTCCTCTTTTCTCTGGCAGCCTGTGGCTTGATTGTTTTGAGCATCAGTCTCAGGTGCTGAGGATAGCTTGTTTGATTGGAGCAAAAGCCCCAGACAGGGTTGCCAGATGGGTCCCAGTTGGGGTCCTTGTGGGAGTCTGTCTTATTATCTCATCTCCTCTCACTTTAAAAAATATGATTATATTTCACCTTTGTTGTTGGCTTATTAGCTATAACTACTTATTTTGAATTTTAGTTATGGATTTTAGATTTATTGCAAAAGAACTAATTTGTAGTCTACCTTCAATTAATACTACATAACTACAAAAATAGTGTAAAAATCAGAAAACAATGTACTTTTACATTTACCTTCAGCCTTAGTCTTATTATTATAAATTTTATTTTTACATGTCTTAAACTTCAACATACATTAATTTTATATTAAATTGTAGATTACTTTATAAATAAATTAGAATTAAGAAAATTTGTTCTATAATTTCCAACATAAATATGTGTTAGCGAATACATTTATATTTTTCATTATTTTGTGTAGGTCCAGATCTTACTTTATATAATTTTTATTTTGACTATCTGAAAAATATTTTTATTGCTTCTTGTAATTAACAGGCACAGAAAATCATGAAAGTAAGTTCCAATGTGAAGAAAAATTACTAGAAATAGTTTCAAAATGACAGGCCTGATATAATTAGTAGACATATTAATAATTATTATAACCGTCTGACCAGGCGGTGGCGCAGTGGATAGAGCATCGGGTTGCGATGCGGAAGACCCAGGTTCAAGACCCTGAGCTTGCCAGCTTGAGCACAGGCCCATCTGGCTTGAGCAAAAGCTCGCCAGATTGGACTCAAGGTCGCTGGCTCCAGCAAGGGGTTGCTCAGTCTGCTGAAGGCCCCCAGTCAAGGCACATGTGAGAAAGCAATCAATGAACAACTAAGGTATCGCAGTGGCAACGAAAAACTAATGATTGATGCTTCTCACCTTTCTCTGGTCCTATCTGTCTGTCCCTATCTATCCCTCTCTCTGACTCTCTCTCTCTCTGTCCCTGTTTAAAAAAAAATTTATTATAAACATATTCCATACATATAGAAAGGTTGAAGAAAGCTTTAGAATGTTAGGGAAAGACATAGAAGATAAAAACCAAGACCCAGAAAGACTATCGTGTATGGTTTCAGAAAGCAAAGACTATTGTATTATGAGCCAAAAGTGACAGTTTTTAAAGCAATTTTAAGAATTATATCTTATAATTATAGAAAAAATATAAAAATTAATAATGAAGATAACACTTTAGATGATATACAATTACCACATATGAGTAAATTAAAGAGATATAAATACTTGTCTAGATTTGGGTACATATGATAAATAGGGAAGAAATACCTGATAAATCACATGCATGAAGTGAGGTAAGGCAGGGAGGAGAACTATGCCAAGGGCTATTGACTAGAAGACATTTAGGGGCTGAGAACTGAAGTCGGAGTACAGGGAAAGTGAGCAATTCCAGAGGAAGCAAGTAACTAGAGTATTAAATAAGACCATTAATTATTATCTACTAGTAAAAAAGAATAGTCTGTGATTTGCTTAATAAATATGATAGACTTTGCATGATAAAGTTAAGAGAGTAGGCCCTGGCCAGTTGGCTCAGTGGTAGTGCATCAGCACAATGTGTGGATGTCCTGGGTTCAATTCCCAGCCATGGCACACAGGAGAAGTGACCATCTGATTCTCCACATTTCCCCTTCTCCTTTCTCTCTAATCTTTCTCTTCCCCTCCTGCAGCCATGGCTCCATGGGAGCAAGTTGGCTCAGGCACTGACGATGGTCCCATGGCATCACCTCAGGTGCTAAAATAGCTCCAGTTGCAATGGAGCAATGTCTCTCTGCCTCCCTCCTTCTTAAGAAAAAGAAAAGTTAAGAAAATAATATATCCAGGTCAAATAACATCTCCTTCAAGAATTCCTTAAACCCTGTTAGTTGTTGCCTACTCTTCATTCTTAAAGAACACACACTACATTTTATGTGTTATTAAATATTCCAGAATCCCACCTCTCACCCCCTCTACTGCCACCACTCAGTCCAGGACACCATCATTGCTTGCCTAGTTTATTGCATTAAACTCATAATTACTGTTTCTGCTTGCATCATTTTCTACCTACTATGTGTTTTCTTACCAGCAGCCATTTTCTTTCAATCTCTGTCCAATTCCTCCAAACAAGTTTCTTTTTTTATCTAATTCAGGATAGCCTGACCAGGCGGTGGCGCAGTGGATAAAGCATCGGACTGGGATGCGGAAGACCCAGGTTAGAGATCCCGAGCTCACCAGCTTGAGCGCGGGCCCATCTGGCTTGAGCAAAACTTGCCAGCTTGGACCCAAGGTCGCTGGCTCCAGCAAGGGGTTGCTCAGTCTGCTGAAGGCCCGTGGTCAAGGCACATGTAAGAAAGCAATCAATGAACAACTATGGTGTCGCAATGGCAACAAAAAACTAATGATTGATGCTTCTCACCTCTCTCCGTTCCTGTCTGTCTGTCCCTATCTATCCCTCTCTCTGACCCTCTCTCTGTCGCTGTAAAAAATAAATAAATAAATAAATAAAATTTAATTCAGGATAAAATCCTATTCCTTGATTATGATCTATAAGGCCCTATTATGTCTGATCTCATCACTGTTAATTCTCTTCCTTACTGCTCTTCTTCTAACATACCAAATGCAAGCAATTCTTATTGTCTTTGTGCATTTTATCCCTCTGTTTCTTCCTACAAATGCACAGAGGGCCTGTTCTATTGTTTCTTTTATATGTCTTTTTAAATATTACCTATTAGTGTGACCTTTCATGCACCCCTCAAAAAATTCACACTCAATTCCTCTTTAGTCCTCTATTTACTTCATAGGACTCATCACCATTTCACATATCAAATATTTTTTATCTCCTCTTCCAGTCAGGATAATTAATAAGAGCTGCCATAAAGCAATTTCCAGTGTTCATTAGTCTGTCTCACCAACTCCAAGGATAGTCCATGTTATGAATTCAATGTCTTTGTCCTCACAAGTTTCATATGTTGAAAGCTTAACCTCAATGTGGTATTATTTGGAGATGGGGCCTCTAAGGAAGTGATTAAGTTTAAATGAGGTAAAGGTGGGGCCCTGATGTTATAGTATCAGTGTTCTTATAAGAATGGACACCAGAGGGTGCCTGTTCTCATACTCTTTCTTTAGTGGATGCACGCAGAGAAAGGCCATGTCAAAGTATACTGAGAACCCAGTTGTCTGCAAGCCAGGAAGAGAACCCTCTCCAAAAACATAATTTCTCAACACCTTGATCATTAACTACTAGTCTCTAGAACTGTAAAAAATGAAATATCTCTTATTTAAGCTACTCAGTCTGTGGGGCTTTGTGACGGCAGCCTGAGCAGGTTAGGACACTGCAGCGTCTCTCCTGGGAGGTTCTCTTCAAAGCAGTAACTAAACAATCCAGGTTCTCTTCTTCTTGTTGCCCCACTGTCATAGAACTCCAGAATCTTTTGCATTCCCTGCATTACAGTGACCAATAAAAGGTGAGAGGATAGAGGATTAAGATGATGTTTAAGGTGCCATTTCTAAAAGTGGCTTAAATCTCATTATCCAATATTTGGTAAATGGTCAATACAAAGGTCTAGGTAGTAGAGGCTTCTTTCCTGCTCGGGAACATGCAGCTTTCTATCTGCAATAAGTCCTCCGAGGGCATGGATTTTTTTTTTATGTACTCTGTTCACAATATATCCCCAATAAACAAAACACTGTGTAAAAACTAAATATTTATTGAATTAGGAAAATCTCTGAGGTTATTTCAACCTTAAGTGCAAAATACCTAAGATATTTGAAAAAAAGTATTAAATATGTAAGGTTATGAGTGGTTCTGGAAACGAAGAAAATTATTCTAAACTATGTTTTATCACAACCAATAAACTGATTATCTTTTCCTTAATAAGGACAGGTCCTTCTGTAGAACCCGATAATAAGAAAACATATTTTCTACAACACCAGTGGCACTTGAAATTTTCTGATCATTGATGAAATATACTTTATTATTTTGATTGCAATAAATATGTCTAGGTTTTGTCTTACTTTGAAAACAAAAACTTAACATATACATTCTGGTTTCAGCTCTATGCTTTGAAGTCATCACCCCCCCCCCTTTTTTTTTCAGTGAGAGAGAGACAGAGAGGTGAACAGGAAGGGAGAAAGATGAGAAGCATCAATGCTTTGTTGCAGCAACTTAGTTATTCATTCATTGCTTTCTCATATATGCCTTCACTGAGGGGGTTCCAGTTGAGCCAGTGACCCCTTGCTCAAGTCATTGACAATGGGATTATGTCTATGATCCCATGCTCAAGCTGGCAAACCCACCCTCAAACCGGATGAGCCCCTGCTCAAGCCAGTGACCTGTGGGTTTTGAACCTGGGTCCTCCACATCCCAGGCCAACACTCTATTTACTGTGCCACCACCTAGTCAGGCTCCTCACTGCCTTTCTGAAGACAAGAGAAGGCATGATGAACAAAGATCACTGACTTTTTTAGAAAACTTCAGAGAACTGAGATCAAAAGACAAATCACTACCACCAAATCTGGAGAACACAGGCAAATCCAGGGAGTCATAGCTAATATTTGCTTAACAAAGAAAACACAAGAGTCTTAATTCAGTAGGAACACTTAAATGGTAATTTTGATGGTCATGGTAAAGAGTCCATAAGAGTTCATGACTGTGTCAGGGAGAAGGTAAGAGAAAACATTGTAAAATACTTCCATAACTTTCTTTATAACAAGGACAGATTCTCCGAAGTTCTATCTGACCTGGAGGGAGGTATTTCTCTTTCTGTAGCCACCTCTAAGAGCAGAAAATAAAAAGCTAAGAAACATATGTGAAGATTATAACCCAGGGACACAGGCCCACAAAAAAAACAGATTTAATCCTAAAATTGTAGAGTGCTTCTTCTCTCCCACACTTACCTACCATACCAACAAGGCTCTAGTAAAATAATCAAATTACATCTAAAAGACTTTATAATGCAGACATTACTTAGGATGTGTTCTTAAGAAATTCCCAAGACAACAGGAGAAACAAAAACAAAGATAATCTGAATAATTCTGAAGACTGTCACTTATAGCTAGAGCAATTATAAAATACAGGCAAACTCTTAACAAGATTAACTTTAACACTCACAGTGAAGGCCTATTTATTTCAGTTCTTTTAAACTAATATAGATTGCCCAGCTCTCAACCAAAAATTATAAGATATAGTAAAAGTCTGAAAAGAGGCAATATGCATCAGAACCTGATTTAGATATGACACATGACACATATTTGAAATTACCAGATAAGGAATTTTTAATAACTGACTAATATGTCAAGGGCTTTAATGGAAAAAGTAGACAATATCTGACAAGACATGGGTGATATAAGCAGAGGAGTGAAAACTCTAAGAATTTTAAAAATCTATAAATCAAAAACATTGTAGCAGAAATAAAGAATGCCTTCAGTGGGTTTATTAATGGACTACGTAGGGCAGAAGAAAAAAATCAATATCTTTGAAGCTAGGTCATAAAAAATTTTCATTTGAATTGAAGAGAGAAAAATAAGCAAATAAAACCAGAAGAAGCCTGACCTATGGTGGCACAGTGGATAAAGTGTGGACCACAAAACCCTGGGCTTACCTGGTCATGGCATATATAGGGAGTTAATGCTTCCTTCTCCTCCTCCCTTCTCTCTTTCTGCCTGACCAGGCTGTGGCGCAGTGGATAGATCATCAGACTGGGTTGCGGAAGACCCAGGTTCGAGACCCCAAGGTCTCCAGCATGAGCGCGGGCCCATCTGGCTTGAGCAAAAGCTCGCTAGCTTGGACCTAAGGTCACTGGCTCCAGCAAAGGGGTGGCTCAGTCTGCTGAAGGCCTGTGGTTAAGGCACATGTGAGAAAGCAATAAATGAACAACTATGGTGTTGCAACGGCAACAAAAAACTAATGATTGATGCTTCTCACCTCTCTCTGGTCCTGTCTGTCTGTCCCTATCTATCCCTGAAAAAAAAAAACAAAACAGAAGAAAATATCTAATATCTGTAGGTCAATTTTAAAATGTGAAAATACAAATAATTAGAATAATAGTAAGAAATAAAAGCTGAAAATTAACTTGAAGTAATAATGACTGAGATTTTTCTTAAATTAATGACACCAAACCAAAGGTCTAGAAAGTGCAGAAATCACCAAGCAGGATAAACACTAAAAATTTTACACCTTGTTATATCATATTTAAACTACTGAAAACAAAAAAGAGGTCTAGAAAGAAGCTAGATTTTAAAACATTCTTTCTATATAGTATTATGGATAACAATTTTAGCATTTATCCCCAGACCATGCAAAAAACAAAAGTAGAAAAAATAAATGTTGAAATAGAAAAACTAGAATTCTATATCTAGTTAAATTGTCTATCAAAAGTATGAGAAAATGAAGTTTTTCAGACAAAATGTGAGCAAATTTGTTATACACAATTCTACCTTACAAAAATATGTTAAAAGAAGTTAGTTCTTCATAGGCAAGAAAATGATATTTCCTTTCTGGTCAATTTTCAAAAAAAATTTTTTTTAAATTCTAAATTTGTGTGCACCTAACAAGAGAGATTGTAAATATTTTAAGAGATGATAAAACTGTATAGAAAAATACACAAATCCACTATTAACATTGGAAAATTTAAAAACCTTCTTTTATTAATTGAGAAGACAGGCTAAAAATTAGTAAGGTGTTATTGACTTGACCAGCACAACTAATCAACTTTCTGACAATTATGGAATCTAGTTGATATTTATGGAATATTTCATCTAACCACAGCAGCATATACATTCTTTTCAAACTCAAATGAAACATTCACCAATATAGGCCACACTCTGGACCATAAAATGTACCTTAACAAATTTTTAAGAATCAAAATCATATAAGATATGTTCTCATAGCACAACAGAATTAAAGTAGAAACCAATAATAAAATAAATATTGGGAAAATTTAAATATTAGAAAATTAAACATTATACATTCAAATAACAGTAAAATAAGGCTCAAGAAAAATTTTAAACTATTTTTAGCAAATAAAAATAAAATACAACTTACAAATAGCTGTGATGTGGCAAAAGTGGTAATTATGTAGTGGCAAATTATATATATATGAAAAGAGAAAAAAGCGAAAAAATTAATCTAAGCTACCGTCTAAAAACTATAGGAAAAAGAGAACAGTTAAACTAAGGCAAGCAGAAGAGCATAAATAATAAAAATTAGAGTAGAAATCAATGTGATTTAACAAAGCAAAGTAATTTTTAAAAACCAATGAAACCAAAAGCTAGTTCTTTAAAAGGATCAATAAAATCTATAAGTTTCTAGCTAGGCAAACCAAAATAAAATGGCAGAAAAAATGAATTACCACAATCAGATATGAAAGAGGGTTATCATTACTGATCTCATGGATGTTTTGTTGATAATGAAGGATTATTATGAACAACTTTATGCCTCAAAATTTGAAGAATTTGACAAAATTGTCCAATTTCTTGAAAGACTGTAATTACCAACTGAGCCGCTCCAAACTCCAATCACAGTCTCCTCCACCTTTCACAGCTATGGTGCTTTGTTTAGGCACAACTTGCTCATACTGATGATAAGAAATTGCTTCAAGGCAATAAGCTAGTTTGATAGTGTGACAGGTGCCATATTCTTTTCTTCTTTAAGGGATTACAGATTTATATGTCTTGTCCAATTTATGAAATGATTTATTTTCTAAATTATGTCTATTTTTATTATTTTTAACACTCTTTTGTATTTCAATTTTTAATTAATTTTTTTTTCTAATTTATTGTGTTGACATGGTTTTATGTGTCCCACTCAATAGAAAGCTGTTTCTATCCCTGTCACCATTGTGGCTAGTTTGGGTAGACTTTTATCTCTCATACAATCTTGAGTATATGTTATTTATTTACCAAAGTCAAGGGCTTTTTTGTTCATTTAAGCACAAATCATTCTCCTAATGAAACTTTAGAACATATATATTTTTTCTTGTTTTCAATCATATCATATTCTTAATACTATATGATAATTTATTACTCAAAGTGCCAATCCTTTTTTTTCTTGATGAAAAATATGTTCAAAAAATAAATTGAGTTTTTCACATTCATGGAAGTAACTAAAACATAAGAGAGTTGAGATGTAAACCAAAGTCTCTGATCTTCTTTCTCTTCCCATTGCATGACCTATTAAAAAAAATAAGATTGGGAAGACAGAAATAAAGAGAAACAGCATTCTTTGGAAAAGGAACATAAATATACTTGTAAATTACAATCAATAGAGAATCTTCAAAAGCATTATTGGGATGGTCCGTTACTCTGTCATTTTATGGATCATATACAGTGTGTCCATTTAAAGTCATGGTGCACTTTTGACCGGTCATAGAATGACTACTATGTATGAGACATTTTAAATTAGGATAGTTTTTCAGTTGGAGTGATAAATTTGCATGTCAAGGTTAAAAGAGGAAATGTTTCACATGAAAAGTCTAGGAGAAATATTTTGTAATTTCTCAAGTCTTGTGATCCAACACCCAGTTTTACAGAAATGTGATAGCTAAACTACCTCTTTTAGTGTTTCTCTTTGATCTGCATCTAAGAAGCATAAATTATAAAGATCACTGTCCACTTCCACTGAATGATCTCCAGTTTGTAGTTACTGGTATGTCTCCCAGCCTTCTGATTCTCCGATATCCAATCCTATCTTTCTTAATACAACCTCTTAATGCTATTCCCTAGATGTTTACAATTTAGAAAGTGAAGGTATATTGTACTTATTGTACTTAAGTAGAAACTGTCTATTTTACCCAATTATCTGAAATTTCTCTGAAGAATAGTCTTTTCCTTTGAAAAGCATCCTCAAGCTTTTAAGAATTTCAGGACTATAACTCAATCTCATGTTCAATAGTAGTTTTATTTTGGGTTTGCCTCCTCTCGAGGAACAGGGCGTTGGCAGCTGCATCAGGACTCTGGGATCATGAGGCACTGTGTCACAGTACATGAAGCTGTCTAATGTGCTCTCCTTAATTATGAGTATTGATTCTACTCACCCAGATCCATGAAAATTTCATTTTTATATACCTGTATAGGGCAACCAGTATTTCTCCTTCGCTGGTTAAAACAGTAGAGCAATGTCATCTCTTGGGGTTATTACAAGAACCCAATGACCATTTCCCAAGGTGTTTTGCCGGCATCCCCCAAATATTTATAGAATTTGACAAAGTTTGCATATGTAGTATTTCTACAGGAAACACCACATTCATAAATGTTAACTCACCAGTTTTTCTCTCTAAGCCATACATTCAAATATAAATCTGAGATTAATGCAGGAGTTATTAGGAGTTGTTTTTTCCTCTTAACTTCTTTCATTTCACTAAGATCACAGGACCTAGTGATAAAAATTAATAATGCTTTCAGAATTTTTCTCCTTAATAATTGTATTTTAGAAAACAAATAACTTTTAATAAAATGTGGGATTTGCTATTTATTTATTTTTAAATGACTAGTTCCATCAATACATATTTATAGAATGTATATGTGCCAGGGAGTATTAGATATTGAATTTCCATGTTTAGAAGCTATTCTAAGGCCTAAGCAAGGCAACTATGATGGTAGACATTACTCATACAGGTGTGAATTAAGAAATTGAGACTTGTGCTCCTTCAGATAATCTAATATTTCCTTATCCTTATAGAAATATACCTTGTTAAAATAAAATTCTGTAAAGAGGATGCTTTCTTGGTTTTGACCACTCTGGGAAATAAAAACTTCACTTTTATTGTCAAATAGGGTCCCTTGGGTAATATTTTTAATGTCAAAAAAATAAAATATTAATTAAGACATATTAAAGTTTCCCTGCAGAACAAAAAATATATTCAATTTAATATAATATTAGTATAAATATGCATTAATGTATATCAAATATTGACCTTCATCTATAGAAAACTGACCTCTGTCTCAAGGTGAACATTTCAACCCACACTTTAACATGGGCCCAAACTCTGATTTTTTATCTCCTGACACTTTCTTTCTTATAGCGAATTCCTAAACATTGAGTTCTTTAAGGGAAAAGAGCCACCCTCACTGTTTTGTATCCTTTAACCTCAGTACCTTGCTCATTGCCACCCATCTATAAGTGCTTAATTAATATATATATTTTTGTCTTCTGTATTTATCATTAAATACATTAATAATTTGACATGCCTTAACAAGATTAAATTTTGAACGAGACTTTTAATTGCTCAACCTGAAAAATAATTAGTTACAATCATTTATACTCTGCATGTTGCTCACCAAAAAAGATGTTTGGAGATATGGTACTGATCTTCTATAAACTTGAGGAGATTTTAGAGTTTAGAATAAGGCTGTTTGGTACTCAGTAGTTGGGCCCACTGGGATAAGTTTAATTTTTCTGGACCTCAATATATTATGTAGCTCATGAGAATCATATATATATATATATATATATATATATAAATGAATGGGTACTATTTAATATATACATCTAACAAATACAAAGCCAGATATTTCTCTAGCAGAATTCAGAAACAACAAAAATTGCAATTCTGGACATGTGGTCTAATGGTGAACCATGTGTAAGTCCAGAGAAACAAAGGAGAGAGACACTCTTTTGTGTACCTGGGCAGGACTGTTGTGAATGAAGAATTTATTAGAAAACACTAACATTTTAAAGTGTAGTGACTTTTCATTGCCTGAGTTATTTATGGCAGCGTTTCATTGGTTGAGCTGTCATTTGGTAAGGGAGAATTTTTTCCTCCTTTTTATGAGGTAGCAATGTAGTATCACTTCCTATCAGAAATGCAAGATACACCTTTCCTGTCAGGATGAATAAGGTGTGTTCAGTGACAAGTTTGTGAAAGTTCTCCTTCCTACACATCAGCCTGCCTTCATTTTAAATAAAGTTGCTGTTTATTTTCACAATGCTAAAAAGCCTCTATTTTTATCTGTTTGATGTTAGTAATATAATGTAAATATTAAGTTATTTTGAAGTTTAAATAAAATCTTATGTGAGGCACCAATACAGTGGTTTGCATATAATAGGTACTCAATTTTTTTTTTTTTTTGGTACTCAATTTTTAAAAACTTTTTTTGTTACCTTCCTTCCTCTCAAAGAGCATCACAAAATGGCTGCCTACCACCAATTTTACTCAAATATTCCCAAATTTGCAAAGCATCCAGGCTTTGTCAGATTTTGTGTTTAGTTGACCTCTCACCTCTCTCAAAGATTCCTCATGGGAACTCACCCTTCATTGTGCTTAACAATTTATAAAGTGAGCTTTCACATATTACCTTAGGTAGTATGCTCTGTTATTATCTACATTTTACAGATAAAGAAAGTGAGTTCAGAAAACTTTGAACTCTGATGCTTATGTTGACTTTGTAGAAAGTCATAGCAGTTGTCTTCCACTCATTTGTGCACCATTTCAGTTCCTAAGTAAATACGTTGTTCCTGTCTGATATAGCTGATGTTTGAAAAATGTGACTTGCCTAATTGATTTTTTTAAACTACATTTCCCCCTCTTCTTTAGTGTTTCATATGAAGCCATATTTCTAGCATAATCTATCTTCACCAGGCCTGGAAAATTTATCTACTTTTCTTAGTTTGCTTTTTTAAAACAATGCATACGTTTGCAATATACTGAGACCTCTGGCTCAGATAACAAGACTTTTCCCTTATGCACATGGAAACAATTAAATAAAAAACACATCAAAGAACTCTCTTTACGTGAGAAACCTGAGATTCACACATTTTCATAAATTCTAAACCATGCTTTTGGTCATTTGTTTTTCACTATATTTCCATAAGCCATTTCATCCAGTCCATTAATCATGATTTTAAAAAATCTTCTCTGAATTTCCAATGAGTTCGACTTTATCTGTTGATAATGAGGTATCCAGAACCCAGTTTATATTCCAAAAGTGTCAGTTACCCAATAAAAATAAAATACTTAACCCATTGTTTTAGTACATGCCATGCTATGAATGTAAAACAATTTTAACTACAGGCTTTAAAAGAGTTAACTATTTTCTTATTTTACCCCTGGAAAAACTGAACCATAAAAGTAGACATAAAGTCTATGTTAAAAGTTTTGAGAGCTCCTTATATTCTAAAACAAAACTTAAAAAATATTTGGTTTTATCTTATGGACATGACCTCAGCATTCTTGATAACGTGTTTCCTTTTGTATTAACACATCCTGAATTTGTTCTCAGCCAACACCTTATCCCTGAACTAGCTAAGATTTCTTCTGCTGATCCATTATCTTCTTTAAAGTCCCAAGAAACTCAAAGGCTTCCAAGATTATTCAGTCTTTCAACTTCTAAGGCCACTACCTTTTATTTCTTAACTCTACTTTCAATCCAATGTTCTCATTCCTATATCATCAGAGCCTCAACCCTTTTCTCCCCCACATTTTTTTTGAACAATGACATTTGCTGAATGCCTAGTGTGTGCTAGAAATTGTGGTAAATACTTTGCTTGCATTATCTTTTTTTATTAATTTAAAATAAATTTTATAGATTTGATGGTATTATTTTCCCCTTACAAACTGAGGCAACTAATATTCAGAAAGATTGAGTTGTAACAGGATCCAATTAATGAACAAATCATGCCAGTTATTTGATTGATTGATTGACTGATTTTAGAGAGAAAGGGAGAGAGAAAAAGGAAGAGAAAGAAATATTGATTTGGTGTTCCACTTAAGTATGTATTCATTGCTTGATTCTTGTGGGTACTCTAACTGGGGATCAAACCTGCAACCTTGGTGTTTCAGGACAATGCTCTAACCAACTGAGCTACCTAGCTAGGGTATTTTAAAAGACTTAATCCAATATAAAGAAATGTTACCTAGGTGAAAATAATCATTAAGTAAGTAATTGAACATTAAAAAGGAATACTGAGGTGTCATAAATATTACAGTATCAGGAAGCAGTAAGAGGTGCTGAAACCTAATTTTCTTTTCTTTTACAGATATTTATTTTTCAATTACAGTCAACATACAATATTATATTAGTTTTAGGTGTACAACATAGTGATTAGACATTTATATAACTTACAAAATGATCACCCAGATAAATCTAATACCCATCTGAAACCATCCATAGCTATTACAATATTATTGGCTATATTCCCCATGCTGTACTTTACATCCCTATGACTGTTTGTAACTACCAATTTTGAATTTCTTCATTTCTCCACTCCCATTTACAACTGTCAAAATATTCTCTGTACCTATGTTTGTTTCTGTTTCATTTATTTATTTGTTTTTAGATTCCACATATAAGTGAAATAATATAGAATTTGTCTTTTCTGTCTGACTTATTTCACTCAGCACAAGACCTTCTAGGTTCACCCATATTGTTGCTAATGGATAGATTTCATTTTTGTTTTGTTTATGGCTGTGATATAATTCATTGTGTATAAACCACTTATTTTTTATCCATTCATCTATTGATGGCTATTTAAGTTACTTCCATATCTTAGCTAAAAACAAGACCCTTCTTTACATATGCTGTCTACAAGAAGCTCACTTTAGATTAAAAAAACAACAACACAGACTGAAAGTAAAGGGATAGAAAAAATTATTTCATAAAAATAGAAACAAGCAACAAAAATATATCTGGGGTATGCCTGACCAGGCGATGGTGCAGTGGATAGAGCGTCAGACTGAGATACAAAAGACCCAGGTTCGAGACCCTGAGCTCACCAGCTTGAGCTCAGGCCCATCTGGCTTGAGCAAAAGCTCGTCAGCTTAGACCCAAGGTTGCTGGCTCAAGCAAGGGGTGGCTCGGTCTGCTGAAGGCCCGCGGTCAAGGCATATGTGAGAAAGCAATCAATGAACAACTAAGGTGTCGCAACAGCAACGAAAAACTAATGATTGATGCTTCTCACCTCTCTCTGGTCCTGTCTGTCTGTCCCTATCTATCCCTCTCTCTGTCCCTTTAGAATATATATATCTGGGGTACCAATATTTATACCAGACATCCTGACCAGGCAATGGCATAATGAATAGAGTGTTGGACTGGGATACAAAGGATTTAGGTTTGAAACTCCAAGGTCGCCAACTTGAGCACAGGCTTATCTCATTTGAGCAAGTCTCACCAGATTGATTCCAAGGTCACTGGCTTGAGCAAGGGATCACTTGCTCTGCTGTATCCGCCCCCCCATCAAGGCACATATGAGAAAGCAATCAATGAACAACTAAGGTGCCGCAATGAAGAATTAATGCTTCTCATCTTTCTCCAGTCCTATCTGTCTGTCTGTCCCTATCTGTCCCACTCTGTTTTTCTCTGTCTCTGTCACACACAACAAAAATTATACCAGACAAAATGCTTTTAAACAAAGTCTATAAGAAAAGAAAAGGAAGGACCAGGCAATTGCATTTCTGGTTATTTATCAAAGAAATCCAAAACACTAATTTAAAAAGACATATACATCCATATGTTCATTGAAATTTATTTTCTTGTGGCTGCTGCTGGGCAGGTGCTCCTGTCTATGAGCTTAAATAAAGGGGAGGGGTAGTTCTTTGGAGCTAGGACTGAAGCTTCTGAGGAGAGGTTTCAGCTTGTTGGCGCTGATGGCTCTGATGATGTGTTGGGAAAACTTTAAAATGAATTTAGCTGCCTCTAACAAACTTCTGCGGCCACATTAAAGAAATTTTGCTAGTGAGAAAACACCACAGATAAACAGGAAACAAACTGAATGGAGAATATTACTGATAACTCCTCTAGGCTTCCATTCTCCAACCCGAATTCTATTGGTAGAACCTCTGAGGAAGCCAGGTAACAAAACATAAGTACGGTTTGCAGAATTCCAGCCTTAGCCTTACAAAGCAGAGTATAGAAGGGTGGATTGAAAGATGAGAAACAATAGCTTAATGACTAGAGTAGCTCAACTGTTTGCCTCTTTATAAATATAAAAACCTTCAACACATTTTTAAATTTCTATATATCAACAATAGCAACTCTAGATGAAACAACATTTTGTTCACAACCTCTCCTAAGTGAGGAGACACAAAGTCCAAGCAATCATGGTGTTTATCTCTGCAAACCAGTAATACTGTGTATATTAGGGCTCTTGATATTTTACTACTAAATTCATCCAGAGTTCCATTGCTACACTTTTTTCAGCTGTGAAATGAGTTCATTGATCAGAAATTATTTTGTAAAGAGTATCTTGGCAGTGAATGTAGTGTTCCATAGATTCATGAATGATAGCTCTGGTCAAAGCTTCATGTCCAATTCCATATCCAAAATGCATGTCTTCTCCAGGGAGTACATGAGGAAACACGTACCATACTTTCCAGTCTTTGCAGTTATCATAACCACTTTTCCCTCATTTTCTTTTCTCTTCCCTGACACCTTTCCCACAATGAAGTTTTTGTCTGAGGCTCAGAATCAACCTCAGGGCAATACTACCAGCCCACCCCCCCATCCAAATTGAAAGTCATTATACATTTTAAAATTATTTTATGCTTACATTATATTTTCAAATTATAATAATAATAATATTTTATCTTCATGATATTAAAAATATTTTATTTTTAAAATGTAAATAAATGTAATAAGCCCTAATATTGTGTATCACATGAAATGCTTATTATTAACAAGAACAACAATACTTTGATTATATGTTGAATGAAAAATAGCCCCCAAAATATCAAAATACAGATCAAATTTATATTTTATATTGTGCAATCAGCAATTGAAGATCAGATTTATTAATCAGCTATTGTATGCCATTCCAGCTATAAGGATCTAGGATTCAAAGATACCCGTGTTTTCTAGGGGCTCAGTCTATGCTGGAAGTCAGGCAAAGGGATTAAAATTCATCAATATATTATTATGAGTACATTGTAGGTGTTCTTAGTGACATTAACAAGAGATTTGTAGCTGTAGTGTGGTGAATCCTGACCTTAATCCATGAATGTAAAACATTAGCAAAAACAGAAGTTGAACAGTGTTTAAAAAGACAGAATAGTATTGTTCAGTGGACTTACTAAAAATTCATTCTTACCTCTCTCATGTAATCTTTTTTTCCTTTCTTATACCATTAAGCATCCACAAAAAAAAAACAAGTTTATTTCATAATATTTTATGTAGGATACATCTTAGTGAAGCTCTATTTTGAATCTTAGACTGTGTTATTGACTGAGAAGAATGCATATATAAGAAAAAAGTTACATTTTTAGAATTTACAGCTGAGAATAAACAGAAAACATATCTGGAATATCTGCCTGGCCTGGGAAAATACATAAATAAAAACTAGAGAACCGATGCTAATGTCAATATTATGGAGAGCAAATTGAAATTATACCACACATTATAAAAGTTGACTTAATCCTAATCTGCTGAGCTGAAATTCATGTTTTCATTTTTCTATGGAAATATAGTAATTTAAATTTTAATTTTAATTTTGAGTACTGAGTGGAAAATATGCCTATCATGTCAGTCTTCAAAAACAATTTGATTAATGTTTCAGTTGCTAAGTATTTTTATCATGTTTATAGAACCTTTAGAGGGATTCTTTCACTGTTTAAGACTTTCAAAATCATTCAATCATTTATGATGAATGTTCTTTCCATTCTGGCCTCTCTAGTGTCCTAAGGGATTGATACCAGTCCCTTAATGTTAAGATGCTACTTACTGGCTTACAAAATCCAATAAACAGTATTTATTTATCAGGGATCTATCAAATTTTTTAAAATTTTATTTGTGTCATGATTTTCATTATTGAGATTCAAATGCTTGAGTAAATAGATAAACATGTTCTGCGCCTTTTCTTCTCATCAGACTTCTCTTAATTCTTTTGGAAGAAAAAGAAAGAAGTAAATTGAAACACCTTTTATTTGTTAACACAATGATATAAAGCCAGTATGTAATCTACAGTATACTAGTTTTCAGTTTTAGGGAGTATAGTTAATTTATTTAACCTTCAGTTTTTTCATCCATAAAATGATAAAAGCAAAGGGTAATTTATACATTACTGTATTACGTGAGTATGCTTTGCATACTGCCTGGCAAATAGTAGTAACCATCCAGTTAATGTCAGCTTTTTAATTTATTACTATTATTATGATGATTAATAATTTTGGTTTATTTCCTCTTGGTTTATTTCTCTATTATGGGTACTTCGTTGGTAGTTTAGAGTAAAATATGCTCAACTACCTAGGGTTTAAAATAAAACAGAAAGAATAAATGATCTATAAAGTATAGTAATGAAGAAAGAGCATGAACATGGAATTATATATATATCACATTGTCTTTGTTTCTGCTGGGGGAGTAGCAATCATATGCCCGCTGATAAGGTAGAATTACTGCCAACTAAATTATAGTTGGCAAAGAGTGGCAGTTGTATTCATTCACATCAGAGGGATGATGTCAAGTGTCAGTGAAAGAAATATTCCTATGGTGGTTTATAATCCCAAGACTTCTTTTTCTTAACTGTAAATTTCATTTCTGCCTATCTCTCACTTCTCTTAATTTAACTTGGCAATTCTTTTTATATCTATATATGAATGTATAAATTTATATATATTAGTCTTCCAAATTAAAGTTTC
The DNA here is from genome assembly GCA_037038555.1 of Rhynchonycteris naso. Lineage (NCBI taxonomy): Eukaryota > Metazoa > Chordata > Mammalia > Chiroptera > Emballonuridae > Rhynchonycteris > Rhynchonycteris naso. The sequence goes on from CM072995.1 coordinate 302,148,543, forward strand.
TTTCTCTTAGAAATGGTACCACTATGAAGAGAGAAAAGTATTAATTTTAATTGTTATTAAAATACGGTAGTAGTTGGTTAATATAGCAACTGCCCCAAATAAATTTAACTCTTAAGTCACTGCCACAAGCATTTATTTTATAAATCTACTTTAATAAAGACATCACCAAGAAGACTAGAAAAATATGCATTGCTTTGTCTTAAAATGATTATTTCTCTTGAAAAGTATTTAAGTGTTTTAAATTACAGGAAAGTTTTTTTTTCTCTTAAGTACATCTACTAAGGGCACCTTCTATAATGCCTTGCTCATAAAAGGGCCTCAATAAAATTGTGTTAATTACTTGACTGTTTTGATTTCTAAGTAGGAATTTTTTTTTCCATTTGTCTATATAATTCATTCCAAATGAATATCTTACCTTTTGTAGATGTTAGACTCATCAATGTAAGAACTAGGTATGTTTTTTAATATAAGTAAAATATAGAGTATCTAAATTAATACTGGAAATCAGGTGAGAAAATAGCTCAAAATCTGCCTCTCCATTTCTTAATCTCTCTTTTGGGTTTTCTTGACTTTAGTATCATATCATCACCAATCTGACTTCAAAGACATTACTACTTACTCTTTTCTATTTTGGACTTAGAATTTGAAAACATATATGTCTTTTAGTTTATCTCATTTAGCACAATTGAGATAGGTTGTAGATTATTTTTTAATTCAGTATAATACTAAGGAATAACCAAGGAAAAATAAATCTAAAACATGTTAGTAATGAACACAATTTTGCTTCAGAATGTGCAATTTGTTTAAAATTTACAATTATTTAGTATCTTGTGTTTGAAATACCATATCATGTTCTAGAATATTTATTTCATGAGCAAGGGCCAAGAAATTTACATACTCTTATCTAAATAAGACCCACTCACCCAGTTCAAGGATCCAATCTTAGAAGCACTCTTTTCCTCCTCTTGATTGTTTCCTGCAATGGCATTTGCTTTAAGAGTATGGCTGTACCTTTGAAAACAGTCATATATTGACAACTGTAGAATTTATATAGAGACTCATTTTCTCTCTAGTAATCTGATAAAGTACCATTTGAAATGAATGACCACCACTTTATGATGCTCTTCCCCTCCTTGTTTTAGTTACCTTCCAGATCCCTGCCATTCATTCTTTGAAGTTTCTACTACCAGTCTCTCTCTCCTTTCATTATAAATCTTGCCGTTGTTCTTTGCAAAGTTTATAATTCTTCCACTTTATATATACCTTACCTTGGTTGCCAGCTTCCATGATCACACTCTAGATTGCTATTTTCAAACTGCATGTTGTGACCTCTGGTGAGTCACAAAATTAATATTGTATATTATATTCAATATTTAAAAAAATAAATAGAATAGAATAGATCTAAGAGTTTCTAATGCACTAAGGTTAATACTGTTTTGTGAAACTTTAAAATATTAAATTTATTGGGTGATATTGGTTAATAAAATTATATATAGGCTTCAAGTATGCAATTCTATAGTATATCACCAATATATTGCATTGTGTGTTTACCACCCAAATTCAAATCTCATTTCATCACCATACATTTCATATATTTGTAAGTATGTTTAAGTAGTTTGTCTCAATGTAAAATATTGAATGCTCTAAAGTCTAAGTGCATTTTCAAGTTAAGACTTTAGCACACTTGATATTTCTTATTTAGGATCACACTAAAAACAAATTTTTAAAACTACTATAAGAAACTTTGTTTTTACCAAAATTTATACCACCATTAAAATCATGATGTAAGGAATAATACTTTCTGCCCACAAAATTATATCACTACAAATGACTCAGTTTATGCCAACAGAATCTTTATTACTGCAAATTTTAACTGCCCATTTCTCCATATATTCTCACATTCCTTCTTGGTTAGCTTAGATTTAATCATTAATTTCTATAATAACATATTTGTGTATACTTCCTACTATATTGACACACTTTCTCTCTTACTTCTGCACATCTAAAAAAATTCAAGTTTTGGAAAACCTAACTATTCACATAGTCTTTACCATGATCAAACAGCTTAAAGCATCTAAGGAAAATATAACCACGATACAAAACCAGTACCACTTTAGCTACAAGCACCAAGTAGGACTTCGCTATATACCTCTAGTCAATTCACTCTTCCACTCACTTGGGTATTTATGTCATATCTCTTTCATTGTCTTCAGCCTCTTATAATACTTCCTTACACTCAGGTTTCTTATTTCATAGAGGCAATAGAATTTCTTATTTTATTAGAAAATAGGTGCAGCAAGAATATAATTTCAAATTGCTTCGACCATAAGATATGTACCAATAAATCTACTTGTATTGGTATTCATATAATCTTTCTTTATTCTGTGAATGAAATTTTATGCCCCTAAGGTCAACCCTCCTCTAAACTGGATCCTTGCACCTTCAGTCTATAGAAGGATTTTGCTTTCATGATCTATCTCCTCTCCTTGTAAAGACATTTATTTTATCAGTGCTAGCTCATTCCTACCAGTTTATAAAAATATTTATTGACAAGACTTACTCTTATGGCCTTAAACCACAGAACATTTTCTTTTCAAAGTTACCAATAATTTCTATGGTGCCCAAAGTAGTCACTAACAGGCTTTAACGGAGGGGCAAGATGGCAATGGAGTAAGCGGACGTACCAAATTCCAACCCCCAGAAACAAAGTGAATTATAACTTGATTTTAAGAACCATCATCTGGATAAACCAATGTTAAACTAGACTGAGAGGACTCTTCAACAAGGGAACACTGAAGAAGCAACACTGAGACTGGTAGAAAAAGCAAAAACGAGGAAAAGGCTGCCCAGCTCCCCAGAGCAAAAGGCAGCCCAGAGAGACTCGTGTGATGGGAAGAGAGGCCAGTGGAAGGGTAGGGACCTGGGTCCCAAAAACAAAGCCCCAGCCTACAGCCCCAGAGCCTAGAAGAGGCGTATGGACAGTAGTTAGCTGTGAAACAGGTTAGGATACTGTTTGTGAGAAAGAGACAAAGCCCCTCCTGGCCAGAGGAACAGGCTGAGAGAAACCCACAGCTGAGCAAAAGTGCTCACCCTTTCCCTTGGTGCCCAGGCTTGTGGCCCGAGTGTGGTGCACGGTCCCAACCAAGGGAGAGGGGCGAATGCTGAAACTGGCTAAGTCTTATAGAGCCTGGCCCTATAAGAACATAGCCCCTCCCATGGAGGCGAGGCGAAGACCACAGCAGCAGCCGCAGGAGCCTGCACCGGAAACACCCACACCCAACTGTCCTAGACAGCGGCAGAGGGGGTGGCAGGCCAGCAGACAGACCACACCTAGGGAACACAGAGGACACACACATTGTCTCCAGTAGCCAAACCCTTCTTACACGCAAACAAAACAAGCAGGCAGAGGAATGCAACTCAAATGAATCAAGAGAAATCCCCAGAGAAGGACCTGAATGAATTAGATATAACCAAACTACCTGATGCAGAGTTTAAAATAATGGTAGTTAGGATGTTCAAAGAGCTTAGAGCAACAATGAATAGCCATTATGAACACCTAAATAAAGAGATAGCAAGTACAAAAAAGAAAATTGTAATAATAAAAAAGAATCAGACATAAATGACAAATACAGTATCAGAACTTAAGACCACAATGGAAGGAATTAAAAGCAGGATGGATGAAGCAGAGGATCGAATCAGCGAATCAGAGGACAAAATAAACAAAGGCACAAAAGCAGAGCAGAAAAAAGAAAAAAACTCATAAAATCAGAGGAAACTCTAAGAGAGCACTGTGACAACATGAAGAGAAATAACATCCGCATCATAGGGGTTCCTGAAGAAGAAGAGAAAGAACAAGGGATAGAAACTTTGTTCAACAAAATCATAGCTAAAAACTTCCCTAAATTAAGATTGAAAAATGTTTCACACGTTCAAGAAGCACAGAGAACTCCTTTAAAGAGAAACCCAAAGAAATCTACACTAAGACACATCATAGTTAAAATACCAAAGCTAAATGATAAAGAGAAAATTTTAAAGCTGCTAGAAAAAAAAAAGGCTATCACTAACAAAGGAGCCCCATAAGGATGACATCCGACTTCTCAAAAGAAAACCTTGAGGCCAGAAGGGAATGGTGAGATATTCTCAAAGTAATGCAGAAGAAGAACATACAACCAAGACTACTCTATCCAGCAAGGCTAATGGTTAAAGTTGAGGCAGAAATAAAGAGCTTCCCAGACAAAAAAAAAAAAAAAAAAAAACCCAAGGAATTCATTAAAACCAAACCAATTCTGTAAGAAATGCTAAGGGGCCTGTAGAAAACAGTTCAAAGAGAGAAAAGAATATAGCAAAAAAAGAATAAAGCTTTAAAGAATAAAATGGCAATAAATAACTACATATCAACAATAACCTTAAATGTAAATGCATTAAATGATCCAATCAAAAGACATAGGGTAGCTGCGTGGATAAAGAAACAGGACCCATACATATGCTGTCTACAAGAAACACACCTTAAAACAAAAGATGCACATAGACTGAGGGTAAAAGAATGAAAAAAAAATATTTCATACAAATGGAAATGAAAAAAAGCCAGAGTAGCAATACTTATATCTGACAAAATGGACTTTAAAACAAAGGCTGTAGTAAGAGATAAAGAAGGACACTACATAATGATAAAGGGAACAATTCAACAGGAAGATAACCATTATAAATATCTACGCACCAAACATAGGAGCCCCAACATACATAAAGCAGACTTTGATGGATATGAAGGGCGAGATTAACAGCAATACTATCATAGTAGGGAATTTCAATGGGTATTGAAATCACTGAATAGATCCTCAAGAAAGAAAATTAACAAAGAAACAGCAAACTTAAAAGATACATTAGATTAACTCGATTTAATAGATATCTTCAGAACATTTCACCCTAAAGCAGTAGAATATACATTCTTTTCAAGTGCTCATGGTACATTCTCTAGGATAGACCACATACATATTAGGACACAAAAGTGGTCTCAACAAATTTAAGAAGACTGAAATCATATCAAGCATTTTCTCTGATAACAATGGCATGAAACTAGAAATTAATCACAAAAGAAAAACTGAACAATACTTTCAAACACTTGGAAACTAAATAGCATGTTATTAAATAATAAATGGGTTAACAATGAGATCAAAGAAGAAATAAAAAGTTTTTAGAAACAAATGATAATGAGCATATATCAACTCAAATTTTATGGAACACAGCAAAAGCAGTACTGAGAAGGAAGTTCATTGCACTACGGGCATACCATAAGAAGCTAGAAAAAACTCAAATAAGCAACTTGACCCTGCATCTAAAAGAACTAGTAAAACAGCAGCAAATAAAGCCCAAGACTAGTAGAAGGAAGAAAATGATAAAGAACAGAGCAGAAATAAATGGCATAGAGGTAAGAAAAAAATACAGAGGATCAATGAAACCAGGAGCTGGTTCTTTGAAAAGGTAAACAAGATTGATGAACCTTTAACTAGACTCACCAAGAAAAAAAGAGAGAGGACTCAAATAAATAAAATTAGAAAGGACAGTGGAGAAATAACAACTGACACAACAGAAATACAAAGTATTATAAGAAAATACTATGAAGAACTCTATGCCAAAAAATTAGGCGACCTAGGTGAAATAGACATATTTCATGGATTATATAATCTTCCAAAAATCAATCTGAAAGAATCAGAACACCTAGACAGAGCAATTACAATAAATAAGATTGAAACAGTTATCAAAAAACTCCCAACAAAGAAAAGTCCTGGGCCTGATGGCTTCACAAGTGAATTCCACCAAAAACTTAAAAAAGAACTAACTCCTGTCCTCCTCAAGCTATTTCAAAAAATTTAAGAGGAAGGAAGACATCCAAACTTCTTTTATGAGTCGAGCATAGTTCTGATTCTGAAACCATGCAAAGACAACACAAAAAAAGAAAATTATAGGCCAATATCCCTGATGAACTTAGATGCTAAAATTCACAACAAAATATTAGCCAACCGGATCCAGCAATGTATGAAAAAAATCATACAGCATGATCAAGTGAGATTGTTTCTGGAGAGGCAAGGCTGGTTCAATATTTGCAAATCAATCATTTGATTCATCACATAAACAAAAGGAAGGATAAAAATCACATGATAATTTCAATAGATGCAGAAAAAGCATTTGATAAAATCCAGCACCCATTCATGATCAACTCTCAGTAAAGTGGAAATACAAGGAACATTCCTTAACATGATAAAGGCCATTTATGACAAACCCACAGCCAACATCATACTAAATGGGCAAAAATTAAAAGCAATCCCCTTAAGATCAGGAACCAGGCAGGGGTGCCCCCTTTCACCACTCTTATTCAACATAGTTTTGGAAGTCTTAGCCACAGCAATCAGACAAGAAGAAGAAATAAAAGACATCCAAATTGGAAAAGAAGAAGTAAAACTGTCATTATTTGCAGATGATATGATATTGTAAACCCTAAAGTCTCCGTCAAAAAACTACTGGACCTGTTAAATGAATTCAGCAAGGTGGCAGGATATAAAATTAATACTCAAAAATCAGAGCCATTTTTATATACCAACAATGAACTGTCAGCAAAAGAAATTAAGGAAACAAACTCTTTCACTATTGCAACAAAAAAAATAAAGCACCTAGGAGTAAATTTAACCAAGGAGGTTAAGGACTTGTACTCGGAAAATTATAAAACATTGAGAAAAGAAATCAAGGCAGATACAAACAAGTGGAAGCATATACTGTGCTCATGGCTAGGAAGAATAAACATCATTAAAATGTCTATATTACCCAAAGCAATTTATAAATTCAATGCAATACCAATTAAAATACCAATGACATGCTTCAAAGATATAGAACACATATTCAAAAAATTTATATGGGACCAAAAAAGAACACGAATACAATTTCACTCATATGTGGAATATAAAAATGAAAGCAACAAACAAACAAGCAGTAAAAACAAACAAAAACTCATAAACACAGACAACAGCATTGTGATTATCAGAGGGAAGGGTGTTAGGGGATAATAGAGGATAAAATGGGTCAAATATATAGTGAAGAAAAATATTTGATGTTGGGTGGTGAGTACAAATGATTTATCATAGAACTATACACTTGAAACCTATATATTATTAGCCATTGTCACTCCAATAAGTTTAAATAGAAAACTAATATAACATATTTTGCAATTATTCTCAATCTCTGAATGTTAATAGGTCCCATAAATTAGACCTCTTTTCAATCATTCTTCTGGTAATTTGATCTAGTCTTCTTGTTTTTCAATAGAAATGTATTATCTCATAGTTTTAAAAGCTAGAAATCTGAGATCAAGGTGTTGGTGGAACTGTGTTTTCTCTGAAGGCACTAAGGAAGGGTTATGTTTATAGATAACATCATATGATGGTACCTGAAATATTATTTTTAGTGCTAACTTTCCCATTGATTCAGTACTTTTACTGACTAGTCCTACTGGAAATGCATTAAGCACTTGAAATGTAACACAGATGAAATTGAAAATTTGATGTCTCATTCATGAATTTGGTCTCATCTCAATGTTCATGTTCCCAGTAAAATCACAGACATTCATTTCTGAAAGTCCTCAGGGAAAAACCATCCTTAGTCATTGCCAGACATGCTTCGAGTAGCAAAATGTTTGTGTTGCCTGACTGTTCATATTCCTAGCTAAGGTTAAACAAGGCAACACTCTGCCTTCTTATTTTACCTCTTATACTGTAAATATCCTCTTGTGATCCATTTGCTTTTGTATTTTCTGCTTTTTGTGTTTTTTGTTGGTGATTTCACTGTTTAAAATGGTCCAAGCATAGTGCTAAAGTGCTGTCTAAAATTTCTAAATGCAAGAGGGCTATGATGTGACTTATGAAGATGATATGTGTGTTATATAAACTTTGTTCAGGAATGCATTATACTAATGCTGGCTGTGTGTTCAATATTATTGAACCAACAATATATATTAAATAAAATGTTTTTAAACAGAAACACACATAAAACAGGGTTTTATATTGATCAGTTGATAAAAATGTGGCCAACAGCTAACAAGAACCTAACCTTGTATTTCCCTTAGGAGAAATGATTCAGTATGCTTTAATTTAGTGTTCTTGGAGACTTTATAAAATATAAATACTATGAATAATGAAACTTTTATAGTGTTATAAAAATTAAATATAATTTTTAAAATGCAATAAGTAAAATTCAAAAGAGAAGTTAAGCAAATGAACCTAATATGTTTCCATTTGGTAGCATAGCCACACATAGAGAAATAGACATGTAATTTTTAAACTCACTTATTTGACTGTATAGTCCTTAAGGACAAAGAGAAGAGCAACAACACTGAAATTGCTTCCGGTACTTTAATTTGGCATAGTATTTGTACTCTTACTCTGAGACTATTGTGTGTGTGCACACATGGGCATGCAGGTACACATTCTCACATGCTGTGGGAGAGAACAAGTAATTATAATAATATTATTAACAATCAAGTCTTTAGAGTGGTTAAAGGACATTCTGTGAAAAATCAATGTTAGGTAAAAACTCTGTAGCCTTGACTTTTTTTTTTTTAATTTCTTTTTATTTTATTCATTTTAGAGAGAGAGAAAGAGAGGAAAGAGGGGAGGAGCTGGAAGCATCAACTCCCATATGTGCCTTGACCAGACCAGTGCAGAGTTTTGAACTGGCGACCTCAGTGTTCCCAGGTCAACACTTTTATCCACTGCGCCACCACAGGTCAGGCTGTAGCCTTGACTTTGAAAAGAAATATCAGTAGACCCTCATGGTGTATTTTATCTTTTAAAAAAAATTGCATTTTTTTTTTTTTGCTCAAAATGATGAACAATCCAGTGGGAATGATATTTCCAGATTCTAGATTATGCTCTTCAACTATTAGTAATATATATGTGAAGAAATGTCTTGCTCCAAGTCTGCAATTAGAAGTATGCCTTGTAAGTCTGGATTTATTTTTTCATGCTAGAAAAAAAGGAAGCAATTTGGGTTTTGTGTAAAAAGATTCAAAAACCATAATGAAGAAACTCACTGCTTAAAGGCAGCACAATTTGAGCATCAAATGTTTTTTTTTTTTACATTTGCAAGTGTCCTATTGAATATATCTCCATCTTTCCCTACTTCTGTGTTCCCCCCTTGATATCCCCTAGATCCCTCCCCAAAACACCCTCCCCTCTTCCCCCCAGAATTTACTGACCTGCTCTCTTTGTCTCTGTGTTATGTATACATAATTTCACTAATCCCTTTCCCCTCTCTGATCCCATCCTCTCTTCCCCTTTCCCTCTGGTCCCTTTACCGTTTGACCCAGCTATCCCACTTTTAGGAATATATCCTAAGAATACCAAATCACTGATTCCAAAGAAGACATGCACCCCCATGTTTATTGCAGCATTGTTTACAATAGCCAAGATCTGGAAACAGCCCAATGCCCATCAATGGATGAGTGGATTAAAAAGCTGTAGTACATACGTATACACAATGGTATACTACGCAACCATGAAATAGAAGGAAATTTTACCTTTTGCGACAACATGTATGGACCTGGAGACTATTGTGCTAAGTGAAATAAGCCAGGCAGAGAATTAAAAATATCATATGACCCCATTCATATGAGGAATCTAATGAACAATGTGAACTAAGGAATCGAATAGAGCATCAAATGGATTTAAATCTGTAAGGTCATAGTGATTCAAACTAGCAAATGAACAAACATAAACCTAATTCGTTACCTTTACAGGGCACTTAACAATCAATAAAATAAAAGATTTAAATATTTATTTGTACATTTGTGTAACCAAAACTTGCTGACAGGAAGGATCTTTTTATATAACTATTCTAACCAAAAGTGAAGAAATGTTTGAAATTTCAGATTAATGGTTCTAGTATATATATTTAGTGACTAATACTATTACCAAAAGAGAGAGAACAAAGCATTAATATCTTTTGATAGTGATAAGTCATACCATATAAGAAGCAAAAACTCAATCTCTATCTATCAATTTTAAGGATATATAGAAAATGACCTATAATTTGTAAAAGAAGAAAAGATGAGAGACAAAGAAAGTTATAAGCTTAGATCAAAAGGATTTAAGAGACATAAATTGTATATATTTCATTGGATCCTTTTTCAAACAAACATAAAGTAAAAACAAATTTTAAGTTATTCAGGCAAATGTTATTCTGCTAATTTAGTGGTACTATTATTTTTACAATACTGTGGGTAAAAAGTTTAAGGACTCCTTACAATTTAGAAATACATGTTGCAGTATTGACAGATAATAGAGTTTGCATCAAAGTTATACATAGGGCATGTGTGGAAAACTTGACTGTGTGTTCAAGTCACAGAAGGTACATGATGAGTAAAACAGACTCATTATAGTGTTTTCAATATTTGCATATATTTAAAAATTAAAAACTAAACACAATATTTTGGTTTCATTTTTAAAATATCTTTTCTCTTCAAACACACATATACTCTGTTACATAATTCTTATCTACTTTACTTTCAAATTATCCAGAACCTCTCCATTTCTACCACTTTATCGTGTTACCAAACCAGACTTCTATTATCTCTTACCTGAACTACATGGTCTTTTGCTTTCTCTCCTGCCCATTGATAGTCCATTGTCAAAACAGAAATTAAAAGTTGTAAGGCAGGTTGGGCAGCCTTCTGTTCAAAACTCACTAGGGAAGTTTTATTCCATTTGAAATAAATTTTTACACATAGCCTTAAATGGTCTTCCCTGGACTATCGCTCCCATCTCATTTGTTATATTTTCACTCTCTTTATGTCAATCACATTCTGATCCTCAAGCATCTGCAGCACACACTCCAATCTTCAGACCTTGACCTTGCTCCTTACTCTGGAGCATTCTTCTTCTCACTGTTTGTTTGATGTGTCTCTTGTGTCATTGGGTTCTCAGTTTTAATGTCCCTCATCAAAGATGGCTGTCTGAATACCCAGCCTAAAATAATATACTACTTTGTACTTGCTAACCAGTTAATAAGCTTAGTTTTTGTATCACATATTGTTGTTACGTATTTATTTGTGAACAATATTTCTGTTTTGCTTATCATGGACTTTGGCATCTAGATTGTTATTTGACACATAGAGAATGCTCAACAAATATTTGTTGAATAAATGAATGAATGGATGGTTTTCAGTTGATTAACAGACCAATTAATAAAACCTTGCTTAAGTCACTACTATATATTTGGTGACATATCTAAAACATGTATCATCTCATTTAATGTGCATATAAACTCTGTATGTAGGCACTACAATCATCTTTTTTTTTTTATAAGAAAGAGAGGGGGAGAAAGAGAGGGACTGACAGATAGGAAGGGAGAGAGATGAGAAGCACCATCTAGTACATGTGTCACTTTTAGTTGTTCATTGATTGCTTTCTCATATGTGTCTTGACCAGGGGCTCAGGCTGAGCCAGTGACCCCTTGCTTAATCCAGCAATCTTTGGGCTTAAGCCAAAGACCACAGGGTCATGTCTGTGATCTCATGCTCAAGCTGGAGACCCTACACTCAAGCTGATGAGCCTGTGCTCAAGCCGGATGAGCCCATGCTCAAGCTGGCAACCTTGGGGTTTTGAACCTGGGTCATCAGCATCCCAGGCCAAGACTCTATCCACTGCACCACCATCTGGTCATGCTCATCTACTTTTTATAAATAAAAAAACTGAGGCCCATGGAGTTTAAAAATACCCCAAATTACATAGTAAAAAAAGAACAGTGTAGCACACATTCAAATCTATCCTTGTAATTCCAAAACATTTGTTCTTTTCTGCTATAGCATTCTACCACATAAAAAGCACATCAGCCATATGCAGACTTTCTGAAATAAATACATCAAGCTTCTGTTATTACAAATAGTAACACTGAGTCTTCTGATCAAATGGAACAAGTGAGTCTGGCTTTTACCCCCTTATATATTTGTCTGGTGATTCACTACCATTTGAAGAATTCTCTTTAAATCTGATCTCTTTGGAGGTTGTAAATCTCTGATCTGTCCTTTCTTTAAACTCACAGAAAAAAAAAATTACCTGATCCAAAGTAACGAAAGTACAGAAAAATCAATAATGGGAACGAATAGCTACTTTCAGATTATGTTTTCCAGCAAAAACAACAACAAAGAGGAAAATGACTTAGCTCAATAAGATGCCACTATTTTGAACTAACCTGATATTATAAATTTGCTTTCTGTGGAAAATTGCTCTGTCTGTTCCAGCATTAACTTGATGTGGAGATGAAGCCTATGTTCAAGTACACCTATCTCGGATTCTATAAGTTCTGTGGGAGCAAGAAATAAACATCTGGAGTCTAGGGCCCTGGACCTAGATCAATATTTTTGTGTTTTTAAGGGAATGATATTACAGAGCCTACTCTGCTATAGGGTATTATGAGAATACAATTAAATAAAGGGCCAGCCAACATAAAGCCCAATGAACTAGAAATGCCTGAGAATGAGGCAGAATATACAGTTGGAAAAAAAGGAGGAAGGCCTAATATTTACTAATAATTATATACTCTGACATGTTTCATATCATTTATTCTTCACACACCCTTTCAAATAGTCATGCTTAGCACTACTCGATATGCAAGAAACAATGAAAAGTATATGATTTCATCACACAACTAGGATTATTTTCAGTCTCCAAAATCTCTGCTACCTTTTATTCATTACAAATAATCTATGATTGTGGATGAACCTTTATGCTATACAATTGTAAGACTTAAAAATAAACAATTATATTCATTCTAAAGATTATGTTTTTACATTTGGAGTCCCCTGTAATCACATGCATGCTAAGACAGAATTACCTGAACTGCAAGTCATTGATGGGGGGAAATCCCCACAAAAGATAAAGGGGAGATGGAGCAGGATGGGGTATCCTGTCTACATAAAGCACTCCAGGCCTGACCCTTGTGAAAGGAGAGAGGAAAAGGAGGAAGACTGACTGGCTAAGAAGAGCCCCTGACTGCAGTTCAGAATGAGAGAGTCTCAGCCAGGCCTTTAAGTCCCTGAAAAAAGAGTTCATGTCAGAGAAATCCTGCTTCAGGCAGGAAGAGACTTGTAATGATCCCCTCACCATGTTCAGAGGTGTAGGAGCAGTGAGGAACATGACAAGGGGGGAGGGATGGAAGAGTATTCACACTAGAGGCAGTACTGTGAACTCTGGGCAGGTCCAAACGTGCAGCAGCTACAGACTGTCAGCTAGATCTGCTTCTAATAGTAGGTTCTCTCTAAGAAAATCTGAGCAGCACACTTCAGGGGTCAACTTAAGTCTCAATAAACATAATAGATAAGTTCCAAATAATAATGGGGCCCTGGCCAGTGGCTCAGTGGATAGATCATTGGGCTGGTGTACAGATGTCCCAGGTTTGATAACAGGTCAGGGCAAACAGGAGAAGCAACCATCTGCTTCTCCCCACCCCACCCCCCTTCTTCTTTCCCTCTTCATCTCCCACGGCCAGTGGCTTGATTGGTTTGAGCGTGGCCCCAGCTGCTGAGAATAGCTCTGTTGAAGCATATCAGCTTTAGGCACTAAAATTGCTCAGAACTTGAGCATCATACCCAGATGGGGTTGCTGGGTAAATCCTGATTGGGGGGTATGCGGGAGACTGCCTCACTATCTCCCTCCTCTCACCTAAATCACTGGGGATCAAAATTTTTGTTGTATCCACAAAAACACTTGTTCTTACCTAATTCGAGTGTGCTGATCTCAAATGTGATATTAGTTTTTCTTTGTAAGCTACAGGTTCTTTGCAATTCAAGGTTTTAGGTTTTTATCTTATTGTAAAATTTTCAACATTCAGTTTAACATAATGAAGTAGAATGTCTTCTTGGGCATCATCTTTGTGAAAATATAATAATTTATATAATGGGGTTATATACTAATACACGAAAAGATACGAATGCATCAGAATTTGTCTACAATTTCAAAATAGAACATATTAAAACACTTAATTTAATTGTAAAATTTGCACAAAATTTATTTAAAATCTATTTAGGCAAAAATTTGTGTTTGTAACTCTTGCGTTTGTGTACTTGTTGAGGAAAATCTTGTCTGATGCTCCAGCAGTAGTCTGCTCATCACTAACAGCTCCAAGATTTTCAGGAAACTTATCAAAGTGACTTTCAGGAAGTGAATCTTAACTCTCAAGTTACATCCAATGTCACAAAAAGCCAAAGCATCCTTTGAACCAGAAGTTCATCGTTTTCTGCTTTTTTGTTGCCAAGGAAGTTCTTTGTCACTGCCACAAAGGATTACCAGGCTGTGTTCTCCTCCTTATTCATCTTCCTGGCAAATTCTTTGTCACGTACGAGGGTTCAAATTTAAGGTCCATTGAATACACCTGCTTTTATCTCCTCAAAAGACAAGGCCAGGAAAGCAGAAAGAATATCTTGAAAGCATTCACTTTCTCTATTCAAAGCCTGAACAAACTGCTTCATTAAGCCAAGTTTAATGTGACGTGGGGGGAAAATGATCCTGTCTCGATTAACTACAGGTTCATTCACAGTATTTTTTATCCCTACATCCAGAGTTTCACGTTTTAGCCATTCCTTCTGTGTCCAATGTTTCTCCCGCATTCACCTGTCCCACAAACACAGAAAGAAAGGATACTTTGTGAAACCTCTCTGTTGTCCTAGCAGGAAATTTAGCATTTTAAGATCCACACAAATGATCCAGTTACGCCCCTCATACTTCAGAAAGTCGAGGACAATTTTTATGTCATTATAATCTTTTCACAGATGAGTTGAATAACCAATTGGAATCGCTGCACAAATGTTACTGTTGTGTAGAAGAATACATTTCAGACTCCGATTAGAGCTGTCAAGAAATAGCTGCCATTCTGTTGAACTGTAAATGGTAACACCTAGCTGGCTGAGAAGATTACTGATATCATGACAGTAAACAAAGTATTTGTCTTCAGAAAAAAAGTCCACAAAAATTTGTTCATGCTTCCTGAAATGGGATACTTTAGCTGACTGGTAAAGTACATTCTTTTCTTGAAGCCTGGAGGCTAATACTCAGCTGCTTTCTTTGATAGGCCCAAATCTCTTACTAAGTCATTCAATTCATGTTGGCTAAACTGCTGAGGGGTTAATGACTGCTTGGCATCAGAAGAAGACCCTTCAGATTTATAACCATTTCTTCATGCATCTTATCAAAATACACTTGGTCACCATGTTAACTTTCTTCATCCTTAGAAGAAATAAAATCATTGAAAACTGGAACCGGGAGTATCTCAGAGTGTGGGATAGGTCGTATTGCTGAAGGTATATTAGGATATGTGATCATATGCCATTTTTTCTTGCCAATGCAGTTTGTATGGACCAAACAGAAGTAACAGTCAATGCTGTGGTCCTTAGGTTCACACCAAACCATGGGAATACCAAAAGGCATTCCTTTGCATTTTCCTTTTGTCCAGTCACGAAGCATTTCCTCACAATTATGACAAACAATACTAGGAGCCCAATTCTTGTCTTGATCACAAAGGGGAACTTGAAAATGGACAATATATGCACATGTCACAAATGATGAAATATTGCGCCTTTGACGTTGAAGTGTGTAACAGCCACATATATAACAGAAGATGTCATGACTATTCTTACATTTACACCTACTCAAAGAAGCCATGATTAAATCTTAAAGCAAAATAAGCGAGTGTTTATATCAGATAATAATTTTTTACATTTAAAAACAACAATTATGTAAAAGTGATGTTTGTAAAACATTAATTGCCTGTGGTATTCAATCCAAGAGTCGTTGCCCTTTAACTCCAGTTTAAAAACCAATGCATGCCATTAACTATAACAAAGAAATTAAAATTGCATAAAAACTAGAGCATGCACCAAAATACATATTTCAAATTTGGAATCATCGATGCAGACATATATAAAAAAGTTCTAAAACCTCATGCAACAGAAGATTAAAAATAAAACTTGTTCCCCAGTCTAATAATAGTAGTAGTAATAATAATTATAATAATACCTTATGTAGAATTTTGTCTTCTGTTTATTGTTCTCCATGCTCTAGATGATTTTGTTCATAGTCATGATTTTAAGTGTGATGTGTAGCTAGGCAAGACCACAGAAGAGAGGCTAGGTTACAGGTATTGCAAGAATGACTAATCAAACCATGTTTAAACTTGCTTTCAGTTATATTTTACTATCTGATAATCATACAAAGCATATAAATAATGTGTAAAAAACCAAGGAATAAAAAAATAGAGCAGCTTTCTCATTTTTACTCTTCTTTAGATATAAACAGAGTGTTGACGAAGTTTAATAGTTTTAACCACTTATGTGATCAGAAGAGACCCAGGAACTGTGTGCTTGCTGCTCATGGGTTATTACAGTAGGGTAGTGGTGTGTTAACACACCTATCAGGAAATTGTTTCTCTTCTACACTCACCTGCTCCTGCCCTCTACTACTTACTGCTTGATTAGGCTTTCAGATGATTTCTGAAAACAAATGACATCACATTTGTTTTTCTAGGTCTATCTTATTAGTGCAGACTTCTAAACTATTTATATATAGGATATTTTCTTATATCCAGGATTTTCATATAAAACTTAACTCATCACCTTCCCTCATAATTTTTTTCCCTGTATTATCAAGCTCATTGGCACCATTATCGATACAGTTAAGTAAGATGTATACATTATTTTTAGATTTTTCTAAACTGATATAATAACTTCACCAGAATAGCAGAAGAATGCTGAGATTATAATGAAGTAATAAGGCATTTGAGTTTTTCTTTATATTCTTGTGTTCTTCATGGAGAACTGCATGTTGCCCGATAATAATTATATGGGTGAATAGTCAGTATCTTTTAAAAAAAATCTACAAATACTATATGTCACATTAACCACAACTGTCTTAGAGAGTGAATGTTGCTAATTTTTCATAGTGTTTAGACCTCAGACATGCTGTTACCTTTGAGGGAGGCATTACTTAAACAAAGACTCGAAAATCACCTGAAAGGACTTATTGAAGGAGACTTCGCTCTGAGTATGAGACATAAACACATGTAACATACTCTTTCCAGTCCTAAGAGGATTGAGGTATTTAAATTATCTGAAAAAAAAATAATATTTACAAAAAAAATAAAATTCAGAATAAGGGTAATAACTCAGAAAAGTGTAGAATGTTGGTTGAGAAAATCTTTAGCCTGATCAGGCAGTGGCGCAGTGGATAGAGCGTTGGACTGGGATGTGGAGGACCCAGGTTTGAGGCCCCGAGGTTGCCAGCTTGAGCACAGGCTCATCTGGCTTGAGCAAAAAGCTCACCAGTTTGGACCCAAGGTCGCTGGCTCGAGCAAGGGGTTACTCGATCTCCTGAAGGCCCACGGTCAAGGCACATATAAGAAAGCAATCAATGAACAACTAAAGTGTTGAAACGAGAAACTGATGATTGATGCTTCTCATCTCTCTTCTTTCCTGTTTGTCTGTCCCTATCTATCCCTCTCTCTGACTCTCTCTCTGTCCCTGTAAAAAAAAAAAAAAATCTTTAAAGGACACAATTTTTCTTGACTTTCAGGTCTGTAGTATCAACTAAAAAGTTTTCCCACCTAGTTTCTTTAGTAAAACAAAGGTAGTATTATCTCTTCTAATCTCAACTAAGTTCTATTTGGTTTATAAATAATAAATAATAGAGCACATAGCATGCTAAATTTATTTTTAAGAGTACAGTATAGCCTCCACAGTAAGCTAATAACTATATTGATGATTAATTAACTTAAAGCCTCTTTTAAATTGCTAATTAAGTAATATGTGAGTTATCTGAGAAATCTGTCACAATTTTTAATATATAACTAATATTTTAAAAAGCACACTCATTAACCACTTTATTTTTTACTTGACTTGCAAATAAACAATAATGAATAACTTGATTTCATTACTTATGCAAACTGTCCTAATTTCTTAAAATTTCAGACTCTTCAATAAATGCCAGTGCATATATTTATTATTCTCATGGCACTAATATTTAAGGTATCCCATAAATAATGCACTTATTTATACTCTTGCAATCTTCCTTCTGCTAAGATTTATTGACCTCCTAATACAGTATGTGCTGAATGCACTAATAAGCACAGAGAAATAAATTTGAGGATATAGTCACTATCCTCAAGGAGTCAAGAATAGATAGATGTGCAAGTAGGTCTATAGTAGTCATAATGATAGTTACATGTGGGTTACGCTGTGCTGAAGTATTTTCATGTCCTTCTTTCATTTGAGATTATAACAATACTATAAGGCATACTGGTTTGTCTACAGTAATTAAAAATTGCAGATGCTCTATAATAGTGTTGCAATCTTTATCATCTGCAGTGAGTGCTGTATAAAAATTATAAGAGAGCACAACAAAGGGGCTTGTAGCAGATTCTGTGCTTACCACTTTGTGGGTATGTCATTCTTTATGGAAAAGATAAAGAGTTTAGAATATTTAACAACTTGAATTTTCTCCCCTACCATACATGTACATGTGGTTTGGTACATGATTTGTTCTAACCAGTCATATATACTTGCACAAGCCTGCACATAATTATTAGGGAGAGTGGCAAGGGGAAGAAAATTTCTGTTTTGATGACGTACATCAGCAGATGTTCTGTAGTTCTAGTGCAGACAGCCTTTCAGTGAAGACTTGGGCTCTCTAATTTGGCAGCCACCTGGTTAAGGCAGCAGTCCCTTGTCCTGAAGCCAGTGGCCACAGGAGCTGTTTCTTGGTGGAGGCAGCAACTCCTTTGACCTTGTTCTGTGTTATGGATTTGAACATTTTTCCTGAAAGTTTGTCTGAGAGTTCTTTTACTTATCCTTCTTGAAAATACTGTGAGCCCTTTCTAAAAGCACTGTGAGCTGTTGATAACATTTAATAAATTCTTTGTACTTCAACTATTTATAATGTTTCTAGTGTTTGTGTCTAAAGATTCTGACTAATGTGAAGCACTTGCACTCCATCCAGCATGATGACAAGGGAATGGGAATAAAAAAGGGAACCTGGAAAAAGTGACTTCTTGAAGGTTGAATCCAAGAAAAGAAGTCGTCTGTGTGGTACCGGTGTGTAAGACATTCACATGTCACATCGAGGGAACTACAAGTGTGGAATATTCACTACTGACAAAGGCTTACCTGGAAGTTTTGTTTTTGACACAAAATTCCTGCAGAAAAGATATGCAAAGCATTTACAGAATTTAATTAAAAGGTTTCTCAGTTGTACGGACATCAAAAGACGCAACAATAGAATCTGATCAATGTAATTGTAGCTTGTTACTTTATATAATTAAGGAACATGTCTGTTTGACATAATCATATCTAAAAAATGTAATTTCAGCTCAAAAAATTATTTTCTGTCATTAATTCCCATTATACACCATATGAATTACCAATAAAATCAATGGTTTTCCCAATAGATGGCCTTTTTCTTCGTCAAAACTCTTAGACACTTATTCAAGTTTATCAAATTCTGTTTTCTCTCTTTTAAGTATGACTCACCGCTGAATTTTGCTGTCAGAGTCTAAAAGTTAACTTCTTTACTTAAATACCTTTCTTCATCTTATGTCTTATAAAACCAACAAATGAAATTCCCTAATAGTACCTACTCTTTTTCACATTGTGAAAATGTAGATTAAAGGATTGAGCAATTTGCTTGGTTCATGGAGTTAGAATCAGAGTGGTCTGCCATACTCCAGCTCCATTACATAAACTACTAAGTCACACTGTCACATTAACACCCAGGAAGAAATTATCCGAAGACAGTTGAAGACCCTATAAAGAAGATATATTTTGAATGTATAGATTAGTAGCTAATCTGAATCAAACTAATTCTATGAAAATATACTCGGCCAAGTATATGTTATTTCTAAAATAAGATATGTTGGACAGGCCCAAGAAAATCAACAAATATAAATACATAAAGCTTTGCATGGATTTTCTTATTAAAAATAACTTTATGAATATAATAGGCGGGAGTGCCAAAGGGAAGGAAATAAATTATTAGAGAGAGAAAAAATAGTTAAGAATAACAGAACTTTTATGTCTGATAATAACATTTTAAATATGTTTGAAAATATGGAATGGTTGCTTTTTATTCATCGTTTTTGTTCAATTCCAAAGTATTTTTTACAATTTTAAGTAACTGGTCATTATCTCAAATGTAAAAATTGATTCATTTTATGATTAAAAGTAAAGGTAATTATGTACTTTAATGAAGTTCCTGGAATAACTTTTAATATCTACTTTTTTCATTTTTTTTTTATTGATTTTAATTTATTATGTTGACATAGATTCCAGTGTTGCCCCGAATGCATCTCTCCTCCCACGAACTCCCCTCAACACCTTCCTTCCCCCCTTCCCCGAAGCACCCTCCCCCCTTCCCTTCAGGTTTATACCATCCTATCATCCCCTTTCCCTCTGTCCTCTTTTCCTCTGGCCCCTTTGATCCCGCCTCTGTCTCAATTCAGTTCCTCAGTTCACATTGTTCATTGGATTCCTCAAATGAGTGAGGTCATGTGATACTTTTCTTTTTCTGCCTGGCTTATTTCATTTAACATAATAGTTTCCTGGTCCATCCATGTTGTCGCAAAAGGTAAGATTTCCTTCTCTTTCATGGCCCCATAGTATTCCATAGTATATATGTACCACTGCTTTTTAATCCACTCGTCCACTGACGGACACTTGGGCTGTTTCCAGATCTTTGCTATTGTGAACAATGCTGCCATAAACATGGTGGTGCATTTCTCCTTTTCAAACAGTGCTATGGTGTTCTTGGGGTATATTCCTATAAGTGGGAAAGCTGGGTCAAAAGGCAGTTTGACTTTCAATGTTTTGAGAAATCTCCATATTGTTTTTCACAGTGGCTGCACCAGTCTGCATTCCAACCAGCAGTGCAGGAGGGTTCCCTTTTCTCCACATCCTCGCCAGCACTTATTCTGTGTTGTTTTGTTGATGAACACCATTCTGACTGGTATCTCATTGTGATTTTAATTTGCATTTCTCTAATGATTGGTGATGTTCAGCATTTTTTCATATGCCTATTGGCCATCTGTATGTCCTCTTTGGAGAAGTATCTATTCATTTCTTTTGCCCATTTTTTGATTGGATTCATTATCTTTCTGGTGTTGAGTTTTACAAGTTCTTTATAAATTTTGGTTATTAACCCTTATCAGACATATTGTTGAATATGTTCTCCCATTGTGTAGTTTGTCTTTTTATTCTGTTCTTATTGTCTTTAGCTGTGCAAAAGCTTTTTAGTTTGATATAGTCGCTTTTGTTTAACCTGTCTTTTATTTCCCTTGCCCATGGAGATAAATCAGCAAATATATTGCTGCAAGAGATTTCAGAGAGCTTACTGCCTATGTCTTCTTCTAAGATGCTTATGGTTTCATGGCTTACATTTAAGTCTTTTATCCATTTTGAGCTTGTTTTTGTGAATGGTGTAAGTTGATGGTCTAGTTTTATTTTTTTGCAGGTAGATGTCCAATTTTCCCAATACCATTTGTTAAAGAGGCTGTCTATACTCCATTGTATGCTCTTTCCTCCTTTGTCAAATATCAGTTGTCCATAAAGGTGTGGGTTTATTTCTGGGTTCTCTTTTCTGTTCCATTGATATATATGTCTGTTCTTATGCCAGTACCAAACTGTTTTGAGTACGATGGCCTTGTAGTATAACTTGTTATCAGGAAGTGTGATACTTCCTACTTTATTCTTCCTTTTCAAGATTGCTAAGGCTATTCGTGTTCTTTTTTGGTTCCATATTAATTTTTGAAATATGTGTTCTATATCTTTGAAGTATATCTTTGGTATTTTAATTGGTATTGCATTGAATTTATAAATTACTTTAGGTAATATAGACATTTTAATGATGTTTATTCTTCCTAACTATGAGTATGGTATATGCTTCCACTTGTTTGTATCTTTCTTGATTTCTTTTTTCAGTGCTTTATAATTTTTTGAGTACAAATCTTTAATCTCCTTGGTTAAATTTACTTCTAGATATTTTATTTTTTGTTTGCAATAGTGAAGGAGATTGTTTCCATAATTTTTCTTTCTGATAGATCATTGTTGGTGTATAAAAATTCCTCTGGTTTCTGAGTATTAATTTTTTATCGTGCCACCTTGCTAAATTCATTTATCAGGTCCAGTAGTTTTATTACTGAGACTTTAGGGTTTTTTTATATACAATATCGCATCATCCTGAAATAATAATAGTCTTACTTCTTTTCCAATATGGATGCCTTTTATTTCTCCATCTTTTCTGATTGCTGTGTCTAGGATTTCCAGCACTATGTTGAATAAGAGTGGTGAAAGGGGCACCCCTGCCTTGTTCCTAATCTTAAGGGGATTGCTTTTAATTTTTGCCCATTGAGTATGATATTTGCTGTGGGTTTGTCATAGATGGCGTTTATCATGTTGAGATATGTTTCCTGTACTCCCACTTTGCTGAGAGTTTTGATTATGAATGGGTGCTAGATTTTATCAACTGCTATTTCTGCATCTATTAAAATTATCATGTGATTGTTCTCCTTTCTCTTGTTTATGTGATGAATAACATTGATTGATTTACAAATGTTGTACCAGCCTTCCCTTCCCACAATAAATCCCACTTGATCATGGTGTATGATTTTTTTCATATATTGTTGGTTCTTGTTGGCTAATATTTTGTTGAGGATCTTAGCGTCTAGATTCATCAGGGATATTGGCCTATAATTTTCTTTTATTCTGTTGTCTTTGCCTGGTTTTTTGAATCAGAATTATGCTTGCTTCATAAAAGAAGCTTGAAATTCTTCCTTCCTCTTGAATTTTTTGAAATAGCTTGTGAAGGATAGGAGTTAGTTCTTCTTTAAATATATGGTAGAATTCACTTGTGAAGCCATCCAGCCCCAGGCTTTTGTTTGTTGATAGTTTTTTGATAACTGTTTCAATCTCATTTGTTGTAATCGGTCTGTTTAGATGTTCTGATTCTTCCAGATTGATTTAAAAAATATTATATGTTTTAAGGAATTTGTCCATTTCGTCTATGTTTTCTACTTTTTTGCCATAGAGTTCTTCATAGTATTTTCTTACAATCTTTTGTATTTCTGTTGTGTCAGTTGTTATTTCTCCACTCATTTCTAATTTTATTTATTTGAGTCCTCTTTCTTTTTTTCTTGGTGAGTCTAGTTAAATGTTCATGGATCTTGTTTACCTTTTCAAAGAACCAGCTCCTTTTTTTATTGATCATCTGTATGGTTTCTTTAGCCTCTATGTCATTTATTTCTGCTCTGATCTTTATTATTTCCTTCCTTCTACTACCTCTGGGCTTTACTCGTTGTTTTTCTAGTTCTTTTAGAAGCAGAGTTAAGTTGTTTATTTAAGCTTTTTCTAACTTCTTAAGGTATGTCTGTAATGCTATGAAACTTCCCTCTCAGTACTGCTTTTGCTATGTCCCATATATTTTGAGTTGTTGTGTGCTCATTATCATTCGTTTCTAGGAATTTTTAAATTTCTTCTTTGATCTCATTGTTAACCCATTTTATTATTTAATAACATGCTATTTAGTTTCCAAGTGTTTGAGTATTTTCAGTTTTTCTGTTGTGGTTGATATCTAGTTTTATGCCATTGTGATCAGAGAAAATGCTTGATATTATTTCAATCTTTTTAAATTTGTTGAGACTGCTTTTGTGCCCTAACATGTGCTCTATCCTAGAGAATGTAACATGAGCACTTGAAAAGAATGTATATTCTGCTGCTTGAGGGTGAAAGGTTCTGAAGATATCTATTAAATTGAGTTCATTTAGTGTGTCCTTTAAGTCTTGTTTCTTTGTTAATTTTCTTTCTTGAGGATCTATCTAGTAATATTAGTAGGGTATTGAAATTCCCTACACTTATAGTATTGCTGTAGATCTCACCCTTTATATCTATCAAAGTCTGCTCTATATATTTAGATGCTCCTATATTAGGTGCATAGATATTTATAATGGTTATATCTTCCTGTTGGATTGCTCACTTTATCATTTTGTTGTGACCTTCATTATCTCTTACTACAGCCTTTGTTTTAAAGTCCATTTTTTTCTGATATAAGTATTGCTATTCCAGCCTTTTTTCATTTCCATTTGCATGAAATATTTTTTCCATCCTTTTAGCTTCAGTCTATGTGCATCTTTTGTTTTAAGGTGTGTGTCTTGTAGACAGCACTTGTGTGGGTCATGTTTCTTATCTGTGCAGCTACCCTATATCTTTTTTTTTTTTTACCCTATATCTTTTAATTGGTCATTTAATCCACTTACATTTAAGGTTATTATTAATATGTAGTTGTTTATTGCCATTTTATTCTTTAAAGCTGTATTTCTCTTTTGCTATATTGTTTCCCCCCTTTGATCTGTTTACAACAGACCCCTTAACATTTCTTGTAGCATTGTTTTGGTTGTAATGAATTTCTTAAGTTATTTTTTCTGGGAAACTTTTTATTTCTCCTTCAATTTTAAATGATAGCCTTGCTGGATAAAGTACTCTTGATTGTAGGCTCTTGTTCTGCATTAGTTTGAATATTTCTTGCCATTCTCTTCTGGCCTCCAGTGTTTTTGTTGAGAAGGTGTATGTCATCATTATGGGAGGTCCTTTGTAGGTGATAGTCTTATTTTCTCTAGCACAGTGGTTCTTAACCTGGGTTCTATCGAACACTAGGGGTTCAATGAGTCGATCTCAGGGGTTCCGAGAAGCCTCTGCTGTGGAGGTAAAGACACACTTGTGTAAAGTCGTGATGACATGCCCCGCTTGGCCATCACTTGCTGTTGAGGATCACATTACATTGCTTAGACAACTAGTGCTGCAGGGAATTTAGTGCATGCAGTAGTCAACGGCTGTCATAGTTGTATGTTGTGTTGTTTCTTTCTTCATATTTTAATCCATACTAAATATGTCAAGCAAAAAAAGAAAGTGGTCGGACAAATATGTACAACATGGATTCATATGTATCACGGAACGGGATGGGAGTCAGTGTCCTATCTGCATGATATGCAATGCCAAGTTGAGCAACTCTAGTTTCGCACTGGCAAAACTAAATTTGGGGGAAAAATCACATTTTATTTATCACTAAAGAAGTGTTTGGTAAATGCACATATGAAACTGGTGGGTTTGGTTAAGAACCACTGCTCTAGCAGCTTTTAATATTTTTTCTTTATTTCTTAGCTTTGGTATTTGAATTATGATTTGTCTTGATGTAGATTCCTTTGGGTTTCTCTTTAATGGAATTCTCTGTGCTTCTTGAACTTGTGTGACTTTTTCCTTTATCAATTGAGCGGAGTTTTCAGCTATGATTTGATTAACAAAGTCTCTATCCCTTGTTCTTTCTCTTCTTCTTCAGAAACCCAAAAGATGCAGATATTATTTCTCTTCATGTTGTCACAGAGCTCTCTTAGAGTTTGCTCAGACTTTTTGAGTCTATTTTCTTTTTTCTGCTCTTCTGTGCTTTCGTTTATTTTGTCCTCTACTTCGCTGATTCAATCCTCAGCTTCATCCATCCTGCTTTTAATTCCTTCTGTTATGGTCTTCATTTCTGATATTGTATTTGTCATTTCTGACTGATTTTTTAAATTATTTCAATGTCCTTTTTTATATTTGCTATCTCTTTATTTAGGTGTTCATAATGACCATCTATTGTTTTTCTAAGATCTTTGAGCATCCTAACAATAATTATTTTAAATTCTGCATCTGGTAATTTGGTTATATCTGACTCATTCAGGTCCTTTTTTGGGGGTTACTCTTGATCTATTTGGGTTGTATTTCTCTTTCTTCCCATTTTGTCTGTGTATAAGATGGGTGTGGCCACTGGAGTTCAATGGGTGTGGCCTCTGTGTTCCTTAGGTGTGGTCTGTCTGCAAGCCCTCTGCTGCTGCCTAGAGCATTTGGGTATGGGCATTGCTGGTGCCAGCCTTATCCTTTACCCAGCCCCACTGGTGGTGTTATGTGCTGCACCCCTGCTGCAAGCCTTGGCCCCAAATGCAGGGGTAAACACCTCTGCTCAGTTGTGCATCTCCACCTGTTCCCAGGCTTTCACCCTCTGGTCAGAGCCAGCCTGTGTGTCGGGCTGCAAGCCACGGCTACGTGGCCCTTTGAGGCTGTGCACCCATGCGCCCTTGCTCAGTTTCCTGGCTTCTGTCCTTCCCTCACAGGTGGGATTGCAGGTGAGCTCCATGTCAGGCCAGACCACTTTTGTGCATCCACTTCACCCCCTCAGGGCAAGTCTGAGCTCATACCCAGGCCTCAGTCATGAGTGGCTGACTTCTGCCCTTGCTGATGGAACCACACTTCTGTGTCCCACTGCCACCCACCCTCTGGCAAGCCCTCAGCTGTGTGAGTGAGGGCACTGCAGCTCATACCCTAACATTCAATGGTTTGGTCCTGAAACTTCCCTCCTTCTAAGCGTCTGCTCTGAATGCCTCAGGAGAGATTGTTTGGCTGGTGTCCTGCTTCCCTTTGCTGGTATTGTTGTTTCTAGGGAAAATATTCATTTCAGATTTGGGGAGTGACTTAGCCCAGGGTTTAGAGTGGCTGTCCCTTAAAGTGTTTCTCCCTGTGCCTCCTAGATTACACTCTCTTCCTGCTGCTCCACTCCTCTCCTCTTGCCCCATACCCCGGAGCCCCTGGTGAGTGGTTGGGAAAGAGGTTTTCTGCAGGGTCCCTTTAAGAAGAATCCTGTGTCTGAGAAATCTTACTCTTTCTTATAAACAGTATCCTGACTTTTTCCACAGCTAAATACTGTTCATAGGCCTCTTCTAGGCTCTGGGGCTGCAGGTTGGGGCTTTGTTCCTGGGGCTCAGGACCCTTCCCTCTCCACTTAACTCACTTCCTGCCACGTAAGTCTCTCTGGGCTGCTGTTCACTCTGGGGAGCTGGGCAGCCCTCTCCGCATTTCCACTTTTTCTACCAGTATCAGTGCGGCTTCTTCAGTGTTCCTTGGTTGAAGAGTCCTCTTAGTTTAGTCTGAAGTTGGTTTTTCCAGATGATGGTTCTTAAAATTAAGTTGTAATCTACTTTGGTCTGGGAGTTGGAAGTTGGTACGTCCTCCTACTCCATTGCCATCTTGCTGCTCACCACTTTTTGTTTTCTTTATGGAAGTAAATATAACCAAGACAAAACTCTTCTATTTTTAGAAGAAAATAATAAATAAATATAGCAAATATTTTTAAGATGTTGCCAAGAAAATTTAAGAAGAGTGTTGTAATATATTGAGAAAAACAGCCTTGTTCTTCCATACATTATCTTTGGGAGTCACTATCAAAGTAGAAGTGTGAATGGGTTAGACCTGTAGTCTGATTCAATTCATGAGCTCATAAAAGCTTATACTCTTACCTTATCATAAATGCAGGACTTTCTACCTTCTCCTCACAACCAGAAAATGGAAATACTGCCCTGACTTTAGATTTACATATGAGTGGGGTTCTCTGAGGATCTGCATTGACACAACACCTACTCTTTTGGTTTCCTGCCTCTCTGTAGTGAATTTAACAAGGTTTGAAACTTACACCTTTCTCTCTGGCCAACTCCTTCATTCTCCAGAGAAGGATAAAAAAACTGATGCACAGTCACTAACTGATGCATCCCTAAGACAGTTGCCATAAACACATCATACTGGGTCTTCATAAAGAGGGAAATCCTTTCATGTATAGTATTTTAAATATATAACCATTAAAACAGATATAACTTTGCTTGTTTTTGATCTGTATATTTGTGTGAAAAACAAGAATGGTTTATAAAATATGTTTTGAAGGTTTACATCATAAAATAAAAATTTAAATACAGCCTGATCAGTGGTGGTACAATGGATAGAACTTTGACCTGGGATACTGAGGTTGCAGGTTTAAAACTCCATGGTCACCAGCTGGAGGGCAGGTTCATATGCTTGAGCGTAGGCTCACCAGCTTGAGTGCAGGCTCAACAGCTTGAGCACAGGGTAGCGGGTTTGAGCATGGGATCACAATTCCACAGTCTCTGGCTTTAAGCCCAATTCCACAGTCTCTGGCTTTAAGCCCACAATTCCAAGGTCATTGGCTTGAGTAGCGGGTCACTGGCTTGGCTGGAACTCCCTGGCCAGTCATGTATAAGAAGCAATCAGTAAAAAAGAAAACTAAGGTTCTGCAACTACAAGTTGATGCTTCTCATCTCTCTCCCTTTCTCTCTCTTTCTCCATCTCTCTCTTTCTCTCACATACACACGAATACAATAGAATTAAAATACAATTAATTCTACTTTTATCATTCAGTGACTCTCAGCAAATGTACTCATGAAAATTAAAATCATATCTGCAAGTTCACAATTGCTTGATTTAGAAACACATTAAAAACCTCCATACTGATGGATTGTATCCTGTGAATCTATTTATACTCCGAAATTCTAGCCACACATCAAATCACATTATGTTAAACTGTTATTTGATATTATTCATATACCAAATTACCTCATCCAATTGTGAATATACTATTTCTTTATTATTTTGCATAAATTAAATACTTAATGTATTTTGTGTGGCAAATCAAAAAGTTCTGACAGGTTCCACACTATAGATTAAAAGAATTGAGGGCTCATCCCTGGCCTGGTAGCTTCATCTCCCAATACAGCAAGGTTGTAGGTTCAATCCCTAGTCAGGGCACATACAAGGATTAATCAATACGGCATGAGTAAGTAGAAGAACAAATAGATGTTTTTCTCTCTCTCTCTCTTTCTCTCTGTCTCTCTACTTTCCACTCTCTAATAATCAGTAAATAATAAAAGAAAAAAACTGAAGACTCAATTTCATAAAGAAAATTGAGTTGTCATTCCCATTTTGTCTTAAAATATAGTATTTTTTGAATTATAAGTACAGTGAGTGATTTTTTATTCATAGAGGGAGTCTTCCATGAAGGTTCATAATTGTTTTTTTCTACTAATATCTCTGCTTTGATTTAATAACATGCTATGGTGTTTATAAATCAATATTATGAAATCAAAGTGACTCTTCTCATTACCTTATAAATAAGTAGTAAGCTGTTTAACAAAAAGTGAAACCTAATGAGTTTAGGTAGAAGTCATGGGCAATGCTCAAACACCTACACCTTCTATTCTGTAGGACTAGATTTTTCTCCTGAATATTGGAAATGGAACTTTACTAATGTTTTGGTTTTTACCTCAAGAGGTGCTAATCATATTTTGCTCTATTGAGGAGGGAAAACATGAATTTTTCCAACTTGAGTGAGCTGGAGGAGCCTCTAGTAATTTATGTCAGACACTGTATTTACTAACTGATGAAAGTTCCCCAGGGAATTGAATAGTGTAGGATAAATACATAGTTTTCTTATTTATACATAAAAGGAAATTTTAATACACTAAAAAATATATTGTGGTATATGAAAAACCAAACAAGTAGGTTAAGAGGTAAAAAACAACATTTGTTCTTAACATACTAGCAGTGAGTCTTAAATACAGTAAAAAAATAACAAACTGTAGATTTCCTACCAGCAACTACGCCACTATCTTCTATCATGTTGAAAATCAACATCATGAAAAGTGTCAGTAAGAGATCTCCAGTAAGATTAAATCTCTAATATTAAATGACTTTTTACCTAATAGAGGTGGTATTTAAAGTTTTTCCTTTGGTGAATCATATGCTGACCAACAAAAATGACCAATTAAATGCTTCCCTTCTCAGGCCTAGAGTTGAACATCATTGAAACAATAGTGACATCTAGCAGCAAGTGTAGTCAGTATGATACCTCTCACATGGGACTCTTCCAAATGCATCAGTATATAATTTATTCACAGCTCCCAACATTTATTCAAAGTGACAAATACAATAGTTATTTATCAAATACCCTTTTAAATAAAGCATGTTACAAAGTAGCCAAAAACAAATCATATTTGATTTCTGCCTCCCAAATTACAACTTGTGTTAAGCATTCAAATAAGAGTTCCACAAGTGACTTTGATTTTAGGATGCAGTTTTACAACATCTGCTGTTGTGTTATTGAATCTATATGCATTGCAGATTAGCTTTAACATGATGCATCTTTAAAAAAATGAAAGCTGCTTCTGCTAGCATAGTTAACTAGCTGCTTCTAAAATGTAATTTATTTCACTCCCATGGCTTGGAAATAAACAAGTGTAATATCTTCTTTAGAGGAATATGATGAAATGGGAAGTACAAACTCACATTTAAGATCATTTTAAATGGAAAAATCATTTCCTTACTTTTAACTGACAGATATTTAAAGCTAATCTAAGAATTTTATTCCATAGAGTAAATGTAGCAAGACTGCTTCATTTTTTTTTCTTCAAATAAAACTAGAATTTGAGGCGTATGAATTGCAAACAAACTGAGTAGTTTATTTGATTTTGCTTAACTACAGATGTTTCTTCTAATTAGTGTAAGAATTGAACTCCAAGTTGTTTCAGTGGAGGAAGAGAAGTCAGAGACAGAGAATCCCTACAGTAGTGTCACTTGTTCTAATCTCAACACTGAGAACTGTGTTATAGAAAATCAGACTTTGCTGACACCAGGGTGTATGTATTTCATTAAAATATTTTCTAATTATTTGTGTTGTTCTCCTATATGGAGAATAAAACTAGAAAACAATTTTTGCCTGTGTGGCAGCAACCATCAAACTTGCTGTCTGTCAATAGCCCAGGGAGATAGTAAAATGTATTTTATTCTGCAAAACATAGCTGAAGTATAAAGGGTGAGACTGTCAATACAAAGGAATAAAAAGGAAGGTATAAGCATGCCATAAAATGAAAATATGCTTTGCCCCTACCCCGCTTTAAAATGCCATGTGAGAAGTTGAGGGGAAATGAAAAGAAAGCATCTCCCTGTACCCATTTTTTAATTGAACAGTAACAAATTCTTCTGAAGGTTTTGTGAAATTGTCCAATGCTGAGAACCTATTTCAAATCAACGGAGAGAAAAAGTGGTAAATGAGACTGATTCCAGACTCCCCAAGCAGCTCGTAGGATTTATGCTGTATGTAGAGCAAGGCTTTCCTTCCAGCGAGGTCTATTCTTTACCTTGATCTGTTGGAGCACATATTCAAAACCAGTCTGCACATTGGAAAACATAACAGAATACCCTGGGAAAAACAAGCTAGAACTGGAAAGGAAATGGAGAGAGGCAGAGACAAGTGAGAGAAAGCAAATATAATATGTCAAGGGTGTGAGGAGGAGGTGAAGAAGGAACTCGGTGCTAAGAAAGAGTAAGATAAAAACACCTAGTTTTAATAACAGCGATCATTTATCAGCAGCTAACATATTGAGCCCTTAAACTGGGCTCAGTGCTCTTCTATCAACTTTACATTTACAAACTCATCGTTTCCTCATCACAACCCAATAAATAGGTGCTATTGTAAAATCTATTTTACACACAAGAGAGCTGAGATACCAAGAGGTCAAAAACTGCATAAACAGGTAGTGGAGTTAAAATTCACATCCAAGAAGTGCTATCCTGTTAACCACTAAACTAAGACACCTCTCAAATTTATGGGCTGTTTGTGTGTGCCAGGCACTGCTTTGAGCAGGTACATATATCTACCTTATAACCACACAGGGAGATGGGCATTTATCTCTATCTTATAAATGAGAAACTGAGGCTTAGAGAAAAACACCTCAAATTTTGGTGGCTTAACGTAACTCCAGTGTTTTATTTTCTTCAAATTGCATTTTTTAAAAGAAATGGTACTTTTTGATGCTTTGTTTTTGATAAATAACCAGTAATTACAGAAACTGGTTGCTACCTATGTGTTCCCTGCTGCACATAACAGCAATTTATTATTAAAAAGATACCCTGTAATTGAGGGAGAAAATACAGATATTAGGGCCATATCTAAGCTTTTTCATGCCCTGGCTAAGTGCCCTTAAGCATTTTTTTTTTTTTTTTTTTGCTAATATTGTTGAAGTTAGCTAGAAAATTGAAAGGATTGCTATTTTTGTCATCATGTTACAATCAAAATCAAGATTAGTTATGAAGTGTGCTTATTCTATAGGAAGTGCTCAGTACATGAAAGTTAGTTTAAATTTTTAATCATTTTATATATGTGCTTTTGTTCTAAGGATGACTAATTTATGATATGTCTTCAATAAATTTTAAGAAGAAGATTTCAGGAAGTGTATGAAAACCTGAGACAGACTGGCTGGCTGGTTTTTAAGACGAGAGATTAGTTCAGTAGAAATGATACCCCGTAATAGCTATTAAGAAGGGAAAGGAACTATATATAGAAAAAAAATTAAGGCATGTCAGTCAGCCATATTACATAACTAACAAGGTAACTGGGCCTGCTGTCATATGGAAGAAAAGGTTTTATAACATTGTTTCAAAACATTGCTCAATGTACCCAGGTTTCATTTCTATTGAAGTGTCTAGTGTCTGGAATTGCCTGCTATAAAAATTTCATGAGACCTACTCTCGAAAGTGCTATTTGGCAGTTTTTCTTTCGCCTTCTAACCACAACTGAATTATCTCTTCTGAAAATCATACCTCTAACTATTAGGCAGCAGTGAGAAAGACCCAGATTCAGAATATAGTAGGAGCCCTCTTGCCAGCAGGAATTACATTAATGAAAAATTTTTAATGTCAAGAATCTATTTAAGCTGTGTCTTCCAAAGAAGAAATACAAGGGCCATTGCCTAACAAAATTAAAATAAGATTGAGCAAAAGGCTGCGACTTATTCTTCAGGGGATCGTTCTATAAAAGCAATGGCAACCATAATTATTGGCTTTTATGGGACAGTTTTGCTTTCCTGGAATTATATATATATATATATATATAATTTAAATTAAACCATTCTGTAAAATGAGTAGCTGAAGTTATTTAATTTCTATACGTTTTAAGGAATTTTTAGGCAAATTAGTTTATTAAAAATTTATTTGATTTTAAGATTACAATATTGTCAATTTAGATAGAAAACTAGCACCAGAACAGGATTTTTCCCATAAAATTATTTGATTTTCATTCTGTTTAAAAAACAGAAAGAAAATAATGTTTATAATTAGTCCTTTCAGACAGGTCCCATGAGAAAGGAGTTCAAAATATGTGTTGTTTATGCTGGTTGGAGACTTACATTCTCTTTCCTTTATAAATTTATATTTGTTCTTGGGAAAGTTACTTAGTATTTCTTAGTGTTTGTCATAGACTATTAAACTGACTCAGAGAATTAACTTCATGTCTCAAATGTAGACTGAAATAAGGCTACCATACAGAGCGGATTTTCTGTTTCCATTTCGGTATGAAAATTTTCTTAAAGGCATGAAATTGCAATTCTTGAATGCGGTGTGCTGCCTGAACTAGCTTGTACCCAGAGATTTTTTTTTTTATAAATACAAGTTGAGAAAATTTTACCAAGGACACCTCTCCATTCTTTCTCCTTAATTTCCAAACCTAACATAATTTCGAATAAAGAAAATTCAATAGCAAATTGAATATATAAAATATATTTATTATGGTAATAACACTTAACATGAGGTCTACCCTTATGACAAAAACTTAAGTCTTGCCAACTATGAGCACTATGCGGTACAGCAGACTTCTAGAGTGGATTCATCTTGCATTACTGAAACTTTATGTCCATAGAATAACAACTTTCCATTTTTTCTCCAACCGGATCCTGGAAAACACTATTTTATTCTGTGAGTTTGACTATTTTAGCTTTCTCACATCAGTGGAATCATGCAGTATTATTTGTTCTTTTATGACTGGCTTATTTTATTTAGTGTAAGGTTTTCAAGGTTCACCTGTGCTGTCACAGATGGCAGGATATTCATCTTTTTAAGGCTGATATAAAATATAAACAGTAAAATATTCCCACAAAAAATTGGGTAACCTCACATGGAATAAAACTAAATTTATGTAGAGTCTCAATTAGAAGCTGGAATACTTGGAGTTTATAGAATATTCATTGCTTCTAAATCATGCAGTGAACAGTGTAAGACACATTTTTTTATACTTTTTCCCCCATAGAAAGGCATAATTATTTATTCATTTATAGTATAGCTGATTTTGATTGACAAATGTGACAATAAAACTCAGTTTAATGGGAAGGTAGTAGTTAGATCCATAACATTATATTTTGGTGGAGGAGTTTCATGGACATAAAGGAGATTCTTTTCTTTCCTCAACCAAAGAACTTACCCTCCAGCACTGTAATAAGCTAAAAAACAAACACAAGCAGTTGTATGTCATCTTACCTGTGATATTGTTCCTCTAAAATTTTTGAAATAAATATGAGCAAATCAAAAGTTTGAGATAAATCCCTGGCCCTTAATATCATCTAGTATGGAGGAATTCTTCTGGTTAGAAGAAATCAAATTATCTCAGACAGAACGGAGTCTGGGAAAAGTCCTTTGCCTTCACTTACTAAAGTATTTTAATTCTTCTTCTGCTGCTCCATAATTATATGGCATTAATCAATTGTAAAGCATTTCAATTCAAATGAATCAGCTAAGAACTTTCTTATACTATCCTTTCCTCATTATGAGGGGAAGGTGAGTTGCAAGCAGGAAAGAAGGCGATATTGACCAGCCCAGAGGGCAGGGAGTGTTGAATTCATGAAAAAAAAGCAGAAAATAGTTGTGCTAAATCAAAGACTGAAGGAGGGAAAAAGATAAGAGAGTAGAAAAAAAATAGTTGAATCAGGCAGACCTGGGTATAAATGCTCGGAATATTCTGCTACATGCTTGCTGGGTGACCCTGGAAACAAACTTTTTAAGCTTCCAATTGCCTCTCTGAAAAATGTATCTAATATCAACCTATTATGGAAGTTTTTGAGAACTAAATTTTTATATTATATTTTATTTTATTCTATTCTATTTTGAGGAGAGAGAGAAGGACAGACCGATAGGAAAGGAGAGAGCTGAGAAGCATCAACTTGTAGTTGCAGCATCTTAGTTGTTCATTGATTTCTTTCTCATATTTGCCTTGACCAGGGGCTCCAGCCAAGGCAGGGACCTCTTGTTCAAGCCAATGACATTTGGGCTCAAGCCAGTGTTGTAGTAATATAAGGTTATAGTAATTAAATATTTAGAAATATAAAAATATGGAAGATACATAAAAGTAATTAAAAGGATATTAAAATTATTATTAAAATTAAATAAAGTTATGCCATGAGGATAGGAATTAATATAGCAGCTTAGTGCCATAACTCTGAATGTGGTAAACAGACTCTGACTTACAAGCAGAGCCCAGATAGTATGTGTGTGAAGTTATACATAGATAAGAAGTGGCTTGGTGTTATTTACATTAACTTTGTAAATTAATGAAAATAAGAATATCTTAAAAAGTGGTTTAATGTAAACATTGCAGTAGAATGACATAGAGGGGATTCCCTGTGACAAACTCCCAAAAAAGTAGTTTGAAATGATAATCCTGTAGATCAGTGGTTCTTAACCTTTTTTGAGGTACCAAACTCACCAGTTACATATGCGCATTCTCCAAATCATTCTTTAGTGATAAATAAAATATGATTTTTTTTCCAAATTCAAGGCATAGATATATGTTTTTTTACTGGTGCACAAAATGAGCCGTGCATGAACATCACCTTGCTCAAAGAACAAAACCAACAAAGTGCATGAACTCACAACAAATTACAGTATTACTTTATTCTGGCCTCCGCGGCAGAGGCTTCTCCGAACCCCTGAGACCGACTCATCGAACCCCTAGGGTTCGACAGAACCCAGGTTAAGAACCACTGCTGTAGATTGACACCTGTTAGAAGGCGTTGGCCGAAAAGATACTAAAGCTGAGGGGCCCCTACTGCAGTAGTCGCCCAGACTCCAACATTGATGTGGACTGTCTCCAAGCCACTCTGAGCTCTGACCAAAGACAGTGAAGAGAGCACGCCGATTGGGCCCCCTTAAGCTGTACCCAGGCACGCTAAAAGGATTTGTGAGTAATAAATATCCTGTGTGATTATTGCAACTAATTTGTGTTGGTCGTGTCTTTCCTCTGGTGGCACTTAACAGTAGCATCCTCATAACCGCCTCAAGAGTAGTCTCAAAGAGGCTGCCAACCCTGCTGATAAGCAGGAGGGTCCCACTGCACAGGGAAGTCAAATCAGGGACACCTGATTGACATAGAGCTTGGGCTCTACTGGGACAGCCAGCAACCATGGGTCCATGTCTATGATCTTATGCTCAAGACAGCGACCTGGCGCTCAAGCCAAATGAGCCTGCACCAGTGACCTCAGGGTTTCTAACGTGGATCCTCAGCATCCCAGGCTAAAGCTCCATCTATTGTGCCACCGCCTGGTCAGTCTTGAGAACTAAGATTTTAATAGCACATAATATGTTTCAGAGCATAAACTACACATTTGGAATAAAACAATTATATTTGCCTTGTTCAGCCGATATTTGTTAATAAAGATCACAATGATTTTAAAAGAAATGACAACTTTTAGAATTACTATATCTCTGACAATATTTCTAACCACTACTTTTGTTCAGGCCACTTATATCGTCATCCTACAGGGAACTATTTCTTACACCTGGGTATAAACCATTGCCCTGTTCCATTCATTTCTTTTTCTGGCCAATTATTTTTGTTTCTGTTTTTCAATGCAAATGTCACTTCCTTAAGGATCACTTTCACATTGACACACCTCACTATCTAGATAAATGTAACTCCTCTTTCACATGTCTCATTATAACCTGTGTTTTATCCTCTCTATGTATACTTTATCCCTATATGCTGGGTATTTATGGTAATTAAGTTATACTTGTAATTTTTTATTTAATGTCACCTTTCAGTTATTGCATACTCTTAGAGAGGCTGTATAGAATACTTCCATTTATACCCTTATATCTAGTCCGTGTGGCATTGCTACATGGGAGGGTTCAATAAATATTTGCTCAGTATTTATACTGAATATTTCATACATATAAAACAGAATCCTAGAATCATTAATGTTATTTTACATATATCTAGTGTTTGATCATTGTTAAAGGACCTATGAAAAAATAATCTAGGGAACAATTAGAATCATTTATTTCAACTCAAGTACTAGAAGATTGAACACATATCCTGGGGATATTTTTGACCAAGAAAAGTCTCTCTCTCTCTCTCGTAAATACATTACACACATGTATAACACAGAAAAATATTAAGAGTAGATATCTGGAGGTAGATAATCATTCTAGCCTTCAGTAATATAGAGATGTGTAAAACAGACTGGAAAACATTGTCTAGAGCAGGGGTAGTCAACCTTTTTATATCTACCACCCACTTTTGTATCTCTGTTAGTAGTAAAATTTTCTAACCACCCACTGGTTCCACAGTAATAGTGATTTATAAAGTAGGGAAGTAACTTTACTTTATAAAATTTATAAAGCAGAGTTACAGCAAGTTAAAGCATATAATAATAATTACTTACCAAGTATTTTATGTCAGATTTTCACTAAGTTTGGCAAAATAAATCTTTATAAAACAACTTACTATAGTTGAATTTATCTTTTTATTTATACAGTGTGTCCATAAAGTCATGGTGCACTTTTGACCGGTCACAGTCAAAAGTGCACCATGACTTTACGGACACACTGTACTTTGGTTGCTCCGTTATTGCCCACCATGAAAGCTGGAACACCCACTAGTGGGCGGTAGGGGCCAGGTTGACTACCACTGATCTAGAGTAACTAAAAAGGAGTAAGAAATATATTGTAATTTCTTTGAATTATATTAGTGAGAGAATATTCAGTGAAGATCCTATTCTGTCTCCTTGTAATTTGACTCATATTTTACATTCTGAATTTATGCTATATTTGCTCCCCTTATTCTATTTTCTCTTTTCTTAGAAAAAGAGAAAGATTGAAAAAGAAATTATAGTATTAATGTAGTGTAGGAAAGATATGAGAGAAATTCCATGTTGCATCTTTGAATTCTGTTCAATCTATTCCAACATCATTCTCACTCCTAATTAGAGAAGATTATAACACATTTGGCCTAGCCCTGGCTGGTTGGCTCAGTGGTAGAGTGGTGGCCCAGCATGTGGAAGTACCAGGTTCGATTCCCGGCCAGAGCACACAAGAGAAGTGCCCATCTGCTTTTCCACCCTCTCCCATTTCCTTTCTCTCTGTCTCTCTCCCCCTCCCACAGCCAAGGCTCCATTGGAGCAAAGTTGGCCCGGATGCTGAGGATGGCTACACCTCAGGTGCTAGAATGGCTCTGGTTGCAATGGAGCAACACCTCAGATGAGCAGAGCATTGCTCCTTAGTAGGTATGCTAGGTGGATCCCAGTAGGGTGCATGCGGGAGTCAGTCTCTCTGCCTCCCTGCTTCTTACTTCAGAAAAATACAAAAAAAAAAACCCCACAAATAAACAAACAAAAGCAACTTTTGGTTTTAGGAAAATAAGGCTAAACCTTACACTGTTAAATGATTCTTCTACTCTGAAGGTAACCCTCAACCCTAAAACTACTAACTCTAGTGAGAAAATTGACAAACTCAATAAGCAGTTGCTTTGCAGGCAATCCATAAAATGACTTTTCTCAATGTTAAGTTACCCTCATAAAAAATGCAGACAGTCCTGACTTGTGGTGGTGCGGTGAATAAAGGGTCCACTTGGAACTCTGAGGTCACCTGCCAGAAACCCTGGGCTTGCCTGGTCAAGGCAAATATGGGAGTTGATGCTTTCTGCTCCTCCCCCTTCTCTCTTTCTCTCTCTCTCTCCACTCTCTAAAATAAATAAAATACGTTTTTTTTAGTCAAAGGGTCAACCTGGCAAGCCCACTGGGGGGTGATGCTCTGCCCAATTGGAGCCCTTGCTGGTTTGCAACTGGCGCCTTTAATACCTGAGGCAGAAGCCATGGAGCCGGAACCATTTTCAGTGTCCCAGCCAACTCACTTCAATTGAGCCATGGCTGCAGGAGGAGAAGATAAAAGAGAGACAGAGCAAGAGAGAGAGAGAGAGGAGTGAGATGGGGACAGGTGGAGAAGCAAATGGGTGCTTCACTTGCGTGCCTTGACCAGAAATTGAACTAGGGACATCCACATGCTGGGCTAATGCTCTGCCATTGAGCCAACCAGCCAGGGTCTATAAAATATTAAAAAAAAAATTTTTAAATTATGAACAGTCTAATTCTGAAATACATAAGATCATATGGTACAAGTGCTGTTAGTGTAAAAGTTTAAGATAATAAGTTTCAAAATTAACCATGGTGGAGTG
This sequence comes from Rhynchonycteris naso, assembly GCA_037038555.1. NCBI lineage: Eukaryota > Metazoa > Chordata > Mammalia > Chiroptera > Emballonuridae > Rhynchonycteris > Rhynchonycteris naso. The sequence goes on from CM072995.1 coordinate 302,187,752, forward strand.
TGGTTCGGTAAGATAAAAAAATAATCTCCTTTAATTTTGTGGGTTTCTATCTTTTGGTTTTGTAGTCAGGCTTTAAATACTCATACAGTTTCCTGTTTCACCTTCATTACCACCTGGTGTTTGTGCCTAAAACCTACTGGCAATTCCAATAAGTAACAAGGTTGCTGCCTGTTTTCAGAGTAAGATGGCATAAAAAAATCAGAAATTTTTAAGGAACAAAAATAAATCCAATCTTATTGGTAACTCAGGAAATGTGAGGGAGCAGTTCTGGTAGTATAAGCATCCTTAAATTGGCTCATTATCAATAACTATAGCTAATATGCTCTAAAGCTCAGCATTCAATTTAAATTATTTAGAAGTAAGAACAGGAACCCAGGAATAATATAGACCAGAGGCATGAGTTTCTAAAAGCAATGCTAATTATTAAACATATTCTAGGGTAGCAATTATTATCAAAGATCAATTTTACTTTTAAATATAGAAAAAATCCTTGTTTTTACTATATAAAACTCTGTATAAGTAAAACTACTATTTAAGTCCTCCGATTGGGTCATAAGATATGGCTGAGAACACATTTTTATAGAATATGATAATGCATCTCTCACATTACAATGAAAGGCTCCTCACCTTGTAAGATCCCACCTTTAGTACACCAGAGTTTTAAAATGATCCTTTGAAACCATGATGGATTTAGGTTAATGAATTATTTAATACCAATGCCAGGCTTAATCACTCTCATACACAAAAGAAGCACTCAGCCACCATATACCCTAATCTGTATGCAACAGAAATTCTACATACAAATTACTGGCCAAGACAAGGATATACAGTATGGAAGAGAGGAAGAGAGCAACTCTGCAGTAGAGAAACCTGACAAACACTACCTCAGAAAGGTGACAAAGATCAACATGAACAGTGATAGCTCACATTTATAGCAGGTATCCTTGACATAATGTGATCAAAATGGCATCTTGGGCCTGACCTGTGGTGGCGCAGTGGATAAAGCGTTGACCTGGGAACACTGAGGTCACCAGTTCAAAACCCTGCACTGGTCTGGTCAAGGCACATATGGGAGTTGATGCTTCCAGCTCCTCCGCCCTTTCTCTCTTTCTCTCTCTCTCTCTCTCTCTCTCTCTCTCTCTCTCTCTCACACACACACACACACACACACACACACTCTCGGTGTCTCCTCTCTAAAAATGAATAAATTTTTTTAAAAAATGGCATCTTGCTTCTGTGGTCCTGCTGTCTAAAACACATACCCCAATATCATTACAATGAAAACATCAAATAAGTCTCAAGTGAAATAGTTTTTAAAAATATCTGAATAATAATCCTACAAGCTGCCAAGAGCATCAAAAACACGATAGTGTAAGAAACTATCATATCCAAGAGTTGTCATGGAGACCTGACAACTGAATGAAATGTAATATTCTGGTAAGATCCTGGCACAGGAAAAGGACATTAGGTAAAATGATAAAAATTTAAATAATGCATGGACTTTAGTTAGTAATACTACATAAATATTGGTTTATCAATTGTGATAAAAGTACCATACTTATATATGATGCTAATAACAGGGGAGACTGGGTGCTAGTTACATGGGGATTCTGTACTATTTTTGCAAGTTTTCTATAAATCCAAAGTTCTTCTAAACAATGAAGTTAATTTTTAAAAATATCATACAGTGATCAGGAATATGAATAGCAGGAAGTGCTAAAGGCAAAATGGTGTATGGGAACAGTGAATCTGATAACTCACAGAGCATGGGCAAGACTAGAAAGTTTTATCCTTTTAATCATACTCAAACATGTAAACTCAGGTCAAGGTTTCTTGATGCCAACAAAAATAATAATTTGAGAACATTCCGGTACACATTATAGAATGAACTATATCACCTTGAAGCATATGGGGAGGGGGGAGGTAGGCAGATACATATATATTTATCCTTAAATAAAGAATGTATTTATATATTTATTTTTAAATTTATATATATATATATTTAAAGAATAAACAAAACAAACAATTAATATGTAGAACCATCATACTGAATAATAACAATGCTTGAGATTTAACACTAAAATCAACATTATTTTTATCTTGCACATTCACTCAAGTTTATTTATTTAGGATAAGTATTTCTTCATTGACTCCAGTTGTCTCTTTATTTTATGAAATAAAACATACTATAGTCAGTTTGGGTCACAGTTTCAAATTGTTACACATATTATGCCTGTAATAAGTCCAGTAATTGGACATACCCAAAACTCTACCCTGTATGCTCGATTCCTCTTTCTTGAAAGTCACCTTACCATAACTTCAGATTGAGGGATAATGCTTTACCTTTCCCTCTTGGAGTGTTTAGTTGGATTCCTGAAGAGCTCTCTACAAAGAAAACTTCCAAAAATTGTCACTAAATTTTTACTACTGAGTCTTTTTGTATACTTTATGTGATTGAGGATTAAAGAGTAACAAACAGTAATAATCTAAGTTTTAAGATATTCCTTTGTCATTACTGTGTATTAGCCAGTACCTCTTTTGAAAAATGTACGAATTGCCTATTGACACCTCAACCAGAACTTCCACCTTAAAATTCTTTTATATTTGTGTGTGGGGGGGAGAGTATATTATTTAATAAGATAATTATTAATAATAAATTTATAGTGGGTTCTAGATAAAATTGAAGTACTTATCTACCCCAATAGTGGTTCTCAAAATGTAATTCCAATAGCGATTGCAAAGACATTATAGGAATAAGGTTGCAAGATAAAACACAGGACACCCAATTAAATTTGAATTCACCTAAACAATGAATAAGTTTTTAGTATTAATGTGTCCTAAAAACTATATGAAACATACAAAAAGTTAATATTTTTTATCTAACATTTAATTGTATCTGCATTTTTTTTCTTTGCTCAATTTGTAACACTACTTGAGAACTTGTTAGGCATGCAGATTCTCAGGTCATTCCCAAACCTACTGAATTATATATTTTAATGCAGGATTCTAGAAGTTTCTGTTTAGAAAAACCTGAAGCTCGGACGTGCACTGAAGTTTGAGAATCACTGATCTAGATATTTTAGAAGCATAGGAATTTTACTACAAATTGAGATACAAAGTATGATTATATCATGATTATGTAAAGAAACTTAAAAAAATTATATATTTTAACCTTTAAGAAAGAGAATAGTAGATGATGAATTAAGCAATACAAGATTTCTAATTCCATGCTATGAGACTAAGAGCATTTCCATGGAAGTGCAGAACAGGATTTCATTAGCTGCTTAGAGGAAGTAAGTAATTGCTGAGACCAGTACCTTTTAGAGCATAGTCAGTCTTCAATAAGTATCTGGTAAGTTAATTTAAAAAAATGGGTAATTATTTTTCATAAAACACCTTTCCTCAACTTGCTTGCATTTGCTTTTAGTTTTTCATATTTTTTTTTCATGTTCAAAGCAATTGTTGGATCAATGGTGTGTGAGAGAATCACTTGGAAGACTTACTAAAAGAAAGATTTTGGGGCTCTACCCCTAAAGTTTATGATTCAGAGGTCTTGGGGTCAGGCTTGAGAATTTGAGTGAATAACTATTTCTCAGGTCAAGCTAATACTGCTAGTCTGTAACTTCACTTTGAGAATTGTTGGTTTTTGTCTTCAGCAAGTCCCCTGTATTCTTTCCATTAACATGATCAGCTAAAGGAAGATATTCAAAAGAAGAGGGAAAAAAGAAAGAAAGACAAAATCTTTAAACCTTGACAAGCAATGCATCTCAGAGTATGTTCCTTTGTGATAAAATAAAGCTTTTTGATAAAGCTCTTTATGAGTTTTTGTGTCAAAATTTATATTTCATAGTGCATGTGGATTTATGCATTCAAAATCTGTCTTTGAGGTTTATGCAAGATGTCACACACTATTAGTAGGGCATGCAGATTGAAAAGTAAAATAATGTTTCCACTCTTGAGGAAGATACAGTCTAGTTCAAGCATAGTGAATGAGTAACAATGGATTTACTCCTCCTGCAAGGCTCTGTTGGGAAGAATTCTGACCTTAACTTTCTACTCTCCAACATTGTAACCATTAGCTAGCTTTGGCTTTTTAAATAGGAATTAATTAAAATATTTTAAAATTAACAATGTATTCTTCAGTCACACTAGCCAAGTGGTCAAGAACTGCATGAATTCATTATCTACTGTTAGGGGTAGAAATAGAGGAGGGAAGAGAAAGAGGAGACTCATCTCAATTAATAAAGTTAAGAAATAGATTATGAACATAGAACACGGTCTTCAAAACAGTTTCCAATGTATGTTTATTTTCTTCCACCTGTGCTCTCAGGCTGCATAAAAATGGTGTGTTGGGGAAGTCCCGAGATTTCTCATGTACATTGAAAAGAGAAATGGAGAAGTCATCTACATTGTCTCGTCTCGAGGAAACAGAAGTTCTATGTAGAGTAGCCTCTCATATGCAAAACAAGAAGAAAGTAAATCACTGCACTTCAATATGTAAGCACAACATAGTTTTAAAAGTCTTTTTAAAAAGATAATTTTCTTATATAAAAAATAATTTAAGGGAAAAAGCATAATCTTATAGAACCATTTGTTGAAAATATGAGCTAAGTAAAGCAAGATCATCAATATAAAGTGATAAAGCACTACTAAAAAGTAAATATAAATATTCTTTAAAACTAAGCAGAACATATTATATTGCAGAGGTACTGGAGCACAGCCATTTTATTCCATCTGTGTCCTACAAGCTCACAGGTTGTAGAAAGAACAAAATATCATTCTAAGAACCATCAATTGATTAGAGATATTTATTGATTGTATTTATCTTGATGTTTTCAAACATTTTTGTAGCTGATGGAAGCATAGAAATGTAATTATTAAATAAATTGTGAAATTAAAGCTAAATTCCTTTTTACTGCATCACTTTTTCTTTTATTTTAATTTTTCTGAAGTGAGAAGCAGGGAGGCAGAGAGCTAGACTCCCACATGCATCCAACTGGGATCCATCAGCATGCCCACTAGGGGGTGATGCTCTGCCCATCTGGGGTGTTCCTCCCTTGCAACCAGAGCTATTTTAGCACCTTCCGCAAAGCCATGGAACCATCCTCAGTGCCCTAAACAACTTACTCCACTGGGGCCACAGCTGAGGGAGAGGAAGAGAGAGAGACAGAAAAAAGAGAGAGGGGAAGGGTAGAGAAGTAGATGGTTGCTTCTCTGATGCTTTACCACTGAGTCCACTGGCCAGGGCCTACATCACATTTTTTTAAAATTTACTTAAAAATTTAAGACATCAGTTGGGATCTTCTTGCAATTCAGGTTACTCTCTGTTGCATTGACTCTAAATTAGGGTGGTGATTGTTATCTAAATAGATTTTTAATTAATTTAATATTTCTATTTTTTGTTATAGATGACATAATAGTATGTATTTTTTGTGTAGTTAAATAATACAGTTGAATAACTTTATATATACCTTATTAAGTACTCACTGCAATAAACCTAGTGAACATTATACAAAGTTATTATGATACTATTGACTTTTTTCCTACCCTGCACATTACAACCTCGTGACTTAAAAATTTATTTTATAACTGGAAGGTTATACCTCTTATTCTCTTTCACATGTCTTTACTCACACCCCCACCTCCACAACCCCCAGTTCCTTCCCTTTTGGCAACTATCATTGTGTTCTCAGGATCTTCTATGAGTCTCTGCTATTTTGCTTTGTTTGTTTAATTTTTAAATTCTACATATAGGCTCTGGCCAGTGACTTAGTGGATAGAGCATCATCCTGGCATATGGATGTCCCAGGCTTGATTTCTGGTCAGAAGACACGACCATCTGCTTCTCTTGCCCTCCTTCTTCCCCTTCTCCCCGTCTTCCGCTCCTGAAAAGCCAGTGGCTCAATTGGTTCAACCATGGCCCCCAACACTGACAATAGCTCAGTTGGGCAGAACACATCAGCCTCAGGTGCTAAAAATATCTTGGTACTCGAATATTGACCCCAGATGAGGTTGCTATGATGTGACAAACGACAATAATTTTATTCTTTTTTATGACTAATATTCTATTGTGTGTGTGTGTGTGTGTGTAAATACCCCATCTTCTTTATTTTTCTATCTATCAATAGACATCTACGTTGCTTTCATATCATGGCTATTGTGAATAATGCTACAATGAACATGGGGTGCATATATCTTTTCAAATTGTAATCTCATTTGTAGCATAGAGGGTCAATGGCCAACAAGTTGAAGTTTTCTCACATACAGAAGCTAGTCAGTACTCAGCTCAAAAATGGAGGAGAACCCTCTGATGATCTCCAGAGTTCTCACTCTGTGCAGCTTTTTTTTTCTCTGTTCCAAAACTCTGGCTATGTTTTTCTTTCTGAACTCTTATCTCTGTCTAGTCAACTCAGGGACTCAGTGAGCTCTAGCTACATGCTTATTCCCTGTGTGACTGCCTTGAAATTTATGACATTAAGTGAAGGCAATTTCAGAACTCATTTGTCTCTCATTTTTAAGGCATTATATTCCTTTGTTGCCAAATATTTAGTGTCTTGCAAACCATTTGATTTTTGATTGTTTTAAATGGTAGTATTAATCTCTCCCCATTAATTCATCTTGAAATAAATAGAAATTCCAATGTAGTTTTATAAATTAAATTTATTGGGATGATGTTGGTTAATAAAATTATATAAATTTTAAGTGTACAATGTTATAATATATCATCTGGATATTGTATTATGTGTTCACTAGCCAAAATCAAGTTTCTTTCCATCACTATTTATTCCCCCTCCACCCTCTTCTACCTTCCCCACTCCCCTTATCCTCTGTTAATCACCCCATACTGTTAGTTGTGTCCATCACGTTTATTTTTTTTTATTTGCTTAATTCCTTCACCTTTTTCACCTAGATCCCCAATCCACTGACAGTTATCTGTCTGTTCTGTGTATTTATAGTCTGTTTCTATTTTGCCTGTTTATTTGTTTTGTTCATTATATTTCACATGTAAGTGCAATCATATGGTACTTGTCTTTCTCTGAGTGGCTTATTCCCAGGTCCATCCATGCTGTCGCAAAAGAAAATTCTTTTATTATTATTATTAATATTATTATTGACACAGTTGAGTAATATTCCATTGTATAAATGAACCACAGCTTTTGTTATCCATTCAGATAGTGGTGGGCACTTGGGTTTCTTCCAAGTCTTGGCTATTGTAAATAATGCTACAATGAACATAGTATCACATGTATTCTTTTGAATTAGTGTTTCCGGTTTCTTTGGATATATTCTAAGAAATGAAAACAGTGGGTCATAAGGCAGTTCCATTTTTGATTTTTTTGAGGAAGCTTTATACTGTTTACCACAGTGGCTGCATGAATATGCTTCTTATGAACAGTTTATGAGGGTTCCCTTTTCTTCACATCCTCAACAACCCTTGTTATTTGTTGATTTCTTGATGATAACTATTCATTTTTATTATTATTTTTTTAAGTGAGAGGTGGGGAGATTGTGAGGCAGACTTCCACATGTGCCTTGACAAAGATATACCGGGCAACCTCATTGGGGGCTGATGCTGGAGTATGGAGCTATTTTTAGCACCTGAGGCTATCATATTTGGACCAACAAGCTATCTTCGGTGCCTGGGGCCATGTTCAAACCAATTGAGCCACTTGCTGTGGGAGTTAAAGAATGGGGAGAGGGAGGAGGAGAGAAGTAGATGGTTGCTTTTCCTGTATGTCCTGATCAGGAATCAAATCTGGGATGTCCATACTCTGGGCTGATGCTCTATCCATTGAGCCACTGGCCAGGGCCAATGATAACTATTCTGAAGGTATGAAGTGATATTTCATTTTGCTTTTAATTTACATTCCTCTGATGATTAGTGGCATTAAGCATATTTTCATAGTATTTGACAAAGGTGGCAGGAATATACAATGGCGTAAAAACATTCTATTCAATAAACGTTATTGGGAAAACTGGACATATGTGTGAAAACAAGTGAAACTAGACCACCTTCTAACACCAAACACAAGGATAAACTCAAAATGGAACAAAGATTTAAGTAAGACTTGAAACCATAAAAATCATAGAAAAAAAACATAGGTAGTAAAATCTTGGACATTCCTCATAGCTATATTTTTCTGACATATCTTCACTGGTAAATGAAACAAAACAAAATATAAACAAATCAGATTACATCAAACTAAAAGGTTTTTGCACAGCAAAGGAAATCATCAACAAAATGAAAGGACAACCCACTGAATCAAAGAACATATTCACCGATGATATATCTGAGGAATTAATATCCAAAAAACATATAAAGAAGTTATATAATTCAACACAAAAAAAATTAACAACCCAATTGGGCAAAAGACCTGAATAAACAGTTCTCCAAAGACGACATACAGATGGCCATTGTAGTTTTTAAATGAGTAAAAGAATCTAGGGTAATACTGGTACAATGCTGACAGAAACTCAATTTCAATAGTATCACCAAGAATAATAGAATGAAACATTTTTAGTAAATAGCTTAATAATTTGTACATCCAGGTTGTTATTGTAATATCAGGTCTCCATTTTCTGAAACAAGCCCTTTGAAGCAGCATGATTTCTCTAAGTTGAAAGAGAGAAAAAGATAATAAAATATCAGGAGATACTGAAAGCCTGTGGGTGAGATGAAATCATTAAACCATGTCAGGGAAAAGACAGGGTGAAAGGGAGGCTATAAAAATGCACTGTCCAGAAGATAACCACGAACTAGCAAATACCTAACTACCAGCAAGGTAATAGCTAATGAGCACTTGACATTTGATTGTTCACAAAAGAATGTGCTGTAAGTAAAAAAATACACACCAGATTTTGAACATTTAAAATGAAAAATACCTTGATAATAATTTTATATTTATTATATATTAAAATTCTATTTGGGACCTTTTTGGACTAAATAAAATGATTAGTAAAATTAATTATTCACTTCTATATTCTGGTTACTAGAAAATATACAATTACACATGTGACTTGCATTTTTGGCTCAATATATTATATTGCATAGCAACTCTATAGTGTGTTGTTATATGCTTAGTTCATAGACTATAATCTGTGGACTCTTAAAAATTTGTGTAACTCCCTCCAAACAAAAGTATTGATTCAGTTATAAGGTTTTCTGAAACTATGTATGGTCCCAAATTAAAAAAGAAGAGAGAGAAAGAAAGAAGGAGGGAAGAAAGGGAGGGAGGAAGGGAGGAAGAAAGAAAAAAAGAAAGAAAGAAAGAAAGAGAGAGAGAGAAAGAGAAAGAAAGAGAGAAAGAGGAAAGAAAAAGAAGAAAGAAGAAAAAAAAAGAAAAAGAAGAAAGAAGAAAAAAAAAGATAGAAAGAAAAAGAAGAAAGAAAGAAAGAAAGAAAGAAAGAAAGAAAGAAAGAAAGAAAGAAAGAAAGAAAGAAAGAAAGAAAAAGGAAGTTAAAAAATATTATCACAGAAAGTTATCATGCCAGACTTGCTCTTTGGAAACATGGTAAAGAGAATAACTGCCCTGGGATTTTTGTTGGGTTTCTATGCCAAGACAAATGTAAGGACAGAACAGTAATGAATGTAAGCATTCTAACATTTACTACAATGACCTTTTCTGGGCTTCTTCACCATTTTTGTTTTTTACCCAGATTTATGACATTATAATTATAGTATCTGCCTAACCTAACATGGGACTCCTGAGAGTAAAGACTTCCTCTGTCTTCATTTATCAAAAGCTGCATGCATGCATGACTTTTTCCAAGCAAAATAATGTAGCCTTAACCACAGATCTGAGTGATTTTGCATATCCCACTTAGTTGTAAGATTGCTTAGTCCAGGAATCTGGGGATTATATTTCACAGCCATAAAACCACAACTGTGAAAAATAAGTTATTAAAGCATGAGCAGACCACAGAGAAACTTACTGATAATGGTAGATTGTAATTACATGCCATGCTTCCCATGTCCCCCTCTCACCACTAAACAAGGAGCCTTTCTGTAATAAACTGGAAATCAAGCTAAGAGTTAACTATGTTTGCTGTTTTCAGAGTTCATTCTTTGAGCATTACCTTCTGAAACAAATCCAAGACCTCTCAGGAGATTTGTAGAGCCATCATATCCTACCTAGAATGAGGACTTGGAGTTTTGTTTTGTTTTGTTTTGACATTCATACTTTTTTTTTTACATATTTTACACAATTGTTGACAATCTACTGTGAGTGCAGTCTACAGTCTTTTTATTTAAAAAAAAGCAAAACTATACTTTTGTTTTAACTAAAACTTTCATATATCTGCAAAGTAATTAGTCCCTACCCTATTTTCAAGATTTTAATTCTACCCAAATGCAATTAGTAAATATATACCCTTTGCCTAATAGGACACTAAGTGCCATGAGGGGTTGCAAGGAGAAGCAGAATACATAGTCTTGTTTCCCAAGATTCACATTTTTCTTGAGAAAAGAAAACATATTTTGGTTGAGAGATAGTAATAAAATATACAACTGAGACAATTAAGGAACACACTAAAAAATGCCTTAGATAAAATGTTAAATATTTAAAATGCAACAAAAAGGAGAAAATATAAAATTATTCATTGAGAAATATGGTCTTAGAAACTATGCAGCTTACAGACACTCCAACTGATCAGGCAAAGCAGGGAAAATCACAGTCAGTGCACTCGGGCCTTTCTATGATGTTTCATGCTGCGGCACATGCAGAATACTTGTGGCCTCACCGCCACAAACAGAGAAGCTATAAGTGGGTCAGAGATCATCCACCAAGGGGTCTCATTTTCCCAGGCCCTGCCTGAGTGCAGTCCAGCCTGAGGGTTTCGGTCTTGGGACACTTAAACTTATTTGTGACATTCTTATTAGAAATCTACAATTTATGGAATAAAACACCTTTTTGAGGCATTTCTTTATAAGAGATCACTGTTTTTTTTGTTGTTGTTTTTATGATGGTTTATATCATCTGACCCAAAGGCAGCAATCTAGAGGTAGATTGGAAACTGTGAAGTGGCCTAATTCTGAGAACTCTGACAAAGAGGCTGCCGGGCCCTGTCCACTTTACTAAATCACATTCCTTATTGAAAAAAGTAAAATGAGACTTTCAAAAGACACATAAAATAGATTTCTTAAAAATAAAGTGTTTTTCAAGAGTAAAAAAAGTACCTGTATGAGCTATGAGGGAACAGAAAACATGGGTAAAAAAAAAGCCATGAGAGAGAAAAAAAGGAAAAGGTCAAAGTTGAATAGGAAAAACAAATAAATGAAAAAAAAATCAGAAAATGGGCAGGCTATGTCAGGGATGTGAGATATTTTCTTGAGAAGGAAATAATCTCTCCTCATTCTAAGGCACCAATTACTAGAGCTGTTGCTGCTGAGTCAGCAGAACTGTTAGCCAACTACAAAAGCTAATGTGAGACTCTGAGAGGCCGTGCTATCCCTGTGAAGTTTTGGGGTTCCATGTCAGAGCCCTTACTCTCTTATTTCCCCTTGTGTGAAATAATGAGTTTATTTCTGTCCCTTGTTGCCTAGAAAACCTACGTAACACACCACCCCCAAGCCAGTCTAGCACAAACACAGCCTTCCTTGGTGTCTGCCCACATGAGCCCGGGACCGCTGTGAAGTTCTGCTGCTGCAGAGGACGGCTTCCTCCTCAGTCATCATTCTATGATGTAGAGAACAGTTCTGAGAATCCTAGTTTACAAAGGCCAGAGGGGAACCGTATAGCATTTTATTTTTACTATGCGGCAAGGAAGCATATCATTATTTATCTCTTATTTATAAATATTTTACTTTTGAAACTTTTTTTATGATTTTTAGACACACCACCTAACATTTTATCTCATCAAACTCATATGTTCCAAGTACAGCAAGGATACTCTCTGAATACCTCATACTGTTTCCCCAAATACCATTTTTATAATTTGATCTCTGTTTCAATTATACAACTCTATAGTTGTAGCAAAGAGCAGCCATAGACAATAGATAAATGAATGAATATCACTGGATGCCAGTAAAATTTTATTTAACCTTAATTTATACTTCCAGTAAAATTATTATTGCCAGCTTCCCGAACACTGTTTTAAACCAGTAAATTTTAGGGTAGTTTGTTACAAAGACAAAGCTAAAATAAACACTGATTGTATTGCAATTTCCTTTCCCATCTTTCCAATCCAGTTAACTGCTCCTACTTGCCCTTTAAGATTCAGTAGAGACATCATTTCAGAAGGCCTAAAAGCAATGGTTTTGGAGTCAGACCAATCTAAATTAGAATCTCAATTCTACTACTTACTGTGTTTTTGAGACTTGGAAAAGTTATCCTGTCTGTGCTTCAGTTTACTCATCTATAAAATATGCCTCGCATAAAATAATTATTTGATCTTTAATAGTTATAACAGTTAAATATTGTCATTATATCCTTATTACCTTCACTCCCACTTTAGATGTTCTGCATTAACATGGTATATTGTGCATACTAACAAGCTTTCCTTGTCATTATTTCACATAAAATAATTAACTGCCATTAAGGAGCATGCTTTTTTCCTTCTCTGATGACTCATTTCAAAAAGACATTCAGTTCCTGGCCTCTCTTTATCATTTCATTGAACTCAAGACTGAGCTCGCCTGACCAGGCGGTGGCGCAGTGGATAGAGCGTCAGACTGGGATGCGGAAGACCCAGGTTCGAGACCCTGAGGTCGCCAGCTTGAGCGCAAGCTCATCTGATTTGAGCAAGGCTCACCAGCTTGGACACAAGGTCGCTGACTCAAGCAAGGGTTTACTCAGTCTGCTGAAGTTTCCCGGTCTAGGCACATATGAGAAAGCTATCAATGAACAACTAAGGTGTCGCAACAAGAAACTGATAACTGATGCTTCTCATCTCTCTCCGTTTCTGTCTGTCTGTCCCTCTCTATCCCTCTCTCTGACTCTCTCTCTCTCTCTCTGTCTCTGTAAAATAAAAAAAGAAAAAGAAAAGACTGAGCTCATCCTACCTTGTTTCTAAGAGAGGTAAATGCCTTCTGAGGGCACTCATCCTCTTCTGCTCCTCTAGAGGGCTGCATCACAAGTAGAGATGCCCAATCCAAAACTCCTTGATCAGATTACTACATCTGTCTGGTTCTGGGATTCAGTATTAGGTACTACAGAGACCCATTTGGCCCTTATATTAAGCCCTTTCTTCCAACTTTGACCTGTAACTATTAAAAACTATTTTTATCTATTTATTTATTTAGAGGGAAAGAGACGAGAGAGAGAAAAGGGAGGAGGAGCAGAAAGAATAACTCCCATATGTACCTTGACCAGGCAACCTGAGGTTTCAAACTGGCAAACGCAGCATTCCAGGTCTATGCTTTACCCACTGCATCACCACAGGTCAGGTCTGATCTGTCATTATTAAATATTTAATTTAGACCCTCATCTTCCTGCTTCTCTGTCATATTTCTTAATTGGGTCATAGCTCACTCAGGGGACAGAAACAATTTTTATTGGGTCTCTCTGAGATCCAACGTACATATAATATAGTTGAAAAAAAAAAAGCGAGCAATTCCTGTAGGGGGAAAGGATAGCATTTCCTTTTCATTCCAGCTAAGTAAAAGGACTCCCAGAAAAGATTAAAACATCTTGAGGTTTGCAGGGAGGAAATGGGCATTTTACCTTCTGCTGGCTACTTGCTGAACTGCCCAAATCTTTATGTCAACTCTATGCATTTAATTGGATTGAGCATGAGGGAGATTTTGGGAGACTTCCCTGTGTCCATAGGAACTTTTTGACTTGAGGAGACTTCATTGGAAGTCAACGGAGAAGCTGCATCTCAAGTGTGTGTAGGGAGTGTGAGAGGGGTTTCCTGTGGCTCAGTGGGACTATAGCAGGACTTGAAGTTGTCCCAAACACCTGACCTCTGGGCATGGGACTCTCAACAGAAAATAAAAAAAGCCATAGGGCATTGCTTAGGGAAGAGGAATTAATAAGGAGCATGAGGACAGCTGGAACATCATTTATGAAGTTTGTCAAGGAACAGGTTGCTCCTTACAGAGGAATCGCCAAACAGATCACCGAGGCTCCATGCCCACGCCTGCCGTGCCAGGGGTCTTCACTGCCCAGTCAACAAGAGCTGAAGGGGCAGGCCTTATTTTCTTGGTTTTCATTCTTCCCTTTTCCTTCCTCTCACAATTTTATACCCCAGCAAAGAGAAAAAGGAAAACCTAAGAGGAAATAGAGTATGGATTATAAAAGAACAAATCAGGAAACCCTTCTTGGTTTAAGCTGTTCTAGACCGCATGATCTCTGATGGAGACATTGTTACAGCTAAAAGAGACAGAGTGGAACACAGAAAGAATTCAGGTGTTTCTTGGTTTTACAACGCTGTGTATAGTCTGATCAGTAATCAAAATATATGCACATATAAACATTAGTTATTGAATTTTCTCTGTCATTATGCTAGGCTGTTGACATTACAGCAGAACTATAAATGCACTGCCAACTCTTTTAGTAGCAGAAAGAAAAATTAGAGCTGATTATGACAGGTCAGTAAAATGAAATTATTTGCTCTTACATAGATTATAAAATTTCATTTTAAGGCTGTGCTACAAACAAAGATTAACTAGAGCTGAGTCAGCATACCAGCTATGGATTCATCAGTATTTATATGTTTCAAAAAATATGCCCTCAGAGTATGGATAAGAGAACAAAACTCAGTCAATAGCTTGAATGGTTAGACTATAGAAAGACTAGTTAGACCCCTTTCTTCAGCATGCTACATTCTTTTTTTAAAAAATAAAACTTCTCTAGTTAAATAGCTGTCTCTAATCTACATTTTTATTCTTAAAAGATTTTACAACTAATTTTATTTTCATCTTTATTTGTTGTATATTTCCTATAGCATTGCTGAATTAAATATTTCATCATAATATTTTATCACTGCATTCCTATTTAATACAAAGCTATATGAGTGCTGAAAAGGTCTATAATAATCGTGTCCCTAAGCACACCATTTCTCTGAATACATGCATTTTTTATACCCTAACTCTTATTGCAATTCTTGTGATCAATAAAGATGCTTGCTCAGAAGTAGAATAAATTTGTGAAGTTAATATTTAATGTCCCAGGCCTTAAATTATTGTCCACTCTTACCTAAATAGAATTATTTTGTATTCTTAGTGGCAGCTTATGTAAACCGAGAGAGAAAAATCAACAAAATTATTCCTGTTTGTAGTAGTTATAGAAAAATTACTTTTTATATATTTATGGATATAGCTACGTTCTATCCTATTTATTGCTACTGAAAGGTCATATGGAGGAAACCTATATAAGATTTGGCTAACTTTTAAGGCATTTTGTACCTGAATTCCCATTCTCAAGTGTGTAAGTGTCTGGCTACTTTAAGCAAAATAATAATTTTATGAAAGAATATAATTAATTAAATAAAATCTATGAATTGGATGCATAAAAACAAAGCTCAGAAGTTGCCACAAGCAAAAACAACATCTAATATGTAACTGGCACACAAATATTTGATAGATGAATTAATGAGCAAATAATACAATAAATTAAGATTTTACCAGACAGATGTACTTGTTAAAACTTTGATTTGAAAATGGGTTGAGAGATGAGAGTGTATTTCTTAATATGTGGAATATTCATATCAAATAGTTTTCTTCTCCAATTAACTAAAATATATTCCATTACCTGAAAATATAAGTGGAGATATCAAAGAGGCAGCTGATCATTTATGAGACTTGAGGTCAGAGTGGAAATGTACAATTGGAAATTTTTGGTGAGCATGTTTTTTAAAGTCATGAAACTAGGTGAAATCAGTAAGGAAGTGGGTATTGATAGATAAAGGAAGAGGTAGTGGGTTAGGACTGGAGCACAGCAATGTTAAGAGATCTGGGCTAAACAGAAGAACCAGACAAAGACAAAGAAAAGACCAATGAGATACTGACACACCCAGGAGTAGAAGAGGTGCTAAAAGCCAATATATTAGTTTTATAGGACTTCTCTAGCAAAGTATCACAAATTGAGTGGTTTAAAATAACAGAAGTATATTCTCTCATAGTTCTGAAGGCCACGAGTCCAAAGTAAGGAAGTCAGTAGGTCCATCTTTGCTATGGAGGTTCTGGGAGAGAATTCTAACTTGCTTATTATGACTTCTGTTGTTTGCCAGCCAGCCTTGGCTTCATTAGCTTGCATTACTCCAGCTTCTGTTTCTGTATTTACATGGGCATCATATTTCTGTGTGTGTGTCTGTCTGTCTGTTTTCCCTCTCTATAGGAATACCAACTGTTATGTTAAAGCCTACCCTAATCCAGGATGACCTTATTTTAAGTAATTACATCTGCAAACATGGCCACATTCTGAGGTTCAGATGAACAGGAATTTGTGGAGGACACTATGCAACTCAGTAAACCAAGTGAAAAAGTGTTTAAGGAGGTGGGAGTGACAACCTCTATCAAATGATGCTAATGATTCAGAAATGATGAGAACAGAAATTTATATTTAATCATTAAAAATAGCCACATAGGGGTCACTGACTCCCTCAACACGGGCAATATCTTGTGGTGGGCGGGAGCTGGGCTCAGCTGGACAGGTGCACCTAAAAAGAAAAGGGAGAAAACTCTGAGTATACATGTTTTTATTTTACTGTTTTGCAATGAGTAACATTAGAAAAGTAAGGTGGGGAAGGAGTGAAACAGAGAGAAATCATTGTATTTCTCAGTGCTTCTAGGGATAAAAAGCAGCAGAAGAACCTGACCAGGCAGTGACGCAGTGGATAGAGCATCGAACTGGGATGCGGAAGACCCGGGTTCGAGACCCCAAGCTCGCCAGCTTGAGCGCAGGCCCATCTGGCTTGAGCAAAAGCTCACCAGCTTGGACCCAATGTTGCTGGCTTCAGCAAGGAGTGGCTCAGTCTGCTGAAGGCCCGCAGTCAAGGCACATGTGAGAAAGCAATCAATGAACAACTAAGGTATCGCAGTGGCAATGAAAAACTAATGATTGATGCTTCTCACCTCTCTCCATTCCTGTCTGTCTGTCCCTATCTATCCCTCTCTCTGAGTCTTTCTCTGTCCCTGTTAAAAAAAAGGAAAAAAAGCAGCAGGAAAGAGGAGAATAATATTGGCACAACATCATGTTTTCTCTTTGTATAATTAACCCAAGAAAGACACCCTATTTTGACTTTTTAATCTCCTTTCCTTGAGCCTGATGAATTCAAGCTCAGTTTATGGATGTGGAGGTAAGGAGTATTATTTGGAGTGAGTTTTGTGGATGACTATTAGCCCTTGTAAGAGAGCCCCTTGAGGTCATCCTTAAATATAGGCAAATCAGCTCTGAATCCCAAGTCACCTCAGGGTTTACACCAAGAAATGGTCAGTTTCTCTACAACTGACAGTAAATCTCTTATCTCTTGTAGCAAAAGTCTAATAGAGATAACAATCAGATTTAGAGTTTGATTCTGCAAGCAGTCCTAGATTACTAGTTTAAATTCACATCCTCTCCCAGACCTAAGATTAGCAATAACACATTGATTAAAATATAGTGAAACTCTCAGAAAAATTCCTTAGATGGAATTCATAAGAGCATGTTGTCTGATAACAATGTAATTACGCTATACATCAGTAACAAAAATATAAACAGAGGATCCTCATGTACTCAGAGATTAGTAATACATCTCTAAATAATCAGTGGTCCAAAAAGAAACCATAATGGAATTTAGAAAATATTTTTAGTATATACCCAAATACTGTATATCATATATATAGAATGCAACTAAACCAGTTTTTAAAGAAATGCCTAAAAACATAAAGGTGCATAGTAGAAAAAAAAAGTTAAAAATTCATAAACCAAGTATTCAGTGTAAGATAATAGAGAAATAAAACTTTAATAATTTCCAAGAGAATAAGAAGTTAGAGATAAGAGAAGAAATGGATAAAATTTTAGGAACAAATGAATCAACCCCTGAATATACAGATACCTATATATGTACATGTACATGTTTATAGCCTGTACTCAGCACTAGTGCAATATAAATAGGATATATTATCATACATTGAGTATAAATTAAGAATACAAAATTGGCTTACCAGAAAGTCAGCCAGTGTAATTTTTCACATTAATAGCTAAGGAAGAAATTAAATTAATTCATATAGAGTGTTTGACAAAATCAATAATCATCCATTATTAGAACAAAAACAAGGCAAAAATAGTTTTTAACCAACTAGAAATAGAATGAGACCTTTTTAATTCAGTTTTATGATATTTACTAAATATACACACTGCTATAACACATGCATATATAGGTATAAATATGCATATATACAGTTAATTCTCATTATCTCTAGTAGTTATATTCTATAAAGTCACTGTAAATGTTAACTTAGCAAATACTGAATTATTTATTTGGGGGAAATACAGGATTTTATTCCTGTGAACACATGTTCACAAAATTTTTATCAACCCATTGTGTGGTTTTTCTAAAGACAACTTTATAAATATACATTGTTGAACCATGGCTATTGAAGTTACATACAACAGCACTTTAACTTGTGCCTGAATGAAATTTATCTAATATACATCAGAAGGGGGCAAAAGTAGGTTTACCATTATTCATATAGAAAATAATACAGTAATTAATAAATAATAATACAGGAATAAACTATTTCACAAACTCACAATTATAACCCTACTTTTGCCAACCCTGTATGTATTTTCTATGTAATACATGCAATTAAGAACATAGAACAGTGGACCTGGCCAGTGGCTCAGTGGACCTGGCCAGTGGCTCAGTGGATAGAGTGTTAGCCGGTCTACAGACATCCAGAGTTTGATTCCCAGTCAGGGTGTACAGACGTGACGATCTGCTTCTCCCCACTCCTTCTCCTCTTTCTCTCTCTCTCCTCTTGCATCCTTTGGCTCCATTGTTTCCAGGCCCTGAGGATAGCTGGTTGTTCTGAGCACGTGAAACTCAACCACTAAAAATAGCTCAGCACTTGAGCATTATCAGCCCCAGATGGGGTTGCCAGGTGGTTGGGGCACGTGCAAGAGTTGGCCTCACTATCTCCCCTTCTCTCAACTTAAAAAAAAAAATCAAACAAACAAAAACACAAAACAGCACCCAGCACCATGCTTGGGGCCATACTAAACAGTGAAATTACCAATAAAAATGACAAAAGTGTGAAAAATGTGACACCAAATTGGCTTTGAAAAGGACACTTTTTAGAATATGAGAGCTGAAAGAAAACAAAGGCTCGCCCTTTGCTCCTTGGCTGGGAACACGCATGTTGTGTGACTCAGGATTTTCACCCAAAAGTAGAGTGCGTATTGATTTTTGGGTTGCAAATAAATTTTAGTAAGTGAATTCGCAAATATAAAATCTACAAATAATGAGGACACAGAAATATAGAAATATCACCCTAAACGGGGGAGAGATGGTGAGGGAGGGGGACTTGACTGGGAGGGGTGAACACACAATGCAATGTACAGATGATGTGTTACACAATTGTACACCTGAATTCTGTATAATTCTATTAAACAATGAATTCAATAAAGTATTTTAAAAAGAAAAATAAAGCTTTCTCTTTGAAACGAGGAATACGATAAACTTACTTGCTAAAACCACAGTTCTTCAACAATGTCACACTCCTAACAGGTATAAGTTAGAAAAATTTAAATAAGAATTGGAAATAATGCCTGACCAGGTGGTGGTGCAGTGGATAGAGCATCAGACTGGGATGCGGAAGACCTAGGTTCGAGACCCCGGGGTCGCCAGCTTGAGCGCGGGCCCATCTGGCTTGAGCAAAAGCTCACCAGCGTGGACCCGAGGTCGCTGGCTCCAGCAAGGGGTGGCTCAGTCTGCTGAAGGCCTGCGGTAAAGGCACATGTGAGAAAGCAATCAATGAACAACTAAGGTGTCGCAACAGCAACGAAAAACTGATGATTGATGCTTCTCATCTCTCTCCGTTCCTGTCTGTCTGTCCCTATCTATCCCTCTCTCTGTCTCTCTGTCTCTCTCTCTGTCCCTGTAAAAAGAAAAAGAGAGAAAGAATTGGAAATAAATAAAAGTCAATATAATTGTGCATTTTAAAATCCAAAAATAATTCAAATTAGTTTATGAATTTTGCTAGTTTGCATATACAAAAACAAGATTATTTCTATATAAAAAATAAAATATAATTTTAAATAGATCTTATTTATAATGCCATAAATAATATCCCAATCTGATAATTAAATCTAACAAATGATATGTAAGATATCTGGAATAATCTATAACATTGTTTAATGAAACAATGTTAATGATGCAAATATTTATAAATAGGATCTCTCAATGTTATAAAATGTGAATTTTCTCTAAATTGATGGATAGATTCAAACTTGAACTCAATGAAAACCCAAGTAGGGATTTTACATGGAAATTAACAGTTATTCTTAAATATGTATATGAAGTTAGAGGACCAAACACAAGGACGATTCAAGAAAAACAAACAGGGAGAATTTGCTCTATGAAACTTAACAATTTATTAGAAAGCTGTCGTGAAACACAATAGTATTTGAGAAAGGACAGCCAAATATACAAACAAACAAACAAACAAAAAATCAAAAGGTAAATAACATTCCCAGAAATGGAACACACATATATGGACATTTATTTTATGACAAATTAGGTGCTACAGAATAATGAGAAAGTAGTGGTATTTTTAATGAGAGAAACTGGGACAACTCGAAACCAAATAGATAAAAATATTTTTGGACACTTAACAGCTACATATAAAAATTAAAAACAGGCAGTAACTTTAAATGTACAGAGAAAATAATAAATATTTTAGAAGATGACAGAGGAGAAAATATCTATAACTTTGGAGTAGAAAATGATTTATTAAACAAGACACAAAAGGCACTAACTCTAAAGAAAATGAATTAATAAAATGGACTACATTATAATTAAGACTTTTCCCACCAAATATACCATTGACTTACTAAAATGCAAGCCAAAGGAGGTGATGATAGTTATTTGCAACATAAGCAGGCTGTGAGACTCCTAACCAGATTACATAAATATTCCCCTGCAGATCAATATGAAGACAATCAACACTTCACACAAGAGAAAATGCAAATACTAACATGTGAAAATGTTTAAAGACAACTATAATTACAGAAATTAAAGTTAATATTATAGAAAAGATAATAAAAAAGTAATAAACATGCTACGGTGCAGAACAAAAACAAAAATGTCATTAGGATAAAACTAAGCAGTACGACAATTCTAAATGGTGAGAATTTTGAGCAGTGGAAACATGTATACACTGCTAGGAAGAATATACATTTCTATAGCTACTTTAAGAAAAACATTTGGCAGTATCACATAAACATAATTATTTGTACCCAGTGCTCTATGGATTCTACTTTTAGGTTATATCCTATGGAAGAGTGTGACTTTTTGCCCAGGAATATATATGTATATAATATGAATGTTCACAGCAGCATTGTTTATAATGATCCAAAAACTGAAAGCAACACCAATGCAACTCTATAAAAAAATATATGTAGTAAACATATTTAAGAAAAATCATAAGTGATGGAAACGGATAATCTACACTAATATGATCAAATCTTAAATACTCAAAGAAGAAAAACTGAACTCAATAGAACCAATAGAGTACAATTTGTACCATTCCCAAAGATACATACACACATGCATACATATGCATATGTATACACATACATATGTATTCATAATTAGATAATAAATTACAAAAGAACAGAAGAAATTAAATACCATAAGGTTAGGACCATGTTTACCACTGGGGGAAAGAGGGATTACGATTTAGAGGAGACATGCAGGAGCATTTGGGATGTTAGTTTTATTCTATCTTTTGAACTAAGGAGTCACCCAACTGCTCATGCTACAACCCATTAAATTGCATATGTAAGTGTTTTTTTACATTTCCATATATTTGTTATAATTCTTTATGTTTAAAAATTAAAAAGATTATATTTTGTAAAATAAGAGTAAGGGTAAATAAACTAAATGGGCCTCCACACTTGGTAAAAGGGAACACAGGATTTACATGAAAATTATGACTTTGTATTTATTTAATCATTGGGCTAATCATTTAGGTGTAAAGGGAGTGAACTATAATATATTACGTATTTACTGTAGTGACTCCTGTGCTTGACCTCATTCTGCCATCAAAGGAGGTATTGGCATTTTCATTTTATCGATAGGCAGAAAAATTGAGTTCAGAAATGTTAAGTGGTTTGTATACATACTTGCAGATAGTAAATGATAGCACCAGGATTCACATTCAGATGATATGCCATATCCAGCATGCTTTCCACTATACCTCATTAGTGTCTTCCTTTTCTTACCTCCTCCTCTGATCATCACAATTCTTCTTTGAAAGGTTTTTATTTATAGGTTGACCATTTTAGAGGGCCCTATGGTATAAGAAATGTGTTAATATCAACAACAGAGTAAGGAGTTTTGAATTCTTGTTTGGTAATGAGCAGTTATTTTATTTTGTCTTTGCTTCTGTAAAGTGCTTGGATGTCATATGAAATAAATAGAATGTCAATAATTGCACTAATATATATGCACAAACTACATTTACATCTAAGTGGAATTTTAAAAAATTATTCACTTTATACCTTAGCTTGCCATGATGACCTATGAAAGACCAATTCTTTAAGATTAAAAAAAAGTTATAAAAGCAAATATAAACTCTAAATCTATGTTGCATTTCTTAGTCACCTTCCTGAATGCTAATGCAAATATCAGAAATACTAAACATCAGAGCAGAAGAAGAGAAAAAGCTTCTGGCTAGTGAGTATAAATAGTAAAACTAAAGAGAGCAATATTAAAGTACTAAGAAAGGTATTATAGGAGGTGAGGAGACATTAATCAGAAAATTAAAATACTGATGATTATTAAAGCATGGGCTCTACTTTCAGCATCATACACAGACCTCTGCAGGAGAGAAATCTATGTGAAATCTACAACACATTGCTTGTACACTGTATATCGTGTTCACCACCCCCAGGTCAAGTCTTCATGCATCAACATTTTATCCCCCTATACCATCATTTTCCTTCCCCCATACCTCCCCAGGAGTAATCACACTGTTGTCAGTGTTTATGAGTTTTTATCTTTTTTTTCCCAGTTCAATCCCTCCACCCTCCCCCGGCCCCACCTCGACAGCTATCAGCCTGCCTCTATTTTCTTATTAGTTCATTTTGCTTATTAGACTCCACATATGAGTGAAATTGAATGGTACTTATCTATCTCTGACTGGCTTATTTCACTTATGGTTTTCCTTTCTGTCAAAAAACTGCGAAATTCGCCTGACTAGACGGTGGTGCAGTGGATAGAGCGTCAGACTGGGATGCAGAGGAACCAGGTTCGAGACCCTGAGGTCGCCAGCTTGAGCACAGGCCCATCTGGCTTGAGCAAAAGCTGTCCAGCTTGGACCCAAGATTGCAGGCTTGAGCAAGGGGTTGGTCTGCTGAAGGCCTGCGGTCAAGGCACATGTGAGAAAGCAATCAATGAACAACTAAGGTGTTGCAACGAAATACTAATGATTGATGCTTCTCATCTCTCTCCATTCCTGTCTGTCTGTCCCTATCTATCCCTGTCTCTGACTCTCTTTCTGTCCCTGTAAAAAACAAAACAAAACAAAAAAACCTGAAAAATTCTCATTAAATACATTTGCAGAAGAGGTGGCAAGTTGACTAAAGATCTTATATCTTAGGTTTGTTTCAAGCACAGTTGAATTTTTGACATTATCTATTAGAGAAAACAAAATCATAAAAGTATCACTTGTGTGTGAAATGTGAGATGCTGTTATCAATGGTCATTTTATTAGCTCAAATGTTTTTCTCCTTTGTTCTCATTGCTGTCCATTATTTATTCTAGTATTTAAATGAAATTCCTGGTTACCTTAATAGAAATTTCTCTAAAACAATATTAAGCCAAAGTCAATAAATAGCACAAAAAGCAATAGGGATGAGGGTCCTTTCTCTAGATACTACTTGATTATTGGAAGATGCTGATAACCAATTGAACCATGTGAATGAAGGTAGCATCCATGGATAGTTAGGAGGAGAGGGCAATGAAATGAGAAGTGTTATGTGAAAGAAACAGCATGGCAGAAAAACATGATCCTGGACTCAAGAGACCTGGGGAATATTCTAAATGGCTAAGTACTTATATAAACTTGAAGGACTCAATTGACCTCTCTTGGATACAGATTCTCATTTATAAAATACAGAAGCTAGAATAAATCCTCTTTATTAATTTTTTGAGATCTTTCAGAATTTTCTAGAATCCACACTGAGATATTAAAGACTAAATATTAGTTGCATATATAATAGCTATAAGCAACACGAAAGCATTAATATACTGTTTTTGAACATTCACAATGTTATATTTCTTCTGTAGTATAAATTGGATAAAACTCTATAGTTGTAAAAGGGTGGGTCTGAGACTTAAACTAAAAGACTCAAGTTGTTTAGGGTCTGAAATACATTTCTTTCACCAAGTAAAATTTTATAAAAAGGAAATGAGGAGTACCACATAGGTCATTCAGTCCAGCAGTCTTTATCATGTCAAGACTTTGAATCATTTCTTTTTGTTCTAAATGTTTGATCCAGATATTTCCTAAAAATTTAAATTAATTTTTATAGAGTAGCTTTCTCTGCCATGGAAGCAATTGGATAAAGTGAAGGCAAAATGAATATTATTTGCTAATATGTAATATTTGTATGTCAAGTACTTTTTTTTTGTAGTTTTCTGAAGTGAGAAGCAGGGAGGCAGAGAGACAGACCTCCACATGCGCCTGACCGAGATCCACTCGGCATGCCCACCAAGGGTCAATGCTCTGCCCATCTGGGGCATTGCTCCACTGAAACCAGAGCCATTCTAGTACCCGAGGCGGAAGCCATGGAGCCATCTTCAGCACCTGGGCCAATTTTGCTCCAATGGAGCCTTGGCTGTGGGAGGGGAAGAGAGAGACAGAGAAAAAGGATAGGGGGAAGGAAGAAGCAGATGGGCTCTTCTCCTGTGTGTCCTGGCCGGGAATCAAACCTGGGACTTTCACAAGTTAAGCTGATGCTCTACCAGTGAGCCAGCTGGCCAGGGCCGTGTGTCAAGTGCTTTTAATTGGGGATCATCTATGTTGAATATTTATCATGCTCTCAATACTTTACAAGGTGATACAAACATCAAGCATCATCAGTGATAGAGCTTGCAACATAGAATGTAGTTGGGAAAAGTATACAGGAAGATATAAAAACATGGAAAGTTTGGGCTACAGTAGAAAGATCATTTAAATGACTTCAAAGAATCAGACATAAAGTTACTGAAAAAAGCAAAACTCCTACTTTGTAGTCAACTGTGAGGTCAAGATAATGGATGTGAAGAATTACAGGGTTTTCATCAAGGGAGTGTGACATGGTGAAGGTCATATTTTAAGGAGGCCAAACTGATATGTGAACACACTGAGTGGTGAGATGAGAAGCCAAGAGACCAACAGTAACTGCAGAAATAACCTGGCTGTGGGATGTGAGGCTGTTTGCTCTTGAACCTACTCACAGACTAACTGAAAATAGAAAAATTATATACTAATAAAACTCCTTCAAGTATCATTTTATCAGAGCTGATGCATAAAATTCCTACCCTGTTCTTGATAAACTTTAGGGAAGGAGATTTATTATCTTATAAGAATATTCTGCCAGAACATGTGTTCGAATGTTAACCCAGAGTTTGAATGGATTGCTAATGGTTAGTCTCCCTGCCTTTTGCCAGAATTGCTTTGAGCCATGCCCGACAGGTGGTTGCATATATAACAATTTAAAAGTACTCTGAAATACATATAAAGATGCCACTAGAATGTGAAAAACATTATGATCAGAGGAAAATTTAACTCTACTGAGATAGACTAAAAACAGCTTTGACAATCTTCTAGAGAAAATAAAAACTAAAATGTCTGTTATTTTACAGATAAAAAAGATATAATGTATGTCAGCCTTCAAACAATGTCATATCAAAAAATCCCCATATATAGAAAATGAAGCAATAGCATAATCTCAAGAATATTATTATAACTGATAACTAAAAGAAAAGTTAATACTAGCCAGGTAGCATTCCTTTTGGCCAGTTCAAAAATGGTAGGCAGAAAGCAGCCTAGCAAAAGTCATACTAAATCCATCCTGACTGGTTTGCTTTTCAGCACCTATCACATATAATAATGAGCTGTATGACAGACCACAAAAGCATGGGTTTTTATTTTTTGTATGATTTATTCAAATGCACTCTAGGTATCTGAAAGAGTATCTGAAATGTAGAATCCTATAAGATATACCTTCTGTATGATTGAATACTCTCATTATACATATTTACATGATTTTTTATGTATCCTTAAAGATTTAATATCTCTCACTTTAGTCTTTGGAAGGTGATAACAAAGGCACTTGCAAATTCACACATATCCAACAAACCTTATATAACATTGATTCAAAATAAACAGCTTCAAAGCACTAATATGGAATGCAAACTTTGACTGCATTTAGGTTTAGGGGCTGATGCCTATTAGTTATTGATCTTAGGTGAGTCATAACATTTCTCCAGTCTTCAGTGTTCATATATATAATCTGAGACTAAAAGTATCCATTAGGTTGGGGATCGAGTTTTTCACTGTTGGAATGGGAGATTACAGATAAGCAAATAAAAAAGTTTAGAATGATTCATGTAGTAATGCATTAGAGTTGAATAAATCAGTATGAACTTATTTTAGCTTAATATAGATACAGATTATTATAGAAATATTTATAGATATGGGTGCTTTCATGAGTTTCAATATGAACAAATAATTTCCTTGCTCTGTCCACTGAGATGACCTAGAATCAATGATGCCCAGTAACAATAGGCCCATCTAGCACTAAGATCTTAATTTCTAATGCTGTTCCTCAATGAAAGGAACCAGGGATTCTTGGAGAAATAGTTGATTAAGGGACTAGGGCAAGGAATATATAACATAAACCTTGATCATCTTGAAGATTCCAGAAAGTCCTAAAAAGAAAAAAAAAAATATCGAATGTATATAAAAGGAAATAGCAGCCAACTGAAAAAGCTCCCATGGGTCAAAGCTGAGATGATTTCACCAAGAAAATAGAGTAATGCTGAATTATTACTCAGATAGTACCATGGTATATTATACTAATATAAATAAAATGTTTTTAAAATAAATAATAAAGAAAGAATAGACACATTTTTCCATGCAAAAATAATTTAAATAATTTAAGTAGATACTCTGCCCTTAAGGAGATAAAATATAATCTTTTAATTACAGGTTATGCATTATAAAATTTTCTCCAAGTGTATTACATGGAAAGGGGAAAAAAAGATAACTTTGTAGTGGAGAAACCTGACAAACATCACTTAATTCAGGTGATATTATGTGATGAAAATGTTACTTTACTCCTGTGATTGTCCTCCTCAAAACATATAACCCTAGTTTAATTGTGAGAAGAAATTCAAGTCATAAGAAAAATTCCAATTGAAGAACATTATGCAAAATATCTAACCAGTGCTTCCCAAAACTCTCAAGATCATCAAAAACATAGAAAGTCTGGGAAACTGAGACCTTCAAGACAAGCTTAAAGAGATATCACAAATAACTGTAATGGGACATTCTAAATGGAATCCTAAAAAAGAAAAACAACATCAGAAAAAACTAAGGAAGACCAAATAAGATATAGTAGTAATGTATTAATATTGATTTATTAATTATAACAAATCAGCTATATTATTTTAAGATGTTTCTGCCAGCTTTCTGTAAATCTAACACTCTTGTAAAAGAAAATGTTTATTTAAAAACCTACTAGATATAATCTATAAAGTTCAGATAATGTAAATATTATAAATCTATACGGCACAATGCAAATCTATATTACTCTTTAATGCCATGCATGGGAGATAGTGTAGCTGATAATTAAAGAAAATTGGAATTTAATTGCTAGGGCATCTCATAATATCAAGAACTT
Source organism: Rhynchonycteris naso (assembly GCA_037038555.1). NCBI lineage: Eukaryota > Metazoa > Chordata > Mammalia > Chiroptera > Emballonuridae > Rhynchonycteris > Rhynchonycteris naso. The sequence goes on from CM072995.1 coordinate 302,215,789, forward strand.
CTCTTCCTCTCTGGCTCATTTAAATGACTTATATCATTAAAGGAAGTGTCAACTCAGGCTTCTGTTGACTCTACACTTGATGTTGAATAGATTAGTTTATGCTGCCATAACAAATACTCAAAATACAGTGTTGCATCAACAAAAACACTTGTTCATACCTAATTTGAGTGTGCTGATCTCAAATCTGACATTAGTTTTTCTCTGTATGCTACAGTTTTTATGCAATTCAAGATTTTAGGTTTTCATCTTATTGTAAAATTTTCAACATTTAGTTTAACATAATGAAGTTGAATGTCTTCTAGGGCATCATCTTTGTGAAAATATAATTTATATAATGCAGTAAATACATTAAGAGATATGATTGCATCAGAATTTGTCTACAATTTTAAAATAGAACATATTAAAGTATTTTAATCATAACATTTACACAAAATTTATTCAAATTCTATTCAGGCAAAAATTTGCATTTGTGTACTTGTTGAGGAAAATTTCGTTTGATGCTCCAGCAGTAGTCTGCCATCATATTTCTGTCCCATCGCCACTGATAGCGCTCTTCCATTGTCTTTAGATCTTGATGAAAGCGTTCTCCCTGCTCATCACTAACAGCTCCAAGATTTTCGGAAAACTTATCAAGCTAACTGTTCAGGAAGTGAATCTTAATGCATAATGAAGTACAATGTCTTCTTGGACATCATCTTTGTGAAAATATAATAATTTGAGGTCCATTGAATACACCTGATTTTATCTTATTGAAAGACAAGGCAGGAAAAGCAGAAATAATATGTTGAAAGCATTCACTTTCTCTATTCAAAGCCTGAACAAACTGCTTCATTAAACCAAGTTTGATGTGAAGTGGGGGAAAAATGATCCTGTCTCGACTAACTACAGGTTCATTCACAATATTTTGCATCTCTACTTCCAGAGCTTCACATTTTGGCCACTTCTTCTGTGTCCAGTGTTTCTCCCAATCTCAGTTGTACCACAAACACAAAAAGCAAAGATACTTCGTGAAACCTCTCGGTTGTCCTAGCAGGAAATTTACCACTTTAAGATTCACACACATGATCCAGTTATGCCCCTCATACTTCAGAAAGTCGAGGACAATTTTTATGTCATTATAATCTTCGCACAGATTAGTTGAGTAACCAATTGGATCCGCTGCATAAACATTACCGTTGTGTAGGAGAACACATTTCAGACTTCATTTAGAGCTGTTAAGAAATAAACACGATTCTGTTGGACTCTAAGTGGTAACATTTAGCTGGCTGAGAAGACTACTGATATCATGACAGTAAACAAAGTGTTTGTCTTCCAAAAAAAAGTCCACAAAAATTTGTTCATGCTTCCGGAAATGGTATACCCATGAAGTACATTCTTTTCTTGGAGCCTGGAGGCTAATAAGTCAGCTGCTTTCTTTGATAGGCCCAAAATTCTTACTAAATCATTCAAATCAGGTTGGCTAAACTGCTGAGGGGTTAATGACTGCTTGGCATCAGAAGAAGACCCTTTAGATTCTACAACCATTTCCTCATGCATCTTATCAAAATACATTTGATCACCATGTTCACTTTCTTCATCTTTAGAAAAAAATCAAACCTTGAAAACTGGAACTGAGAGTGTCTCAGAGTATGGAATTGGTCGTATTGCTAAAGGAATATTAGGATATGCGGTCATATGCCATTTTTTCTTGCCGATTCCCTTTATTCAGACAGAAATAACAGTCACTGCTGTGGTCCTCAGGTTCACGCCAAACCATGGGAATACCAAAAGGTATTCCTTTGCATTTTCCTTTTGTCCAGTCACGAAGCGTTTCCTCACAATTATGACACACAATATGAGGAGCCCAATTTTTGTCCTGATAGCCAAGTGGAACTTGAAAATAGGCAATATATGCACGTGTCACAAATGATGAAATCTTGTGCCTTTGATATTAAAGTGTGTAACAGCCACAGATATAACAGAAGGTGTTAGGACTATTCTTACATTTATGCCTACTCAAAGAAGCCATGATTCAATCTTAAAATAAAATAAGAGGGCGTATTTTATCAGATAATAATTTTTTACATTTAAAAACAACTACAATTATGTAAAAGTGATGTTTGTAAAACATAAATGCCTTGTGGTTATGTTCAATCCTTGAGTTGTTGCCCTTTAACTCCAATTTAAAAACCCATACATGCCATTAACTGTAACAAAAAGAAATTAAAATTGCATAAAAACTAGAGCATGAACCAAAAAATGGATCTCAGATTTGGAATCAGCAATGCAGAAGTATATAGATAAAGTTCTAAAACCTCATGCAACAGAAAATGAAAGAAATTGTTCCCCAGTGATATCTTCCAAATCTCAATAGTTTAAATTGGCTAAAACATATTTCTTGTTCACAATACATATTCATTACAGTTTGACTATTCCCCATCATTCTCATTCAAGAACATGAGCTAATAGATTTTTTAACAGCCAGCATCTCATCATTTTTTATAACACTGTGATAAAGGAAAGAAACAATGAATCTTAAAGGTGCCTATATGACAATGACACATATTATTTCAGCTTACATTTTATTGGTCAAAAAGGCCGCACATTAAAGGAGATAAAACAGGCAATTCTAAAACATTCCTGCCAGTAGTAAAAGCACACATATCAGTGGACAGAATAAAATGACTATCACATGTTTTAATAACAATCTCTATTATCCATTTCATTCAGCCCATAGTAAAAAACAAGTCACATTTATCCTTAATAAAATTGGAAAATTTATACATTAGAAATTAATTTTATAACTTTTTTAAAATAAGTTTCAGACTTCCTCACCGGACAGGTGATATTCAAAAACTCGAGATCTCATAATTCAAGCTGATACTCAATATAGAAATTCCTCAGGCTATGTACCTGAAAAATTCTAGCCAAAAAGAACACTTTTTTTTTTTTATTATGGTTTCTTATCACAAGTATTTGACATGACGAAGAAAAGTGAGACAGCAAAACCAATCAATCCACAATCTACCATTTTTCTTTCTTCATTTATTTTGAAAAAGTAAGAGGAGAGAAAGAGAGAGAGAGGAAGGAAGAAAGGAAGGAAGGAAGGGAGGGAGGGAGGGAGGGAGGAAGGAAGGAAGGAAGGAAGGAAGGAAGGAAGGAAGGAAGGAAGGAAGGAAGGAAGAGGGAGGAGAGAGAGAGGGAGAGAGAGAGAGTGAGAGAGAGAGAGAAAGAAAGAAAGAAAGAAAGAAAGAAAGAAAGAAAGAAAGAAAGAAAGAAAGAAAGAAAGAAAGAAAAGGAAAGGACACCTGAGTGAGATTGATGTGCTTCTCAGTGGAATAGTTGCAAAGGCAAGACAAATAGAAAGAAAATATAAAACACAGCCTCTGCCCTTTGGTAAACCTCACAGGCTTATCTCTGGTTTGTGTTTCTTATATCTGCTTTTGATGAATATTTGCGAGGAAAGGGATAGGGGATACACATTTGTCCCTCAATGAAAAAACATCTCTGAAATGAAAATTTTTTTCCTCTGATCTGTAAATCATCGCTGTTCACATATTAATAAATCTATTTAACAAGCAAGTATCACTTACATTGTATAATGTGATGGTTTCTAGCAGAGCTCACCAGAGTTTATCTATATTGCCTGTTGCAGTGTCTGAAATTTCATTATCACAGATTCATTTCACTGGTAGGAGAGGAAAAACTTTAATAGCCTACAATTAAAATGTGAAGACTTTAGGAAGAAGAGTACTTTAGGCTTATGTTAGTTAGAACTAATGAAATTATCACTTGACAGTGCAGAGACCGTAACAGTAGAGTAACGGTTAATATTAAGGGCCCTAAAAGATATAAAATGGAAGAAACAGGCACTAAAAGAGGTCAGATGGGTTTAAAAGTCTTACTGAATCTGCACTTTTGCCTACGGGTAAACCTGAATTTAAAGAAAAATAGTGATATAGACATTGGAATAAAAGTTGCCTGCTGATAAAGTTTTCAGTTAATTGGCAGACCAGTCTTTTCAGCCTAATATTTTTAAACAGTTTAATAAATTCTAAATGTGCAGAATTAATAAATACATTAACAAGGAAAAGAAGGTCCTAGGGAGAGTAAAATTCCTTTAAGTCATTTCCATGCCATTATTTTCAAAAAACACTGTAGAATTTAATATGAGATTAGCATTGAAATCAAGACAGGCCATTATAATTTTTTTTTAAACATCCTTCAGATATGTTTCCCTTGGTGGACTCCTTCGGCCTCCCACTGCCACTCTGTCTGGAGATAGTACTCTGCAGGCCATCCAGCAGGGGGAAATTAGCAAGCACATAGCTGGAGACAGGCTAGAAAATCTATTCAGTCTAACAAGGCATGTTATGCCTCTACTGACCAGATAAATGGGGCAGTAAGGAGATTGAGGCTACATGAAAATATTTATTATTAAAACACATTTCAAGGGCTTTCTGTTCTTCAGGGGATTAATGATTAATGGGAGTACTTATCATTAAAATATGAAGCCTGCTCTTTTGGTAAACAGATCTATCTAGGTGAAACTTACCAGGGGGTGTCTGCCTCCATAATGTGAGATCCTTTTCAATTTTTTTTTCTTTGTCCTGGAATGAGTATTTGTTTTTGTTACAGGAAGCAATGTCTTTAATGCAAGCCAATGGTTGTATTCATAAGCTGTTTTAAGCTAACCATGTATTCTTGTTTGTTTAGGATAGTCCCAGTTTATTCTGTTGTCCTGGTATCTTTATTAGTAACACCATGTTCACACTTAAAAGCATCTGATTTAGATAATTAATTGTATGGTCATAACTAATAAGCAGTGTCCATGACTGACGTGGCCTAAATATAAATTAATACCAGCTTCACACAAGTAATAATCAATGATAAACTTCATTGATCACGTCATTTGATTAGAGTGCTGCATTCAAGAGATCAAAAGCATGCACCTCATCCCCATACTGGCAGGGAAAGGAAATGTGTTCCAAGATTAAACAATTTTCTCCTAACTAGGCTAAATTTTGCAAACACTATGGAACATTGTAAGAGAATATATGTTGTAAATACTCTCCATTTGAAGACTTACCAGACATGTAAACTTGGGCAAGTTACTTTACCTCTATGAGCCTCAGTTTTCTCATCTCTAGAACTGAGTGAGGTAAAGACACAAATAATAATCCAAGCCCTTCTAAGGAGATTCAGGGAGACAAAGACCTCTGAATTTGGAATCAGAAGATAGCAGATAATGGTGCCATTACTTATTAGTTGTGAGACCTTGAGCAGCACATTTTAACCAGCTTTGATTTCCTTATGTGTAAATAGAGATACTAAAAGTTGGAAGCTCTTTTCTGTTGAAAGAAAGGAGCATACACAGATGGTAATGGGATGGGGAAATTGTCTAACTGCATTAGATGCCCAGAGGAGACTACATGTTCAAGTTACTTCAAAACTGGGGAGATTGTGAAGGCTTTGGGATAAGAATAATTCTGTTGGTGTGCATGCTTACAAAGCAATTTCTTCCTTTTAGAGGGACAAATGAAATTAATTTTGTTACAAAGCTTATCTTCTTAAAAATATTGAATTGCTAGGCTTCCTTATTCGTGAAAACGTGAGACAAATACTTTCTCATGGTTGGCAAGAAAAACTTGTCAGCCAGTGCAGCCACACAATACTTGTGCTACATCGTCAGGTGTAAACATGCAGTTTGATAAGGTAACTTGGGTGTTGGACTAAGGTAGCAGGATTGGACATTGCCATAATTAGAAAAATATTCTTTATCCAAAATATGGACTTAAGTTGTCTTATGCCTGATAACTGTTATTTGTTTCTAGAATATTCATATAATTTATGTCCAAACTTTTGCACAAGAGCAATCAAGACCCAAAACCAGAGTACATAAGGAGCAGGAATGTATAAACCCTGAACTCCTCATTAATTCATGCAGAGGAAAAAAGTAACAATAATAAGAGCAGCTAACACAGAGCACTTGCTAGATTACAATGCTAAATACACTTTAAGTGATTTTCATACAATAATTTTTTAATACTCACAATAAATTTATAAAATAGTTAATATTCCTATCTTCAATCTAAAGAAGAAAAAACTGAGAGATTAACTAAGGTCTCCATGGCCTCATATCTAGGAAGTCATCTAGCTAGGCTTTAAATCTACTTGATTGGATTTCATTTTTTAATCTTATCCAGTGTCACCCCTAAAGATTGGCCAGCATCATTAAATTTATGCCCTCAGATCTTGTAGTTGGTGAACACTTAAATAAGTTTAGGTTTCATAGAAGTGCTATCAGGTTATTCTACCTTGAACCTGTGAAGCCACATTCCACACTTGAGCAACGATGTTTCTGTCTGATGGCTCTTACCATCGTCATTCTGGAAAGGAATGAATTCTAGGTCTGTAAAAGAGCTGGCTCCTAGACCAAAGGAAAGAAAGATGTCCTCTCTTTGGGTTTAGATGAGTTTGGAGTTTGAGGAGTTGGATGTATTGGAGCAGGTAATGTAATGACTTGATTTTTGCCATTTGAAAACATTTCAGAAGCTAAGGAAGAAGCCCTTCAGGTATAGGAGGTTGAGGTCAGGTTTGAGCTCATGGGCTCTAAGAAGAGTAACTTCGAATAGCATTTATAAGTAAGTTTTCTGGCCATATTTCTGTTATTTCTAAACTATAAGTAAATCTTTCGACAAGGCAAAATATGGTCTCCTCAGTTCTGTGGGAAACAGAAGCATCAGTGTTCCCTGGAGCCACAATAGAATAGGAGCAGAGGTGGCCTGTGGAGGACAGGGCTATCTAAATGAACAGCAATCTCTACAAAATCACTGATGGTTATGGCAGAGGCAGCCATGCAGGGGCAAAACGAGTTTCTGGACAGAGGATGATTTGGGATTTAATTAAGATTACCTTTAGGCAGTATCTGAAAAATTCAGAAATTTCTTGGGAGATATTTGGTGGGGATAGACTGGAGGAGCAGGAGACATTTGAGTTACATAACGACAGGTAAAGAAGTGGAATAGCCTGAGAAATAGTTTAAAAGCCTTGCAGTCACTGGATTGAGTTTTTTCAAGACACAAGACTCTTAGAAAAAGAAAATGAATATTGCTTCTAGGAATATTGCTTCTATCTGTGTGTGTTAAAGACTTAACTCTTCAACATGTAGCTAACATTCATCAACCTATTCCCAACCCACCCAAGGGATTTTTTTTTTCTTTTATAGAGAGAAAGACAGGGAAAGAAAGACAGAGAGACAGGAGAATAGAGCTATTCCTGCATGTGTTCTGACCAGGAATTGAACTGGCAACCTCCATGCCTCAGGATGACGCTCCACCCAACTAAGCTATCTGGCCAGGGCTTAATTTTCTATAGATTGATTGATTTTTAGACACAAAGAAAGGAAGGAAGAGAGAGGGGGGTGAAGCATTTATTTGATGTTCCATTCAGTCATGCATTTATTGGTTGCTTCCCTTGTGTGCCCTGACCAGGGATTAAACCCATAAATTTGTCATTTTGGGATGACACTAACCCACTAAGCTAACCAACCATGACACAAGGGGATCTATTTAAGTAGCTTGTCAATATACAATATCATTATCAATATTGTTATCAATATCCACTTTACCCCTTTTTGCTGATTTGGTCATATTTACTACTAAGTAAGGTAACTGCTGAAGAAACATACACTTGAACAATGTTCTGTCTTCTTTCTTCATGTCTTTCACGTCATTCCAGTGCCATGACAAAGGGTCAGAAGGCATTAGGCTTAACTGCTCTTTTTTGTTCCTAAACCACACACACACACACACACACACACACACACACACACACACACACAGAACACCAGGCTTGATGAGCTTGGAAATGGCCTAAGAATATTCTCTCTGTTCTCAATAACATGAACTCCCTGATAATAGGAACCTTGCTCATCATGTTCTTAGATACAACCCCACTCAATAAATGCACTGAAATGTACACTGGGTTCCCCTAGACATCTGTGTCTTGGCAGCCCAAGGAAGTGAAAGTAGGAAAGCCACACTCATAGGCTAAGCTGTTTTGTAATGAACATCAGTTGTTTGTGTTTGCTTAGCTTTCTTCCCTTATCCCCTTTCTTCTGCACAGCCTCTTTTTCAAGTAAAAGCTCTCCAGCAGTTCCATGTGGTTCTGATGCAGTTGTCAATCTCAGAGACATCTTCTTTTGAACACGGGGTTGGTCAACTCAGCCAAACTTAGACAATTATACTTTTCTTGGAAACTTTTCAATGTAGATATAAAGAGTCAGAACACAGTTCAAACCAACTTATCTGATAGTAGTCTCCTAAAGAAGTAATTCAGAAGCTCCTACTATTAAGATCCCTCAAGTTGACAAGGTATGATGGTTCATCTATTCCCAGTTGATAAAGCTATGCCCAGAAGTCCCCTTCTGTCCCTTCAATCAATCAGAATAATGTCTGTTGCATGTAACCAAATAATCTTAATTACTTGTCAAAATTTTTCACCAGAGATTGGGAGAGTAATGTATCCTGTGGGTTACACACATAAGTCTATCTAACAATAGTGAGACACCTTACTTATTATTTGTGATTGTCTGACTCACTCAGATACCCCAGTGTCTAGAACAGTGCCTAGTATAGAGTGGAAATTCAATAAACATTTTCTATGAGTGAATGAAAAAAAAAAAAGCACATTGTTTTCTTATAATTTCCTGAGAAATCTTGTGGGGAATTTACTGTGTCTCAAAAAGACTTTTAGGCATCCCTGAGCCTTCCAGACAAGAACCATTTAAAAAGTGCCTTCAAATTCTGATATTACTTCAAAAAATGTCATTTTCCTATTGAGAAGGATTCTGTGCCACACCACAATTTAGCTGGTGAGTCTCTCTCATGTCCCTCAGGTGCCTCTTATCTCATCACTAATCACTAAACCAATCACTCACTCCACAGTGGCAAAAGCCACACCAACATCATGAAAGAAAATAACTCTGGTTGGACCATGCGGTGGTGCAGGGGATAGAGCATTGGACTGGGATGCAGAGGACCCAGGTTCGAGACCCCAAGGTTGCCAGCTTGAGCACAGGCTACTCTGGCTTGAGCAAAAAGCTCACCAATTTAGACTCAAGGTCACTGGCTTGAGCAAGGGGTTACTTGGTCTGCTGAAGGCCCATAGTCAAGGCACATATGAGAAAGCAATCAATGAACAACTATAAGGTGTTGCAGCGAAAAACTAAGGATTGATGCTTCTCATCTCTCTCTGTTCCTGTCTGTCTGTCCCTATCTATCCCTCTCTCTGACTCTCTCTCTGTCCCTGTAAAAAAAAAAAAAAAAAGAAAGAAAGAAAGAAAGAAAGAAAGAAAGAAAAGAAAAAGAAAATACCTCTGGATGCTTTTCTGGGAAGGAGAAACAGATGTAGTTCTCTGTAGTACATTATTACTTTTCCTCTTACCTCACTTGTAGTTCTTGGTAATCACATTAGACACATATGAGAAACATATACCACAACCAAAATACTGGAAAACTCCTATGCTTCATTTTTTTTTAAAGTGGAAGGCACCATTTACTCAGGTAGACTCACTTCCTACTCCCTTTAGTAATTAGGTGGCTCCATTAGGTATTGATCTCAAATGTTGTCCATCTTTTATGGGACTAAATTACTTCTTTAAGTCATTATTCAGTGTTGTGCTTTCTGCAGACTCTACACTGTAGGTTGTAGGGGTGGTCAGGACTTTCAATCTGTTCCTTGTTGTGTATACTGCAGCTCCTGTGTCTTCTACTGGCTTTTGTACTTTAACTGACCAACAGAATTTACTGGGAGACCTTGTGAATAATTTTTTAGTATTCCATAATTATTTCTTAATTTAGTAGCATATAAGAAAAGACTTTATAAAATATTTCTAAAGGGGCATATGTGCAAACATATTGGTATCATAATCTTTTGTTATTATCATCATTGAAAATTCTAAAATACTCAGATATTATAAATAGTATTTTAAAAATTAATTATACCAGTCCTATTTACATAATATGAACACATTGATAGTTAAAGCCTCTAATGCACAAACTAAACTGGTAATTAAATCCTCTTTTGAGAAACAGTGGTCAGGAAATAGCTCATAGAATACTAAAACCCTTCTTAAAAACACATTGATAAAATACACTTCAGCCTGACCTGTGGTGGCACAGTGGATAAAGCATCGACCTGGGAACACTGAGGTCGCCAGTTCAAAACCCTGAACTGGTCTGGTCAAGGCACATATGGGAGTTGATGCTTCTAGCTCCTCCCCCCTTTCTCTCTCTCTCTCTCTCTCTCTCTCTCTCTCTCTCTCTCTCTCTATTTCTCCTCTCTAAAATAAATTTAAAAAAAAATACACTTCAATATGGCTTCAAGCACTGAACCTACTATGTACTATTTCTAAGCAGTTCTACCTGTATCACTTAATGGCTTTTTATGTATCAAATACTAGACTGAGTTGACCAGAAGACCCTTTTACAGAAGTACCATATCCACCTGGAGCAGGGCTCTTGAGAAAGGCTGACGAGATTCAGCAACAGTAATTATACATCTCCCCACAGAGCTCTTTCAGTTCCCTTTACCCCCACGTACTAGAAGTCTAACTATAGCAGGTCCTAGAATAACATTGTTTCCTTCTATGTTGTTTCATTTAATGTGAGATACTATAGGAACTTTTAACTCTTGTGGTTTTTTTTCTATTAATTAAACAATGGTAAAATTGGTTTAATTATATCTCATTTCTCTTAAAGTTATAGAACTTATCTATGACATCCATTGAGGACTTACTCTATTGACTACTTTTTTATTATTAAGTAAGAGGCAGGGAGGCAGAGACAGACTTTCACATGCTCCCATCCCAAATGGGATACACCAGCAAGTCCCCTACCAAGTGATGCTCTTGCCTGTCTGGGCCCCTGCTTTGTTGCTCAGCAACCAAGCTATTTTAGCAACTAAGGTAAGGCCATAGAGCCATTCTCAGCACTCAGGGTCAACTTTGCTCGAACCATCAAGCCATAGCTGTGGGAGGAAAAGAGAGAGAGAGAGAGATAAGGGGGGCTGAAAAAGCAGATGGTCACTTCTCCTGTGTGCCCTGACTGGGAGTCAATCCCGGGACCTCCACATGCCGGACTGATACTCTACTGCTGAGCCATCCAGCCAGGACCTAGACTACTTCTTTTACTGTCCACAATCCCCCATGAATAGTTTACACATTGCTTACACTTAGGAGAGCAATTGACAATTACTAAGAATAAAGCCCTTTCTGAAACAAAAAGAACTTTGATAATCATTTAATGGGAGCTGGATTGCAGGATAGGTAAGTTTACTGAATTGAAAATACTTTCTGGCCTTGGCTCAGCAGTAGAGCATCATATGAAAGTCCTGGTTCAATTTCCAGTCAGGGCACACAGAAGAAGCAACCATCTGCTTCTTCACCTCTCTCCCTTCTCTCTCTCTCTCTCTTTTTTCTCTCTCTTTTCCTCCATAGCCATGGCTCAAATTGTTCAAGTAAGTTGGCACTGGGCACTGAGGATTTCTCCATGGCCTTTCCTCAGGTACTAGTTGCCGAGCAATGAAGCAGCAGCCCCAGATGGGTACAACATTGCCCCAGTAGAGGGTTTGTCAGGCAGATCCTGGTTGGGGTGTATGTAGGAGCCTGTCTGTCTACCTCCTGCCTCTCACTTAATTAAAAAAAAAAAAAAAGAAAATACGTTCCATTTTTCAAAGGCCACCTAACTTCTTAAAAGCAAAACAAGGTAGCTTTTCTGAGCAAAGACATGGATATATCTCTAATGCACTGAATTTACAAAGTCATAAGCAGTAGTAGGCACAGTCCAAACCAACCTTGCTAAGAGGTGGAGCAGGGACAAAATCTTACTGTATGGGGTCCCTTAGCCCATTACTTAACATAATTACAGAGAAAAGTCTGGTGATAGTATATCAAAGTAAGCCTTGATCAGAATATAAACTTTATAAGTAATGTTGGTAGACAAAAGAGCAAAAGGGAAGAGAATTATAGACTGGCAGTTGGTTACCATGTAGTTTGTTATAGGATGACATATAGAAGGGTCAAAGAATGCCATGTTAGAACAAATTCTCATATACTGTTTGCTAGTCACATAATTTTATTTCAAATTTTTATTTTAAAAAATTTTTAATCTGGCTCTTAAAATTATAACAAGCTTTTAAATTTACTTTTTATTTATGTATTATTATAAACATTTTATTTATTATACAAGTATACACTCACATATAGCAGAGGTGTTTTCTTTAGTAACTAAGATAATGGTATAATGTCTTATAATTTAACATATTACAAATATATTACAAATCCTTACATTTATAAACTTAGATCAGCCTATTTTGGAGGGTTATATTTTGTGTGTGTGGGATATTGATGATGTTTTATTTTCTGGGTTTTTTTTATAGTAAAATATATAAATGTAAAATTTACTACTATTTATTTAAGTATACAGTTCTATCTCATTTAGAACATTCACATTGTTGTGTGACTATTACCACTATCCATCTCCAAAACATTTTTATATTATCAGACTGAAACTCTGTACCCATGAGATGCTAACTCCTCATTTCCTCTTTTCTACAGTTCCTGGCAACCACGATTCTACTTTATGTCTATGAAGTTGACAGAATAGTACTTCATAGAAGTAAACTGGCTTAGTTCACTTACCATAATATTTTCAAGGTTCATTCATGTTGTGGCAGGTCTTAGAATTTTCTTCCTTCTTAAGGATGAAAAATTGTCCATAGTATGTACATAACACATCTTTTTCGGCCACTTATTCATAAATTAACACTTGAGTTGTTTACAACTTTTGAGCTATTATAAATAATGCTGCTATGAACAAAGGTATACAAATATCTTTACAAGACCTTAATCTCATTTTTTGGGGTATATACCCAGAAGTGGAATTGCTGAGTCCTATGTTAATTCTATGTTTAATTTTTTAAGGAATCCTTATACCTTTTTCTATAGCAATTGCACCATTTTTTTCATTTCAATCAGCAGTGCACAAAGGTTTCAATTTCCCCACATATTTGCCAATACTTATTTTCTGTTGTGTGTGTATCTTTTCTAATAATGGCCATCCTAATGGGTGTTAAATGGTGCATTTACAACCAGTTTAAAACATCCTGCTACACATATTTTCCAGTTTCTTCAAGAAAACTGGGTTGACAGCCAACATTTGAAATATTCACTTGGGCATGCCATATTATTTGTTTCTTCCCTAATTTTACATAGCTCTCCACTGTCCACCTCTTAATTTCTCAAACTCTGTGACCTTTAGAACTCATGTGTAGTTCTTCCAGATGTTTTGTTAAATTTCAATTTGATGTTTTCAAGTTTTTCAATTTTAGAACCTCACCATAGTACTCTCGCCTATATTCAGAATTTGTCCATCTCTCTGGCTCCAGGAACTTCCATTGACTCAGCTGTGAATTCACTACTCATGTTTAGCTCAGCAACTATAATCATGAAATAAAGACACAGACAGTAAATACTACTTGTAGCATGTCTTCAAACCTGACATTTTTTAGCTCACACCTTAGCTTTCTGACTTGAAGGGTAACTGTGACTCTAAAAACAAATACAAATTTTGTATGTGAAACATTGAATATGTCCATTCGGAAGTAAATCTCATCAGAGCAACTGCCAATACAGGACCCTGCTTATCTAGTTGTGCCCACTTTTGGTACCAGTATCAATATATGCCGGTAGACATGCACTGTCCATCTAGTACAGAAATCTAAGTAATAATAGTATCTCAGAAATATATAAAGATGGCCTTAAAGAGTAATTGAGCATATCACATCTGCAGGCAGTGATAATTATATCTAGTTTTCTATATCATCAACTTTTATAAGGCAATTAAAAATTGTATTTAAAGGGAATTTTTATATGAATTTTTATCTTCCTCCAAGGAATCTAGGAGACACTTAAAGTAAGAATTTCTACATTTAGGCCAGTTTTATTTTTTCTTTATCTTGCCCACATTTGTTGATACTATTTTTTGTGCTTCGTGTATTTTGTTTGGTATGTTTGTGATACAAAATTCTATGCTATATACGCCTCTCAGCATAATGGTGCTCCTTATTATTTTTAATCCACTAATTATTTGCACCTGCTTAAGTTTTTATTTTTGATTGAGAGCCTTTGTCAAATATATCTGAACCTTCCAATATGCTCAACAAAATGCTCTCACTAGTTGCTCGTTATACAGAGGTGTGCAAACACAGGTTTATAGTTGTATGTAAAACTGATTGTTTTGTATTATTATTTATTAATTATTGTATTATTTTCCATAAGAACAATTGTAAACATGCTTTTTCCCATCCCGTGTGTACCAAGAAGTGGCCTTTGTGCCCATTCAGCTTCGGCCTACCATTTATCTTCCTGCTGAATGATCTGGCAAATGGCTTATCTCTTCTGCTTCTCTGCTTTAAATTTGCAGAAGTGATGTTTCTTTTTTAATGGTCTAAGCTGAAAATTAATTTTTCTCCTAAAAAATGAAAACACGTGGATGTTATAACAATTCATTTGTGCTATCGTTAGATAGTCTGTGAGACAGCATCCACATATGAACGTTGTTATTTAGCTATTTAACCCCTAAATGACACATGGCTCTACATGCATGATGTAAAGAACTGGTGCACATCCATGTATTTCAGACAATGATACATATCTCAAAATTACCTTTGGTTAGCCAGTCAATTTATTGTATTTGTAAACAAAATGTAAATACATTGAAATTTGTTGCTATTATATAGCCTAATTATGAGTAGTTAAATAGCCTAATTATGGTTATGATGTAGGCAAGAAGTAGGCCGTACTCACTTCAGAACATCCTTAAGACATGAAACTGGTGCTTCTGTGTAGCTTTTTAGATTCTCTAACTCCCACCATTACCACTTACCCCTCTCATAGCAATTCAATTCTATCTGCCTTCCAAGACTTATCCTTATACTTATTCCTTTTCCAAAAAGGAAGAAAAAATAGAATAGTTTTCATGTTACTTTCCATTTGCTGCTGACAAATCATCCCAGCTAATGAGATCATTCTTTTTAATGTTTCATGTCAATAACCCTATTTTTAATTAATAATTTATAATTCAAAATTATTTTCCATACATAATTCAATTTTTCCTCAAAAAAAATAGTAACTTTTAGTTTTGTTTCCTATATCAACAAACAGAATGTGCTTATGTTCATGAGGCTGGCAAGTGCCTAAGTATTTTTAATCATTAGTGTTTCTCTACACTAAGAGCATGCTCTCACCCTTTCCAGATACTTTATCTTACAGGTACCTGCCTTTAATTTTAGCATAAAGTATTAACAGTGTAATAATGATCACAAGTTAAAATGGAACTATCGCAGTGTTTGGCTTGGTTTGGGAATAATAAGTAACTCTGTGTCTTTTGACTCAATAACTTAATTGATTGCATTTTTTTTCATACACTAAGACTAAATGAGCCTGAACAGGTGGCCAGGTGGTGGCACAGTGGATAGAGCATCGGACTGGGATGCAGAGGACCCAGGTTTGAGACCCTGAGGTTGCCAGCTTGAGTGCGGACCCATCTGGCTTGAGCAGAAATCTCAGCAGCTTGAACCCAAGGTCAATGGCCTGAGCAAGGGGTTACTCTGTCTGCTGAAGGCCCGGGGTCAAGGCACATGTGAGAAAGCAATCAATGAACAACTAAGGTGTCGCAACAAAAAACTGATGATTGATGCTTCTCATCTCTCTCTGTTCTTGTCTGTCCCTGTCTGTCCCTCTCTCTGACTCTGTAAAAAAAATTTAAAAAGACTGAGTGATATGCCCAGACTCCAAAATAGTTTCTCCATTTGCTCCAGTTAGCTTTGGTGTTTTATTTATGAAAAGAACAATGATAAAGAATACACAAAGCACATGCTCAGAAAGTTTGTCTTAATGTGGCATAGTGACACCATGTGCTTATCTTTTTTACCTTCTCCCAAACCTAATTAAAATGACAGGAAAAATTTTTTAAAGTGAACTTACAAGGACAAAGAGACTAGAAAGATACAACAGAAGTTGAAAGAGACAGACTTGGGATCATGATGTGGGAGCCAGCACAGGGAAATGAAAATGACTTCCCAGGATAGCAACTATATGCTGAACATTCACAGCAACCTTTCCAGATTGGCTGCTAAAAGACAGCTCTAGGAGGGTGGGGAGGCTGAAAGTTGGTAAAAAACTGTAATTTAAAACACTGACTTAGGTGTTTGGGCATTGGAAAAACACATTACTAGCTGTTGAAAGATATTTTAATGTATTTTAAGGGAAAATACCAGCCAGTGTGTAAAAAATTAAAGGCAAAAAAACAACTAACCGGAATAAACCAAAATAATTCAATAAATAAACTCATTAGTGGGTATAATTATATACATAGCTATAATACCCTCAGTCCTATCACACTGTTAAGTAAAACTTAAAGAATAGTGGGAGAATAGAAACAGCAGAAGTAGGGATAGGGTATGTATGCAAGAAGGATGACTTACATCCCATACAGGAAACAATAGACGATAGAATTTGCCTAGAGTATGTAACTCTGGGAGTAGCAGTACACTTCCTGAAACAGTGGAACTGTCTCTTGACTGCTGTTTGCAGAAGAGCCTTTTGGTATTATTTTGACTTCTTTAAATATGTATGTGTATTATTTAATAAAAATTAAATTGAAAAACAACAAAGCAGATATTTGATTAATTGCATTTCAAGCCAATTTGTAGAGAAAGGAGATGTTTTCTGTGGTGACACATGCCAGCATTAGAGACTTCTAAATCAATCCTCTAATGATTTTTTTACAACTCCAATAACTTATAGCCTCTAATTAGGAAGAATAAAATTATGTGAAAAAAAGACATTGATGTAGATAAATTGGGCCTAAGGAGCAAGCACATGTGTGTGACTTTCTTATTTATCATTAAGATTTTTAAAACTCAATTTACATTAATTTTTAAAATATGAGAAAAATATATAATATTTATCAAGTTTCCTGTTCTTTTGAAGTATGATTCATACTTAGCCAATTGCATTGACCATATTTAAACAGATTGATAATTTTAAAAATACATTCATATCAAAATATTTAAGTAACAAGAGAAAATTTCCTCATGCACCCTTTCAGGAATAAACACTATTAAGATACCTGTCACCATAGATTAGTTTTAGCCATTCTAGAATTTAGAAGTGAAAACTCATAAGGTATGTACTCTTTTGTGTATGAATTACTTGTGTGAATGCACCTTCATGTGACCCATTCTCTTGTTGATTGACATTGGGTTATTGCTAATTTTTTAATATTCTGAATAAAATTTCTTTAAATATTTGAGCTCAATCTTTTTATAATTGTATTTTTACTTATTAATAGAAAGTGCACATGAGAGAAATTGCTAGATTGTAATATAAATGTATGTGTAACTTTATAAGAAACTACCAACATTTTCCCACCCATCAATATATAAGAACTTGGTTGTATTATATTCTTCCCCAAATTTAGTGATATCAGGGTTTAGATTTTAACTTTACATTAAAAATTTTATACTTTATTTTGTTTTAGCAATAAATGTATTGTATCTTATTGATTTTAATTTGAATCTCCCTAATGACTCATGAACATTTTGTTCATGAGTTTATTGCCATTTGTACTTTGTGAAGCATCTGGTCAAATGATTTTCTGTTTTTTAAGAGAAGAAAGCCTGTGTACTCAAACAATAGTGTGGTGATTGCCAGGGGGTTTGTGAGTAGGTGGAGGAGGGTATAGGCAGAAGAAATGGTGATGGAAGGAGACTTGACTTGGGGTGGTGATCACACAATATACATAGTATGCAGATGATGTGTTATAGAATTGTGTACCTAAAACCTCTATCATTTTCTTAACCATTGTCATCGTAATAAATTTAATAAAAAGAAAGATATTCTATTTCATTTTTAAATAGTTTTTATTATTGACATTTAGGACTTTTTATATCCTTTCAACCTCAGTCCACGGTCATAAATGTATTGAGAGCATTTTCTTTCAGTTAACAGCTTTCCTATTCATTTTGGTAAAGTCTTTTATAACAGTATTGGTTTTAAATTATATTTATTATTTTTTATGTTTAGTTTCTTTCTTTGTCCTGTGTTAAAAAATATTTGCTTGCCTGACCAGGCGGTGGCGCAGTGGATAGAGCGTTGGACTGGGATTCAGAGGACCCAGGTTCGAGACCCCGAGGTCTCCAGCTTGAGCATGGGCCCATCTGGCTTGAGCAAAGCTCATCAGCTTGGACCCAAGGTCGCTGGCTCCTTGGGTTACTCAGTCAGCTGAAAGCCCACAGTCAAGGAACATATGAGAAAGCAATCAATGAACAACTAAGGTGTCGCAACGAAAAACTGATAATAGATGCTTCTCATCTCCCTCCGTTCCTATCTATCTATCTCTCTGATTCTCTCTCTGTCCCTGTTAAAAAAAAAAAAAAAATTGCCAACCCTGAAGTCCAAAGAATAATATCCTAATTTTTTTTCTGAAAACTTTATGATTTTCGACTTTAAAGCTGCCCATTATTCACCTCATATAAATATTTTATACTGTATTTTGTAGAGGTTGAAGTTATTGAACATATGATTTCCAGAGCATTTTGGAGAATCATTTGTTGAAAACACTTAAATTCATACCTAATAATTTTGTGTGTTTTCTGCTATCTTACTTTTATGTTCTTACTGCATTATTAAGATATAATTAACATAAAAACTATACATATTTAAAATGTAAATTTGATTAGTTTTAATACATATATACACCTGTGAAACATTACCTCAATCTAGTTAATTAACGTATCTAGGAGACCCAAAGTTTATTTAAGAATCCCTTTGTCTTGGCATACCTAATGTCACCACAGTCCTACCAGGCAGCCATTGATTTTCTTTGTGTGACTATAGATTAATTTCATATTAGAAATTATATAAATGTAATCATCAAATACACAATATATATTCTTTTTTGGAGGGGTCTATCTTCTTGCAATCAGCACAACTATTTTGAGGTTTATGCACTGTAATTTGTGTCAATAGTTTATTATCTTTTATTGCTGATCATTTTCCATTGTATGAATTCATCACAGTTGATCAGTTCACCAGTTTATGAGCATTTGCAATGTTTACCATTTTTTACTACTATAAATAAATCTGCAATATAAATTAGTATACAAGTTGTTGTTTGGGCGTATGCTTTCAAAGTTTTCCTAGGTAACAGTGGTGAGAGGAATAGTGGGTCATATGATAGATATATATTTACTTTTTTAAGTTTTTTGAAATAGTCTTTGAAAGTGATAGCATTTTACATTTTTACAGTAATGTCTGAGAGTTCCTGTTGAAACGTGTACTCTTGCAACACTTGGTGTAGGCAGTTCTTTCCATTTTAGCCATGCTAACAGATGTATAGTAGTGGTATCTCATTGTCATAGTTATTTACCTAATGACTGATTCTGTTGAGCATATATCCATGTGCTTATTTACCATCCTTATTGGATCTCTATTATCTTCTTTGTCTATCTCCTCTGTCAGTCTTTAGTCCAATACCACATTGCCTTATTACTGCAGCTTTTAAAATATATTTTTTAGAAACTGAGTGTAAAGCCAATATCCAAGGCCACTATCACAGCCGCCTGGCCAGTGCAGGTTCTCCTTAGATTAGGATAAGCGGTAATGAAACAACGGAGCCAAGAACTGGTGATCCATAAGCTTTAATCCTAGCTTGCACCCGGCGGAGAAGCAAAAACACACACTGGGCTCCAAATCCCACTCATTCAGCACTCACAAAGCTACTGACTTATCCAAGTTTCCTAGTTTCAAAGGTTTCTAGCTCACCAGACTTATTCACCTCTGTTTTCATCTCCTTCTCTCTGCACAAACTCTGCACAAACTGGGTTCTTCCTCAGCACTCCGCCATCTTGGCTACTTCTCCTCTCCTCCACGTGGCCTTAATCTGCTCTTCTCTCTAATACTAACCTCAGGAACCAAGTGAGAGCAAGCTCCCGGTCTGCCCCACTTTATAGCGTAGATTCAAAACCTTTAATCCAATCTACAAACAAGAAAGTCTCTGATATAAAGTCACTTATCTGAGGCATAATGGAAGGATTCCTCATGAGAGTGCACCACCCCACATCATCCAATCAGTCAAGGATGTGGGGAAAAGCTTCCTCTTAAAACTTGCACGTGAGCAGCGCCATATTTAACAAAGTGAGCATAATATATTTTATCTTCCCAACACTGAGTATCAACATTTAATTCCATAGCTCACTAGGTACTGTTGAAATTATCATATCTTAGCAAACTGAATTAATACATTTCTAGAATAATGAAAGTATTCAGTACAGATAGTTGCTCTGAGGCCATACGAAGGCTGGCTTGATCAGTTCCCACTACTTGAAACTGATATTTTATAGAGTCTGGCACATGTCAGTTTCTTACAAGTATTAGATAATGCAGTGTTAATAAATAATTGCCCCTTTCAGGGTAAATTGGGAGTGTTGGTGGGGGTGAACTTGCTCTTTGTCCTGCCCCCTTGTGGGTGCTGCATCCTCTCACTCACTGGGCCCATGGGATACAATGCAGAAGAACTTTTTTGTGCTCAAATGAGTGATAGTCTTTGACAATGTGATATTTTGTTCCATTCCATACCCAAAGAGTTTAAACACCAACAATAAAACATCCAGGTTACTAAAATCACTAAAATATAGTGTGAAGTGTGCCATAAAAGTCTGCACAAATACTCAACAGAGTGAGAACATGAAACAACACAGAAGAATGTCACCTGAAGGGTAAGAAGGTGTCTCCAAAGAGACAGAGCGGCAAGAGACACCTGGACAGAGGCTCACAGGCTGGAGAGACCAGAGACCTGAGGAACCACAGGCAATTTTCAGAGCCAGTCATCAGAGCCTCATCTTGGTTATAAAAAGAGAAATTGGGAAAACAGGGGGCTATTTCAACTTTAAGATAGGAAATAATGGTAGTCTGCAAGATGGAGATCAAGAAATGTGCTCCACTTAACACAGTGTGGGAACAGCTGACTCACGAAATCTGTCTCAAACCTGTAGCAGTCACTATGAAATAAGATACCCAGCACTGACTGGCTTACTGGGCACTGTTTTTCTCACTCACTAACATTTCCACCTAAAAGTTATCCTGGAAAAGTCTAGCAAATGCCTGTGTTATGTGCCTCATGTCACTGAGATGGACCGAAGTGAAGAGGGTGCTTTACATTAAAGTCAGGTTCTGAGTCTTTAAATTTTATTTTGCATTTTCAATGTTGTTCTTGGTAATTCTAACTTTTTCATTTTGATACTTTAAAAATCCTTAGTTTTTCATTGTCATTGCTTTGACTCCCTTGATCAGTATGGAGAGAATTATTGATTCTTCTGATCCATAAGCTTGATATACCTCTACATTATTTTATGTCTTTTTTCATATCTCTCAGTAATATTTTGTTTTATTGTGCCTATAAGTTGTGTCTCTTGACAGATTTATACCTAAGAGTTTTATATTTTTATGTTATTGTAAATAGTATTACTTTTTTATTTCACTTGCTGATTGTTAAGTGCTTCTATACATAGAAAAGTATTTAAATTTGTTTAATATTATTGCTTTATGCAATCTATTCAAGTTTACTCATTTATTTAGTTCCCATAAAATTTTTTATATAAATGATCCTGTCATTTTCTAAGATAATTTTCCTTTTTCTTTCAACCTAAATGCTATTGTTTCTCATGCTTGCCTTATTGCACTGGCCAAAACCTGGGGGGGGGGGGAGCTTTGTCTTTTTGATCTTTGGAGAAGATGACTTGTTGACTATAATTTTTTTACAGATTTACTTTTCCAGATTAAGTTACTTATATTTCTATTTTGTTGTGCTTTTATCAGGAGTAGATGTTAGATTTTCATCCCATTTTTTTCTGCAGCTATTGAAATAATCATCTTTTTCAATTTAATATAATAGAAATTACATTCATTGATTTCAAAATGTTAATCAAATTGTGAAATTCATGAAAAATCTTACTTCATCATGGTATTTATCCTTGATATATTATTCAATTCTATTTACTAATTTACTAAATAAGTTAAGAATTTTTGCACCTATGTTCATGAGGGCTATAGGCCTGTAGCTTTTTTTTTTTTTTTTTTTTTTTTTTGGTAATGTTGGTCTTATATGAAGATTAGGAAATACATAGTCCTGTGTCTTTCATTTTCAAGTAGAATTTTTAGAATTGGTATTATTTTTTAAATATTAAACAGATTTGATCACTTAAGCCATTTTGACCTTCAATTTCTTCACTAGTTATAGAATTATTCAAGTTATCCATTCTTCTTGAGTGAATTTAGTTAGTTGCTATCTTTCAAGAAATTTGTTTCATTTAGGTTGCTAAAATTATTGGCAAAAAGTCATACTCTTTTCTATTATTCCTTTAGTACATGTAGAATATATCATAATATAGCCCCAGTAATTCCTGCTATTAGTAATTTGTGTCTTTTATTTTTCTTTCATGACCAAAGTGCCAAGATGTTGGTCAATTATATTGAACATCTTTAAAAAATAGATTACTCAAAATTTCATATTTGTGGCCTGATTTTCCTTATTTCCTCTTTTCTGCTTAATCTAAGTGTTGTTGGATTTTGTCAAATTTTCTGCATCTACATATTTAGATTCCCTAAATGTGTTTTTCTCCTTCAAACTGTTGAAAATAAATTAAATTAATATGAATGTTAATTAAATTTGAAGTTCTGAAATAAATTCCACTTGCTATACAACAAAACTAGTATTTTATGATAATTTTATATTTATATTCATAATATATAATAGTTCATACATTTCTTATAACATACTCATCTGATTTTGGTATTATTATAAGTGTCATGAAATAAGCTCCAACACTATTTTCTGAAGGATTTTCTTAAGGATACTATGTGATCCTAAAATGTTT
Organism: Rhynchonycteris naso; assembly: GCA_037038555.1. NCBI lineage: Eukaryota > Metazoa > Chordata > Mammalia > Chiroptera > Emballonuridae > Rhynchonycteris > Rhynchonycteris naso. Next base: position 302,238,769 of record CM072995.1, read on the forward strand.
AATTTAGTTCCCCATTAAAAAAATTGATTTTGAATTTTTTAGTTAGAATGTAAAAAGTGTCTAATTATGAATTTGATTTCTTTATTAGATGTATGGCTATTAAGCTTTGCTATTTTCCCTTGAGTCAGTTTTGTTCATGTGTACTGTCTATTTAAATTGTTCAAAATTTTTGCCATATAATTTTTCTTTAATATTCAGTAAATACTGTATGATCTTTAATGATAATCCTTCTTTTTGTTTTGTTTTGTTCGAAAGAGACAGAAATAGGGACAGACAGACCAGAAGGGAGAGAGATGAGAAGCATCAGTTCTTCATTGCGACATCTTGGTTGTTCCTTAATTGCTTCCTCATATGTGCCTTGATCAGGGGGCTACAGCAGAGCAAGTGACCCTTTCTTTGCTCAAGCCATCAACATTAGGCTTCAAGCCAGTGACCTTTCGTCTCATGCCAGAGACCATGGGGTCATGTTTATGATCCCATGCTCAAGCCAGCGACTCCACACTCAAGCTTGTGAGCCTGTGCTCAAGCCAGATGAGCCCTCACTCAAGCTGGTGACCTTGGGTTTTTGAACCTGGGTCCTCTGCGTTTCAGTCTGACTCTCTATCCACTGTGCCACTGCCTGGTCAAACACAATAATCCTTCTTTAATTCTTTTTTTGTTTGTTTTTTGTTTTAGAGAGAGGCAGGGAGAGACAGGAACATCAGGTTGTTCCAGTATGCACCCTACTGGGCATTGACCTCTTTAATTCTTAATGAGAGATGTCCCTTAATTCTTGATTTATAATTTTATAATTTGGGTTGTTCCTTCTCCTCTTCTTCCATCTCCCTCTCGCTCCCTCCCACCCACTCCACTCCTCCTTTCTCTCTCCCCCTCTCTCCCACTCTCTCTCTCCCCTGTATCAATTAGATAAGTCAAAATTTATAAATTTCATGGTCTTCAAATAAAACATTTTTTATTTTTCTCCCCTTATTATTTTTATATATTGTTTCAGTACTCTGGTGTTTTAGGTATTTAATTTTAATAGCGTTATTATCTCTTTTATTCTAGGTACCTGGGTTATTATGTTCTCCTTTTCCATTTTCTAAGTATGGAAGTACAGATGATAATTTTGAAACTTTCTTCTTGTTTAATATAAGTATTTAAAGCTTTACATTTACCTCTGAGTATTGCTTAAGCTACATTCTAAAATTTTGGTATGATGTCTTTAAATTATCATTCTATTCAAAATATTTTTTAATTAAACCATCATTTTTTCATTGGTTCATAGGTTATTCAGAAATGCATTTCTCATCGCTTCTCGGCCTTTTGGCTAAGATCAAGTGTAAAAATGCATTTCTCCATTGTTTTCTAGGAACTACTATATGCATCCTTAATTTAGAGTATATTTTAAATAAATATTCTATTACCATGTAAAATTTTAAAATTTAAAACAAAGTTTCTTCACTTACCCTCTTCATTCTTTATGCTGTATTATTAAAGATGTTTTACTTATTGTAAAACCCATAGCACATCTTTATTTATTTCATTCAATTATTGTTTATTAATATAAGTAAGATAAATAATTTATATTTCCATAAGTATTTTCTATTTGTATCACAATTTATGTATGGAGATCTGCACTTCTATCTGATACCATTATATGTCATAATGAAGAACCTCTTTAACTACTTTCTATAGAGTAAACTTACTAATGACAAAATCTACCAAATTTTATTTATCTAATGATATCTATATTTTGCTATCAGTTTTTCAAGTATGTATGCTGGCTATGTAACCCAAGATGGATTTTTATTTTTTTTAATGATAGCATTTCATTATATTCTGGCTTATGTTGTTTCTGTTGTGAAACCAGCAGTATATTTTTCTCATTTTTTCTCTGCATGTAATGTCTTTTGGTTGATCTTAAATATCTTCTATTTATCTTTGGTTTTCAACAATTTGAATAGAATATGCTTAGTTGTGTGTTATTTGTTTCATACTGCTTGTGGTTCATGGGTATGTTGGCTCTCCATCTTTATATTTTTCCTTAAATTGGAAAAATTTTGGCTTTTAGTGTTTAAAGTATTTTCCTACTTGAGTCTGTCTCTCCTCCCCATTTTTATGTCTATTACACATATCCTGCCTGTCTGATGTTACCAAGCGGGTGGCTGAGCCTCCATCTTTTTACTCTAACTCAGATTAGTTTTTATTATCTTATGTTCAAGTTCAAAAGTCTTTTTGTCTACAGAATCACATGTTCTATTAAGTCAACTCAGTAATATTTTTATTTAATATATTAATTTTCAGTTCTAATATGTCTAGTTTGTTCTTTTTAAATATAATTTCCATATCCCTTCTGACAACTACCTTTATATTCATATTTTACCCTAAATCTTTAAACATTATAATAGTTGTTTTTCTCTGACTTCTGGGTCATGTTTTTCTACTTCTTTGCATGTCTAGTAACTATTACTATATTTTAAACACTGTGAATGCTACATTGCAGAGTACTTGCATTTTTTGGTCTTCTTTTAAAGAATTTTTATATTTGTTCTGACAGACAATTTGGTGGTAAATCAGTTTGGTCCCCCAAGGATTGTTAGGTTATGTTATAACTGCAATTTTCAACCTTTTTTATTTTATATCACACATAAACTAATTACTAAAATTCTGCAGCACACCAAGAAATACATTTTTTGCTGATATGACAAAATAAAAGTATACATTTGTTTGATTTACAAGAAAGAATTAATAGCAGTTTATTACCTTTTTTGCTCCAAAATAACTCTTAAAAACATCAAGTGCCTATACTTGAACAACACAAAACAGGTTGGCTGCCTGCTGCAACAAAACTCAAGATGGCTAGTTAGGTGCTGGTGCAAAAGGAAAGAGGTTTATTCAGGTGCTGCAATCTGGGGAAATGGTGGATTCTTTTCTCAAAGATCACCTCATTTTCCTACTCAAACCTGTGGTTCTTATAGGGATAAGGAGGGGAGGTATTATTTCCTATCCAATTATCTTGCTAGCTTTTGGTATGCTAAGGTGTTGTCCTTTTATGCTTCTAATGTTTGGCACACTCTGGCCCTATCCATTCATCTTTCTAGTTTTTAACATGCTGTGTGTAATAACCAGCCCCTATTCCCTCTTGGTCAATGGCAGGAGACTCCTTATTGCTTCCTGCCTATAGTAAAAAACATAACCAATAAGATGCAACATTTTATATGACCAATATATTTATGGTCCAGACAGAGCATTCACACCAGAGGATTATTGTTGTATTGGCTGTTGTCATTTTTTTAATTTGACAAACTCAGAGAAAAGAGGTCAGTGCCCCTGACTAAATAGTCAGATATTGCATATTTTAATTGTAGGGTGGTTAGCAATGGGGTGGTCAAGTGGGAAATCAGAGCCCCAGTCTTTGTCTGGGATTGCCCACATGGCCAGGTGCACAGAAACTACACTTCCCATAAACCTTTGGGAAAAAAGTGACTGTCCATCAGCCAGTGAGATTTCACTACATCATATTAGCTAGACGACCCTGGAAGGGCCCCTTTTAAAATCTGGCGCAATGCAGTCGCCGGCACGAGAGAGATTCATGGCGTTCATCACCTGTGCCAGTGAGTCCTGACCAAGTAATGCTCTGTACCAAATAAAGCCTTAATAATTAAGACTTAATAACTACGCTGATTTTATTCTTTCTCGGCGGGGAAAATACCTTAGATTAATAATTCTTGCCACTCACAGGTTGAAAATCAGTGATCTATAGAGTGGTCCTATAACTAAGGTATAGCAACTCTGCTCAGTGAAATCTCTTCACTGTGCTGTTGAGAAGTCTAGTGTCTCCAAGGACTGTGTGACCTCCAGAATATTTTTTTTATTTCAAAGCTATTCTCTGCTGAGTATAAAAATTTTCTTCCTGTAAAGCCAGTAGTCGAGGCCACCATCACAGCAGCCTGACCCATGCAGGTTCACATTAGATTCGAACAGTCGGTAATGAAACACAGGAGCCACAGACTGGTGAGCCATCAGCTTTAATTCTAGCTTGCACCCGGCGGGCAAGCAAAAACACACACTGGGCTCCAAAACCCACACACTCAGTGCTCACAAAGCTACTGACTTATCTGAGTTTCCTAGAATCAAAGGTTTCTAGCTCACCAGACTTATTCACCTCTGTTTCCCATCTCCTCCTGCACAAACTCTTAACAAACTGGCTTCTTCCTCAGCACTCTGCCATCTTGGCTACTTCTCCTCCACATGGCCTAATTTTCTCTCCTCTCTGATACTAATCTCAGGAACCCAGGAACCAAGAGAGAGCGATCTAGCTACCGGTCCGCCCACTTTATAGCATAGATAATCCAAACCTTTAATCCAATTATACATACAAGAAAGTCTCTGATACAAAGCCACCCACCTGAGGCATAATGGGATTCCTCCCTACATCACCACCCTACATCATCCAATCAGTCAAGGGTGTAAAGAAGAGCTTACTCTTAAAACAAAGCCTTAAGCTATAATGATCCGGCCTGCTTACATTACAACTTTTCCCCCACAGCCATCCCAAGCATAAGGGCTAATAATATCACCTGGGTGACGGGCTTCCATGTGGGAAGCACCATCTTTAACAAAGTGAGCATATTACATTTTATCTGCCGAACACTTCCCATATAGCTCAGCATTCCAACAGAATCCCAGCATATCTTGATACGGACTTGGTGATACTGCTCTAAGTGTCTTCCTCTTCTCTAAAACCCTGCCCCACAAACACCACTTACTTCAGTCCTGAGCTTTAATTTCTCTTAACTTACACAGATTACTGAGATCTGTTTGGTTTCACAGTTTTGTACCAGGGTTTAGAAAGTGTCCTCAGACAGAAAGGCTGGTTGAATTTGAGACTTATTTTATGTATTTCCTTTCTATCAAAAATTATACCTCTCTGATGCCTAATGAAAAACAAAACAGTTAATAACATTCAAAAATTAATTCTTTATGTTTTAAAGAGACAGAGATAGATAGGGACAGACAGACAGGAATGGAGAGAGATGAGAAGCATCAATCATCAATTTTTTGTTGCAACACCATAGTTGTTCATTGATTGCTTTCTCACATGTGCCTTGACCGCGGGCCTTCAGCAGACCGAGCAACCCCTTGCTGGAGCCAGCGACCTTGGGTCCAAGCTGGTGAGCTTTTGCTCAAACCAGATGAGCCCGCGCTCAAGCTAGTGACCTCAGTGTCTTGAACCTGGGTATTCGGCATCCCAGTCTGACCCTCTATCCACTGTGCCACCACCTAGTCAAGCTAAAAATTTTTTCTTGTTTAATTCGACAGAGTATATTCAACATCTGTTACTCTGCCATAGCTAAAATCACCCTCTTCTTAAGGAAATAATAAGTTTTAAGAAATAACTGGAGAGTTTTTTCTAAGAATAACACAATAAATAAACATTTACCTTGATTACAATCTTCAAAAAGTAAACCGTTATTGAAGTGGAAAGAGGCTAGGAAAATTGGTGTCAGGTTAGAAATCTTCTTTAATCCACTTTGTTACTTTTACTAAAAAGTGATTCTCACCTGGCACCAACTCCTTATAGTACATGTGAGCCTGAGCCATAGATTTCATGGAATTTCTGTCCTCACTTGGCATTATGATCCACTAATTTGTTTTCACAATGTATTTGATCCTATTCACACTTCCTGTGTGTTCTTACTTCTCTGAGTAATGCAGGGCAAATACCTTATGGAAGTGGAAATATTTTCACAAAAAGCAGCCTTCATCTCTAAGGAGGGTAATAAATCTAACAAATTATATACATATTTAAATAATCTAGGTCAAAACAATCTTGCTAATTTAAAAAGATTGCAAAACACTATTTGAAACATGATGTTATAATTCTACTTAAATTATACATAGAAATAGGCGGTAGTTTGGTAATACAGTGTTCCAAACCTTACAGATCTGGAATCTAAAATTTATTAGTATATTTACAAATAACAAGTTATTTTGTGGTGTGCTTATAATAGTTGATTTCACATAAGACTGATATAACAAGCACGATGCAACTCATTAACTTATTATGGAAGATGATAAGCTCAGAATTGCCTGTATCCTACATTTCTCTACCTTGAACTCTGATGCACATACATCAAAAGAAATTACCTTTTCTGTAACATATTTCCTAGGCTAGCTATACTCCTTCATTGATAAATTTCTTTTCTAACTCAGTTAATATCATTAATAAAACTATAATTCAGAACATTTCCAGGCAGGTGGAAGGAGGTAGAAAAGGGTAAAAAAGGAATAAATGGTGATGGTCAGAGGCTTGACTTGGGGAGGTGATCACACAATACAGTGTACAGATGATGTGTTGTAGAATTATACACCAGAAACCTATATAATTTTTGTTAACCAGTATCACCCCAATAAATTCAAAAAAGATAAAGAATTTTCAGGGAACCTTGTATAAATTCTGTCTCCTATTATAGATTTATTTAAATCATTTAATTCGAGAATGAATTTTCTAAAATCTTCTCTCCAGGTTCTTGGAGGTAAACACATTCCCCGACTCTATAATATACCACCAACTATCCAGTTTAAAAATCTAGTTAGAAATATAAGAACTTTGCCTTAATGAACAATATTTGGATCTTTTACATAAAAACATATATCTAGTGTCCAGTAATGTGACATAACGAGAAGGGAACTTGAATAAAGACTGAAAGTAAAACAAATTAGTCACTCTAAAAAATGTTGCAAAGTTTTCAAAGCTTATATAGGATTGTACACACAAATGCCAGTGAAAGAACATTCTTCTTACCTGCATATTGGAAAAATCACTCTAGTCTGTGTACTGGTTTTCCTTAGTCAAATCCTAAGAAAGACACCAAAAAGGCAAGTATGACTAAAAATTAATCATATTTAAATAGTAATAACATTGCGTAGCCACACCAACATAAATGCATGTGCCTTTCAAAATGAGTTAGTAAAAAGAAAAGAAAGTGTATAAAAGTTTAAAATAAAACACCCAAACCTCAAAGCTAAAGATATTAAAACAATTCTTATGCTTTAAGAGGGAAAGAACAGCTTTTGAAAGATGAAATAATATGTCTGTTCATTTTCCTACTTAAGAGAGTTTTATATTATAGAAATTCTGACAATTGCAGCCAAATAATGATGTGCTAAAGCAAAAAAGAGAGTATGTATACTTTTGCTGCTACAAGCTTACTGATCCATAAAAGATGAAATAGACTAAAACCTGACATGCCAAAATGAGTTCTAAAAATTAGGTGACACAGATCCTTTGGTCTCATTATAGATTCAGAGTAAATATTGATGTTTGTGGTTCAATGTAACTCCAAAACACATAACAAAATAATTTATTTTTCACCCTAAATGGAGTATTCTGTGTAGTTTAATATAACTTAACAGTGGGTTTTACTATGGAATGATGGGAGAATAGATGTGTCCCTCTTTAGCTTCTAGCTTTAAAGAATAAATAAAGGAAAAGCTTACACAAACCTCTCGAAAAGCCATCTACATACAAGCTTTTGAATATTGGAATCATCTGCTAGTTAATCAATAAAACTTATTAGAATACATAAATATATTTATAAGTAAAAAAAATTCAAGCATAAGATGCATTTCACTTCAGAGTAGTCATCAGAAACTTTTAAAAATTACTTGTGCAGCATTTAATATATTGATTACCAAATAGGCTAAAATCCCCTCCTAAATTTAATTTTTAATTTTATTATTGTGAGCTACTAAAATCTTCTCAGTATGAACATTCATTAATTTAATGCATGGTCGTTGCCCTCCTACTATATGCTAGACAGAATCCTTATCCTCAGGGAACTTGTGCTTGACCTGGATAGATAACGTACTGCTAGATAACAAGAAAAGCAGTAACAACGTGGGCAAATTTTCTTGCCCTCACAAAACTCTTCTTTAACCTGGAGAGACTAATGTTAAACAAAGGAGTTTACAAAGCATTTTAAATTTCAGCTTGTAACTTCTGATATGGGAAAGTGCATTGTTCTGTGAGACTGTCTAACAAAGGCTGGAATCCCTCTTTTCCATGTCAATACATATAAAACTCTTTCAAATTCAGAGGACCCATCTGTAAACGTTGCTTGTTTTAAGGTCAGGGAAACATTCTGTTTATTTTATCACTGCCTTTATATATTTGCAAGTTTATGTTAATTAGAAGAAATAGCCAACACAAAGAAACTGATCTATTTTATTATTGAGTAAGAAAGTACTAATGAGCTGCTTCCTGTTTGCTACTATTTGCTAGACATTATGGCATACTCTAAAGATTAAAAAGCACATAAAGTTGTAAGAGTAGGTGACAGCCAGAGTGGTGCAATTTCAAAGGGGATAGAGGAAGGGTAAATATGAAATGGAATGTGTGCCTGATTTCATTGAATTGTTCTAGAAAGAGAAATCTTGATTATGTTTACATGTTGAGTATAAAGAGCCAATAAACAGAAAAATGTTGGACACTTAGGAGAAAGATTATATAGTTAATAGAGTATTTGTGATTTTGTACAACAAAATATAGTACAAAGGCTGAAAGATTATTTCTGGATTCTTATTTCTTCCATTAGTTCTTACAAGAAACATACCGTCTAATGTATTACAAAATTAGCCTGAGAAACTACCAGGAATGATGAGGGTTCCAAACAGGAATAAACATTTTCTTTTGTTGCTGACCTCTGTTTAAATGTTTTTATTCCAAAAGTAATATAGTAGTTGCAGCTTCAGGATATGCAGCAACTACTGACAGACATAATGTAAAATGTGAATGCCCTCCCAATCATTCTCTTCAAGTTGACCTAAGTTAACAGTTGGTTTCCAGACAAACTTCCCTATCAGACATAAACTTTGAAGTAAAAAATAACATAAATCAATAAGGATTGGGGCTTGCCAAAGAGTTTTTAAAAAATGCTGAAGTCACAGAATAGCAAGTCACTGATCATGGCTGAGGTGAGTACCAATATGGTTAGTGGAAATAGAAACAAAAGACAGCATAGGTTAATGAAAGAACACTACATGAGTCACTGGGATGCCAAACTCCTGTCCCAGCTCTGCCATTGATTTTTCTGTATGACCTTGCTTAGTTACCTATTCTCCTTGGTCTCAAGTGCCTCTTTTATAAAATGAGTGAAATTGTCTGGTCCATCACAATAGTCATTCTCAATTTTAATGACTGATAGATTTTAGGAATTTCATTACCTGAAGTTAATATATTGGGCTATAACTTTCATAGGTTTGAGGAGATTAGAAATAGTGCTCTCAAAAGTAGTGATCTTAAACAATGAAAAATTCAATAATATCTGCGCCAAACAATGAGTCAAAGGAACTAAACATAACAATGGAATATATTTTATATTCAATTTCACTAGCGTTATAAATAATATGTCTACAAAACAAAACTATTGTCATTGGCTGTAAAACTTTTAAAGGCATATTACATGAAAAGATTTATAATATCAAAAATAATTTGTATAATTCATTTCCACTACTTTTCATAAACTATGGTGGTAAGAATTATTTTTTTTCAAAACACAAACATAGCCAAAGCTTAGATTGAATTTTTTTAAAGCTTAGAAAATTTCACTGATATTTTCTCTTTGTGACCAGCTGATTTATCACAGTATTATAGACATAGTTCCAGAATAATAATTTATTCAGGCATTCATTTAGCAAACATTTATAAAGTGCCAATTAAAATATTTAACACTTGAACTCACTTTTCTAGCTTGATTGATTTTTATGGAAATACATGATCTTGGAGAATTTAAAATATAAATAGCTGCTCTTGATCTCTTGGCTGACTAATGAAGAGGAGTTGAAGAAATCAATTAGAAAAATGAAGCTATTATTTGGAAAATTAGATGTAAAAAATTACCAAACTATTATTTTGAAAATAACAACTGTAATTAAGTTCCATTTGTTTGATACTCACCAACTTACTACTAATTGTTATTATAGATTTATAATTAGCACTTATAATGTAAACTATCTTGTTAAGTATGTGGGTGTCGTAGATGGTAAAATATTGTTAATGAAATTTAACTAATATTTATTGAGAATTTATCATTTGCCCATTAGTATTCAAAAAAGCTAGCAATATAATGATGAAACATGTACAAATATGTATGTGTATGTGCTTCAACAAGCTCACAATCTTTAAATGGGAGACTCTAACACAAGCATTATATCATAAAATTGATGCTACAAAAAGCATAGGTTCTTATGGGGAGCAGAGTGAAGAGAGTCATTAGTTGTAGAGGAAGGAAATTGCATTATAGTATGGGTACTTTTAGTGTTAGATGTACAACCATAATTACAACTTCATTAAATACTGGTTGGTGATGAGATAGACGAATCTCTTGAGAATGGGCAACTGTATATAATTTCAGGAAAAAGTGAAGATGACTTCTTATTTGGGGACTATAGGTAGTTTAATAGGATCATGCCAAAGTTGACTGTCTTATGAGAAAGAACATGGGCATTAATTGGATTCCAATTTTGAAGTATCCTGAGTGTTCTATCAAGATACTGTGACTATACTTAACGTGAATGTTTTCATCCCTGACTGTGATTAAGAATTACCTGCAGAGCTGTCCTGTTCATCCCCAGTGTAAGGCCAGGGGCCATGCTGCTGCCATCATGTCTAATCACATGCACGTTCTCATTGAATTCAGGCAAACAGTAAAGAAACAGCAGAGATGGAGGATGATGGCCCATTCTGTTTATTGGTGTCTCACCAAGACAGGCAAGCCACAAGAGAAGACAAGGGGAATGCAGAAAACCTGCTTTTCCTATGGAGGGCAAGGGATCAGGAAGAAGAGAAAAAGAAATGCTCCTGCACCTGTCAGTGGTGGGAGCAGAATCTCTCTTCCAGTAAACATTAGCATAACAATGGCCCTTCCCAAGCAAGAAAGTAATTAGCCATTTTACCTGGGCAGCAGACATTTTTAACAATAAAAGTGAGCAAAATCAAATAACACATATTTTACAAACTTATTCGCCCAACACCCAGCCGAGGTTAAATGGAAAGAAATCTCTGGTCAAATCGATAAAATAATATATTTTAAACCCCAACACTTATTTTGATGCATAGTAACACTTGAAAATCCACTCTGTATGAAAAAGGGAACTTTAGGATTACAAGCAGAAAATTAGATAATCAGCTCTTGATTTGGAGAAATAAGTCTTGCTGCTGACTGAAATGGAGAGACAAATTAAGAGGTGGCTGTGTCATTCCTGTACCGGACATTGAATTTTAAAGGTAAACAAGGGAGCCTGACCTGTGGTGGCGCAGTGGATAAAGCGTCGACCTGGGAACACTGAGGTCGCCAGTTCAAAACCCTGCACTGGTCTGGTCAAGGCACATATGGGAGTTGATGCTTCCAGCTCCTCCCCCCTTTCTCTCTCTCTCTCTCTCTCTCTCTCTCTCTCTCTCTCTCTCCCTGTGTCTCCTCTCTAAAATGAATAAATAAAAAAAAAAGAAAAGGTAAACAAGGGAGAGAAGTTTTTAGCTCTCATGCAGTTTATATCTTAATGGAAGAAGCAATCATAAGTGCTCTTTTGTAGTTATATAAAATTGCAGGTCAGTAGACATTATTTGAATAAATAAATGAATTAATCTTGCTTGCCTTTTTCTTACTTTATTTCCTTTATTTACAGACAGTGAGTGTCAACCCTGGCTGTGTATCTGTGGAGACAAAGGAGCTTATTTAAAATACAGGCATGAGACCCTGGCTGGTTGGCTCAGTGCTAGAGCATCAGCCCAGTGTATGGATGTCCCGGGTTTGACTTTCGGCCAGAGCACACAGGAGAAGCGCCCATCTGCTTCTCCACCTTTCCCCCTCTCCTTTCTCTCTATCTCTCTCTTCCCACCCCGCAGCCAATCCTCCATTGGAGGAAAGTTGTCCAGGCACTGAGGATGTCTCCATGGACTCTGTCTCAGGCACTAGAATGGCTTCAGTTGCAACGAAGCAATGCCCCAGATGGACAGAGCATCACTCCCTAGCAGGCTTTCTGGGTGGATCATGGTTGGGGTATGTGGGAGTCTGTATCTCTGCCTCCCTGCCTCTCACTTCAGAAAAATACCAATTAATTAATTAATTAATTAATTAATTAATTAAAATACAGACAAAAGAAATTATTATTGGGTTTGAGGGCCATGGATCCTTATTGCTAAGAAGCTTCCCAGGCAGTATTTCAATTAGCAGACATAGTTAATCATCTTGTCCAAATCATCCATGGAGACCCTTGTTCCATGCCAAAACATCCTTAATATTTGGTTCTGTCCAAAACGACCATATCACAGAAACATTCTTGGATTCATATATCCCATAATGTTTATACTTTTGGTTTACAAGATTAAAACACTAAAAGTACTACCATGCTTTATTGGTCTAATAATTGTGTTGTGGCTGTATTGATAATAATAACTCTTCTTGCCCTGGTAGTCCAGCAGCTGGTAATGACATATGGGTTTCAGTAGATGGGTTGGTGTGGATCCAATGTGTCTATGGACATTTTGGGCAGGACCAAATGTCCTGTAAGGAACTTTTGAAGTGGATTTAGACTTTTTTTTGCAGGGTGGATTTGGAAATATAGAAATGTAGAACTTGACGATTTAGATTTGCTAAGTAATCTCAGTCCTGTCACTCACTCTATGCTTTGCAAAACTAACCTAAAATTTAGCTGAGATTTATAATTCAGTTCCATCTAAAGTTAACAAAAACCCCTGTATGCCAGGCACTTGAGATTTATGGGTAAGTGGACAGATATAAAATAACTCTATACTTTAGCACAGAAAACAGACTAAATAATACAAAGCAGAACTAAATAGTACAAAACAGAAGGACAGTTATATGCGGTGAGAAGGAAAGAGAAGTTGCAATTAATTCTGGCTGGTAGACTGGGGATGGAGTGAAATGGTAATTAAGGAAGCTTTACCTTGGGGGTCATAGCATGATAGGAAGATTTTGCAAGTTAAGACGGATTTCAAAAGGTGATTGGGGTGGCTTTCAGTATTAAAAAACAGCATAAACTTAGATCAGAAATTGTTTTGTTTTAATAGTAATACTTTTGCTTAGTGTTCTCAAGAGGTAATGTTTTACAAAATTCTTGTCACATTGTAAGACAAATGTCTAGCTTTTTTGTACTCATGAAATTTGCAAAATAAGAAATTCACATTTCAAAAACTGAAGAACTAATCTTACAAAAATAACCCTGAGTATTTCACTATGTTTCTTTCTCAGTCACAATTCACCTAGGTTCACAAAGCTCTCCTAGTCCCACACTGTCTACTCTATCATCATAAGAAGAGGGAGAGTGATAGCAAAGCAGGCTTTCTCAACTTCCATTGAAACTGAGAGAGAGCCTTAATAAAAAAAATTAAAATAAAGAAAGATATAAAATATCAAATCTGAGGAACAGAAAATAATATCAGTTAAATCTGTCTTTTTAAGTGAGAGGAAGGGAGATAGAAAGACAGAACTCCCGCGTATGTCCTGACTGGGATCTACCTGCAACACCCTTCTGGGGCTGATGCTTGACTCAACCAAGCCATTTCTAGTGCTAAGGCTGACATGCTGGGACTAACCAGGCTATCCTCAGTGCCTGGGGCTGATACTTGTTCCAATCTAGCCACCGGCTGTGGGAGGAGAAGAGGAAGAGAAGGGGGAGTGAATTGGGGAGATAAGCAGGTGGTCACTTCTCCTGTGTGTCTTGATCGGAGATTGAACCCAAGACATTTACATGCAGGGCCGATGCTCTACCACTGGGCAAACCAGCCAGAGCCATCAGTTAATCTTACAAAAAACAAATTTCACCGTAAGAACGACATTGAAGAATGTTTTTATTTTTGAAATTATACCCTCTGTTTCTTTTGGTCAAAATTTCTCAAGGTTTAACCTTTTTAATCTTTTTTCTATAAGTATGTCCCTTCTTTCTTAAGGCTAGGGAACAAACCAATACATAACATTAGAGATGTTAAACTATGCCAAGGTCCATATAATGGAACATAAATTATGCCTATGTAATACCAGTTATTTCAAAAATTTGTGTTAATGTATTACTCTCTATTTTGTCCCTAAAGTTTTAGTTTTTGAAATATCAGAAACAAAGGTAGCTAATGTTTTACATGGCTCCAGTTAGGAGAGCTGTGCTTCCTAGCATTACATGTACTATCCAAGTAAGATTATACTGTTTAATTATAAAGTATGGAAAATGCTTATGCAGAAATGCAAAGCATTTATCAACAGTGCATTTGTGCAGTGTATCTGGCAGAAGAAATGCACAGGAAAGAGTTTAATAAAAAAATCAAGTCACTAGCCAGTTTATAAATACTCTTATTTCCCGCAATGAAATTATTTGCATATTTAGAAAGACTGGAGGATTTGGCAGCAGATAATTTCAGGTAAGGATCTCATAACCACTCTGTTAATAACTCTGTGACCTTGGACAAATTACTAATCACTCTGAGTCTCAGTTAACTTTTCTGTAAAATGAGAACACTATAACAAAACCACAGGGTTAGTTAGTCTAAGGCATCAGAATAATATAAAATAACAAATAGCAATCACAAAGTAGTCTAAGTATTCAAGTATTTAGAATTAATGCAGAGTTTATTGCTTTAACCTTTGTTTATTCATTTTTTTAGAGAGAGGAGAGAGAGAGAAATAAAGAGAGTGGAAAAGAGAGAGAGAGAGAGAGAGAAAGGGGGGAGGGGTAGGAGGCATCAACTCCCACATGTGCCTTGACCAGACAAGTGCAGGGTTTCAAACCGGCAACCTCAGCGTTCCAGGTCAACGCTTTATCCACTGCTCCACCACAGGTCAGGCTATTGCTTTAACCTTTGAAGTGCCAAATATCCAAAGAGTAATTCTGTAACTTGAGAATGGTGAGTTTCCTTTTTGATTCACACTCTACAATGTTAGACTTTATTTCATTTTCATTAAACCACAGGTGACACTGGCAATACTGCTGGCACCTGTTCTGCCCACATAACAGAATGTAGCCATTTGTCTGGCATTCTCCGTGAAAGGACTACACACAGAATAGCTGTGAACCATGCTTTCAAACAAAACAAAAAGGGGACTTCTCTTTCCAAAAAGGATGGTGCTGCCCAAATGTGTAGTGTGCACACAGTTTAATGTCTAGCTTCTCGTGTCCTGAATCCTGTAATAGAGTGAGGGCTCTTCCTATGGGGCTTCTGCATAGCGGTCCCCTCCCCAGCTCATTTTCTTCCATGCTAAATATTCTGTGTCTGAGCCAGTCATAGGGAGTTAGCAAATCACTGCTATTCTGAGCTCCTTGTCTGCAGAAGCAGACGATGTCAGAGACGCTAAGATCTGGTTAGCATTATAATTTACTGGCTTTGTTGGAGTTTGAAAGATTCTGCATGCAAACACATGCAGTGTAAAAGGACTAGGGCCAAAAGAAAGGATCAAATTGTCAGCATAGTCTTGGAGCAAGAGATGGAGACATCTTAAATATATTAATGATATATCCATATATGCAAATATGTCACAAACACCGAGATTATTATATATCCTGAAAAATATATATGCATACACACATGTAACTAAAAAGATAATCCTATATACTAACCCTGTGTTTCACCAATATTGACCCCATATACTGATACATACAGTACTTATTTATAGGCATAACATATAAAATCATATTAACCCATGTCTAGACATATAAAACCTTTATTCAAACCTATAGAAAACCCTTTATACAACTGTCTATTTAATCTCTATCTAAACATATGTAACTGAAATGCCATCAGAAGTGACAAACTGTTTTGATAGGATGAACATTGGTTTTGTCAACATTTTGAAATACTGCACATTGTCCAATGGCTGTCTGATGCTTTATTTTAATTACTTCTCACTCTTTTCATATGAGATCTCTGTTTTTATTATCTCTACATTTTTTACTCAAAAATCCTGGCATTGCCTCCTGTTACTGATGCATAAGTCATCCTGCCCTTTCTTGGGTTGCTTTTCTAAATCCATTACTTTCTTGAAGTTTCTTAGGGCTGCCCTCTGTAGAGATGACTTACTATTGCTTTGGGGCTTACTGAGACAGCAAAATCTCCAAGCAGAAAACTTATCTATGACAAATTATATATATATTATGGTGTATTTTAGAAGAAATGTAAAATACATACCCCAAATATGGTATTATGCAATGGAATGCAGACAATGGGAGATGGCTCTAGGTTCAAATCCTGGCTCTGCCAGTTACCGGCTGGCTGCCTGAACTTAGGAAAATTACTAACCACTCCAGATCTGTTTCATCATTAGAAAAAGGGAGTTTAGTAATAACTGTCCCTTAGGATGGATTTGAAGACTATGTGACCTGATGCATGTAAAACATTTTATATAATGCTTGAAACAACGAAAGTTCTCAGGAAAGATCGGCTGTTATTGCTGCTATTTTAAAATTAGTATCTGTAAAACCCAATAATACCCTCCTGCAATTCTGTCTGAGGGTGTATCTTTTGCATATGTAGATTTAATGACCTCCAGGATATATTATGTCAGAATGTGGGATGCTGATTTTATCACAGTTTGTTCACAGATAAATCTTTACTAGGTATAATTCTCCCAGATGATTGATAGTAGTGTGTATGATACAATGATAGACAAGCACAGATGTTCTGTTTCAAACAATTAAAGGCAGGACCCCATACTAAGTGGATTCCTTCCAGATATGCTGACACAAAATAAGAAAAATAATCCACATCCTTCTTTTCTTCCAGGCAAGTGTCAATCTTTTTTAGAATTCTCAGACATCAGCAGAACATTGCCTTTGTTGAGAGTCACTACCCGTTGTCAGCAGAAGCAGGAAGATGCAATGTTCGCTCTACTCTCCATATAAACCTAAAGCATTCACAAGGAGAACGTTTTCATTTACACAAAAAAATATATTTTATGAACTTACTCACTTAGACCATATTTTGCCTGACTTTACTGTGCAGTTTCCTGAGTATAGTATATAAAAGATCAGTCAACTTAATAAAATTTTCTTTTAGGACTAATAATCTTATTTGGAGAGAGAAAGGATGGAGGAAAAGAGGAAGAAAGAGAAGGCTTTATATTTTTTACTATTATTTGGTAGGATGACTAAGGGAGAAAGAGAGAGAGAGAGAGGGAGGGAGTCTGTGTGTGTTTGTAAAATGAGGTACCTTTGCCTACACCTTGGTAAATCACTGAATATGTCTTTGAAATCTATTTTACTTCACCTTACTTCCCTCTCCATTTCACAATGCTCACTAAAACTTGTCAAATGCATCAAAGCATGAGAATTCAATTTGAGCAGAATAAATACCGCTAGGATTAAATGTTTCCTAATTTGGCTTGGGTACTGAGAACGCAGTTCCAAAAAACAGCACCATTTATATTTTATTTTTGATTCTAGATATACAGACTACAAAGTTTTTAAAAATCTAGTAATTTTGTTCATATGCAGTATGAAAATCTTTGTCTATTTAATGTGTTTGTTTACTTAATGGTTATGCTTGTAGGGTTGAAATCTAAAACTTTTTAGTTTTCTCCTACTAGCTTTTTTAATGGCTTTTTCACAATAACATTATCTTCTCTAGAGAAAGAAATAGGTAGTCACATCTGACTTTTTAATTACTTATTTTTCCAATTATATTCAAATGCATTGTTCTTTGTTATATATGTACTAAAGTCATTATTATAAATTGTTTTAGGAGGGCATTATAATTTCTTACACGTAATTCCAATGACTTCAGATAGTTAAGTTTTAAAATCACATAGTTTTATGGTGAATAAGAAACTCAAGGTAAAGAAATAGATTTATTTTGAGAGTATGAGTATAAACTGAAAAAATAAATCTTTCAATTATCAAAATACTTTTGTTTTGGGGAATGAATTTGTTTTTGGCTTAGGGTATATGTTTGCAGGAATTCTGGTTAAACATATATTTTTAAAATTTTCTAATCCTCCTATCAACTATGAGATAATAGTGAGGATACATAAATGTGAGAATAGATAAATCATAAGCAACTCTGAAAATGAAAATAGCTCTCATTTGCACTTCAGAAAAGTGAATTCTTTAGAGCAATCTGTAATTGAATAGGATTAGATTAACTGAGAAATTGAAGACTAGGAAGTCAAAGCCTAGAATATGGCCAAGCAAGAGATTTGCTTCCAATGTGCTTAAAAGAGGTGCAAACCCAAAAACAGCAGCTACAGGAAAAAAGCAAACATTGGCCATAATCAGGGTCATTAGTGCCTGTCTACGGAATAGCTAGATCAGGTGGCACCTCTCCACTTACAGGCATTCCCACATGGAGGAAGATGTGTCTAGCATTCATCTTAGGACATATAAACATATAACCCATAAAAATGCTTTCTGTAGAAACTATATTGTTTGTCTAGTGGAAAGCTTTTGAGTCTATGCCTAAGAGAAAAGCAGAAAAGATCAAAAGTAACTTCAAATTTAACATAAGGTGAGACCAATGCAGTCCTTCTCATTCCCACACCTATCTGCATACTCTTGGCAGTCCATTCCTCTGCATAATATTCAGTACTTTCCAGGAGGACAAGATGACGATGGAGTAGGCAGATGTACCAACTTCCAACTCCCAGAACCAAAGTGGATTATAACTTGATTTCAAGAACCATCATCTGGATAAACCAACGTTGAACTGAACTGAGAGGACTCTTCAACCGGGGAACACTGAAGAAGCAACATTGAGACTGGTAGGAAAAGCGAAAACATGGAAAGGGCTGCCCAGCTCCCTGGAGCAAAAGGCAGCCTGGAGAGACTCGTGTGGCGGGAAGAGAGGCTAGCGGAAGGCTAGGGACCTGGGTCCCAGGAACAAAGCCCCAGCCTATAGCCCCAGAGCCTAGAAGAGGCGTATGGACAGAATTTAGCTGTGAAACAGGTTAGGATACTGTTTGTGAGAAAGAGACAATTGTCTCAGACCCAGGATTCTTCTTAAAGCGATGGCACAATAAACCTCTTTCACAATGGCTCACCTGGGACTCCGGGAGATAGGGAGAGAGGAGAGGACTGGAGAAGCAGGAAGAGAGTGCGGTCTGAAAGGCACAGGGAGAAAAGCTTTGAGGGACAGCCACCCTAAACTCTGGGCTGAGTCACTCCACAAATCTGAAACAATATTTCCCCTGAAACCAGCAAGGGGAAGCAGGACACCAGCCAAACAGGCTCCACTGGGGCAATCAGAGCACAGTTGCTTAGAAGGAGGGAGCTTTCAGGACTACAGTATGGAGTGTTAGGGTCTGAGCTGCAGCGCCCCCACCCACACTGCTGAGGGCTTGCTGGAGGGCGGGTGGTGGAGGGACATGGAAGCGCAGTTCTGTTGGTGGAGACAGAGGCCGAGCTGGCTGGCATGAGCTCAGTCAAGCCCAGTGGGGGCAAAGGGGATGCGCAAAAGCGATCAGGCAGCTGCGGGTCGCCTGTGACACCACCTGTGGGGGAAAAGTGGGAGCCCAGAATAGGCAGAGATCAGCCGCTGGGCAGGGACGAGCAGGCATGCAGCCTCACTCAGCCTCCGAGGCTTGAAGCCCTGCACAAACCGGCTTTGCCTGTGGAGGTGGGGAGCCCAGCTGAGGAGCCGAGGTTGGTGGAGGAGGGGCAGAAGCCTGGCTCACAGCTGAGCATGCATCAGCAGCCCCTCCTGGCCAGAGGAACCGGCTGACAGGAACCCACAGCTGAGCAAAAGTGTTCACCTTTGCCCTTAATGCCCAGGCTTGTGGCCCGAGTGTGGTGCACAATCCCACCTGTGGGAGAGGGGCAAAGGCTGAGACCAGCTGAGGATTATAGAGCCTGGCATGAGAACACAGCCCCTCCTATGGAGGCGAGGCAAAATCGCAGCAAGAGCCACAGCGGCTGGCACTGGCAACACCCATACCCAACTGCCCTAGGCAGCAGCAGAAGGGTGGCGGGCCTGCACACAGCCCACACCTAGGGAACACAGAGGCAACACTCATTGGACTCAAGTAGCCAAACCCTTCTTACACACAGACAAAATGAGCAGGCAGAGAAATGCAACCCAAATGAATCAAGAAAAATCCCCAGAGAAAGACCTGAATGAATTAGATATAACCAAACTACCTGATGCAGAGTTTAAAATAATGATAGTTAGGATGTTCAAAGAGCTTAGAGCAAAAATGAATAGTCATTACGAACACCTAAATAAAGAGATAGCAAGTATAAAAAAGGAAATTGAAATAATAAAAAAGAATCAGACAGAAATGACAAATATAGTATTACAACTGAAGACCACAATGAAACGAATTAAAAGCAGGATGGATGAAGCTGAGGATTGAATCAGCGAGTTAGAGGACAAAATAAACAAAGGCACAGGAGTAGAGCAGAAAAAAGTAAAGAACCTCCAAAAATCTGAGGAAACTCTAAGGGAGCTCTGTGACAACATGAAGAGAAACAACATCCACGTCACAGGGGTTCCTGAAGAAGAGAAAGAACAAGGGGTAGAAATTTTGTTCAATCAAATCATAGCTGAAAACTTCCCTAAATTAAGACTGGAAAACATTTTACACGTTCAAGAAGCACAGAGAACTCCATTAAAGAGAAACACAAAGAAATCAACACTGAGACACATCACAGTTAAAATAACAAAGCTAACTGATAAAGAGAAAATTTTAAAAGCTGCTAGAGAAAAAAAGGCTATCACCTACAAAGGAGCCCCCATAAGGATGACATCAGACTTCTCAAGAGAAACATTTGGGCCAAAAGGGAATGACAACATATATTCAAAGTAATGCAGAACAAGAACCCACAACCAAGACTACTTTACCCAGCAAGGCTAATGTTCAAAATTGAAGGAGAGCCTGACCTGTGGTGGCGCAGTGGATAAAGCGTTGACCTGGGAACACTGAGGTCGCCAGTTCAAAACCCGGCACTGGTTCGGTTAAGGCACATATGGGAGTTGATGCTTCCAGCTCCTCCCCCCTTTCTCTCTTTCTCTCTTTCTCTCTCTCACTCTGTGTCTCCTCTCTAAAATAAATAAAATAAAATAAAGAAATTAAAATTGAAGGAGAAATAGTTTCCCAGACAAAAAAAAACTCAAGAAATTCATTAAAACCAAACTAATTCTGCAAGAGATGCTAGGGGGCCTTTTATGAACAGTTCAAATGGGGAAAAGAATATAGCAAGAGAAGAATACAGCTTTAAAGAATAAAATAGCAATAAACAACTACATATAAATAATAACCTTAAATACAAATGGATTAAATGATCTAATCAAAAGACATAGGGTAGCTGAGTGGATAAAATAACAGGACCCATATATATGCTGTCTACAAGAGACACACCTTAAAACAAAATATGCACATAGACTGAAGGTAAAAGGATGGAAAAAATATTTCATGCAAATGGAAATGAAAAAAAAGCAGGGGTAGCAATACTTATATCAGACAAAATGGACTTTAAAACAAAGGCTGTAGTAAGAGATAAAGAAGGACACTACATAATGATAAAGGGAACAATTCAACAGCAAGATATAACTAATATAAATATCTATGCACTGAACATAGGAGCCCTGACATACATAAAGCAGCCTTTGATGGATATAAAGGGCGAGATTAACAGCAATACTATAGTAGTAGAGGATTTCAATACCCCACTAACATCACTGGATAGATCCTCAAGAAAGAAAATTAACAAAGAAACAGCAGACTTAAAGGATACACTAGATCAACTTGATTTAATAGATATCTTCAGAACTTTTCAAACTAAAGCCGTAGAATATTCATTCTTTTCAAGCACTCATGGTATATTCTCTAGGATAGACCACATGTTAGGACACAATGGTGGTCTCAACAAATTAAGAAGATTGAAATTATATCAAGCATTTTCTCTGATCACAATGGCATGAAACTAGAAATTAACCACAAAAGAAAACCTGAAAAATACTCAAACACTTGGAAACTAAATAGTATGTTATTAAATAACGAATGGATTAACAATGAGATCAAAGAAGAAAAAAAAAAGTTTCTCAAAACGAATGATAATGAGCATACATCAACTCAAAATTTATGGGACACAGCAAAAGCAGTACTGAGAGGGAAGTTCATAGCACTACAGGCATACCTTAGAAACAAAAAAAAAAGCTCAAATAAGCAACCTGACCCTGAACCTAAAAGAACTAGAAAATCAACAGGAAATAAAGCCCAGGACTAGTAGAAGGAAGGAAATCATAAAGATTAGAGCAGAAATAAATTACATAGAGGCTAAGGCAGTAGTTCTTAACCTGGGTTCTATCGAACCCTAGAGGTTTGATGAGTCAGTCTCAGGGGTTCGGAGAAGCCTCTGCCACGGAGGCCAGAATAAAGTAATACCATGATTAGTTGTAAGTTCATGCACTTTGTTGGTTTTTTTTTTTGAGCAAAGTGATGTTCATGCATGGCTCATTTTGTGCACCAGTAAAAAACCATATACCTATGTCTTGAATCTGGGTAAAAAATCATATTTTATTTATCACTAAAAAAGGGTTCAGTGAATGCGTATATGAAACTGGTGGGTTCGGTACCTCAAAAAAGGTTAAGAACCACTAGGCTAAGTAAACAATACAAAGGATCAATGAAACGAGGACCTGGTTCTTTGAAAAGGTAAACAAGATCAATGAAGCTTTAACTAGACTCGCCAAGAAAAAAAGAGAGGACTCAAATAAACAAAATTAGAAATGAGAGTGGAAAATAACAATTGATACAACAGAAATACAAAGTATTATAAGAAAATACTTTGAAGAACTCTATGCCAAATAATTAGACAACCTAGGTGAAATGGACAAATTTCTTGAATTATATAATCTTCCAAAAATTAATCTGGAAGAATCAGAACACCTAGACAGACCAGTTACAACAAATGATATCGAAACCGTTATCAAAAAACTCCCAAAAAAGAAAAGTCCTGGGCCTGATTGTTTCACAGGTAAATTCTACCAAAAATTCAAAGAAGAACTAACTCCTATCTTTCTCAAACTATTTCAAAAAACTCAAGAGGAAGGAAGACTTCCAAACTTCTTTTATGAGGCAAGCAAAATTCTGATCCCAAAACCAGGCAAAGACAACACAGAGAAAGAAAATTATAGACCAATATCCCTGATGAATTTAGATGATAAAATTCTCAACAAAATATTAGCCAACCAGATCCAGCAATGTATGAAAAAAATTATACACCATGATCAAGTGGGATTTATTCTGGAGAGGCAAGGCTGGTTCAATATTCACAAATCAATCAATGTGATTCATCACATAAACAAAAGGAAGGACAAAAATCACATGATAATTTCAATAGATGCAGAAAAAGCATATGATAAAATCCAGCACCCATTCATCCTCAAAACTCTCAGTAAAGTGGGAATACAGGGAACATACCTTAACATAATAAAGGCCATCTATGAAAAACCCACACCCAACATTATACTAAATGGGCAAAAATTAAAAGCAATCCCCTTAAGGTCAGGAACCAGGCGGGGGAACCCCCTTTTACCACTCTTATTCAATATAGTTCTGGAAGTGTTAGCCACAGCCATCAGACAAGAAGAAGAAATAAAAGGCATCCAAATTGGAAAAGAAGAAGTGAAATTGTCATTATTTGCAGATGATATGATACTATATATAGAAAACCCTAAAGTCTCAGTCAAAAAACTACTGGACCTGATAAATCAATTCAGCAAGGTGGGAGAATATAAAATTAATACTCAGAAATCAGAGGCATCTTTATATACCAACAATGAACTGACAGCAAAAGAAATAAAGGAAACAATGCCCTTCACTATTGCAACCAAGAAAATAAAGTACCTAGGAATAAATTTAACCAAGGAGATTAAGAACTTGTACTGAGAATATTATAAAACATTGATAAAAGAAATCAAGGAAAATACAAACAAGTGGAAGCATATATCATGCTCATGGTTAGGAAGAATAAACATCATTAAAATGTCTATATTACCCAAAGCAATTTATAAATTCAATGTAATACAAATTAAAATAGCAATAACATACTTCAAAGATATAGAACACATATTCCAAAAATTTATATGGAACTAAGAAAGAACACAAATAGCCTCAGCAATCTTAAAAAGAAAAAATATAGCAGGAGGTATCACTCTTTCGGATATCAAGATATACTACAAGGTCATTATACTCAAGACAGCCTGGTACTGGCATAAGAACAGGCACATAGATCAATGGAACAGAACTGAGAACCCAGAAATAAACCCACAGCTTTATGGACAACTGATATTTGACAAAGGAGGAAAGAACATACAATGGAGTGAAGAAAGCCTCTTTAAAAATGGTGTTGGGAAAATTGGACATCTACCTGCAAAAAAATGAAACTAGACCATCAACTTACACCATTCACAAAAACAAGCTCAAAATGGATAAAAGACTTAAGTGTAAGCCGTGAAACCATAAGCATCTTAGAAGAAAACATAGGCAGTAAGCTCTCTGACATCTGTCGCAGCAATATACTTGCCGATTTATCTCCTCGGACAAATTAAATAAAAGGCAGGATAAACAAATTGGACTAAATCAAACTAAAAAGGTTTTGCACAGCTAAAGACAATAAGAACAGAATAAAAAGACAAACCTCACAATGGGAGAACATATTCGACAGTACGTCTGATAAGGGGTGAATAACCAAAATTTATAAAGAAGTTATAAAACTCTACACCAGGAAGACAAACAATCCAATCTAAAAATGGGCAAAAGAAATGAATAGAAATTTCTCCAAGGAAGACATATAGATGGCCAATAGGCTTATGAAAAAATGCTCAACATCACTAATCATTAGAGAAATGCCAATTAAAACCACAATGAGATATCACCTCACATCAAAACAACACAGAATAAGTGCTGGCAAGGATGTGGAGAAAAGGGAACCCTCTTGCACTGATGGTGGGAATGCAGACTGGTGCAGCCACTGTGGAAAACAATATGGAGATTCCTCAAAAAATTAAAAATTGAACTGCCTTTTGACCCAGCTATCCCACCTTTTGGAATATACCCTAAGAACACCATATGCTGTTCAAAAAGAAGAAATGCACCTCCACGTTCGTGGCAGCATTGTTCACAATAGCAAAGATCTGGAAACAGACCAAGTGTCCATCAGAGGACTAGTGGATTAAAAAGCTTTGGTACATATATACTATGGCATACTACTCAGCCATAAGAAATGATGACATCGGATTATTTGTAACAACATGGATGGACCTTGATAACATTATACTGAGTGAAGTAAGGAAATCAGAAAAAACTAAGGACTATATGAGTCCATACATAGATGGGACATAAAAATGAGACTCAGAGACATGGACAAGAGTGTACTGGCTACACGAGGAGGGGGAGGGGCCAGGGAGAGGGGAGGGGCACAAATAAAACCAGATAGAAGGTGACAGAGGACAATTTGACTTTGGGTGATGGGTATGCAATATAATCAAATGTCAAAATAACCTGAAAATATTTTCTCTGAACATATCTGTCCTGATTTATCAATGTCACTCCATTAAAATTAATTTAAAAGAAGTTATGCAGTGGTAAAAAATAAATAAGTAAAAATAATCTTGATAAAAGAAAAAAAATATTCAGTACTTTCCTGAAGTATTTGCATAAATTAGAGTAATTTATTTTATTCTCACAACAACTCTGTGTGGTAGGTACCATCTTTAGCATTATCCAAGAGATAAGAAAACCAAGGCACACAAATAGCAACTTTCAAGTATACAATATAATATCGTTAACTACAGTCACCCTGTTGTGTGTTCACTTCCCCAGGATGCATTTATCTTATATAACTGGAACTGTGTGTCCTTTGACCAACATCTCATCTCCCCCACCACCCAGCACCTGGAAACCACCATTCTACTGTTTCTGTGAGTTTGGTTTCTTAATCTGCATATTTCTCATGTGTACTCTCAGCAACTTCCAAGTTTAGAGCATCATGTTATCAACTATAGTTACTATTCTGTGCATTAGATCCTCAGAACTTATTTTTCTAATAACTAAAAAATTGTGACCCTTGAGCTTCATTAGCCATCTTCCCCCTTCTTCTAGCCCCCAGCAGCCACCAGTCTACCCTAGGTTTTTATAAAATCACGGAGTTGGGTTTTCTGTGTTTCTTTTTGTTCGTTTGTTTTTAGATTTCACATATAGGTCATCGCCTACAGTACTTGTATTTTTCTTTCTGCCTTATTTCAATTAGCATAATAACCTCCAGATTCACCTATTTTTTTTGCAAATGTCAGGGTTTTCTTTTTTTATGGCTAAATAGTATTCCATAATTTATACATATATTTTCTTTATCCACTCAACCATTGAAGAATATTTAAATTGTTTCCATATCTTAGCTATTGTGAGTAATGTTTCAGTGAACATAAGAATGCAGATATCTCTTCAATATATTAGCTATATATCCAAAAGTAAGATGGCCATATGATAGCCCAGTTTTTAACTTTTTGTGGAACTGCCAGACAATTTTCCATAATGCCATAATGTCGGTATCAATTTATATTCCCACCAATGGTGTGTCAGTTCTCTTTTGCCAAAATCCTCATCACCATTTCTGATCTTTTGTCTTCTGGATAATAGCCACCTTAACAGGTATAAGGTGATAGCTCAATTTGGTTTTGATTTGTATTTTCTGGTGATTAGTGATGTTTTTCACCTTTTCATATACCAATTGGCCATCTGTATATCTTCTTTGGAAAATGTCTCTATTTAGGTTCTTTACCCATTTTAAATTGATTATTTGTTTGTTTGTTTTAACTATTAAGTTGTATTAGTTCTTTATAGTTTTGGATATTAATTCCTTATCAGATATATGGTTTGCAAGTATTTCCTCCCATTTTCTAGTTTGCCTTTTCAATCTATTGTTTCTTTTGCTACGCATAAGATTTTTAGCTTAAGGTAGTCCCACTTCTTTATTTTAGTTCTCTGGCTTATGCTTTTGGTGCCTTATACAAGATCATTGCCAATATTAATGTTTTATAATTTCAAATTTTATATTTATATGTCTTTGATTCATTTTGAGTTCATTTTCTTAATGGTAAGATAGTGGTCAAGTTTTATTCTTTTGCATGTGGCTATCCAGTTTTCACAAATATCACACTACTTGATTTCAAGCTATATTACAAGGCCATAGCAATCAAGACAGTATGTTACTAACATAATAAAAACAGGTTCACAGACCATAGATAGAGAGCCCATACGTAAACCCATGCATATACAGTCAAGTAATTTTTGACAAGGATACTAAGAACACACAATGGAGAAAGAACAATCTCTTCAATAAATGGTATATGGAAATCTAGTATCACCTTTTACTGAAGTCTTGCCTAATCATTCCAATCCACATTTATTTAATACTGATTTATTTGTGAGTTCCATAAATAAGCATCATTTAGTGAGCACTAATTATTTTTTTTTCATCAGGTAGTCAAATACACATATAATAAAAGTTATAGACCTTATTCTCAAGCAACAAACACTCTAGTGAGCAAAGTGAACAGGTAGCCAAGTCAACACATAATACAATAAAGGAAATGAAATGCTCTTAATAAAGGTAACCATATAATGCTTTAGGAACACAGAGGAATACCCAACCTAGTCTAGTTGGAAAGGAGACAAACTTAGTGTTCAGGATTCTTAAAGAAATATCTGAATTCAATTGTAATGGACAAATAAGATTTAATCAGGCAAAAAAGCCTACAATGAGTCTTTTAAGCAGAGGATAGCATTAAAATGTATATTAACTGTACTGACATAGTTTTCCAAGTTGTGTTCCTAAAAAAATTGACTTGGCTGCTTGTGGAGAGGGGATTGACTGAGTCGAGGATAGAAGCAGAGAACCATATGGAGACTATTGCAGGGATCTGTGTGAAAAATGACTGTGGCTTGGACCATGGTTGTAGAAAAAGATAAAAAGAATAGGAGGGATTTGTGATATATTTTGGAAGAAGAAATGACATAACTAGGTGATGGGCTATTTGCTGGGAAGTGAAGCAAAAATAGGAACAAAAATCATTTCCAGCAACCAGATGGGCTATGGAATTTTTACTGAGAAAGGACATTTTGGGGAACAACATGTTTGGAATGAGCAAGGTAATTAATAATATGATATTTGAGTATATCTTGTTTTCCTAATTAAGTGAAAAACAACATCACAACAACTCTTAAGAGTTTCAAATATGACATATTGCTAAAAGATTAATTCATTTAGGGGTTAGGATACAGTACTAAGAAAACTAATTTTATTCAAATTATGTGAATTAATTTTTGTACTAGTTATGTAGTTAAGTGTAAAAGAAATTTATGGACTTAAAGAGTTCACTAATACAGGGAGGGTAAGGTGGTTGAAGACAGCAGCATTTTAACCAGGCTGCATGGTGTTGCCTGAAATACTTACTGTATAGCCTTTATCACACATGGTGGAGGCAGGGATTGAGAGAGGGGAGCAAGGATATTCACACTTGCACTTTTTGGAAGTGCCACAAAAACCTGTTTAAAAACATTGAATGACTTTTATTTGCTCTTAGAAGAAACTACAAACTCCCCTCAAGCCTGACAGTGCACTATAACCATATCAATCTCATTTCTAGTCCTTAAATATGCCTCTTTTCACACCTTTGCAGTAAATATTATTCTGCCTTGAGGACTCCTCATCTGGCTCTTTGATGGTTTGGCTCAGTCTCATCCTCTGGGTTTCAACACAAATGTCCACACCTCAAGAGCAGTTTTCCTTTATCTCTCTAGCCAAAGTGATGTTGGCCAGTTGGTTCTGCATAACATAACAGTATCATAGTGTATGTGTTTAGTTTTCACTGCCCCTGGAATGTAATTCCCATGAGGAAAACTTTGGCTACCTTCCGTACAGTTTAAGGCCAAATATGCAAAGTGGTGACAGTTGTTATTTCACTAAAAAAATAAAAATTAAATACTCCAAAGCTAATCAGAGATATAGTATATACTATACGCTTTAATGGTTTTCTATTCCTAGGAATCTTTTTCCACTCTTCTTTGCCTGATTGACTTGTACATGTTTCTTACAATTTAATTACTCTGTTACCTCTAGGGTCTTCTATATACAGTATCATCATGTCATCTGCAAATGATGACAGTTTTACTTCTTCCTTTCCAATCTGGATGCCTTTTATTTTTTCTTCTTATATGATTGTTGTGGCTAAGACTTTCAGTGTAGTATGCTAAAAAAGAGTAGTGATAGTGAACAACCCTATCTTGTTCTCTATTTAAGGAAAATGCTTTTAGTTTTTGCTCATTGAACAATGTTGGCTATGGGTTTGTCTTATATGACCTTTATTACATTGAGTTATGTTCCCTCTATTCCCACCTTGCTCAGGTTATTATCATAAATGGTGCTGGAATTTGTCAAGTGCTTTTCTTGTATCTATTGATATAATCATGTGGTTTTTATATTTCATTTTGTTTTTGTGGTGTATCATGTTTATTGATTTATGAATATTGTACCAACCTTGCGTCTCTGGAATAAATCCCACTTGATCATGGTATATGATATTTTAAATGCATTGTTGGATCTGGCTTGCTAATTTTTTTTAATTTTGTTTTTATTTATTCATTTTAGAGAAGAGAGAGAGCAGAATAGAGAAAGGGAGAGGGGAGAGAGAGAGAGAGAGAGAAGGGGGGAGGAGCAGGAAGCATCAACTCCCATATGTGCCTCGACCAGGCAAGACCAGGGTTTCGAACCGGCGACCTCAGTGTTTCCAGGTCGATGCTTTATCCACTGCGCCACCACTGGTCAGGCTGACTTGCTAATTTTGTATTGAGGGTTTTAGCATCTACAGAGATATTGGCCTATAATTTTTTTCTTTGTAGTGTCTTTATCTGGTTTTGGAATTAAGATTATGCTGGCCTTGTAAAATTATCTTGGGAGTCTTCAAACCTATTTAATATTTTTCTTTTTCATTTTAAGTGAAAGGAGCAGAGATAGAGAGACAGACTCCCACATACACCCCGACTGTAATCCACCCGGTGAACGCCATCTAGGGCCGATGCTCTGCCCATCTGGGGCCATGCTCGCAACCGAGCTATATTTTAGCACCTGAGGCTGAGGCTCCCCAGAGCTGTCCTCAGTGCCTGGGGCCAATGTGCTCCAACTAATTAGTCATGGCTGCAAGAGGGGAAGAGAGAGAGAGAAAAAAAATGGGGAAGGCAGAGGGGTAGAGAAGCAGATGGTTGCCTCTCCTGTGTGCCCTCACTGGGAATCAAACCCAGGACTTCCACACTCTGGGCCGACGTTCTACCACTGAGCCAACAGGCCAGGGCTGAACAATATTTTATATTTAGTTTTTTCTTTTCAAACCACCAACACTTTATTCTCATCTCACTCTTAGATGATGGATTTATTTCTCAATTCACTCAGAAAATAGAAACAGTAAAAACAGAACTTTCTCATGTCCTCACTGCCAACTCTATATGTTGAGCTGCATCTGTCTATTATCTTTTACTTGCAACATGGCATGGGATTTATGTCTTTTATAAGTTAATACAACTGCCTGCGTACTGGTTCCAGAGTCTTTTGTCATGCCAAAAGACATAATAATGTTTGCTCTACTGATTTTTCAGGACTAAATAATTCCCATATGTATGTAAACATTCTCTGATATATATTACCTTAAATTCTTTTGAATCCCTCATTTACCACTACATCTATCTTCAGCTGTCACCTTCTTTTATGCTTTCCTTTACTGCAGTTTCTTAAAAGGGTTGCTTTTACTTCCCGCCTGTTTTTTCTCTTCCCGTTTTTCTCTTACATTCATAGTAATGAGGTTTCTGTCAAAAGCACCCCAACTACTGCTCTTGTCAAGGTCACTAGTGACTTCTACACTTGTAATTCTGATATCAGTGTTCATTTCCATTTACTCGGTGTATTAATAGCCTTTAGCACCACTAGATACCCACCCAGTTCTTGAAAGAATTTGCTCATGACCTGCAAACCATGATTCTTACTGATTCTATTTCATAAATGCTTCTTCCTTTTTTTCTTCCTAAAGTCTAAATGTTGAAGACTCTTATTCATTCTTTACTAATTAGGCTAATGATTCCCAATTTGTATATTCGACCCTAATACCACTTATTCCCTAATGAAAGTCAGTAATTCCCAGATTCAATTTGGCATGTTCAAAACCAATCTTTTGCTCTCACAACCTACTCCTTATCTCATCTCTTTTTATATCAGTAAATAGAATCTCTGCTCTTATAGTTGTTCAGGCCAAATACCTTGGAGTTATTCTAAATTTCTTTCTTTTCTCACCACCACATTTAATCCATCAGCCCATCCTGTTGGCTCTACCTTTAGATTATATCTATAATTAAACTACTTCCCACTCCATCAGTGCCATTCTAGACCATACAACCTCTGTCAATATCTCCGAGTGTTGCCCTGCATTAGCCACCTAAACTATGCTGTCAGCTCCTTTCCTCCTTGGATTCTGTTTTCCACATAGCAACCATAATGAAATAATCCCCACAAGGAGAAGTCTGATGATTTTTTTGCTTAACTCAGAAGCCTATAATATATCTGATATCTCTCACACAAAAAGAAACTCACTGATGGAAAAAAATATCTTCATGAATCAAACCTGTGATTCTAAATTATGACTTCCCTGTCATCTTTTTCTGTGACTTGTTTAAGTTATGTAACTTCTCTATGTCTCAACTTTTCCAGGTATAAAATGTTAGGGTTGAGTTAAAATTGGTAAAGCTCTTAGAACGTCTGGTACAGACAAAGTGCTATGTAAGTGTTCATTGTTATTCATCACAGAGAAGAGGCTTTAGGAGGTCTAGCCCCCAATCACCATCTCATCTTACCTTGTCCATATGCTCCAGTCCTGATGATCTCTTGCTGTTTATCAAGCATGTCAGCCAAATCCACTTGCAAATCTTTCTACTTAGAAGACTTTTAAATTGTATATATACATGCAAACCAGAGAAAATTCCTTGGGTTTTTATCCAAATAATATTTTTAAAGACTTCTTTGTTCATTCCCCCACATAAGAGAATGTACCTTGTCACATTGCACCTTCATATGCTGTGCCATTTTTCATATTGCATAGCACCTCTTGAAAAATCATATTTCTCTCTGTTTCTCTGCATATTATCTATGTTCCATGTTAGAGTTAATTTTCATAACAGCAGAAACTGTAATGATAGTAATTTTGAACACATTGCAATTGTAATTGTCATATGTCTGTAAATAAGTTATTACTAAAAATGTAAATTATGTTCAGTAAACTTCACTTAAGAGGTTAGAGGTGTACATAGACAATTTTTAAAATATTTTCTTTAAAATAGGATGCTTGTTTTAAAACATTTCTTTCCTGCCAGCCAGAAAATGTTACTCACCAGAATATTACTGTTGCCAGAATGCATCGTTCTCATTCTTACTTTGTAATTCTTTGTAAAAAAGACAAAGAATATGTTCAGTGTTATAGCTCTTTAAAAGAGTGCAAGAAATATGTACTGCTGTATATTACTAAGAATGTTAGATTTTAAAAAATACGTCTTCTACCATTCCTAATCTAACCTTCAGAAAAAAAAGAAAAAATATTTGACAAAGCAATTTAACTCAAAAATAATACAGGACCTACTCCACAGTGGCTTGCAATCTAGCCCTCTTTCTACTATCATGTCTTTGATCTACTAACTGAGGATGAAGTAGACAGAATTCTAAGGTACTCTTGTTAAGAAATGTGATATCTCAGGATAAACTAAACCATTAGTAAGATTGATACCCTGCTTTGAAGATTCCAGGGTATATATGTTTTGCCTTTAAGCATTCTTCATATGGATCTTCTAATAGATGGCATGTGAGAAGAAAATAGCAAAACTCTAAAGCAAATTAGGAAACAGAAAGAACAAGGAAAGCTAAAGAAACAATATTAATTGAAGCTCAGTTTGGGAACCATACACTACTTCAGGTGGTTTAAGCAACAGGAATTTTAATACCAAAGATTAAGAGCCTAAAAATGCTTCTAAAGTGGGTACAGAAAAACCTCAATGTTAAGAGTTCTTGGAAACACACCAAGTATATCATAGAATTTATGATACAGTGAAGTTACTACCTCTGACACAGTCAGAACCATGGAGAATTAGGAAGCCACCACAGGAAATACTGAGTTCAGAAATACACCCCTGTGGGTAGGATCCAAACAGTAGAGTATGCTGGTAAATATGTGACAACCAACTAGAGTTGCTTCCCCCACCCGCACTGGATTAAAATGTTTGTCACTTACAGTGCTATGAACAGTCCCACGGTGGCATATTACAAACACAAAGGTGAAATCACTAAACATGAAGTTGCAAAGAGATGAGCAGTAACACAGCATTACCTAGTCTTCCCACAATACAGATTAAATAAATGTAAATACATTCAAGAGCATAGAAAATAGGAAGATGCAGTAATTAGGAAGTGATGAATTTTGACTTTATATTTCCTTGATTTCTAATTATAACAAATTTAATTTTAAATTTAGTTAATTTAAAATTTAACAGCAACTGTGTTTTAAAACTAGCTTGCAAAATTCCTAAGAATATAAATCTAGGATCTTATAAACTGATATGAGTTGGCTCCAGCCTACCACTGTATACAAGGAAGGATCAAGAAGCTTAGGATAATGAGGCTGCCATCACAACTCTGCCACAACTGAATACATTTAGATAGAAAACATTCCAAAAGTCTACTTCAGTTTGCCAAGTAATCTTTAAATGAAAACATCTGCTTGATACTGTTTTCCTGAGGCCCCTGTTCACTCCCACAACTAACAAATAGGGCATCATTCCTAAGAAATAGAAAATGATGAAGGGAAAGAAAAAGCATGTGAAGGAACTGGCAAAGTGATAGAGTCAACATTGTGCAAAATATTTAAGCACATAAATAATTAGAGAAATGAAGAGATCTCATTTTAAAAATTCTGATGAACAAAAGTAATACTATTTTCTTGCATCACAATCAATTTTCTCACACAACTGAAAGGTTATATTAGGTACTACCATTTGGACTAGTATTTTTAAAAAATGCTTGTCATAACCTCTATCTTCCAAAAGCTATGTGAATATTTTAAATGCCACTATTAGTGCCTGTTCTAGTCTAGTAAGTAGATAAATATATATAGTACTACCATTGTCTGGAAAATGTTGTTTTTCATCAATAAATCTCAGACCGGTAGTCTGCAAGGAATAAAGAGGTATGAAAGTGTTAACAAGAAACTATATAATACCTCCCCTTGATGAAGGAGGTACTTTGGAAACATTAAAATTTCCAAAAGCCTACTAAATACTGTACATAAAGCACAAGATAAAAACTTTGGTTATATTTGTCTGAAACATTGTTAAAATTACAAATTGTTTACCAAGCTATAAGATAAAAAGAAAATGTAGAAGACCAATCTCACTTGTGACTACTATCTCTTTTCAGATAATACTGGGTATTCATTTCCTAATACCATCCCTTCAAAAAGTTTTAATAGAGATCCAGCTATTATTTGTGATGCATATAAAATGAATTTAGTTACTAAACTTTCTTTGGCTGAATTTAGAATGACTTGAGCAGTAGAAAGATTATCTCTGTGCAAAATATTCTTGTGATAACAAAATTAAAATCCTAGATTCTTTGCCAACACTACATACATTGTTTACCTCATCAGAAGCTCATTCCACAATGAGGCAGGGTTTGATGAGAAAATGTGTGTTTACTGAAAACAAATTTTTACGTGCACAAAAATAGCACTGCCGTTGTAATCTCACACATAGGCTGTGGCTCAAGGTTTTCCTTTCCCTTGTAACTGGAATATAATTTAAATAGATTTAATGTCTCACATTTTTGTTCAGCAAAAAGCATAGGAGAAAAACTATGAACTTTGGGATCAAATAGAAGTAGGTTCAAAACTAAGTTTTTTTAGGTTATTCTTCTCTGAGACTCAGTTTCTTTACACTTAAATATATTCAAAAATACCATCCTCATGTGAATTTTGTACCCTCCTTGTAAGCAGGTCAGTGAAAACGTCAGGCCCATAATGCTCTGAAGCACGTTCCACCATCTGGACTCAAGAACATTCCCACAGTTTATAAGTACAGTAGGATAGGTCCAGTGAAGGAGGATGTGTGTGAGACCAATGATTTCAGGTGACAATTCAATATGCAGTAAGTAAAACCACTGTCTACTCTGTGAATGTTGACACTATTTCAATTAAAAAATATTTTGTAATCTAAAATCACACCATGATGAACAAAAATAAAATACGAAACTTGGTAGCAGTGGTCATTAGTGTTTATCTATTCTTTCTCTTATATTAGTAAATATTTCAAACATTCAAAAACACCTAGTAAAACATAAGGTACCCTGGTATTCACAACATAACTTCATAAAACATTTAAACTATAGTGGAATGTATTCTTTCAGTAAACTATGTATTAAAATATCATTTTTCTTTTTGCCAGTTCAAACTGCTTCTCTGACTTTTAAAAATATAAACGCTGAATAATTTTAAACTCTTATAAAATCAAAAAGGGCACTAATTTGCTTACGTGCACGGGGCAAAAATGGGTAAAACTTAAAAAATACAATCTGGTTGGAGAGCTAAAATACAATTGTAAATGTGGAGCATTTATAAAAACAAAGCATAATTTGAAGTAAATTAGAAGCACAAATCAAAGGACGGAGGCTTTTGAGCAAGAAGCATCCATTTTTAATTTGGAAATGGGGAAAGCACTCAAGAAAGATGTGGCTTTTGATATGGACCATAGGAATTAGTAAGAATTTGAGAGATGGAAGAGTATAAGGCATCATTATTGATTAAATGCCATATAAACTGACCATATATGGCTTTAAACAAAAGTAAATATAAGTAAAGTTATTGGGAATTTAAAGAATCAATAAAAGACTAAAAGACACCTGTGCAGAGTATAGGAAAGGAACAGGGTGGTTTTAGAAAATTGGCAAGAATCTTGCTAGGCAGGCAAGAAAAATCAAGCCACAAACTATTGCTATTATAGCCTTTAAGTCATCACTATACTAACAACCACCACAACAGTTTAATTTGTAAATGTCTTTTACTTCTTGCATCACTCTCCAGAGTCAAAATCCTAGGCAGAGATAATCTAGAAGCATCTGTTCTAGGTAATAGTCTAGCAGCATGGACTCAGGAATTGGGGAGTAGAGCAGTGAAAAAAAAGAATCCTGTTCAGTGACAAAGTAAATGAGACAATGAATACTGCTTATAGTGGCTTGGATACCAGTAACTGAGTAATTTGTGCTAATTTGCTATACTGTGCTATTTATGTGTATTAAAATATTCATTTTTGTTGTCTAAACTGGTTTTTTAATACCTTTGAAAACATGTGGCCCTAGCAGGTTGGCTCAGTGAGTGGTAGAGCCAGCCAGCATGTGGATGTCCTGGGTTTGATTCCCAGTTAGGGCACACAGGAGAATCAACCATCTGCTTCTCCACCCTTCCCCCTTTTCTTTCTCTCTCTTTCTCTCTTCCTCTCCCGCAATCATAGCTCGATTGGTTTGAGTGCATTAGCCCAGGCACTGAGAATGGCTCTGAGGAGCCTCTGCCTCTGGTGTTAAAAATAGCTTGGTTGTAAGCATGGGCCCAGATGGGCAGAGCATCGGCCCCAGATGGGGTATTGCCAGGTGGATCCATCCCAATTGGAGTGCATGCGGGAGTCTGTCTTTCTATCTCCCCTCCATACACTTGGAAAAGAAGAAAACATGAATCTTGAATCATTTAAATTTTGAGTCACACCAGAGAAATTTACTTGGCATTGATATTTTAGTGAAAGGAATACTCATTTGAAAAGTGTCCTTCTTTGCCTACATAATCCTTAACAGAGGCAGAAAATTATCATTGACATGTAGAATTCCTCTAAAAGGATAATGTTTAATCCAAATTCAAAGATTTCCTGAACAAGTGGAATAAAAAATTACAATACTGTGAATTATACATGCATTTCTACTGAGATATATAATCTCTTCATTTTTATGATTAAACTAAAGGAGACAAAGATGAACTGGAAAAGCTCTCTTTAAGATAAAACTATAGCTCACTATCAATTAGAAAATGGTTATTAGACATAAGGCCCTTAATTTTTTCAGACAAGTAAAGAGGTTATTTTCTTGTTAGATAGAGTAAAAATTTCCAGATTGCTAACTACTTTGTTACCATTCCCATGAATCAGAAATCTTATTGACTAGCTGAAGATTATTGTAGAAAGAAATGCCACAGATTTAACAATAATCTAATGTTGATATGCTTTGTGGTTTAAAATTGTGCTTTTTAATAACTTGGGATATTAAAAAGTTTTAAAAAATATGATTATTTGAATTTCCCTGATAAATCTTTTAAAGCATTAAACAGATTCCTTCTGCTTGAGGCTTTTCCTCTGAAGAAAATGAACATCATTATTAAGATTTAATTGTTAATTTTTTAAAGAATCAGAGTATGAAGACCTATAGAAATAAAACTCAGAATAAAATATTTGTTCTAATATTACATCTACTATTATAGGAATAGATATAAAAAATATAGAATGGGAGCAAAAGTGTTTTTATTTCTTCCTGTAAAAAAATATATTTAATGCATTTATTTGTAATGCTTCAGCCATAATAAAAACATTTTTAATTTTAAAAATCATGCCTTTTTAATATGCTCAAATTATATATTTAGTCTTTATTTATAATTTAAACTCTGTTCTGATTAATGTATAGTTTTCTATGCATACAATTTTATTACAAAGGTATTAGCATATAGTTTTATTAACTATATTTGGATACTGTTATAATATATTACTACATTTTTGTTTCTAATACTATTAAATTATTATTGATTTAGAATTATATGCCCTCATAAAAATTATTCTTCTTTGAAAATAAATACTCAAATACCAGTAATGTCATTTTGTTGAGTATTGTATAATAACCACTTTACAATATTTCCTAAAATGGAAGAATTTTTCCAAACAAAAATGGGTATTTAGCCTGACCAGGCAGTGGCGCAGTGGATAGAACATCGGACCGGGATGCAGAGGACCCAGGTTTGAGACCCCGAGCTCGCCAGCTTGGACCCAAGGTCGCTGGCTCCAGCAAGGGGTCACTTGGTCTGCTGAATGCCCGCGGTCAAGGCACATGTGAGAAAGCAATCAAAGAACAACTAAGGTGTCACAACGAAAAACTAATGATTGATGCTTCTCACCTCTCTTCGTTCCTGTCTGTCTGTCCCTGTCTATCTCTCTCTCCCTGACTCTCTCTGTCCCTGTAAAAAATAAATAAATAAAACAAAAATGGGCATTTAAAGTAGAATAGGAGAAAATCAAACGCAGGTTCATAGGCAGGGAAAGTCAGAACATATTGGGAAATAGTGAGTTATTTAGCAAGAATTTCAGTTATAAAGATTAACTTATTTTCTCTGTCATGACTTTACTCATGGAAAGACACAGTATCCTAGTAAAATCTGAAATCATTTTAAATTTTTGAGGGGAATTCAGATGATTCATTGATAAAGATTTTGGCAATGAAACATATGCCATTTATGAGTACCATGGCTGACGAGATCACATTTTCATCTTTATAGAAGGTAAGTAGACAGATACAGGATGGACCGTCCAACCAAGCATATGTGCAGAGTAATTACATGAGCAAATACAGATAAGTCAGCAGTAAATAATTATCATCATAAAATCTTTAATTATGCTGAAACCTTTCCAGGAAAGTGAAAGTGATCAGGAGGTTATATAATGGAAAAGGGGATATTTCAAATACAAAGCAAAGCAAGTGATTAAATGCATTCATTCTTCCGTGAGTAGAAGGAAAGGATATTAATGACCATTGAGAAATGAATTAGAAAATATTTTCTAACATGATATCATGCCAAGAAAATGTTTAACACTTTGTTTTATGGATTTGCCATAAAAAGCTAACTAGTAATCCAAAATGATAAAATATTAATAACACTCAAAATGTTACTAGTCACCAAAATAGTAGTTCTAAGTGTTACAATGCGGGATCTAATAGCCACATTTAATGGCTAGCATCATTAGATAAAATATTAAACAATCACAATTAATATCACCACCTTGTGGAAAAAAACTCCTTTCAGATAAAGATTCTACTCGATTTTGTAAATTTTGAAGTGCATATAGCAATTCCTTTGTGTGGGTTGTTTAACAGCTCACGACAGCAACATAAAGTCATTTTCCTCAAGCAATCATGTAAGTTAATTTAAATGAGACAGAGGGTGTTATTCAAAGTAGAATTTGAGCTGGGAAAGAATTAGTAATCTTACTTGACAAAAAATTGCCAACTTTAAAGACTATTTATAGCTCAAACCTTGGATTTGTTGTTGTTGTTGTTTGTACTTTTCTGAAGTGAGAAGCAGGGAGGCAGAGAGACAGACTCCCACAAGCGCCCTACCAGGTTCCACCCAGCAAGGCCACCAGAGGGTGATGCTCTGCCCATCTGAGGGGGAGGCCAGGAAGCCATCCTCAGTGCTCCTGCCAACTTTGCTCCAATGGAGACTTGGCTGCCAGAGGAGAAGAGAGAGAGTTAGTGAAAAAGGAGAGGGGGAAGGGTGGGAAAGCAGATGGGCACTTCTCCTGTGTGCCCTGTATGGGATTTGAACCGGGGACTTCCACACAACAGGCCAACCCTCTACCACTGAGCAAACCATCCAGGGCCTCAAACTTTGGTTTTGAATTCAAATGAATAAGAGCCATGGATCTTTGATATCATGTCACAGTACTTTGTTTCCTGAGTGAGAGGAGAGAAATTGATTCAGTGATATTTGAAACTACTTAGAGGGTTTCTATCCACTAAGGAAAGAGGCAACAACTAAACACTACAATGATTAACAATGCTGAAAGAACACGGTCAAATGACATCTTTCTGATTTGGGAGACAGAATTATTCCATTTAAAGAACGAAACTAGGAAGAAGTGATATTTGACTAGCATATTTAAGAATTGTATATCTTTTCAGAAAATTAGTTTGGTAACTTTGCAAAATCTAACCATTGTATGTGCTGCCATTATTTCCCATCAGCAAAACAACACCTTGTTTACATAATACAAACAACATCAGCAATTAGATGAAACATTACCTAAAAAGACAGGTGACTTATGGTATAGTCTTACTTTACTACCTGCAGTTAAGTGATGAAATCTCACCCTGTTCAGGCCTCATTTGCTTTGTACACCAACCAGAAATACCAGTCACCTGGTGCCTGAGTATGGAGTAAACTAGCTCTCTTGGGGTTCTCTCCCTGATAAGATTCATGATTCTGTGATTTAATATGTTCATGCTCTCATAGAAATAAAAATAATAAATTCTTTTTTTATCTCCTTAATTGCAACACCAATGAATAAAATGCTATCATTTTATTCATTCTAACAACACTACCATTTTGAATATTCACAATATGCCAAGCATTGGATTAAGTGTTAATTCATTTAAGCTCAATATAATACTGAGAGATTGCAATTAATTTCCCCACTTCACAGATGAGGAACTGAACATGAAAGAGATTAAGAAATTTGCTAAAGGTTGCATAGGTTCTGAATAATAAACTGATTTAAACCCAGGTCTCTTAGGTGGCAAAGGCACTACCCTGCCTCTGTGTCGGTTTCTCATGCGTGTTAGCACTGAAGGAGTTGCATTGCTTCAACAAAGCAATACTCATATTTGCCTCAGCTGGTTCTAAGGATTTCATTTTAGCCCTCACCCTTCAACAAATTGTCTAGTTAGAAAATCATAATAGTCTATATGCTGCTTTTTACTCTATGCCGCCAACACAATGCCACATATATCTTAGTTTATCATTCCAGAAATTTTGTTTTCATTTCATATACAGAAATAATAACAATAATAAAAGAAATGCAATAGAGAAAAGATCAGAAACTTTTACAGAGTCAGGGAATGATTAGGGTGTGGTAAAAAGTAATCTGCACAAGTTGTTAAGCAAAACTGAATCTTAAACTGGTTGTTCCCAGTTCCCTGTCAGGTCACTTCCGACCATTCCATGTGTTTTTGCTTCCTGGTGTCCTGCGATCTGCTGCCCTTCCTGAGCACTGCGTGCCTAGCAGCAAGAGCGGCAGCAATCCTTGAAGCAGTAGTACGTGGGTGTTGACTCACCAAAATGCATGTCAGAAAGACAGACGAGCGCATTAAAGATCCCTTCAAGCTCATGATAGAGATCTTAAAGAAAAGCAAGTAGAGTTGAATATCAAATAGAAGAAAAGAACTGAAAAGCATCTGGGAACATTTTTTTGTCTTGCTTCTATCATTTGAGACCTGTCTCTGAGCAAACAACCAAGACATTTTGTCAAGTTGAAATAAAAACAAACATAAAGTTCGACAAATAGCCTCTTCAAAAAGACGTTGTGTTCAGTAGGACAGTGCCTAGGCAATGATGACCAACTGGGTCTCAGTGACAAGTAGCATGCATACACTGTGGCCATCTATGCACTGGCAGCATACTCTAGAGAGAGAATCCACCACACTCACTCCTCAGGTAACTGGCTCAGCCTTTTATCTTATTCCCATCACTTGCTTTAAATAATTTACCTAACCCACAATTATTTCTAGCTTTATAAAAGAGGTTAAAATATGCCAGAATGGCCAAGAAGATTTCTGACTATCATACGTAGGAATGTGAAGGCCTCAAGGAGTCTAATAAATTATGATCACTAACAAATCTAAGAGTTAATGATCGTTAAGCATCTACTGATAGCTACTGTTTACCAGAGATTAAACTTACGGTTTTATGCGATTACCTCATGAAAATAGTATTTTGTAGGAAAGGAAAGTGAGTTATAGAGACATTAAATCTTTGCCTACAGTCATACAGATGGTAATTAGAAGAGCCAGGATATGTACTTGAAAGCTGGGCTCTAGAGTACAAACTCTTAACTATAGCACTAAATAGCAGTTTCTTCTCATAGAGCATGTGTTAGGCATTCTGCCAGGTGCATTAATGTATTTTATCCTTATATTTATTATCATTCACATTTTCCAGTTGAGGAGACAGAGGCTTAGATAAATGAAGCAAATTATTAATTTAGCAAACAGCTGGCTAGTGGTAGAGCCCAGTTCAAATCTATTTTTGTTTTGCTTTCGTTGGTGGATTCCGGTATCCATCCAAGCATGTGTGCTCTGTTCCATGTTGCCTCTGATTAGAGAGTGGCACTACTGGTAACAAGAAAGAAAACATCAAATCTTGCCCCTTCTTTGTCCAAATAAGAAAACTGAGGCTTATAAAGAATGGGACCTTAAACTGGGAACACCCAGTTTAAGATTCAGATCACACAATTATGTACTGCAAAGCAGTGACAAAAACTTTCACAAAATGTATCCAGAAAGTATTCAAGTAGGCTATCTTTTCTCTCTTAAAATATGTTCTCTGGTCTTTTTTATTAGATACTGTGAGGTACATGGAATTTAGAATCATATTGTGTTATTTATGGTTATGGTTATGTTTTGTGTGGTTTTTTTCTTTTTATTAACTTTATTGAGGCAATATTGGTTAATAAGATTATATAAGTTTTAAATGTACACTTTTATGATACATGATCTGTGCATTGCATTGTGTGCCTACCACCCACAGTTAAGTTATCTTCCATCACCATATATTGGCCCCCTTTACCCTTTAAAGAGAAAATTTCTAAGGAGCAAATTTTTACCTGTATTATTCTTTTAATCAACTGGGAAAAAAATAATACATGATAGAAAAAGCACAGGTTCAACTTCTGCATCTATTTTCAAAATATTGATTTTGTCAACTTACTTCATCATCTGACCAAGTTCCTAGATTCCCTGCAGGAATCTGAACATAGTTATTT
This sequence comes from Rhynchonycteris naso, assembly GCA_037038555.1. NCBI lineage: Eukaryota > Metazoa > Chordata > Mammalia > Chiroptera > Emballonuridae > Rhynchonycteris > Rhynchonycteris naso. The sequence goes on from CM072995.1 coordinate 302,281,665, forward strand.
ACACTTACATTTATAACAAAGATTTAATGCTACATCAAGTCTTGTTCCATATGAGAATTTCTAATGGGAACTTTCACTAAGCATATTTGTGAGCATCTTTCACTGAAAGCACTGGAAGGTAAAAATCTATCCCTAAAGTACACTTATAGAGTAATTTATTTTGCAAAGCAACAGGATAAAATTTTAGCAATCAGAGATCCCATACCCAAAGAGTGCTATGAAGATGGTTAGTAGCACAGTGTTCCTAGGACAGGATAGAAGAGTGGCCAAAAAATATGTTGCTTAATTGATACAATTAAAAAAAATCAAGAATGGCCTGACCAGGCAGTGGCGCAGTGGATAGAGTGTTGGACTGGGATGTGGAGGACCCAGGTTTGAGACCCCGAGGTCGCCAGCTTGAGCGTGAGCACATCTGGTTTAAGCAAAAAGCTCACCAGCTTGAGCCCAAGGTCGCTGGCTCGAGCAAGGGGTCTGCTGAAGGCTCGTGGTCAAGGCACATATGAGAAAACAATCAATGAACAACTAAGGTATAGCAACAAAAAACTGATGATTGATGCTTCTCATCTCTCTCCGTTTCTGTCTGTCTGTCCCTATCTATCCCTCTCTCTGACTCTCTCTCTGTCCCTGTAAAAAAAAGGAAAAGAAAATTCAAGAATGGATAATACATTGTGTTTTCTCAAGTGTTTATGTGAGTCATGTCACCCGCTTGAAAGGTGGGCCATCTATTCAGAAGCAAGCACCATGCATTTATGTTCAGTAATGTTTACCACACTCCTCCCCCAGTAGGATATTTGGCCATTTATTCAGATGTTTACACTGTGGGAAAAAGGTGACAACTCAATTCTAGGATGACTAGACACAGGGAATTAGAAACCAAATGGAAACCTGGCTTAGATTCAGCTCAGAGCAGGTCAACAGAACTCATGATTCTACCTGCAGATAATTTTCCCAGTCACTGAATAAATAATTTTAATTAATATACTTATAGTTGGAAAAATTATCATATTGGTTCCTTGGCATATAGTATAAGGCCTATTATAGTAATAAAAGCCCAGTGAAAGCTCTGAAATTACCCCTTTTCTCCCAAGGTAGTAAATACAAACTGTCCTACATTCTCTTGAGAATAACAGTCATTAGTGTAATTCTGAAATATTAAAGGTTAAATGTGGTCCTCATGATATAAACATATGTAATATACCACCAGTTTGGCCCTTATCGAAACTGGAACACATTGGATTACTACCAATTTTTCCAAGTAGTAGTCACAATGAAGTTGCTGAATATGGTATATTTGTTACAGAAAATTAATGTATCCTTGAGCAAGTAGTACTGAGCCATTAATTTGGTGAATGCCTTCTTTTATATCAAACTCTGCTTTAGGAAGTAGAGAATATGTACTACGTTCATGGGTTCCCATAACCACTGACTTCTTTTGGGTGTGGCCATTGAGAATTGCTATGGAAAGTCAGAAAGAAGGATTGGATGCCTGCCTGTAAAGCCACCTTGAGTTGCTTGAGTTTTTTGACTGAAGGTTACTGATCTAAGCAACTCTGTGTCTCCAGGTTCCAATGTCTCCTGCAATGTTTTATTACTTTATGCCTAAGGATGTTAATAGCTTGACTACCCCTAAACTCCAGATTGTGGTACTAATTCCACACCTTTGTAACTAGTTCCCTAATAAACAAACTTTCCTTCCTTCTCTTATTTTGAATATTTCTTCTGTTTCCTTTGGGACTTTAACTATTTGATATGACACCATCAAATCTATCAGAGATATTAAGGGGGAAGGGAAGATAAATTGAGAATTAGGAAGGTAAAAATTATACTGAATGGTTCTTCAATTGATTTTATTCTCAATGACGCTGAGACATATTTGAAGAATTTTATCACCATCTAATGAATGACATTATACATCTTTGTATGAAGATAGTGACTCTCAATATGTGGCCTCTGCACCATTCACATCAACCACACTAGAAAACCTATTAAAAATGTAATGTCTTGGGCTCCATTTCAGACCTACTAAATCAGAGACTATGCATGTGGGGCATAGCATTCTGTATTTTAACAAGCCCTCTAGGTGATTCTGATGTGTGCTACAGTTTGAGCATCACTGTAGTAAGGTGAATCATGACCCTTCCTTCCTAATACATTACACAGAGAAATACTAATTTGGGTATAACCAAATACAATGGAGACTCTTCTTAGGTAAAACCAAAAATATTAAATGGAGACATAAATAGAGAATGAGATATTCACATGATTTTACCTATTGCCAAGCCTCAGCAATTTTTTTTAATTAGGAAGTATATAAAGTGTTTGCCTCCCCTGTGACAGGTTTAGCATAACTTTTAGCTCTAGAAACCACAGAAGTCATAAAGAGGTGTCTAGGCAACCAATATAATTACATATAGGTCAGACTTTTTCTAAATGTTTCTGCAGAATAATACTTCCATGAACTATTTAATAGAATGTATTGGAAAATTGGAGGTGGTAGACCTTAGGTCAAATAATTACAGAAAACTTTTAGTTCAACATTTATTTACAATATGAGCTATCTTAAATTATTTTTATGCATTTGTGCATTAGAAATTTACACAAGGGCATACAGCACATTTATCTCCCAGAGTATCAAAGGTGTAAAATATGTTTTTAGAGAAAATTCATGCCGGGAAATGGCATATTTAATAAAACAAGGCTCTCTACCAGGAAATCAAAGGCAGGCACAAACAAAAATGAGAGCGTTGAGGTCAGATGGACCATCCTGGTGATGGTCTCTGATTCTCAGATGTGATATTGGAATCATTCTCCAGAATGACAAAAAGCTTATCATTAGGTTTGAAAAAGCAGAAAGAATGTCAGGATCAACATGAGAGAGGGGGAAGCTAGCTTTGTAATGTTATGACAACTTGGTGGAGTAGCCGAGGTAAAGAAAAAGCATAGTAAAGCTGTGACATAAAGGAGAAAATTTCATGTAGTAGTAAAAGCAATTTTTCACTTTAAGTAAAACGATAATTTTTTTTTATTAATCCTTTATTTTATGTGGTTTCAAAGAGGAGTTCAACATAGTTCATCATCAATGGAATGTCTGTGAAAATCTTAGATACCCCTACTTCCATATATAACCCTTTTGAAAAAGCATTAATAATTCACATTGTAGGCTATTTATTGTCATTATCGTGGTTTACTGTTCTGACCAGAATGCAAAAATATCCCTAAGATTTATGGCCTTGCCAGATGGGAGGTAAATGAAAATAATTCAGGAAGAAATAGTATTTAGAAAAAAAAAAACAACTACTTAAATTTATTCTATAAATGAAGTACTCTAGAATGGCTTGAGACTCAAGCAGGACTTGTGAAGTATCAATTAGCTTACATAAGTCTAGGGGATCTGGGCTGAAAGACCATATTGTTTAGAAGTATGGATTTGCAGTTGATACATATAAGTGAGTTCTTTATGTGCTTCGTATTGTCCTGAGAAACACCATCCAGATGCCAGGTATCCTTTATTATGTATAGTCAACTAGATGTCTGGTTGAATGCAACTTCAACTAAATAGGAATCTGGGACATATAATCCCAGATTCCTTTGTGAAAGTTTACTTGGTGAACAACTATGTTTCTTTGGTGGGCAAATCTGTTTCATTTTGAATAGATTTCAGAAATGCAGAAGTCATAGTGCCTATAGTTTAAATGTTCTTGTGTTAAGCTTAAAAACAATTTTTGTGTGTGTGTATACTAAAGTAAACCATGAGACATACAGAATCAAGTAAGAAGCAATATTAATACTCCTAAGATTTATGGCCCTGCCAGATAATATATATATAATTATAAATACTGTTGATTAAAAAAACTGCACATTAAGATATCTAATAGTTTATCTTATAATTATGATAAAAACATTTGAGTAAATGATGAAAATTTTTATTTTAATGTGAGAAGTTAAAACTTACTAAATTTGGGGAGGAGCAAGATGGCGCCAGAGTAGGCGGATGTACCAACTTCCAACTCCCAGAACCAAAGTGGATTATAACTCAATTTTAAGAACCATCATCTGGATAAACCAACTTTGAACTAAACTAAGTGGACTCTTCAACCAAGGAACACAGAAGAAGCCACATTGAGACTGGTAGGAATAGCGAAAACGCGAAGAGGGCTGCCCAGCTCCCCAGAGCAAACGGCAGCCCGGAGAGACCCGCGTGGCGGGAGGAGAATTTGGCAGACAAGGAGGGACCTGGGTCCCAAGAACCAAACCACAGCCTGCAGTCCCAGAGCCTAGAAGAGGCGTTTGGACAGTTTTGAGCTGTGAAACAAGTGAGGGAGCTCCCAGGCCTACAGTGTGGAGTATTAGGTCCCTTCCTACTCTGCTGAGGGTTGCTGAAGGGTTTGGTAGCAGCAGGACGCTGAAATGCAGTTCTGTCGGCATGGGCAGAGGCCAAGCCGGTGTGAGCTTAGTCTAGCCCAGCAGGGTCGGAGGGGACGCGCAAAAGCGGTCCGGCAGCTGCAGCTCGCCTGTAATCCCACCTATGGGGACAAAGTGAGAGGCCAGAAAGGGGCAGAAGTCTACACTGTGAGCCTGCGCAAGCTGGCCCTGACCGCGGGGACGGGGCTAGGACCAGGGAAGGGTGGGGGGTTCGTGGATGAGATCACGCTACCAGCCCCGCCTGGCCAGAGAAACCGCGATTTGCCATTCTACGTGCGCGAGAGGGCTCCGAGCGCAGGGACAGGGTAGACCCCGAGACAAGTGGAAGCTCGCAGCTGAGCTCACACTAATATCCCAGCCTGGCCGGAGAAACTGAGATTTGCCATCCTACGTGCATGAGCAGGTTCCGAACGCGGGGGTGGGGTAGAGTCCGGGACGAGCAGAAGTTCGCAGCTGAGCGGAAGACAGCAGACACGCCCGGCCCAATAAACCTCGGTTTGCGACCCTGCACAGAAGGGCCCTGGCCTCGAGGGCGGCGCTACAGCTCCAGACGGGCAAAGGCTCACAGCTGAGAGCACGTCAATAACCCTGCCCAACCTGCAAAACTGTGGGGAGAAAACTCTGACTGCGGGTTCTGGGCAGAAGTCCGGCAACAGGCTGAGTCCGCAGCTGAGCAAAGGTGCTTACCTCTACCCTTGGTGCTGAGGCATGTGGCTTGAGTGACAGCCCTTCCCGCGGAGGAGAGACAGAAAACACAGCAAAAGCCACAGAGGGCCGGCGCTGGCAACACCCATACCCAACCACCCTAGGCAGCGACAGAGGGGGTGGGGGCCTGCAGACAGACCACACCTAGAGAACACAAAGGCAACACCTACTGGACTCCAGTGGCCACAACTTGCTTATACACAGAAAAAATGGGCAGGCAGAGAAATGCAAACCAAATGAATCAAGAGAAATCCCCAGAGAAGGACCTGAATGAACCAGATATAACCAAATTACCAGAAGCAGAATTTAGAATAATGATAGTTAGGATGTTCATAAAAATTAGAGCAACAATGGATAGTCATTATGAACACCTAAATAAAGTGATAACAAGTATAAAAAACAAAATTGAAATAATAAAAAAGAATCAGACAGAAATCACAAATACAGTATTAGAACTGAAGACCACAATGGAAGGAATTAAAAGCAGAATGAATCATGCTGAGGACTGAATCAGCGACTTAGAGGACACAATAAACAAAGGCACAGAAGCAGAGAAGAAAAAGAAAACGAGACTCAAAAAATGTGAGGAAACTCTAAGGGAGCTCTGTGACAACATGAAGAGAAACAACATTCACATCATAGGGGTGCCTGAAGAAGAGGAGAGAGGATAGGAAATGGAAACTTTGTTCAATTAAATCATAGCAGAAAACTTTCCTAAAGTAAGGCTGGAAAACACTCCACACGTTTAAGAAGCATACAGAACTCCATTAAAGAGAAACCCAAAAAGATCTACACCAAGACACATCAGAGTTAAAATACCAAAGCTAATAGATAAAGAAAAAATTTTAAAAGCTGCTAGGGAAAAAATGGCTATCACCTACAAAGGAGCCCCCATAAGGATGACATCGGACTTCTCAACAGAAACACTTGAGGCCAGAAGGGAATGGCAAGATATAATCAAAGTAATGCAGAACAAGAACATACAACCAAGACTACTTTATCCAGCAAGGCTAACGTTTAAAATTGAAGGAGAAATAAAGAGCTTCCCAGAAAAAGAAAGCCTGAAGGAATTCATAAAAAACAAAACAATTCTGCAAGAGATACTAAGGGGCCTCTTCTGAACAGTTTAAAGGGAGGAAAGAATATAGCAAAAACAAAAAAAGAAAAAACAGCTTTAAAGAATAAAATGGCAATAAACAACTACATATCAATAATAACCTTAAATGTAAATGGATTAAATGATACAATCAAAAGACATAGGGTAGCTGCATGAATAAAGAAACAGGACCCATACATATGCTGTCTACAAGAGACACACCTTAAAACAAAAGATGCACACAAACTGAAGGTAAAAGAATGGAAAAATATTTCATGCAAATGGAAATGAAAAAAAGCAGGGGTAGTAATACTTATATCTGACAAAATGGACTTTAAAACAAAGGCTGTAGTAAGAGATAAAGAAGGACACTACCTAATGATAAAGGGAACAATTCAACAGGAAGATATAACTATTATAAATATCTACGCACCAAATATAGGAGCCCCGACATACATAAAGCAGACTTTGATGGATATAAAGGGCGAGATTAACAGCAATACTATCATAGTAGGGGATTTCAATACCCCTCTAACAACACTGGATAGATACTCAAGAAAGAAAATTAATAAAGAAAAGCAGACTTAAAGGAGACACTAGATCAACTTGATTTAATAGATATCTTCAGAACTTTTCACCCTAAAGCAGTAGAATATACATTCTTCTCAAGTGCTCATGGTACGTTTTCTAGGATAGACCACATGTTAGGACACAAAAATGGTCTCAATAAATTTTAGAAGATTGAAATCATATCAAGCGTTTTCTCTGATCACAATGCCATGAAACTAGAAATTAACCACAAAAGAAAAACTGAAAAATACTCAAACACTTGGAAACTAAATAGCATGATATTAAATAATGAATGGATTAACAATGAGATCAAAGAAGAAATAAAAAGTTTCTAGAAACAAATGATAATGAGCATACATCAACTCAAAATATATGGGACACAGCAAAAGCAGTTCTGAGAGGGAAGTTTATTGCACTACAGGTATATCATAAGAAGCTAGAAAAAGCCCAAATAAGCAACCTGACCCTGCATCTAAAAGAACTAGAAAAACAACAACAAATAAAACCCAAGACAAGTAGAAGGAAGGAAATAATAAAGATCAGAGCAGAAATAAATGCCATAGAGGCTAAGGAAACAATACAGAGGATCAATGAAACCAGAAGCTGGTTCTTTGAAAAGGTAAACAAGATTGATGAACCTTTAACTAGACTCACCAAGAAAAAAAGAGAGAGGACTCAAATAAATAAAATTAGAAAGGACAATGGAGAAATAACAACTGACACAATAGAAATACAAAGCATTGTAAGAAAATGCTATGAAGAACTATATGCCAAAAAATTAGACAATCTTGGTGAAATGGACAAATTTCTTGAATCATATAACCTTCCAAAAATCAATCTGGAAGAATCAGAACACCCAAACAGACCAATTACAACAAATGATATTGAAACAGTTATCAAAAAACTCCCAACAAAGAAAAGTCCTGGGCCTGATGGCTTCACAAGTGAATTCTACCAAAAATTCAAAGAAGAACTAACTCCTATCCTCCTCAAGCTATTTCAAAAATTCAAGAGGAAGGAAGACTTCCAAACTTCTTTTATGAGGTGAGCATAATTCTGATCCCAGAACCGGGCAAAGACAACTCAAAGAAAGAAAATTATAGGCCTATATCCCTGATGAATTTAGATGATAAAATTCTCAACAAAATATTAGGCAACCGGATCCAGCAATATATGAAAAAAATCATACACCATGATCAAGTGGGATTTATTCTGGAGAGGCAAGGCTGGTTCAATATTCGCAAATCAATCAATGTGATTCATCACATAAGCAAAAAAGAAGGACAAAAATCACATGATAATTTCAATAGATGCTGAAAAGGCATTTTATAAAATCCAGCACCCATTCATGATCAAAACTCTCAGTAAAGTGGGGATACAGGGATCATTCCTTAACATGATAAAGGCCATCTACGACAAACCCACATCAAACATCATACTAAATGGACAAAAATTAAAAGCAATCCCCTTAAGATCAGGAACCAGACAGGGATGCCCCCTTCACCACTGTTATTCAACATAGTTCTGGAAGTCCTAGCTACAGCAATTAGACAAGAAGAAGAAATAAAAGGCATCCAAATTGGAAAAGAAGAAGTAAAACTGTCACTATTTGCAGATGATATGATATTGTATATAGAAAACACTAAAGGCTCAGTCAAAAAACTACTGGACCTGATAAATGAATTCAGCAAGGTGGCAGGATATAAAATTAATACTCAGAAATTAGAAGCATTTCTATATACCAACAATGAACTGTCAGCAAAAGAAATTAAGGAAACAATCCCCTTCACCATTGCAGCCAAAAAAATAAAGTACCTAGGAGTAAATTTAACCAAGGAGGTTAAGGACTTGTACTCAGATAATTATAAAACATTGATAAAAGAAATTAAGAAATATACAAACAAGTGGAAGCATATACCATGCTCATGGCTAGGAAGAATAAACATCATTAAAATATCTATATTACCCAAAGCAATTTATAAATTCAATGCAATACCAATTAAAATACCAATGACATACTTCAAAGATATAGAACACATATTCCAAAAATTTATATGGAACCAAAAAAGAACATGAATAGCCTCAGCAATCTTTAAAAGAAAAAATAAAGCAGGAGGTATCACTCTTTCAGATATCAAGGTTTACTACAAAGCCATTATACTCAAGACAGCCTGGTACTGGCATAAGAACAGGCACATAGATCAATGGAACAGAACAGAGGACCCAGAAATAAACCCACAGCTTTATGGAAAACTGATATTTGACAAAGGAGGAAAGAACATACAATGGAGTAAAGACAGCCTTTTTAACAAATGGTGTTGAGAAAATTGGACATCTACCTGCAAAAAAATGAAACTAGACCATCAACTTACACCATTCACAAAAAGAAACTCAAAATGGACAAAAGACTTAAATGTAAGCCGTGAAACCATAAGCATCTTAGAAGAAAACATAGGCAGCAAGCTCTCCGACATCTGTAGCAGCAATATATTTGCCGATTTATCTCCACGGGCAAATGAAATAAAAGGCAAGATAAATAAATGGGACTATATCAAACTAAAAAGTTTTTGCACAGCTAAAGACAATAAGAACAGAATAAAAAGACAAACCACACAATGGGAGAACATATTCGACAGCACATCTGATAAGGGGTTAATAACTAAAATTTATAAAGAACTTAAAAAACTCAACACCAGGAAGACAATCAATCCGATCAAAAAATGGGCAAAAGAAATGAATAGAAATTTCTCCAAAGAGGACATACAGATGGCCAATAGGCATATGAAAGAATGCTCTACATCACTAATCATTAGAGAAATGCAAATTAAAACCACGATGAGATATCACCTCACACCAGTCAGAATGGCACTCATCAGCAAAACAACACAGAATAAGTGCTGGCGAGGATGTGGAGAAAAGGGAACCCTTCTGCACTGCTGGTGGGAATGCAGACTGGTGCAGCCACTGTGGAAAACAGTTTGGAGATTCCTCAGAAAATTAAAAATCGAACTGCCTTTTGACCCAGCTATCCCACTTGTAGTAATATACCCTAAGAACACCATAGCACTTTTCGAAAAGAAGAAATGCGCCCCCATGTTCGTGGCAGCATTGTTCACAATAGCGAAGATCTGGAACCAGCCCAAGTGTCCGTCAGAAGATGAGTGGATTAAAAAGCATGGTACATATATACTATGGAATACTACTCAGCCATAAGAAATTATTACATCGGATCATTTATAACAAAATGGATGTACCTTGATAACATTATATGGAGTGAAATAAGTAAATCAGACAAAAAGAAAAACTGAGAACAGCATGATTTCATACATAGGTGGGACATAAAAGTGAGAATATGAGACATGGACAAGAGAGTGGTCGTTACGGGATGGGGGAAGGGAGGGAAGAGTGGGATAAGGAGTAGGGGAGGGACACAGGGAAAACCAGATAGAAGGTGACAGAGGACAATTTGACTTTTGGTGACGGGTATGCAACACAATTGAATGATAAGATAACCTGGAGATGTTTTCATTGTACATATGTACCCTGATTTATTGGTGTCACCCCATTAGAATTAATAATAATAAAATATATATTAAAAAAATTACTAAATTTGATGAGTGCTGAGTATAAGAATTATTACATTTATAAGTTTAATCCACATATTAAATATATAAGACTCCTTTTAGTACTTAGAAATACCTTATTAGGCAGTAGTACTAAAGAAGAAACATTGACTATTTTAAATTTATAAAGGCAATTTAAAATTGTAAGATAAGTTAATTGTTATAAAAGCTGATTTAAAGGCAATTGTTAAAATTTGATGGATTTATTAAATAAAAGATTCCATTTATGAATAGAATTATAACATTTGTAAGTAAAAACTAAAGTTTTATGAATAAGTTTTTAAATTTGCATATAAAGCAAATATTAATTTTAAAAGTAGCTACAAATTTCATTTTTTATATACAAAAACCACCCTCACGGATGCCAAAAAATTATCCCATGACAATAATAAATGTGAGGTTTGGAAAACTTTGTAATATGTTCTACTTATAGCCCTAAGATGCTGATGATTTTTTCTCATTCTGAATATTAGTAGTAATTAGTTGTTTCACCTAGTCAAATTACCTGTTTTACAATTTGTCACTTGAAGAACAATTGAATATATAATCAAAAATCTGTAAAGAAAACTATATATACTTTCCTATACATAACTTTTATATCAGAAAGAAAGAATAGTATGATAAATACAATTATTACTGAGCTTTATTTTAGGGAAGGAACAGTATTACCAAAGTACATAGTTGTTCATTAACAAAGCACCTAGATAGGAGCTGACATCATTAAGATGGCCCAATAAGATGCCCTTCATGTGTACCCATTCTCATAATTATTCAACATCACTAATCACCAAGAAAATGGAAATTAAAACCACAAAGAGATACCACCTCACACCTGTTAGAATGGCTATTATTGAAAAGACAAGAGAAATGTTGGTGAAAATGTATATAGTTAAGGGAAACCTTGGGAACATTTAACTGAAATGTAAATTAGTGCAACCCCTTTTAAGACAGTATAGGAGTTCTTAAAATGTTAAAAATAAAACTACCGTGTGATCCAGCAATCCTACTTTTGGGTATATATGTGAAAAAAATTAAGTCAGTATCTCAAAAAGATATCTGTACCCTTATGTGTATTGAAGCATTATTCACAATAGCTAAGACATGGAAACAAATTAAGTTTCCATCAATAGATGAATGGATAAGGAAGATGAATAAATACACATAATAGAATATTATTTAGACACAAAAATAAGTAAATTCTGCCATTTGCAACAACATGGATATATATCTTATGTGTATATGTTAAGTGAATTAAGTCAGAGAATGACAAGTGCCATATGATTTTAATTATACATGTAATATAAAAACAAAACCTGAATTCACAGAAACTAAGAGTGGAATGGTGTTTTTTAGGGACCCAGAAATAGGGAGATAACTGGTGAAAGGGTAATAACATCCAGTGATTAGATGAATAAATTTTGGGGATCTAATAAATTGCATGGTGCCTATAATTAATAATACTGTATTATAAACATGAAAGCCATTAAGAAAGTAGATTTTAAATGTTCTCACAAAAAAGTAGAAATATGACGTGATGGATGTGTTAATTAACCTTTTGTTGTAATGATTTCACAATCTATACATGTACCAAATCATCATGTACACACCTTAAACTTAATGCTATATGTAAGTTATATCTATATAAAGCTGAAGTGGGGTCTTTAAGGAGAAAACACTTAGCTGGGTTGCTGCTTAGTTATATAAGGTAATTATTATTCTGTCCTTTCTCCTACAAAGTGAGGAAAGGGCTACTAGCATCAGAAATAGATAAATTGTTGTTAATAACAAATATCAGACATTTAGTGAATTAGAAATACAAAAGGATAGAGAAAGGAAAGATCAAGTAAACATGGCATCCGGTGGAGCTGTGAGTAAAGTAGCTGTGAAAGTGACAGTTTGGACAAGAAGCTATATAGCAGGTATGGCCAAGAGGCCAAAGGATTGAGTTGCTTGATAATTTAATTTTAAGTTGTAACTTATTCTATACTATCCTAACATTCACCTTGGTTATTTTTAATATTTAGTGAAAAACTTTTGTTCAAGTTAGTAAAATAAAAAGACTCTGGAGTCTTAAGAAATGGGAAGATTTTTTTTCTACACTTAGGTATATAAAGAGCAAAGAAGCCTGACCAGGTGGTGGCGCAGTGGATAGAGCATTGGACTTTGATGCAGAGGACTCAGGTTTGAGACCCCAAGGTCGCCAGCTTGAGCACGGGCTCATCTGGTTTGAGCAAGGCTCACCAGCTTGAGCCCAAGGTCACTGGCTTGAGTAAGGAAGGGGTCCCTCGGTCTGTAGCCCTCCAGTCAAGGCACATATGAAAGAAATCAATGAACAACTAATGTGCCACAACAAAGAATTGATGCTACTCTTCTCTCTCTCTCTCTTCCTGTCTGTCTGTCCCTATCTGTCCCTCTCTTTTGCTCTCTCTGTCTCTGTTACACACACACACAAAAAAAAAAAGCAAAGAAAAGAGAACAAACATAGAATGTGTGTTTACTAAACACATGCAAAATATTCAAAGGGTGGCTGGACTTTCCATTAGAGGTGAAGTGGGATATTAGGGGAGTTTGTTGCTATTTAAAGACCAAATGGACAATATATCATTGTAAGACTTAAAGACATTAGGGTGACAAGCACTTTCATTATTTTCATATTTAATGAAATGTAAAGGATGTACAGTTGACCCTTCCTGCTCAACCAGGAGTTGATGAGAATACTTACCTAGTGCATCAGGAGGAATACTGGCCCAAACTGTTATCTTCTCTTAACCTGGTTGTGGTCCTTTATAAACTCTTTGCTGAAATATTATGAAATTCCTAGGGTCAGATATCTGTCTTAAAAAATCACCTGGAAAACACTTCTGTTCACTTTCTTAAGCTATTTTTCCTGTACTTTTATATCCATGGCTCGATCTTTGACTTAGAAATTGGCTTAGAGATTGGTTTGTATGCCTTTCTGTAGGTAAATTTAAGCTCTGCCTGTTTTCCTTAATTTTAGTGTTACCTGTGGCTTTGGATACAAATACTCTTCTGTCAGCAAAACCTTCATTGTATCCATGCCCCTTTCTCACATAAAGACATCATTTCCATGTTATGAGAGAATCTTTTCTGTGTGTTACTTGTGAATCTCTCTCCTTGCCTTCTCCTCAGATAACTACCCATCAAAACATGTACTAGTGCTCTATAATGTTTTGTTTCCAACATATTTGTAGCAATAATTACAAACTAAGGGTAGACTATTCAAACTGAAACATCAAATTCTCAAAAATACATAAACATATTTTCAGGAATCATCAAGGTTTATAGAAAGCATTCCAAATGCCTTCCACTCAGATGCTTTTATCTAAAAAGTTGCGTGTTGGAAGAATCAGCCAAGTTTTCCAACCTAAATCTTCCCTCTCCCTCTTCAAGTCTCCCCTGCTCACTGTAATCAGTATTTATCTTCCAGCTGAGATGCTTTGGAGAAATATGTAAGGAAATTTTGCATAATTTAATATTAAAAACTAAATAACAAATATAGAATATCATTAAATAAAAACTCCTACAACACTGTATGGGCCAGCAACTGACCCTTTAATAAAAATAAATAAATCTGAACCATGAATAAAAGGACTAGCTACTTGGAGTTATTGTTCCTATATCATAGGTCATTCTACCGGCTACAAAAAAAAAAGTAGAGATGACTTAATAGGTTGAGTTATTTCTGAGAGGAAATCACAGATGGAGAAAAAGGGCTTCCTACTTTCTTCATTTACAGTGAATTTCTCTACAAGGTGTCGTTATTCCATTTTACAGGTTATAGAACTGAGGCTTAATGAAAGTAAAATATTACCAAAAATCAAGTGGCTACTATGAGAAAAAATTATATATAATTTTTAATTTAGAAATTAAATTTAATGGGGTGACATTGGTCCATAGGGACACAGTTTTCAGGTGTACATCTCTATAGCATGTGAACAATTCATTGTGTTGTGTGCCCATCACCCAAAACCAAAACACTTTCCATCAGCATATATTTGCCACCCTTTCATCCGTTCCCCCCTGCACTTTCCTTGGATAGCTTGGTAGTTTATTGGATTTTCTTTAGCAGAGAAACAAAATAATTATTTTATTGTACATTAATGTGCATAGAAAAGAATCAGTAAATGTTTGTGCAAAAAATCCCAAGTCATTACTTTTGTAGTTCCACTTAGCCACCTCTTCCTGTACCTAACCTGGCTTCCACATGGCAATTCTGCATAGAGTAAGTTACGACATTCAGCTCAGCCTGAAGTTTTGTAAAAGTACATAGTGACATATTTAAGAAATGCTCATTTAAACTTGGTGCAGTGAAATCCCTGAGGACTCAATATATCAGTTAAATTAATCATGGGAAGCAGCAAATGACAACTGAGAGCATTACAGGGGCAGGTTATATACATTGGTAATACAGTTTTTAAAACAGGTGTCTAGCCCAGTGGTTCTTAACCTTTTTTGAGGTACTGAACCCACCAGTTTCATATGCGCATTCACCGAACCCTTCTTTAGTGATAAATAAAATATGATTTTTTTTTCCCAGATTCAAGACATAGGTATATGTTATTTTACTGGTGCACAAAATGAGCCATGCATAAACATCACCTTGCTCAAAGAACAAAACCAACAAAGTGCATGAACTCACAACAAATTACAGTATTACTTTATTCTGGCCTCCGTGGCAGAGGCTTCTCCGAACTCCTGAGACCGACTCATCGAACCCATAGGGAACCACTGGTCTAGCCTAATGAAATATTTATCCACTGTCCTCATTTACATTGACTACTTAAAAATTTCTACCATTTACTAATGGAGTTAAATACCTGAAGATGCCTCTCATTGGGATTTGGTATCACTAACAACAATAATATCATATTAACACTTGAAAATGCATTACTAGAACTAAGGTAACATGATCATCGGTACATATTATTTTCTCCTTTCTTTTTTGTCTCTTCATGAAAAGAGATAACCAAATTACCCCCTGGAATAAAACAGAGCAATCCAATTGGAGACAAGAAGCCAATGCGCAAAAATGTAGATATTTTTTGCACCCCGATATTTCTTATTTAGATGTGTGTTGTTTCTCTTAGGTAAATGAAGGCACAGGGCCAGCCCACATGATGCCAAATTATAGTGCAGTTTAATCCTCCTTCCACAATAGCTTTTGGCTGCAACCTCTAAGAATTCACATTGGGAAATTAGTAATTCACTCTCACTGTGTACAATTGTTAAATAATTTTTCTCTCATAGTATTATTTTGAATTTTATAGTGAGAGAAAGGTTTGGAGAGGGTTCCAGAATATACATTGCAAAGAATATTTTTGTATCTTTCTGAATTTCATGTTAAGTGGATGAAAAGTTTAAGCCTAGTTATAGATACACAAGTAATCTGTAGATATTACTGTCACAGAAAATAAATAGTTTTTACCAAGAGGGGTAAGTGAACTTTTTGAAATACTTTCATTTTCTTAAGAAATGAAAGCCCTCAAGCCACACTGATTATACCTAGATCTTACAGCTTTCCCACCCCTGGGGTGACATCACCAATGTGTCTTCTAAGTGCAAAGAGAAAATTGACTATCTTTTCCAAGGCAATAGGACTATAGTTATCTTTTCTTTCTTTCTGTTTTAAAATAGCCAAAACCAAAGGAACAGTCTAACCGGTTAACCTGCCTGCACAATTACAGGGCAATGATGATCACAAGACTTTGGGGCTGTCCCTGCCTCCCCTGACTCCGTTCTGCAAAGGTACCATCTTCTAAGTGAAATGACACTTAGACAACTGCAGTCATTATAAGACAAATGCAGTTTTGTGGAACTGGAGACACTTCACTGTCAGCTTCCTGGCTCAGCATGTTCCCAGGCTTATGATTATCACACAGCTGCAAAATTTGGAGGATGTTGCTCATTAGGTAATGCTCAGCTCCAGTTTCTTCTCTCGAGTACTGAAGACTGGATGCTAGATGAATTTTTTTATTACTGCCACGGCAGTCTGTTCAAATAAAAGAAGGAAAGGAAAGTCTGTGTCCTCAACTATTTTCTACTGTCAGGCTTTTGAAGGGTTCTCTTTAGCTATTAGATAGCCTTGGTATGTTTAATGATTTAACCCCACACCTAAAAGACAGGTGGGACAGGTTTGGTATTTTATATGACAATGAGTGTCTCTGTCCTTGTTTATTATTGTGATTATAAAGAGTACTGGACTAGAATTCAGGAGAATTGTTTGTATTTCCAAAATCACCACAAATTATTTAATTTCTCTGGCTTTTACTTCCTCTATCTCTAAAGTGAAATGTTTAGGTTAAATAGTGACTAAGATTCCTTCAACTTCAAGCTTCTGTGATTTTTATGCACTTGTTAATTTATTTCAAGGTAATGATAGCTTGAGGTGCAACTCACCATCACATTAATTACACGATTGTATAAACTACTTCACACACACATTGAAATATAGCCAGTTTAAGGACAATGAGAACTAAAATTATTGAAAAATCTACTTACATGTCAAGTACTATTTTACATTATCTCATTTAATTCTCATGAAAATTTTTAGAAATTATTTTAATGTATCAATATTTCAAATAAAGAAATGTAATTTGATGGGTTAAAACACTGGATAATTTATTCTGCTAGTAAATAGCTGAGTTTGGGGACTATAAAGCCATGTTTATTTCACAGATTAAGGGTACCTTCTACTGTACATCTGTTTACCTTTTTTTGCTGATAAAATGTCTTCTCTTATTTTTTTTAAGATTACTCAAATAATTTATTGAATGACCTTTATATTCCTGGCCGTATTCTGGGTACTAAAAATATAGATTCTGCCATTATGGACCTTATGTTCTAGTGGAGAGGAAGGATATATAGAATAAAAACAATAAAAAAATATCTATCCATTATGTATTAGATAGGGATGAGTGACAAGAAGAAAAATAAAACACAGAAGGATTGAGAAAATTAAAATGTTGATGAGGTTAGTGCAGGGGTTTAAGCTTGTTCAACTGGAGTAGCAAGAAACATTGTCATTAGGAAGATCATATCTGACAAAAGAACTAACAGAGGCAAGGAAATAAGACACAAAATAACTTGAGCAGCAGTCTTACAAACAGAGGAAACAATGAATCTTCAGCAAAGATCCTGAGAAGTAAGCATCCCTGGAGTGTGTAAAGAACAACCAATGAGGACTGGGTAACTGGTATGCAAGAAGGAGAGACCTAACATAGAGAAGTAGTGAGACAACGACTGATGGTAGGGAACAGATTATACAGGGTCTTAGAGGCTATTGGAAATTCTTTGCTTTTAATTTTGAGTGAAGTATAAAGCCTTTGGAAGATTCTAGAGGGATTTAACCTATATTACATCAATATCATCTGGTTGCTATCTTAAGAGTAGAATATAGAATAGTAATGGAGGGCCTGACTGGGCAGTGACACATTGGATAGAGCATTGGACTGGGACGCAGAGGACTCATGTTCGAAACCTCAAGGTTGCCAGCCAGAGCATGGGCTCATCTGGTTTGAGCACAGCTCACCAGCTTGAACCCAAGGTTTCTGGCTTGAGCAAGAGGTCACTTTCTCTGCTGTAGCTCACACACACACACACACACACACACACACACACACACACACACACACCGCCCCATCAAGGCACATATGAGAAAGCAATCAATGAACAGCTAAATAATTGATGTTTTCCATCCCTCTCCCTTCCTGTCTATCCCTATCTGTCTCTCTCTCTGTCTCTCTCTCCATCTCTGTCACCAAAAAATAAATAAATAAAATAGTAATGGAAGAAGCAGAGAGAACAATTAGGGGTAACAGTGATAATGATTTAGGTAAGAGGTGGTATTGGCTTTTACTAGGCTTGTAATGCTGACATAGAGATAGTAAAAAGTAATAAAGTTCTAAGTGTTTGAAGGCAGAGCCCACAGGACTTTTCAATGAATTGGATGAAGGGTAAGAATAAAGAGAAGAATTAAGAGGTAGGGCATTGTTTTTGACCAGACAAATTTGCAAGTTTGTAGTTGCCATTTATTGAGATGGAGAAGACTTTTGAAGGAGCAAATGTGGAGAAAACATCAAGTTTTGAACACTGAATATATGGGTATTTAAAATTAGATTGTAATTTGGCTTGCCTGTTAAATACCCATGAAGTTATTAAGTGGCTTAATATATGAGTCGAGAGTTTGGAGTAGAGGTCTGAGATGGGGATAAAAAATTTTAAATGATCACCATAAATATGGCCTTTAAGTTTTTGAGAATGATAAGATTTCTATGGATATAAGTGCAAATAGAATAAAGAAAAAAACATTAGAGTTCCAAAAACTAACCCTGATGTATTCCATTTAAGGGGGGAACTATCTAAAGAGTATTAGAAGTACTAGCTAAAAGATACTAAAAGGAAAGTGGAAAACCAGGATTTATGGTTTCTTTTTTTTTTTTTTTTTTTATAGGGACAGAGAGAGAGTCAGAGAGAGGGATAGACAGACAGAAACAGAGAGAGGTGAGAAACATCAATCATTAGTTTTTCATTGCCGTTGCAACACCTTAGTTGTTCATTGATTGCTTTCTCACATGTGCCTTGACCGCAGGCCTTCAGCAGACCAAGCAACCCATTGCTGGAGCCAGTGACCTTGGGTCCAAGCTGGTGAGCTTTTTTGCTCAAGCCAGATGGGCCCGCGCTCAAGCTGGCGAGCTCGGGGTCTCGAACCTGGGTCTTCCGCATCCTAGTCCAGTGCTCTGTCCACTGCGCCACTGCCTGGTCAGGCAGGATTTATGGTTTCTTAGAAGCCAAACAGAAAGTCTTTCAAGAATAACAGAAAACTTAACTCTGTGAAACACCAGGCATAGGTCAAGTAATATGGATCTGGGAACTTACTATTTGTTTAGCAATGTGAAGATCATTGGTAACCAAGCTCTTATAAGAGAACAAAAAGGAAAGAAAAAAAAAAAAGAGGTTTGATTGGAGTTAGGAAAATGAGACTGCAAAACCAGATATTTGTCTGAAAAATTTTTGATCTAAAGGAAAGAAGGAAAATGGGGTGGTAGCTGACATAGTGTTACTGTAAGGAAGATAAAAATGGTTAGTAAAAGACATCTGAAGTTTCCTAATTGCTTAACATAGTAAAGAAACAACAGGATCAAGGTAAATAAATGTCATTAATTTGGTCTATAAATAAATAATTATTGCATGCCTTCTTTGTGTTAGGTATTTCCCTACGGTGCTGTGTATAGAGCAGTGAACCTTCAAAAAAGGTCTTCATTTAAAAAAGTAAAAATTCCTATGCATAAAATTAAAACAGAGTTGGTATAAAAGAAAGATTGGTTAATGGCTACTAGAAATTGCAAATTAAAAAATATAGTTCGAGAGATCCCCAGGATGGCCTTCAACTTCAGTAATTCTCTAAACGTACTCACAGAACTCAGAAAACCCATATACCCATAGTTACACTTTATTACAGCACAAGGATATGGAATAAATTCAACAAAGAGAAGATTCGCATAGGGCAGCATGCAGGAGACAACAGGTGCAGGTGTGTTCTGTCCTTTCCCTGTGGAGTCATGCAGACAGCAGTTACTTCTACCCGCAACAATATGTATTACTATTTATGGAGTACATATTCCTAATCAAGGAAACTCACTCAAGTCTTGGTTTCTAGGGTATGATTTGGGGTTAGTCACATAAGCATAGCTGACTGCCTGCATCGTTGACTAAGTTATTCAATCTCCAGCCCATACAGAGACCAACAGGTTCTCACCTGACATAAGGCACTTACCATAATTAATGTTGTTAAAATAAATTATCTGTTGTGGCCCAAAACCTCAGGTAATGACAGTCTTATGAGGCAGAATATTTTAAGGATTTAGAAGTTCTCTCACAGGATTTGGTCAAAGACCAAACCTTTCTTTAGAAGATGTTGGAAGATGTTCTCTCACACTGTAATGTAGAATTTTAATGTTTTTATATAAATATTCATATCTCAAATACCTATAGTAAGCTTTTAAAAAATCTGATATTGTCTTACTCAAGTAACTCTTTTAGCTTCCAGGAGCTCAACTAGAATTTCTGCATATTTTAGCAGTTTAATCTGATTTTGCTTTTTATTCTTTTGGCTAACAGACTTCTTGGTGGTTTACATTATTTGATATCAAGAAGACTCTGGGCTGAATCAACTGTGTCCAAATTTGTAAACAAATTATTTTTAATTACTGAACAGCTTGAAATAATTTAACAATTTTCATTCAGAGGATGAACAAGATGGAATACATTTGTGACTGCTAACAACTAGTATCATATCGGAAAGTCTGAGAACAAAAATAATTCTTACCAGACATGAAAGTATTGAGTTTCAAACCTATTGTTTTCTGTCATAGAAATAAGTATTTCAAGTTATAAAAAATAAGAGCTTTTAAAAAATAAACAGCTGTTGCCTGACCAGGCGGTGGCACAGTGGATAGAGCATCAGACTGGGATGTGGAAGACCCAAGTTCGAGACCCCAAGGTTGCCAGCTTGAGCACAAGCCCATCCGGCTTGAGCAAGGCTCACCAGCTTGAGCCCAAGGTCGCTGGCTCGAGCAAGGGGTCACTCAGTCTGCTATAGCCCCCCGGTCAAGGCACATATGAGAAATCAATCAATGAACAACTAAGGAACCGCAACAAAGAATTGATGTTTCTCATCTCTCTCCCTTCCTGTCTGTCTGTCCCTATCTGTCCCTCTCTCTGTCTCTCCCACAAGAAAAAAAATAAAATTAGGGTATATTTTTAAAAAATTAAAAATAAACAGCTGTTTATGGCCAAGAAGTGATGACCAAAATGCACAAAATATGTAATATTTAAGATATAATCTATAACTATTGTCACAATGTTTTAGAGAACTCCTAAAAATATCTTACTATATCAGTCCATATATATATTCTGAAGTTTTTGGATTTGCAATATTACTTTCATCAATAAATAAAAAATAATAATGACGTGGTGTTTCCATAATTCGTACACATGCCATTTTAATTCTGAAACAGAACACCTATTTTAAACTTTGCTTACAAGCACATGCTCAGAAGTCAGCTAAGAGGAAAATGGAGAATTCTGATCATTTAATCTGAAAAAGTCATGGTGTTCAAAGTAAATAAGAGTTTATATGCTTTTGGAGTTTATTAATTTGGGGGATAAAAGAGAAGACAGAATTTGAGTTTGGGGTACTTGATATGCTGGTTTATTTTGAAAGTTTTCTTCATTAATGTAGCTTTCTCTTTATTTCTAAGGGCCATCTTTTATCAGATTTATAAATAAATCAGTGAAACAAAGATAAACACTAATTTACTATTTGCTATTTGTTAATATGTATCTTATCATCATCTTACTGGTTTTTCATATAAAAAAAGCGATGATATTATTAGGCTCATTTAACAAAAAAGAAGAAATAGGTTTAGAAAAACAGGATAACTAGCCTGAAGATATAAAGTTAGCAGGGAATAAGAAGAAAACTTGAACATAGATCAGTCCCAGAATACCATGTGAAATTGTAAGATGTTTCTGTCAAGGGCACAGATCTATAAAGTCAGATTCTTAAAGAACATCTATGAGTACACAGAATAAGCACTTAGTATAGTTCTGTATTAAAAACCAATTTTCAAGCTAAAATAAATGCTTATTGAAGTATTAGAGTTTTTTGGTGCCATGGTACAGAAAAAAAATATCCTTAAGGGATGTACAGAAGAAAAGATTCTTAAGTTAGTGATTATAATGCACTTTGTGGAACAGAAGAAAGCACTCTGTTCTACCTGTAGGATAAGGAGGATTATATGAGAGCAAATACAAGAACTATACTTAAAGCATGAGTTCTTCAGTAAGGTAAACCATGAAAGGATATTCTAGGCAAAAATTACAAGTCTGAAAAAAGGCATAGAAGCATGAAAGATCGCAGTCTAGTGAAGGGAGGAAGAATTTACTGATTTGACCATAGCATGAAGCCCACAGGGGAATTTAAGAGAAGGTAAGGTTGAGAACACAGTATCAGAATCACATTGTCTAAAAGAAATCTGTAGTTTATTTCATAGCCAAAGGATAATCATTGAAAGGGAATGCTATGAATATATACTTATGTATCATAGTTTTTAAAATGCTTGCTTTTCTGCCTTAAGGAATAGGACAATTTCTCTCTGGACTAGTTAACTTTTATTTAGAAAAATACCTTGATGGATGACTTTGAATGTGAGAGATATAAGAAAGCTCTCTGTTCTCCTGCCTCCTTCCACTGGCATATAATTGGAAAAAGGCAGTAAAACAAAATGGTATATAAACTGGACTGTATAATAAATTAACAAGAACATTAGAGTACAAAAAAAAGTGAGGGAAGAAAAAGGGTTATATAAAATCACAACAACTGGGCATAGAAAAAATGGTAAGATTGTGAGTGCTGAGAATGTCTGAGATATTTTTAATAACAGTAGGATCTAAATTTTAGTCTTGTGGTACTTTATTGTAATTTTTTCCCTGTTACCTCAAACTTAGGTAGAAAATTGCATATATGGTTTATGTAAGTGTACTCGGGGAAAAAGCAATGAAAAGGAACTGTATCCCATATTACAGTGGCATATGTCAGAGAAGAAAACAACTGTGGGAGGAAAAAACCTTGAATTCTAAATAAGTTTTAGAGTCTGGTATGTATACAAAAAAAAAAAAAAGAATAGAAGCAATTATGAGAATGAAATTTGCACACAGATTTGCAGATATCATGTGGAAAGATGTTGGATTCCCAGTGACACACAAGGTAGAATTTTTAAAGGAAACTTCATTTAAATACCAAAGGATGCTGATAAACAGGAGAGAAGTCTGATTTCTAGTTAAGTGATTTTTATAGTATACTATGTAAATGCCAATAACAACAACTTGGATTAAAATGTTAACAGTGAAGATGCAAAATGTTACATAGGAACAGGTAACTTTCGTAAGTAAAATTAGAAGGACTTGTAAATTATTTAGAAAAAAAAAATGTAGGTATTTTTTTTCCTGAACAACAGGATAGATAATAGTGTCATTCACTGAGATAAAGAGGAGAGATAAATAAGCCAGAAGAATTTTAAAAAGAGTTATGTTTCACTGTGTTGATTTGTAATGTGTATTAGATAACTAAATGAAGATGTTGCCACTATTCTGTTTATAATCGCCTAAGAAAATGGTATGATAGAAGTAGAGGACATTGAATGAAGCCCTCATGTACAGTAACACTGAGGCCTAGCAGAATAGGAAAAGTAAGGGAAAGTGCCAAAACTGGAACACCATCCGATCAGGTGAGAAAAGAATAATTTAAATTTGGCATTATGATAACAAGACAGAAGTGTTTCAAAAAGATGAGAGAGTTAATTTGTGTCAAATTAGGTTGAGAATTTGGATAAAGTAAGAACAGGTAAGTAAGCTTTGCCTTGAATGTTTGGAAGTCACTGGTAAGGTTGTTGACAAAGAGTAATTGTTAGTGTGATGAGGATGGAGCAATCTAAGCATAGCATGGGAAGTAAGGAAGGGAAGATAAATTACTATGAATTACTGTAAAATTTCAGGAAAAGTTAGATCATAGGTTCAGAAGGAATATTATATAATAAAAGTACACACATTGTTTAATATGAGAGATATTAGAGAATGTTTGCATGTTCTTAGGACTGTTCCACAATTGATAAATTACAGACTATATGTAATTATAGGAACTAAGTCCATTAAAACCGTTATGATAGCATCCTCCAGTTGTCTTGCAAAGGTTTACTTACCTTCATAATATCTGCTCTTTCCCAGACATCCAGGTACCCAGGTCCTAACAATATGCAATTGACTTAATACTATCTTGATTGATACACCAACCCTTTATTTTTATTTTTTAAATAAACTTTTTATTTTAGAATAGTTTTAACTTTCAAGAAAACTTGAAAAGATAGTTTCCTCATGCCTAATGCATATTTCTCCTTTTATTGGCATCTTAAAGTAATAGGGTACATTTGTCCCATTTAATAAACAAATATCAATACATTATTATTACCTAAAGTCTATGCTTTATTCAGATTTGCTTGGTTTTTACCTAATGTAATTATTCTGTTCCAGAAACATCATGCATTCTTAGGCTCCTTTTGTCTATTGTATTATATCAGAAATTCCTTGCTTTTGATAGCCTTGTAGGTTTGAAGAACACTAGTCAAATTTTTTTTAAATGTCCCTCGATTGTGATTCTTCTGATCCTTTTATCATGATTAGACTGGGGTTATTCACTTTTGGAAAAACTGCAGGGATGAGCTACCAACTTTATAACTTATTATATCACATCGAGATAATAGTCTATTAATATAATTTATTATGGTTGATGTTAAGCTTGATTACATGGCTGAGGTAGTCTTTGGAAAGATTCCCCCCTATGATATTTCTCATTTCTCCCTTTGCATACTGTTATATTTAGAAGGATATTGTTATGCACAACACACAGTTTAGGAGAGAGGAGTAATGTTTCATCTCCTCAAATCAGAGTATCTACATAAATTACTTGAAACTCTTCTGCAAGAAATTATTCCCCACACCCTTTACTTACTTATTCAATCACTTATTTACTTCAATAAAAACTCATTCATAGTTATTTTATACTTGGAGTTATATAATTCAATTCAAAACCATTTATTTTATTGCTCAAAAATTTCCAGCTTTTTGCCATTGGGAGCTCTTTCAGTTGGCTCCTGTCCCTCTTTGACATTCTCCCATCATATGGTGTTTGTTTACGAGCACTTTCTTACTTTCTGGCAATGAAAAATGCTCTAGGAACATTTTGTAAATTTCCTGCTCCAATCCTATAATCAGCAATTTCTCTAAGGAGCGCTGGTTCTTGTATTAGATAATAGTATAAGAAACCAAGATCTGGAAACATTGCTACCTAGACGCTCTCAACTGACAAAACAAGAAAATATATATGTGTATATCAACCCAAGTATAAACACATATCTATGTATAAGTTTAAATTTCAAATTCTAATTGTTCATTGTGGGTTTAATAAAGCTATTGATTCTTAAATATTAACCTTGTTTCCTATGACTATACTCACTTATTAGTTTCAGAAATCTTTTTGTAAGTTCTTTGAGATTTTCTACATAGACATTGGACATATGTGAATAGAGATAGTTTGTGTTTAATGACTTTCTAATATATATACCTTTTATTTTCTAGTACTACACTAGCTAAGATTTTATGTATGATGTTAAATTATAATGAGGAAAGAAAACATCCTTGTTTTGGTTCATCTGACAAGAATTTTTCAATTTTATTGACATTTCAAGAAACAAGATTTTGGTTTTGTTGATTTTCTTACTGTTTGAGAAATTTCATCAATTTATTCTCTAATTATTACTATTGCTTTTCTCCTGCTTACTTAAAATACAAATTGCTCTTTTTTTCTCTGGTTTTTTAGATGTGTAAGCTGTGGTTGTTAATTTTAGATATTTTATTGTCCTGAATTCTGTTTTTATCTGAAATTAATGTAGCTCCAAAATTTATCATTCTCTGTTTTTTAAATTCTAACCTTATGGAGTCTTATATTAATAAGGTTTTTTCTTGTATTCCACATAGGGTTGGTTTCATACTTTTATTCACTCAAGCAATTTCTGTCATTCAATTAATATATTTAGACCATTTACTTTGAAATGAACATTTACATATTTGACTTACTATCAACCATGTTTGTGTTTTTTATTTGATAACAGAGTTGTTTTTCTACCTTCTCCCATATCAATTGAGCATTTTATGTGATTGTATTCTTCCTCCTCTCTCAGTATGTTAATTATTCTTTCTAAAAATATTACTGTTTGTTCCAGTGTTTACAATATACACTTTATGTTATTTTACCTCTACTGATATTATTTTGCTCCACATATAATGCAGAAACTTTTACAACAGACTATTCTGAATTCCTCAATTATGTGCCTTGTCATGTTGCTGTTATTTACTTTATTATATATTATAATCAATCATCTAATATATTTTAATTAAATTTAATGGAGTGACATTGGTTAATAAAATTATAATGGTTTCAGCAGTACAATTCTATAATAACCATATACATTGTGGATTGTGTTCATCACCCCAAGTGAAGTCTTCATCTATCACTATTCATGCCCCAGAGGGGAAGAGGGTTGGGTGAAAAAGGCAAAGGTATTAAGCAAAGAAAAAAACTGATAGACTCATTCAATCTATTTTAATACATTGCTTTAAGCAAAGTTATCTTCTAGATACATTAAAATAAAAAACTATTTTATCTTTATTAATTTCTTTTCTGAAGTTCTTTTTTCTTTTAGATCCAAGGTTTTTTTACCTATATTATTTTTTTCTGCCTATAAAAATATTTAAACACTTTTTTAAAATTTATTTATTTACTATTTATTCATTTTAGAGAAGAGAGAGAGAGTGAGAGAGAAAAGGGGGAGGAGCAGGAAGCATCAACTCCCATATGTGCCTTGACCAGACAAGCCCTGGGTCTTGAACCGGAGACCTCAGTGTTCCCAGGTCGACGCTTTATCCACTGCACCACCACTGGTCAGGCAAACACTTTTTATAAAGCAAATCTACTGGCCATGATTTCCTCATTCTGAGAAAGTTTTTATTTGCCTTCACTCTTAAAGAATAAGTTTGCTGTACTTATACGTTGTTGGGTATTTTCTTTTAACAATTTAAGTATTTCATTTCACTCTTGGCATGCATAGATTCTGAAAAGAAGCCCTCTGTCATTCTTTTCCTTTTTCTTTTAAAAGTAAGGTAT
This sequence comes from Rhynchonycteris naso, assembly GCA_037038555.1. Taxonomy (NCBI): domain Eukaryota; kingdom Metazoa; phylum Chordata; class Mammalia; order Chiroptera; family Emballonuridae; genus Rhynchonycteris; species Rhynchonycteris naso. The sequence continues at coordinate 302,308,876 of CM072995.1, forward strand.
TTACTCTAAGATTCTTTCAAGATTTTTTTTCTTTGCCTTTGGTTTTCTAAAGCTTAAATATGATATATGGTAGATAGGTATAATTATTTTTCCATATATATCCTGCTTAGTGTTCTTTGCAGTTCCTGTGTCTGTGGTTTGGTATCAGCCATTAATTATGGGAAATTTTTAGTCACTGTTCCTTAAAATAGTCCCTCTGCTCTGGTCTCTCTTACTTGTCTTACTTGTACCCCAGTTGCTTTTGAAAATTATCCATAGATCTTGTAAATTTACTTTTGTTCTATATTTTTTCTCTTTGTATTTCAGTTGTGAAAGTTTCTATTGAATTCTAATTCACAGACTCTCTCCTGTGTTCTGTCCAGTCTAATGATGAGTCCATTAAAGTTATTCTTTACATCTACTATATATTTTTTCTTTCTAACATTTCTTCTTAATTCTCTCGTAGAATTCCCATTATCTCTGCTTGCCTCACCTATATGTTTCCATGTGCTGTCTACATGATTCATTAGAGATATTAACTTATTAATCAGAGTTATTTAATTCTCTTTCTGATAATTCCAAACTGTCATACTTGAGTCTGAATCTGTCTCTTTAGGCTGTATTCATCTTACCTTTTGGCATACCTGTAATTCTTTGTGGAAAACCAAACACATTATAGTAGGTAATAAGAACTGGGAAAAATAAATCTTTAGTGTTATTTTTTATCTGATTCTGGCTAGTAGTTGAATTTTGTTCAATGTCTGTCTTAGGTACAGATGCCAGAGATTTAAATCCTGTGTCTTTGTTTTTGTCTTCCCTCTTAATTTTGAGGGTTCTTTAAGAACCCCTTTTCAGAGAGTGCCTATCCATTGTAGTCCTTTCAACAATGATTCACTAATTATACTGCAGCTCTTTTAGAATAGTGGTAGTGTCGGGGAGGGAAACATTCTCCTATCTCATGATTGAAATATTTTAGCAGGTCTGTGTCTCTGGCCTGTGATCTTAACAAGTGTTTCTTCTTGCATAGCTTTCCACCTTCTTGAACAAGACAAGAAGGTTAAAGCAAGATAGAATGAGACAAATGTCTTTACTGCTGAAACAAGGCTCTGATGAAAAGTTTTCCACTGGAGATTATGCTTTTATTGTGGAGAAGGCTCTGGACACATTTCATGAGAATGACTCTCTCCTTCCCCTGCTAGAGTCACAGTGGAATCTCCCTCAGATCTTTACCAATGAGAACCTGGTGTAGATCTTGGAAGTATACTCCATTGAAGTGTAGGGGCCCCATTTCAACTGCAAATTTTCACATTAGTATACACTCAACTCTAGCCAATTTGGTAAAATTATCATATAAGTGCTCCTACCAGTTTATAGCCCTAGGAGCTTTTGCTGCTGCAGGTAAAACGGTCTTGACTGTAATTTAATTCATTTGTTTCTCAGGATGTCAGGGTGGCAGATTCTACTGCAAATAGTTCTCCGATGCATCTAAGAAAAGTCATTGATTTTCAGTTTGTCTAGCTTTTTCTTATTGTAAAGACAAGAATAATAATTTCCAAGGTCTTTATATATTGGAGCTGAAACCAGAAACCAGTGCTTTTATGTTTAATTCATCACAGAATGCCTTAGTACCTGAGTGATAATGTTAAGTGTTACCATTCTGTGGAGTTATTTAAATTTTAAAATAGTACAGAGTCATATGTAATATGTAAAAAAAGAGATAGATTTGATATCAGAAGACCTAATTTAGAATCCTAGCTCTGCCACTTGGTGGCCATATGAGTTTTGGCATAGTTTTAGGATTATTACATGAATGAAATTAGATATGTGCTCAATGTTATTTGGAGGCTTTCTTAAACTTTTAAATTATATATTAGTTACTAGTAATAATAAAATTATTTTTAAGACTAAATAGTTGATTTCTACAAGAGAAAATTCTAGGCATATCATAGAAATACTTTTGAGCTGATAGTCAAACAAGGATACTTGTAAATTTTATCACATAAGTTGCTTCCTATATATATTGTATTTATGAATAGTTAAGAATTGCCCTTCACTGAAGGATTAAGCCTGTCTGGTTCTGAATCATTTATTCATTCTTGTTTTTCTTTCTTGTGTTAGGTAAAATGCTAAGAGACTATGCCTTATTTTTTACCAATTCACTCATCTATGTGTCCATTTATTTATCCACATATATTAAGCTCAATTATGTTTCACGCATATGATTGGCATTAGAGATCCTCACCTAGCTGCTCAATATGTGATTAGGAAAAGAGCTATATAAACCAACATTTATATTGGAGAAAAATGTTTTTTAATAATACAGCTAGGGCCCTGGGCAGTTGGTTCAGTAGTAGAGAATTGGCCCTGTGTGTGGAAGCACTGGGTTCGATTTCCAGGCAACAACTCTCTGCTTCTCCACCCATCCCCCCTTCTTTCTCTCTGTCTCTCTCATTCTTTCTCTCCCTCCCCCCACATCACAGTCATGACTTGAATGGTTCAGTCAAGTTGGCCCTGGACACTGATGATGGCTCATGGCCTCACCTCAGGCACTAAAATAGCTTGGTTTCCAAGCAATGGAGTAGCAGCCCCAGATGGGCAGAACATCCCTGGTAGGGGACTTACAAGGTGGATCCCAATTGGAGTGCATGAGAGAGTCTGTCTCTCTGCCTCCCTGCCTCTCACATAAATTATATATATATGGCTAAGACAAAAATAAGCTAGAGCATGAAAGAATATTCTAGAGTAAGATACTGTGTTTTTTATTTTGCAGAGAAATGAGGCACAGAATTTGCCCAACTAAACACAACTACTAAGTAGCAGAGTTGGTATTTATTTATTTATTTATTTATTTATTTATTTATTTATTTATGACAGAGACAGAGAGAGGGAGGGACAGATAGGGACAGACAGGCAGGAAGGGAGAGAGGTGAGAAGCATCAATTCTTTGTTGTGGCACCTTAATTGTTCATTGATTGATTTCTCATATGTGCCTTGATGGGGGGGCACTACAGCAGAGCAGAGTGACCCCTTGCTTAAGCCAGTGACCTTGGGCTTCAAGCCTGCAACCTTTGAGCTGAAGCCAGTGACTATGGGGTCATGTATATGATCCCATTCTCAAGCCAACACCCCACACTCATGCCAGATGAGCCCACGCTCAAACAAACAACCTCGGGGTTTTGAACCTGGGTCCTCTGTGTCCCAGTACAACACTATCCACTGCACCACCACCTGGTCAGGCAGGTTTTATTATTATTATACTATACTACCCCATAGAATATGACACTATAAAAGTTTCAAAGTGGAATAATCTAAAAATCAAAGAAATTATATCAGCCCTTGAAAAATTAATAAAGCCTATAAATATTTTTTCAAGTCAACAATTTTTGTGGTCATGATAAGAAGAAAGTCAAATGTGAAGATACAGAAAACATTTCTTATTATGTTATAATTTTTAGAAGAATTACACAAACATAAATATTAATTTATTTTTGTTGAAATTATTATAGATAATTTCTGAGTATTTATTATAAATAATAAAATATTCTAAGTTTTTGTCATATTATCACTTGTCACTTTCAAAACAACTCTGAAAAGCAATACAGTTGTTATTTTCATTTTACAGAGACCCAGACAGGTTGCCACCAAGGTAGTAGGCAGTGATTTTCAACTGTTTTCATCTCACAGCACATATAAAGTAATTACTAAAATTCTGCAGCATAACAAAAACTATATTTTTTGTTGATCAAAGAAAATAGATACAATTTTGATTCATTCACATCAGAGCCTATTGTTTTGTTGGTTCTTGTCATTTTTGACAAGAGAAAAGAGGTCAGTGCCTCTGACTAAATAGTCAGGATTGCATGTTTTAAAAATTCTTGTGGCAAACCAGTTGGAAATCACTGTAGTAATGGATAGAGTTGATATTTGAATCCAGGTACTTCCTGACTTTATTTTCTTATATTTCTAAGCTATTTGGTTTTCAATTCAAATTTACAGAATTTTTGCTTTTCTTTCTGATGTTTATTATCTTGTATTATGAATTAATTAGAGTATGGTTTCACTGTAGTTTCAGATAACAAGTGTTTTCTCCACCTATCTGATATTTGTCAGTATTACTATAATACGATATTGGTAAGTTACCACAGGCAAACCAGTACCATTAGCAATTTAGTTAATTTGCCATAGAGAATATAATTTGAGGTAGTGATAATTTAATTTTTTTTTAGCAAGAGAAAGAGGGAAAGAGAAAGAGAGAGAGGAATAGGTAGGGAAAGACAGACAGGAAGGTGGAGAGATGAGAAGCATCAGTTTGTTGTAGCAGTTCAGTTCTTCATTGATTGCTTTCTCATATGTGCCTTGACTGGGGTCAAGGCAAGCTGAGCCAGTGACTCCTTTCTCAAGCCAGTGACCCTGGGCTCAAGGCAATGACCTTTGGGCTGATGGTAGCAGACATGGGGTCATGTCTATGATCTCATGCTCAAGCTGATGAGCCTGCACTCAAGCCAGATGAGCCCACACATAGCTGATACAATTTTGAACCTTGGTTCTCTGCATCCTAAGTCAATGTTGTATCCACTATGCTACCTCCTGGTCAGGATTAGGTAGTGATATTTCCCTCATTATTTCAGTATATATAGCTAGTCATGACTTGTTTTATTATGGTCTTGGTGATATGTAATTTTACTTTAGGAGTTAGATCTTTGCATAGAAATAGCAGGATTCCTATTTATAATGGTTGAATGTAATAATAGGTACTGAATTCCATAGTAAATGAATGGATTGCTCCTACTTAACTAGGCTCAGATCAAACCATGATTTGAGCCTAGTTAAGCACTGAAGCCTTGATGATTAGTAAGCATTAACAAAAGTTGACTAAAGTCTTAAGTATTTAGGTATTATGTATAGGCTTCAAACATGTATGTGTGTGTGTATATATATATATATATATATATTTATATATATATATATATATATATAAATATATATATATATATAAAAAACTTATGCATAGTTATAACCTATATGTTTATTACACACTTAAACACACATGTGTATATAGTTAATATTATCATCTAATGTGCTATAGTTTTTTATATATATCAAAACTTTAATTTCATCCTATAAACTTCTAGGATGTAGAGGTGATGTGTACATAAATGATGTTAAATATTCAGAATCTCCCTTTTCTCTGTACATACCTCATATTTAAATATTGGATTTATTTTGAATACCTTGATTTCCTTAAAAATAAGACAAAAACTTCTGGTAGAACATGTTTCAGTATGATCTACCAGAAGTATTTAAAGGCTTAAATCAAATGGGAAAGTTTTAAATAAGAAATATTTGTCTTCCTGAACATTTTTTTCACAAATCAAAACTATGAAATAAACTAACAGCAGCCTCTATATAGAGAATCTTCAACTCAAGCATGTTATGATACATCATAACTTCAAAGTGAGAAACCCACTTTAGCTTCTGGACAAGCTAAAACTAAAGGGACTGGATTTACTCAGATGCTGAAACAACCAAAAGAGGAAACAATGGTTTTCAAGTGTTACACTTTTGGCCTCAGAGGATAGAAATCTCAAAAGAGAAGACACAAATAAGCTGAGCCTAATAATTGCTCCAATTATTGCTGCAGAAGTAATCTCAGACCCTGCTTAGAGAGGTGGACCCGAAGAGAATACAGAGGGCTGCCAGAATGGAATAAACAGAGCCTGGAATCACTGAAGGCCAAGATGGCAAGAGCATCAGAAAGGAAAGAGCTGCAGAAACAGAGCATTCTAGAAACTAGAAGATTGCCACACACACACCTCAAGTCTTCAGTTGAGTACTTATCAATGAATGCATGTACAAGACCAGAAATAGACACATAAGACCAAAAAGATCAAAGTAAAAAAAATCTCTGGAGCTCACAAAGGGCCAGAAAGAGTTCATGTTTCTACTAGCCAGAGTAAAAGTATTCTAACTCATGATTAACAGGCAATTACCAGGGTACAGTTGCCTCAAAGTGGGGCGAAAACAGTCCTAGACTTTAAAAAGGCTACTTTGGTTTTGCTGGGAAAAAGCATAAGATTCAACTCGAAAGGATATTTTTATGTAACTTTACATCAGCATATGCCATAAAAAGTTTTTTTAAAAAAATTAAGTCTAATACTCAACTAGTAAATTCACAATATATTGCATATAATAAAAAATAACTAGGCATGCACAGAAGCAGAAAAATATAATTGACAATGAAGAAAAAAGTTTTCAAAAGTCATAGGCCCAGAAATGACACAGATAAAACAATTCATAGAGAGAAACATTGAAACAGAGAGCATAACTATTCTATACGATTAAAATTATCATTGATAAATTGAACATGTTGAGACCTAGAGATATTTTTTTTTATTTAGCCTCTTGAGAACAAAATGACCTCAATAAAAAGTATTCTTGAGTGAAATAGAAACAGTCCAAATACTCAGAAGAAAAAAAAAAAGTCAACTTGAAGACACAGTAACAAAAACTAACATAAAACTAAGAAGAAAAAAGTCTAAAACATAAGTGAGCTCTGTGTCAACTTTAAGCAGTATTATCTTAGTGAATTGAATCCAGAGCAATGTGGAGGGAGTAGATAGAAAAATATTATAAGAAATATGTCTTTAATTTTTTAAAATTTGATGAAACTATAAACCCACTAAAGATCAATGAGCTCCAATAATAAAAAGCAGTTTTTACTGAAGCTGATTAAACCAACTTGAAAAAGTCTTAAGAAAAAAGACATATTGCCCAAGATAAACAAAGATAAGAATGATAGCAAACTTCCTTTTTTTTTAGTTTTTATTAAATTTTAAGAGGGTTAATTAGAGACAAGTAAAATGTACATCAATACCAAATTCTTTTTTTTATTATTGACTATTGTCTCTATGATGTACTTTACATCCCCACAACTGTTCTGTAACAGCCAGTTTGTACTTCCTAATCCCTTCACCTTTTCACCCATCCTGCCAACCTCACTCCCCATCTGGCAACTGTCAAATGTTCTCTGTGTCTCTGAGCCTGTTTCTGTGGTGCTTGTTTACTTTGTTTTTTAGATTCAGTTGTTGATAGAAATGTATTTTTTGCCCTTTTATTGTTCATTTTTCTAATCTTTATTTTTTTTCTTCTTCCTAAAAGACTCTTTAATGTTTCATATAATACTGGTTTAATGGTAATGACCTCCTTTAGAATTTTCTTGTCCGGGAAGCTCCTTTTTGTGTCCTTCAATTCTAAATGATAGTTTTGCTGGGTACAGTAACCTTGGTTGTAGGTCCTTGCTTTTTATCATTTTGAATATTTCTTCCCTTGTAGATAACTAAATGCTTTTCTCTCGCTGCTTTAAAGATTCTCTCTTTGTCTTTAACCTTTCGTATTTTAATTATGCTCTGTCTTGGCATGGGCCTCTTTAGGTTCATCTTGTTTGGGACTCTCTGTGCTTCCTGGACTTATATGTCTATTTCCTTCACCACGTTAGCGAAGTTTTATTGTCATTTTTTCAAATAGGTTTTTGATTCCTCGCTCTCTCTTCTCTTTCTGGTACCACCATAATGTGAGTGTTGGTACACCTGAAGCTGTCCCAGTGTCTCCTTACACTATCTTTGGGTTTTTTGGATGAGTTTTTCTTGCTGCTATTCTGATTGTGTGTTTTTTGCTTCCTTATTTTCCAAATTGCTGATTTGATTCTTGGCTTGATTTACTCTACTGTTGATACCCTGTAAATTATTCTTTATTTTAGTTAGTATATCCTTCATTTCTGACTGGTTCTTTCTTATGGTTTCTGTGTCTTTTTTGTGTGCTTATTATTTCTTTTTTGAAGTTCTCACTAAGTTTCTTGAGGATCCTTATAACTAGTATTTTGAACTCTATCTGCTGTATGCTTGTCTCCATTTTACTTAGTTCTTTTTTTCTGGAAATTTCTTTTGTTATTTCATTTGAGACATGTTTCTTTATCTTTTCACTCCCTGCTGCTGCTTCCCTTTATTTGTTTCTTTGTAGTAGGTTCCCTATGGTTGTTTCTACATATTAGGTAGAGCTTCTATGTTTCTCAGACTTGGTAGAGTACCCTTGAGTAGTAGGTCTCCTGTGGGGTCCAATGGCACAGCCTTCCCATTCACCTGATCTGTTACAGGTGTGCCCCTGTCCTGCTGTAGTTGAGCCTTGATTGCTGTTGGTGTTAGTAGAAGAGATTGACTCCTAGGATGATGAGTTTTAAGAATTGGTTGTGACTACAATGGAGAAGCTGTTGTGAAGGAGTCAACCCTATAGAGCAAGACTTGCTTCAGCGGGGCTTTTATGCTCATTGAGTCTGTCCCTCAAGTGTGCCACTTGTGGAGGTGGTACAGTTGCAATCTTGTTTGACCTGAAACTTTCCACCAGGTACATTGACTCTCAGACCTCCAAAATTGTACAAGGTCAGCCACTGCCTGTGCCCTGCCTCAGGCCACCTGGCACAAGCTACAGAGCAATCTGCAGATGGCTGCTTCTTGGATTGGGCTTGGAGGTGCCCAGGAGAGGCTAAGATATGAACCAAGGTCTGGGTCTCCTAGTGCCAGGCTTAAGGCCACTTAGTAGTAGGTAGGTGGTACACAGAGGCCAGATGCTGCTGCCTGTTTTAGAGATTCTGGAAAAGTCTAAAGCATAAGTTGAAATAGGCCATTTGTATGGAAAAGCCACTGAAAATGGCTTAGGTGGGCCTGAAAGTTGGGGAGTCGGGGAGGGGGTGGCTGGGTCTCAAGAATCACCAGGGTGGGTGAACAGTGTGAACAAGTTTGATGAAAACTTGGGTATGCCCCAGCCTGCTGGCTCGGTGGGGGGAGGCATGGTGCTCAGAAAAAGAACAATGGCTTCTGTCAAAACTTTTTCTGGCAGAAATCTGCGCCATTCTCAGCTTTTGCCTGATGCCCAACAATCCAGGTTCTCCCCATATGTCCCTTGTTCCCTTCAAGCTGCTGCCCCAGGACTGGAGCACAAAGGGCATGAGTCTGAGCAAGTCCATATGAAGGCCCTTTAAGCGGAGCTCCCTGGGCTGCATCTCTCTTAGCCAAAATCCCTGTTGGATTTTACAACCAGAAGTTATGGGATTTATTTTCCAGGCTCTGGAACCATGGGGTGGGAAGTCAGGTATGGGGCTGGGCTGGGATCCCTTGTTCCTCAGAGAAAACCTCTACAACTGAGATATCCCTCCCAATTTTAAACTACCACTTGAGGATGTGGGACCAGCCTGTTCCACATCTCTGCTTTTCCTACCAGTCTTAAGGTAGCTTCTTTAAAGCTCTTGTTATAGATTTTCCAGTCAGCTAGAATTCAGGCTGTTCTGAATAGTGGTTATTTGGTAATGCAGCTGTGATTGTGATGTGGTTGTAAGAGGATTTGAGTACTACATTTACCTATGCCACCATCTTGACTGGAACTTCTCAAACTTCTTTATGAAGACACTGAAAGCCAGACTTTTGAAGCTCTTAAAGAAAAAACTTTTCAACCTAAGATTCCACATTTATGAAAAATATCTCTCAAAAGTAAAGGTAAAATAAAGGACTTTATTTTTAACTCTCGGTTGTTATTAAGGCTACCCAAGGTTTTCTTTTCATTAAAGTAGCTCTGGATAGTGCTGTTTGAGTTTCTCTCCTTGTTTTTAGAAAATATTTTTATTAAATAGACTTCACATCCCATTCAACACATCCATTTGAAGTGCACAATTAAGGGGTTTTAGACTATTTACAGAGTAATACAAACATTATCACAATTTAAGTTCAGAACATGTTTATTACTCTGTAAGCAACCTCACATTGGTTAGTCACTCCCAACCCCGCCCTGGGCAACCACTAAGCTGATTTCTTTTTCTATATATTTGCCTACTGTAGAAACTTCATATAAAGGAAATCACAAAATACATAATCTTTTGTGACTTGCTTTTTTCATTTAACATAATGGTTGCAAGGTTTAACCATGCTATAACATGTATTATTACTTTATTCCTTTTATTGTAAAATAATATATAATTTTATGGATATAACACATTGTATATATTCAGTCATCAATTGGTAGACATTTGGCTGATTTCCACTTTGGGGCTATTATGAATAATGCTACTATGAATTCTTTGTATGATATTTTGTGCAAGATATATATTGTCATTTCTATTAGGTATAGATCTAAGAGTGGATTTGTGGGTCATAGAGTTATTCAATTTTTAACATTTTAAAGAACTATCTCTGAAGTGGCTATGCCATTTTACACTCCCATGAGTGATATATAAAGGTTCCAATTTCCCTATATTTGGTAACATTTGTTCTATATCTTTTTCACTAAAACCATGCAAGTGGGCATGAATTGCTATCTCACTGTGGTTTAGATTTATATTTTCCCTAGTGACTGTTAAGGCTGGACATCTTTCTCTGTGCTTTTGACAATTCCTATATCCTCATTTGAAAAAATGCATATACTAAACCTATGACTGTTTTATAATTGCAACATGTGTTCTTTTATTATTGAGCTATGAGTGTTCTTTATATTCTGAAACTGGTTCCTTATTAGATATATATGATTTTACAAATATTATCTTTCATTTTATGAATTGTATAGCCACTTTCCTGATGGTATCACTTTTAACACAAAGTTTTTTAGTATGGATAGTCTATCTCTATCTCTCACTTTTATTTTGTTTTTTTTTATAACTTGTCCTTTTGATGCCATATCTAAGAAACTATTAATCACCTAATGCAAGGTTATGGAGATCTACTTTTTCTTATACTCTAACAATTTTAACAATTTAGCTCTTAATTTGAGGCCTATTACCCATTTCAATTAATTTCTTAAAAATTGAAATTCCTGCTCTGTTTTGGTTACTATTTAGATGGAATATCTTTTTCCATTTCTTCACTTTCAGTGTCTATGTGTTTTTAATGCTAGAGTGTGGCTCTAGTATACAGGATATTGTTGGATCTGGCTTTTTAAATCTGTTTGGCCATTCTGTGTCTTTTAATTGGAGAATTTAATTCATTACATTTAAAGTGTCAATAGGTAAGAAATTACTATTGCCATCTTGTCAATTGTTTTCTGCTCTGTTTCTTGCTTTTTTCACTTGCTGTGTTCCTATGTGATATATTTTTTGTAGTGGTGTGCTTTAATCCCTCTCTACCTGTTGTGTGTCTAATATAGGTTCTTTCCTATATGTATGTGGTTGCTATAAGGCTTGGATAAAATACCTTACATATTGCTAGCATTCTATTTTAAGCTGTTAATGACTTACCTTTAATTGCATACAAAAACTCTACTCTTTTACATCTCTTCTCCCATTTTATGCTATTAATATCATAATTTATATATTTTATATAATGTGCATTCATTAACAAGTTATTGTATCTATAGTTATTTTTAATCCTGCTCTCTTTTAACTTTTATACCCCAGATAAAAGTTATTTATATGCCACCATCAGAGTATTAGGGTATTCTGAATTTGATTATATATTTACCTTTACCAGTGAGCTTTATACTTTTATAAATAATCAAATGGGGCTGTAGCCTAGTCCACAGTGGAGACTGAGTAGTACCCAGGTCTATAGTTGGGACAGTGTGTCAGCTACCCAGTCCTGGGGCTACTTTCTCAAAATGACCTTTCTTAGTAATGTAGTTTACGGGAGGTTCACACTCTCCTGCCTAGATCCCAAAGTTTTCACAAAAGCATTTTTATCCAAAAATGTCTGCCATCTGGTTGACATTACTCCTCCATAACCACTTTCAACTAAAAGAGTTGGAGTATCTAATTAAGAAGCATAGAGTGTTAGGCTGGATTATTTTAGAAGCAAAAACACTTCTATATAATTACTTCAAGAAACTCAGTTTAAATGTGAAAAACTATGTCAAAATTAAAAAAATAGAAAAAATATACCATGAAAACTCTAGTCAAAATAAAGTAGATCAAATAATACTACCATGGATAAAGAGGATCAGTTTATAATAATAAAATGGCCAATATATTAAGAGAACATGCCAACCTTAAATATTTACAAACCTAAAAGCAGAACTTTAAAATACATAGATCAAAAATGATAGAACTGCAAGAAAAAATAAACAAATCCACATTTATGTAACAAAGCTTCAAGACACATAAAGTAGGAAATAATATAAATAAAAACAGAAATAGGAAAACACACAACTCTAATTAAAAATTTGAAAATTCTTTTTACAATTATTGATAGAACAAATAGAATATCACTAATGATATAAAATCCTTTGGCAACATTATCAAATAAGTTGACCTACTTGATAATTAAAGAATTCTCCCCCAGAACAAATTCAAAATGGCCACTTTTCAGGTGCACTTGGAATATTTACCAAGATAAATTATATATTCTGAGCCATAAAATGTCAATTGACAAAAGCTATGGAATTATTCAATATATATCACTGATCAAAAAGGAAACTTTCTCTTTAGCCTAAGGTACATTAAGTTGAGTTTATGTCACTTTCATCCAAAAGATAGGGAATGGCAAAGTCCCACAGAAGTGTCTTCATCAGGGCTGCGATTAGAACATGGGCTCATCATTTCCAGAAGTTTTTATTTCATTCTTTATATGTTTTTATAGTCTTAATTTTTATCTTTCTATCTTAAGCTGATTTTTTTTTTACTTTTTCTTATCTTTCTAAATATTTTCTACCTTTTAACAATATTCTGCCCAAAATTTAATGTGGAAAGAATTGGGAGAATGACTTTTCTAGTGTTGTGATTCTGAGGGTCATATTACTATGTCATTTTTGACTAATCTCATAATTTCCCCCTCTCTATCTCACATCATGAGAATAGAAAGCAGGTATTAAAGTATATGGCTTAGTTTCTCCAAATTTGTAGAGCAGTGGTCTCCATACTTTGAAAAAATGAATTAAAGCTATGGATTCTCAACAGAAAGAGTCAAACATACCCACATACAGACAACAAACCATTTTGCAGAATTTCATGGATTTCAGGTTAAAAATTTCTCTTATAAGCAGAAAGACCACATTCTAATTCAAAATGACTTTATCATTCATTATATTTATACACTTTAAGAAATTATAATACTGAAACAACTAGAAATAAAAATTACTTTTATTTTTGTCTTCTTAAATATTTTAATGTTACTCTCCCAAATAAGAATAAATACCTTTGAAAATAATTACAAAATATTGTCACACCAAAAAATTTCACAGTTTAAGATAATCAGCACAGACCTAGTGTTCAAATTACCCCAATTTTCTCATACATTATAACTAGTTGGCTCACACATTATAACTAGTTGATGTATTTCCTAAATTTCTTAATCTATATGCTCCTCACCTACCTCTTTTATCTCTCTTTGCATGTATTTGTTGATAAAAGAGATAGTCTTGAAGTTAGAAATAAATAAATAATATATTTGGTATTAATGTTATTTTACATGTTACTTTGTCCTCTATATTACTGATAAATTGGAGGTTAGATCTGTTGATAAGATTCTAGTCCAATGTTTTGTCAAAAATACTACAGAGGTGGTGTGATCAATGTGTTTCCATCAAGGTGAGATGTCAAATTGTCTGTCTTTCTTTGTGTGATCTTACCTGTAATTGATGGTTATTGCCTACTTAAATAAAAATAGCCAAAAAATGATATTTTAATTCTATCATGCCTTCTTCATTCATTAGATAACTTTTAAAAAAAACTTTTATATTATAAAGAACTTTATATTAATTTTTATTTTATTGTTCACATAACACCCACATAAGTTTTAAAGATAGTAAAAGTATAAATCCACAACATTTTATGTATTCACCTATAGATCCTATAAGGTATATAAATAGACTCTCTGCTGTAAATCAATGGTGCTATCAAAGGTTACCATGCTATATTGAACCACTGAATCACTGTTATACCTATTTAAATTCCCCTTATGGCCCTACCTGTGGTGGCACAGTGGATACAGCATCCACCTGGAACGCTGAGGTCGCTGGTTCAAAACTTCTGGCTTGCCGGGTCAAGGCACATATGGGAGTTTATGCTTCTTGCTCCTCCTTTCCTCCTCTCTCTCTCTCTCTCTCTCTCTTTCTCTCTCCCCCCACTTCCTATCTCTATAAAAATGAATAAGATCTAAAAATTAAAATTAATGTAAAACAACAAACAAAAAATAATTTTTTTAAATTTTTCTTGTGTTTTTAAAATATCAAATCTCAAACAGCAGTCGCCTTGTGAACTACCATGTGTATCATTACAAAATGAAACAAAACCCCTTCATTGGTCACTATATGAAAGATAAGCCAGAAGCAACTAGCTAAACATCGTCGAGCAACTAACTAGACATGAAAACAGCCATCTCCAATGTGTATACCCTGTTCCAACACAAAAGAGAAAAGCAATTACAATAGCAATGCTTTCCCATTTTCATATGTTCATTAAGATGTGCTTCTTTGACTTACACAACAGCCCTATAAAGAATAGAGGGTTAATATAATTATTATCATTTTATTAAAAAAGTAACAATGTTCCAAAAGATCCAATTAGTTTCTACCCTAGTTATGAAGCTATGGTTTATTCATTTAAATCCTAGTCATAGACAGTAAAATTTGAAATTAAAACATTTATAAATCTGAATTTTATTTGCTGGTACCTAGATGACATAAAGTATGGTTTAAAAGGAACTCAAACAGAATTTACTCCTTAGGTTATTCTTAAAACAATAAATAAATCCAAATATTCTTAGTATAAAAGCATGCAGACACAATTTTTAATCAAATTAACTGTCTCCTCAAAGTTATCTGTCTTTTTACTATCACTTTCAGCAACAGAGTCTTGGCACATCCGAGAAATCATAAAATAAACTCACAAATATAAAATTTAATGAGAAATCAAATAACATAAACCAATCTCATAAAAAAGAAATGAGGAACTGAAATAAAAAACAGCCAAGATAAAGAAACCTGACTTTAGTGTTCTTGATGGTTTGCCAGTTCACAGCCTGCTCTAAAAAAAATCACTATAATTAATGGATCCAGGGTTGAAATATTTGGAGAATGGAAGGAGATATTGCCACAGTTATTATTTTTGCTGAGTTGATGATATAATTTGTAACAAGCAGTATGTGGAAATGGCAGTGACATGATATAAAAATTAACCAGGTTTCCAATAATCTTTGTATATTTTAATACTAAAAGGCAAATACTATGTGATAATAATACAAATTAAAGGATAAGAAAATACAAATAAAAGGATGTTGCAGACGATATGCCAGAGACTTCTAATATATCAGTCAGATAACTTGTGTTTATATCTCAACTTTTCATTTGATTAGCAATGTTTCACCTTTCTGGCTCATTCTTCAACTAAATGAAGAGCTCATGCTAACAAATTAAACATGCCAAAAGTAAAAGACAGTAGGCAAAGTATAAAGAGTACCTTAGAGAAGTATACTTCAAAGAAATATAATTCACTATCAGTTTTAATTGTATATAAGAGCACTTTAAATTATAATGATGGTAATGAATATTTACGCTTTGAAAATTTATTGAGAAATTACCTGTGTTAGGTACTGGAGGATATCATCAGATATTCTAGAATAAGGAAAATATCGCCTGACCAGGCGGTGGTGCAGTGGATAGAGCGTCGGACTGGGATGCGGAAGGCCCAGGTTCGAGACCCCGAGGTCGCCAGCTTGAGCGCGAACCCATCTGGCTTGAGCAAAAAGCTCACCAGCTTGGACCCAAGGTCGCTGGCTCCAGCAAGGGGTGGCTCCGTCTGCTGAAGGCCCGCGGTCAAGGCACATGTGAGAAAGCAATCAATGAACAACTAAGGTGTCTCAACAGCAACGAAAAACTGATGATTGATGCTTCTCACCTCTCTCCGCTCCTGTCTGTCTGTCCCTATCTATCCCTCACTCTGACTCTCTCTCTGTCCCTGTAAAAAAAAAAAAAAAGAAAGAAAAAGGAAGATATCAAAATATATGCAATATATAGCACATTTATACTGATATAAATATTGTTATATCATTTTAAAGCAATAAGCAATGCTCTGGCAATATGAGCACTAGAAATTTTAAATTCTTTTATTATTCATTTTTAAAACTTGAAAAATATTTTTAAATAAAAACAAAATTTATTTAAAATACTATTAAAACTATTAACATGTTTCTAAAAATGTATTAATGTGATATATTGCGTCCATTTTAAAGTCAAATAATACTAAAAATCTTACAATGAATGGCAATCCTTAGCCTTACATAGACCTTCCTATCACCTAGTTCTAATCTTTTGAGACAACCACTTTTAATTCTGCTTTATCTAATTTACTTCCACATATCTAGATAATAAGTTTTGTGGCATTTACTGATTTATCAGTATACTACATATTAATTTCATTTTATTTTATACCAGGGCTTAAGTCTTTTTTACTTATTACACCCTACCCCTTCCTCTTTCTCATCCATAAACTATTGTTTTGGTTTCTTAATGATGCCATTAAAAATTGTCACAAACTTAGTGCCTTAAAAAGCATAAATTTATCATTTCACTGTCTGGTAAATCAAAAGTCTGGTAGGTCAGCTAGTTTCTCTTCTCTGGGTCCCACAATGTAATATTAAGATGTTGGCTAGCTCAGGCTCTTTGCTGGAGGCTTTTGAGGAGAATGCCCTTCCAGGTTCTTTCAGGTGGCTTACAAAATTCTGCTCCATGTGGATGCAATCTGGGGTCCTCATTTTTTTTTCTTGGATGGCCTTTGGGGCTATTCTTAACTTTTAGATGCTTTTCCCCAGTTCTGGAAGATGGCTTCCTTTATATTACACCCAGAATAAACAAAGATATGAACACCAAGTGGTATGAGCTATTGTAAGTTACCATAGTTGCTGTCTGCCATAGTCTACCACCCGGTCTCCACTGACCCACAATATTCTTACATGCAAAATACATGAACTCCTCCCAAGCTTTCTACGCTTCTCCCCCTTACATTATTTGCTCAAAATTCATGATCTTAACATATAGATCCAGTCCAGGTGAAGATGAGGCTTCTGTGTGTCAGCCACTAATTACAACCTCTGAAACTAAAGGAAAGAAGTGTCTTTCTCAAATATACGCAAGCTACAACAGTGGGAAAGACACAAGATAATATAGCTCTAGATTTCTGCCTCAAATGTGGAGAAAAGGAAAGGTAAAAAGAAGTCACTGATCCATATCAGTTTTGACAGCTATCCAAGGCAAACTACAGCCATAGTTTCTTTCTTATTTTTTCCAGAAAATAATGTCTCTATTTTATTTTATTTTTTAATTATAGTTTGCATTCAATCTTATTTTATATTAGTTTCAGTAGTACAACATAGTGCTTAGACAATCATATGCTTCATAAAGTGGTCCCCCTGATGTTTCTAGTACCTACCTGGCACCACACACAGTTCTTACAATATCATTAACTATATTTCCTATGCTTTTCTTACATTTCTGTGATGATTTTTTAACTACCAATGTGTATTTCTTA
Organism: Rhynchonycteris naso; assembly: GCA_037038555.1. Lineage (NCBI taxonomy): Eukaryota > Metazoa > Chordata > Mammalia > Chiroptera > Emballonuridae > Rhynchonycteris > Rhynchonycteris naso. Next base: position 302,326,343 of record CM072995.1, read on the forward strand.
ATCCCTTCACCTTTTTCACCTAGTCCCCCAAACTCCTCTCTCCTCTGGTAACCATCAGTCTGTTCTCTGTATCTATGAGTCTGTTTTAATTTTGTTCATTTACTTTGTTTTTTAGATTTCACATATAAGTGAAATCATAGAGTATTTGTCTTTCTCTGATTGACTTATTTTACTTGGCTTAATACCCTTTAGATCCATTAATACTGTCACAAATGGTAAGATTTCATGTTTTTTTATGATTCATTTATTTTGTATATAAATGAATATACACTCCTCTATTTATGGGCACTTGGGTTGTTTCCATATCTTCATTGTTAGTATTATTTTATAGTTTATTGATTAGATTTCAAAGCCTGGGAATAATCCTGGCTTTATTTCTACAATTTGGTTTCCTTGTTGTGCCTTCTGAGTCATGCTTCTTCTTGTAAAGAGAGATAACATGTGCCTGCAGAGAGAGTTTAACAGCCTGATCATGTGTAGTAGAATTTGAGGGCTTCAACAGTGTTTTTATTTCACACCATTTCTGTCCCTTTCAGTTCAAGTGGCAGTTGCTGAAGTAATTTTTCAAAAACTTTATCTATCTCCGATGGATTTCACTGAGGTTCAGTCCATTAGACAAAAGGCACATCCATATATTTTTTGAGGTAACATCTCTATTTTGGACTCCTGCTGAGATGGCTGAAGGATAATGCCCTTAAGCACCCTAGAGATCCTTCAGTTTGAGTGAAAGGATCTGTGAGATATACTTTTAATCTTGGGAAGAAATGCTTTATGTGACTGAATACTCTGACCTTTTTATTTTTCTGAGATTTTAGCAAAATGTTGTGCTGTTTACATCTTGGCCTTTTCTTAAAACATGTTTTCCTGATAGCGAATCTCTTAATGTCAGCATTTTATTTTCCGTCTGTAAATGTAGAGAGCCACTGTATCTGAATGCATTCGGCCTACTACAGCTGAGAACGCAGGAAGAGCTCTGCTCGGCCTTGAGTGACCTGGCAGGGCAAGGTCACTAAAGCAACTTGGAGGCTGTTAGTGGTGTTGATGCCAGAAGCAGGGTGGTGAGTAATCAGGGCTACCACGGGCTCAGGATGTCCTGATATGCTTGTAGGATAGAGTGCTACACAGTTATCACCTCCACCCCCCAGCACAATACCCTTTTGTTGAAGCATATAAAATAAACAGGTGTTCCAGGCTTGGAGTCATTGTGCCTCCATCAGAGCAAGAGCACAATGTCCCACCTGACCCAAACTCTATCTATGCCTCTGAGTTTTCCTTAACCCTTTGTTGACCCCACTCAGGTCTTCACTTCCCTGCGCAAGTCTCAGCATGGAGAGATTGAGAATTTTCAAAAGTATTGACTTTTCTTTTTTTCTTCACTAGTCTCTGTTTTATCTTTCTCCTTAACAATTGTTATGATAAGCATCAAAAAGTAACCAGGTATCATCTTCAACAATTCAACAACTTCCTTGGAAATCTCCTTAACTATATATAAGCAAAGTATCACTTAAACATCCTGATTTCCACATAACTGAAGGAGATAATTTGGCTAAGTTTTCTACCACTATATAACAAGAATTCCCCCCATTCTTTATGTTTTAATTAACTTGTTACATTGTAGAATCCTCCAAGTCTGCATTTCTACTAAAAATCTGTTAATGCAATTCTGGCCTTCTGTCCTACTCCTCAGAATCCTTCCAGCTTTAGTACATTGCTCAGTTCCAATATCACTTGTAATTTTAGGCTTTTGTTACTACAGCGTTTCACTTCTGGTACCAAAAGCTGTCATTGGTCTTCCATTGCTGCATAGCAAATTATCACAAGTGTAAGAAATTAAAGCAACATACATTTATTATCTCACGATTTTTCTGGGTCAGTGTTCCAGACATGTCTTTGCTGAAGCATCAGCTTGAATTCCCACAAGGCTGCAATCAATATGTCTGTCAGTCACTTGTACTTTTAGCTTTTGGGCACTGATTGCTCAGAATTTTTTAACTATAAAAATTGCTGGAGCACTGTGTAGTTTATATTTGAACTACATGAATTCATGTGGAATCACCATTATTATGATGTCATGTTATATTATTGTTATTAAACTTCTTGATCTGAATGACTTGGTGTTGAAGCAAATTGTTTTTTCAGAGTTGACCTTAGATAGCTTGTATTTTATATCATGGTTTGGTAAAGTTTATCTTTTCATTAGTCAGTTATTTTGAAAGTTGCAGTTTCTGTCTTATTTTTTAAGTGGATCAGCATAATATTCTGTGGGATAAAATTTAGGATAGAGCAGGATGAAAACCAGGATAATAGTTCTGGTTAAGAATGCTAAGACTCTATGTTTGGACTTTCTATATAAATTCAACCTATTTTTCATTTTTCTTTGTGATGAGAATCAAAAAAATAATAAATGTATACAGTATACTAAGTCAATACCTATATACTATATGTCAGGGATTGTATTAATATTCTTCACTGAAATTGCCATGTCCAAAACCACAGATATAATTGATACCAACAACTGGATAAAATGCTTATTTTATGCTATTATTCTCCATATCCTTTTTGATTTTTCAGTGGCCAAGTTAAATGTGGGTATGAGTGGGACATAAAAGTGAGACTATGAGACATGGACAAGAGTGTGGTGGTTACGGGGTGGCAGGAGGGAGGAGAGGGTGGGAAAGGGGGGAGGGGAGGGGCACAGGGAAAACCAGATAGAAGGTGACAGAGGACAATTTGACTTTGGGTGATGGGTATGCAACATAATTGAATGATAAGATAACCTGGAGATGTTTTCGTTGTACATATGTACCCTGATTTATTGGTGTCACCCCATTAAAATTAATAAAAAAATGTGGGTATGATAAGAATCACCACACTCCTCAAGTTACTGGGAATAGTCTCAGCAATTTTTCCAAGGGATATAATATTGCTTTTAGTGTACCATCTTGTCAGGGCATTCATAGAATGCTTTTATATCCTTTTTATCATAATAACAACTTCATATTCTTGCCATCCTCACTGTAAGGATTGGTGCAGAGATTCTCCCAGTAACTAAGTACTATTATCCCCCACAATACTTTCTAGGACTGGGTAAAAAAACATAGGATGAACCTATGGTCACACTAAACCCCTGTTAGACTAGCTTTGGTCAACTCCAGTTGTGATTTGACTACATTACTTCAGGGCTTGTGGCATTTGGGATCTTGAGGATAAGCATGAAAGCAGAGTCAATGTCTGACTCCAGGAATGTCTGGGGATCTTCTTTCACCAGTGTATAATCAACTTGGTGATATTGTGTGTCCCTTTAAAAATTCCTAGATGATGATTAATGGCCTAATTCTGTGGCTGTATTGTAGGGTGCTTCCATAAAAGATCTCATCCTCTTTCTCTAAGTAACACCAGATCTGTGGACTGGTGTCAGCCTAGACACAAGAAATAGTATATTATTCCCAACAATATTAGCTATATTCAGATTTCTGAAGAGAAAAATCTAGAATCTCTATCTGTACATGTCAACAGAACCATATCCGGTTGCTCATGTATTTTATTTTAAGCATCTTGAATCTATTAGTCATTATCATAAATCTCTGTGTAGAAAATAGCCCAGTTCACATGGAATTCCTTAACCTTACTTTATACTTGCTTCTCCCTTATCTGTGGGACTCGGGCACTGCCATCAGGCTCTATCATGCTGAAATTCCACTCCTTCCCACTGAAACATGGAGTTCAGTTCCATTACAGCATCCTTTCTCGCCTTCTTTTTCCACTTTTTTTCTGACCTACAGAGGAAAAGCACCAGAAATCTCTTTAGTGACCAACACACTCCTGACTTCTTTAACATAGGGAGTGACCTCTCTTACTGACAGAAAGTGTGATTTATGAATAGTTGCATGGGTTCTTTATAATAGATATATTCGAATATTCTTATTTCTGGGAACTCTCAGATACCCTTCTGTGTGGTATGACAAGAAGCTTCTGGCATTAAGACCTCATTAACTAAAGGCCACAACTGTATTCAGGCTTCAATTATTGAACCAAATTAACTATTAATGTCAGTTTCTGCTGCTGAAGCTGCCAATTAAATACATAACATAGGTAAGTGAACCCCTGTCAGGGATGGGCCTAGCGATAATGTGTGGTACTGGGTTGGGAAGATGTCTGCAATGACAGAAGACATTCAGGAAACACTGAGGTTCAAAGTTCTCAGCCTCATCCATGAATGTGTACATGTAACAACTCCATGTCTCAAGTTCCTGCTGCTGTTTCAGCAGTACTCATAAATTAGTGTAAGAGAGCTGGTGGACGTAACCTTTAATTGGTCTTTCAAAGTCTGTAATCCTTCCAACCAGATACTGGCTTTTGTCTTCAGATAAGAGAATAGATTCCTTTAAAGTTGCCATTGAGGCATTCTGATTTTCAATACATATTCTTAATAATTTTTAATTTCTATTTGTATTTATGTGTGATCTCTAACACTAACCTAGAAAACTGGGAGTGAACAATTTTGATAATCACCAATGTTACCACAATGATTAGTTGCTGCAGCCACATGATCTCCCCAAACTGGGTCCTCTGCATATACTCCATGCCCCTTAACCTAACTCCACCACCAGAAATAGGGGTCAGGCATGCCTTATCTCCTCTAAGCAAGAAAATTATAATTTTGTTACTTGAAACCTAATCCCTGAATATCTATTCAACTGTCTATCTTTTCTGGCCATTTACAGGACCAATTATTTAACAATTAGGCTTTCATTAAGAAACAGATGGCACACTTAAAACAAGATAATTAAATTTACTAAAGTATCAATATAATATAAGCAGAAGTATAAATATTACCACTCTTAGGCCAAAAGAGACACTGGAAGAAAGAATTTACTTGAATTTGATGGACATAGAGGTTGTATTAGGGATCTAGGTTGCTATAAGAAAGTAACAGAAACTGGGTGGCATGAAACAATGTAACTGTATTCTTTCACAATGTGGGAGGCTAGAAGCCTGAAACCAAGCTATAAGCTATTCTCTCTCTGATGGCTTTAGAAGAACATTCATCACTGTCTCTCTCTACCTAACTTCTAAAGAATTTTGGAAATCGTTGGTGTTCCTGAATTGTAGATAAATCATTCCAATCTCTGTCTTTAACTTCACATGACCATATTCTCTGTATGTCTTTCTGACTCTGTCTCCTCTTCTTATAAGATCACTAGTCATTCTAATTTTAGAGCCCACTCTACCTCAATATAACTTCATCTAACTAATTATAACTACAAAAACCTTGTCTTCAAATTAGGTTACATCTAGCAATCTGGAAATCACATAAACTTGGGATAGGGGGGCACTTTCCATCCCAGGACAATTGTATAGAGTATGCACTTGAAAAAGGCTTTATCCTTCAATATAAGTAAACCAACTAGCTCAAGGTGACCTATAAATGATGGAACTAGAAAAAAATTTTTTTGTGAATCCCATATGTTGATCCCATTCTTTCCCTCCATCTGAATGTCTTGCAAGGCTCCCTATTGTCCAACACCAACTGGAATCTAGAAGCCATAGAAGCCATATTGCTCAGCCTTTTAGCAAAAGGGCTAGATGGAGGAAAGTAGAAAGATAATCTTAAAGACCAGAAAATATATAGCTTATCCCTAATTAGACCCTGGAAATCTAAATAACCCCATTAGGTTTCCAAAAAGATATTGAAAGTATACCAAAAATTATGTACTTGATGGAATGGAATGATAAAAATTGGAGAAAATAACCCAAACTCTGTAAGCAGTGAAAAATTATTATTGATAGAATTTGTCAGTTTTTCTTCTGGAGTTTCATCTGCCTTTTTACTTCTCAAAAAGCAATAAGTATTGGGTACTTGAGAGATATTAAAAGGTTTGAGAGAAAACTATTAAATTTATATATTTTGAAAATCTAATACTGAGAGACCAGTAAGATTATATGCTAAGCTGGGGAAAAAAGGTTATCAATTTTCTAAAGGTATTCAGAAGTAGAGAAAGAATGACAGAGACTAGGTACTCAAAAACTAATTTTGAGCATATCTTCACTAGTTCTGCTCTTCTAGTCAACTAAAACAATCTTTTAAGGAGTCTTTTCAAAATTATGATTGGGTCCTGACCAGTTGGCTCAGTGAGACCAGTTGGCATGTGGATGTCCCGGGTTCAATTCACAGTCAAGGAATACAGGAGAAATGATCATCTGCTTCTCCACCCCTCCCCCTCCCTCTTCTCTCACTCTCTCTTCTTCTCTCACAGCCATGGCTCAATTGGTTTGAGCTTGTTGGCCCCTGGTGTTGAGGATAACTCATTGGAGCATCTACCTCAGGTGCCAAAATTAGCTAGGTTGCTGAGAAACAGCCTCACATGGGCAGAACATCAGCCCCAGACAGGGGTTGCTGGGTGGGTCCTGGTCAGGGCACATGCAGAAGTCTGTCTCTCTGTCTTTCCTCCTCTCACTTAAAAAAGAAAAAAAAATATTATTGGTGAGGCTTAAAAATAAAAAAAAAACCTTCTATTGTCCATAAATAAGCTTTTTCTTAAAATCAAATGGTGTCATTAAACTAATTTTTAAAGAAAAACACCATTAGGTTAAGGGAATATAAATGAAACATTCTCTGTATCATCTCCCTATATCACACTAAAATATTAGGACTACTAAATAATACAACACATTAGCACTGAAAACCTTGGCGAGCAGACATCAATTCATTAGTGTCTATGGATAGTGTTCATTAGGGGCCAGATATAGTGTTATCTTTTTGTATACCTCAGACCTTGACAATAATCAAGAAAAAGGCAAGCTTTGATTTTACTCACTCCAACTCTCTTACATTAACTAAAAGACACATTTCTGTATCAACCAGACACTGTGCAAAAAGCATTGCCTCCTTCAGTAACCACTGTCTGTTTCTCACCTCAAGATTTCTCTCTTTTCCCCATGCATTCGGATGCTACCCATCTCATGACTGGGGAGAAAAGAGAAAAAATAATAAAATTTGACATTCTCATGTAGAATCCTCTGACCTAAAGTATTAAAGCTGGGTGAGACATAAAAATAAGAGTAATTGATATGGTTGCGTGTGTGTGTGTGTGCGCACACGTGTATATATATATATGTATGTTCATTTTAATGCTCTGTAAATGATCAACGGAAAGACACATTATGAGGGGCATAAATTATCTTCTTTTTTCAGAAACTATAAAATATCCTTAGTTTAAACATAAACTCTTAAAAGGAAATATGTCTAAACAACTCTGAAGGTCCCCGGAATGCATAGTTATAAGTGTAAATTTTGCCTGACCAGGCATTGGCACAGTAGATAAAGCATTAGCCTGGGATGCTGAGGACCCAAGTTCAAAACCCCAAGGTTGCTGGATAGAGCATGGGCTCACCAGCTTGAGTGCAGGGTCACTGGCATGAGTATGGGATCATAGACATGATCCCATGGTCGCTGGCTTGAGCCCAAAGGTTGCTGACTTGAAGCCCAAGGTTGCTGGCTTGAGCAAGAGATCACTGGCTCATCTGGAGTCCCACAGTCAAGGCACATATGAGAACACAATCAATGAACAACTAAGTTGCCTCAATAAAGAATTGATGCTTCTCATCTCAATCCCTTTCTGTCTGACTGCCTCCATCTCTCTCTCTCTTCCTCTCTCTCTCTCTTTCTTTCACTGAAAAAAAAGTTAATTTTAATTCCTCTGTGACAAATTTCTGGATTTTCTAAATTTTGTAGACTATATTTATGTAACTTTTGTAATTAAGAGGAATGAAACACATTTAAAGTAAATAAAGAAGTGGGTAGGAAAGGAGAAAAAAAACAAAAGATAAATAGAAAATTTTTTGTCAGATTGATATTACTGTATTATCAATTTTTGTAGCACTGATCAAAAAGACCATTGAATGCAGAATAATTTTTATCACATAGATGATGATTCTTTAGTTTGTACTTTCAAACGTTATTTATTAAAAACCACGCCCCTGTTTTTATTTTAATTCTCCAATGTTTGCTAACAACTTAGTAACTGGAAGCTCTGTGCTGCATAAGATATAGTTTTCCAGCACCACATCACATATATTTCAGCTTGTTATTTTGGGAAGTGTTTTGGCCAGCTTCCAAATATACAGTGCTTATTTTCAATTCAGATCTTTCATCCATACTTCAAGATCTAGCTCAGCCATTGTAAGGAATCTTCCTGAAATTTATACTCTATGGTGATGTCTCTTTTCTCTTAATTAACATTAAACTTATCTAGCTTTAGTCTTTTTTAGTGCATTAATTGTTTTTATGTTAAATTCTGTCTCCTTAATAGGTTGTGATAAAAATAAAATTTGACAGTGTATTTAATCCAGATCTACCATAAGTGCTATATTTTTATTCTTTAACAGGATGAACCAATAATCGTCTTATGTCCCTAACAAACAACATCATATTAGGTAGATATAGAAATATATTTAAGTTAAAAAATGACAAGGAACTAATTTACAGACTGATTATCTTTAAAATGATCTATTTATAATGTAGCTTAAGTGACAAAAATCTAATTTTTTATTACAATGATATTTTTATGGTCTCAGTGAAAAAAGGCACATTTAAAATATTGTTTTATTAGTATTGAGGTGAAGTTTATGCTCTTGGCAAACTAAATATAGAATCATCCTTGTTCTCATTCTGTTATCTATCTAACTAACTAGAACTAAATTGCTAATAATAAGATATGAGCACTAAATCTATGATCATGACCACAAAGACTAGAAATTATACAAACTTAAATTTAATTCCAACCTTTGCCTATGTGGTCTGACATTTCATTTACTACATACTGTGGTCACTCAGTCCTAAATTACCTTTAAATTTCTCTTCTTGTGTTAACTGAGAAGGCATTAACCAGTACTTGAGTATGAATAAGAATATTCTCTCAAATTTTTTCAGTGTATTGAAACATACATTTAAAGACTAATTTATATTGAGTGGGACACTTGAAATCATGTCAACCCAATTAATTAAAAATTAAAATTTTATATTAAAAAACTAATTTAAAAACTTCAAATTTCTGATGTTTGTAGATATGAAGTAAATAGCATACTATACTAATATGAAATACTGTACTGATTAATAAGTGATTATTAATTTATTGAACATTCTCTCTACTTGAACAACTTATCAGGCATTTCTCTAAGATGCATATGAATATTAATAAGTCAGAAAGGTTCTAGTCTTAAGGACTCATAATCTAGTGAAGGAAGAGATTGGTTTATATACAACCAATACAGTACAGGGAATACCATTCTGGACATATGAACATTGATGAATGAGAACACAGATGAAGGAATGTTTAACTCTGCCTCCAAAGGGCAAGAAAGATTTAACCAAAGAAATAATATTCATATTTACTCTAGAAGAATTTATATATTAACGTAATTATTTTGTTACTCATTTTTTTCTGAGAAACCCTATGTTCCAGGCACTGATCTAAAAATTAAAGGGATATAATTTTTAGCAATACTATATCCAACGCCTGATCCATTGCAGTCTAATGTAGAAGATAGATATGATTTATATAATCTTCTTAATGGATATACAACTATAAACTGAAGTATATTATATAAAGACACAGAATGAGGATCTGTTAAAACATATAAGATGTTACCCAAATTTACGTTAAGGAATTGTAGCTTAAGCTTGATGAAGTTTGTCAAGCAAAGTGAAAAATGAGGTCAAAAAAGAGCATTGTATATACAAAGACCATCTGGTAAAAGGAAGTGGAACACATTCAAAATATGCACATACAATAATCAGCCAATAAATGCATAAATAAGTGAAATGAGAAATTGATGTCTTCCTCTCTTTCTTTCTTTCCCCGCCCCCTTAGTCTCTCTCCAAAATCAATTTTAAAAGATCAAAATAGTTATTTTAAACAACCATAACCACAACAACAAAAGCCTGGCAGTGGAGCAAAGTACTGGAGGAAGGAAATGTAACATGAGCTGATACCCTAACTAGGAGTAGATAAACAAGACCTCTAGTCCATTGTTAAAGACTATATATTTTATTTTAAGAGGCATGAAAACTGATAAAAAATTTTATATAGTATTCTACCACTCAAAGAAAAGGATTTTGTACAGTCTTATTAAAATGAGAAAGCATGTAGCATATTCAGAGAATGGTCAGTAGTTGAACTTAATGTAAAGTGAGGATTAAGAGAGACAATGAAGACAGCTCTAACATTTCCTTTAGTTTGAAGAAACCTGAGCTAGGCTTTTTCCTGATTCCAGGATCCTGGCCTCCCTTTTCTTAGAGCATTTACTTTAGAAACCTGTAATTGTAAATTCTTTCTCTGTTTCTGAACTAAAAATCTTTTTAAAAGCTCTTGCCAGTTTTTCATCTCAGAAATGTTTCTCTCAATGGGAGCTGTCCTTTTGCAATATAATCATTAAGGCAGATAGTACCCCTATCTCCCAATTTCTGTGGTAGGGTAGATAGGAGCCTAATTTTGTCAAGTGTCTTCATCCAAGTTGCAAAAATACTTCCTGTTATGAAGGTAATGAAACTTTATTTTTTATTTGGTTAAAGCCAGTTAGTAAATGTAGATGGCTTATGACTTCAACTCAAATGGTGAAAGACCACAGTGCTTCATTTCAGGAGAGTTGAGCTCAGACTGATACAGGCCTTTCCCTCTTATTGAAATAATCTTAAATAAAGTTTTCCATACCTTTTTAACTTTGGTGCTATTTTTGCTTTGATAGAGCTGAGACCAGAAAATATCAAACAATATGCTGAGAAGTTTGCATGCTATTATTAGGCAATGTAGAAACATCCAAGAATTTTGAGCACAAAGAATGATCAGATAATTTAGAAAGATATATTTGGGAACAATGTAGATGAAATATTGAAGACTAGGTAAGAGATATTTTAAGAGAGGAGCAGAAAGATCTAATAATAGATTGGATGTAAAAATGATACAGAAATTTTCAAATCTGAAATCAAGATTTATAACTTATCTGAATGGATACATATGGCTTGCATTAATTAATTTGTTTAGTTCATATTTTTCTTGACTAAAATATTGCATTTCTAATTCCTTTTATATGAAGTATATAATACTTTAATAAATATTGAAATGGAATATAGGATATCTGTTGATATTTTAATGATGTTAACTATAAATAAATCTTGGGGACAAGTAAAACTTTATAAGGAGTTTTAACTTTTTTAAACATGTCATATATATATATGGGGCTGATAAAAGTAGGTTTACAAGCCTGACCTGTGGTGGCGCAGTGGATAAAGCGTCGACCTGGGAACACTGAGGTCGCCAGTTCAAAACCCTGCACTGGTCTGGTCAAGGCACATATGGGAGTTGAGCTTCCAGCTCCTCCCCCCTTTCTCTCTCTTTCTCTCTCTCTCTCTCTGTCTCCTCTCTAAAATGAATAAAATAAAAATTTAAAAAAAAGTAGGTTTACAATTGTGAATATGTAAAACAGAGTTTATTCTTGTATTATTATTTATTAATTATTGTATTATTTTCCATACAAACAACTGTAAACCTGCTTTTGCCAGATCCTGTATAGAAAATGAAATGATCTATCATATAGCCCTGGCTGGATAGCTTAGAGCATTATCCCAATATGCAAAGGTTGCTAGTTCAATCCCAGATCAGAGCACATACAAAAACAGATTGATATTTCTGTCTTTCTTTCTCCCTCTCTTTCTGAAATCAATAAATAAAAATCTCTAAATATATAATTTAAAAATAGGCTATTGCAACATTTTCTATATTTGCTTATAGGCCCTGGCTGGGGTGCTCAGTGGATACAGCATCTTCCTGGTGCCAAGGTCACAGGTTTAATACCCCAGTCAAGGCACATATGAGAAGCAACCAAAGAGTACACAACTAAATGGACAACAATTTGAGACTACTCTCTCTCCATTGCCTGCTCCTCTCCCTTGCTTTCTCTCTCTTTCTCTTTCCCTCTCAAATCAACAGAAAAAAAGTTAAAATATGTATTAGAATTCTGGGTGGCCAGTACCATAATTGATCTGTCAGAAAAACTGTTTCCTACTCTTCTATGAATTATCACAATCATTTGCTCACTCATAAAAAATAAGATAGTTTTCTTTATTGACTTAAATACCCTATTATTATTTCTTTGGTAGCTTTGCTTTAGTAGTAGAAATTCCTTTAAATTTGTTAAGCCATTTAAAACTGTTTATTTGCCTCTTTGATTTTCCTTTACAAAAAGAAATAGTCACAGTGTAAAATTAATATCTCACAAAAATTTTAGTTGCAATAGATATCATCAAACAAAAATATTGTTATCCCATTGAATTAGTATAATGCATAATGAAGATTAATGGCATATTTAAGGATATTATGCTTATGATGAACATGCCCACTGTTATAAATTCAGCCATGATAGAGAGAAGTATCTCAATATGTGTTTAGGGACTATCAGAATATGAGAATGTTAAAATTTAAATGATACCTCAAAGTTACCTAGTTAAATTCTTTTCTCACAAATAAGTACATTGCATCCTTTAGAGATTAAGTGATATGTACACATTTTCAAAACTAGTAAAGGATATAGCCAACCCATGCCACAGAATAATACTCTATCTACCTCGCATATTATTATCATTGAGCCCCAGTATTCTCAACTATAAAAGTAAGATTAAAAAATCTTAAGATCTTACTTAAAAGAATGAGCTAAGGTGTCATAAGCACTCAATAAATCGTTGTTGTTGCTGATGTTATTACTTGTCCCAAATTATTGTTTCCCAACCTCAATTAGGAAACATTAATAATAAGAAGCCATAATAAAATGAATTTAAGATCAATCTACCTTCATAATATTTATGGTTAATTGATTAAATGAAGGTAATTAAAGCATTTCTTATAAATGTATTTTCTTTAAAAGCTGCCATAAAATGAGTATAATTATGCCTGACCAGGCAATGGCACAGTGGATAGAGCATTGGACTAAAAAGCAGAGGCCACAGGTTCAAAAACCCGATGTCGCCAGGCTCATCAACTTAAGCATAGGGTCACTGGCTTGAGCATGGGATCATAGACATGACTCCATGGTTGCTGGCTTAAGCCCAAAAGTTACTGGCTTGAAGACCAAGTCACTGACTTGAGCCCAAAGTCTCCTGCTTGAGCAAGGGGTCACTCACTCTGCTGTAGCCCCAAGTCAAGGCATATATGAGAAAGCAACCTATGAACAACTAAGGAACTGCAGTGAAGAATTGATGCTTCTCATCTCTCTTCCTTCCTTTCTGTCTATTCCTCTCTCTGTCTCTCTCTCTTTCTCTCTGTCTTTGTCACAAAAAAACAAAAAAGAGTATAATTACCTTTTGTAATATAATAAAATTGAGACAGGAAAGTTAGTTTTTTGTTTGTTTGTTTGCTTCTTCTTTTGGCAAGACAGACAGAGACAAAGACAAATAGGTACAGACAAATAGGAAGGGAGAGAGATGAGATGCATCAACTCATAGCTGCAACACCTTAGTTATTCACTGACTGCTTTCTCATATATATCTTGACCAGGGAGCTCTAGCTAAGCCACTGATCCCTTGCTCAAGCCAGTGACTTTGCACTCAAGCCAGCGACCTTGGGCTTGAAGCCAGTGACCATGGGGTCATGTTTATAGTTCCACGCTCAAGCCAGTTACTCCCCCCCCCCCCGCACTAAAGCAGGTGACTTCAGAGTTTTGAACCTGAGACTTATGCGTCCCAGGCTGATGCTCACTCTATTCACTGTGCTACCTCGTCAGGCAGAAAGGTTAATTCTTTACCTATTTAATAATCTGGTTTTGCATGACAAAACCAAAGTTATGATTTCTACCACAATTTTGTGACTTTTCAACTTCTCAGGTAGTTCTCTTTATCTCAACTCAATGGTGGGAGAAGGTAAAAAATGTTAAAATAAAATATTCACTTTAGTATTAAAAATTATTTTCCTTTTGCTATTTTGATTTATTTTATTTATATAATAAATACTTCCAAGAAGGAAGGATTAAAGGGGAACACAATTCAAGTTTATTATGCCATAATAATGAATTTAAACTTTCCACAAGAAATGAGGCTCTTATTAAAAAGAATTATTTCATTTCATTATTCCTATATGCAACATTTACACTAAATGGATTCTTCTCAATCATCTGCAGATTATAAAATTCAAGAGATTATATTTTCATAGCACTAATCTTAAAGAACAAAGTGATTTAATTAAAATGCAAATCACCTTCTGCTCCTCCTTTTTGGTCAGGCTGTCCAAGGATATCCTCTTTCTAGACCAGGGATCAGAGCTCCAAAACATTCAAAACACTAGAGTAGAGGTAGTGGAAATCACTGGATCCAACACAGTGATGTTACCAGCAAATCAAAAAAAAAGTCATGGGTGTGTGTTGCTGGGGACAATAAAAAGGTTAAAAAATATAAGTAGTAAAAGAATTGTGATGGAAAGAAAGAAGGGATGAAAATGAAATGGATGAGCAAATACATTGAGAAACCAACCCAGTTATACTGGAAATTCTTTTCTTCTTAGCTCTTACTAGTAATGCAATCTCTCCTTCCAAATTTATGAAAACAAAAATAGAAATAGTAAAAGGCTATGAAAAATGGCACCATAACTAAGATGTTATTCTAGATTTAACTTCTTATCATTTTACTGTTGTTGGGTAAACAAATGTTTTTAAGTTTGCTCACTTGTATTGGGGCAGTGCCCTTAGAAAGGCAGCAGATTGCAAATTGCGAATTGCCTTCCTGCTTGGGAGGGGTAGTTGTTTGCTATTGTTTGCAGGAGAAGGGTTTTTCTTTTTCCCCAGCCCGTTTTGCTAGGCAGAGGACTGCAGAGAGTTGAGAGAGAGAAAGAGAGAGAGAGAGAGAGAGAAAGAGCTGCGGGGCTTGGGAGCCCTGCTAAGGCTGGTGGGAGCCCATGAGTCCAGTGTGCCCCTAGAAAAGGAAGCAGTCGTCCCTGCCTGTTTGCTCATTTGCCCTTATGAGACTTTAATAAACAAAATGGGCCACCATTTTTTGGCTCCACTGTTTCTTTATCATCTGCCCAAATCCAATGTGAATCTGCATGGCCAAGGCAGCGGCCACTGGCTTTACAACTGTTTAATTTTAATTTGAGTTCAAAGGTTTGAAAAACTGCTATATTTGTATAAACAGAATCACTTTGAAGAAATTCCAAACTTCTTAAATTTCTTGCTAATATTACTTTACAAATATTAATAAATAGATCAATTAGGGTCCTGACAGGAAGGAATTAGCACACTCAAACAATAAAGATGTGTGGGATATGACACAGAAACTGTTTATAAAGGTATAAGTAGAGTTAGAAAACTCAAGAAAGTATGGTAAAGTACCTGGCAGATAGCAACAACAGGGAGCTGTTACCACCACAGATATTAATGAGCAAGGGAGGTAGTTACCCAACAAATGGTCAAAGACACTGTTGTGTAGAATATTATGACAATGGATAAAGCATTTATAAGTCTATAAATGGTGGTGTTGGTAGAACCATAGAGGATCAAAAAGACATTACATAGAGAATATTCTCTATGAAGATTATTCTTGTGATGATTAATATTTGTCTATTCTCCTATCCTCTACCTGTGAAGAAAGATGGAGTCAAACATAAAAAAAAAATCTGTCTGTTGGCCACTAGTATCTCCTGGAAATGATATTCTATTAAGGCTTTAGCTTAGGTCTAAACTGTTGGCAGGTGGAGCCCTCAGCATTGTTAAAAATCAGATCAGGCTTAATGAAGAGAAATCCATGCTGTTAAATGCAGGCATAGCCTACACCCTGTTATCATAGCACTTTGAACCTAGTAGACTTATTGAATAAGTGTTGGAGTGGCTAGAAGAGAGATATTCCAATCCACAAGATAGGTCATCCTGTTCACATGATTGCTGAAACACATCTCTGAAGTAAATGGACATTTATATTGGATAAGGGTATCTTGATACTGTGTCTATTCCAAGGTGGTCATCAACATATCTCTCATGAGGTCATTGTCATCAATATTTATAATGGTTAATTTTCTATGTCAACTTGACTGGGCTAATGGATGCTCAATTAGCTGGTAAAAAATATTTCTGGGAGTGTCTGGAAGAGATCAGCATTTCATTTAGTAGACAGACTGTGTATAGTGATCAGCCCTTATCAATGTGGGGCCTGTATATCTAATTCACTAAGAGCCTAAATAGAACAAAAGGTGAAGTAAGGTAAATTCTCTTTCTCGTTTCTTGAGCTGGGATTTGGATCTTTTCTTGTCCCAGGATATTAAAGCTTATGATTCTCACAACTTTGGACTCTCGAACTTGTACCATCAGATGCCTCTGTGTCTCATGTCTTCAGGCTTGAAATGATTTATACTACCACTTTCTGGGTTCTACAACTTGTAAACATCAGGTTGTGGGATATTGACCTCCAAAATAATGTGAGAAAATTCCCACAATTAATCTCCTTTTATCTATATTTATATCCATATTTCCATATTCTATTCATTGTGTTTTTCTGTATAATCCTGACTTATACAGTATTTCAGTCTAGTTTTTACCAGTTCCCTGGTGAGATGGCCAATGTACCAGAAACTTTTGATGAATTAGTATTGGTCAGTACTTAGGCCATTTCTCCTTCACACAAAGTAAATATAGACATAAAGGACTGCCTGTCACCATTGCCTTAAGGACCATGCTAAGTAGGTAGTACAGAGGCCATTCACATCTAATTGGTGCTGGCATACCAGAAGTTTTATGGAAATACCCATGAGGCAATAGATAGAGATTGAGATAAACCTGTAAAACTATAACATGAGGATTTGAACCACCTACTTAAGGAGTTTACTTATGCTTTCTGCACCTGCTGGGGTTCAAGTTTGTGTATACCTGGACACATCAAAATAGCAGTATGGAATATGTTGCTTCCAAAACCCAAAAGAAATTTCCCTCATCTGTCATGTTTTGAGATAGCTGGTTCATCAGCATGACTTACTTTAAGGTGAATATGCAAATACGTACTCAGATGCCAGAGGCCTACACATTATAACAATGTAGCAGGCTCCTACGCTTTTGTAGGTCATCTCTATCCTCAGACATACATTTTTCTTATTAATACATGTAGGTGGTTACCACTTCCTAGTCATCAGATTTAATTAGTATGCCATCAATGTAATGGATTACAATAATGTTCTGTGGAATGAAAAGATAATCAAGATCCCTCTGTAATTTGTTATGACAGAGAAAATGAGAATGAACATAGTCTTGAAGCAATGCGAAATACTGTTATTTTTGTTGTATAAAGGAAACAAGGTCTGATTATCTATTTTGATAGATATGGATAGGTGAGGATATTCTATCCCAGCTATCCCCAGTATCAGAATCTCTATTGACTTGTTTTAGTAACAAAACTCCATCTAACGTCACAGCTGCAATTAGCAGCACTAACAAAATTAACTTTATGAATGTCTGGTTATTTATTCTTCAGGTGAGTTGAATGTGGATGCTGAAGAACTCTACAACCTGCAACTTTCTTTATTATATGGTGGCAAAAATATATATTTTTTCCCAGGAATATTCTATTTCTTTACCCCTTTGCAAGGGAGTGAGCAATCCCAGGTGCTTCCACGTGTCCTTTCATATCATAACAAACCGCACTGCATGAACCAGGAAACCAATGTGAGGATAGTATCAGTTATCCTGTCTGTCTGTATGTCTATTCCCTATATGCACTCTGGGAATGGAAAAATAACCACAGGATGCATTCACACACAGTCCCACTTTACCAACTGTAAGACAGACTTGGTCCAGGACTAATCTCTTGACTTTCATAAGCCTTTGCTGTGACTGTTTGGTCAGAGTGGCATTGGAAATTAGCAAATCAACTCAAATCTATTATATATTAAGCTTTAAAAATTCTAGATATTTTACTTTCAAGACTGCATAGACACTTTGGTAAGTGGCTATAGATATTTCTGGGGAAACATTGGGAAAAGACTCATAGTACACAGTAGTTTTCTACAAATGGAGCTAACTCTACGTCAACTGATGGCCTCCCAATATGTGAATTACCTTAGTTCTAAGATCTGGGAATGAGGCTGTCAATCACAACTATGATAAAGTAAATTAAGATTCTTTTCATCTGACTTAAAATAATATGTGTGTATGTGTGTGTGCATGTATACAATCAATCCTCATTTTTTACAGATTAGTGAATTCACCTACATTCTAAAATGTATTTGTAAGCCCAAAATCAACCTTTACTGGCTTTCTCATTTTCAGACATGTGTAGAATGAGGAAAAACTTGAGTCATGAGAGGCCCACGAGTTTGAACAAGTCAATTTTCTGCCTTCTTGTTTCAGCTTTTATATGTAAGAAAATGTGTCCGCCCCTTTTTTTAAATTTTTACTTATTGATTGATTTTAGAGAGAGAGAGAGAAAAAGAGAAACATATATTTGTTATTTCATTGGTTTATGCATTCATTGGTTGATTCTTGTATGTGCTCTGACTGGGGATTGAGCTCACACACCTTGTTGAATTGGGACAACTCTCTAACTAACTGAGTCACCTGGAAGGTCCATAAATGTCAGCATAATTAATGTCATGTTTTTCACATTTTTGTGCATTTTGTTACTAAATTTGATGTTTAAAATATCTCCCTCATGTAGGGCTGAAATACTATATAGTGTTCTTGAACAATATGGCTGATGGCTGTGATAAACCTTATAGAGAAAATACATATATTACATAAGCTTTGTTTAGGCATGAATTATAAAATTCAACATTAATAAATCAATAATATATTAAATAAAATGTCTTTAAACAGAAACACTCATAAAACAAAGTTATTTATTGATGAGTTGATGAAAATGTGAACAGAGGCTTGCAAGAACCTAAGCCTGTATTTCCCCATGAAACAATGGTTCAATATTTCCTAATTGAGTGTTCTGGTGACTCTATAGAACATAACTACTGCAAATAATGAATACAGTGAGAGTCAGCTGTGCATATACATATACATTGTTGGGAAGATAAAATATATTATGTTCACTTTGTTAAAGATGGCGCTGCCCACATGCAAGTTTTAAGAGTAAGCTTTTACCCAAACCCTTGACTGATTGGATGATGTAGGGTGGTGCACTCTCATGAGGAATCCCATTATGCCTCAGATGGGTGACTTTGTATCAGAGACTTTCTTGTTTGTAGATTGGATTAAAGGTTTGGATTTCTACACTATAAAGTGGCACAGACCAGGAGCTTGCTCTTTCTCAGTTCCTGAGGTTAGCATTAGAGGGGAGAGCAGATTAAGGCCACGTGGAGGAGAGGAGAAGCATCCAAAATGGCAGAGTGCTGAGGAAGAAGCCAGTTAGTGCAGAGTTTGTGCAGAGAGAAGGAGATGGGGAACAGAGGTGAATAAGTCTGGTGAGCTAGGAACCTTTGATGCTAGGAAACTCGGATAACTCAGTAGCTTTGTGAGCACTGAATGAGTGGGTTTTGGAGTCCAGTGTGTGTTTTTACTTGCCCACCAGGTGCAAGCTAGAATTAAAGCTGATGGCTCACCAGTTCTTGGCTCCATTGTTTCATTACCTACTGTCTGAATCAAATGCGAACCTGCATGGGCCAGGCAGCTGTGATGGTGGCCTTGGCCACTGGCCTTACATTTGGCATAGTTGGCAGGATTCAATACAGTTCAGTATGGAGCCACCATCACCTTTGAGTGGTGTAGTGGAGGACTGGCTTTTGTTATGGTTCCCCATCACTGTTCTTTTGGGGGCTGTAGGCTGGCTGACATTTACAGCCATGCATGAGGAAACCAAGAGCTCTGTGGAAGAGGCTGCTCAGGACTTGCAAACTGAGCAGTGGAAGAAGTTGAAGGAAACGTGGTATTACCAAATGCTGACCCTGGAGCTGGTGGAAGTGCTGGATGAGGAGGCCGACAAGGTTTGTGAGATTCACCTGGAAATGAAGCAGATGCTGGAGAAGAAATCACAGGTTTGTGAGTTGCAGCATGCCCTAGACATTGTGGAGAGTCAGCAGTGGCAGGAGGCCAGGGCTGAGGCTAAGGCTGAGGCCAAGGCTGGAGCTGCAAGGCCTGCTGAGCAGAAGGCAGCGGTGGCCCGGGGCTCAAGCCAAGCAGCAGGAGCTGGTGTTTTCAGTTCCTCTTTGGAGGATGAGGAAAATTGGTCTGGAGTTGCAATCTGCAGCTTCCAGAAGGTGAGAGCTCAGCAGCAAGGAGTAACTATGCTCCTGGTAGGTCTGCGATTTGGGGACATAGGGGTGGATGCCATGATGCTTCCCAGACCAGAGATGGAAATGCTGACTGCCATTACCAAATGCTTCTCTTTATAACAGTGTGAGACCTGCCATGATGGCAGAAATGAGGGGAGAGGTTAACACCCCATGTGCATGGACTGATTTCCTGGACTACAACCAGAGTGAGCACTGGCACCTTTGCTGGATGGACTTATGGATTTTGGAAAATATGAAATACCCTGATAGGGGTGGGGCAGCTTTGATGGAGGCCCTCCCCCTGCCACAGGAAGCCTTTCAATCAGCAAGAAAGAAGGCTGAGGACATTTTGCACTTTTGGCAAAGTGCTCAGAGACTGGTGAATTGTACCTTTGTAATTATTGAAATTGTATGATTTGTCATGTATTTGTAATTTGTGTAATGTGCCTAATTTCCTTGTACAGGGATGCCGGTGGTGTAGATTGTGGGGAGTAAAGTGAGTATAGGAGTGGACTGTTGGGCAGATGAAATATATTATGCTCACTTTGTTAAAGATGGCACTGCCCATGTGCAAGTTTTAAGAGTAAGCTTTTCCCCACACCCTTGACTGATTGGATGATGTGGGGTGGTGCATTCTCATGAGGAATCCTCCCATTATGCCTCAGATAAATGACTTTGTATCAGAGACTTTCTTGTTTGTAGATTGGAATAAAGGTTTAGATTTCTACACTATAAAGTGGGGCAGGTCGGAAGCTTGCTCTCTCTCTGTTCCTGAGGTTAGCATTAGAGAGCAGAGCAGATTGAGGCCATGTGGAAGAGAGGCAGAGCAGCCAAGATTGTGGAGTGCTGAAGGAAAAGCCAGTTGGAGCAGAGTTTGTGCTGGAGAAGGAGATGGGGAACGGAGGTGAATAAGACTGGTGAGCTAGAAACCTTTGATTCTAGGAAACTCGGATAAGTCAGTAGCTTTGTGAGCACTGAATGAGTGGGTTTTGGAACCCAGTGTGTGTTTTTACTTGCCCACTGGGTGCAAGCTAGGACTAAAGCTGATGGCTCACCATTTCTTGGCTCTGTTGTTTCATTACCGACTGTCCGAATCCAATGCGAACCTGCATGGGCCAGGCGGCTGT
The DNA here is from genome assembly GCA_037038555.1 of Rhynchonycteris naso. Taxonomy (NCBI): domain Eukaryota; kingdom Metazoa; phylum Chordata; class Mammalia; order Chiroptera; family Emballonuridae; genus Rhynchonycteris; species Rhynchonycteris naso. The sequence continues at coordinate 302,347,707 of CM072995.1, forward strand.
GATAATGGCCACGACCATTGGCTTTACATACATCAAGAGGAACCATAGTAATCTACTTATAGTTTTCATTTCAAAAGACACTGTGATTAGTTAGTCATTGTGGCTGATCTTTATGTATTAAACATTCTTATTAGCTATTCATCCACATAGATTATTGTGGTTATTATGCCCATCTTAACCCTTAGAGGTAAGTTATACATCTGGCCTCTCTGTTCTGGACTCCTATTATTCTTACTGAAATTAGAGAGCTCAATTCCATTGCATGAACCTCTTCCAACATTGCTGAACTACAGAGAACACCCTCTTCAGAGTTTTTAGGGACAGTAATGTTCTTTTATCAATGCATTTCTTAATATCCTGGTGAGAGTCATCTGGGCCTCCCCAAGACTTTCTGGTTAGGAAGTAGGAAGCATCTTGCACGTAATTGATCCATGCAAATATACCGAGTTCCTAGAGTTTTCCAACTTTTTTCTACCATATGGAAGAAAAGTTTCAGCATTTCAATCTCATTGATTACAGATCCCTGCTGAGTGTGCACATTTAGGGCTAATATAGTAAACCTTAATGCCACTTCTAGGTCTTTCAGGATGAATGCACCGGTTTCAATTAATTCAGCCTAATAAAGACTAATGTTTCATTTTTATTAGTCTAACATTCTTAAAATTTATTTATACATTTGTTCCCTAGATTCCTGGTGATGTAAATTGGTACTGTTCTGTAAGTCTTTCAGTGTATAGTGTACTTCTTTGTATACCAGGCCTTGTGTGTCCTATTTGATCTATGTTGGCTCTAATTCTTATGTATGGGGTAGGGAGGCATTTCCTGAAGAGTATGGAAATACCATTGTGAAGTAACTCTCTCAGATAAAATCACTGGAAGAACATTATGCAATTGAAAATCCTGGTTCACTCAAATATGGGGTAAGGAGGAAGGGCTGCTTCCCCTAGCAAGGGAGAGTCATTGAATTCTGTGGCCTTGTTAGTCTCCTCCGTGGTTGCTAAAACATGCATTTTTCATATATCAGTGTCTCACTGCTTCTACATCAGTTCTTGAAATTTTACATAAGAAACGTAAGTTTGTTGAATATTTAATTAATGTTTCAACTCTATTTATAGGGTTTTATCTTCTGTCATATATATTATGCTGTGCCTGAAGGAGATTGAAGACCCCTTCTGAGCTGCTATAACAGACTTTAAAAATAATTTAATATTTGTTTTATTTCTGACTTGGGCAACAGAGGCCTTCAACTTATCTTTCTCTCTGTGTATACTCTGTCAACGTAAAAAAAAAAACTATCAAACCTGTAAGAATTTTTATGAGTTTGTGTGATCCCAAGCTCTAGGCAATTGCTGGGAAGCAAAGACTCAACAGATTGAAAAAGTGTTCCGGAAAATGGTGGGTTCACCACTTATTTTATACATGAGGATCAAAGGAGAATCTGTAAGAAGATTATATGAAATTGATTGATGATAGATTAGGGAGGCAGGAGAACACAAAGCAGAGAAATCTCTGGGATTTTGTAAAAAGTAAAAATGTACATGCTGAAACTTCTTTTATATAGACAGGAAAAAACTGTAAACAGTTAATGAGTCACATGATAACAATAACAATGAAAGAATTTGTTGTTTCCTACTCTGGTGGGATGCCTACACTGGGGGCAGAGTTCCAGAACAGAAGATTACCCTTACATTTCAAAGACATGTTATCAGGTACCTTTTCCAGAAGTAAAAACAGACAGGCTTGAGTAAAGTAAGTATTGACCTTTGGTTAGAGAAAAATACCTCCCTCAGACATGACTACCCACTGCTTTCACTTAGAAAGTTTTAATTTCAGACCACTCTGTGTGGTTACTTTAGGTCTTTTGAGTTTGCAAGGCCATTGCACAGGCTTACCTGAACTTGTCAGGTTTAGTTCCTGACCCTATCTTTCATTTTTTTCATCCACATTCTCTCAACTTTTTAGCATCAGGTCTGATAGATCATTCTTTGGGATCACTGTAGTTGCCAAAGTTAGTAAGTATCATCGCCATTTACTCTCTGTAAGGCCAGTAGTCATGGCAATCATCACAACCGCCTGGCCAATGCAGGTTCACATTAGATTTGGACAGTTGGTAATTGTTGGGCAGATAAAATATATTATGTTCACTTTGTTAAAGATGGCACTGCCCACGTGCAAGTTTTAAGAGTAAACTTTTCCCCACACCCTTGACTGATTGGATGATGTGGGGTGGTGCACTCTCATGAGGAATCCTCCCATTATGCCTCAGATAAATGACTTTGTATCAGAGACTTTCTTGTTTGTAGATTGGATTAAAGGTTTGGATTTCTACACTATAAAGTGGGTCAGGTCGGAAGCTTGCTCTCTCTTTGTTCCTGAGGTTAGCATTAGAGAGCAGAGCAGATTAAAGCCACGTGGAAGAGAGACAAAGCAGCCAAGATGGCAGAGTGCTGAAGGAGAAGCCAGTTTGAGCAGAGTTTGTGCTGGGGAAGGAGATGGGGAACAGAGATCAATAAGGTTGGTGAGCTAGAAGCTTTTGATCCGAAGAAACTCGGATAAGTCAGTAGCTTTGTGAACACTGAATAAGTAGGTTTTGGAGTCCAGTGTGTGTTTTTACTTGCCCGCTGTGTGCAAGTTAGGATTAAAGCTGATGGCTCACCAGTTCTTGGCTCCATTGTTTCATTACCGACTTTCCGAATCAAATGCGAACCTGCACTGACCAGGTAGCTGTGATAATGGTGACCCTGGCCATTGGCTTTACACACCTCTATTCCTCATCTTCTTCTCCAGCACAAACTCTGCTGAAACTGGCTTCTCCCTCAGCACTCCACCATCTTAGCTGCTTCTCCTGGCCACCTCCACATGTCTTTTCTCTGCTCTCCTCTCTAATGCTAATCTCAGGAACCAAGAGAGAGCAAGCTCCCGGTCTGCCCCACTTTATAGTGTAGATTCAAAAACTTTAATCCAATCTACAAACAAGAAAGTCTCTGATACAAAGTCACTTATCTGAGGCATAATGGGAGGATTCCTCATGAGAGTGCACCAACCTACATCATCCAATCAATCAACGGTGTGGGGAAAAGCTTACTCTAAAAAGTAAGCCTTAGGCTATACCGACCCAGCCTGCCCACAGCCTGTCCCCCAACATTAATATCAATGGACTTCCACATGGGCAGCGCCAGCTTTAACAAAGTGAGCATAATATATTTTGTCTGCCCAACACTATCCCAACACTTTGCCCTCTACCTGCATTTAATCCCATGACAACAATGGTGATAATTTCCATAGTTGTGACATCTTTCTTTAGAAGGCGGACTTCCAGTACGTCATTTCCCTTTAGCAAGTTTTATCCATAAACCTATTTTAGAGGTCTCTTTCATGGGACAACTTCATAAACCAATTATTGTATGAGGCAGGATATGAAGAAGAAAGTGGGAGACACTTTAGTGTGGTAATTTGGGAAAGTATACTAAAGACACTATTCACAAATGTGCGAGAAATAAGTGAAGATATAATTAATGCCCTAAGCAACAGTGAGGTGGAGAATGTCCAGAAGCCGTGGTCACCATCACAGCAGCCTGGCCCATGCAGGTTCACATTTGATTGGGACAGACGGTAGTGAAACAATGAAGCCAAGAACTGGTGGACCATTATCTTTAATCCTAGCTTGCACCTGGCGGGCAAGAAATACACACAGTGGGAAAACACTTCCCTTTCCATTCAGGTCTCCCAAAGCCACTGACTCATCTGCGTTTCCTAAAATCAAAGGTTTCTACCTCACCAGCCTTATTCACCTTTGTTCCCCATCTCCTTCTCTCTGCACAAACTCTGCACAAACTGGCTTCTCCTTCAGCACTCCATCATCTTGGCTGCTTCTCCTCTCCTCCATGTGGCCTTTCTCTGCTCTCCTCCAGCATGGGGTTCTCTGCCCAATTTTATAGTGTAGAAATCAAAACCTTTAATCCAATTACAAACAAGGAAGTCTCTGAAACAAAGTCATTTATCTGAGGCATACTGGGATTCCTCATGAAAGTGCATCACCCCACATCATGCAACAGTCAGGGGTGTGGGGAAAAGCTTAGTTTTGAAAAGATCTTAGTATTAAAAGGGTAAGAAAGGCTTAGTCTTAAAACTAAGCCTTAGGCTATAATGAACCTGACTGCTTATAGCCTGTCCCCTACACCCAATGTAATCTATAAGTGAGCAAACATATACATCATATTTGCAAATTTATTTGACCAACAGGTGGCTTTATTACCACTACATTAGGTGAAGCAAGCAGGAGCAGTAGGTACCAAAGACTGAACAAAGTACCCAGAGCAGAGAGTCACAGCATGAGTCATGGCCTCAGTACCCGGACACATATAATCTATAGTGACCCAAGCAGGGGAGAAGATAGGGAATAACAACCCAGATTTAAAGCTTCTCCCACTATTTATTAATAGCTAGACTTAAAGCTCCTCCCTCCATTCATTAATCAGGGAAGCAAGGTAGATGTCAGAAAGCAATGGAACCAATTGATATAGTCCAAAAGGTTTAGGCTCCTGGGGTACAGATCAGAAGTGAAGATTGCTAACACAAGAAACACTTCCATTTATTCAACTGAAATAACTGTATTAGGGACAAACTGTTGTGACAGAAACAAAAATAAACTACATGCAGCTATTGCCCTAGGTTGCAATGAAGGAAACATAGAATAAATAGTAAAAGGGAAGTGTGTAAAAGGTAATATGAATGCATAAAGAAAAAATTAATTAATTTGGGGTGAAACGCAGGAAAACTTTGTAGAGTTGGCTCATATAGAATTTGCAAAAATTCTCCTCATGGAAGATCAGAAAAAGGCAATTTTAAGCTGAGGAAATCATATAAATAATGATAAACAAGTGTGAAAATGAATTGATGTGTAGTTAAATTTAGTAGAAATTTAAAATACCCTATTTTTTGTTTCATAAGATGCACTTGTTTCCCCCAAAAGTGGAGGAGAAAATGCCCATGCATCTTATGGGGCAAAAAATATGGTATTTTATTAAATATTTTAAGATACCATTTGGTTCAGAATATTTTTTCCCTTATTTTTCTCCTTAAATCCTTAGGTGTGTCTTATGGTCAGGTGCATCTTATGGAGCGAAAAACATGGTACATAAGTGGAGATAACTGGAACTATGAATAAAATAGGCCAAGATCTTTTTGAAAAAGAGCTTTAAAAATATGTTTAGAAGTTTACATTTTACCTTACAGGTAATAAGAACACAATGAAGTTTACTATGTAGCATGTGTTTGAGAATTACATTTAGACTTTCTCAGAAATGCTACTTTTATTAAATTACAGTGCCAACTTTTGGAATCTCTAATCTAAGCAGATGAAGGCTATAAAAAATTATATGAACTACATCCCAATGAAAAACTTTTTTACATTAAATTTATAGATAATAATTTAGCCCAGGTTTTTCACATCTCCTGATAACTCAATCACGTGAGAGATTGATCTTAGAGAAGCCAAGAATAAGGAAAGTCAGTCTATCGTATTAATATAGTCTAAAAGTATTCCCTTAGTGCCAAAGTTAATTCAGAACTTGCCTTTTATTGGGTTCATTACACATTAATATTAGTCTTTGCTTAGTGATACAAAAAGAAGTATTATGTCAGTATAATGACCACGGAACACTCCATGTCATACGATTATCTTGTAAACTGTTCTCATTTGCTTATAAACACATTAATGAACACTATAAAGTCAAAAGATTCCACTCAGATTATATCTCTAGTAAAATAATTTTTGTACCAAATATACTTTATTATATCATATCATGAGAAAATTTTCTCATCTTTTTTTGCAGAGTCAATTTTAGAATTATAAATCCCAGTACATTATGGTTTGAATGTTTTATTTAAAAACAAAGATGAATGCTTAATAAAACTGTAAACCTCAAAATTACTTAAAGCAGGGGAAAACACAAAATAAAACAATAACAGTACAGCTACAAATTCAAAAAAATAGTGGTAGCAAGGAAATGTTATAACAGAAGACATCAAGATGACAAATATCAGGCAAACCTTATTTATTATACTAGTAAATATAAATTCTAAAAACTCACATATTAATAAAAGATACTATGGTATTAAAAAACAAAGCTTTTATATGCTATATATAAAACATCCAAAAATAGTGACTTAGAAATATTAAATATAAAAGCATAGATAAAAAATATCTGAAAAATATTAATAATAAAATCAACAAAAATAAAAACTAAAGTTTGACTGTTAATATGACTGTAAATCTATGGACCACTGTATTATAGGATATATAGAGAGATAATATATAATGAAAAGAGCTACTGTGAAAAAAAAAAGATGTACCTGTATGGTAGCATAAATGGTTTCATTGTCATGTCAAGTCAGATTTACATGAATCATAAATCTTTCCAGTACCAAATTATACTAATGAATGAAAGATATAGGAAGTACAATACACAGGAAATCATTCTCTTGTAGAAATCTGATACCATCAGACTCAGTATTTAACTAAAGTTCTTCTTTTTCTCTTAATAATATTCTGGTCTCAGAGTCAATATGTGAGGGTTGGGCTTTGTTTTAGGGAGATGGGCTTGTTTTTGTGTTTTGAGGAATGTATGTAGAGACAATATTTACATGGAGGAATAAAATTTACTTATGGAACCTCTTCATTTTTTATCCTGACCTCCAGCCATCCATACTCCTATAACTCCATAACTCCATACGTATTTAAAATTAAGCAACATAGGCAAACCAGCAATGTTAGTTTCCTATCACAGCCATAATAAATTACCACAAGTAGAAACTTCAAACAATGCAATTGCATCATCTCATAGTTTCTATAGGTCTGGACTCCAAGGATCTTACAGTGCCAAAATCAAGGTGTCTTATGGGTATCTTATTTGTGACTCTGGAGAAGAATCCCTTTCATGCTCACTTGGATTGTTAGTCAAGTTTAATTCCTTGAAGTGGTAGAACTATGGTCCTCATTTCTTTGCTGGCTTTCAGGCAGGCGTGTTCCTTAGTTCCCAGAGTTGGCTCTTCAATTCTCACATATGGCCCCCAAGCTTCAGAACTAAAAATTATGAATCCTATTTTTCCCACTCTTAGAATCTGTCCAATTTCCCTTTCTGTGGTGTTATTTCTTCCTCCTTCTGCTGCATCTTCCTGACTCCAGCTTGAGCAATTTCTCTGCTTTAAGAGTTTCTGTGATCACACTAGACCCACCCAGATAATCCAGGATAATTGTCTTCTCTCTTAAGATGCCTAATCTTTTTTTATTTTTATTTTTCTGGAGTGAGAAACAGGGAGGCAGAGAGACATACTCCCGCATGCCCAACCGGAATTCACCTGGCATGTCCACTAGGGGTCAATTCTCTGCCCATCTGGGGCATTGCTCCATTGCAACCAGAGCTATTCCAGTGCTTGAGGCAGAGGCCATGGAGCCATCCTCAGCACCCAGCCAACTTTTTGCTCCAATGGAGCCTTGGCTGCCAGAGGGGAAGAAATGGTAGAAAGAAAGGAGAGGGGGAAGCAGATGGGAGCTTCTCCTATGTGCCCTGGCCAGAAATCAAACCCAGGGCTTCCACACACTAGGCCAATGCTCTACTTCTGAGCCAACGAGCCAGGCCAAGATGCCTAATCTTATTTACATGTGCAGAGTCTCTTTTGCCATGTGACACAACCTATTCACAAATTTCTGATAATAAGGTGTGAATATTTTTGGATAGGTCATTATTTCCCCCACACACACACATACAACCGGTGTATCCTCTTAAAATAATTTAATGAACAAGGACTTTCTGTTATCTTTTCAATTGTAATAACTTGATTGTGTGAATAAGATTTGGTTATTAGCATGCTTATAGCAAACTTGTCAAGGCATTCCTTCTTCCTGAGCATCCCAAGAGAAGGAGAAATAGGATATTGGCTTACACTTAACCATTCCTTTTTATTTTTCCAAACTGACATAGTCCTTCAGATACCAAACAATATAGAATCAAAATATATAAAGCAACATATACCAGAAACTCATAAAGCTAATATCTTTAAAAATATAATTAATAGGCTCAAGTCAATGTATTCTTACCTAAAGCCGTCATTGATTTTTTAAAAATATACTTTTTATTAAATAGTACATTAAACATTTACAAACACATCAGTTCTTATACCATAAAGCAAACTTCAACAGATTCTAAAATAATAAAAACAGTAGATCAAACAGTAGATCCCAAATGAATAAGATGAAGAGAAGAAGGTAAAGAACATACAGTAGAAGGAGGAGGTGGAGGAAGGGAGAGAAACGAAAAGGAAAACACTGCTATGTAAAGACACATGCAGCCCCATGTTCATTGCAGCAATGTTCACAGTGGCCAAGACATGGAAACAACCTAAAAGCCCTTCAATAGATGACTAGATAAATAAGATGTGGTACATATATACCATGGGATACTACTCAGTCATAAGAAATGACATCGGATCATTTACAACAACATGGATGGAACTTGATAACATTATACTGAGTGAAGTAAGTAAATCAGAAAAAACTAAGAACTATATAATTTCATACTTAGGTGGGACATAAAAATGAGACTCAGGGACATGGACAAGAGTGTGGTGGTTACCGGGTGGGGGGAGAGAGGGTTGGGGAGGGGAGGGGAAGGGCACAAAGAGGGCCAGATAGAAGGTGACGGAAGACAATTGACTTTGGGTGATAGGTATGCAACATAATCAAATGTCAAAATAACCTGGAGATATTTCCTCTGAACATATGTACCCTGATTTATCAATGTCACCCCATTAAAATTAATTTTAAAAATAAGGAAAAAGAGATGAAGTCAAAAAAAGTAATATTTTTAAAACATTTCTATGTGCTAGGAACAACAGTTTTAAATGCACTTTAATCCTCTAAAATCCAATGAGGTAGGCACTGTTATTATCAGTATTTTTAAGATAAGGAAATTGAAGCACAGAGGTAGGAAGTGGAATGCTGAAGTAAAATGTACATCTAGTGAGTAGCAGATCAAAGTCACTTGGCTCCAGAATGTGTCTTTATAACCATCATGACTTTGTATTACAGAGAAACCAAAACCAAAAGTGTAGAGCATATTAAAATTAATATCATTAAAATAAGCTTATAAAAATATAAAAGATGCAGCTTCCATATGCCAAAAGAATATCTAATCACAATTCCTCTGGTGATTGTCATCCCTCCCATATTTTCAGCCAAAGAGTTCAAAAGAGTTAACTTCTGCCAAAACCCCATATTTGTGCTCTTGTTCAGCTAAACCCAATCACACTTTATGTTATCTTGGCCATAACAAGCGTTTCAAGCACATACATATGACTCAGTGAAAAACTCCTAGAAAAGAAGACTTTTGCTGAAACTCTCATGAAATAAAAGCAAGTATTGTTTTCTATAGAACTTAAGTGAACTAGATCAGAGGTTACAGTGAGTGTGACCACCTACCAACACTGACAGTGTAAGAAAATTCACATACAGACGTTAGTGGAGAAGTCACAAAGGAAAACAAGACTCTTGGAAGTTTTAGAGCCTTAGTCAGACTCCTTTGACTACAACCTCACCCTTAGGAATTAATAGTTACTAAGGAAAAATAACTAACTTTTTGCTTAAAGCAGTTTGGATTGGATATTCTTTCACATTCAACCTCAAAAGATCCCTAAATAATATAAAACTGAAGTTGTGCTCAGAGAAAAGTCTGATTTTTTGACAAAATATATATCAGCAAATGTTTTATCCAGTCTGTATTAAAAGTTAAGTAAAAAGCAGAGGGTGGGGATTTTACTGAGGGATAGTCCTAAATGTATTGGAGAATGCAATTCTCAAAACAAATATTAATCTTTGATAAAATGGATGAAAACCTGAGTGATGTGGAAATAGCTTCTATTGGTCTTGAAAAATGAATGCGTATTTTTATTTTAGAAGTCTAAATAGTATGCTAATTATTATTGCTAAGTAATTATGGACATATGTTTCCTAAAGATATATTTAACAGGGTATCGTTTCTGTAGTTCTTAATCCACAGATAAGAGGTAGAAATTACCTCCAATGAATAGCTATTATTGGATCACATAAGTCAACAAAAACAACATAATGGTTTTAGGTTTGGAGGAAAAATTTTTTTAAAAAATATAAATGGATCCCCAAAGCCTTGGTTGATTCCCTAAGGCTATGTTTTATAGCAAGACATCTTAATGCTTTAAAAACATCAACTCAGAAATATACAACCCTGATACAGAAAATGCTATTTCAGAGCAAGATTTAGGTGATTGCTTTAAATATAGATTTTGTAAAAATAACAATAGGAAATTAAGAAATACATTTTCACTCTTTGTTGCCTGTTCTTTCTTTTGCAAGGCTACCAATAGGAACAGGCCTTCATTGAAAGGTGCTAAATAAACCTACTTGAAATATTTTTAATGTTTATTGTTCTGTTCATTAATTATTTTCTACTTAAGCATTTGTTAATTGGAGGCTTAAAGACACATGCTTAAAATTATAACAAGATGAATGAATATCCAAAACTAGGTTTATGTATCATTATTCTTAGATTTACTTTTAATTTGAAGACCATTTTCAAGATTTCCATCTTTATGTTTTACATTTTTTTTTTGCCTCAGGCAAGCTTCATGTTAAGCAGCTCTGAGCATAGAAATTTAACTGAGAAAAGTTTTTTACATTCTCAAAAATTGCTGAAAATTGAAACTGCAGATTTCTAAATACATTTGCAAAGAAACTAATTTTTTATTATGAGCTAAAAAAGCTTGTCTCCTGAATGCTTGAGGCCACTTAGTCAACCAGCTTGCATAATTCAAATACTTGGAAACCCACAAATAATCTAAGGCCAAACTCCAACTGTAGAAAATAGCACAGGAAAATCCTTTCTTGTATATTTCTGATACCATATGGCAAATTTCATTTTCTGCTCCTAGAGAACATTTTAACTCTGATGAGTTTGTAATTATATCCAACTAATTAGCACCATTTTCTTTTTTACAATGCCACCCTTTCTTTTAAGAGGAAAGGAAATTCTATATCTTAACACAGTGATGATCACTTTTACTATATGTGTAATTGTTAGAGGACAAGAAATTTAAGTAGGCACCTAATCAATATTCATGAAATGGGGATCAAAAAAGGTGGTGCCAAACCTGCTATAGCTTGTCTTGGAATCAAATCCACAAGTTGGTGAAATTTTTTCTAATTGACATTTTGGTTATGTGTGGGCTCAAATCTGTTTCAAAGTTAGTCCAACTTTGAGAGTGTAAATGTGTGGAGAGGGTGGGCATCTGGTTAGCTCCCAGTTCAATCTGCTGACACAGCAGCTTAAGTAATTGCAGTCAATTAATTGCCCTTCACTGGTTCTTTGAAAATGCATTGACATCTCCATGGATTGGACAATAAGTGTCCCCTAATAGTCTCCCCATTCTTCACCCTGCCTCCTTCTCCGGGGAGTGTGCTGGGCAAGGAGGAGAGAGGTTGCCACTCCTACAAGGGCACAGTATCTTTTTTTTTTTTTCATCTTTTCTTTCCTCATCAGAATTTGATCTCAGGGAACGATCCATTATGAATCACTTGTATATCATTATCTTACCTCTTAACTATTAGATGGTACGGCCTACTATCATGTGAAGGAAACTGAGTACAACAGAAAGTGATAGAGAAGTTTCCTCAGGGAAAAAACCGTTCAAGCTTTTCTCGGGGCCCTTATAATCACTTAAGGGTACAAAAACCATCCAGCCCTGGCCAGATAGCTCCATTGGTTAGAACTTTGTCTGGATATGCAGAGACTGCTGGTTCAATCCCTGGTCAGTGAACATGGAGAAAGAGCTCTAGTATTGCTGCCTTCCTCTCTCTCTCTCTCTCTCTCTTTCTCTCTCCCTCCCACTTCTCCCTCTCTCCCTCTCTCTCTCAAAAAAAAAAACAAAACAAAACAAAAAACAAAGGGCCTGGCTTGTGGTGGTGCAACAAATAAAGCATCCACTTGGAATTGCTGCAGTTGCCAGTTTGAAACCCTGGGTTTGCACAGTCAAAGCACATACAACAAGCAACCAGTGAACAACTGAAGTGAAGCAACTGACTTGATACTTCTCACTCCACTACCCTCTCTTTGTAAAATCAATAAATAAAATCTTTACCCTTCTCCCCAAAATATTCAACATGGGTTAAGGCTAGCAGAACAGGCATATCATAACATTTATAATAATTTTTAATAACCTCAATTAAAGTTAAAAGTACTATGCATTCATGATATGCTATGTAAGTGCTATGTTAACTACTTTAATCCTAACAGTAATCCTCATTTTATAGATGAGGTAATTTACAGGTTAAGTCATAATTTAGTTCCCGTTCCTCACACAGGGCACCATTTGTTGCGAAGACAATGACTACTTGGAGACCACGTGGAGTGCACTGAGGGACTTAGGGGAGACCGCATCACAATCCCCTATACAGGTTTCATGAAATGGCCTACCCCAGTCCTTACTGGTATTTATTGATACACACAGAATAGAAGCAGGGATGAGAATGAGGAAGTCAGGAAGGGAACTTCTTTAGAGCAGACAAAATGGCAAGGGAGTAGCTCAAAAGTCCCTACCTCTTGATTAATCAGAATTGCTAATTCTATCCCTATCCTACTGTGTTCAGCACAGTGCTGCATTCAGTACTTTTGTCAGTGCTGCAACTGTGGCTTTTGCCTCAGGGTACTGAACTCTGCCCTGTTCTATGTTCTTATTCAGGGCCCCTACAGTCTTACTCCATCAATTCTATATCTAATACTGTCATAAAAAATGGAAAGAGGGTCCAAAAAGCATTTAATCCAAGTTGAGACAGCTGTCTGACTCACACTTAAATATCAGTCACAAATCATTTTGCTGCTGCCTTTGTGGTTGTAAAATAGTCCCACTTCCCTTGCTAGTGACAGAGGAATTTTTTGCACTTATGTATTAAGCAGATCAAATTATTTCCCAGCTCTAAAATGTTTTCTTTTCCCCAATTGACCTACAGTAGTTTTCATGTTTGGGCAAGGAAACCATTAACAAACTCACTGCTTGATAATAAATATTCTCATTTCTCAAAGAAAACTGTTGAAATATTTTTTTATAAATTTCTCAAAGGCATTTCTTGCCCAATTTTATTTTACAACTAAGTTCCAAGAGGTTAATTGGCAAAACTAAGATTTGCCGAGAGGAATCACATGAGTCCAAGGGAAGTAAAACAATGGACTTTATTAGCACATCTGGGTGCAGATGGGCTGAGGCTGAGCTTGGATAGGAGTGAGTCTGGGGGTTTTATTCTGCTCCTTGGAAGTCAGGTGGGTCAGTGTGCTGTTAGTCTGTTCCAGGAACATTGGGAAGCTATTTACAGAGTTTGAGTGTCTCAACCATGTCCGTTTCTCTTGGGTTAGATTGTGGTCACTGTGATCTGCAAAGTCCTAGCGAAATGGGAGTTAAGAGGGGAAAAATGGAGCTGCCTTTGTTCTGCCTAACAGTTCTTACAATAAATTCTCTAGCACAGCTCAAAGAACTCATGGACTAATCAATCAAGTTATGGTTCTTTTGTTTTGTTTTGTTTCTGGTTTAAATATAAAAATCCGAGATTAGCCATTCTGTAAACCTCCAATGTAAAAAGGTAAGATTAAATATCTTACACTAATTTTTACTCATTACAAATTTGTATGTATATTAGTATCAATTCCAAAGACTTTCTGCTCTTAAATATAACCATTATCTACTGTGTACCATTGAACTTAGAAAGCTTTTTATTAGGGTTTTGAAGGAAAACAATATAAGAGCAGAAGGGATACTCTAAAAATAGAATGATAACTTTTAAATAATGGTCTCTGGATATGATTGAATATGGTTTGTTTCTTTATAAAAAAAGTATTATACATTTCTCTGCCATTTCTTTAAATTAAATAATTACTGTATTTTTTATTTTAAATATCCATATACACTTTATGTTATAGGTTTTTATATAGTTAGTAGGTCTAGAAAAAGTACGTCATTTAAATATTATAAAAGCTACCTAATAGACCATGTTAAATGAAACAACAAAAAAGAAAATTTTATTCTAAGAACTATATTTATACTTAAATATTTTTCAATCATATTTGTTGAACGTATGCCTTTCTATGGATGGATATTTCTAAAATGGATCTTCCTGTATATAATCTATTTCACAAAGATATAATAATTGCCATCAATTAAACTCCTAACTGTTTCACTTGAAAACATTTAAACTAAGACCCATGTTATCATTGTTATTATTTCATTCTCATCAACCAAACTAAAAACATTTTAGAGACCAATGTACCAGAAACAAAAATGACATTAAAGTCACTTGCAATCTCATTAAGTTGAGAAAATAGACCTAAAACATACAAATAGAAAAGACAATAATGCATAGCAGACCTCAAAATAGCCATTATTTTTTAAAAGGAACCTAGAAGGAGGTAATTCTCTAGTTAAGGGGCAATTTCCATTTTTCAGTTGAATCTTCCTAAGCACTGAACCCATAATATAGAAATCCCTGGAGAATTCAGTTGTATCTTAGCTACCCAGCCAAGGACATTATTTATCTGAGGAATTCAAATAACCATAGGAAAACAAAAGAATGAAGGAAAATTCAAAAGCAGCACTCTCGCAGAGGAAATTCTGCAGAGGCTATCAATCCCTCAATAAATACATGATAAATAACTTTACTTGGATTTATAAGATAGCTGCCAAATAAACTTTATCCCTTGTGTATCTTATAATATCTAAACACTCCTACAATAGAAATAGAAAATATATTTGTATATCAATATACAGTTCACAAAATACTTTTCTTTTGCTTTGCTTAATATAATCTTCACCCTGTATTTGAAACATAACTATTATTGTTTGTGTTCCTATTTTGGAAATGAGAAAACCAAAAATATAAAGTTTAAGTGTAAGGCGATGAATTGGAGAGAGAGAGATGACTCAAGTGAGATTAATTTAAAGCCATATTTTGGAAAGAGATAAAGTGAAGAGAATACCAAAGCCTTTTTTCTTCTAGGGCTGTATAATGATGATTCTGTAGGCATAGCTTTAAAAAATATATAAAAATATTCATTTGGTTTCTCAATGTATAAGTAATAGCTTCACTATATTCCCAGTTTTTAAAATTGTTTTCAGTTCATTATACTGCTCCTACTGTCCATTCTATTTTAATTTTATGATTGGTAGTATTTTTCAAGTAAGGGTAGGTTTGATAAAAGAAAATAAAAAGAATATTACAGGGTTTTTATATCAGACACACAGAAAAGTACGCTCCTGTGTTAAATGTCCTGTAATGAAGAGAGTAAAATGCATTCAACCCAAAGAAAAATTATTTCACTCTTTCTTATTTTTAGTTTCCAGTGACAGGTGTGCAGGTATCACATTTACCCATGTATAAGAAACACCCTTTATTGAAAAATTAGGGGTCTAAAAACTGTGCATCTTATACAGTGGGTGTGGATTTTTAACTTACATTTTCCATTTTTTTGTGCTTGTTGCTTTCATTCATTGTTTCATACTTGTTACTGGTATATTATGGCAGTTTACATTTTACCACATTATGCTCAGAAATGTCTCAGAAAAGATTTTTGTATAGTGCAGAATTCAAGTTAAATGTGATTCATTTTGCAAAAGTGAGTGGAATTAGTGCTGCTGAATGTAAGTTTGATCCTCCTCCAACTGAAAAATCAATCTGAGACTGGCTACAGAAAGAAGAAACCCTACTGAAAATGCCATGGCAGAAGAAGGCCATGAGAGGCAAGTTGGCAAAATGGTTTGATTTAGAGAGGGAATTGAAGATATGGATTGAAGAGCAAAGAGCCATTGGAATTTCTGTGTCCACAAAGATGATTCAGCATGATGCAAGAAGAATTGCTGATGAAAAAGAAGCTACTGATTTCAAAGGACAACACAATTGGTGCTTTAGGTTCATGAAACGGAATGGAGTAGGCATGCGTACACATAACAGACTTGCCCAAATGATGCCTGAAAGATCTGAGCAGAAGGTCCTTGAATTTCTTTATTTTGTCATTCAATGTCAGAATACACATTAGTTTGAGTTGGAACAGATTACAAGTATGAATGAAGTCCCCCCTTTAATTTGATGTCCTAAGTAACAGAACTGTTGATAAAAAGGGGGAAAAAAACGAACTGTGAAGACAAGTGGACATGAAAAGAACCATTATACAGTTGTTCTAGCTTGTTGTGCTGATGGAACCAAGCTCTTTCCTATGCTGATTTTCAAATGCAAAACAATACCAAAAGAAAACATTCCTCAAAGAGTGATTATCCACATTTATGACAAGGGTTGGATGGATCAGGATGGGATGAAGATTGAGTTTGAGAAAGTTTGGAGAAGGAGACTAGGTGGGCTCTTATGCAAACCTGCCTTATTAGTGCTTAATCACTTCAGGGCACATGTAACAAAAAACACAAAGAAGATTACTGCAGAGCAAAAACAAAACTTGCTGTCATACCTGAAAGCTTGGCATCCCAGCTCCAATCACTTGATGTCAGCATTAACAAACTCTTCAAAGCTGCCATGAGTGATGAATAGAATAGATGAAGTCTTCTGGGGACAATTTGATACCAGCAGGAAGAGTGAAGAAACCAATTATAGGAGAGGTTTGTACCTGGATGAAAAGATCCTGGGATAATATAAAGATTGAGATCGTTGTCAAATCATTTAAGAAGTGTATGATTTCAAATGCTACAGATGGAACTGAGGATGAGGCAATATATGAAGACAGCGATTCATCATCAGACACAAATGAAGATAAGCTAATGAATGGGAGTTTTGACAGTGATGAGGAGGTGTATAAATTTTATGATGAATAAAACTTGAGTTCAATAACTTTATGTAATACATTCTTTTTCAGATTTTTTTTCATACTTATTCCATGTATAAGATAAACCCAAAATTAAGGTTTATCTTATACATGGGAACATCTTATGACTAATAAAATGATGAAAAGAAACCAAAGAAAATAGTCACTGAATGAATAAAAGTACTAAGCAGAAGACAATATGAAGGAAATTGTTGAGATTCACTACGAAGGTTTTGTGTAGATTTAGACTATTTGAATTTGTTTAGTTGACCGTAATAGACAAAAGACCCAACAGAATATAATAGACAATATGCCTAGCTCTGTGCAAAGTGCTAAGAAATAGGCAAATGAGACACAGTTTATAGTTTAGTAGGCTGCCACATACATAAGTGACTATAATACAACATGACATTCTATGGGTGAACCAGTAATCTAAGTTTTACAAAATAGTTATTCTGTGTTCAATACTGAAAAAGGCTGAGAGGGTCAGGTTGACTGTTATCATTGGATTTTTTTCATCAGTTTGTAAAAGCCATCCTGAAAATGCATGTATTTTCATGTCTTGTTAAGGTATCTAGGCCAATCTCCTCACTTGAAGACCCTTCAAGAATACATTACTTTGTAAAACAGTAAGCTGTAATTGTTTTGGTCTCAAAACTATAATATGCTATAGATAAAATTTGGACTAATAAAATTTGAAAATAATACTGGGTCTGAATTAGTAATTGGTACACAATTTTAAGTAGCTTTTTATAATAATTTTCAAAAGGGCTTGTACGTTATTTTTGCTTTTCTGGTTCAGGATATAAATATTTAATCTTCAGGCTTCTTGGGTAACTTAGACCCCAAATGCCTAGCTAATCTCAGAAATGGTCAGCTCTACAACCAACAGGATGCATAAAATGGTGGCTTTGATAACTGATGGAACAGGACAGCCTTTGACACTGAACACTATTTAGTCAGTGTCACTGCTACTGGAAACTGTGACCAGGTGACAGAAGTTACAATCTTTCTTGAGAAGTACTCGGCATTTGGAGCAACTCTACCAATTCCTCTTTAACATTAATATACATAAAACATTGCCTAGAATATAAGACATGTTAAACCTTAATTCTCTTTGGTTAAGGTTTTTTCTCTTTCTTCTCTACTGTCCCCCAGAAATTTAAAATATAGTTGCTTTGTCACCACTTTGTGAATGTGCATCTGTGTAGATACACTCATTTATATGGCAAAGTCTTTGAACCTTTACTTTCAGAATAGTAAATAAGTTTCTAACCTGGTTAATAGAACTAGGGCCAGGAAACCAGGCGTAAAGAAGATCTGAAAGGAGAAACAAGTAACCAGGAAATTATTGCATATTTATAAATGGAGGGAGAGAAGGAATACCAATATGATAACTGAATTGTGGAGTTATATGATAGTATGGTTGTGGCATTGTGCTATATGACAACCATACTCATGGAAATCTAAGTTCTGTATGCTGTGAAAGAGAACTGTCACACCTGAATAGTTGTCCCTGTGGCAACACCCTGAAAATGGAGCAGTTTTCCCAGTCAGGAACCCAGAAGTGAAAGGGCAGCCTCCATGAAGCAGCAAAGAACAGCCTTTTATTTTCTCTTAGCTGTGACCATGAAGTTGCCAAGATATTCTGAAAGAAATTACTGAGTAATAAATATGTTTTCCTTCAAAAGTTGTAATTAATAAGTCCAATATTTTTATTAAAATAGAGTCTTTTAGTCATGACTTAAGTGATGTTTTTCCTTGCGATGCAATATTCTTACAGCAGCTACTGAGAGAATTAGTACAATTGTCAGTATGAGGAATCTGAGAGCGTGGATGGTGATAAATTACAGTAGTGATGAGAGAAAAGGAAATAGCTAATTTCTCTTTTCTCTCAGGCTCCAAAGTATCATTAATTTATATCTACTCTAGTGTTCTCATACAGAATAATAATGTGTATACATGTCTCTTTCTTCATCAGAACTTAAGCTTCTTGAGGGCAGTCATGCATGGCTCCTGGCACAGGGCCTGGCTCTTGAACATCCTCTCTAGCTGTTCATGAATAAATCAACAGTACCTGAATCTAAAGCATCTTCCTCTCTACTTATGGATGAAATCAAATCATGTATTTGCAAACTAGTCATTATTTGTATAGTAGATATTGTGTTAAGTTAGAAAATAAATGTCATTGATGTATAAAATTAATAATAATGCAGAGATCTGATACTGTAAAAGAGAACTATGAATTCTCCTGTTTGTTGAAATTTCCTTAAGTTAAAAAAAAAACTTGAATACTCTGATATCTCATTTAGACCTTAAAAATATTCCTTCATATATCACCATATATCTTGTTATGAACCTATTTGAAATGACATATATACTCCTGGTCACCATTGTCCAAACATTAAGCATCTTCAAAAACAAGATGATGATCTTGTCGATAGAAAGGCCAAAATGGTCAGAGGTGTTGGAATCTCCTCCATTGTCATTGTGGATGTTTGGTTAGTTATATAGTAGTGTTGGCAGCAAAAACTATTGAGAGAACACTTGGAATGTTATTAAGTTTAGGATTTCATAAAAATCTTTGGAAAAACTTTCTTTAAGTCTTTCTTAGTAAGAAAGAAAAAGGGACCAGAAGTTAGCAGAGAGCTCTCAGGCATGTATTTAAATTAGGTTATGAAGGGAAGATGAAAGGGTGTCTGTCTGCTGTGAGGCAAGCATTGTGCGAGGCACTTCCAATCTAGTAGAATATGAATAGATACCTTATATCTGAATATCACCTTACAAGTTGCAAATTTCATCACATTTAACTTCATACATAGACAGAAAAGGCATTATAGGCTGATCATTGGTAGCACAGTGGAAAAAGTATTGACCTGGGATGCTGAGGTCCCAGGCTCAAAACCCCAAGGTCACCAGCTTGAGCATGGGCTCAACTGGTTTGAGCACAAGCTCAACAGCTTGAGTGCGAGATCACTGTCTTGAGTGTGGGATCATAGACATAGTCCCTTGGTCACTGGCTTGAACCCAAAGATCTCTGGCTTGAAGCCCAAGGTTTCTGGCTTGAGCCCAAGGTCTCTGGCTTGAGCAAGGGGTTATTGTTTCGGTTGGATTTCCCCAGTCAAGGCATCTTTGAGAATAAATCAATGAACAACTAAAGTGCCGCAAGTACAAGTTGATGCTTCTCATCCCTCTTCCTTCTTGTTTGTCTCTCTGTGTCTCTCACTATAAAAAAATAAATAAATAAAAAAGTCTTATATTCCCTAATTTATAGATGAGAAAATAGAGGTTTAAAGAAACTAAATAAAACTAAGTGACTTGCCCAAGTGGCAGAACTTGGACCAGAACCCAGCTTTTTTATTCTAAAGTAGGGGTTGAGAACCTATGGCTCACGAGCCAGATGTGGCTCTTTTGATGGCTGCATCTGGCTCGCAGACAAATCTTGAATAAAAAAAAATAATAATAACCTTAAAAACATAAAACATTCTCATGTATTACAATCCATTCATTTTCTACCACTCATGTTCATGGTTGCAGGTGGCTAGAGCCAACCACAGCTGTCCTCAGATACAACACCAAATTTTTATTGGATAACGTGGAACATACATGAGTCATTGTGAGGTCATGAAGTAAACTTCCCTCCTTTTAATCAAGTAGTCAGCTAGCTAATTGCAGAAACCCTTTTGACAAAGAAGATGGCTAAAAGAAAAAAAGAAGAGGAGTATTATACTTTTCAGCAGGAATGGACAGAGGAATTTGCCTTTGTGGAGAGAGCATGTCCTGATAAAATGATAAAATTGCATCGATGAAATGGTGAAATATAAAGCGGCACTTTGAAACACACCATACTACATTTGCATCAAAATATTCCAGCAGGGGACAGCAGAAAGAAAGCATGTCAAGAGCTACTGTGCAGAGTGCAAGCTAGTCAGCAGCAACTCCATGTTTGGACCCAACAAGGTGATTGGAATTTGGATAGCTTTGCTGGTGCTTAAGCAACTGTGAGAAACAAAAAGCCATTCACAGATGGGGAGTATGTCAAAACATTCATGCTTGATGTTGCCAATGAACTTTTTGACAACTTTTTGGATAAAGATAAGATAATCAAATGAATAAAAGACATGCCTCTGTCAGCAAGAACTGTTCACAATCGTACCATCATTATGGCAAATCAAAATGAGGCAACACAAGTGAAGGACATAAATGCAACACCATTCTTTTCTCTCGCTTTGGATAAGTCAACAGACGTAAGCCATTTATCCCAGTTCAGCGTGATTGCAAGGTATGCTGTCAGTGACACACTACATGAGGAAAGTCTTGCTGTTTTGCCTATGAAAGTGACAACAAGAGGGGAGGATTTATTCAAGTCTTTCACTGAGTTCACTAAAGAAAATAAATATAGTGATGAATAAACTTATTTCAGTGTATACTGATGGTGCTCCATGCATGGTGGGAAAAAAAAGAGGATTTTTAGTGCTTCTTCATGAATATGAAAAGAGACCCATCCTAAGTTTTCACTGCATCCTACATCAGGAGACACTTTGTGCTCAGATGTGTGGTGATCAGCTTGGTGAGGTGATGTTGCTGGTCATTTGGGTGGTCAACTTCATTGTTACACGAGCTATAAATGATTGCCAGTTTAAAACACTGCTGGATTAAGTTGGGAATAATTATCCTGGTCTGCTTCTGCACAGCAATGTGCGTTGGTTGTCAAGAGGGAAGGTGCTCAGCCATTCCGCGGCTTGTCTGAATGAAATCCAGACTTTTCTTGAAATGAAAAATATCGAGCATCCTGAGTTAGCTAACACTGAGTGCTCCTGAAGTTCTACTATCTCATGAACATGACTGAACATCTGAACCTGCTCAATGTGAAAATGCAAGGCGTTGGAAATACAGTCTTATCCCTTCAACAAGCAGTGTTTGCATTTGAAAACAAGCTGGAATTCTTCATCACTGACATTGAAACAGGTTATTTATTACACTTTGAAAAACTGGGAGAGTTTAAAGATGCATGCACAGCAAGTGACCTGCTCAACATCTTGATTTCCAGCAGCTAGCGGGCTTCACATCTAATCTCCTACAGTCATTCAAAGAGTGTTTTGGAAAATTTCGTGAGCGCACTCGTCTTTTTAAGTTCATCACCCATCCACACGAGTGTGCAGTGGACAGTGCCGACCTGAGTTACATCCCCAATGTCCCTGTCAGAGATTTTGAGCTATAAACTGCTGACCTGAAGGCTTCAGACATGTGGGTGAATAAGTTCAAGTCATTGAATGAAGATTTGGAAAGACTTGCTCGAGAGCAAGCAGGGTTGGCGAGTAAACACAAGTGGGGAGAAATGAAAAAACTTCAACCCACAGACCAGCTGATTGTCAAAACTTGGAACGCACTTCCCATCACATACCATACACTGCAGTGTGTGAGTATTACTGTACTGACAATGTTTGGCTCTACATATGCATGTGAGCAGTCTTTCTCCCATCTAAAAAACGTTAAGACCAACCTACGATCACGTTTAACGGATGGAAGTCTGAATGCCTGCATGAAGCTTAACCTCACCATGTATCAACCAGACTACAAAGCCATCAGCAAAACCATGCAGCACCAGAAGTCTCATTAGTGGTAAGAAGTACTTTATTCATCATTGGTTAGCAACAGCATAACGATATTATTAAAAAGAATTCAGAGACTTATTGTACTTTAAAAGTGTTGGTCTTACATAAAATGCACACATTTACTTGTACTTAGTGTTAAACATATTGTATGGGTCTCACGGAATTACATTTTAAAATATGTGGCGTTCATGGCTCTCTCAGCCAAAAAGGTTCCCAACCCCTGTTCTAAAGTCTATGCATATATTAAATAAACAAACAGACTTTATGGTTCATGAAAGACTTTATTGACTAGTGGAGGTTGTCTAAATTCTGTGTTAAGGATCTAAAGAGAAGTCATAATTCATTGAAAAAGATTGCTATGTTTGACTATTGTCTGTCTATGACAAAACAATAGTGGTGGAATATCCCCATTTTTACACTATTTTCCTATGCTCCTTCAGATAGTCATGTCTACCTCAATAGTAACACTAATGATAAGGCTACTGATCAATGAAAGACAAGAATTAATACCAACTACAGAGAATCAGAGGTAATTGCAGGTACCCTTTTCTTTTTCAATAGACCAGATAAAACTTTATTAACTGGATTGTCCTTAAAGACATATTGAGAAAGGACCAGGGAAAGAATAGGAAATGGATTATTCCCAGGGAGCAGGTTATATCCTGGAAAACTGTACCTCTTAATTAGACAAAACATGCTGTTTATATATAAATGAAATAAAAAATTTCAACCAATTTACAAGTTTAAAATATTTGCTTAATCTCAACTATTTTAAGAATGGTAAAGTCTTAAGAGTTTTGTAGGCTTTCATGAACATTATTTCCACCTAAATAAAGTATCTTTATTTTTGCCTCTTCTAACAATGAAAATAATTTACGATTTACGATTTCAATGATTGAGATTCTTTCCAAACATAAAACAAGTAATTATCTTCAGGTAAATAAGATATTTGTCTCTTTTAGAAAGCCAATTAAATAGGCTTGATCAACATAATAGAAACACTGTAATTTCTACATTACTTAATGTATTTACTGACATATTCTTCTAGTGGGAATAATATAAAGAAAGTACTGTAGCAATATAATAAGGTAATTATTATATAAATATGTAGAAAAAACTTCATGCTTTAAAAATTTGCCTCAGCTATTAATGATCTTTTGGCAACTTTTTTCAGATTAGACTTACTGTCTTTTTTTTCTCTGAATGGTCCTGCTGCCATTACTTTTTTTATGGCTGAAAAGCAGAGCTACAGAGAACTTTCAGTGCCCAGTGTGTATTTCTAATCTTTTCTCATTTTCAGTGCCTGATTCTATGTGGAAAGGTATAATTTAAATTCAATTTTGGGGGTAATTTTAATAGAATATTTATATAATACAATTCTTTCTTCCTTTAATTCAAATCTCCTTACTCTAACTAGAATTCTCTATGGACACCTCCTCCAGGCATACTTACCTTACCTGGGATGAGCATAATGAAGTAAAAAGGAGTAAAATCTTTGGGAAGAATGCTGAGTGGAATATCATGAAGCTATTAATTAATAGTGAAAGACTTTGAATTTTCTTAGAATTATACTCTGTGAAACAAGTACACCTGTTGTCTAATCTTTTCATTCTAGTCTCCAGTGGGCAACTTTAGACTCATACAAGCTCCCTTAGGCAATATGTACACACTTTAAAGGGTGATGTCATTGAAAAACTTTCATCTGGAAATGTAGTAAAATTCAACTGAAGTTATAATGGTCTTCTCTCAATCTCTGGCTATCAGATACCTATAACTATTGCTACCTACACTTAAGTCTCCTTATTTTCCTTATTTCTACTTGTTAGACGGTTGGATTCTTTTTTATTATTTGTTTTACCTATATATATGTTTTATATCTCTCCTCTTCCATAAGCTCTTTCTGTAAATTATTGTAAGAATTAAGGTAGAAGAAGTTCTAGAATGCTCAAAAATGTTTACTTCACATTCACTACAGAGAAAAGTATTTCAGAAATATATTCACATACAGCAAATAGCACTAGGTCAAGAAACATAACGGCAAACATTGACTTTTAATATCATTAGTATTTATATTTAAGATAAAGCCTTACATTTTCTGACTCCATGGATTTATAAAGTATATACAATATTTACAACTCATTCTCTTTTATTAAGATCTATTTAACTAATCAGTCTTCATCTTAAGGTCCCATTTCTTTCTCATGTCTGGATATTCTGCCCACGCAAACTGAACTGGGTGATTTTAATGAGACTGATACCATCAGGTTATACAAAAGAGGGATTACGTCACAATAAGTTGTTTTCCTAAAATAGTCTCCTCGATTCCTTAAATTAAGTTTTTCACCTTTCCAAAACAGTTCTTGTGCTGTTGCCAAAGTTAACATTGTAAAGTAACTGCTCTGATCTTCCAGTACTCACCATCAGGTCTGCAGTGTGTCACCACGGCTTTCAAGATTCCCATGGCAAGAACCCTCCAAGGTTTAAGGATGGATTCATTGTTTCCCATATCATAAAAAAAACTTCAACCTCCATTCCTTTACACATGGTGGTCCTTTAACTTAGTTCTTCTCTGCCCTCATTTATTCTTTGCTTATGGGAATACATCATTACTTCAAAGAACCAACTTATCTGTGACCTCTTCTTTGGAAATTTTCAGTGGAGAAATAATCATAAATATTTCCTTCTTTATGTTTCCAGAACAAGTTATTTTCCCATTTATTTAGCATGTATATCACTTTGTTTTGTATCCAAAGTAATTACTTCTTCGTTAACTCTCCTCATTAGATTATATGTTTGTTCCTTAAGGGCCAGCATTGAGGTTTATTACAATCTTATCCTTAGAGCCACCCACCTCTAACATCCAGCATAAATAAATGCTTTATAAATACACATCAATTTAAATTTAATTTCTAAAACTTATTAACATAACTGAGTAATTTTAGTATCATTTAGTCTTCACTTTTTGCAGCAGCTTTTATGATTATCTTTCCGCAGGTCAGTGACGCCTTATTCAATTTCTCCCTGACCTTTTCCTCTATGGTCTTGGAATCTAGTCTCCAGTGTGTTACATTTTGATCTGATCAATTTCATGCTTATAATGATTTAATTAAATTATTGATTATTAGCTGGTCACTAATTCCTTATGCATTTAAGAGCTTGTGCTTTTTATATGTGCTTGAGTACTGCCTCTACAGCAAGCACCCCAAGATAAGGAAGGAAAACAAGAAAAAGTGCAATCCAAAGCAAAATGGCTTTATTGTCTTTCTAAACTATGTTTGATTTTATTGGTAATTTTCTTTCAGAATGAGTCTGATCAATATGCATTGCCTTTAATATCCTTTAAACTTGCCCACTCAATATGCCTTTAATTTTGTATTTATAGCTCATGTCCAAGTAATGTCTCTCTCCTCTCAATCACCAAAAAAAAAAAACAAAGAAGGAAAATCCAGAAAATAGATTGATTTAAGGATGCATGTATTGTACAACGTGGCAGAACAGAAACAAAAGAAAAGATTCAACAAGGAACTGGTATTTGTAATACAAGGCAGCCTGCCCACTGAGAACCACCCTTAGTTATTAGCATTATTACCCCCAAAGAAACTGGCATACTACCTTGCGTGTAGGCACTTAGCCATCTAACAGATGGGTCTGCACAGAAGATGCCAAAATAAAACCACATATGAACAGCAAACATGGAACTTAACCATGATATTTTAGCTTGTAGTCTTTGAATGGCTAGTTCTTTGTAATGCCACAGGGGTAGTCACAGAAGAGAGCAAACACAACAATTACAACCACTACTGTCAGGGACCAGACAAGGGGGTTCCTCATTTCAACATATCTCTTTGGCTGTTACTTAAAGTTTTTGCTAATAAAAGAGGCCTAAGGATTGAATGCTGTAGTAACAAGTAGAGAGACTATAGTAAGCACTTTTTAAAGTCATCACTCTGAAGGCTGATGAGAATTTTCTAGAATCTGATGAGAATTTTGTTTCTGAACATAAAGTTTCTTCTGAAATCATAGCTACATAGAAAGACTTCTCCAGCAGCATGTATCATTAAAATTTAAAAAGATTACCATATTTTTAACTCCATAAGTTGCACTTTTGTCCCCAGAAAAGTGGAGGGGAAAATACCTGTGCATCTTATGGAGCAAAAAGTACAGTATTTTATTAAATATTTTAACACACCATTTGGTTCAGAATATATATGTTTTTCTTATTTTTTTCCTTAAAAGTCTAGGTGTGTCTTATGGTCAGGTGTGCCTTATGGCGCAAAAAATACGGTAATTTCCAATATCAGTTAAAATTTAAATGAAATTTTGACCATCAGAATGCATTTTAATTTTTCGAAGAAATATATAAATCATGTTTGCCAAATAGTCCACTATGCTTCTCACAACCTTAAATACATAACCTTATATAAAAAACATAAAATTAATTTTCATTAATATTAATGAAGCACTTATATATTCACAGCACTATGAGGAGGATACAGGAAAATGTGAGACAACGAGCCTACCATCTTTGAACTTTTTATGCAATTGTGAAGGACATACTTGTTAAGTTATATTTAAAATTTTATAATTGCTTATTACAAAAAATTTTACTCAGTTTAAGTATTCAGTAAAGACCCTTAAAAGAGGTAAAATTTGAAATAGGCTGCAAAGAATACATAGACTTTGCAATCAGTTGAATATGGTGTAAACTTTTTATTTACCCCTCATGGGCAAGGTAAAGAAAGTCACAGGCTCTGATGATCAATAGGTAATTTAAATGGCTTCTCCATGGCTTTCTGTATGTTGTTATAGTAACCCTTAGAATATTGCAATCATTGCCTAAGTAACTAAATTTCCATCTGTCATGCCCAGTGAGGCAGGTGCTGCCTCTAGCTGCAGGGACGACCATAAAAGCCTGTTGGCCAAAGGAGCCTGGCCAAAGAGGTCAACTCACGGGGGGCCAGTATGCCAGCTCCTCAGTTAGAGATGCTGGAGGGATTTCCAGGACCACATCCAACAGAACCACCTTGCTCATTTTAATTTCTTAATTTTCTAGAATTATTTATTTCTGCCCATGCACAAAGAAAATCAATTTCTGTTTTCCTCCTCAGCTCAACAGAATGTTATCTTAGAAGTTAAAATTTTCAGTGTTTTAATTGGTCCACACTATTTATTTCCCTGCTGCTGGGCTCTTTCACTACTTCAGTTTCATTCAGGACCAGAGACTTTCCTCCCCACAAGGCTCATAACCAACAATCTGTCTTCTTCTTCCCAGCATTGGCTTTTCCTGACTTCTTGATTCAGTAAACTTCTGCTGTGGAAGGAACTGGCTGGCTCTTCTCAGTGGGCATATAAACTTTAATGATACTCTTCACTAACATTAAAGCTATCAAATTTGCCTTAATAATCAGAGTGTTTTTAAGTGTAAAAAGCTCCCAGTAGGCATCTATCCTCTGTGTGGGAGGGAAACAATGAAATGTATTAAAATTCAGTTTCTTCCTTAAATGCCAGAAAAGAATTAACCTGCCAGCTCTTTATGAAAAGCAAAACATAACTGCTCAGCAGATTCACTTATTACATGTTTCAAGAATAGGAAATGTTAAACAGAATGCCTGGCTCACAGCAGGCACTCAGTAAATATTTAAAGAATTAGTAAATGAACTTCCCTCTTTTCACATTCTTATTGTAGCCTTGTGAAAACCCTGTTGCTTTAGTACTGCTCAATGAAAATGCTCCTGGTCCCAAGATAGAATTATTATTTACAATTTATATTTATAATTTGTTTTCTAAATAAATATATTTGTATAGCTTATTTATAAAATACATTCAACTTTTGACTTTTTATATTCTAGAACAAGTTTTATGTTACATTACAAGTCTACAAACATTAGTTCTTAGAGCTGTTTCACAGAAAGACACAGATCACATCTGCCCAAATTTCCTTGACTAAAGAAAGTCACATGAATACTCCTGGATTAAATAGGCAAAGATAAGACTGTTATTATAAACGCAAGAAAATGTGCTTCTATTACAGACACTGGGGATGGAAAGGGAAATTGAGAAGACAAAACTTGAGAAAGTTCTGGTCTGATAGTTACAGAAGTAAATATCTAGTATGCTTCTTAATCACATGGTCTAATTAAGATTTTCTACTCTATTTTTTAAGTATTAGCTCCCATTTCCTTATGGTTATAGTCCTTTAGTAAAAGCGGTTGCTTTACTCTAGACCCCAGTAAAACAATCTATAAACTTGATTACAGACTCTATACTCATTCCCAAATTTCTCACTGAGCCTAAGATCTTTCCATCAAAACAAAGTTAATGCCATCCACCTCATAATATTATCATGGGATTAAAAAATAAAATAATGCAAAAAAATAAAATAATAAAATAATGCGCCTGACCACACGGTGGTGCAGAGAATACAGCGTTGGACTGGGAGGCAGAGGACCCAGGTTCAAATCCCCAAGGTCACTGGCTTGAGTGTAAGCTCATTTAGTTTGAGCAAGGCTCACCAGCTTGAGCCCAAGACCACTGGCTTGACCAAGGGGTCACTCAGTCTGCTGTAGTCCCCCCTCCTACAATCCCACCCCCATCAAGGCACATATGAGAAAACAATCATGAATAACTAAGTTGACACAACAAAGGATGCTTCTCATCTCTCTCCCTTCCTGTTTGTTCCTATCTGTCCTTCTCTCTGTCTCTCTCAAAATAATACATAAATAAATAAATAAATAAATAAATATAAATAAATAAATGCAATACCATGGAAAAAATATATAACATAGAGATTCGCCCTCTGTCCTTTGGTGATCCATATTAGGTCTCCTCCTCAGAGTATGTAGTAAATTTTATCTTTATCTCAAGTTTCTAATTTTATATGAAATATAAAATTTATGACTATCGCAGGAAATGTTTTATTGAGTCTATAAACAGTTACACTGAATTATAAATGCTGACTAGACTTAAGATGTTATCTCTCTGGAAGGTAATTTGAAAATTGAAAGAGGTAAAAGCCTGAAAGATTCATCTTAATCTCAAGTGTACACGGTACTGCAAATCTTTTAACTTTCAATTTTCATGACCCTGAACTAATAATCACTGTTTATCCTTGAGGAAGTTATTACCCATTCTAAGTCTCAAGTTTTTTGTGTGTTTTATTTTGTTGCTTCTTCCTTTAAAACAATGAACCAAAACTAGATTATCTTTATAGATAAGTACTGTCCGGCCTAACATTCTATAGTTTTTATTGTAGAATTTCTAGTGTTAATAAAGGATGTAAATAAGATTTACTAAATACAACAAAAAAATGTACTATGATCTTTAATCAATCTTTAATTCTCAAAGAATTTGTGAGTTATTATTAATCTCCCTGTTTTACACATGAGGACTTCAAACTTCAGCAAGAGTTAAGAGACTTGCCTCATGTTGGATAGCTGACAAGTGGTTGAGCCAAGCTTCGGACTTCTACTTGCCTGTCTCTAAAGTCTTTGTTCCTGTTGGGCAGATGAAATATATTATGCTCACTTTGTTAAAGATGTCACAGCCCACGTGGAGGCCCGTTGCCCAGGTGATGATATTGGTTGCCCTTCCTGCTTGGGATGGGTGTGATTGTATTAATGTGTGTTGGGGAAGGGATTTTGTTCCAAAAGGTTTCAAAAGATAGAGAGATTACATTGTTCTGGAAGAAAAGTGATAGCATTCTAGGAGGAGAGCAGAGAGCAGGAAGGAGAGCAGAGGAAGGCCATCTGGAGACCAAGAAAGTACCCAAGATGGCAGAGTGCTGAGGGAGAAGCCAGTTTGTGCAGAGTTTGTGCAGGGAAAAGCAGATGGGGAACAGAGATGAATAAGTCTGGGGGGCTAGGAACCTTTGATTCTAGGAAACTCGGATAAGTCAGTAGCTTTGTGAGCACTGAATGAGGGGGTTTGGGAGCCCAGTGTGTATGTTTTTAATTGCCTGCCAGATGTAAGCTAGGATTAAAGATGATGACCCACCAGTTCTTGGCTCCATTGTTTCATTACTGACTGTCCAAATCAAATGTGAACCTGCATGAGCCAGGCGGCTGTGAGGGTGGCCGCAGCTCCTGGCCTTACAGTATATAAACATTGTTTTCTAAAAGTTTTTAAGAAAAGAAAAAAGGAAGGGATTTCAGATAAATTTTATCTTTCTTGCTTGTGTAGGGCCAGTAGTCAGGGCCATCTATCACAGCCATTCACTTACAGGTTCCCTTTGAATTCAGGCAGATGGTAAAGGAACATTGGAGCCAAAAAAGGGTGGGCCATTGTAAAGCCAATAGTCGAGGCCATTATCACAGCCGCCTGGCCTGTGCAGGTTCACATTTGATTCGGACAGTTGGTAATGAAACAATGGAGCCAAGAGCTGGTGAGCCATCAGCTTTAATTCTAGCTTGTACCTGGCGGGCAAGCAAAAACACACGCTGGCCTCCAAAACCCACTCATTCAGTGCTCACAAAGCTACTGATTTTTCGAGTTTCCTAGAATCTAAAGCTTCTAGCTCACCAGACTTATTCACCTCTGTTTCCCATCTCCTTCTCTCTACACAAATTGGCTTCTTCCTCAGCACTCCACTATCTTGGCTGCTTCTCTTCTCCTCCATGTGGCCTTAATCTGCTCTCCTCTCTAATGCTAACCTCAGGAACTGAGAGAGAGCAAGCTCCCGGTCAGTTCCACTTTATAGTGTAGAAATCCAAACCTTTAATCCAATCTACAAACAAGAAAGTCTCTGATACAAAGTCACCCATCTGAAGCATAATGGCAGGATTCCTCAAGAGAGTGCACCACCCTACATCATCCAATCAGTCAAGAAAGTGGGGAAAAGCTTACTCTTAAAACTAAGTCTTAGGGCTATAACAACCCGGCCTGCTTACAGCCTGTCCCCCACACCCAATAATATAATTACGCCCATCCCAAGCTTAAGGGCAACTAATATCACCTGGGTGATGGGCTTCCATGTGGACAGCACCATCTTTAACAAAATAAGCATAATATATTTTATCTGCCCAACAGCCATTCTTTTATTAAAGTTTCATACTGGCCGACAATCAATCAAACACTCAGGGCTCACAAAGTTACTGACACACATTCTCCAGTTCCACAACTAGGAGAATCTTCTTCAGTTTCTCCTAGAATCAAAGGCCTCACCAGTCCCAAAGTTCCTCACCTCTGGTTTCCCAGCTTCTCCTTTAGCATTATGCTTTCTCTCTCTTTCCCCGTGTAAAGCCAGTGGCCAAGGCCACCATCAAAGTCGCCTGGCTCATGCAGGTTCACATTTGATTCAGACAGTCAGTAATGAAACAACGGAGCCAAGAACTGGTGAGTCATCATCTTTAATTCTAGCTTGTACCCGGCGGGCAAGTAAAATCACACACTGGGCTCCAAAACCCGCTCATTCAGTGCTCACAAAGCTACTGACTTATCCGAGTTTCCTAGAATCAAATGCTTCTAGCTCACCAGACTTATTCACTTCTGTTTCCCATCTCCTTCTCTTTGCACAAACTGGCTTCTCCCTCAGCACTCCACCATCTTGGCTGCTTCTCCTGGCCTCCTCCACATGGCCTTTCTCTGCTCTCCTCTCTAATACTGACCTCAGGAACTGAGAGAGAGCAAGCTCCCGGTCTCTCCCACTTTATAGTGTAGAAATCCAAACCTTCAATCCAACCCGCAAACAAGGAAGTCTCTGATACAAAGTCACTTATCTGAGGCATAATGGAAGGATTCCTCATGAGAGTGCACCACCCTACATCATCCAATCAGTCAAGGGCATGGGGAAAAGCTTACTCTTGAAACCAAGCCCCAGGCTACAATGACCTGGCCTGTTTACAGCCTGTCCCCACACCCAATAATATAATTATGCCCATCCCAAGCATAAGGGCAACTAATATTACCTGGGTGATGGGCTTCCATGTGGGTAGTGCCATCTTTAACAAAGTGAGCATAATATATTTTATCTGCCCAACAATCCACCCCTATGCTCACTTTACTACCCACAATATACACCACCGGATTGGTGAAATGTACCTTTGTAATTGTTGAAATTGTATGATTTGTCATGTTGTTGTAATTTCTGTAATGTGCCTAATTTCCTTGCACAGGGATGCCAGTGGTGTAGATTGTGGGTAGTAAAGTGAGCATAGAGGTGGATTGTTGGGCAGATAAAATATATTATGCTCACTTTGTTAAAGATGGCGCTGCCCACACGCAAGTTCATTGATATTAATGTGTATTGGGGGACAGGCTGTGGGCAGACTGGGTTGTTATAGCCTAAGGCTTAGTTTTAAGAATAAGCTTTTCCCCACACCCTTGACTGATTGGATGGTGTGGGGTGGTGCACTCTAATGAGGAATCCTCCCATTATGCCTCAGATAATTGACTTTGTATCAGAGACTTTCTTGTTTGTAGATTGGATTATAGGTTTGGATTTCTACACTATAAAGTGGGGTAGACAGGGAGTTTGCTCTCTCTTGGATCCTGAGATTAGCATTAGAGAGCAGAGTAGAGAATGGCCACATGGAGGAGGCCAAAAGAAGCAGCCATGATGGTGGAGTGCTGAGAGAGAAGCCAGTTTGTGCAGAGTTTGTGCAGAGAGAAGGAGATGAGAAACAGAGGTGAATAAGTCTGGTGAGCTAGAAACCTTTGATTCTAGGAAACTCGGATAAGTCAGTATCTTTGTGAGCACTGAATGAGTGGATTTTGGATCCCTGTGTGTATGTTTTACTTGCCCGCCACGTGCAAGCTAGGATTAAAGCTGATGGCTCACCAGTTCTTGGCTTCGTTGTTTCATTACTGACTGTCCGAATCCAATGCAAACCTGCATTGACCAGGCGGTTCTGATAATGGTCGCGACTACTGGCTTTACACCCACTGTCTTGGCTTTTTTTTTCTTTCCTCCTTCTTCTTCCTCTCCTTCTCTGCACACATTGGCTTCTTCTTCAGCACTCATTAGCATAAAAATGGCCCTTACCAAGCAGAAAGGTAAGTAGCAATTTCAAAAGTCACATACCTGGCATTGCCCAGTGCCATTTTTAACAATAAAAGTGAGCAAACTCAAATAATACAAATTTTACAAAGTCATTAGCCCAATACTATGTTTTACAACCAGGTTTAGGCAACCTTTCAGAGAACTATAGGAAGAAGTTCATCTAAACCTGGCTGACTCGGTTGCCCCTAGAGGCTCCTTTCCCTTGAATTCTTTTTGTTTCTTCCTCTTTTAAGAGTTTATTAGTTTAGAATGTGGCTCACAAGTGGAGTCACAGTTGAACCAATGTTCAAAAACTGACTTCCGAATGGGTTCCAGGGGTTGGGTTATATAAGGGAAAATTCATTAATCATGGTGACTAACAGAGTTAAGGTTGTGCTCATGGTTATAGTCTCTACTGATTGGTCAGTGCAATTTTAAACTTTAATATCATTTTCCATGTAACTTTGTGGCATCACACAAAGGAAGAAAAAACTGTCCCTCTGTATTTTTATGCTCTGTAACTGATACATCTGAATTAAACTGATAAAAGGCATACACATTTTATTTTTAATTTTATGTGCATGCAGATATTACAGAAGAAAAGTAAAAACCCAAAGAAATAGTTACTCCAAGGCTTCTATATCATATAACCAAGGGTGAGGAATTGTGGGAAGATGACCAGGAAATGTATGGCAAATAAGGTTATTTAGTAAGATTTGTTATGCAAACTCAGCTCAGTACTATCTCAGGTCTTTCTTCCAGGTCTGGGTGAGGGAAACATCTTTACAAATGGAAGTTTCTATCACATTTACAAGGAAAATTGCTGCTCTACTTCTAGACAGAATTGCAGAAGGGCAGAGAGCATTTTTCTCAATTGTGTCTGGTACTTGTCAGATGCCTTCAGCTCAAAATTATTTTTATGCCAAAGTGGCATTTTTTGGGACTGGCATATTCTGATTTCCTTCAATGCCAATAAGATTTTTGGTTATTTGAAAGAATTACAAGGTCTATTGGAAAGTCTAAAGTGATGAGTATAAAGAAATGCCTTTATTTACTGTTGGTTATGTTGTAAAGTAGTATACCTTAGTTACACTGGTTTACATAGAGACAACAAGGCAGGATACAGAAGAATTTTTAGGAGGATATTTATTAATAAGCCGAATGCATATCAGTTACATGGGGTATAGCTAATCCAAATCGTGTGTGTCCCAAAAATAGTCCTGTAGCCAGTTATATAGACTTGATCACATATAGGTTGGGGGGAAAAAAAGGGGAGCATGATACAATGATTAATTATTAACAAGCTTACAACATTCGTCTATAGGATCTATAAAAAGCATTCCTACATATTAAAATTTACAAGGTAACACAATAGTGATGTTGTTTTACATATCAAAGACATTCACAAATCTTTTAGTGTCTACCTCCCATTCCTTTGTCTAGAGCAGGGGTCAGGAACTTTTTGGCTGAGAGAGCCATGAATGCCACATATTTTAAAATGTAATTCCATGAGAGCCATACAACTACCCATGTATGTTAGGCATTATCCATTATCCAATAAAAATTTGGTCTTGTCCCAGAGGACAGCTGTGATTGGCTCCAGCCACCCACAACCATCAACATGAGTGGAATAAAATGAATGGATTGTAATACATGAGAATGTTTTATATTTTTAATGTTATTCTTTTTATTAAAGATTTGTATGCAAGCCAGATGCTGCCATCAAAAGAGCCACATCTGGCTCGTGAGCCATAGGTTCCCGACCACTGATCTAGAGGTATATGTTACTCTCAGGACTCCAGGAAGGGAGGAAGAGTTAAAATCAGTGTAGGATATGTAAATATCGTCTCTTATTGAAAGAGAAAGGAAGTTCTTCAGATAACCTTCATTCTTTCAGGGAACTATAGTTAAACTAAATGACACAGTCATTCTTGTAAGCAAGGGAGTGCCCACATCCTTCTCCCTCCATTCTCTAAAGAAAGGAGGGGGTTCCTGACCTGTGGTGGTGCAGTGGATAAAGTGTCGACCTGGAACACTGAGGTTGCTGGTTCAAAGCCTAGGCTTGCCTGGTCAAGGCACATATGGGAGTTGATGCTTCCTGCTCCTTCCCTCTTCTCTCTCTCCTCACTCTCTCTCTTTCCTCTCTAAACTGAATAAATAAAATTAAAAAAGAAAGAAAGGAGGGGGCAAGAAGCCTGACTGTTTTTTTTTAATGGCGTTGCCAATAATAATAAGTTTTACAGTTATTTGGTACCTTAACACAGTTATCATGTTGATTATATACACTCTGCATATCAAAATTTATTTAAAATTATATATCCTTTGACCTAGCAATTCTTTTTCCTGAAATATATCCTGAGGCAATAATCAAATACAACTAAAAAGAAATGTCTATATTTTTGTTAATCAAAGTAAACTTTATCATATAATAGTAACAAAGTGGGAAGGGGGACCTAAATATACATCTACAAATAAATGAATATATAAATTATTATGGCTGAACTATGAGCCAAGTATCTATAATATAGATTTTTATTGGCATGACCAGATGCCCTTGACATACCATTGACTAAAAACATTGGTCATAGTATATATTATGAGAACATAAATTTTATGTAATATCATTCTATGTAATTTTCATAGGGAGATGTTTATAATTACCAAAATACTAAAAGTGGTAATATTTAGTTTATTTTTACATTTTTATATTATTTAAACTTTTCTGATTCATTGGCCTCATTTTTATTATTTAAAAAATATAACTATTTTTAATTTTTAAAAAAGTTTATTTTTTGAAATATTAGGAAATATGAACAAATTATTATGAATTTTTAATAAAATAAATATTGAGAGATCTTTAAATGATAGAATATAAAAGGTTTAGTTATGTTATCAATATCAATAAGTACTTGAAAATATTGCCACAACTATATAACTGTTGGTGGTAAAACAGTACCAGATTTGACTTGCAGAGTTAGCCCCAACTTCATTCAGTTCAGCAACCTTGGTACTTGAGTTTGGCAAAAAACGAATTTGTGCCAATGAATTCAAATCAAAAGAAAAGTTTATTTAGAAAGTCACAGAGGTAGAAAGAAGTGAACCAAGTTGGGCTGTGTGAGCTCAGGAAACCAAGTTACAAAAGCAAAAGAAAGACCTTGGAGCTTAGAAGAAAGAAAGGCAACTTGGGGAATGTTGGTCAAATAAGTTTGTGAATATGATATATATGTTTGCTCGCTTACAGTTTATTGGGTGTGGGAGACAGGCTGTAAGCAGGCCGAGTTGTTATAGCCCAAGGCTTAGTTTTAAGACTAAGATTTCCCACCCTTTTTCATGTGGAGTGGTACGCTCTCATGAGGAATCCCATTATGCCTCAGATAAGTGACTTTGTATCAGAGACTTCCTTGTTTGTATAATTGAATTAAAGGTTTTGATTCTACACTATAAAGTGAGGCAGGCTGGGAGCTTGCTCCCTCTCTCAGTTCCTGCTATCACCATTGCAGGGACCTTCCTGATCCCTTGCCCTCCATGGGAAAAGCTGGTTTTCTGCTTTTCCCTTGTCTTCTCTTATGGAATGGCCACAATGGCAGCTCCTGGCCCTACAACTGGTGTAGTTTGCAGCAGGATTCGGAGATCGGTATGGGGCCACCACCCCTGAGGGGTGGGGTAGAGGACTGGTTGCTGTTCTGGCTTCCCATGGCTATCCTTTTAGGAACCATGGGCTGCATGTTTTCTACTCAAGAGGAAACCAAGAGTTCTGTGTGAGAAGCTGCTCAAGGTTGAAAGCTTCAGTATGGATTGCAAATCGAACGGCAGAAAAGGCTGGAATTGGAGTGAGCACTGGAGAAGGAATTACGGGTTTGCGAGTTGCAGTTTGCCCTGGAAGCTGAACGTTTGCACCAGCAGTTGTTGGAGCAACAACTATGGATTCAAAAGCTCGAGTCTCAGCTTCCGGCCAAAAGCCAGCAGGCACAGGAGCCTAAACAGTAGCCAAAGGAGCAGCAGCACCCGTGCCAGTGGATTGGCTTTGAGTCAGTGGGGGGAGGTGCTTGCAACTCCTCTTCTGAGGATGAGAAGGCTCAGGCTGAAGCTGCCATATGCACACTGAGAGCCCAACCAGTGGTCACCAAGAAAGTAAAAACCCAGCAGCATAGAGTCCCTCAAGGGCAGCCACAGCCTCCTGCCCAGGTAATGGAACATTCTGTGATCCGGCCCTATACCCAGACAGAGCTGATGGAGTTGAAGGCACAATTTGTGCAGAAACCTACTGAATCCATGGTAGCCTGATTACTACGATTATGGGACATAGCGATGGATGGCATTATGCTCTCTGGAACAGAGATGGAGAAATTGGCCGCCATTACCACACACTCCTCCTTGAGGCAGCATCTTCAGAACTGCCATGGCAACCCAGGAGACCATACCCTATTAGAATGGGTGATGGCCGCCATTCATATGGTCTGGCAGAATGCTGGAGAATTGCCAGGGGCAATGAGTCGGTGGCAGTGCTACAGTGAGTTAGTAAAGGTCTTTTGGAAACTAGGTATGAAGAATGCTGTTTTCAACCTGGGTCCCGTGGGCCAGATGAGGAAGTGTTTATGGCAAAAATGAGGGAATTTATTCTTGCTAGCACCCCGTCAGCCCTTTTTGGGTCACTTGTGGCTATCTTGGGCCCCTATATGGGGCAGCCCATCAATGCAGTTACACAGATGGTAGCAGATTTGGGAGAGTTGGAAGCCACTAGGGATCATAAAGCAGTGAGGGTTGCTGCCCATGTTGCCCCCACAACTAACAAGGGAAACAGGCCTATAAAGGTTACCCGAACACAGATGTGGGTAGATTTGATTGCGGCTGGAGCAGATAAGGGGAAATTGGATGGCCAGTCTAATAAAATTCTTTTGGAGCTTTGGCGGCAGCTTAAACCAGAACAGAAGTTCCAGCCACTGAGACAAAGGGCCCCAGAAGCTACCAATAAAACGTTTGGTGCGCGAGCAGCTTGGTTATAACATTATATGATAGAGACGGCCGAGGGAGAGGAGAACTCCCAAGACCCATTGTACCAGTTTGAATAGGAAAAAGGCCAAGGGACCCATCTAACAGGGATGGGCGGGGACCGGAGGCCGCACGTGGAACTGGCTATTCACTGGTCCCCTTCCAATGTACAACGGGTGTTGGCCTTGGTGGATACAGGTGCAGAATGTTCCCTCCTCTATGGGAACCCAGAACGGTTTGCTGGACCCTAGTGGCCATTGATGGCCATGGGGGCCAAACTGTTCAAGTGAAGCCAATAACTTCCATTGGGGATAGGAAGACTGCCTCCTAAGCCATATAAGGTATATGTATCTCCTATTCCTGAATATATTTGGGGGGTAGATGTCTTGCAAGGACAATGGTTAGAAACTACAGCTGGGGAGTTCCGGCTGCGGATCAGGGTTGTGAAGGCAGTGTTGTGGGGACACGCATCACATTCCCCTTTGCAATTGCCCATCCCTCGGCATGTGACTAACACCAAGCAGTACCACCTGCCAGGTGGTTATGAAGAAAGTCACAGGGACAATCCTCGAACTAGAAAAGGTGGGGATCATCCGGCCAGCACACAGTCCTTACAACTCCCCGGTATGGCCTGTGCACAAACCAGACGGAACCTGGAGAATGACAGTAGATTACAGAAAACTTAACAAAGTTGTTCCCCCTTTGCACGCTGCTGTTCCCTCCATAGCTAACATGATCGATTTGCTAAGCCATGAGTTGGGGACATACCACTTTGTGGCAGACTTGGCCAATGGTTTTTTCTCTATTGATATAGCTGCAGAGAGTCAAGACCAATTTGCCTTCAGTTGGGAAGGGAGACAATGGACCTTTACAGTATTACCCCAGGGCTATTTGCATAGCCCCACCTTGTGCCATGGGCTGGTGGCTGCTGACCTGGCTAAATGGAAACAGCCAGAGGCAGTTCACATGTATCATTATATTGATGATATTATGTTAACTAGTGATTCTCTTCCAGAATTGGAGCAAGCAGTCTCTACCCTGCTATCCCATTTGAAAGCATGTGGCTGGGCAGTCAACGAGAACAAATTACAAGGACCTGGGTTATCTGTTAAATTCTTGGGAGTTGTCTGGTTGGGTAAGACAAAAGTTATCCCTGACGCAGTTATAGATAAGATCCATGCATACCCTGTGCCCACTACGGTAAAACAGTTACAGGAATTCTTAGGTTTGTTGGGGTATTGGCAAGCATTTATACCCCATTTGGCTCAGTTACTATGCCCCTTGTACAACCTTATTCAGAAAGGGGTTCGTTGGGATTGGACTGAGCAAGCGCAAGGTTCATTTGCATCAGCTAAGAAAACTGTCATGGTGGCACAGGCCTTGAATGTGTTTGATCCTGCCAGTACTGCCAGGCCCTGTAAGCTGGATGTTCATGTAACCTCGGAGGTGTTTGGATGGGGCTTGTGGCAATGAACAGAGTACTTACAGCAACCTATTGGGTTTTGGTCCCAATTGTGGAAAGGTGCCAAAGTTCGTTATTCATTAGTGGAGAAGCAGCTGGCCGCTGTGTATGCTTCCCTCCTGGCCACTGAGGCTATTTGGATGGACACCGGTACAGACCAAAGCAGCCAATGGGAAGAATTAAGGGCAGTTTGGCTGGTTGCCCATAATGAACCTTCACCTCTGGTGATCAGTACTGACAGCTGGACTGTATATCGTGGACTGACCCTTTGGATTGCTACTTGGCACACTAACCAGTGGATGGTAATACACCGTCCACTATGGGGCCAGGCCATGTGGCAGGACTTATGGGAAATAGGACACCAGAAGCAGGTGACAGTATATCATGTCACGAGGCATGCACCTCTAGCCCATCCTGGGAATGATGAGGCAGATACGTTGGCAAAGGTGCGATGGTTGGAGACTGCACCTGCAGGTGATGTGGCGCAATGGCTCCACCGGCGCCTGCTCCACGTGGGACAGAAAACTCTGCAGGCTATGGTTAAGGCATGGAACTTGCCTGTGTCCTATGCAAAGGTACTTGCAGCTTGTGAGCAATGTGCAGTGTGTTCCAAGGAGCATCCTCGGAGACCACTGGTGTCACCTGGACAGATCCACAGGGGTCATGTTCCACTGACACGATGGCAGATAGACATCATTGGACCCTTACCAAAGTCAGAAGGGTACCAGTATGCAGTCACTTGTGTAGATACTGCCACCGGTCTGCTTGCTGCTTATCCCACCCGTAATCCTGACCAGAGGGCAGTCATACAGGCTTTGGACCACCTGAGTGCTGCATATGGGCGACCGCTGATCCTTGAAAGTGACAATGGTACCCACTTCACTGGTTCAATGGTGAGGCAATGGGCTCAAGAGCTGGGGGTGGACTGGAAATACCATGTTCCCTACCACCCCCAGGCTGCTGGTATTATTGAGTGGTAAAATGGACTCTTAAAGCAGGGACTGCACAGGTAAAATGGACTCTTAAAGCAGGACTCTTAAAGGAGGGGGCACCAGCTCCCTTACTGGATGGACACGCCGCTTATGGACAGTACTCTGGATTTTGAGTGAGAGACCTTGACGTGGGAGCCCAGTTCCAGTAGAGGCCCCTCCTGCATCGGGCAGCTGCCCCCATTCAGTTGCAGATATGCACCTAGGACATTTTACTCAAGCCAGGCTTTGGACAGCAGAGCAATGTGCTCTTGCCTGGCCCAACAGCCTTTCTTAAAGGCCAACAGCTTCAATGGACTTGGCCCTGGATTGTCCAGGCCCCCCATCTGAGATGGGTGGCCTTGTTGGCACCATGGGGAAAGGGGCTAGAGGTGGACCTCCAGTTAACTCCTTGGGAAACCAGCACCTGGCCGCCTAAGGTAGAAGTGTATTATCCTTTGAGTGCTCAGGGGGACAGCATAATGAAGGGCACCTTTGTAATTTCTTTATGGCCGATAATGAGTTCTCCTATTTTACTACACGTAGAACCAGCAGATGCTGGTGTATTGGCCAATAAGGTTTGGTATGCCCGCTCAGGGTGGCCTCTGGTACCAGCTACGGTGCTGTCTGCAGATAAAACTCTGGCCTGTATTCTGCCAGAGGGAAAAGATT
The DNA here is from genome assembly GCA_037038555.1 of Rhynchonycteris naso. NCBI lineage: Eukaryota > Metazoa > Chordata > Mammalia > Chiroptera > Emballonuridae > Rhynchonycteris > Rhynchonycteris naso. Next base: position 302,389,268 of record CM072995.1, read on the forward strand.
TGCCTCTCTTGGTGCCATTGACAGCTCTGTCATTTCGCCTATAGCTTTTGATTTGTTAATCCTATTGCTGTAGTTGGTACTGTTTCTGTTTATGCAATTGTATCCCACTCCTTGCACAGTTACCATCATGGAAGATATCTGTGGTTTAGATTGTGAAGCAAGCAAAAGGGGTGGAATGTTTATCAAATAAGTTTGTGAATATGATATATATGTTTGCTCACTTATAGTTTGTATTGGGTGTGGGAGACGGGCTGTAAGCAGGCCGGGTTGTTATAGCCCAAGGCTTAGTTTTAAGACTAAGCCTTTCCCACCCTTTTTGATGTAGGGTGGTGCACTTTCATGAGGAATCCCATTATGCCTCAGATGAGTGACTTTGTATCAGAGACTTCCTTGTTTGTATAATTGAATTAAAGGTTTTGATTCTACACTATAAAGTGAGGTAGGCTGGGAGCTTGCTCCCTCTCTCAGTTCCTGCTATCACCATTGCAGGGGCCTTCCTGATCCCTTACTCCCCATGGGAAAAGCTGGTTTTCTGATTTTCCCTTGTCTTCTCTTGTGGCTTGCCTGTCTTGGTGAGATACCAATAAACAGAATGGCCTACCATCCTCCGACTCTGCCATTTCTTTACCGTCTGCCCAAATCCAATGGGAACCTGCATGTGAATGGCCACGATGGTGGCTCCTGGCCCTACAGGGAAGAAGAAAGAAGGAAGAAGAAAGGGTGAAGTGTGAGTGTGCTCCTGAGAAAGAGAGAAGCAGAGAGGCAGGGAGGGAGAAGTGGGGGGGGGAGTGAAGGGAGGGAGAGAGGAGAGAGAGAGAGGACACACTAGGTCCTCCATCCTGCTCTAGGCAGGGATCACTAGTCATTGAAGTTGGTCCTGATATCAGCCCTGCCTGGCCTTGCTGCTTTTCTGGACCTGGAGCTGAAATATATCTGAGGCCATATTATCTCTAGTTTGATCAAAACTCTGTCTTTGTGGTCAACAAACCTGAAGCTTTGTTCCTAAGATTATTTGATGCTGATCAGAACCTCATTGTCTTGAGAAGTTAATGCTTCAGGGAGTGGTCATGCAAGGTCTTGTGTGGGAGTCATATGAGGCTATTCCCTGGTCCCCTTGTTCCTCTTCTAAGGGGGTTCACCAGATAAATAGCAACATGTTAAGGGAGGGAAGGTTAGGGGAGGGTCCAAACTTCATGGCCATCAATGTGAAATGTCAGGGTGTCTAAACTGCATGACCAGCAATATGAAAGATCAGGGGATCTAAACCACATGACCAGGGGAAGAAAGATCACCCAAGGTCTGGGATCCTTATTTTCTCAGTTTTACCCACTGCTAGGTACCTGGGGCTTTCTGCTGTGGTGACCCTTTATACCTGGCTTATCATTCCTACCCTGCTCATACCTGTCTAACTGTCTACTGCATAACCACAAGTTTGAAAAATGGGTAATTTCCCAGTGCATATCTATAGAGTGGGCAGACTGTCAGAACAGGGAGGAAAAATGGTGAACTTCAGCTCCATCCTCTTTTCTAGTGAGTTTGTGGAAATCAAATAAAATTATATCAAATAGGTCAAACAAAAGTTTACTAGTAAATGAAAACCTAGTATAGTACATTCTAAACAATTCTTAAGTTGGAAGTAAAATTTTCTTATCTCGCAATACGTTTTGAAAAAGTTGATCTCACTATAATGATAATTGTGTAAGAAATTTAACTTCTTCTTGAGATTGTATGTGGGAAATCTAAAAATAATAGCAATAGTATTATTTTTATATATTTGTATGGCCAGGGACCACCATCATGTCCATTCACATGCAGGTCCTCATTGAATTTGGGCAGATGGTAAAGAAATAGTAGAGTCAGAAGATGGTGGGCTATTCTGTTTATTGGTGTCTCACCAAGACAGGCAAGCCACAAAAAAAGCCAAGGGAAAAGCAGAAAACATGCTTTTGCCTTTGTAAAGCCAGTATCCATGGCCACCATCACAGCCGCCTGGCCCATTCAGGTTTGCATTGGATTCGGACAGTCATTAATGAAACAATGGAGCCAAGAACTGGTGGGCCATCAGCTTTAATTCTAGCTTGCACCTGGCGGGCAAGCAAAAACACACACTGGGTTCCAAAACCCACTCTTTCAGTGCTCACAAAGCTACTGACTTATCCAAGTTTCCTAGAATCAAAGGTTTCTAGCTCACCAGACTTATTCACCTCTGTTTCTCATCTCCTTCTCCAGCGCAAACTGCTCAAACTGGCTTCTTCCTCAGCACTCTGCCATCTTGGCTGCTTCTCCTCTCCTCCACATGGCCATAATCTGCTCTCCTTTCTAATGCTAACCTCAGGAACTGAGAGAGCAAGCTCCTGGTCTGCCCCAGTTTATACTGTAGATTCAAAGCCTTTAATCCAATCTACAAACAAGGAAATCTCTGATACAAAGTCAATTATCTAAGACATACTGGGAGGATTCCTCATAAGAGTGCACCACCCCACATCATCCAATCAGTCAAGGGTGTGGGGAAAAGCTTACTCTTAAAACTAAGCCTTAGGATATAATGACTCAGCCTGCTTACAGCCTGTCCCCCATTACACATTAATATCAACGTATTTCCATGTGGGCAGCACCATCTTTAACAAAGTGAGCATAATATATTTCATCTGCCCAACAGCCATCATCTTTAATCCTAGCTTGCACCCAGCAGGCAAGTAAAAACACACACTGGGCTCCAAAACCCACTCATTCAGTGCTCACAAAGCTACTGACTTATCTGAGTTTCCTAGAATCAAAGGTTTCTAGCTCACCAGACTTATTCACCTCTGTTTCCCATCTCCTTCTCCTTGCACAAACTCTGCACAAACTGGTTTCTTCCTCTGCACTCCACAATCTTGGCTGCTTCTCCTGGCCTCCATGTTGCCTTTATCTGCTCTCCTCTCTGCTCCCCTCCTAGAACATAATTTCTCTTCTCCTGGAACAATGTGATCTCTCTTCCTTTTAAAACCTTTTGGCGCAAAAGCCCTCCCCCAACACATATTAACATAATTACACCCATCCCAAGCAATCACCTTGGTGACGGGCTTCCACATGAGCAGCACCATCTTTAACAAAGTGAGCATAATATATTTTATCTGCCCAACAATCCACCTCTATGCTCACTTTACTACCCACAATCTACAACACTGGCATCCCTGTGCAAGGAAATTAGGCACATTACAGAAATTACAACAACATGACAAGTCATACAATTTCAACAATTACAAAGGTACATTTCACCAGTCTCTGAGCACTTTGCCAAAAGTGCAAAATGTCCTAGGCCTTCTTTCTAGCCATGGGAAAAGCTTCCTGGGGTTGGGGAGCGCTTTCAGCAAAGCTGCCACCCACCCCCATTAGGGTACTATACATTGTCCTAAATCCATAAGTCCATTCAACAAAGGAGCCAGTGCCCACTCCAGTCGTAGTCCAGGAAATCAGTCCACACTCTTGGGGCCTCAGCCACCCCCCTCATCCCTGCTGTCCTGGCAGATCTTACACTGTCTCAAAGAGGAGCATGTGGCAATGGCAGTCAGCATTTCTATCTCTTCTCCAGAGGGCATGATGGCATCCACCCCTATGTCGCAAAATAGCAGACCTACCAGGGGTATAGAAGGTGCTTCTTGCTGCTGGTCTCTCACCTTCTGGAGACTGTGAATCGCAACTCTAGACTGATTCTCCTCATTCTCCAAAGAGGAACAGAAAACATCAGCTCCTGCTGCCAGACTTGAGCCCAGGGTCACTGCTGCCTTCTGCTCCGTGGGCCCTGCAGCCCCAGCTTCGGCCTCAGCCTCGGCCTCTTACCACTGCTGGCTTTCCACAATGTTCAGGGCAATCTGCAACTCATGAACCTGTGATTCCTTCTCCAGCAGCAGCTCCATTTCCAAGCAAATCTCACAAACTTTGTCAGCCTCCTCTGGTGTTTGCTCCAGCTCCAGGGTTGGCATATCTTTTATCTCACATTTGCTCCAGCTCCTTCCACTGCGTGGTTTGCAGGTCCCAGGAAGCCTCTTCCACAGAGCTTTCTGTTTCCTCACGCATGGCTGTAAAAGTCAGCCAGCCTATGGCCCCCAAAAGAACAGCGATGGGGAGCCATGACAGCAGCCAGTCCTCTACTCCACCACTCAAAGTTGGTGGTGGCTCCATACTGAACTCTGAATCCTGCCATAGACTATGCCAAATGTAAAGCCTGTAGCCACGGCCACCATCACTGCTGCCTGGCCCATGCAGGTTCACATTAGATTTGGACAGACAGTAATGAAACAACGAAGCCAGGAACTGGTGGGCCATCATCTTTAATCCTAGCTTGCACCCAACGGACAAGTAAAAACACACTGGGCTCCAAAACCCACTCATTCAGTGCTCACAAAACTACTGATTTATCTGAGTTTCCTAAAATCAAAGGTTTCTTGCTCACCAGACCCATTCACTTCTGTTTTCCTCTCCTTCTCCCTGCACAAACTCTGCACAAACTGGTTTCTTTCTCAGCACTCCCTCATTGTGGCTGCTTCTCCTGGCCTCCATGTTGCCTTTATCTGCTCTCCTCTCCGCTCTCCTCCTAGAACATAATCCCTCTTTTCCTGGAACAACATTATCTCTCTTCCTTTTAAAACCTTTTGGCACAAAAGCCCTCCCCCAACACATATTAACATAATCACGCCCATTCCCACACAGGAAGGGCAACTAATATTATCACCTGGGTGATGGGCTTCCACATGGGCAGTGCCATCTTTAACAAACTGAGCATAATATATTTTATCTGCCCATCACCCATAGAGGGCAAGGGGTCAGGGAGGCCTCTGCAATGCTGATAGCAGAAACCAAGAGAGTGAGAGCCCCTGTTTGCTTCATTTTATAGTGTAGAAAATTAAAGCCTTTAAGCCAATATACAAACCAGGAAGTCTCTGATACAAAGTCACTTGTCTGAGGCATAAATGAGATTCCTCATAAGAATGCATCACCTCCTATCATGCAACAGTCAAAGGTGTGGGAAAAAACTTAATTTTGAGAAGATCTTAGTATTAGAAAAGAGGGAAAGGCTTAGTCTTAAAACTAAGCCTTAGGATATAATGACTTTACCAACTTACAGTCTGTCTACCACAAACGAGCAAACATATACATTATATTTGCAAACTCATTTGACCAACAATATTTGTACATAGCATTATTTGTACAAAGGGAATTGTTTAAGTGTTTTGATAATATTTGTCTATAGGCCTACCTACTAGAAAGAAGCTTAAATATACTTTATATTTGTTCTGCAACTCAGCAGTGGTACTGCTCCTCCCTGTCTTATATAAAAGCATGGAAATGCAGGATAAAGACACAAAGAAAAATGGTCCTAACCTCAGAAACAATAAATCAGGGTAGTCAATTTTATTTCTTTTAAACAAAATTAAGTATTTTCAGAGATATAAGCAAATGTAAAACAAAACCTTCCAGGCCAAAAGTTTTTCTGAAAGGTTTATTGAGCCCTATGCAGGCCAGAAAAATGACCCACCTAGAGCTGATGAGGCTTTTGCGTACAATAGTTTGGAGAAGAAAGGCATCAGTTGCTTTGACAAAATTTACACTGGCCTGAGGGAATGGGGGTAGGAGAAGGTGAAGCAGGGCTATTTGGGGGATAGGTGGGGCAAAGGTCCAGAAAGTTCACACATAAGCAGAAGACAGAGGTATCTGGTGGTTGGCTATTCTCCTTAGATAATCAGAAAAATAATGTAGTTACCTGGAAGGTAATTCAATGTTTGAAAACACATTCAGGAATATAAGCAGTCTTTTATCTTTTATATTGAATTTATTGGGTTGACATTGTTTAATAAAATTATATAGGTTTCAAGTGTACAATGCTATAATATACATCACCTATATATTGTATTGTGTGATCACCACCCCCAAGTCAAGTTTCCTTCCATCAATATTTATCCCCCTTTATCCTCTTCTACCTCCCTAATCCCCCTTCTTTCTATCAATCACCTTACTGTTGTCTGTGTCCATGAGCCTTTTTTTGTTTGTTTTCTTTGCTTAATTTCTTCATCAATCTCACTCCAGCCCCAAAGCCCAACACCCCAAGAGCTTTCAGCCTGTTTTCTGATCAATTAGTTTGTCTCCACTTTGTTCATTTATTTTGTTCATTAAATTCCACATATAATTAAAATCATATGGTACCTATCTTTCTCTGACTGGCTTATTTCACTTAACATAATACTCTCCAGTTCTATCCATGTTGTCACAAAATGTAAAATTTATTTCTCTTTTATGGCTGAGTAGTATTCCACTGTGTAAATGTACCACAGTCTTTTTATCCACTCATCTACTGATGGGCACTTGGCTGCTTCCAAATCTTGACTATTGTAAGTAACACTGCAATGAACATAGTAATGCATATATACTGGCATAAACATAGACATAGATCAGTTGAACAGAACAGAAAGCCCAGAAATAAATCCATGCCTTTATGGTTAATTAAGATTTGACAAAGGAGGCAAGGACATACAATGGAGTAAAGACAGTCTATTCAATAAATGGCATTGGGAAATTTGGACAGATTTGTGCAATAAAATGAAATTAGACCACCTTCTTATACCATATAAAATAATAAACTCAAAATGAATTAAATACAGGTTCTGGCTGGTTGGCTCAGTGGTAGAGTGTCAGCCCAGCATGTGGAAGTTTGATTCCCAGCCAGGGCACACAGGAGAGGTGCCTATCTGCTTCTCCACCCCTCCCCCTCTCCTTTCTATTTCTCTCTTCCCCTCCTGTGGCCAAGGCTCCATTAAAGCAATGTGCTCAGGCACTGAGGATGACTCAATGGTCTTCATTCACCTCAGGTGCTAGAATGGCTCCAGTTGCAACAGAGTAACGACTCAGATGGGCAGAGCAACGCCCCCTCTCGGGTATGCTGGGTGGATCCCGTTTGAGCATTTGGGGGAGTCTGTCTCTCTGCCTCCGCACTTCTCACTTCAGAAGAATACAAAAAATAAAATTAAAATATAAGTTAAATACTTAAATGTAAGACTCAAAACCATAAAAGTACAAGAAAAAATATGTGCAGTAAAATATGGTACATTTCTTGTAGCAATATTTTTCTGTTACATCTCCTCAGGCAAGGGAGACAAAAGAAAAAAGAACCAAATGGGACTGCATCACACTAAAAGGTTTTTTCACAGCAAAGGAAACCATCAACAAAATGAGAAGACAACCCAGTGAATGGGAGAACATATTCAACAGTGACTTACTGATAAGGGGTTAATACCCAAATTTTATGAAGAACTTATAAATTCAACAGAACAAAAAAAACCAAACCAACTAACAAAAACCATCTAATTAAAAATGGGCAGCCTGACCAGGCGGTGACACAGTGGATAGAGCATCAGACTGGGATGCGGAAGGATCCAGGTTCAAGACCCCAAGGTTGCCAGCTTGAGCGCGGGCTCATCTGGTTTGAGCAAAAAGCTCATCAAGGGGTTACTCAGTCTGCTGAAGGCCTGCAGTCAAGGCACATATCAGAAAGCAATCAATGAACAACTAAGGTGTCGCAAAAAAAAAAAAAAAAACACAAAAAACACACAAATAACTGATGATTGATGCTTCTCATCTCTCTCCATTCCTGTCTGTCTGTCCCTATATATCCCTCTCTCTGTCCCTGTAAAAAAATAAAATAAAAGAAAGTTGTGCCCTATTAAAAATGGGCAAATGACCTAAATAGACGACAGTTCTCCAAAGAGGACATACAGATGGCCAATAGACATATAAATAGATACCCACCATTCACTAATCATCAGAGAAATGCAAATTAAAACCACAATAAGATATCACTTCACACCTGTCAGAATGGCTATCATCAAGAAATCAACAAACAAGCTTTGGTGAGGGTACAGAGAAAAGGGAACCTTTGTGCACTGTTGTTGAAAATGCAGATTGGGGTAGCACTGTGAAAAACATGGCATTTCCTCAAAAAATTAATACTGGAACTGCCTTATGACCCAGCAATTCCACTTCTGGGAATATATCTGAAGAAACTTGAAACATTAATTCAAAATAATATATGCACTACCTGCATACCTATGTTCATAAGCAGTCTTTTGTTGGTTTCAACCTGAAACTATTAACTGATTAACCTCTCTTGTCTCTCCCTTTCACTCTCTGGACTACTGTGATTCAATTTAGAATGTCTCAGAATTTTTTCCTTATAACTTAAATATCAGTATTATACTTTTAAAGCCACAGAACATTAAGAGCAGAAAGGGAAGATAAAGCGTGTTAAAAATTTGTAGTAAATGAGATGCCAATATAAAATGCAAATCTCTGAGGTAAAATAACTTCTTTGCCATTTTAAGTAGCCCCAATTGTCCTTCAGGGTATCCTCTTAAATCATTTTTCTTAAAGTTAGTAATCCCTGTCCTTATCCTTTCAAGTCAGCACTTCTAGGATTTCTCTTACAATGTTACTCATGTTTGTGCTCTCCCTGTTTTGAGACTCCACTGGTCACAGTGCTGTCAGTGCCAATCTTCCCATGTATTGGCTGTCCATTTTAATAGTTACTAGATTTGGTATTCTCTGTTGGCCCCCTTAGTCAATGAGAAATGAAACTTTGTTTCCATTACTGTGTTTTCTCTATTCTGAAACAATATGTTACTTTTCTGATAGATAAGGTGCCTTCGGTTTTTTTATTTTGTTTTGTTTTGTTCTTATTTGTTTGCTTTTTTGTTTTTAAAGTATCTTATACCTATATTTTAAACATTTTTTGGGTATAATCCATATAAACTCTGAGGCATATACTGACTTAAAATTTAATTAATTGTGCCTGACCAGGCGGTGGCACAGTGGATAGAGAGTCGGATTGGGATGCGGAAGACCCAGGTTCGAGACCCTGAGCTCGCCAGCTTGGACCCAAGGTCGCTGGCTCCAGCAAGGGATGGCTTGGTCTGCTGAAGGCCGGTGGTCAAGGCACATGTGAGAAAGCAATCAATGAATAACTAAGGTGTCGTAACAGCAATGAAAAACTAATGATTGGTGCTTCTCACCTTTCTCCGTTCCTGTCTGTCTGTCCCTATCTATCCCTCTCTCTGATTCTCTCTCTCTGTCCCTGTAAAAAGAAAAAGAAAATTTAATTAATTGTTACTTTTTCTATTTTTAGAGAAGTTTTTATACAATTTAATTGATATTTAATTGCTCCCCCCAAACATTATTTTTGAGAGGACCTAAATTCTCTGGACAAGTTTTATTTCATTCAAAGGACTTTTCTTTATAATAATTAAGCAATACTATCACAGAATTAATTTAAGATTTTGTCTAAGTCTCTGAAGGATAATCTTCAAAGGAATTTGATTAAAGATAACCTATTTTCTACATATTACATATCCAATTAGAAAATCTCTGCTTTTGGTAGAAGAAGAGTAGGACAAAAACAAATTAAAATCTCACATATCAAAAACAATGTAGTAGTTGATGCTTTATACTCACCAGAAAACTGTATTTTTTATCTTTTGCAATATAAATTATCATAAAAAAAAATACCATGCAGGGCTATAGAGATTCAACCTATCAATTTTGTGTTATTAAAATATTGTGAGCCTGGCACAGTGGATATAGAATTAGACTGGGATGCAGCGGACCCAGGTTCAAAACCCCGAGGTCCTCGGCTTAAGCACCGGCTCACCAGCTTGAGCACGGGGTTGCTGGCTTGAGTGTGGGATCATAGAAATGACCCCACCATTGTTGGCTTGAGCAAGGGGTCACTGGCTTAGCTGTAGCCTCCTGGTCAAGGCATATATGAGAAAGCAATCAATGAACAACTAAGGTGCTGCAATGAAGAATTGATGCTTCTCATCTCTTTCCCTTCTTGTCTGTCTGTCCCTATCTGTCCCTCTCTCTTACTCTCTCTCTCTGTGTCAAATATATATATATATATATATATAGAGAGAGAGAGAGAGAGAGAGAGAGACAGAGAGAGAGACAGAGAGAGAGACAGAGAGAGAAAGAGAAAGAGAGAGAGAGAGAGGTATTATTTTTGTCAATATAGAGTTAAATTAAGTAGTTGTGCAAAGTCATCCAGTACTAGTATTAGAGCTCAAGCTTCTAATATAAAGGCAGTCAGTAATCTTTCCATTATGTCAATATGACGTACATAAGTATAAGTCTATCCTAGAGAGTCACTCATGATGAGAAATTATTTTCAAATATTTGTCTGGATGGTACTTCACAGTACACAACTCAATCAACAATATAATATAGATTATAGTTTATTTTTATTGTGTTTTTGAGTTACAGATTTAATTATAGGATCTTTTGGTTTGTACCTAATACAACTTGACTATCTTGAGTCCCTTATTCACTTGTTTTCTTAATTTCACCACCATTTTGAACCTAAGGAGTCTCTAAATGTTCAAATATTTTTCACAATTTTGTCTTGTAATATACACAGCTTTGTAATCCTTTTACAGGATGAAACTTTCAGGTCTATATCTGTTCTTGGAGCTCTCATCCCCATGCAATTATTTCTTTTCATGGGTCATTTTCATTGAGCACTATGCTATTCTGTGCCTTCTTAACCTGGCAGTGACCTTGAGCAGGAGAGATGCCACTCATTTAAAATATATATACAAATCGCATAGATGTTCATTTTACTAGGGAGAAGGCCCTTAGATTTTAACTATTCCCTGGAGAGAAAGTTACATTTTTATCATTCCACAAAACACTTAATTCTAACTGAATTGCAATCCAAGGTTTATCAGGACTTCACATTGGGGAGCTGAACATAAAGGTTTCCTCAACAAATAGTAAAGAGGAATGGAGAAGAAATATAAAAGGTAAAAGAAGAAAAGGAGAGAGTATTTTTTACTTATTCAAAATACATCTTGAGCACATATGAGATAGATTGCATGTATTACCTTATAAAATACTTAAGAGTACAAATTATTTTTAAAAATATATCTAATACAATAGTAATTAACATTTTAAAATTGAATATTACTTAATAAGTAGACCCTTTCATTGTCACTGTTAACTAGTTTCAAATTGTTACAGGGTAAGAAAAAAATCTTAAAAAACAAAGGCTGAAGTTTACAAAAAGTAATGGTTACAAATGAGCTCCCTGAAACAGGATTCTGGCAAACAATTCTCAGAGGTAAAGGTGCAGCTGTGCATTCATGTCTGAAATCACTATATCAGCTAATTTTAGACTGTACTTATCAGTAATGATGGTATCTCATTGTTCTCATTTTTTAAAATCTATATTATTCATGATTCCTGCAGTGACAGTTAAATTGTTCTCAAATTTACCAAAGTCAAAAAAGTTTAAAATTACACATGTGTATAATTTTGTTTCTAGAACTTTGGAAAATTGATGATGGTGATGATGGAAAGCTTACTCCTGACTTTTGACAAGTTTAGATTGGACCACTGCCAAAAAAATTTTTGAAGTGCATAGTACCAGTATTTTTTATATATTCAAGGAGATGACTTTAACATATGTCATAAAATCCTCACTACACTGGAAATATATTAGATTATTATTGTGTATTATTACTGTTACTATTATTATTTATTACTATTTTGAGATTATGTTTTAAGGAACATAGCAAAATAGTAACCTAGAAGACTAAAATTTTCCATCTTATTGTGTTGCACCTGGAGAGTGTGGCTAACAGTAGGTCTAGTTTTACTTGATTTTGTAAATGTTTGGTTGTTTGTTTTGCCCACCAGACTGTACATTACTTGAGGTGTGATGTCTGTGTTATTAGGTCTTGCATTCTCAGCATCTCAATTCAATGGCTATTATATAATAGGAACCTAAAAAACATTTGTTGAGTCAGTGAATGCTTCTGTATCTTTCTTCTATAGATAAGTCTATGATTAAATTCATCTTTAAATCTCTAGAAAAATTGACAAAGATACATCTTTGTCACAAATATAATCATAATTTTACATATAGAAAAAATACTTTTAAAAAAAATTCTATTGTGTGATTATAATACTTTAGTTAATATATTTTCTCCCACACTTTAGAATTTAGGATGCTTGAAGCCATGCAATTTTTTCCTGTTTTATTTAATGCTCGATATGTTTAGCATAGAGTAGAAGCTTAATAAATATTTGTTAAATACATTAGTGGGTGAATTTCAAAGGTTCATTACCTGGCTCTGCTAGGCATGACATCATAAGGCAATATTACCTATAAAATTCATTATCTCAAATTGGTTAAGGACATGCCAGGCACTTTGCTGAATGCTGGGGGTATATTTCTATTTCATCCAAAATTTCATTCCTATTTTTGAGGATAAAAAAACTCAGTTGTTAACATAGTTGGTTAAGTTCTACTTGAAATTTTCTAAATCAGTATATTTAGGTGATTTCTCAGGAAGTGTATCATAAAATGAAAAACATACTTAAGAAAGATCGATTTAACATAGTCTGATTTTTTATTTCGTTTTTAAATTTTTGAAGTCATGCATAAAATTTTTATTGAATATAGAATAATTGCCTGACCAGGCGGTGGCGCAGTGGATAGAGCGTGGGACTGGGATGCAGAGAACCCAGATTTGAGACCCTGAGGTTGCCAGCTTGAGCAAGGACTCATCTGGCTTGAGTAAAAAAAAAAAAAAAAAAAAAAAAGCTCACCAGCTTGGACCCAAGATTGCTGGCTCGAGCAAGGGGTCTGCTGAAGGCCTGCTGTCAAGACACACAGATAAGAAAGCAATCAATGAACAACTAAGGTGTCGCAACCAAAAACTGATGATTGATGCTTCTCATCTCTCTTTGTTTCTGTCTGTCTGTCCCTATCTATCCCTCTCTCTGACTCTCTCTGTCCCTGTAAAAAAAAAAAAAAAAAAAAAAAAAAAAAAGAAGAAGAATATAGAATAATCCCTGATAGATATTCATAAAGTTTATTTAGTGTATGCTATGCATCAGGCATACTGCTAGGTCTTTGACAGACAAAATGCATTTTCTGTACTAAATCCTCAAAATATCAATAAGAATAAGTTAACACCATAAAGGTTAAGTAACTTGCCCAAATTTACACAAGTAGGAAATAAAGACAGGATTGTAGATGAGGCCCCAACTGATTATTTTCTTTTCTCTTCCCCATGGTATCACTCAGTAAATATCTAGTTACTTTATTTAGTCTTATTTAACTGGTGGAAAATTAGAAATAATTAATATCTAAGAGCTATATTATTTAACCTTCTCAATAATGCTGACAAATGTAGAGTTGTGTTTTTTCTTTTTTCACATAAAGAAAGGAGATTCTAAGAAATTAGTCTATATGACAGATAGAAGACTAAACTCCAATATTGGGTGTTTGACTTAAAAATCTATTCTCTTTCTACAATATTAGTCTCGTTTTTACACCAGGAGATCAACCAAGAAGCTAGTACAATAATTCAGATATGAAAAAATGTGGCTAGACAATAACAATAAAGTTGCAAAGAAAGGAAATTAGGGAAGGATGATGGCTTATCATGAACTCCAAGGCCTGTTGCATACGAAACACCTGATTTAGATGCCTTAGTGAATATCACTATCCTTTTTCATTCTCAAGATACAATACTTTAAGTAAGCCTATAAAAATATTATATATATTACATCATAGACTTGTAAAATCTACTATTTTACAATTTATTTCAAATATGCTTCAAGTAGAAAGTCTTGTCCTTTAATTTGATCTCTGTCTTTCTCTAATCTAAACTTACTATCAACTTCACAAGAAACATGCCTAAATGGTATATTAGGACAATAATAATTTATCTTGTAGAACTGTAAATCATGTACTTGATATTGTTTTAACCTCTGGAGAAACAAAAGTGAATAAAACATAGTTGTTGCCCATAGGAAACTGACAGTCTCTTAGAGACTATCAGTTAACAGATAGATTTGATACAAGAAGGTGAGGTCCTTGTAGAAGTACTTAGAGGGCACAATAAAGAAAAATAAGGTAGGAGCCAGTTGCTTCTTATTCTTGTAACCTTTGTTTTTAAAACAAGAATTGGCTTTTGATTCACTGTGTATTAACTCTTCTAAGTTAAATCGATTTTTCACATAAATATGATAATGTGTTCCCTAGTTAAATTATATTAAAGGTTTCCCATCAAATAAATTTGTAAATTTTACAAGATAGAATGTCCTGTACCTAACTATCTCTCATTTCTCATTATTCCAAAATATATACCATTACATTAGCTATATTACAAAAATGTACAGTTCAACGATGTCACACTCCTGCCTCTCTGACTTCACACAGCATTTTCTTTCTATCTAAAATGCTATTTCTCTTTTTTCTTTATAATTTCAAATTAAATTGTCTTCTAACTCTTTTAGCTAATTATAGCTCAAGACTTATATTTCCCAGGATTTTTTTCTGAAACTAGAATGTGATTTCAGTGAACATATCCTGTGCTCCCTAAGCAGTATTTAAGAGGCTAACATTGAAGTGTTGAATTAGTTTTCAATGATGCATAATAAATTACCACAAATTTAGCAGTCTAAAACAACATGCATTTATCTAACAGTTTCTGTGTGTCAGGATCAGGGCACCGCAAAGTTTGGTGCATATGCAAAGGTAGAATCAAGCTGTCAAGAAGGGCTAGGTTCTCATCAGGAGACTCAATTGAAAGATCTTTTAAGAATCCTCACTCAATCAGTATAATCCATTTCTTTGTGGCTATACAACTCATGACTGCTTGCTTCTTCAAAGACAGCAAAGGGAGCAAGTTTCTAGAGCAAGTCTACTAGCCAGGAGTCCTACACAGCGTGATATAATCGTATGTCACATCCTATCACCTTTGCAATATTTTGCTGGTTAAATGCAATCCACGGGTCCTGCCCACACTCAAGGAGAGACGATTATACAAGGATGTGAACACCGAGGTATGGGTTTTATGAGAACCACCTTAAAGTTTGTCTGTTATGATTGTCATCACTGATTTATTAACTTGTTCCTCTGCTTAACCACAAGTTACATAATGTCATGAAGCATGTTTTACCTGACTGTATGCCAATAACTAGCAATGTATATTTGGTAAATGACACTTAAAATTTGACTCACTGACCAAGGTGCTCTGACACACATTATTTTATAAAATTTTGTTAAAGAAAATATAGCAAAGCCATTATGTGATTCTTTCCTAAGGCAATAGCATTTTTGTTATAATTCTCATAGCCACGTTTACAAAGGATCTGCAATAAAATTGTCTTTACTAGGAAACTAAGCAAACTTAAATAACCTGAGGCAATGAATGAACAAAACATTTATGCCATATTAAGATATAGTCAATTCATTTACATATATTTTGGAAAATGCATTTTGGTAAGTCTTAATTTTAAATATTTCTTGCTGCCCCAAACAAAATTATTGTGGCTATACAAATAAGAAGAAATCCATTTTTTATAAAAAAAATTCAAAAACTGTAGCATCTAAAAACCAATGAATATAATAGTATGATAATAAATAGTAAAATATTATAGATAATATTAACCCTTTGCCCTAATTTCTTGGATACCATTATGATAAAGTTGTTATAGCTGAGATCTTTAGAAATGGATTGTTAGTATGATACATGAACTAAAATAGCAGCAATACTATGCAGTCTTAGTGACTATTTAAAAAGGAAAAGCAATGCTACATATTTATTACCAGAGATTAGCTACCTGTAGAATATTTAGTTGCCATAATTATCAGTTTAGGTAATTAATAGGCTCAGTTTATAGTACATAACTGCTAAGGGAGATTCATGTGTGTGAAAACACAAAAATGTAAATTGTGCTCTGAGGCTGTCCTGTATGCTCCAGAGGAAGAAAACATTATTTTACAGAATCTCTCTCTGATAAATTAGCTAATTAAAAGTTGTGTTGGTGAATTTTAAATGCTTACATATACCCTTTAGGCAAATGATACCTTTTACAAGAACAGAGTGTCTACATTTTGAATTTGCATTTACAGTACAATAAAAAGGTTCAGGTTTAAAATGTAGTTAGAGTTAAATAATGTTAATAGAATAATGTAGTCAACACAAGAAATAAATTACTTTGATTTGTTATTAAAATTTGCAGGATGGTAGCTGTGAGGTCAGTGGGCTTTACTGTTCTTCCAGGCAGCAGAACTGAAGGAACTTTGACTCCAGGGATTTCATTTCAGCTGATGAGACCACTTGACAAAAACTTTTCCAAAGCTGAAAGCCTTAAATAATTGACTACAAGTCATAATAGTTTCCTATATAGAAAAATCAACTTTTTATAAAATCAACAAAAGCAGTGGTATTATAAATATACATTAATTTTAATTAATGGATATTTATTGAATTGTGTCCTGTATTAGGCAGTAGATACTTCATATTTACTACATATTGGGCACAAAATTAAGTGCTTTAATGTTACATTACTTTTCACAATAATCTCATAAGGTACACTGCCATTATCATGCCTATTTGGCCAATAAGAAAATCTAGGCTTACAAAGGTTAAGTCACCTGTTCAAAGTACTACATTGCTTAAAGAATGGAACCAAATTTTGAACTATATACCTCTGGATACAGAGTACATCTCTCTAATTATTATGAAGAATGCCTTCTCACAACTAACATATCATGAAGCTAAAGAATATTCGTTTTATTTTTTTAGTCCCTTTAGAAGCGCCTTCTCTGGCTTTTAATTTTGATGTCCTACCCTTTTTCTCCACTCTTCCAATGACCATGTAAGCCCCAAATTCTGTTTTCCTTATTGGAAAAACTTTTTTGAAACTTTAATCAATAAATGCACCCCAGGACCATTGGAATGAAAAGCATAAGTGGTCCTATTTAGATTTCAACTCACCCTAGAGAATTTAGGGATTTCTGAATGTATCAGTGTTTGGTACACAAATAGACAACTTCATAGCAATGAAAATATAATACAGAATTGGAAAAAAATATAAATAATTACTTTACTCAGTCTACATTTATTTTGTGGCAAGTCTTTAGTGCCCTAACCAAAGAACCTTGACATCTTGACAAAATTGGTGGGAGAAGTATTGGGGGGTAGAAATTTTGCCTTGTCTCTTCAAATTTACTACAAGATAAATAATGCATTAATAGACCAATCTGGTCCTGCTGCCAAAGTATAATAATGAGGAAATTAGAGGATGGTATAAATGAAGGCAATAATGCACCCTTGGTTAGCCATATGTGTCAGTAGTTGCTAACTCTTGATTTAGCATGATAATCGTTAAAAATAATAAAATGTAGCCTGACGAAGCATGGCTTTATTTGCCCCCTGGAACTCTCTGGGCTGGGGTGACCTTTTGAGAAACATCTTTCAAATGTATTTAGCCTGACCAGGTGGTGGTGCAATGGGTAGAGCATTGGCCTGGGAGGCAGAGGATCCAGGCTCAAAACCCTGAGGTCACCAGCTTGAGCACAAGCTCATCCAGCTTGGGTGCAGGCTCACCAGCTTGAGCAAGGGGTCACCACCTTCAGCATGGGATTATAGATATAATCTCAAGGTCACTGGTTTAAATTCAAGGTGCTGGCTTGAGCAAGGGATCACTGGCTTGGCTAGAGCCCCCTAGTCAAGGCACATATGAGAAAGCAATCAATGAACAACAAAGGTGCCACAATGAAAAATTAATGCTTCTCATCTCTCTCCCTTCCTGTCTGTTCCTGTCTGTCTGTCTCTTTCTCTATTGCTTAAAAAAAGAAAGTATTTAAAAACATATACTACAGCCACCTGGGGAAAGGGATAGCAGATGGGCAAGCAAGAGACAGACCTAAAAGTCTAAGAAGAATGATGCTGAAGAAGAATATACATAGGAGAATCAGGGATCTGAAGGGATTCTGCCCCTACTAGAGAATAGTGGGTCACATGTTTAGGGATGGATACATGCCAAGAAGAGACCTGAGAGGACCTTATGCTTGCACCTTTGGCTGCACTGGACAAGCAAAGAAAAAGGCTAAGGCAGAGTTGTAGGAATATTGATTAAA
This sequence comes from Rhynchonycteris naso, assembly GCA_037038555.1. Taxonomy (NCBI): domain Eukaryota; kingdom Metazoa; phylum Chordata; class Mammalia; order Chiroptera; family Emballonuridae; genus Rhynchonycteris; species Rhynchonycteris naso. The sequence goes on from CM072995.1 coordinate 302,407,236, forward strand.
CATTGAAGAAATGCTATAGCTCAAAATCAATTTACAAAGAAAAAGACAATATTTTTTGCTCTGTTTTGTTTTGCTTCTTGGCTCCAGAAGTTTTAGAAAACCTCTGTCAGGGCACTTGTTTACTGCTAATCTAATAGAATGAAGACATTAGTGGCCCCATATGAAAAGAAACACAGTCTTTGCACAAATAGTTTGAAAAGCCACTGAACAAATGAGTGACTGCAGTCACCTAAAAAGCAACAATGCAAAGCTAGTGAGGATGGGGAAAAGAAGATCTGATTGTTGGCATTATCATACTATAATATTCAAAATTTCTCATTTTAAATAACAAAAAAAAATTCTGAGGCTAATAAAGTAGAGCCAATTAACAGGAAAAAGAAAAGAGAAATTGCAGAAACCATCTTTGAAGAAGCTCAGACATTGGACTTACTAGATAAGGATTTTAGTTAATTGTCTTAATTATGCTTAAAGAGCTAATGGAAGTCATTGACAAAGCATAAAAGAAAAACAGAAGAATAGTTACAGAACACACTAATTCATAAAACTAATAGAGAATATCAATAAAGAAATATAAATTATAATAAAGAACCAAATAGATATTCTGATCAGAGATACAAAGCTGAAATTAAAATTTTATTTTAGAAATTCAACAGCCTACTTGAACATGCAAAAGAAATAATTAGCAGCCTTAAATACAGATCAACTAAAATTGTCTAGTCTGAGAAATAGAAAGATAAAATAATGGGGAAAATAATAAACAAAGCCGAAGTGCCTGTGAGATATCATCATGGTTAACAACATATGCGTTATGCAAATCCCAGAAAGAAGAGAGAGAAAGAAGGAGAAAGAATATTTGAAGAAACATGATCTAAGACTTCTCAAATTTGATGAAATAATAAATCTATATATCAAAAAAGTAAAAAAAACTCTTAGTATGATAAACATAAAAGGTATTATACTGAGACACATTATAATCACCCTTCCAAAGGCCAAAGAAAAAAGAGAATCTTTAAAGTATCAAGAGAGAAACGAGGGATATTTTATGAAATTAACAGTTTCTTAGTAGAGACCATGGATGGAAAAAAAAGTGGATGATATATTTAAAGAGCTAAAAAATAAATACTGTTAACCAAGACTTATATGTTCAACAAAACCATGTTTCAAAAATAAAGGATAAGTTAAGATATGGTCAGATAGCAATAGATCAGAGTATTTGTTGCTATTATACCTGCTCTACAAGAAATCAAAGGTAGTGCTTCAAGATAATGTTAATAAACACTAGAGCACTGACTGGATAGCTTGGTTAGTGAGTGTTGTCCTGACATGCAAATGTTACAAATTTGATGTTTCTGCTTCTCTCTCTTCCTTCCTCCCTCTAAAATAAATAAATAATTTTTTTAAAAAACTTTAGAAAACCCTAGAGACTAACTCAAATTCGTATAAAAAAAATAAAGAATAACAACAAAAGTAACTATATAGTTAAATTTAAAAGCCAGTATTACTATGTTTTGGCCTGTAACTCTTATTTATATAATTTTTAAAAATGCATAAAATAGTAATTATACATCCATGTTAATGGGCACACAGTGTACAGAGATGTAATTTTTGATAGTAAAAACACGAGGGAGAAAACAGAATTGCACAGGAGCAGAAATTGTATGCTATTAAAGTGAAGTTTCAGACTAGCTTTTTATACATTTAGGATGTTAATTGTAATACTCATGGTAACCCCTAAAGAAATAACTAAAAATATATAGAGAAAAGAAAATATAAAAATGGTCAATAAGAAAAAATCATTTAAACACCCAGAAAGCATTAGTGGGAGAGTTGATGAACAACAACAACAAAAATATACAAGACATAAAGGAAACAACAGAAGTAAATAAAACAAATGGCAGAAGTAAGTTCTCTTAAGAGTAATCACTATAAATATAAATAATGGTTAAACTGATTATTTAATGGATTAAAAGGCAGAGATAAGCAGAATGGATTTTTAAAAAATTATCCAACCATATACTGTTTATAAGAGGTTTACATAAAATCCAAATGTACAAATAGATAGAAATTAAAAGAGATATTTCATGTGTCAACTAACCAAAAGAGGGATGGATGGCCATACCAATATCAGATAAATTACTTTAAATAAAAATGCTGTTACAAGAGGCAAAGAAGAACATTACATATAGACAAAATTTTCAATCCATCAAGAATTTAGAGCAATTATAAACATATATTCAAAAATCAATTAGACTATATATATTTTTTAATTGAGTGAGAGCAGGGGTGAAAGAGAGACAGACTCCCACATGTGCTCCAATCAGGAATTCACCTGGCAAACCCCCTGTGGGGGGATACTCTGCCCATCTGAGTTTGCTCAGCAGCCAAGCTATTTTTAGCACCTGAGATGGAGGCCAGGGAGCCATCTTGCTTGAATCAATCAATTCATGGATGCAGGAGGGGGAAAGAGAGAGAGAGAGCGAAGGGGTGGAGAAGCAGATGGTCACTTCTCCTGTGTGCCCTCACAGGGAATCAAACTCAGGACTTCCATATGCCAGGCTGATGCTCTACCACTGAGTCAACTGGCCAGGGCCCAATTGGACTATATTAAAATTAAGTACTTTTGTATATCAAGGATCACTAGCAAGAAAGATAAAGGCAATCTGCATAATAGGAGAAAACATTTGCAAATCATATATCTGATAATAATCTGATATCTAGAATATAAGAATAACTCTTACAAATCAACAAAAGACTAATAGCCCAATTAATATATGAACAAAGGACTTTAATGACTCAAGTAAATATTTCCTGCAAAGAAAATAAACAAATGACCAACAAGCAGATGAAAAGATTCTCAACATCATTAGCCATTAGGCAAATACAGATAAAAATCACAAAGAGATAATACTTTACATCCTCTAGGATAACTACCCCCAAAATGGAAAATATCAAGTATTAGTTAGGGTATGGACAGATTGAAACCTTTGTACACTTGCTGATAGAAATGTAAAATGATGCAGCCACTGTGGAAAACAGTTTGGCCATTCCTCCATAATTTAAACACAGAATCACCATATGTTCCAGCAATTCCACTCCTGGGTACATACCCAAAATAACTGAAAACAGACATTGGAACAAAAGTTTACACATGAATGCACATAGCAACACTATAGCCAAATCAAGTAAATAAACCAAATGCCCTTCAACTGATGAATAGATAAACAAAACATGGTATATCTGTATAATATAATATCACTAGCCATAAAAAGAAATGGAGTATTTTAACAAACTACAACAAGAGGAAACCTTGAAAACATTAGATTAAGTGAAAGAAACCAGACACAGAAAACCACATGTTGTTTGATTCTATTTATATGAATATCCAGAATAGGCAAATTCACAGAGACAAAACAGATTAGCGGTTGCCAGGGACTAGAGTAGAGGATAAAGGAGACTGCTTAAAGTATATGTGTTTACTTTTGTAGTGATGAAAATGTTCTGAAACTAGACAATGGTGATGGTCGTGAAATATTGTAAATGTACTAAATGTTGCTGAAAGTGAACTATTATTATGCATAATTTACCACAATAAAAACTATGTAAAACACATTAGAAGTAAAAAATAGAAATGAGTCGATAGTTTCTTAGAGGAAGAGAGCATCGAGATATCATTGATTCAAAATAAAAATAGAAAAATAAGCCCTATTATTAGCTGGCATCATCTACTTAAGAGAATATTTTATGGGGATTAAGAAAGACAAAAAGATGTAAAAAATTACCAGTATAGAACTTGACCCATAGTATAGTTTCTATACATATTGATTGAATCTAAACTTCTCTAGCTAAAGATATCTATTTGGGGGTTACTGCTTTTTCATCATTTTTGTATAATTACCCAGTTATTTAATAGAGCATATTCATTACATGTGCTGACTCTGTAGTCACTGACATGGGCCAAGTTTAAATCTAGGCTCTTCTTATTCTGTAACCTTCAGAAAATTTGCTTTACCTCTTTCTGCCTCAGTTTGCTTATTTATAAAGTGAAGATAATCATTGTACTTACCTCCTGACTATAGAGTAGAAAATATATAACAAATTTTAACAAAATTCTAGGATCTTAAATAATCATTCAATAAGTAATAACAATAATCATTATTATAAATTTGTTCCTATTGTCATATCTCACTTCTGTTTTGTTATAAACAGAGAGAATGAGAATAATTCAAACTTTGAATGGGAAGATAATTCATTTCAGTTAAACAATTAATATCCTTCCTGTCTCGTTTTAAATAGGAAACCATCCTTTCAATTTGGTTTCCACACCTTCTATTTTGCTTCCTCACACGTATATTACCCCTCCCCTTTTTTTCAGTTGTATTTTGTTTGAATCAGTATACAAATAAGATTCACACACTGCAGTCAACCAATTTGTCTTTCAAGTGTTAAAATATATAGGCTTAATTCTTGAATTTATTCGTTGAAACAAAGATGTTAAGCATCAAGCATTGAGTAAGCTGTAAGAGTGCAGGGATTTTGTGTGTTTTGCACATTCTTGAATCCCATTTTAGAAGCTCCCTGGAATATAGTAAATGATCAGTAAATATTTGTTGAATAAAACTGAGACATGCAATCTTAAACATTGTTTGTAGGGGTATAAATTGTTAATAAATTAACATTCTGTGAGTAAATATATTTAGATATTTATTTTAATAATATACATATGATTGTATTTTATAATTCTACACATATTAGGATAACTGTATAACTCAATTATCCAGGAAATTTCAATGTTTACTTGTTGTCCAGTGGTTTCCAAGCAGTTTAGTATGTGTCATTATAAAATTATTCTAGTTAATAGAAATTTTACAAATATAGAGAAATTAAACAACACATTTTGTAACAACTAGTGATTTAAAGAAGAAATCAAAAAATAAATAGTATCTTGAGACAAATAAAATATAACATACCAAAATCGGTTCTAAGAGAGAAGTTTATAATGATAAAAACCTGTTTAAGAAAAGGGAGAAAAAAACCTCAAATAAACAACCTAAGATTATACACAAAGGAATTAGAAAAAGAAGAACAAGCTAAGTCCATGATTAACAGAAGGAAAACAAAGATCAAAGTAGAAATAAATAAAATAGAGTTTAAAAAGAGAATAGAGCCTTACCAGGCAGTGGCGCAGTGGGTAGAGCATCAGACTGGGATGCAGAAGACCCAGGTTCGAGATGCTAAGCTTGCTAGCTTGAGCGCAGGCCCATCTGGCTTGAGCAACAGCTCGCCAGCTTGGACCCAAGGTCACTGGCTCCAGCAAGGGGTTGCTCAATCTGCTGAGGGCCTGCGGTCAAGGCACATGTGAGAAAGCAATCAATGAACAACTAAGGTGTCGCAATGGCAACAAAAAACTGGTGATTGATGCTCCTCATCTCTCTCTGTTCCTGTCTGTCTTTCCCTATCTATCCCTTTCTCTGACTCTCTCTGTCCCTGTAAAAAAAAGAGAGAATAGAAAAAAATCAATGAAAATAATAGCTGGTTCTCTAAAATGATAAACAAAACAAACAAATCTTTAGTGAGACTTACCAAGAAAAAAAAGAAAAGACTCAAATAATTAAAATTTAAAATGAAAGAGAAGATATTACAACTGATACTGCAGGAATGCAAAGGAATATACACTGCTATGAACAATTATACTCCAACAAATTAGACAAACTAGAAGAAATGGATAAATTTCTAGAAAAAATATAGCCTTCTATGACTGAGTCACAAAGAAATAAAATATCTGAATAGACCCCTTATTAATAAGAAGATTGAATTAGAAATAAAAAATCTCCCAACAAGAAAAATGTTGAGGACCTGACAGCTTCTCTGGTGAAGTCTACCAAACATTTAAAGAGCTAATACCAATCCTTCTCAAACTCTTCCAGAAAATGTGAGAAAAGAGAACACATCCAAACTCATTTTACAAGGCCAGCATTACCCTGATTCCAAAGCTAGAAAAGGACATTACAAGAAGATAAATTACAAACCAATATCTCTGATGAACATAGGTGTGAAAAGCCTCAAAAAATATTAGCACACTGAATTCAATAATACATTGAATAGATCATTGTTGGGCAGATAAAATATATTATGCTCACTTTGTTAAAGATGGCGCTGCCCACATGGAAGTTTGTTGATATTAATGTGTGTTCTGGAACAGGCTGTGGGCAGGCCGGGTCGTTATAGCCTAAGGCTTAGTTTAAGAGTAAGCTCTTCCCCACACCCTTGACTGATTGGATGATGTAGGGTGGTGCACTCTCCTGAGGAATCCCATTGTGCCTCGGATGGGTGGCTTTGTATTGGAGACTTCCTTGTTTGTGTAAATTGGATTAAGTGTTTGGATTTTTACAATATAAAGTGGGACAGACCAGTAGCTTGATCGCTCTCCGTTCCTGGGTTCCTGAGATTAGTATCAGAGAGGAGAGCAGATGAAGGCCACATGGAGGCCAGGAGAAGCAGCCAAGATGGCAGAGTGCTGAGGAAGAGTTTGTGCAGGAGGAGATGGGAAACAGAGGTGAATAAGTCTGGTGAACTAGAAACCTTTGATTCTAGGAAACTCGAATAAGTCAGTAGCTTTGTGAGCACTGAATGTGTGGGTTTTGGAGCCCAGTGTGTGTTTTTGCTTGCCCGCCGGGTGCAAGCTAGAATTAAAGCTGATGGCGCACCAGTTCATGGCTCCTGTGTTTCATTACTGACTGTTTGAATCAAATGCGAACCTGCACGGGTCAGGCTGCTGCGATGGCGGCCTCGACTACTGGCTTTACAATCATACACTGTGATCAAGTGGAATTTATACCAGGGATGCAATAATGGTTCAAGATCTACAAATTAATTAATGTAGCATACCACATTAACAAAATGAAAGATAAAAATTTTATGAACATCTCAATAAGTGCCAAGAAAAAGAAGCATTGGACAAAATTCAACACATTGCCATGTGTTGGGCAGATAAAATATATTATGCTCACTTTGTTAAAGATGGCGCTGCCCACATGGAAGTTTATTGATATTAATGTGTGTTCTGGGACAGGCTGTTGGCAGGCCAGGTCATTATAGCCTAAGGCTTAGTTTTAAGAGTAAGCTCTTTTCTACACCCTTGACTGATTGGATGATGTAGGGTGGTGCACTCTCCTGAGGAATCTCATTATACAGAGACTTCCTTGTTTGTATAATTGGATTAAAGGTTTTGATTCTATGGTATAAAGTGGAAGAGACCAGTAGCTTGATCTCTCTCTTGGTTCCTTGGTTCCTGAGGTATGAGAAAGAAGAGCAGATTAAGGCCACATGGAGGCCAGGAGAAGCAGCCAGGATGGCAGAGTGCTGAGGAAGAAGCCAGTTTGTGTAGAATTTGTGCAGGAGGAGATGGGAAACAGAGGTGAATATGTCTGGTGAGCTAGAAACCTTTGATTCTAGGAAACTCGGATAAGTCAGTAACTTTGTGAGCACTGAATGTGTGGGTTTTGGAGCCCAGTGTGTGTTTTTGCTTGCCCGCCGGGTGCAAGCTAGAATTAAAGATGATGGCTCACCAGTTCTTGGCTCCGTTGTTTCATTACCGACTGTTCGAATCTAATGCGAACCTGCACTGGTCAGGCGGCTGTGATCCTGACCGCGACTACTGGCTTTACACCATGATAAAAAAAAATTCAACAAACTTAGTATAAAAGAAACATACCTCAAGATAATAAAGGCAGATATGCTAAGCCTTCAGCTAACATCATACTCAACAGTGAAATGCTGAAAGATTTACCTTTAAGGACAAAAGCAAGATAAGGATGCCCAATCTCTTTACTTTTATTCAATATATACTAAAAGTCCTAGTCAGATCAATTAAGTAAGAAAAAGAAAAATAAGACATTCAAATAGAAAAGGAAGAAGTAAAACTATTTGCAAATGACATGGTATTATCTATGCAAAATGCTAAATATTCAACAATAAAAAACAGTAGAACTAATAAATAATTTCAGTAATGTTACAGGATACAAAATCAACATATAAAAATAAGTTGTATTTCTATATCCCAGAAACAAACTATTGTAAAGGAGAATTAAAAAAGCAATCCTAGCCCTGGCCAGTTGGCTCAATGGATAGATCATTGGCCTTCATGTGGATGTCCCAGATTCGATCCCCATTCAGGGCTCATGTGAGAAGCAACCATTTGTTTCTCTTTCCCTGTCCCTCCCCTCTCTCTCTTTTCCCTTTTCTCATCCAGTTGCTCATTTGGGTCTAGCATCAGCCCAGGGCACTGATAGCTTGGTTGGTTCAAGCACCAGCCTCAGGCACTGAAGATAGCTTGGTTGATTTCAGCATTGACCGCAGATGGAGGTTGTCAGATGGATTTCAGTCTAGGCACATGTGAGAGTCTGCCTCACTATCTCCCCTGTTCTCATTAAAAAAAAATAATAATGAAAATTCCATTTACAATAGCATCAAAAGTAATAAAATATTATTTAGGAATAAATTTAACCAAGGAGTTGTGGGATCCAAACAGTAAAAACTATACAATGAAATGAAATATTGATATTTATTTCAATATCCCATGAAAGATACTGGAGAAAACATTTGGAAGATAAATAGCCACATACCAATTACAAGAGACTATTCTAATTTGTTCTAAGATAGAAATAATATCCAGTATTGTGAATAAAGATACCATTTAGTTAAGTGTATAGTAATCCACCATCATCCAACATTATCTATCATTATGGTGAGAATATCTACCAGAATATAGTGACTTAGTAGGTTCTCTGGCCACTCTTAATAAATCAGGTGAGCACTTTGTGTGTTCTATAGCCAATAAAAAGCTGCTTTCCTTTACCAAGAAGCTGCTCCCTGTTACAAAGGGAAGCAGTTGACTTATAATACCAGAATGTTCAATAGACTTTAGAGATTCAAGGTGGTGAAGAACATCTACCTAATATCTGCAACTCATCTCAGAATCGCTTTTAGTCTTGTTGAGAGTCTTAACTAAACTGTAAATTCAGCTTTCTATATATTTTCATTATTCTCTAATTTGGACTTTGAGCATTTCTTTCAATACAGTCTGCTCTAAATTTACTTGCGGTGCTTAGGCTCTTTCTAAATGCTGTCATAAAGCCCTTCTGATATTTTCACTGTATCCTGAGTTGATGGTAATTGGCCTAAGCTTATTATTTTATTTCTTCAGCTCTTCAATGTTAATTATAACACTAACTCCATAATTCCTACAATACTATTGATCTGTATCTGTTAAATGCTAGAGGTAATTCATAAGAAGCCAATGTGTTTACTGTCACCTATAAGTCGTCTCAATTTACTAAAGATGTGTCTTAGTACTATGATGCTACAGTATGCCAGATTTTTCATAACCAGCACCAGGAACCTGTAATCATTGGATTAACATGTGATTCAAATTCCAACATTCTATATAGAAGGTCTGGTCATATCACATCCTTTATCTATTGTCTTAGTTTACTCCAGAAACAGACCTAAAATGAAAGATTCAATTGCAATAATTTGCTTGGGAGGAAATATCAGGAATCTGGCTGAGTGGTAAAGAATTGAAATAGGGAAGAAAATCAATAGAGAAAATATTAGGTATGTTACCAGTATGGGCAATTAGAAACTTAATTCCACTAGTGAAAGCTGGGAGATAATTTAGAATGTATCTCACACTTATCTCAAACAAGAGTCAAAGAATCTAGGGTATTTATCCACCACATATTTTAACCCATCATTAGTTAAGGGCTTTTTCCAATGTCATTAACTTTCTAGCACTTCTGGTTTTCCATCCTGGTGGACCATGTTGTTTTTATAGTCTGAAAAGGTCCTCAGTCAAGGAATGGCATGTGTTAATAGTAAGCAGCCTTCGGAGTATAGAACAGGTGCATCAGTTCACCCATATAGGATTGAATGCCGACAGAGTCTGCTACAAAGGTAGAAAATATTTTTAGGCCTGACCTGTGGTGGTGCAGTGGAGAAAGCATCAACCTGAAATTGCCAAGTTTCCCAGTTTGAAATCCCAGGCTTGCCTGGTCAAGTCACATATGGGTATTGATGCTTCCTGCTCCTACCACTTCTCTCTCTCTCTCTCTCTCTCTCTCTCTCTCTCTCTCTCTCCTCTCTCCAAAACAAATAAAGAAAATCTAAACAAAAAAATATTTTTAACTTTATTTTGAACTGATCTTAGACAAAGACTTTTTTAAAGTGGTAATAAAAAGTTTCTTGTAAACTTTATTTACATTCTTCACATTACTATTCTACCACACTGGCTTTATTCAGAGACAGACAGAGACAGACACAGAGACGGAGACAGAAAACCAAAAGCCTGAAACCTGGAGTACATGTTGCCAGCATCATGCTCTTTTGCTCCTGAATAATTTGGTTTTAAACTAAAAGCATTCTCATAGATAAATAATCACTATATAATTATCAAATTGAAACAGTGTGATTGATACAGTACAATAGTCTACCATAGAGATCAAATTCAAATTTTGACAATTGTCCCACTAATTTCTTTATAGCAAAAATAAAAATACAATTTCTTAATCCCATTTAAACTAGAAATATTCTTTAGTCTAGTCTGTCTTTCATGATCTTAACATTATTGGAGACTATAAACATGTAATTAATAGGTTTCCCAATTTCAGTCTGAGTTTCATGATTACATTCATTTTACACATTTTTAGCAAGAATATAACCATAAAAGCGATGTTGTGCCCTCATCACAACATACCAAGAGGCATGCATATGTTATCTATTTGTCCCATGACTGATGATGCTAACTTTGACCATCTGGTTGAGGTGATATCAGGATTTCTCATTATAACAATACTATGTTTTCCTTTTAAAATTAATATGCATCTTGTTGGGAGGTGCTTCTGAAATATTTGAATACTCTGTTTCTCATCCAACTTGATCTTTGTAGCTTTAGCAAGTCCTTGCATATTATTACTATAATGGTTACCAATCATTGACTTTTTCAATCCATCATTTCTTCTGCAATTGATAATTGGCATTCTACTGTAAAGACTTCCTTTTTCTACACTGAATCTATTTATATCAGTATGAACTCATGGATTCTAAATTTATACTATGAATTATGATATATTCATTTAATTATTTTTTGATGCTCACATTGACTCAGATTTGATTAGTGGTAGTACTTTCAAACTGCCTTCTGTGTGTTTTCACATGCCCGCATATTTTTTTAAATACAGTGTGTCCGTAAAGTCATGGTGCACTTTGACTGTTTTTTTTTTCTTTTTCACTGTTCAAAGTTTATTTGGTATTTTAGTTGGTATCACACTTGGATTGTTGACTGCATTATTTATCTGTAGACTTTTCACTTTACATTATATGGCAATGTGCACTAATCTGATACAGAGTACACAAAATAAGATCCTTTAGAACAGTTATGCACAAGACATGCAGTATTGGCTTTATACATTGGATCCCAGGATATGATAGGTTAGAGAAAAAAAGGTTGGACCCAGGCATGTTGGGTAAAGGAACCACAATTATATAACTCAGTGAACATACGTCTAGTATGAAGGGCAACTGTAGCGTGTGCCACGTTGGCAGTGGTGCCTTTGAGGAGGTGGAACTATTATTTCACACTAACTAGTTTAGGACTATACCAGATAAGTTTCATCCTGCATCAGGATACAGACTCAGGGTTTTATGAACCATACTATTTCTATCTTTAGGAAACTGATGTTTTTAGTCACAGATCAGACAAAAAGGACACTATGCACAACCTCCAACTAAAATTCTGTTATTGCCGAGACAGTGAAGTGGTACATTAGAAGACTTTAAAACTGCTGCTCCTTCTGGATCCCCCAAGGGTATCTGCACTCTTCTTCAAACAAGCCTCTCCTCAGGTGTCAGGGTCACCAGTGTGTCTGTACAGTGCACCATGACTTTGCGAACACACTGTACTTCCTACTTTCTGGTAGAGAGCAAGGTGTACAGTACCAGGTTCATTGTGCAATCTCCCAGGCCTAGAATCAGCCATGTTCCCAGTGAGTTTGAGTTTCTTTTAGTAGACAATGAAACTTAGATTTCAAAATCTGGATTCTGGGGTAATTCTTTCCCTTATCCTTTACAGGTATAACTGATTTATACATTTGAAATACAATCTTATTTATTTCTACTTATAATATTTTATTGATTTAATTTCTTTAAAAAACATAACTTGGCTCCAATAGTCAAAACCATACAAAAAGTCTCACTCAGAGAAGTGAAAGATCCCTGGCCTCCAGCCCAGGCTTCTGTTTCTCCAGGCTTTTCACCTCATTTCTATACACCTTATCAGCAAAATCAATCTTACTATTTTTTGACATTTTAGGTTTTTTCCACAAATAAACAGATATGTCTATATTTTATCATCCTCATATTTTTCTTACACTTTTATCATTTAACAATTTATTCTTAAAATTGTATCAGTCAGCATTTACCATCATTGTCTAATTTCTATAGTGATTATTTTAACCTTGAATTTTTAAAGTTAATCACAATTTCAAAACATTGGGATTTATTTTCTAGTTTCTAGGTTTTTGTTTTTTTTTTGGTTTTTGTTTTAGTTTTTGTTTTTTTCTGGGGGGGGCGGTGGTTAGCCAGAAAGAGGGACAGATTAGGGGCAGATAGACAGAAAGGGAGAGAGATGAGAAACATCAATTCTTTGTTGCCGTTCCTTAGTTGTTCATTGATTTCTCATTTGTGCCTTGACCAGGCGGCTACAGCAAAAACAGGGACCTCTTGCTCAAGCCAGCAACTTTTGGGCTTAAGCCAGAGACCATGGGTCATGTCTATGATCCCACACTCAAGGCAGTGATTCCTAGATAATAGAAGTTGGTGAGCCTGTGCTCAAGCCAGCAACTTGCCTGGATCCTCTGTGTCTCAGGCCAAGGCTCTATGCACTGTGCAACTTTCGGATCAGGCTCTAGTTACCTTTTTAATCATTTATTTTTAGTTTAACTACGTAACAGAAATTACATATTTTGTGAAATTTTAGTACTCTAAAATTTGTTAAGACATTGCTTTGTTATAAACCATGTATGGTCAATTTTGGAAATACCCTGCATGTAATCATAAATAATGTGAACTCTACAGTTGTTAGGTACACTATTCCATATATCAAAGTTAAACCTAATTTATTTACCTGGTTGTTTACATCTTTACTGAATTTTACCTGATTGTTCTATCAGTTTATCAGGCAGTGTGTTAAAACCTCTCACTTTGTGAATTTCTTAAGAGAGAAAGAGAGATAGTGTGTGTGTTATACATATTTAAAATTGATATATCTTCCTGGAAAATTGAATATTTTATTATTATGAAGTGTTCCTTACAATCTCTATTAATGTTTATATTAATTCAAGTTATATTAATATTGTTACACTAGAATTTTTTGTGATTAACATTTGTAAATTATATATTTTATTATCCTTTAATTTTTCAACCTTTGACCTTAATGTGTAAATGCATTGCGACTAAGTAGTAGAATATCAGGTTTTGAATTTTATCTGCTATAAATGATAGCCTTTTTCTATTAATTACAGTATTTACCCAACTTATATTTCTTTACCAATCCCGCTACACTCAGTACTTTCTCCTGGTCCTGTGTTTTCTGTTTGCCTTTGAGAAGAGTCCTTTTTATTATCTTTATTTTTCTTCTATTAACTTTAAAAAATTCTTTTTTTAGTTGTTGTTCTATGGAAAGTTCAGTAAATTTTTTTCATAAGTGCTAGATGTACATATTTTAGTATTTGCCAGCCACATAAAGTCTCTGTCTCATATTCTCCTTCATTTAAAAAATATTTTATAACAATTTAAATTATAAAAATCGTTTGTCAAAAAAATAAAATAAGGAAAATAAATTCCGTGTAGAAAAGATGTATTGTAGAATTCTGCACCTGAAACCTGTATAATTTTATTGATCAGTGTCACCCTGTTGGACAGATAAAATATAATATGCTCACTTTTTTTTAAAGGATGGTGCTGCCCACATGGAACCTCATCACCCAGGTGATATTATTTGCCCTTATGCTTGGGACGGGAGTGCGGGAAAGACTATAATGTAAGCAGGATGGGTTGTTATAGCCTAAGGCTTAGTTTTAAGAGTAAGCTTTTCCCCACACCCTTGACTGATTGCTTGATGTGGAGTGGTGCGCTCTCCTGAGGAATCCCATTATGCCTCAGATGGGAGACTTTGTATCAGAGACTTTCTTGTTTGTAGATTGGATTAAGGGTTTGGATTTCTACACTATAAAGTAGGACAGACCAGTAGCTTGCTCTCTCTTGGTTCCTTAGCTTAATATTAGAAAGGAGAGCAGATTAAGGCCATGTGGAGGCCAGGAGAAGCAGCCAAGATGGCAGAGTGCTGAGGGAGAAGCCAGTTTGTGCAGAGTTTGTGCTGGAGAAGGAGATGGGGAACAGAGGTGAATAAGTCTGGTGAGCTAGAAACCTTTGATTCTAGGAAACTTGGCTAAGTCAGTAGCTTTGTGAGCACTGAATGAGTGGGTTTTGGAGACCAGTGTGTGATTTTGCTTGCCCACCGGGTGCAAGCTAGAATTAAAGCTGATGGCTCACCAGGTCTTGGCTCCTTTGTATCATCACTGACTGTCCAAATCCAATGCGAACCTGTATGGGCCAGGCGGCTGTGATGGTGGCTGTAACTACTGGCTTTACACACCCCAATAAATTCAATATTAAAAAATTTAAAATTAAAAATATAATTTGTCAGCTACACATAAACAAGTCATGTTCTGGATTCAGTTTCTTAATCCCTGTTTTATAGATTAAAACATGCATTATTTATTTGTCAAAGCTTAATATTAATTACCACTATTACTTTACCCTCAGATAATTCCATTTACCATATTTCCTTATGTATTGTTGTAAGGTACCAAAAAGCTGAAAATTGATATTGATATTCTGAGAGAAAGGGTCAGGCTTTCCTGTCAGGCTTTCCTGTCCCATACCTCCTTTGGGGAGGGGAGGAAGAAGAATGTAGAAGTTTCTGGCTTGCAGGAACAATGGGTTATTTAGTTTTAAATCTAAAATAAAGGTTAACAAAGAAACTTCTTCTCTTTCAATAGGAGGCAGAATTTACATACCACCTTGCATTGATTGTAGTTCCTCCCCCTTCCTGGTATCTTGAGAGTAAAATACCTCTAGGCTAGTGAGGGAAGATGAACCCTGAATGATTTGTAAACAACTTTGATTGTATTACCTTGAAAGTCTTACTGTTTCTGTGTATCCCCTAAACAAATGTTGTCAGTTTGTGTAGTGAGTCATGCTCTCCCTCGCCAGTGTGTCATCAAGGATATATAAGCAGCCCCTGAACTATTTTGGGGGAACTACATGATTTGGGGTCTGCTGCCCCATGTCAGCCATATGCAACTGATATATTTAATAAATATCCTCCTTTAATAAAACTCTTCAGAATTTATCTGGACTGGGTGTCTCTATGTGAACTCGATAAAGTTAGGTACAGTGCCTTTCAGAATTTGGGGTGCAGTACTTTATAACAGTATAAGATGCTCCCATATATAAAACACCTTAATTTGGGGGCCTGACATTTGAAAAATATATATATTACACAAAGTTATTGAACTCAAGTTTTATTCATCATAAAATTTATACAACTCCTCATCACTGTCAAAACTCCCATCCATTAGCTTGTCCTCATCTGTGTATGATGATAAATCACTGTCTTCATATATTGCATCATCCTCAGTTCCATCTATGGAATTTGAAATGCCAAACTTCTTAAATGATTTGACAACAATCTCAATCTTGATATTATCCCAGGATGTTTTCACCCAGGTACAAACTTCTCCTATAGTTGGTTCCTTCACTCTTCCTGGTGGTGTCAAATTATCCCCAGAAGACTTCATCCATTGCTTCCATTTTTTCCTCATGTCAGCTTTAAAGGGTTTGTTAATGCTGACCTCAAGTGGTTGGACTTGAGATGTCAAGCCTCCAGGTATGACGGCAAGTTTTGTTTTATGCTCTGCAGAAATCTTCATTGTGTTTTTTGTTATGTGTGCCCTGAACTGATCAAGCACCAATAGGGCAGGTTTGAATAAGACGCCACCTGGTCTCCAAACTTTCACAAATCAGATCTTATCCCATCCATAAGGACAATCACTCCTCGAAGAATGTCTTCTTTTGGCATTGTTTTGCTTTGAAAATCAGCATAGGAGGCAACTTGGTTCCATCAGCAAAGTAAGAACAACTGTATAATAAGGTGAACAACATTTTTACAATGAAGAGGACAAAAATAAATTGAAGAAAACAATATAGTAAATAAAAGAAACATTTTATTCTTTGCAACAATAATGCACTATAATATGATAAATGCATAATAAAAACATTTGTAATATTTTATATTGTAATTATGTTTACATGCCTATTAATTTTTAATAATAATTGTTAGAAAAAAGTACTCATTTAGATAATGAGTACTTTTCCATTGAATGAATATTTTTTGTCAATGTATCATCTTGTAACAATATATTGGAAATATCTGAACAAGAATATCCTTCATATTGAATTTTATGGCAAGTGCTGCAGCTAGAGTATCAGCATTCAATCTTGATTTCTCACTTGTTCAAAAATCATTAGAAATTGAAAAATCTCTTTCGACTGCTGCATTAGTTCTAGGGCAGCACAGTGCAAATTAAACAAGAATAAATAAATTTTCACATGGAATATGTTCATTTTTGAAATGGCTGAATATTTCTGCCCATCTTTTATCAATTTCAACGTGTTCATTTTCCCATTGAATTAATTTTTCAGAATTTAAACATACATTCAGTCTTCTAATTTCTTCAAAGAAACCATTGTCATCTATTTTGATGTCTGACATTTATTTAGATAAAAACTCAAGACAAGATTCAATATCTGTCCAATATACTTGCGATGAAGTCAAACAATACCATTGAAAACTGTTATTTCCCATGATGTTTGTTTCAGACCATTCTTCAATATCTTGAAAACATGTCTGGTAAAAATTCTGCACTTCTTTGATAAACTGTTCTGTTATGCCAGGATTTGATTCCTCTAAGTCTGACAATTTTCTTTTTATAATTCAAGAAAGAAATTTTTCTTCAAAACAAGATTTATATTGAAGGATAAAGTCATTCAAAATAAGACTAACTTTTGTAGCTGAAATGTGTTCACCTTCAGTCTTTTGAATCATTTTATGGAAAATAGATGCTTGATTATGTACAAAATATATTAATATCTCAGATATTTTATTATTGAAAAACAATTCCAGCTTTTAGTACATTTGTCTAAACTTAAAAAATATGAATAGAGAGGCTCAAATGATTGTAGAATATGCTCTATAGCAGGAGTTAGAGCAAGCCATCTAACTTTTCAATATCCTAAAAGTTTTTTGTCTTCAACATTTGCTTCTTCACAAAATTGGTTTAAAGTAGCAACACAAGCAGTAAAACAGCTAAAATGCAAATAAATTGTAGTTATTATTACTTCTACATCAATTGGCATGGCACATGATGCTGTGTTTATTGCATTTGACAAAATACATGCATTACAACCTATTCCTAGTATTTTCTTTTGGAGTAACTCTTGTAATCTTATATGCACATTATTCACCCCTTTGTGTCTTCACCCACCAACATTTTTGTATTTGTATCATCAGCTGTTACTGAGACAACTTTGGATTTCAAATTGTTTCCTTTATTACTCTGTATAGATTGTTTGACAAAACTTCAGAAGTTTTGCTCTCAATGAGTTTTAAATTTAAAATTTTTACTTGAATGCCCTTAGTAACATTGAAATATCTTACTACTATTGGATACAATTTAATTTCATTATGATTTGATACATCTGATAAAATTGTTACAAATGCTGCAGTTTCCAAGTCCTCTGTAAGTATTTTGTCACAGTAACTTTTAAATACTGATTTCAAAATAACCTTGCATTGTGTCCTGGCACATGAAATTTTGCATTGTGAAACTTTTTCAATAATTTAGTTGTACAATCCATATTACAAAAACTCTGATTGTGAATTATGGTATGAAATGCAAATATTTCCTCCATTGCAGCCAACTGTTTTTCATCTTCAGAATAATTTGAAGTTTTAAAAAAACTTGTTACTTTACAAATGGAAGCTGATGCATCTAATGACTGATTATGTTTGTTGATGGTCAGTGTTTTGTTATCACTGCTCTGCCCCCAACTGCAATACAAAATTCTCTGCTGCAAATATTGCTGAAAACAATGATATCTTTCTTTGACATGAAAAATA
The DNA here is from genome assembly GCA_037038555.1 of Rhynchonycteris naso. Classification (NCBI taxonomy): domain Eukaryota; kingdom Metazoa; phylum Chordata; class Mammalia; order Chiroptera; family Emballonuridae; genus Rhynchonycteris; species Rhynchonycteris naso. The sequence continues at coordinate 302,425,531 of CM072995.1, forward strand.
GAAATTCTTTTTTTTCAATTTATACTTGAAATGGCATTTTCTCTTTTTTGATTTTTTCATTACTTAAATGAAATTTAAAATTAAGAATAAAATATAAAGCTACAGGAATGATGCAAGCAAATTAGGAACTGAAAACGTTACATCATGGTAGGCAAATTTTTTGGAATCTAAGTTAACAAAACTAAATATCAAAAAAATCACTAAATTGGAGTGATATTTAGGTTTATTTATCATTTTTCTAATTTAAAAACATCTGTTTCATGCAGCTATTTAATCAAAATGCATTATTAATAGATATGATTTGAGGTTAGATTTCCACTTTAAAACTCAAATTTTGGGAAAATACTTGAAAATAAAACTATATGTATTTGGAAATTATTAAATAGGTAATGAATTAATAAAACATGAATTGTGTTTACCTGTATATGAATATTCACTGAGAAAATAATAATTGTGAGTCTACAATATCGTATGTGCTGTGTCATGTTTCAGTAAGAAGTACACAAAGCCATTTGCATGCTTGGTATATTGCATGCTCTCTCAAGGTCTTCCATGCAGAGTGCATGCATCTCATAATCACATCTCGCCTAACTGTACTGATCCGTGACAAATCATCATGTCAAATACAAATACGTCACATCACATGCAATAGATCGACTCTGCATCAATCAAATACAGACACTTACAGATTAGTCTTCCAATATCAAAATGGAGGACATGTAAGAGGACACTTTTTGAGGAAGGATGGAACTTACAAAAGAAGAATTGTTCTCCCTAAAGGAGGACAGTTGGTCACTTTAAGTATAATGAATGGCTCTTTTCATGTCCACTTGTCTTCACAGTTACAGTGTTCACCCCCTGCTTATCAAAGAGTTCTGCTACTTGGGACATCAAATTGGAGGGGGACTTTGTGCATATTTGCAATCTGTCCCAACTCAAATTAATGTGTCTTCCGACATTAAATGACAAAATGATGAAAATCAAGGACCTTTTTGCTCATAGCTTTCAGACATCTTTTGGGCAAGTCTGGTGCATATACAAATGCTTAGTCCTTTTTGTGTAATAAACCTAAAGCACCAATTGTGTCCTCCTTTGAAATCAGGAACTTCTTTTTCATCAGCAATTCTGCTTGCCTCATGCTGAATCATCTTTATGGACACAGAAATTACAATTTCCCTTTGTTCTTCAATCCACATCTTCAATTCCCTCTCTAAATCAGGCCATTTTGCTGACTTGCCTCTCATGGCTTTCTTCTCCTGTGGCATTTTCATTAGGGTTTCTTCTTCCCATAGCCAGTCTTGGATTTTTTTCTCAGTTGGAGGAGGACCAAAACTTATGTTCAGCAGCACAAATTCCATTCATTTTTGCAAACTGGATAACTTTTAACTTGAATTTAGCACTGTATCAAAATCTTTTCTGAGCCATTTCTGGATAGAATGTGGCAAAAACGTAATATACTGTAATATACTGGTAACAAGTGCAAAACAGTGAGTGCAAAGACTAAAAGCAATAAAAAGAAGAAATGCAAGTAAAGAACTCTACAGCCACTGTATACAATGCACCCAGTTTTTAGACCCCAAATTTTTCAAAAAAGGGTGCATCTTATACATGAGGACATACTGTATCTTATTTTGAATTATAAAGCATCCTTGTCCTTTTTCTTCATTTTACATATATTTTAAACTTGTTTCAAACATTTATTCAGTGAATAATCACTTTGATTTAATAACGTACTCAACCATGTTAATAGCTCTTTATTTCTTTCTGCATTTCTAAACTTTGATTTGTGATCATTTTCTTTATTGCTATAAGCAAAGAAACAAAAAACCCTTACTGCGGTGCCACCAGTGAGAAATTCTGTTTTGTTTGTCTGATTCTTCTTTCTTACTTTTTTGGAAATTTTGCTGGGTATAGACTTTTAGATCAGCAGTTATTTTCCTTTAGAAATTTAAAGAGATCAGTCTAATGTCATATGGCTTTCCTTGTTTGATTGAGACACTGCCAATGTAATTATTGTTCTTTTGAAAGTAATTTTTCTTTTTTCTGAGAGTATGTTTATGATTTTATCTTTAGGAATTCTTTTTAGATATCATTCATTCATTTATAGAGGAGAGAGAGAGAGAGAGAGAGAGAGAGAGAGAGAAGGGGGGAGGAGCAGAAAGCATCAACTCCCACATGTGCCTCGACCAGGCAAGCCCAGGGTTCTGAACCGGCAGCTTCAGTGTTCTAGGTCAATGCTTTATCCACTGCACCACCTCAGCTCAGGCCTCTTTTGGATTTTTAAAATCAGTGATAGTATAATGTGCCTGAGTAGTTTTATTTTATTTTATGTGTTTGTCTTTTATTTTTTGATACTTGCAACTTAGTGGAGTTATTAGAAATAATATTGAAGGATACCATATACCTTTCTCCTAGTTTCCCTCAAAGGTAACATTTCACATAACTATGGAACAGTATAACAACCAAGAAATTGACTATGACACAATCCATCCTCCTTATTCAGATTTCACCAATTTTTATGCACTAATTTGTGAATGTGGATATGTATTTTCAGCTTTATGCAATGTGACCACCACCAGTCCAAATATAGGACAGTCCATGACCATAAGAGTATCTAATGTCTCCTTTTAAAATTGGACTCTCCCTGTCCCCACTTCTTTATCTCCAGTTCCTACCCATGGCAATCACTAATTCCAACTTGGAACTTTATAAATAAAGCTGCTATCAACATTCTTGTATAGGTTCTCATGAAAACATAAGTTTTTATTTCTCTAGAATAAATGCCCAAGAGTTTAATTGTAAAATCAATTGATTGGAGGAAGGATAGTATTTTAAACAAATGTAACTATTGTATATATTTTATTTTTGAAACACTATCAGATTATTTTCCAGAATGACTACCATTTTTTTATTCCTACCAGCAATACATGAGTAATCCAGTATTTCCGCATCCTTAAGATATCACTGTATTTTTGTCAGCATTTAGAGTGTCACTCTTTTTTGTTTTAGACACAATACGTGTGTAATAATATCTCATTGGGGTTTTCAGTTGCATTTCCTGAATGATTAACATTGTTGAACATTTTTTTATATACCTTGTTGGCCACTTTATTTCTCTTTAGTAAAATATCTGTTTATATCTCTTGATCATGTTCTAATCGGGTTATTAGTGTTTTTGCTCTTGAATTCTGAGAATTTTTAAAATATATTCTATATATTCGTCTTTTTCAAAAAATATAGTTTACAAATATATTCTACCAGTCTGTAACTTCTCTTTTAATCCTTTTCCAAAATTAAATGTATTGGGGTGACATTGGATAAGAACATATAGGATCCGAGTGTACATTTCTATGATACATGATATGTATATTGCCTTGTGTGCCCACCACCCAAATCAAATCATCTTCTATCACCATATATTTGGCCCCCTTTACCCTTTACTGCCCTCACATATACCCTTTCCTCCAGTAAACACATTACTGTTGTCTGTGTCTATGAGTTTAAGTTTTATATCCCACATATGAGTGAAATCATATGGTTCTTAGCTTTTTTGGACTAACTTATTTTTCTTAGCATAATATTCTTAAGATCCATCCATGGTGTTACAAATAACAGTTTTTCAGCCATTCTTGTGGCTGAGTAGTCTTCCATAGTATATATGTACCACATCTTTATCCAGTCCTCTATGAAAGGATACTTTGGTTGTTTCCATGTCTTGGCAACCATAAATAATTCTGCAATAAGCATAGAAGTAGCAGGACCCATTCATTGCAAAGTAAAAGTTTTTAATTTTGATGAGGTCTAGTTTATCAATATTTCTTTTATAAATTGTACTTTTAGTGTCAAATCTAAAAACTGTAATTATTCCCAAACACTGCCTCCAATGCTTTTTAAAATTATTTTTACAATTTAATAGTATTACATAACTTACATATTTAAGTCTGTGGCCCATTTTCAGTCAATTGTTACATAAGTTGTAACATTTAGATTGATACTCATTTTTTGGCCTACAGATTCCCAGTTGATCCAATATCATTTGTTTAAAATACTATCCTTCTTTCAATTAACTGCTTTTGCAACTTATAAAACCTAGTTGGGTATATTTGCATGAGTATGGTTTTTATTTATTCTTTTTGGTGATCTCTACCTATCTCATCTCTGGGTAGATAGATTTCATCAATTTTGAAAAATGTATAGCTATCATTTCATTTGTCTTTTTTTTTTATCTTCAGTGACTCCAATTGCATGACAGGTGCCCTCCTATATTTTCTATACCTCTTCTGAACACTTTTAGTATTCTTCTGCATCACCATACTTTATTTTGAATATTTTCTGCTAATCTATTTCCAACCAGTTTTCACATTCTCTTCAACTGTTTCTATTCTGCTGTTAATCCATCCATTGAGTTACTAATTTTGAACATTATATTTTTTAAGTTCCAGAGCTCTTATTTTGTAGTGTAATATAAAATTCATTCTTCTGTAAAACTCTTACTCTTCTAATTTTTTTCCTTAAACATTTAGTATAGTTATTCTAACTCTAATTTCCACAATAACTACAGACTTTATATGTCTATTTCTTATATATGATGTTTTTCTAATTCATTTTATTAAATTTGTCTTATACTGACTCCTCATTTTCTTGTTAGTACTTCAGCTTTCAAACAAATTTTTTATTTAAAAATATTTTTTGTCTACCTCTTTTAGTCGTCCTTAGTGGGGGGGGGGGCTGTCCCAAGTTATCTAGTCTGACAAGAATATTTGTGATAAATTTTATTTTCCACAGATAGTTACAAGAATATTCCCCTCTGTATGTACCTTTTTAAAAATGTAATACTTTCCCATCTAATTTTGTTATCTAATTTCTTTATTGACTCTAGATAGGTTTGTGAATTGCTGCTAACTAGTAAAATATGAAAGTGACACTATGTGACTGTTGGTCAAATAAGTTTGTAAATATGATATATATGTTTGCTCGCTTATAGTTTGCATTGGGTGTGGGGGACAGGCTGTAAGCAGGCAGGATCGTTGTAGCCTATGGCTTAGTTTTAAGACTAAGCCTTTCCTACCCTAAGTGACTTTGTATCAGAGACTTCCTGGTTTGTATATTGGTTTAAAGGTTTTGATTTCTACACTATAAAGGAGAGCAGAGAAAGGAGAACAGAGAAAGGCCACATGAAGGAGAGGAGAGCAGCCCAGATGGAGGAGTGCTGAGGGAGAAGCCAGTTAGTGCAGAGAGAAGAGGATGGGGAACAGAGGTGAATAAGGCTGGTGAGGTAGAAACCTTTGATCCTAGAAAAACTAGAATAAGTCAGTGGCTTTGGGAGCCCTGAATGGAAAGGGAAATGTTTTTCCACTGTGTATATTTCTTGTCTGCCAGGTGCAAGCTAGGATTAAAGCTAAAGGCCCATCAGTTCTTGGCTTCATTGTTTCATTACTGTCTGTCCGAATCAAATTCGAACTTGCACAGGCCAGGTGGTTGTGATGGTGGCCGTGGCTACTGGCTTTACTGTGACTCGGTCATAAAAGGCCATTCACAGTTTCCCTCTTGATTAGGACTTTTACCTTCAGAGCTCTACTCAGCTGTGTAACAAGTTCATTACCCTGGGCCCTATAGGCTTCAAGGATGGCACTTATGTATTTGAGACAATAGCCCCCAAAGAGAAGTCTAATCTGACAACTAGCCTCAGCTTTCAGTCCTGTGAGTCAACAAGCCTTCAGATTATTTCAGCACCTAGAAAATAAGTCACCCCCATCCCAGCCCAGGTCTAAGATATTGTGAAAGGGAGACAAACCATCTCTACTCCACACATTTCAAATACTGACCTACAGAAACCATGAGCATAATAAATCTTACTAAGTTAATAGTGGTTTGTTGCACAGCAGTAACTGGAAAAGTTACCTTTTACAAGGGCTTCTTCTTAGTGTTTTTCTTCCAATCCTATCACTTGAACTGGGAGAGATCTTCTCCTCTCAGTCCTCTCCCCACTGACTTTGTAACTTCATAACTGATTTATTTAATTTCTGAGCTTGACTCATAAGTGATTGCTGTATTACCATTGGCTCAAATGGCAATAACACCAATAGAAACAAAAAAAATGTTTTCAACATTTAGCGGTTGCAGATGACTACAAAGTAATTTTTCTGTCTTATCACCCACTGTGGTGGTAATCTCCCAGTGCCAGCAATTAACAGTAGAACTTTAACAAAACCTTTCCTTTTTCACTTTATTCTTTAATGACTGCCCTTAAGTGCATAAGCACTTTATATTATTGTAACATCGATTTTTGCATATTCAAAAGAATAAGAAGAATGTCACTTCTTAATATGTTAAGGGATTTAGTTAATTACATGTAAGTAAAAACACCTACTACATTATCCAGCATATTTAAAGTACTCAAAATGTCAGTGCACTAATTGAATCTTAATCTTAAATGACAAATCTTAAAAAAATAACTTTTAAATTTCTTTTGAATTAATATTTTATTTTAAAATTATAGTTGATGTACAATATTATATTAGGTGGATGTATGGCCAGTAGTTGCTGCCTTCATGGCCATTTCACATGCAGGTTCACATTAGACTCGGGCAGACAATATATAAACAGTGGAGCCAAAAACTGGTAGGCCATTGTTGGGCAGATAAAATATATTATGCTCACTTTGTTAAAGAAGGTCCTGCCCACGTGAAGTTTTAAGAGTAAGCTTTTCCCCACACCCTTGACTGATTGGATGATGTAGGGTGGTGCACTCTCATGAGGAATCCTCCCATCATGCCTCAGATAAGTGACTTTGTATCAGAGACTTCCTTGTTTGTAGATTAGATTCTACACTATAAAGTAGGGCAGACCAGGAGCTTGCTCTCACAGTTCCTGAGATTGGCATTAGAGAGAAGAGCAGAGTAAGGCCACGTGGAGGAGGCCAAGAGAAGCAGCCAAGATGATGGAGTGCTAAGGGAGAAGCCAGTTTATGCAGAGTTTGTGTGGAGAGAGGGAGATGTGGAACAGAGGTGAATAAGTCTAGTGAGCTAGAAACCTTTGATTCTAGGAAACTCGGATAAGTCAGTAGCTTTGTGAGCACTGAATGAGTGGGTTTTGGAGTCCAGTGTGTCTTTTTCCTTGCCCGCCAGGTGCAAGCTAGAATTAAAGCTGATGGCTCACCAGTTCTTTGTTTCGTTGTTTCATTACCGACTGTCCGAATCTAATGCGAACCTGCACTGGCCAGGCTGCTGTGTTGGTGGCCCTGACTACTGGCTTTACAGCCATCCTTTTATTAAAGTCTCACACTGGCTGATGAGCAAACACATAGGAAAAACACTTCCCTCTTCATTCAGGGCTTACAAAGCCCTGACACCTTATCCAATTCCACAACCAGGGGAATCTTCTCCAGTTCCTCCTAGAATCAAAGACCCCACCAGTCTCAGCAGAGCTCACAAAAGCCCTTCACCTCTAGTTCTCCATCTGCACACCTTCTCCCTTCTCTGCCAACATGGCTTCTCTATTAACACTTTGCATTCTCTCTGCTCTCACTTTGCAAACATGGCTTCTTTCTCTCTTCTCCTTCTTCCCTCCCTTTTTAAAAACTTTATGATGCAAAAACCTCTCCTTCAGCAAACATTAGCAAAACAATGGCCCTTCCCAAGCAGGAGGGTAATGTGCAATATCACAGACCCATATATACACCTGGTGCTGCCCAGCCCCCAATGCAAACTATAAGCAAGCAAACATAAAAATTATTGTTGAGCAGATAAAATATATTATGCTCACTTTGTTAAAGATGGCACTGCCCATGTGCAAGTCCATTGATATTAATGTGTGTTGGGGGACAAGCTGTGGGCAGGATGGGTTGCTATAGCCTAAGGCTTAGTGTTTTGTTTTTTGTTTGTTTGTTTTTTGCCTAAGGCTTAGTTTTAAGAATAAGTTTCCCCCACACCCTTGACCGATTGGGTGATGTTGGGTGGTACATTCTCCTGAGGAATCCTCCCATTATGCCTCAGGTAAGTGACCTTTATATCAGAGACTTCCTTATTTGTAGATTGGAGTAAAGGTTCGGATTTCACACTATAAAGTGGGGCAGACCAGGAGCTTGCTCGTTCTAGGTTCCTAAGATTTGCATTAGAGAGGAGAGCAAAGAAAGGCCATGTGGAGAAAGCCAGGAGAAGCAGCCAAGATGGTGGAGTGCTGAAAGAGAAACCAGTTTGTGCAAAGAGAAGGAGATGGGAAACAAAGGTGAATAAGTCTGGTGAGCTAGAACCCTTTGATGCTAGGAATCTTGATTAAGTCAGTAGCTTTGTGAGCACTGAAGGAGTGGGTTTTGGAGCCCAGTGTGTGTTTTTACTTGCCCACTGGTTGCAAGCTAGATTTGAAGCTGATGAGTCACCAGTTTATGGCTCCGTTGTTTCATAACCAACTGTCCAAATCAAATGCAAACCTGCACTGGCCAGGTGACTGTGATGGTTGCCGTGGATACTGGCTTTACATTTGGTGTAGTCGGCAGGATTTGATACAGTTCGGTATGGAGTCACCATTACCTTGGAGCGGTGGACTAGAGTACTAGCTGCTGTTATGGTTCCCCATGGCTGTCCTTTGCGGGGCTGTATGCTGGCTGACTTTTACAGCCATGCGTGAGGAAACTGAGAGCTCTGTGGAAGAGGCTGCCAGGGCCCTGCAAACTAAGCACTGGAAGGAGCTAGAGGAAATATGGGAGAAACAGATGCCAACCCTGGAGCTGGAGGAGGCACTGGAGGAGGAGGCTGACCAGGTTTGTGAGATTCGCCTGGAAATGGAGCAGCCACTGGAGAAGGAATTACAGGTTCCTGAGGTGAGATTTCCCTGGATGTTGTAGAGAGCCAACTGCAGCAGGAGGACAAGGCTAAGGCTGGGGCTTGAGTTGCAAGGCCTGCTGAGCAAAAGGCAGTGGTGGCCTGGGGCTCAAGCTCAGCAACAGGAGCTGGTATTTTCAGTTCTTTTTTAAAGGATGAGGAGAATTGGTCTGGAGTTGAAATCCTCAGCCTCCAGAAGGTGAGAGCCCAGCAGCAAGGAATAGCTACGCTCCTGGTAGGTCTGCGATTTGGGGACACAGGGGTAGATGCCATCATGCTCTCCAGAGCAGAGATGGAAATGCTGACTGCCATTGCCACATGCTTCTCTTTAGGACAGTGTGAGACCTGCCATGATGGCAGGAATGAGAGGGTAGCCTGAGGGTCCATGTACATGGACTGATTTCCTGGACTACAACCAGAGTGAGCACTGGCTTCTTTGCTGGATGGACTTATGGATTTTGAACAATGTGAAATACCCTGATGGTGGTGGGGATGATTTTGATGGAGGCCCTCCCTTGCCCCGGGAAGCCTTTCAAATGGCAAGAAAGAAGGCCGAGGACATTTTGCACTTTGGGCAAAGTCCTCAGAGACTTGTGTAATGTACCTTTGTAATTGTTGAAATTGTATGATTTGTCATGTATTTGTAATTTGTGTAATATACCTAATTTCCTCGTACAGGGATGCCAGTGGTGTAGATTGTGGGGAGTGAAGTGAGCATAGGGGTGGATTGTTAGGCAGATAAAATATATTATGCTCACTTTGTTAAAGATGGCGTTGCCTACGTTCAAGTCCACTGATATTAATGTGTGTTGGGGGACAGACTGTGGACAGGCCAGGTTGGTATAGCCTAAGGCTTAGTTTTTTTGTTTTTTATTTATTTGTTTGTTTGTTTATTTTACAGGGACAGAGAGAGAGTCAGAGAGAGAGATAGATAGGGGCAGACAGACAGAAATGGAGAGAGGTGAGAAGCATCAATTATTAGTTTTTATTGCCTTTGCGACACCATAGTTGTACATTGATTGCTTTCTCACATGTGCCTTGACCATGGGCCTTCAACAGACCGAGCCACCCCTTGCTGGAGCCAGCAACCTTGGGTCCAAGCTGGCGAGCTTTTGCTCAAGCCAGATGAGCCCGCGCTTAAGCTGGAGACCACAGGGTCTCAAATCTGGGTCTTCCGCATCCCAGTCCAATGCTCTATCCACTGCACCACCTCCTGGTCAGGCCTAAGGCTTAGTTTTAAGAGTAAGCTTTTCCCTACACCCGTGACTGATTGGATGATGTGGGGTGGTGCACTCTCATGAGGAATCTTCCCATTATGCCTCAGATAAGTGACTTTATATGAGAGACTTTCTTGTTTGTAGATTGGATTAAAGGTTTGGATTTCTACACTGTAAAGTGGGGCAGACCAGGAACTTGCTCGCTCTTGGTTCCTGAGGTTAGCATTAGAGAGCAGAGCAGAAAAAGTCCATGTAGAAGAGGTGGAGTGTTGAAAGAGAAACCAGTTTGTGCAGGGTTTGTGCAGAGAAGGAGATGGGAAATAGAGGTGAATAAGTCTGGTGAGCTAGAAACCTTTGCTTCTAGGAAACTTGGATAAATCAGTAGCTTTGTGAGCACTGAATGAGTGGGTTTTGGAGCCCAGTGTATGTTTTTACTTGCCCACTGAGTGCAAGCTAGAATTAAAGCTGATGGCTCACCAGTTCTTGGCTCCTTTGTTTCATTACTGACTGTTTGAATTGAATGTGAACCTGCACTGGCCAGGCGTCTGTGATTGTGGTTGCGACTACTGGCTTTACACTCGGATAAGTCAGTAGCTTTGTGAGCAGTGAGTGAGTGGGTTTTGGAGCCCAGTGTGTGTTTTTACTTGCCTATTGGGTGCAAGCTCGAACCTGCACTGACCGGGCGACTGTGATTATGGCCGCGCACACTGGTTTACAATCATATTTTACAAACTTATTTGACCAACAGTGGACAATCTCATGATTAGACATTTATACAACTTTTGAAGTAATCTCTCCAATAAATATAGTACCCATATAAAACCATATAAATACTAAAATAATATTGACTATATTCCCTATACTGTACTTTACATCCTTGTGACTCTTCCATAACTACCAATTTGTACTTCTAAATCCCTTTAACTTTTTCAACCATACTCCTAAATCCTCTCTGTAAAGCCAGTAGCACAGCCACGGTCACAGCCACCTGAACCTGAATTAAATGTGCAGGTTCACATTTAATTCGGACAGTTGGTAATGAAACAACGGAGCCAAGAACTGGTGAGCCATCAGCTTTAATACTTGCTTGCAACCAGCTGGCAAGTAAAAACATACTCTGGGCTCCAAAACCCACTCATTCAGAGTTCACAAAGCTACTGACTTATCCGAGTTTCCTAGAATCAAAGGTTTCTAGCTCACCAGACTTATTCGCCTCTGTTTTTCATCTCCTTCTCTCTACACAAACTCTGCACAAACTGGTTTCTTCCTCAGCACTCCACCATGTTGGCTGCTTCTCCTCTCCTCTATATGGCCTTAATCTGCTCTCCTTCCTGCTCTCTGCCTAAGACATAATCACTCTTCTCCCAAACAACATGATCTCTCTTCCTTTTAAAAACTTTTGGTACAAAAGCCCTCCCCCAGCACACATTGATACAATCACTCTCATCCCAAGCAGGAAGGGCAGGGCAACTAATGTTATCACCTGGGCAACTGGCTTCGCCGTGGGCAGCGCCATCTTTAACAAAGTGAGCATAATATATTTTATCTGCCCAACACTCTCCCATCCAGCAACCATTAAAATATTCTCTGTATCAGTAAGTCTGTTTTTGTTCTGCTTGTTGGTTTGTTGCAGGAATGCAAGAAGCTACTCCCAAAGGAGAAAAGATGCTCAGATAATTTGCTAGAGAAAAAGAGATTTATTTAGCCGGGGGAGCAACATGACCTAATAGGCTTCAAAACATGAGCTACTTGAAGTCAAATTTCTTACATTTTATGTACCTTTTCATTGTTCACAAACAGGATGCATGTTTTCTTTGTCTGTAAGCATGCGTAACCCTGTTGTCTTAAGAGGAAAGAGGGGGGTGAGAGGCATTTCATTCCATTTGTTTTAACTATTTGCAAGTCCTCTTTTTATTGTTTTATGCTGCAAGTTGTTCCAGAAAGGTGATCAGGAAACTGCAATTAAACTGGGTGACTCAGTCATTCCTGCAAGCTTTCTCCCTCTTCATGTTTGTTTTGTTTTTTAGATTCCACATATAAGTGAAAACATCTAACATTTGTCCTTCTTTAACTGACCTATGTCACCCAGCATAATATCCTCTAGGTCCATCCATGTACTTGCACATGGCAAGATTCTCTTCTTTTTTATGGCTGAGTCTTATTAAGGGAGGAGAAGTCAAGCCCCCTACTCCTCCTCCCTGAAGTGGAATGCAGAAGAAAGGGAGCCTGCAGGGAATTAACTGCTTCCCCTAGTTCTCTGAAAGGGTACTTGGGGTCACTTGCTACACAGAGAAAGGAAGATAGAATTTATCTGAAAACTCCTTCCCCTTTTCTGTTCTTAAGTTTTTAAGACCTTAATTTACAAATTCCAACACGTATTCTATGACCCCACCTAAATTCACCCTCCCATCCTGGAGTCATGAGAGTGATGTATACCTCTAGACAAAGGGATCATGAGCCCCTTGCATGAAAACCAGTATTTTGTAAATGTATATAAGATGTAAGAAATTTAACTTTGAAGCATTTGTTTGGTTACCTTTTTTGGGGGGTCACACTGCTCTGCCAGCTTAATAAACCCTATGTTGAGCAGGATAAAATATATTATGCTCACTTTGTTAAAGATGGAGCTGCCCACATGGAAACTCATCACCCAGGTGATATTATTTGCCCTTATGCTTGGGATGGGTGTAGGGGAAAGGCTGTAATGTGGGCAGGCCAGGTCGTTATAGCCTAAGGCTTGGTTTTAAGAGTAAACATTTCCCCACACCCTTGACTGATTGGATGATGTAGGGTGGTGCACTCTCATGAGGAATCCCATTACGCCTCAGATGGGTGACTTTGTATCAAGAGACTTCCTTGTTTGTATAATTGGATTAAAGGTTTTTATTCTACAATATAAAGTGGGAGAGACCAGTAGCTTGATCTCTCTCTTGGTTCCTGAGGTTAATATCAGAGAGGAGAGCAGATGAAGGCCACATGGAGGCCAGGAGAAGCAGCCAAGATGGCAGAGTGCTGAGGGAGAAGCCAGTTTGTGCAGAGTTTTTGCTGGAGAAGGAGATGGGGAACAGGGGTGAATAAGTCTGGTGAGCTAGAAACCTTTGATACTAGGAAACTCGGATAAGTCAGTAGCACACTGAATGAGTGGGTTTTTGAGCCCAGTGTGTGTTTTTGCTTGCCCTCCGGGTGCAAGCTAGAATTAAAGCTGATGGCTCACCAGTTCTTGGCTCTGTTGTTTCATTACCGACTGTACATATCTAATGCAAACCTGCATGGGCCAGGCTGCTGTGATGGTGGCCTTGGCTACTGGCTTTACACCCTAGTTCTTTCATCAGATTGTCTGGGCGTTTTTGTCCTTCTTTGATTCCTGCAATATTATTTCATTGTATATATACCAAACCTCTTCATCTATTCATCTATCAATGGACACTTAGATTACTTGTATATTTTGGCTATTGTAAATAATGCTGCAATAAACATAAAGATGTATGTGTCTTTTCAATATAATTATTTTTGGTTTCTTCAGATAAATAATGTAGGGCCAGTAGCCATGACCACCATCACAGCCACCTGGCCCATGCAGGTTTGGGTTTGATTTGGACAGATGGTAATGAAACAATGGAGCCAAGAACTGGTAGGCCATTGTCTTTAATCCTAGCTTGCACCAGTGGGCAAGAAATACACACAATGAGAAAACACTTTCCTTTCCATTCAGGACTCCCAAAGCCACTGACTTATCCGAGTTTTCTCACCAGCCTTATCCACCTCTGTTCCCCATCTCCTTCTCTCTGTACAAACTCTGCACAAACTGGCTTCTCTTTCAGCATTCCACCATCTTGGCTGCTTCTCCTCTCCTCCATGTGGCCTTTCTCTGCTCTCCTCTATAATGCTAATCTCAGGAACTGAGAGAGAGCAAGCTCTTGTTCTGCCCCACTTTATAGTATAGAAATCAAAACCTTTCATCCAATATACAAACAAGGAAGTCTCTGATACAAAGTCACTTATCTGAGTCATAATGGATTGTTCATAAGAGTGCACCACACCATATCAAAAAGGGAGGGAAAGGTGTAAAGCCAGTAGTCGCGACCACCATCACAGCCACCTGGCCCATGCAGGTTCGCATTAGATTCGGACAGTCGGTAATGAACAAAGGAGCCAAAAGCTGGTGGGCCATCATCTCTATTCTAGCTTGCACCCAGTGAGAAAGCAAAAACACACACTGGGCTCCAAAACCCACACATTCAGTGCTCACAAAGCTACTGACTTATCTGAGTTTCCTAGAATCAAAGGTTTCTAGCTCACCGGACTTATTCACCTCTGTTCCCCATCTCCTCCTGCACAAACTCTGCACAAACTGACTTCTTCCTCAGCACTCTGCCATCTTGGCTGTTTCCCATGGCCTCCATGTGGCCTTACTCTGCTCTCCTCTCTATAATAACCTCAGGAACCGAGAGAGCAAGCTCCCAGTCTGCCTCAGTGTAGAATGTGTGTAAATTTTGATTTATAGTGTAGAATCAAAACCTTTAATCTAATTATACAAACAAAAAAGTCTCTGATACAAAGCCACTTATCTGAAGCATAATGGGAGGATTCCTCATAAGAGTGCACCACTCACATCATCCAATCAGTCCAGGGCGTGAGGAAAACTCTCTCCTAAAACTTGCACGTGGGTAGCGCCATCTTTAACAAAGTGAGCATAATATATTTCATCTTCCCAACAAAAGGCTTAGTCTTAAAACTAACCCTTAGGCTGTAAGGATTTTGCCTACTTACAGCCTGTCCCCCCACATCCAATGCAAACTATAAGCGAGCAAACATATACATCATATTTGCAAACTTATTTGACTGACAAATACCTAGAAGTGGAGTTGGTGGATCCTTGTTACAGCCTTTGTTTTAAAGTCTATTTTATCTGGTGTAAGTATTGCTTCCCCAGGTTTTTTGGTTGTGTTTTATTTTCATTTTTAATAAATGTATTTTTTCATTTCTTTACTTTCATTCTGTGTGTCTTTCCATCTAAAATGAGTCTGTTGTAGAAAGCATATAAAGGGTTTTTATTGTCATCCATTCTGTCACCGTATGTCTTTTCACTTGAACTTTAATCTACAGTATTTTCATTTAAAGTAATTATTAAAGTATGTATTTATTGTCCTCTTATTATTTATATTTTTTATCTTCTTTCTTCTTTTTTTGGTCTTCTCTTTCATCTTTGTCTTCTCCTTCATCTTGGTTGTCTTCTTCTTCTTCTTCTTCTTCTTCTTCTTCTTCTTCTTCTTCTTCTATCTTCTCCTTTTTCTTCTTCAGGAAAGACCCTTTAACATAATACTGATTTCTTATAATACTGGTTTGCTAGTGATGAACTCTTTTAGCTTTTTCTTCTCGATGAAGCTCTTTACCTCTCTGTCTCTGTCTCTTTTTAGTATTCAGTGAGAGGAGGGGAGGCAGATACAGACTCCCACACATACCCCAACCAGGATCCACCCGGCAAACCTATTAGGGAGGCAATGCTCTACCCTTCTCGGGTGTTGCTCCACTGCTCAGCAACCAAGCTCTTCTTAGCACCTGAGTTGGAAGCCAAGGAGCCATCCTCAGCACCCAGGGCCAACTCACTCCAATCAAGCCATGGCTGCAGGAGAGGAGAAGTAGAGAGGGACAAGTGAGAGAGGGAAGAGTGTAGAAGCAGATGAGCACTTCTCCTTTGTGCCCTGACTGGGAATCAAACCTGGAACATCCACACTCCAGGCTGATGTTCTACCACTGAGCAAACTGGCCAGGGTCTCTCTTTTAATTCTAAATGATCATAACTTTGCTCAGCAGAATAATCTAGGTTTTAGGTCCTTAATTTTCAACACTTTGAATATTTCATGCCAGCCCCTTCTGGCCTGAAAAGTTTCTGTTGAGAAATCAGCTGACTATCTTGTAAAATCTCCCAGGTAGATGATAGCTCTATTCTCTTGCTGCTTTTAAGACTCTCTCTTTGTCTTTAACCTTTGGCATTTTAATTATTTTGAGTCTTGGTGTGTACCTTTTTGGGTTCATCTCATTTGGGACTCTCTGTTTCCTGAACTTGTATGTTTATTGCCTTCACCAAGTTAAGGTAGTTTTCTGTCATTTCTTCAAATAGGCTTTCAATTTCTTGCTTTGTCTCTTCTTCATCTGGCACCCACATAATGCAAATGTTGATACACTTGAAGTTCTATCAGAGACTTCTTACACTATCTTCATTTTTTTTATTCCTATTTATTTATTTATTTATTTATTTACTTACTTACTGTTCTGTTTGGGTGTTTTCTGTTTCCTTATATTCCAAATTGCTGCTTTCATTTTCTGCTTCACCTGTTTATTAAATCCCTATAATTTATTCTTCATTTCAGTTAGTGGATTCTTTATTTTTGACTGTTTATTTTGTATGGTTTCCTTTTCCTTTTTTATGCTTTTGAAGTTCTCACTCAGTTCCTTGAGTATTCTTATAACCATTATTTTGAACACTGTGTATGTTACTTTGCTTGTCTTTCTTTCAGTTATCTGTTTCTGTAGATTTTTACTGTTCTTTCACTTGGGAACTTTCAGCTGTTTCCTGTGTTTGCTTCTATGTATCGGGTGGAGCTGCTATGTCTCCCAGGCTTGGTAAAGTGGTCTTGTGTAGTAAATATCTTATTGGGCCCAGTGGTATAACCTCCCTGGTCATGCAAGCTGGGCATTTCAGGTGTGCCTTCTTAGGGGCTGTTTGTACTGTCCTGTTGTTGTTGAGTCTTCATTGCTTTGGCATCTCAACAGGAGAGATGAACTCCCAGGTTGTTTTGCTGTAAGGGTCAGCTTTTACTATGGGCTGACCTTACAAAACAGGACTTGCTTCAATGGGGTTTTGGTGCCTACTAAATCTTCCCTTTGAGTGTGTTGCTAGTGGAGGTGGTAGGGTTGTAATTTACAGTGGTTTGAAATTGTCCACCAGGTGCACTAGCTCTGAAGCCTCTCTGGAAGTACAAGGTCAGCCACAGCCTGTGCCCTGCCTTGGCCCACCCATAATGAACTACAGAGTAATCTGCAGATGTCTACTACTTGTGGTGTAATATATTTTAAAGTTATCAGTCATATCAATATTTTCTTTCCAATAACAAATGTGCATATTAATTACTTGAATATTTTTATTTTTTAAAAAGCAGTGGCATAAAAATTTTGTATCATAGTACCACTAATGAAAAAGTAGTCAGTACATGAGAGATAGTAGAAAAGAAAGTAAGACAAAAAAAAAAGTTGTTATCAACATTCAAATTTACTGTTCATACTATTTATAAGCAAGAAAACTAACTGTGCTTTGTGATTTTTGTACAACCTTTGTACTTACAATAAAATTTGTTTTAGTGCAAATTGATCCTAAAAATAGTAAGAAATTCTTTATGTAGTGTGATTCTATAAAAAAAATATTTTTGTTACAAGTTATCCTTTATATTATCATCTCATTCTGTGAGTGATCGGAATAAGAATCTCAAAATTTTTATTACTTGATATGTTTAGTAATGTTTGAGGATTAAACATATCTAAATTAGTAGGTAAAAATAACAGGCCTACATAGGGTGGTGTGTGGTGAGGTAAAGAGAGAAGGAAACAGCAATGATATTGAGCTTGCTTAGAAAAAAAAAATGAAAAATTTGAAACTATCTTAAAACATAAGATTTATTGTATAAAAAATGGTGGCCAGCTGCTCTCTATCCCTAATGAGATCCACAGCAGGAAATTGGATTAAATTGATTAGGAGGATTTAGGTTCCATGTTACAAGCGTTGGTCTTGACAGCAGAGGGAGATGAACAGTTCCTAAGGGGAGTGGGTCACCTCATTCTTAGAGAAAGGTTCTATATCTCAGTAACCCATGATCCCTCTAAATTTACAAAAATCTCCTTTTGGGAAAAATATCATTTTTTGAGGCTTCTCAAAGCATACATATAGAGGCGGTCTATTAAACAAATACTTTCTTGATAAAGGAAAGGCTGAAACTGTTGTAAAGTACTTGTACCTCAGTTCCACAGGTTTACATAGAGACACCAAGTCCAGATGAATTTTAAGG
The DNA here is from genome assembly GCA_037038555.1 of Rhynchonycteris naso. NCBI lineage: Eukaryota > Metazoa > Chordata > Mammalia > Chiroptera > Emballonuridae > Rhynchonycteris > Rhynchonycteris naso. The sequence goes on from CM072995.1 coordinate 302,443,627, forward strand.
AGTTTTAGTAAAGGAGAAGATTTATTAAATATACCGGCCGCATATGACTAACACGGGGCATTCGCAGACCCAAATTGTGTGTGTGTGTGGCACAGCATTGCGGTAGGTCATATACCTTTGTTAACACACACACAGGTTGGTGGGAAAAGGAGGAGTGGCATGGGACACAATTCATTAGCAAGCTTACAACATTTGTCTATAGAATTCATAAAAACATTTCTATACATACAAACTTACAAGGTAACACGATAGCAAAAATGTTATTCCACATATTAAAAGACCTTCCAGTGTTCACTTGCCACTTCTTTGTTTAGAGATACATATATATTAATTATACGTCTTTAGGAGGGGAGGGGTAGATTCCATGGCACTAGGGGATAAATGCCTGCAAAAGGCTCATCAAATAAAACAAGGTTTTTTCAATCTCTCTCTCTTCCTGCACCTGGCTAGCTATTTACCAGCTTCCTTACAGGTGTGAGGGGATGTGAAGGAATCTAAGTCTCCTTCCCCTCTTCATTTACAATACAATGCTATCGGGCATCCTGACTTGGTGCAAATCACATAAGCATAAAAATTATATCTGCAAAATCTCTCTGCACGCCTAGTCCAAATTAATAAAATGCTCTTTAAGCTTCCTGGTAGAAGGGAGCCTCCTATACAGTATGTTTCTGCAAGCCAGGAAACTCACATTATTTCCTCTAAAATATTAATATTAATTTTGTAGCTTTTTGGTACCTTAACACAAAACTACCTTCAGCAAAAAAATAAATAAATAAATAACTCAGAGAATGATTAAGCATGAATTTGGTTAATTTAAGGAAGTTCTGGTATCTATTTCACAGCAGATTTTTAAAAACAATATTATTTTCAGTTTGAAATTATTTACTCAACCCTCCTTATAAAAATGTCAATTGATATGATGTGGACAGTCTCCTCAATAAGTTTTATATAGAAACTTTTAGATAAGAATAACTAAGTTTTAATGACTTGTCAATATTCAAACTCCAGGAATTGAGGGCTCCATTACTAAAATCAAACTGTGAATCAAACTGAGGTCTTAGTCTTGGTAATAGTCAGAGGGTCAGTTATCAATCAGCACAAAGTAAATAACCAGTTGGCATATATCAAAAAATCTTGTTGGGAACTGTTGGGCAGATAAGATATATTATGCTCACTTTGTAAAAGATGGTGCTGCCCACGTGCAAGTCCGTTGATATTAGTGTGTGTTGAGGAACAGGCTGTGGGCAGGCCAGGTCGGTATAGCCTAAGGCTTAGTTTTAAGAGTAAGCTTTGGCCCACACCCTTGACTGATTGGATGATGTGGGGTGGTGCACTCTCATGAGGAATCCTCCCATTATGCCTCAGATTAGTGGCTTTGTATCAGAGACTTTCTTATTTGTAGATTGGCTTAAAGGTTTGAATTTCTACACTATAAAGTGGGGCAGACCGGGAGCTTGCTTGTTCTGGGTTCCTGAGGTTAGCATTAGAGAGGAGAGCAGATTAAGGCCATGTGGAGGAGAGGAGAAGCAGCCAAGATGGCCGAGTGCTGAGGGAGAAGCCAGTTCGTGCAGAGAGAAGGAGATGGGAAACAGAGGTGAATAAGTCTGGTGAGCTAGAAACCTTTGATGCTAGGAAACTTGAATAAGTCAGTAGCTTTGTGAGCACTGAATAAGTGGGTTTTGGAGCCCAATGTGTGTTCTTACTTGCCTTCCAGGTGCAAGCTAGGGTTAAAGCTGATGGCTCACCAGTTCTTGGCTCCATTGTTTCATTCTCGACTGTCCGAATCAAATGCGAACCTGCACTGGCCATGATGGCGGCTCCTGGCCATACAGGGACCAAAATATAAATGTTATTTTTTTTCTTTTTTCTTTTTTACAGAGAGAAAGTCAGAGAGAGGGATAGACAGACAGGAACGGAGAGAGGTGAGAAGCATCAATCATTAGTTTTTCATTGCCATTGCGACACCTTAGTTGTTCATTGATTGCTTTCTCAAGGCTTAGTTGTTCATTGATTGCTTTCTCACATGTGCATTGACCAGGGGCCTTCAGCAGACCGAGTAACCCCTTGCTGGAGCCAGCGACCTTAGGTCCAAGCTGGCGAGCTTTTGCTCAAGCCAGATGGGCCCGCGCTCAAGCTGAAGACCTCGGGATCTCGAACCTGGGTCTTCTGCATCCCAGTCCGACACTCTATCCAGTGCACCACCACCTGGTCAGGCTATAAACAGGGTATTTTTACAATCTGGATATATTTGGGACAAAAGTGCTGAGCCTAACCCCCCACCTCACCTGCCTAGTTAACAAAGAGCTATACCTATGTAAAGCCAGTAGCCACGGCCAATATCACAGCCGCCTGGCCCATGCAGATTTGCATTGGATTCGGACAGATAGTAATGAAACAACAGAGCCTCGAACTGGTTGGCCATCATCTTTATCCTAGCTTGCACCCAGCGGACAAAAAATACACAGAGTGGGAAAACACTTTCCTTTCCATTCAGGGCTACCAAAGCCACTGACTTATCTGAGTTTTCCTAGGATCAAAGGTTTGTACCTCACCAGCCTTATTCACCTCTATTCCCCATCTTCTTCTCTCAGCACAAACTCTGCCCAAACTGGCTTCTCCTTCAGCACTCCACCATCTTGGCTGCTTCTCCTTTCGTCCATATGGCCTTTCTCTCCTCTCCTCCAGTATGACTCCTCTGCCTCATTTTATAGTGTAGAAGTCAAAACCTTTAATCCAATATACAAACAAGGAAGTCTCTGATACAAAGTCACTTAGTGTGGGAAGGCTTAGTCTTAAAACTAAGCCTTAGGCAAAAATGACCCTACTTGCTTACAGCCTGTCCCCCACACCCAATGCAAACTATAAGCAAGCAAACATATATATCATATTTACAAACTTATTCGACCAACAACATGATTCTCATTTGTCCCACCCATGTTCTCCAGAAGAGGCTGGAAGCTAGTTTCTTATTGGTGTAAAATTAGATCTGAATGGTATAGTGGGGGTTGTCTTTGAGTTGTCTTGGAAACAATTGAATTGCTAATGGACCACCTTTTTTCCATGAATAAAGACGGTGCGTCTTTGGGAGCAGCCATATTACAGCTCAGGAACAGTAGAGACTGTTCGCTGTGCCATCCTCCCGAACCCATCTGTATGTATATATTTTTATGTCTGTTTATCATTTATTCAATTTCATACCTTTTTCCCTTTGAGACTCCGAATAGACTCATCGTGGCTGGACTGCAACAGAATCTGACTTCACAAATTTAGTCAATTATCTCAGAAGTCAGCAGACAGTTATCCAGATCACTGAGATATTAAATATTTATTCTTTATTCATCTATTTAACAGTTATTTATGAAGCATTTATTATATGTCAGTTCCTCTCTAGGTTCTAGGAACAGAGCAGAGACCAAGGGTGATAATGGTGTTGCCTTCATAGAGTTTATACTCTAGAGAGTATAAATAAGAAATAAAAATTAATCATTAATATCAAGATTTATTGGGTGCTGATATGTCCCAGACATTGTCTGAAGAATGTATTCTCCTTATAGTATCCCCATAAGTTAGTTACTATCATTATAAACATCATAGAGAAGGAAATGCATTGTGGGGAAGTTAAATAACTTGATCTAGGTAAGATACCCCAAAATTAGCAAGACTGGGCTACTGAGTCCTGAGTCCATGTTTTTAACTATTATTTAAAATAGATATCAATGGTTATGAAACTATAATTATTTTTTCCTAGTCTCCAAAGTTTTATAAAAATATTATGTATTTTTTTCTATTCCAAAATAGAGTAATGATAGATGGTCCCCTTATACTTTATGTTCTTAATATTAATAAAAGTTATTTAGCTAGTAGCTAGAAAGAAGTCCTTCTAGAGAATACTTTTTTTGGGGGAAATATGGTTAAAAGCCATCATGCAGAAAATGGCTTTCTTATAGAACAGTGGTTATTAACCTTTTTTGAGGTACCGAAACCACCAGTTTCATATGCGCATTCACCGAACTCTTCTTTAGTGATAAATAAAATATGATTTTTTCCCCAAGTTGAAGACATAGGTATATGTTTTTTTAGTGGTGCACAAAATGAGCCATGCATGAACATCACCTTGCTCAAAGAACAAACCAACAAAGTGCATGAAGTCACAACAAATGACGGTATTACTTTATTCTGGCCTCCACGGCAGAGACTTCTCCAACCCCCTGAGACCGACTCATCAAACCCCTAGGGTTCGATAGAACCCAGGTTAAGAACCACTGTTATAGAACCAAGAAAGATAAAGACAGATGAGGTTGAGGGGAAGGAGGAGGGAATATTTTAGGCATTTCTGACTATTACAAATAATTCTTTAAAGTTTTTATCACAAGAAAAAAAGTTATAACAGTGAAGTAATGGATGTTAATTTAAACTTATTGTGGTAATCATTTCATAATATATACATATATCAAATAATTATGTTGTATACCTTAAACTAATGCAATATATCTAAATTATAGCACAATGAAACTAGAGGAAAAAGTAATTCAACTTCACCAAAATTCTGCACACATCCAAGATCTGTGCTCCTTATACTATCATACCAGTTTTTCTCATGTAATATTTCACAATCTCTTATGAAATGGCATCTATCTTCATTGTTAATGAGCTCTTCCAAAACAGACACCAAAAACAAAAGGATTAAATAGCTGGGATAAATTTGGGCTTCATTTTTGGCATCTCAAGTGATGAGCTCTTGTCTTGGACAGTGTTGATTATACTTACCTTCAAATGTTAAGAACTCAAAATTGACTTTCTATGTTAAACCTTAATACCTGACCACAATTGAAATTCATCATTCAGAAAGTTTGCAAAGAAGTGCTATCTTGGAGGTTTTTGTGAGGAGCAATTTACAAGCTATTAACAGATAATCACATAAAGCATCAAATGCTTCCAGTACTTGGAAAGCATTGCATAATCATTCATCAAGTAACACTGGAATTGAGAAATCTCAGGGACTTGAGGTGGGAAGGGTAAAGAAAAAGAAGTGAGTAGGTTGTCTTGAATCATGATTTTGGAATATTGGATGTTCCAAGACAAAATTACAAACTAATGCCTAGAGAATTTATTTTTAGCATTTGAGTTTCCCCTATGATATTATCCTTTACTTTCCAAATTCAGTTTTATTTAAGAGTGGTTTGAATCATGGGGCATGGAATAAAAGGAAATCCCTATGATAAGCAACCTAGAGCTCTCTGATTCTCCACTTGAGCTGTTAGAAGCACTTCCAAAATTGAATAAGGGAATTAATTATAGCCATTTTTTAAAATTCACCTTTTTTTGTATCAGAAGATCCTTCTGTAATAAAAAACTCAGTCAGAAAATGTCTGAGATGGCTATTCCAAAGGTTTGTAAGAAGCAGTATTGTAAGGTACTTTTCCCCACTGAGAAAGAAGGAACAGGATGGCCTGTTCCTTCTTTCCACAAAGTGTGGAAAGCAAAGGCTTTATTAAGTACAGCACATCCCGCCCGACGATGTCCCCCAGACCCAGGGTTCAGAGGCTAGGAGAGTTGCCCTATTTGACTGTGTGAGAGGTATTTAAGGGGGTCCTCTACGGTGGGCAAGTACTTATGATGTGGTGAAATCTCACTGGCTGACGGACAGTCAATCTTCTTCCAAGGTCCTCTGGGAAGTTTCTTTTGGCGTGCTTGGTTGTGTGGGCGGCCCTAGCCAGAGTTCCTGGGCTCTGAGTTCCTCACCCGAACTTCCCCCTTAGCCAATCCACATTCCAGCCTTTTTTGTTAAATAGAATTGGGCACCATGTATTCCTCTGGCTGCTTCCTGCTGATTAGGGGTGTCGTGGGGAGGGGAGGTCGGCTGGTGGTGGCTTTGAGGGGTGTCAGGAGAAATATCTGTTTGGCCGTGAGTTGAGAAACTTCGTGAATGCGGTTTTGTAAGAATTTAAAAAAAGAGAAGAGCAAATATGAGTTATATGCTGATAATTAGAAGATTTAGGATGGGGCAGCCTAGATGAGAATGGGTGGCTGCCATGAGGAGTTAAGCAGGTTGTAGGAGGAAAGATTCTTGCTTAATTTTCTTTGCAGACAGTTGAGGAGATTGAAGCTTCTTTCATCAGGCCAGTCCTATTGAACAGCATTGCTCCCTGCTTCAGCTCACTCCAGCGGCAGGTTCCTGGTGGGAGGGACAGGATGCAACAGGAGGGTCTGTAGGCACCATCCTTTTGGTCAGCCGTAGAAAAGTAGGGCCCAGTGGTTCCAAACTGCCAGCGATCCTGCATGGGAGCAAGCTTGAGGCGAGAGACATGGTTACAAATGAGGTTAGCATTGATTATGGGGGATCCCTTCATAGTGAGGAATGGCAGGAGTAAGTGGGAAGATGCTGTCAGCTGGATAGTGGCTGCAAGACTGTAAAGAATGTCTTGACCCAGAAGGGGTACAGGGCACAATGGCATAACTAAGAAGGAGTACAAAAAAGGGGATTCCGTCTAAACTGCATGTCAGGGGTAAAGTGTGAAGGGGAAATGAAGGAGTCCCATCCATTCCCATAACCTAGATCTGTGAGGGAATTAGAGGTCCAGAGTGTGATGGCAAAACAGAGAAGGCAGCTTCCATGTCCACAAGAAATGAGAAGGACTTACCCAATAGTTGCAGCATACCTTGGGTTCTCTGAGTCCAGGCCATGTTCTAGGAGTTTGAGCGATGGGCCCACATGGCTGGATTGTCCTCCCATTTGGGCAGCTAGTCCTCCATGTAGAGACATTGAGGATGAGCCTGCTGCCCAAAGGGGAAATTGCTCTGCCAGTGACCGGGATGCTTGCAGTCAGGGCAGTGCTCAGTGGGCAGCCGCGGGCAGGAGCCCTGTCGGGCACAGTGGTCCTGCTTGCCACACTTAAAGCAAGCTGCTGGTGGGGTCCAGACTTGGGCTGAGCACTTCCTGTGCCTTGGTTTGAAGCATTACCTTCTGTTGCATGCGAGCCTGGTGAACAGCCTTGGCCATTTCCTACTAGTTGCGACCATTGAAAACATTAAATGCCATGTTCACAGGTCTCAAATAGGGGTTTGGGGTTGAGAATAAAAGGAGGGCTCCTAGGGAGCCCGGCCCCCAGATCCAGCTGAAACGCTGGAGCCAGTGGGTAGAACAGGGTGTTGGGTGTCCTGCAAACTGGTGTAAGAGCCAATGATAGGTGGAGAATGGCCTGATGGAGGAGGGAATTAAGAACACATTGTAGAAGGGAGGAACCCCTGGCCAGCAAGGGAAGAGAGAGACTGGTATTTGCAAATGAATGAGAAACAGGATTTAGCAAAGGAAGGGGGAGGAGGCTCTCTGAAAAGAAGAGACCAGAGCAAAAGAGGTCTTCAGAGAGACCAGAGAGTGGGGTAGGAGAGGGGTGCCCTCGGGTGTCAGGCTGGAGAGAGAGAAAGTTGAGAGTCCACGGAGAAGGAAAGATTAGGAATGGAGGTTTTCTTTGGCAAAAAAAAAAAGGCCTGCTTGGTGTAACAGGCGGCACAGAGATTAAGGACAGGCATGCGAATAATTAGAGGCCCTGAATGTAAAGGGAGCTCCAAGCTCCCAGCCACCTTGGCGATAGTTAAATTGGTGAGGGTGTTAAAACCGAAAGTCCCTTCAGGACTGATTATCCAGTGGGTTCTGTGGCCTGGCCACAGCAGAGAAAATGAACAGTTTTCTCTTCTTTAGGGAGGGAGAGATTCCAGATAAGGCAACTCCCAGAGTGTTTTGGGATTCCTGTGCCCCCACGGCCAGCCTCAGTTCTCGGGATGGTCAGAGTTGAGAATTAGCATTCCAAAACTCAAGCTCTGGCCACGGACGGATAAGGAAAGTAGATGTGCTCAGACGTCTCGAGGGCACACATGCACTTGGACAGAAAAGGCCTCCCTGATGTAGCTATGTTTTTGGACAGGGAGTCTCAGCAGAAAGAACTGAGGGGAAAGCCTGAAGGCAGGACTTACCGCACCATGTGCAGAAGTGGGTGGAAGGTCGGAGATCCTGGGATCCTGCTTCTTTCTCGGAGGCGATGGAGAGAGGAGCAGCCCCAGCAGGCTTCTGACTCCTCCCGGGTTTTAGGCACCAAAATGTAAGGTATTTTTCCCCGCCCAGAAAGACAGAAGGAGGGGGCTGGGAGCCACAAAGTGTGGAATAACAAACAGCTTTATTAAGTACCATGCATTCTGCCTGACGATGTCCCCCAGCCCCGGGGATTCAGAGGCTAGGTGAGTCGCCCTAATTTGACTGTGTGAGAGGTATTTAAAATGGTCCTCTAAGGTGGGCGAGTAGTTATGACATAGTGAAATCTCACTGGCTGACGGACAATCTTCTTCCAAGGTTCTCTGGGAAATTTTTTTTTGACACGCTTGGTTGTGTGGGCAATCTTAGCCAAAGTTCCCGGGGTCTGAATTCCCCACCTGACCTTCCCCCTTAGCCACCCCACAAGTATGTGTAGTGGACATAGCATTGATTCTAAAGCAAGATTGTCTTGGTTCATGTTGGTCAAATAAGTTTGTGAATATTATATATATATGTTTGCTCGCTTATAGTTTGTATTGGGTGTGGGAGACGGGCTGTAAGCAGGCCGGGTCATTATAGCCCAAGGCTTAGTTTTAAGACTAAGCCTTTCTCTACCCTTTTTGATGTAGGGTGGTGCACTCTCATGAGAAATCCCATTATGCCTCAGATGAGTGACTTTGTATCAGAGACTCTCTTGTTTGTAGATTGGATTAAGGGTTTGGATTTCTACAGTATAAAGTGGGGTAGACTGGGAGCTTGCTCTATCACCATTGCAGGGGCCTCCCTGATCCCTTGTCCTCCATGGGAAAAGCAGGTTTTCTGCTTTTCCCTTGTCTTCCCTTGTGGCTTGCCTGTCTTCATGAGACACCAATAAACAGAATGCCCCACCATCCTTCAACTCCACCATTTCTTGACCATCTGCCCAAATCCAATGGGAAGCTGCGTGTGAATGGTCACGATGGTGACTCCTGGCCATATAGGTCAATTCCCAGATTTATCCCTTACTTGCTATATAACAGAAGGTAAGTTATTCAATCTCTCTGTACTTTGGTTTATTTATCTTAAAGTAAGATAATAATTCTTACTTCACTCTATTGTAAGAAATGATTGAGTTAATATAAGCAGAGTATAAAACATCATGTGCCCACAACTATTTTAAAATCATTAGCTATTATTACATACAGAAGGAGACTTTTCAGCTCTTGTGTTTACTCCATATCTCTTCCCAGTTTGAATTTTATGAAAAGGTCAAGAATGTTAGTATCTGTGTGGTGCTGCTAATTCAAAATTTCATGAAGGACTATATCCAAAGGATAAATGAAGAAGGTTAAGTAGGGCCAATATGATCTGTCAATGGGAGATTTGGGTTCTAGCCCTGATTGTAAATATTTGTTTGACATTGTGAAATCAAAGCACATCTCTTGGGCTGTCTTTTATCATTAGTTAATTATTAGCTTGGACTATGTCAGTATACCCCAAAATATGTGCTAGGAGAAATTACAGTGATGATGATATTCTTTTGAATTATTTTCATGTGTATTTTTCTAATCTATAAATCTGTACTGTGTATCTTCCAACCCATTGAGCCAAGATCATTGGTCCCCTCAGGGTGAGAACAAATTCTACCTAGAAATAAGTGGTCCTTATTCGGGTTTTAATCAGAAAGTTTACTTCATTATTTTTTTCAAATCAGTTAATAAACAACAGTATAAAGTTTTGTCACAGAAGAAAACAGGATTCTTAAAATTCTATGCTTATTTTACATATATAAACATCAGTGAAAAAGTCCCTATGACTGGCGGAATGAGAAAAGGGGGAGAAGCAAGACAAGGGATGCATGTGTCTTAGCTGTGAGTAAGGATAAGTGGCAGGCTTTGTTTGTTAGTTTGAAGAATAAGTCAAAAGCTTCCCTGTTATGCCACCTTGGAGATGAAGTTTCAGGAGGGGTAAGGGCAGTAAGTGTAGTTCAACTGAGAGGAGTCCTGAGTTTGCACTGCTTAAACACATTCTACTTTGGTCTACTGTGAGAAGGCTTCAGAACTCCCATATACCCCAACATAATTACCCCTCTACCCTAAAAGTAGCTGAGTAAACAACCAATGATATTTTTATTTTATAGAATAATAATGGTGAGAGGAAAGATGACTCCTTATTATGGAATAGACAGCTTTGGCCAGGAACTAAATGCAAGGCATTTAATATAGATGAATGTATAACATGAGCAACAGCTGAGGTGGAGTCAATTAGAAAAGAAGGCCAAAAAGACAAATTTGGGCCAAATAATAAACTCTAAGGTCACTAGACAAATTTTAACAAGTCCCAGGGCAAGGAATCAAGGGGTCAGACCAGTCATTTCATAACAGAGGCTGGCAAGAAATCAGTGTAAGGAGTACAGATCCCATTGCCAAGAGGTAATATAAGTAAACCCCTTCGTGTCCACAGAGTCAGATTTCAATTTGAGAAGATAAGAGTTAATTAAGTGAACAGAATCTTGCACCCAGAGAAATAAACTTATCAAAAGAAACTGTTTAAATTTGAACACTCTGAAAATATTTTACTTAGCTGTTAAAGTTACCCACCCCTACATAATTACTCTATAAACACCCATCTTAGACTATCTGCTAATCAATGTAGTAGTTCATGAAGTTTGTTAGACTGATAACAAAAAACTGAAGAAGCTAGTTGTGAGAGTAAATCTGTAAACATATAACACATGAATTTCACGTGATGTCCCATTAAAAAAAAAGTTTTATATTCAGTTATATTTGGAAAATATTGCAAAATATATCTTCTTTTTCTATAGATTTGCAATTTGTATTTGCATATTAAAGACTCAAAGATGCCCTACAGTACAGAAACCTGTACAAATGCTTTTCACTACTGTTATAGTTTTCTTTGCTAGCACTACTTTCCTAGACATTATTTCTGGTTCCATCTCTCTCTTCCTGGCATGGGAATAAGTGTTCATATTCCATGGCACAAGAATTGGGTTAAGCATGGGCCTATGAGCTAAGCAGGGGTCAATCAAATCCTTCAATAGAATCTTCTATCTTGAGTTGTGAGTCAGAGTCCTTTATCTTTGCTGGTTACACACACCAAGAATATCAGTTTGAAGTTTCTATTGCTACTGCATGTAAGCTGTCCTGAAACAATATATATATATATAGAGAGAGAGAGAAGCAGAACTATACCAGAGAGACAGGAAAAGTAAGTGAGCTGAACATTGTAAGCCTATCCCCTTCCTGGTTATAACAGTTGGAGGGGAAGTTTTTGTCACTTGCAAACAGAGGATGCAAACCAACAATGGACCACTTAGGTTTTTGGTTCTTTAGTTTTAGGTTTAAATAAAACTATTGACAAATTAAGGATTATATTTTGAAAATTCTGAGTTTGACTCTGTGAGAAATAATTTTTTAAAATTTCTATTATAAGAGCAAAAACCTGTGCTTATATCGTACAAACACAGAAAGGTGATTTCAAATCCAAAGTAATAAATCCCCCACTCTAGAAACAGCCACAGTACTATTTGTCTTCAAAACATCATATTAATGAGAAATTTGAATCCAGACATTTTTAAGTCTCCATCAGTGTCCTCCATTACTTCATCATTAATGGAAATGGCAAAAAGCTCACTAAAAATTACTTCCAGAACTCAAAAGGGATATTATACTGTTTAAATAGATGTCATATAAAAATAATTTGCTTTAATCATAGCACAAACCATTGCTATGATGCCATATGTGTTGTGAACCTTAGGGATTTCTTCATTTAGAGTAGAATGAATTTTGACTCGGCATAAGTGCTTTTTGCAAAGAAGTAAATCCACAGAATCCAATACATTGAAAATACAACCAGGTGTGTGTGGCTTTAAAAAAATAAATTATGCCAAGATACATTGCCCAGCTGTGTTTTAGATTTCAAGAGATCTTAAATTAAGATATATTCAGGCATTAGGGGCTCAATAATACTTAAATTATATTTTCTTACGTCTTTTTTTTCCTCTAATTGAAAACCTATTTACAAGAAGACATAGCATATTCTGGCTACATACATTCAATTTACTAAAAATGTTACTTAGCAAAAATTTTAAACGATATTTATGTAGCCTTTGATATGACCATGGAATTTTTTTCAAATGTAACTCATTTTAACTACAAAATATAGAAAAAATGACCATAAGAGATTTAAATATCACCCTTACAGATGCATAGTTTAGTGGTGTGGGGGAAGAACAAACTTCTGTCCACCCTAAGGATTTTTCTGCTGGCCTAATAATCAAATAGACATAGGCAGATTAGCAAGCGAAAATAACCAAATTTAATATGTACATATGTATGGGAACTCCACACACATGACAGAGTCAAAGACCTGGCATGCAACAGAGGCTCAAAGAAAGAAAGGAGGAACTAGGTATATAAGACATGCAGAGCTAGGGATGAGGTAGGATCCCTCAAGGACTTCAAAGGATCATTGCAAGATGACAAGAAGAGAAGATGCTTAGTAACTATGTTTGTTCTGCCCTATAAATAGGTCAATAGAGGTTATCTCTAATAATCACGTATCATGAGCAAGACCGACAATTTAGTTCCTTAAGCCTGTTGCTAACTTCTCCTTTAGCTCAAAACAATCTGCATATCACAGAGGCATATTTTGGATGACTCATTCTGAATCCCCAAGGTAGGACAGGCCTCAAGCTAGGAGTCTGACAAAACTGGATGCAAGCTTCACTCTAGCCAATTGAGGAATTATATAACTTTAAGGAAGTTTGTGAAATTTTCATAATCTCATTAGCTGATCTGTAAAATGGGTATGACAAGACTGACTGTCGAGCATATTAAATGGTGTTATAAGTGAAGCCGACTAATGCAAACCAAGCATTCTTTCCTCCAGTTCTGCCATAGAAGTAAAAACAATGATAGTATATATTTTGCCTTCTCAGGACAGTGTTTTCCCTCAAATTCTAAGTGATTATTTTTGAGTAATATTTCAGTTATCCTCACCACAGTGTTATATTTAAAATCATTTATGTAATTCTATAATGAGGTGACCAATCACTCTCCTTTAGGTAGAACAGTCCTTCCTTCTTTGTAAGTTTCGTCCTTCCTCAAAAAGTGTCCTCCTACATGTCCTCTTTTGTGATCAGAAGACTAATCGGTAATTGTCCATATTCGATCAATGCAGAGTTGATTCCTTGCGTGTGATGTAACATATTTATATTTGTGTAAAGCCATTAGCTGTGGCTATCATCACAGCTGCCTGGCCCATGCAGGTCCACATTTGATTCAGACAGATGGTAATGAAACAATGGAGCCAAGAACTGATGGGTAATTAGCTTTAATCCTAGCTTGCACCCGGCGGGCAAGAAATACACACAGTGGAAAAACACTTCCCTTTCCATTCAGGGCTCCCAAAGCCACTGAGTTATCTGAGTTTCCTAGAATCAAAGGTTTCTAACCTCACCAGTCTCATTCACCTCTGTTCCCCATCTACTTCTCCCTGCACAAACTCTGTACAACTGGCTACTCCTTCAGCACCCCACCATCTGGGCTGTGTTCTCCTCTCCTCCCAGTGGCCTTTCTCTGCTCTCTTCTCTAGTGCTAATCTCAGGAACCCAGAGAGAGCAAGCTCCCACTCTGCCCCATTTTACAGTGTGGAAATCAAAACCTTTAAACCAATATACAAACAAGGAAGTCTCTGATACAAAGTCATTTAGGGTAGGAAAGGCTTAGTCTTAAAACTAAGCCTTAGGAAAGAGGTCCCCAAACGATGGCCCGCTGGCCAAATTGTGGCCACCTGAGGCCATTTATCCAGCCCCTGCTGCACTTCCTGAAGGGGCACCTCTTTCATTGGTGGTCAGTGTATGGAGTACTTTATGTGGCGGCCCTCCAATGGTCTGAGGGACAGTGAACTGGTCCCCTGTGTAAAAAGTTTGGGGACCATTGCCTTAGGCTATAATGACCCTGCCTGCTTATAACCTGTCTCCCACACCCAATGCAAACTATAAGCAAGCAAACATATATATCATATTTACAAACTTATTTGACCCACAATTTGACATGACGATTCATCAAGGATCAGTACAGTGCAGTAAGATGCCATTATGAGATGCACGTGCTCTGCACAAGAAACCTTGAGAGAGCCCACGATATAACAAGCGTGCAAATGGCTTGGTGTACTTCTTCCTGAAACACAACATGACACATACAATATTGTAAACTCATGATTATTTCTTTCTCAGTAAATATCACTGGAGAACAAAATTTTTGTTGCATCCACAAATACACTTGTTCTTATCTAATTCTAGTGTGCTGATCTCAAATCTGACATTAGTTTTTTCTCTGTAAGCTACAGTTGTTTTTTATTTTTGCAATTCAAGATTTTCAGTTTTCATCTTATTATAAAATGTTCAACATTTAGTTTAAGATAATGAAGTAGAATGTCTTCTTGGGCATCATCTTTGTGAAAATAGAATAATTTATATAATGTAGTAAATACACTAATACACTAAAAGATATTATTGCATCAGAATTTGTCTACAATTTTGAAATTGAACATATTAAAACACTTATTTTAATCATAAAATTTGTGCAAAACTTATTAAAATTCTATTCAGGCAAAAATTTGCGTTTGTAGCTCTTGCGTTTGTGTACTTGTTGAGGACAATCTTGTTTGATGCTCTAGCAGTAGTCTGCTCATCACTAACAGCTCCAAGATTTTTGGGAAACTTATCAAAGTGACTGTTCAGGAAGTGAATCTTAATGCTCATGTTATATCTAATGTCGCGGAAAACCAACAGTATCCTTTGAACCAGAAGTTCATAGTTTTATGCTTTTTTGTTACCAAGGAAGTTTTTTGTAACTGCCACAAAAGACTGCCATGCTACTTTCTCCTCCTTATTCATCTTCCTGGCAAAGTTTTCATCACGTATGAGGGTTTGAATTTGAGGTCAATCAAGTACACCTGTTTTTATCTTCTCGAAAGACAAGGCAGAAAAAGCAAAAATAATATATTGAAATCATTCACTTTCTCTATTCAAAGCCTGAACATACTGATTCATTAAGCCAAGTTTGATGTGAAGTGGGGGGAAAATGATCCTGTCTCCATTAACTACAGGTTCATTCACAATATTTTGCATCCCTATTTCCAGAGCTTCACATTTTGGCCACTCCTTCTGTCTCCAGTGTTTCTCCTGAGCTCAGCTGTTCCACAAACACAGAAAATAAGAATACTTGATGAAACCTCTTTGTTGTCTTAGCAGAAAATTTACCATTTTAAGATCCACACAAATGATCCAGTTATGCTCCTCATATTTCAGAAAGTTGAGGACAATTTTTATGTCATTATAATCTTCTCGCAGATGAGTTGAATAACCAATTGGAATAGCTGCATAAACATTACCGCTGTGTAGGAGAACACATTTGAGACTCTGTTTAGAGCTGTCAAGAAATAGCTGCCATTTTGTTGGACTATAAGTGGTAACACCTAGCTGACTGAGAAGACTACTGATATCATGACGGTAAACAAAGTGTTTGTCTTCGGAAAAAAAGTCCACAAAAATTTGTTCACGCTTCCTGAAATGGGATACTTTAGCTGACCAGTGAAGTACATTCTGTTCTTGAAGAACTCAGCTGCTTTCTTTGATAGGCCCAAATCTCTTACTAAGTCATTCAATTTGAGTTGGCTAAACTGCTGAGAGGTTAATGACTGCTTGGCATCAGAAGAAGACCTTTTAGATTCTACAACCATTTTATCATGCATCTTATCAACATACACTTGATTACCATGTTCACTTTCTTCATCCTTAGTAGAAATAAAACCATTGAAAACTGGAACCAAGAGTGTCTCAGAGTGTGGGATAGGTCGTATTACTGAAGGAATATTAGGATATGCAATCATATGCTGTTTTTTCTTGCTGATGCCCTTTGTATGGATCAGACAAAAATAACAGTCACTGCTGTGGTCCTTAGGTTTACACCAAACCATGGGAATACCAAAAGGCATTCTTTTGCATTTTCCTTTTGTCGAATCACAAAGCATTTCCTCACAATGATGACACACAATATGAGGAGCCCAATTCTTGTCTTGATCACCAAGGGAAACTTGAAAATAGGCAATATATGTACGTGTCACAAATGATGAAATATTGCATCTTTGACATTGAAGTGTGGAACAGCCACATATATAACTGAAGGTGTCAGGACTATTCTTACATTTACGCCTACTCGAAGAAGCCATGATTCAATCTTAAAACAAAATGAGAGGGTGTTTTTATCAGATAATAAATTTTTACATTTAAAAACAACTACAATTATGTAAAAGTGGTGTTTGTAAAACATTAATTAATTTCCTGTGGTTATGTTCAATCAAAGAATCGTTGCCCTTTAACTCCAATTTAAAAAACAATGCATGCCACCAATTACTGTAACAAAAAGAAATTAAAATTGCATAAAAACTAGAGCACACACCAGAAAAAACCAGATTTCAGATTTGGAATCAGCAATGCAAAGATATATAGAAAAAGTTCTAAAACCTCATGCAACAGAAAATGAAAAAGAAATTGTTCCCCAGTGATATTCAGTCATAGACATGTAAGCACAATTCACATTTTATTAATGCATTATCTATTTAATAATTTACAAATACATATAATTCTACTTTCAAGTATTTTCCCAAAATTCTAGTTTTAAAGTGGAAATCTAACCTCAAACCATATCTGTTAATAATGCATTTTTTATTAAATAGTTGCATAAAACAGACTTTTTTAAAATTAGAAAATGATAAATACACCTGAATGTCACTCCAAATTAATGGTTTTGTTTGATATTTAGTTTTGTTAATTTAGCTTTTGGAAAACTTGACTACCATGATGTAATGTTTTCAGTTTCTAATGTGCTTGCATCATCCGTGTAGCTTTATATTTTATTTTTAATTTTAAGTTTTATTTAAGAAATGGAAAAATTAAAAAGAAAATGCCATTTCAATAATAAATTATAATAATAATTTCCACTCCTCATGTTAAAGAAAGATACCATTGTTTTCTGCAATATTTACAGCAGAGAATTTTATATTGCCGTGGGGAGCAGAGCAGCGGTAACAAAACACTTGACCACACAAACATAAGCAATCATTAGATGCATCAACTTCCAGTTGTAAAGTAACAAGGTTCTTTAAAACTTCAATTACTCTGAAGATGAAAAACAGTTGGCTGCAAAGGAGGAAATATTTACATTCTATACCATAATCACAATCAAAGTTTTCATGGTATTGATTGTACAACTAAATTATTGAAAAAGTTTTACAATACAAAATGTTCATGTGCCAGGACAAAATGCGAAGCTATTTTGAAATCAGTATTTAAAAATTACTGTGACAAAATATTTACAGAGGACTTGGAAACTGCGGAATTTATAATGATTTTATCTGATGCATCAAATCATAATGAAATTAAATTGTATCCTATAATAATAAGATATTTTAATGTTACCAAGGACATTCAAGTAAAAATTTTAAATTTAAAATCCATTGAGGGTGAAACTTCTAAAATTTTGTCAAACCATATATACAGAGTAATAAAGGAATCAATTTGAAATTCAAAGTTGTTGCACTAACGGCTGATAATACTAATACAAATTTTGGTGGGCGAAGATGGAAAGGCATGAATAATGTGTACATAAAATTATAAGAGTTACTCCAAAATAAAATACTAGAAATAGGTAATAATGCACATATTTTGTCAAATGCAATCAACACAGTATCATGTGCCATGCCAATTGATGTAGAAGTAATAATAACTACAATTTATTTGCATTTCAGTTTCTTTACTGTTCTTGTTGCTACTTTAAAACAATTTTGTGAAGAAGCAAATGTTGAAGACAAAAAACTTTTAGGATATTCAAAAGTTAGATGGCTTGCTCTAGCACCTGCTATAGAGAGTGTTCTACAATCATTTGAGCCTCTCTGTTCATATTTTTTTAAGTTTAGACAAATGTCCTAAAATCCTGGAATCTTTTTTCAATAATAAAATATCTGAGATATTAATGTATTTTGTACATAATCAAGCATCTATTATTTCTCATAAAACGATTCAAAAGATTGAAGGTGAACACATTTTAGCTACAAAAGTTAGTCTTATTTTGAATGACTTTATCCTTCAATATAAATCTTGTTTTGAAGAAAAATTTCTTCCTTGAATTATAAAAAGAAAATTGTCAGACTTAGAGGAATGAAATCCGGGCATAACAGAACAGTTTATCAAAGAAGTGCAGAATTTTTATCAGACATGTTTTCAAGATATCAAGGAATGGTCTGAAACAAATATCATGGGAAATAACAGTTTTCAATGGTATTGTGTGACTTCATTGCAAGTATATTGGCCAGTTATTGAATCTTGTCTTGAGTTTTTATCTAAAGAAATGCTAGACATTGAAATAGATGGCAATGGTCTCTTTGAAGAAATTAGAAGCTTGAATGTATATTTAAATTCTGAAAAATTAATTCAATGGGAAAATGAACATGCTGAAATTGATAAAAGATGGGTGGAAATATTCAGCCATTTCAAAAATGAACAAATTTCATATGAAAATTTATTTATTCTTTCTCAATTTGCATTGTGCTACCCTGGAACTAATGCAGCAGTTGAAAGAGTTTTTTCAATTTCTAATGATTATTGGACAAGTGAGAAATCAAGATTGAATGTTGATACTCTAGCATAGGGGTGCTCAATACGTCATTCACAATCTACTGGTCGATCACGAAGGAAGTGTGGGTAGATCGCATGACATTAAAAAGACATTTGTCTTTTGATTGGCATACAGAGTAGCCAACCTGACGTCTGAACTTTTGACACCCTACACATGCATGTTAAACCGCGCTAACTTGTTCAGTTACATTGCTGCGTAGCTGGCCTTCAACTTATTTAAACTAAATACAACAAAGGGTATAAAAATGAGTGCCGTAGCTGGTCCGAGTAAGAAGCCTAAAACCTAGCATTCATACAGAATGGGAGGGGATTTTTTTCACTATGTCATATTCTAAGTGCGTTTGCCTCACCTGTCTGTGTGCCATTGCTATTCCAAAGAAGGGAAATGTGGAGCGACTTTTTCAGACTGTTCATAAAAACTATGACATTGTCTTTTCTCCGAAAAAAGAGCTGAGAAGGAGAAAGGTGAAAGAAGAATACACAATATTAAATAGTAATAATAGTAACTTAAAAATGATAATATAGAAGAAATAAATTTATGTTTTGCATTTTTATTGTAGGTAGATCATTTTGACTTGGTCATCTTATAAGTAGCTCGCAAGCTGAAAAAGTGTGGGCACCCCTGATCTAGCAGCTGCACTTGCTGTAAAATTCAATATGAAGAATATTTCTTGTTCAGTAATTTCCAACATATTGTTACAAGATGATACATTGACAAAAAATATTCATTCAATGGAAAAGTACTCATTTAGATAATGTTCTAACAATTATTATTAAAAATAATAGGCATGTAAGCATAATTACAATATAAAATATTAAAAATATTTTATTATGCATTTATCATATTATAGTGTATTATTGTTGCAATGAATAAAATGTTTCTTTTATTTACGATATTGTTTTATTCCATTTATTTTTGTCCTTTTCATTGTAAAAACATTGGTCACCTTATTCTATAACATTACAGATATGTAATTAGCAATTTCAGCAAATATTTAATAAGAAACTATTATGTCCCAAGGAAAGAATCTATACTGAAGGATTCTGTTAAATGAGAAAATCTAGAAAATGAGATTTCATCATGTTCCAGGAATAAAGAAATAATCAGAATATGAGACAAACTGGTCTAAATAATTATAAATGAATGTAACTCCTCCTCCTTTTTAGTAAAATTCCTCCAAAGGGTTAATATTATTAAAATGAGGATGTCAGAGGGCCATTGTCTGATAGAAATATAAATTGAGTCACAAATGTGGGTCATATATGTAATTTTAAATTTTCTGGAAGCCACATTTTAAAAAACAAAAGGTAAAGATAATCTTAATACAATTTTCTAATAATACTAAATAATAATATTAAAATATGAACCTTTATATTTAAAATATTATCATTTCAATATGCTATTTACATAAAAACTATTAATGAGATTATTTATTTGGGGAGAGCAGGCTAAATCTTTAAACTCTTGTATGTAATTTGCACTTATGGCTCATTTCAGTTCAGACTAGCTACACTGTGTCAGCTACAGTCTTGGACATCCCAACATACAGCATGAGTATACACCCAATTATAGCCAAGTGTATGCTTCCACCTAAAAATTTGAATCCTGGGAAAGCAGTATGAAGCTTAGTCAGTTAGAATTTATTCACCGTGGTTGCAGTAGAGTTGAGCCCAGTGTCATGGAGTAGGGTACCCAGTGGTAGCAGATGTGCACTGACACCAGAGCCAGTCATTGTGTCCTCGGTCAGTCACTCTGATTGCATGATAGCCAACAGTCTTAGTTATTCCTCAACAGTGTGTCATCTTCATAATGCGATTCCCGTTTGTGTTTTTGAATTGGTGGTTTTATTTGCAATGGGGAAGAGATATTTTGGAGTAACAAAATAAAATTCAAAAACTGAAAAAGAATACATAAAGCTCTATGGAGGTTTGGAGAGCATACCATAGGTAAAACGTCAAGCTTGAGTATAAACTTTAAGAATAAACAGGAATTTAAAAAACTGCATGAATTAAAAGTGTCTACTTCAGCGCTTTGCCTTCATTGTTATCCTTATTTAATAGAAGAGACAATGAAGATCTGAAAAGGTAAAGAATCAAGATACATAAAGTGTGGTTCTAGCCCTGGTATCAATTACCTGAGAAGAACGCTTAATTTCTCCAGACATCATCTCATTCCCATCCATAAGGTGAGATGGTTGGATTACATTACATGATCTCAAAGACTATAATGGTAACTAGTTGATCATAGAGCAAATAATTTTCAAATGAATAAATGTATAGATAGATGATAGGAAGATAATAGGTAGAGATATAGAAAGATTGTTTATAAAAGAATAAAGAAACAAAAAATTAGAAAAAATATGCTCATTTTGTAATTTACTTACTACTTAAGCTTGCTCAAAGAGAAAACTCATCTTTCTAAAAAAATAATATGTAGATAACCTGTTTAAGTGGGGAGAAAAGATGAAATTACTAAAATCATACTACAGTAAAATAATGCCATTACTAAGTTGTTCTGTTTGATAAAGGGCTGTGAAATTTTAAAATAATTTGTAAAACCATATGTGATTCTCTTTTTGGAGAGGGGAGGAATCAGGAAGCCTGGTATTGCAAGGTAGGATTAGGGGGCAGGGATTCCCCAGGAAGACAGACAAAGAGAAAGAGGAAACAGGGTCATGTCAAGTGGGGTTATTTCAAAATAAATGTTCTGTGTTCTGCAATGTGAGCCCTCTCCAGAGCCTTTGCAGCTTCATTTTAAAAGGCTTGAATGGGGATAGATTTCCTACAGTTATTCTGTTAATGGGGCTCTGTTGTTCTCTGGTTGATAAGAGTTTAGAAAAGTGCCAGGCCATCTGGGCTAGAGAAAATCGCAGTGTTACAGAGTACATATCCAATTAACCTTTGTTGAAATAAATGGGAATAAACACATCATATCTTTATAATTTAACACATCTCCAGTATTTTAACTCATAAATTTGATTAATCTAGAAATGTCAGGCTTTGCAATTCATTGATATAATTTAGTATAAGTTTAACTAAGGAAAATTCTCATAGAGCAAACATAGTTCTTGTTTTATAATTTTATAGTACCCAACTATTTTTGCAGCTCAAAAATTTGGCAACTTCAAGGCTAACGATTTAAAACGTTTGACTATTATGCTTTAGCACTAACACATTCATCATTATTAGATAATCATAGAAATCAATTAGCTCAACTTTCATTTTATAAACTTGAAATGTTTAGAATTTTAATAGCTCATCTTCCAAGGTTTCCATTTGTATAAGCTGAACTCTGTCACCCTTCATTATGTTGAAGCTCCAACCACCAATACTTCAGAATGTAACCATATATGAGATTAGGTGTTTAAAAAAGTTATTAAGTTAAAATGAGGATGTTAGGTTGAGAACCTCACCCAGTATGACTGCTGTCTTGTAAGAAGAGGATGAAACAGCAGAGGCATGCATACAAAGGGGAAAGGCCAGGTGAGGACACAAGAAGCTGGCAGCCATCTGAAAGCCAAGAAGAGAGGACCTAGAAAAATCAAATCTGCCTGCCTAACACTGATCTTGAACTTTCAGCCTTCAGAAAGTATCCTTTGCAAACTAATACACATTTATTATTTATATTCTGTATTTTGAAATCTGTACCTGTGCTAGATGAAGAAAGATCCCCATAATGCCGATAATAAGAATACAAAGAGAGAATAAGTAGGAGTGGAAAAAGTTAACTAATGAGACTGGTTGTAATGGCTCAGTTAGGGAAATGTGAGCCTCAATGTCAAGATTAGTGCTATAGGCCATGATCGGTTGGCTCAGTGGTAGCGTGTCATCCCAGTGTGTGCATGTCCCAGGTTTAATTCCTGGTCAGGGAATACAGGACAAGTGACCATCTGCTTCTTCACCCCTTCACCTCCCCTTCTCTTTCTCTCTCTTTCCCTCCCACAGCATGGATTGGTTCAAGAGCATCTGCCCCAGGAACTGAGAATGGCTCTGTAGAGTTTCTGCCTCAGGCACTAAAAAATAGGTCGGTTGCATTCACGGCTCCAGATAGGCACAGCACTGCCCAAGACAGGGGGTGCTGGGTGGATTCCGGTCAGGGGGCATTCAGGAGTCTGTCTCTCTATCTCCTGTCCTCTCACTTGGAAAAGAAGAAAGAATGAGAAAAGATTAGTGATCTATGTGGGGCAGAGAAGGATGGGGCCAGAGGAGAGGTATGCCTGTAGATTCCACATATTTACCAATTACCCTAAGATATAAGACAATATTACAGTTAAAACTAGAACCATAAACACATGAGCATAATTGGTGTTACTTATAAAAGCAGAAATTGGAGCTTTGTCTAATCCATTAAAGTTAACTTATAATACAGTATAAATATGTACTCCAAAGGGATTGTTTAGTGAGAGTGTGTGATCTCTACCTTATAGGCAAATCAAAATAAGAAATTAAGTATAATTATTGCTGCTATAATTATTTCCTAATTAAAGTTATGATTAAGCTAATATCATTACTTCAAAATATACAGAAAGAAGCTGTGCACATGAGAAAGGTTATAAATAAAGGAGCTACAATGGGCCTATAGAGAGACCTAGAATATAAATTGATTCAAACATTATACACTTGAAAATCTGTGTATAATTCATAAGGGAGTTAAGAAGAAAAATATGTTTAGTCTATTTTAATTTTCAACATTCCTGGTCTTTTTATTTTTCAATATTCAGTAACAATAAAATATCTTTAGTACAACAAACATTTTACACAAATGAAAACATGATGTAATGAAATGGAATTTTATGTACTCTAAGCAAAGCGAGTTGAATATAGAAATAAAGAAGAGAATTGATGAGGAGAGAAAGAAGAAAAGAGATTAAAAGAGGAGATCCCCTTTTCTAAGGAGAACATGAGATCATAACACCATTACAGTTTACAGTTCTTTGATACTAACCCAGAAAAGGAAAGTGAAGCATCACCATCAATAATCTTACAAGATTTTTTTAATGAATATCAGTAGTTCAAGATAGAAACTGATTTTGTTTTCGAAGGATTTGGAAAAACTAAATGGTATATACGCCAAGCCACATAATTTGCAGAGGACATCACAAAATAAAATTGTTGGGCCCTTGTTCAAAAAATATTAAGAATTTCAGAAAGGAATACAGCTGAGCATGAAATCAAGGATGAAACCCTTCAGCCAGGGCCCCTGTGCTACTGCACCAGCCATATTTATAGATATTCTTTAAAATAATTCAGATATACTATTTATGCTCTTTCAAGCTGATGCTTTTGTTTCGTGCTGAAGACAATACCATAGTTCTTTTGAAATATTCTCTGGCTAGTTCTTTTTTTTTAATGTTTTATTTACTTATTTATTTATTTATTTATTTATTTATTTATTTATTTATTTATTTTACAGGCACAGAGAGAGGGATAGACAGGGACAGACAGACTGGAACAGAGAGAAATGAGAAGCATCAATCATTAGTTTTTCATTGCCATTGCGACCCCATAGTTGTTCATTGATTGCTTTCTCACATGTGCCTTGACCGCGGGCCTTCAGCAGACTGAGCCACCACTTGCTGGAGCCAGCGACCTTGGGTCCAAGCTGGTGAGCTTTTGCTCAAGCCAGATGGGCCCGCGCTCAAGCTGGCGACCTCGAGGTCTCGAACCTGGGTCCTCCGCATCCCAGTCCGACACTCTATCCACTGAGCCACCTCCTGGTCAGACTTCTCTTGCTAGTTCTTTTGAGGAAAATGAACATTTTCTTAAGATAGATAGCTTTCTTTATTGATAATTTTTATTTTTTGAATATATACCCTGTAATTGGATTGTTGGATCATGTGGTTGGTAGTTCTATTTTTAATTTCTTGAGGAACCTCCATACTGTTTTCTGTACTGGTGTTACCAGTTTACATTTTCACCAATAGTGGAACAGTGGAACAAAGGTTCCATTTTGTCCACATCCCCACCAGCATTTGTTATCTTGTTTTTTTTATGATAGCCAATCTAGCAAGTGTGAGGTAATTCAACCTCATTGTGGGTTTGATTCTCATCTCCCTCATTAGTGAGGTTTTCATATAACTGCCGGCAAGCCCTCTTTAGAAAAATGCTGGGCTCTGGCCAGTTGGCTCAGTGGATTGAGTGTTGGCCTAGCATGTAGATGTTCTGGGTTCAATCCCTAGTCAGGGCACATGTAAGAAACAACCATTGCTTCTCCTTCCCTCCCTCTTTCCCTTTTCTCTCTCTTCCCCTGTCACAGTAAGTGGTTTGATTGGTGTGTCTGGCTCTGGGTGCTGAGGCTAGCTTGGTTGATTTGAGCATTGGCCCCAGACAGGGGTTGCTTGGTAGATTCCGATTGGGGCTCATGCAGGAATTTGTCTATCTCCCCTCCTCTCACTTAAAAAAAAAAAGAAAAAGAAAAATGTCTATTTAAATTCTTTGCTCATTTTTAAATTTTTAAAAAATTATTCAGTTATTTATTTGGAAATTAACCCCTTATTGGGTTATGTGATTTTCAAATATTTTCTGGCATTCTATAAATTGACTTTTTATTTGTTAATAAATTTCTTTGATGAGGTACCACTTGTTTATTTATTTTTACTTTTGTTGCCTCTGCTTTTGGTGTCAAATAAAAAAAAATTGTTGACAAGACTGATGTCAAAGAGCCTATCCCTTAGGGAGTGTCTCAGAGTGTGGGATAGTTCGTATGGCTGAAGGAATATTAGGATATGCGATCATATGCCATTTTTTCTTGCCGATGCCCTTTGTATGGATCAGACAGAAATAACAGTCACTGCTGAGGTCCTTAGGGTCACGCCAAACCATGGAAATACCAAAAGGTATTCCTTTGCCTTTTCATTTTGTCCAGTCACAAAGTATTTTCTCATAATTATGACACACAATATAAGGAGCCCAATTCTTGTCTTGATCGCCAAGGAGAACTTGAAAATAGACAATATATGCACGTGTCAAAAATGATGTAATATTGTGCCTTTGACATTGAAGTATGTAACAGCCACACACTTATATATAACAGAAGGTGTCAGAACTATTTTTACAAATTAATTTGCTAATGTTACACACCTAGGAAGAATGAAAATTTTTATCTGCCTATCTTAAGGTGACCAGACGTCCGCCTTTAGGTGGAACAGTCTCGATTTTTAACAATTTGTCCCCGCATCCCGCAGTGTTTTAAAAAAGTCCTGATTTTTGGAAAGAATGCATGAAAAGCTAAAAACCTTTGTTCCACTGTTCCACTATTGGTGAAAATGTAAACGGGAGAATGGGAAAGGAATATATGGTTTTCAGCAGGGAAACCCGCCTCCACCTGGAAGTGCATGCACTGCCGCAAGAGCTGGCTGCCCTGTGCGGGGGCCCCGAAACAAAGAACTTTGAACTTTGGGCAGGATATACCTACTGGGGTGGCGGCTGTCAAGTCCCCTAACTACCCATAGGCCCAAGTCCTGGACACTGGCGTGTGGCTCCAGGCTCCACGAGGTACAAGCCACTCGGTCTCCAGTGGGCAGCGGGGCTGGACACAGGAAGCACGGCCGCTGAGTGCACTGGCAGTGCTGCCCTGCCTGCTCCCGCCTGCTCGTGCAGCTCCAGCATTGGTTACGGGACCATGTAACCCGATCCCTCTGACTCACTCAAAATTTCCCTTATAGTAATATTTCTGAAAATGACCTTTTTAATGAGGTATCATTATTAAAAAAAATAGATTGATAAGGAAAAGGTTAAATCTTGGGCATCAGCAAAAATCACAATGGAGAACAAATGGTTAGAAATATTTCATCATTTTGAAACATACAATAATGCACTAAAAATTGTGGAATATGCGCTATATTTACCAGGAACTAATGCTGTGACTGAACGCGTTTTTTCTATGGTAAATAAAGTGTGGACATCAGAAAAATTACAACTGTGTTGAGACTTTGAAAGCCATTTTATGTGTGAAATATAATTTAACAAATTCTTGTGAAAAATTTCATGACCTTTTAAACAACGACAGCAATCTACTAAAAATAAATTCACTCAAATGAGAAATATGCCAAAGAATAAAATAATACTATACATAATTTTTAATGTATTATATTTGTAAATTGTACTTATGTTGAAATTTAAAAAAATATATTACAATACTATTTTTGCATTCTATGAAAATTCTTTTTGCTCCATACAGACCAAATTATTAATCAAGACCCACCCACCCACCCCCGGTCAATGGTGTACCACTTTACCAATTTTAAAATCTGGTCACCTTAGCCTATCTGAAAACTCTGTGCCTGATATCCCTATGAAGAGGGCAACATTAATATTTCTATCCCTATTTTATTCATGGGGAAACTTATACATTGCAAAATCAAATGTTCCACAGGTTGGTAAGTAGAACCTTTATTTGTCTTTCTAACTCCAACCTCAGTCTGGTGGGATAATCTACCAGCAAGCAGAAAAGACAATTGCTTTCTATATTTTACCTTTCAAAGAATGATAAAAACTTGAGAAAAACCAAGACAATCATGATTACTAATGATCACTTTTATGAATACCTCTTTGGGGCTACCCAAGACATCCTTTGGAGCTCTCTGTAGGCAAATGTACCTAACAAAGAATTGGCAGTAATTAAATATAAAGTAAATTTAAAATTCAGAAAAATTTTAATGGAATTATCTATTGTACTCACATGCTCTTTGAGTATTCAAAGAAATTACTGCAACTATGCAAACCATTTGTAATCAGTCCATTGTTTTCACCATCTGACAAAGTCTTTCCAGGATTGTGAAGCATTAGAAGACTGTGAGATTTAACTCTGCACTAGGAGCCATGTGAAAGCAAATTCTTACCTCTCCCTCTTGTCCGGTAGCACCCCCCGGGGCAGGGGCTGGAAAATCCCTCATGCCTTTGGCATTTCTGCAATTATTAACCTTTAGCACACATACCCTGTCGGAAAACACAATAGAAATTCCTCAACCGTTAGCATCCCTAGTTACGCAAACCAAATTCCCCAGCCGGCCTGAAGGGGTATAAAAATCTCGAGCCCCACCAGTTGGGCGTGGCTTCTCTGGCTCACTACTCTCCGAGTCACTGAACCCGCCCGAAGGTTCCAATAAAGTTGGACTTTTTAACTATTTGGTACTTTGTCTCATTTCATGCGGGTCGGACCTTACCCCTCTTATGTGAGTGGCTCTATTTTTTACTAATTACCACATGCACTTGTAGTACCATATTATCAAAAACAAAAATAAATTCACAAAAAACTTTTTCTCTCTTATTGTATCATTGAGAATAAAAAGGTTTGATTAATGGAAGCTCCATAATATATGAAGTGCCTTACCTCATTGTATTAAATTTTCTTGTCTCTCTCTCTCTCTCTCTCTCATTTCTAGTGTTAGCCACCACATAATTAAAACCTAAACTATTTATGATATTTATATGTTATGAGGTGTCATGGTGCTAGTTATGACCTGAGTTGGTGTAAAGCAAGTAGTCAAGGCCACCATCAGAGCCGCTCGACCCGTGCAGGTTCACATTGGATTCGGACAGATGGCAATGAAACAACGGAGCCAAAAACTGGTGAGCCATCAGCTTTAATTCTAGCTTGCACCCGGCGGGCAAGCAAAAACACACACTGGGCTCCAAAACCCACACATTCAGTGCTCACAAAGCTACTGACTTATTCGAGTTTCCTAGAATCAAAGGTTTCTAGCTCACCAGACTTATTCACCACTGTTTCCCATCTCCTCCTGCACAAACTCTTAACAAACTGGCTTCTTCCTCAGCACTCCGCCATCTCGGCTGCTTCTCCTGACCTTCTTCACGTGGCCTTACTCTGCTCTCCTCTCTAATACTAATCTCAGGAACCCAGGAACCTAGAGAGAGAGATCAAGCTACTGTTCTCTCCCACTTTATAGGATAGACTCAAAACCTTTAATCCAATTATACAAACAAGGAAGTCTCTGTATAATGGGATTCCTCGGGAGAGTGCACCACCCTACATCATCCAATCAGTCAAGGGTGTGAGGAAAAGCTTACTCTTAAAACCAAGCCTTAGGCCATAACAACCTGGCCTGCTTACAGCCTGTTCCAGAACACACATTAATATCAACGAACTTCCATGTGGGCAGCGCCATCTTTAACAAAGTGAGCATAATATATTTTATCTGCCCAACAGTTGGCAAATGGAGAAAAACAACAAGGCAGATTAGAAATTTTAGAAAGCCAAAATGATCAGTTGCAAATCCCTAGTAGGAATCATTCCCCATAGAAATAACAAGACCATGTGCTCCTATTATACAGGAAAATCAACTCAAGATGGGGAATAGCCAGCCAATCTTCTTTCTATTTCAGAGATATTTCTAAAATGGCTCAAGCCCTCAGGGATATTCAATTTAAGGTATAAAAAACTTCTTGAAAGAAATAGCCAAAATCACCACCTGGAGTAAAAGCAAAACACAGTAGTTAGAAAGAGACTTGAGATTCAGCTGACAAACAACCATGAGTTGCAGTTTCATCATTTAGTAGCTAGGGGGCTTGGGGAAATATACTCTTTGTCTATGAACCTCAGTTTCTTTATATGAAAGGTAATACGTATACAAAAATAATTATTTTGCAGAGATGTAAAAATTAAAGATAATGTATACAAAGTATTCAGCGTAATGTCTGTCAAAAGCTAGCCTCTCAAATATATAGACACTTTTATTATAAAATGGCATTCTAAATGTTCTTGATAGATGAAATAATGCAAATCATGGTGATTAAAATACAGTAATATTTAAAGGTGAATGAGATTCCATAATAATAATTAATAAACCTGAAAATATATGACAAAACATCTGTCTACAATGTAACCTTACTATCTTCCCTCCAAAATGAGAATTTCAAATGTTCAATGGAAAAAAACAGTAACTTGAAAACAAGTAACTTCTATAATGAAAAAAAGTGGATAGTTTGGGCAATGGGTATGTGATATATATGGGGAAGAAACTCTTGAGTTAAATCATACTTAACTGTGGATAGAGACAATAAATAAACTCATTAATACAGTCTGTTATCGCATATTCCAAATATATGCTTTTAGTAATTATTTTTTTCAACTTCATAATTGAACTATTTGTAATAATTTTTTGATGTTCAATTCAGCCATGTATTTATTTATAAATATTTTAGAGCATTCTGTATGCTCAATATTTGTCTAAGCATTGAGAACCCAATGGTTTGAAAAGTAGGCAAGTTTTCTATCTACATTAAGCCCAAATTCCAACCAATAACTAGAGAATGTTTCTTGGTTTCTTGTCTTATTAATATATTACTAGCTTATTAATTGTTTTATCATCACAACAAATATTATACTCCTGATACTTGAAATACACAGTAGTCACAAAGAGCTCTAATCTCTGCTCAGCAAATAAACATAAAATATCAATACAGTTTCATATGCCAAATATAGTTGAAAGTATGAATTTTAAAGGGGTAAGACAATATGATTGATTTTTAAAAGGGTCATAAGCATTAGTACATGATAGTTGAAAGAGTTTTTAAGGATATTTTATTTCAATAGTCATGAAAGATATTTTCAGATAGATTTGTTGAAAATCTATCTTGTGAATGCATTTTATATTGAAAATCTTTCATATAAACATACATAATATATTACCAACTCATAATATGATTATTGACTTGAATTGATATTAGCATGCTCTAGGGCCATAAGAAAAACCTATAATGTTCTGAATTTCTTCTCTTTGAATTGGATATATATTGAAATTCAGTGAAATAAGAATGGTTTAGGTGTCTTGCATTATGCATAATGAAACCACTCGAGTCTGTGGTTTGGTGGACTGATGAAATACTTTGTGACAGTTTGCTTCTTGACTTTGTCTCATGACTAAAGAAAAGAGACCCTTCATCTGGTTCACAGAGATGACCTGAAGTTCAACTCATATCTAACAATGTCTATAAATAATGATATGAGGTTTAGAATTAAATATTCCCAGAGTTACTACACATGTCAGAATATTGTATCTCTAATTTAGTTGTATTTTGATATTCTTTATTTTAATGCAAATTATTGGTGCAATATATTATTTCATAGTTTTATTAAAATCAATTCCAAGAAGCATATTTAAATTTTAAAAATCTAAAATGCATTCAAATTAAATTTTAAAGTTTGACAATCACAGACCTCAGAAACTATAGAGAGCCACTGCATCTGAATGTGTCTGGCCTATATGAGGCTGAGAGCAGAGGAAGGGCCCTGCTCTGCCTGAGTGACCTGGCAAGGCAGGTCACTAAAACAAGTTGAAGGCTGTTCGTGGCAGTGGTTCCAAGAGCAGGGCCAGTGGTGACACAATAGGTAGAGTGTTGGACTGGCATAACAAAGGACTCAGGTTCAGATTCCAAAGACACCACCAGCCCAAACTCTACCTGTGTCTCTGTTTTCCTTAATCCTCTGTTGCCCCCACTCAGATCTTCACTTCTGAGAGCAGGCTGTGGCAAGAAACAATATTCAAGGGCTTGAAATATTTTTAATGCTTAGGTAGATAAGTGCTTTAATATCTGTATTCTTATTTCAAATAAGTCCATCTAAAATATTTTAATTTTTAAAAACTTAAACACTAACCAGAATTACATAGAAATCTCTCAACTATTGAATAGTGCTAAGAGAAATCTAGTTTTTAAAAAGTAAATTTTTATTTTGCTTTGTGACATTCCTACAAACAAAATATATGAAATGAAAAGGTATTCCAAGAAAATGTATGAAAATCAGAAAGAAGATATATTGATTTCAAATAAATATGGACTTTTAAAAAATTGACTTCATTAATTTTTCTTGATTACCTGTTTTTTTTTATTACTTATTTAATAGAAACCCAAATCTTAATGAGTTCATCTATCTGCCTTTTCAGTGACTGCATCTGCACAGCTAAGTATTGCTCAATCAGAAAAAGTATGACCACAAATTATTTAAACAAGACCCTGGCAATTTTCAAGTAGAATGACTTTCTTTCTTTGTAAAATGGCACTGCTCCTAGAACCCACCAGTAGTAGGTTGATTGGTAATCCCTAATAAAATATGCTCCACCATTCACTATCTATACACATAACTACTGAATTCTAGTATGCATGTAAGTGGTCCCAGGATTATTTAGTCATGTCAACCAGAGCATTGTGTTTATGGTCAACTCTTTTTTCTTTAGCCTTATAACCTCTATGCATTTCCAAAGTTAACTTGGATCAGCACATTTTTCCATTACCACTTCACTGATGTTATTTCATACATTTGCAGTATTGCTAGATTCTTTTATCATAGCCTATGTGGTGGTTAATTTTATGTGTCGACTTGGTCATAGGGTACCAAGACATTTGGCTGACTGTGAGCATATTTTTGGATGAGAGTAACACTTATTTTGTACAATAAGTAAAGCAGATTGCCCTCCCTTATATGGGTGGACCTCATCCAATCACTTAAAGACATGAACATAAAAAATAAAAACTGAGTAAGAGGGAACTCCTCCTGCCTAACTATTGAGCTGTAATATTGGTCTCTTCCAGCCTTGAGACTGGCTTTTAGGCTGGAATTTACACCATATTTTCTCCTGGTTCTCAAGCCATCAGACTCAGAAAGAAACTACATATCACCTCTCCTGAGTTTCCAGTTTAATAACTGCAGATCTTGGGACTTCCAGTCTCCATAATCATGTGTAAGTCAATTTCTTATAATAAATACATATGAATATATGCAAATATACTGATATGTATGTATGAAATACAAATACATAAATACAATAGATATAATATATGAATATAGATAGATGGACAGATAGCTATCTCCTACTGGTTCTCTTTCTCCTGAGAACCCATCTAAATTCCATTACAGAATCCCCTAACTGCCTAAGTAATTTCTTTATTTGCAAACATTAATATTCATTCTTTGTGCTATAAAGGTCTATGGGCTTTGACAAATGCCTAGTGTCATATATATCATGTGTTTACAAATGCAGTATCATATAAACTAGTTTAAAATCTTTAACCCATTTAACTCTCTCTCCTTCCTAAATCCCTGGTAACTATTAATTACCTCTACAGTTTTGCCTGCTCCAGAATGTCATATAAATGAAATGAGATGGTATGTAACCTTTTCAGATTGGCTTTGTTCACTTAGCAATATGCCTTCAAGTGTTTTAGCATGGCTTCATAGCTCATTACTTTGTATTGCTGAATCATGCTACTGTTTTGTTTCACATAATGGCACCTTGGCCAAAGACAGACCCATGTACCATGGTGGTCTCATAAGACTATAATGGAGATGAGAAATTCCTATTTCCCAATGATGTTGTAGCTGTTGTAGAGACATAGCACAAAGCATTACTCACATGTTTATGGCAATACTGTGGTAAACCTACTGTGCTGTAGGTTGTATAAAAGTATAACACATATAGTTATGTGCAGCACTTAAACAACTGTTACTTAAGTTCATGTATTTACTATAGTATACTATACAGTATATAGCACATACTCTTTCTACTAAAAAAAGTTTCTTGTAAAACAATATGCTATATTATGCTGACAGCAGCCTCATACATCTCCTGTTTACTGCATCTCTTAATTGCATCATTATTTTTGTGCTTGATTTAATGTTTTGTACAGTAACATGCTGTATAATTTGGTAACCTAGGACAAAAGGCTATGTATCAAATAGCCTAGGTCTGCAGTAAGCTTTATTATATAGGTGTGTGTAAATGCATTCTATAGTGTTAACACAAGGACAAAAATTGTAAAAGATGCCTTTCTCAGAATGTAACCCTGTTGTTATGTGGTACATGACTGTACATTGTTTGCTTTTATCACAGGTTTGTTTATTAACTCACTTATTAAAAGACATCTTTGTTGATTCCAGTTTGGTAATTGTGAATGAATATGCTATAAACCTTTTCACGAGGACATAAATTTTCAAATCAGTTGACTAAATACCTAGCAGCACAATTTTGGATTGTATAGTAAGGCTA
Source organism: Rhynchonycteris naso (assembly GCA_037038555.1). Lineage (NCBI taxonomy): Eukaryota > Metazoa > Chordata > Mammalia > Chiroptera > Emballonuridae > Rhynchonycteris > Rhynchonycteris naso. The sequence continues at coordinate 302,477,354 of CM072995.1, forward strand.
CGTTTAGCTTCTTAAGAAACTGCCAAACTGTTTTCTATCATTACTGTACCAGTTTGTATTATTAACAGCAATGAATGAGAGCTTTCATGAAGTTTCAGAAAAATAACATTACTGTAGAATAAGCCATTAAAATATTTTATGAGAAATGAAATATGAATGTTATTATAGATCTGAATTTTAAAAACATAGGTGTCATGAATAGATACATAGATAGATTCTTGAGATTAAAATAGGAATTTCAAAGTAACATTCAAAACTAATTCAACTTATTGAATTATGTATGTGATTTAGTTATGACTTTTCATATTGGAACAGAGTAGAAGGCAAGATTAATTTGGAAAATAATGTCTTCTAGAATTAGGGCCTAATTTTTCCTTTGTGTATATTCATTTTCCTTTAAACATTTAAATCTGCCTCTGTTTAGTGTCACCTAATTTGAGACACTACATCTCGTTTCGCCCTCAATGGGCTTGATTTTTATAACTGATTATACAGGAAGAAATATCCAGCTTACAATATAATTTCAAATCAATTTCTTATTTCTGGAAAAGATAAAACATTCACCGTTTAATTTAGGTGTCAATATCTTAAGTAACTCTTTACTGTCAAGATTTAAACATGATTCATTATTGATATTAAATGTGACAGAGATTACTAAAACACATTAAATATATTATTTATATTTAACATAGTATCAACATATGGGTTTATAGAAATCCATATATATGCCAACAATAGCCTAAATGGATAGACAATACACTCTCCATATTTTTTCCAGGTAAAAACCAATGTTCCTGTCATTATACCATCAACAGTGGTTTGAACTCCTAAAAGTAGGCTATCGAATTAACTATTACTCACTAAAAAGCTCATTCTTTGTTATTATTTTAGTGCTAAAATTTGAACCTATGTAACACAAATCTTGAGGTAATTTGAAGGAGCCATAGTATGTAATTCTTTAAGAAAAATATAAATTTTCTGAAAGGATTTCTTTGAAACAGTTGTACCAAATCATTATCCTTAGAACATGATTAGAAATAACTCCTTATACTATAATGACTTGTTTGATAAATAAATATTGGAAAATGTTTCCAATAAGTATTGGAACATATCCAAAATATTGGATGCTACAGAAAAAGTATGATATAGGATGTGGGAAAAAAATGTTTGTTTATTTTGCTTAATGACAATCACTCAACTGAATAGGCACTACGTTTTACAATCAGAAATAAGGGAAGGGTAAACAAAGCAAAAATGGAATTGTGTTATATGAAATATAGTTGATTACTGTACATATTATAACATATATTAAAAACTTATAATGTCATACATTATTATGTATAGTGCCTGGAACATACATTATTTTATAATTAAATTCACTCCTTATGGCAATTCTTTGCAGTGGATATTGCATTGCACAGATCCCTTAATGTGTAGCAGGGAATGTCTGCTTTATTGGGGCTAAGTCTTTAAATAAGAACTAGAAATAAGAATGAAAACATGACTTATTCAATTTAGACTTTTTTCAAGTCTGAGGCATGATGCTGAAAGTGCTTTATTTCCTACATTCGTTTATAGATAAATATTTACTGAATGCCTACCACATGATGGCACTAGTTTATATGCCAACAAGTAAAAATCTTTGTTTTCAAGCAACTTTACATTCTAGTGAGTTTTCAGTCTGATGTTTAAGGGCTTGGGGAAGTCAAAAATGACAGATGTCAGGTTCCTTTATGATTGATACACAAGTATTCTTCCCTCTTCCTCCTGTCAAAAGCCCCAAATCATTGATGTTGTCTTTCCTCAAGGCTAGGTTATGTAAGATTTAAAAATGGATGTGTATTTAACTTAATTTATATGAAAAAGAGCAAATTGCTTATAAAAATTTAAGTTATTACTTGTGACTAATGCTAGAATAATCTGGAAAGGTACCAAGAAAGAAGCTATGAAAAGTTAATATTTCATTAAAAAATAACTTAATAAAACATTAAGACTTCAAAGACAAGATTAAGAAAGCAAAACATGCCTTTTCAAATGTATATTTTTAAGATTTCACCCATTGCAATGAAATTATCTCAAATTATAAGTAGAAATTATAAAAGCTTAATTTGTTTTTTATTATCAAACAGGGAAATATCAATGAGCTATTTATTACGTTAGGAGCAGAGTCACCACTAGTGTATAAAATGCCTTTGTGGGAATTAGAAACAAGTAAATTCTCCGGGTAAATGAATCACAGAAGAGTATTCCTTTCATAAAATTGACCCCATACCAAGTCAGGGTTCATAGAGAGATTTTACCCATGTACTCCTTCTTCAGGGGTCCTTCTTCTGGGAACCATCTATAAAGAAACCTTCGCAGCAGCCCTGATACATGTGAATGGTAGAGGAGAAAGCAAATAGTTGAGCATCATCAGAAATGTGCCAAATAAATTTAGCAATAGTGAAACAGACAAATACTGGAAAATATCCAATCATTTTACAATGCTGAAATAATTTTGTAGCTCTTTACATTAAAAAAATATGGTGGCAGGGGACTTCTGAATAAGACATAAATACAAGTTGTCCCTATGCTTACAGCCCAAATATTTTTTCATAAAATAAGTGACAGATGTCATATTTTCTTTATGATTAACACATATAAGCTCTTCTGGTTCCCAGCAAAAGCCTCTAAATGTTCAGTTATTCTTTGGCTCCCAGATTGCTGAAAGCACCTTGGGTTAGCATAACATTTTCCATAACATTATAGATAAAATGCATTCAGATAACAATGTAATATACATGTAAGTAAGTCTAACAGAAAACGTTGAAAGAAAGCAGGATGCACTCAATATCCTAAAAGTTGTTTAAGATTCATGTTTTTCTGACAGCTTAGAATCATGCATGCTGCATCTTATAAATAATAATGCCCAGAATGTACAGCTGACTATGAATACTTAGCTTGTAACAGGAAACCTGGATGTAGGTGTGTATGTATGTGTACATTTATGAGAGTAAACTGCTTCTAATATCTGGGGGCAAAATGAAATGGCTGCTGGAGAGACTGAATGACATGCTTCCTTCTCCCTTCCTCCCTCGCTTCCCCCTTTTCTCAGTCTCTCTCGCTCCTCAACTCTGAAATGTACCTGCCTTGATTTCCCCATTGAAATGTAAATACAAATCAGAAGCAGATGCTGAGATAAAAGTTTGAAGCCATATTGATCTTCTCCAGCAAAGATCTCCTATCTGTCACACTGGTTGCAATTGTAGCTATTACTTAGTTGAGTTTGTGGTAGTCTACAGGTACTTTTCAGAATCTATTCTGTTTCTGCAGGAGACAGTCTGGTGAATGAAACATAGATATGATGGGACAATCATTATTAAATTCTTTAGATCTTGCAAAGTATTCCCTCAGGGACTACCCACCTACTAATTCCTACTCCAATACATTTACCCCCTATTCCCACCTCCCTTCCCATACCTACCTCCCTACTCCAAAACCCCAAACTCCAAAACCCCAAACATCCAACCCTGAGGATGCAATATTGATTTTGATGTACTATCTGGGCTTGTAAAGGAGGAAAATTTTAGAAGTTTCCATTGAACCTTTCTCATTATGATAGCTACTACCTCACAGGCTCGGGGCCCAGTGTGGGAGTTGCACTATCTGCATCAAAGTATCTATCTCAGGTATACATATGAGGGCAGAGAGAATGATAATTAGGCAAGATATTATACATTTGGGGACTGAATGGATTGCAACCTGATGTATAAATAGATCTACTAGGTCCACTGCAAGCCAGAGCTTTTCTGAACTTCATTCATCACCTATACCTCATATGCCCTCACTCTAACAGGAAGGTATAGATATTGTTTCAGCAATCTGAACATTGCATATTAATTGGTTCTATTTACAACAACCATTAAAATGTTTACTGTTCCCTAGTGAACCTGAATAAAACACCCTAAGTTGCTTTGAGGAAAACTGGCAAAAGCATTACTGTGCTGAGTTGCCATGTTATTACAGGATCCTTTCTCCAAGAAACAGCGCATCTTCTATAGTCAATGAATTTTATGCCTGAAAGCTAACCCAGGTTCCGATACTGGGAAAGGAATATGAGCCTCTTATTTGGGAGACTATCCTCAGCCTCCCCATTTTCTATCCTTGGTTTCTTCTGCTGGCACAAGTTAAGTACCCTTGCAGCTCCCCATCCGTCCTTCTCTAAAGAAGATATGTCCTGTTAACCATCTTTGCAATTGTGGATATTCCCTCAGCTGCCACTTTTATCCTGCTGCTCATCTCATCACAATTATGAACCCCTGGCTTCTAGCAATTAAGTGTCAACACTTGGTCTCTATTGTCTCAGAGTCCTGTCTTCTCCATCCACTCTGAAGAAGGGGAAAGTCTTAGGTGTCCCCCACCCCTTCTTCTTCTTCTTTAGGCAAAGTGTCCTCTGTCAGGGCACTCTAAAAGAGGGATTTGGTGGTAACACATTCTCCAAGGTTCCACTCTCCTTTACCAAATTTAACAAAATTATCTCCATCATGAAGGCAAACTAACCTTCTCTACAGTTTCTTTGGACTGCAAGTCCCAGTAATTCCAGACGCCTCTATACGCTGTTTCACCAAAGGCACAAGTCTCGATCACTTGCTGTGTCACAGGACATACTTTGACACAAGGGATCTGCACAGAGAAAATAGTCATTTTGGCCCCATTGTAGGAAGACCATTAGATGTAGCCAGGGAAATACCTAGCTTTCCTTAAACCCTTTCATTGGATTTCTAATTTAATCCAATGGGTGAGCCCAGCCAGGGTGTTGGGGCTAAATGAAAGGATCACAGGTAATCATGATCCTCCTAGAAACTGAGAATATCTGGAAACAATCTTCTAGCACTCCCCAAGAAAGATTCATTGGCATGGCTGGCGCAGTGCCCAGTGGGACCCTCAGGCTTTTTGCTTTTCCAGAATGACATTCTGTGTAATTGAACACCTTGCTCACGGTGCCAGTTTTGTCATGTAATCAGGTGTGATGGTGGTCAATTAGGACAATGAGCCAAACTAAAATTAAAAATTAAGTCTTTATTCACTTATGGCAATAGTACATACAAGGGGGAAGAACGGTGATGTACTGACTCTCCCGTGATGAATTTTTCCCCATGGACTGACACTGTGTGAGTGTTAGGTATATGCAGCACAGACAGGTGGAATTATCTCACTGACAAAAAGCTCTAGGGAGAAAACTACTACCTCTTTTCGAACCTATAGACCAGAGTAGGGAGAAGAGGAAGGGCTAGGAGTGGAAAGGGACTCAGTCACAGTGGAAAAATATGTCTCAGCCAAGGCTCCCTGATAAGTAGATGGAGGCTCCTTGGCTCAAATGCACACATGCACATAAACATGGCTAGCTCAGAGCATCTGAGTCCTTCACTGAAGCTTCTTCCAGAAAACAGCAATGCACTGGCTATTGACCAAGTGTAAAGTGGAGTGGTCAGCTTTCCCCCATGAGCCCTGCCAGGTAAAGATTTGTAATTGCCTTGGATCAGTCCTTTAAAAAAATCACATATAAGATTTTTTCCTCATCTACAAAATACAGATTTAATATCTACCATAAAGGGCAGTAAGACTTTAATGAAAGTTAAAGCTGAGACACAAAGTTAATTCCTTTTCCAGAAGCTAGATCTGGACTCCTCAGGGTGGTTTGGCTCTTAATGAAGAAGGGTGATTTTTCTACACAGGAGATTTGGAGGATTTCAGGGTATCAAAATTGTTGAAAATATCTTCACAGAAATTCCATTTCCTATATCAGGGTTTCACTTTTCTTAACCAGGTCACTGTTGGCATCAGAAAGCTGCCTTAGATAGGCCTTTAACTGTCTTGTTAGTTCATCCATTCTTTTCAGTTCTAGGCTTGATTTTTGGCTTTCTCCACTTCATTGCTGAGGAAGATGAACCTTCATTGTATAAAACCAAAGCAACTTTCTGGTTGACAATAGCAATGTTACTTAGACTCATCTGTTATTGTCTTTCTGTAACACATCAATAACATAATAGTCACTAATATCATTGTCCTCATAACTACTATTTCTTTCATACTTCCTGGAAGCCTAATACATTATACTCACAAGTACATTTTCTTCCACTGGTATACCATCACAGATCACCTCCAATGAGGGGAGGGGTGTCATCTTGTATTGGGGGTTGTCTGAACTCTACCGACTATCTATAAGTCGTGCTGCCTTCTGAGTCAGAGACAGTGGTTGAGCCAAGTCCAAAACTAATTTATTGTTTGCTTATGTTGGCCACTACTTGTATCAACTGTCACAAAATGGGTTTTCGAAAAGCAGATGAAGTTTAGGATGCAAGATGTTTATTGGAAATCAACACCTGTGAAAGGAAGGTTAAGGAAACACCATTTGGCCGAAGAAGAATTTGAGATGTGATGCACCTGTGTTGGCTTTCTGATATAGCTCTCTGCAGCTTATATAACCTGAAGTTACTGATAGCTGAAGGCTATCTGCTGATAGCACTCCCCTCACCTGGAAGCAAGAGGATCTGGACAGGACATCAACATGTCAACCACACTCTTCTCCCTATAGTTTATTTTAATATATTGGAAAGAGACCCAACAGATACATACAATGTCATTCAGCCATTGACAGTAAGCACCACAGTCATTCACAAGAGGCAACATGGCATCAGACATGGAATCAGACAGACCAGGACTCATTACAACGACACCATTTGAAAAGCTATGTGACTTTGAACAAGTCACTCAATCTCATTACGATTCAGTTTCCTCATCCACAAAATACAAATTTAACAACCACCATAAAGAGCAGTAATGGGATAATAAAAGCCAAAATAAAACACAGTATTAATTTTTTTCCTACCTCCCTTCATTTACTAACTTTTCTCAAGCATTCTTTTTGTTTGCTTGCTTGTTTATTTGTTTTGGTATAAATTATTTGTTTTCAATTATATTCTTATCACCTTACTTAAGATTAGCCCACGAAAGCACTTTTTAAACTCTAAGCTTCATAAAAATCCAGGGCTATTTTTGTTTGGCTGCATGGTAGAATACAAAGATCATAAAATGTCTGGCTTCATGCCCCAGTTGTGAAATATATGGTGTGATCAGAGCATGTTGCTTAATTTATTCAGAACCAGTGTCCCTATCACCAAATGTAAGCTAAAACTCTGATCTGCCTGGATCATAGTGAAGGAGTGAGAAATAAATAATGTAAATAAGATTGCACAATAAATTTTAAAACACTGTAAAAACAGGAAATATCATTGTTATTATAATTCTGATGGCCCCTAAATGAGTTTCTCAATATTTCAGCCTACTCACCACACAAAAGCTAAATACATTAGCTGAAAGCAGAACTCAAATTATATCATTTCCCTGCTCAAAATTCATCAGTGACACCCCTTTGACTCTCAAAAAACGGGCATACCTCTTAGCCTGGCATTTAGAACCCTCCTAATTTTAAAAGTATATCATCATTATTCATGACCACAAATGATAAATGTTCCTGGAAAACTGCACAGTTTTTTTTTTAATGTGAAAGAATATCAATATCTAATGGACATGGATGATATAAAATTGAAAAGTTCATACATGTATCTTCAGAAAAAAATTTAGGGACTAAAAGACTGATTTCTCAAAAATGCCTGATTTATAGAAAACTGATAATATTGGAATATTCTTAAATGATAGGAAGTTGTTCAGAGATAGCCTCAGATCAACCTTGGGAAGTTTTGCCAATGGTTTTCAGAGGCATAAATAAGAAATGACCCAGGTTGGGCTGATCTCACAAAAGAAGCTGGATTGAGTTTTGTTTGTATGACTGAACTGGTTTTATTTGCTCAGGGAATTTTTAAAGCTGGCCTTTGTTTGATTTTGATTTTTACGGACTCTAGTTGAACTCTCTGCACTTTGCTTTCTCTGCCTAAAATAGAACCTACCCCAAATCCTCAACAGACTCGCTTATAATTCATTACAGTTTGTGTATCCCAAATTGAATTCCTCTGCTATTCTCATATAAATTCATAATTTTTACATTTTTTAGTATGTCTCAGTTTACCTCTTTATTTAGGTTGACAAAAATAATCTAATTAGGTAAATTATATATGTTATATATGCTTTTGTAATAAGGGAACCAACACAATACAAAAATAACCCAAACACATGCAATAACCCATTTTAACAACCTTATGAGCATTATATTACACTAGTTTTCTTCATTTTCTTCAGAGAAAGATCTGTAAGCACATATACAAAGAGGGGTTTAATTTCTCTAATTTTTTCTTTTTATTTCATGATATATTCTTTATATAAAATTAATTGGAACTTGTATTTTGTTTTACATTTTTACTTCCCAAAATATTAATGTGAGTTGGGGTATACAAAAAGCTTGGATGTCACTAAACCAGCTTCTACAATTACAGTGTAATATACACTGAGGTAGAATAAAAATTAATACCTTTTTCACTCTCATTAGAGAACTGGGTTTTTAGTACAAACACCACTGCAGAATCTGGAGAGACAGGCAAACCCAGAAAGACACAGCCACTGTGATCTCTCACCTGAAACAAAAGTTGCTGGAGCCATTGAGAGGTAGGCACACTTAAATGGTAATTTTGATTAAACTCTGGAGGCTGAATGGACTAGCTTAACAGTAGAAAACTGACTTCTGATCCTCGGTCACTGTGATGCCCATAACAATTGCATGGACTTTCTCTCTAGAGACTCACCAGTTTCTCAGGGTGAGATCCAATGGTCGGACTCAAATACTTTAACAATAGGTTCTCTGCCCTAATGACCATTTTAGTATAAAAAAACGATATACTGAAAGGTAGTGTATTATTTCATGCACTTAATATTTAAATAAGAACAATAAAAGAGGTTCATTAAACAAGATTATGTTATGAGTTTTAAAATATTAATGAAAAAATATTAAATATACCTGACAAAAAACAATAAACCTATTATTTAAGATATTTCCATATTGCTTCTTGATTGACATCCTCACTTGCAATTTTTTTCACCTATGGACAAAATGAACATTACTACAGGTCCTTAGAATATGCTGTTGAGCAGATGAACATTAAAAAAGAGTAAGGCCTGACCAGGCCTTGGCACAGTGGATAAAGCATCAGACTGGGACCTGGAGGACTCAGGTTCGAAATCCTGAGGTCTCTGACTTGAGCAGGGGCTCATCTGGTGTGAGCAAGGCTCAACAGCTTGAGCTCAAGGTTGCTGGCTTGATCAAGGGGAGTCACTTTGTCTGCAGTAGCCGCCTGGTCAAGACACATATGAGAAAGCAATCAATGAACAAGTAAGATGCCACAACAAAGAATTGATGCTTCTCATCTCTCTCCCTTCCTGTCTGTCCCTCTCTGTGTCTCTTTCTGTCTCTGTCACAAAAAAAAGAAAAGTGATAAAAAGAGTAAGGAATGTAAATTTGTAATTTTCACAATGAGTGGCTGCCCAGGCACCCACCTTAGAGAGAACCCTGATTACAAGTGCTATTTTAACAACCAGTTCACCCAACTCAACAAAATATTAGATATTAGTTCTACCGAATCGGTGTAAACTGACTGAATCTCTCCACTGGTGAGATCTGACAAAACCTCCCTCAAAAGTTTAGATCTGTATTATAAAGAAAGAAACATCAGAGGAGGAAAAAATGAAGGTAAAATTAGTATATTTTCTCATTTTTAATTGGTCTAAAACATGAGTAATTAATGCAATAAGTGTACTAAGTGATTATGGCAGACAGGTAACTGAAATGAGTGACAACAGTATCACAATAACTGGGGGGAGGAATTTGGAATACTGTTTTAAGTTGTAGTAATAATGAGAAGCAGAATGCTATTATTTAAAGAAGAATTCTATTAGTTCAAAACGTATATTGTAAATTCTGAGGTAACCACTAAACCTTTTAAAAACATGTATAAATGATATGCTGAAGAAGTAGATAACATGGAATTATGTGTAATGCTTGATTAAAACTAGTGAAGGCAGGAAAAAAGAAGGCAGGAAACACAGTAAATGCAATGAATAGGAAAGTTACAAAGATGGTACATATTAATCCTACCATATAAATAATCACTTTATGTGTTAATGGTCAAAACACATCGATACAAGACAATGACAATTACAGTTAAAAAAAGAGAACCTCAAGTTTTGTTGTCTACAAGAAACCCACTTTAAACATAAAGATGCAGTATAAAAGTAAGAATATAGAAAAGCTAACACAAACTTAAAGGAAGCTAAAGTAGCTATATTAATTTCAGACAAAGAATACTTCAGAGCAAAAAACTATCACAGACAAAGAGGTCACTTCTGAAGAAGACACTGTCTCAAACATACCTATGCACTGACAACACAGCATTGAAATACATGAAGCTAAAATAGATTGAACCTAAACAAGAAACAGACAAGTCTAGTATTACAGTTGGACTTCAAAACACAATCCCTTTTTAGTAACTAATAGATCAAGCAGGCAGAAAATCAATAAAGATATAAATGACATGAACAGCACTGTCCTTCTTAACTTGATCTGATTGACACTTATAGAATACTCTATCCAACAGCAACGGAATGTAAATTATTGTCAAAGTTTCATGGGATATGTGAACAAAATGAACCACATGCTGAGCTTTTCTTTAACACACCTTAACAAAATTTAAAAAGTATAAATCATATAAATTATGTTCTTTGACCAAAATGCAGTTCAGCTAATAAATAACAGAGAAATAGCTGAAAAATATTTAAAAATTAAACCATAAGTTTCTGAATAACCAAATGGTCTTAAATAGTCCTGAAATGGCCTATCTCCCCCACTCCAGATTCAAATTCTGTTGGCTGATGGCAACAGAGACATTGCCCTTACTTTGGAGCCTCTCTCTCTCATCCCTAAGGATGGACTTCAACTATCGTTCACATGAAGCCATCTCCGTTTCTGCGTTGAGAGTACTTGTTTGAATATTTGCTATTACCACTAAGATCTGTACCCACAGGGTTTCACCTGCGCCCATGCCGTAGGCTTTAAGACTCACCCCACCAGCACTCCTGCTTGTAGGACAGCATTCAGGGGTTGAAAATGAGGAAAGGCACTGTCCACATTTATCCATTTTACTTGCCACTGATACAGGCAATGGTTAGGTATGGCCAAATGCTCCAGTACCATCCATTTTCATGGTATATTACTTTGGCATATAAGTTATCAGACATCCTTAGTGGATTCTGACTGCCGTGGCCACCATGAAATGACCTGTGCTGGCGTCATTGTTTCCTTTAGCTAAAAAATTCATCGTATTACAGTATTCTCTGGAGTTTTTATATTTCTCTTTATAATATCACTCATAATGTTCATAATATGAATATGAGAGAATATTCATAACTTTCTCCACAATATTCAAATAAGTGTGGGAAAATTATGTCTGCATAATTTTCAACCATTTTTTATTGGTGATAATTCATTTTGTTTCCAGGTTTGTTTGTTTGTTTGTCTTTAAGAGCAGTGAGTCAAGATAATTTTTTTAGAAGCATAATCTTATACATCATGTTCTGATTTTAAAAGGATATATTCCTAGAAATGGGGTTGCTCAGTAGAAGAATATGAATTTTTAAAATAGATGATACCAGATTGTTTTCCAGGAAAGCAATAAAATGAGAAAAGTCTTTCAGCAATGATAAATGACAGAGTTGCTTCACATGTCTCTGCTAGCAGTTGGTTTTAGATTATATTTTAATTCTGGCAGTTTGGTAGGATGAAGTAGTGTTTCACTTTTGCTTTGCTACTCATTTCTCAGACTAGTGAGCTGAGCATCTTTTTTGTTTTTTGCTATTCGTATAGAATTACTCTTTTGTTAGTTGCCTATTTCTATCCTTTGCCATTTTTTTTTTCTATTTAAAGAAATATAGAGTTACTTTAAAATGGATGTCAGGATTGTCTGGATTCCCTTTTTATCTGATTTGTTTTCTTTTTCCATGCCTATATCACATGTATTATTACTGTAGCTTTGTAACTTGTGATATTTGTTCATTTTTATATTTTTCTTGAATTATTTTATGTTTAATGTTACATGTAAACTTCAAAATAAGCTTTTCAATATTTTCAAAAATCATGATAGGGTTCAAATTGTAACTGCACTAAATTTCTAACTGTGAGAAATGTCATTTTTACAATGGTAAATTTCTATACTTGGTAATATCTTATGATTTTCTTTTGATTTATTCACTTTAATGATTTTTTTGTAATTTTCTTTATTATCATTCACATCTTTAGTTAAATTTTTTTTTAAGTACTTGATAGATTTTTTTAATATTGTGAATGGGATTTTTCCTAATTCCTCTTTGAGTTATTCACTGCTAAAATAGAGAAACAACACTTTTTTGTTTATCTTGTGTATATTTTAAGTTAAATAATATTTTTCCTAGAATAACTTGGGTTTTCTCTTTATAAAATTACCTCAACGAGCCGTGGCTGGATAGTTTGGTTGGTTAGAGCGTCGTTTGGAAGTACAGAGGTTTCCAGTTCACTCCAGGTCATGGCACAACAGGAAGGAACAAATCAATGTTCTTGTCTTTCTCTCCCTTCCTCTCTCTCTAAAATCAGTAAATAAAAATTAAAAAGAAATAATTACCTCAACAAAAATAATTTTTATTTTTCAAAATTTATAACCATTATGATATATTGTTATAGATACTGCTCACAAAATTTAGGGGATATTTTATCGCTTCATATTCATTTTAAAATATCCCCTTCTTTTTGTGAGCAGTATATTTTACACCCTTCAGTACAGTATTAATTAATATGGCACGAGCAGATATCCCTTTCTGGTTTCTAATTAGAATGGTATTTATTAATATTTTAAAATTTATATTTATTGGGTTTTTCTAGATTTTATATTTAATTTTTTATCATATTTCAGGTTTTTTTTTCACAGTTCCACTTGCTCAGAGTTCTAAGTAGGCATGGCTCTTGTATTTTCAGCATTTTATGTTTTCAGCATTTTAAAGATAAAAATGTATAAGTTTTATTATAATTTGTTAAGAAAATAAATTATACTAAAAGATCAATTATTAATGGAACACCTCTAGCATTTCTAGACTAAATTGTATTGGAGCTTGGCATAATCTTTTGAAATAATTATGGTTTATTTGGCAATATTTTAGAAACTTTGGTTTTACAAAAATAAATGAGGTGTTACTATCTTTCTAGGTTTTACTATTAAAGTTATGATGGCTTCATCTAATGAATTGGGAGGCTGTGCATTTCCTATGCAGTAGAATAATTTAGACAGCATTGAAATCATCTTTTATTTATGCGTTTAGATAGCTTCCATTTTTAATGCTTTTTCTTAATTACCATTTCAATCTTTTTTCTTTTTTTCATAATTGGCTTATGAAGTTTCCCACTGCTCTTGAATTTATTTTGTTAATTTATACTTTGTCAGGACACAATCTATTTTTTATAGCTATTCAAACTTTCTTTATGCATTCATAAAATATTCTCTTCAGGTTCTTGGCAAAACTATTGTATTGCCATTTGTGTTCTGAGAACATATTGAAACATTATAATTGATAAATATCAACATAAAACTTTCTGATATGCTTGCAAACTTAAAAGATAGACAAATTTGTTCAGCTGTTACTATTTAATGTTTTCTGAACAGAAATTTTTAGAATACTCAAAAAGTAACATCTGGCCTTCATTGCTAATTTTTTTTTTGGAGGGGGGATCTAATTATATTTGGAATCCTTGAATTAGAAATTTTACAACCAAAGAAAGCCATAAAACCATTGATGATTTAATACGATTTTAAAACATTTATAAAGCATAGATTTGCAACTATATAAAGTGAATAGTAAATATGCTTTCATATTATGGTTAAACAGACTTCATTTCTAAATTTATCAGGAACATGTCTCTATGGCTTAAATAAGAGCAATGCATCATTGTTTTTGAAAGAGACCTAGCAAAGAGCCCTCTCATTTTCTTCCTGACTTCTGAAACAATTGAAATATGACATAAAAGGGGTTCAAAATATCACCTTTATATCTGACTAATAGATGCTGGCAAATAGGTTTTCTAATAACACACTCCCAAAGTAGACAAACTTGGATACATGTTTGCATGTAAACATGTTTGCATGTAAAAGCATGCAAGCATTGGAAAGAGGGATCTCTCTTAACATTCTCCAGTCCCTAGAATAAAGAGGCGGCCTAAGGAATAAACTGCTGATATCAGCTGAATCCAAGAGATATAGAGAAAATTAGTGTCACTGCTTTTTTATCCACTCAACTACCAATGGGCACTTAGGCTGTTTCCAATTCTTGGCTATTGTGAACAACACTTCAATGAACATAAGAGTATATATATTCTTTCAAATCACTATTTCAAGTTTCTTCAGATATATTCCTAGAAATGGAATTGCTGGGTCATAAGGCAGTCCCATTTTTAATTTTTTGAGGAAATTCCATACTATTTCCCACAATGGCTGGCCCAATCTGCATTCCTACCAACAGTGCACAAGGGTCCTCTTTTCTCCACACCCTCACCAACACTTGTTGTTTATCGATTTATTGATGACAGCCATTCTGACAGGTGTGAGGTAATATCTCATGATTTTAATTTGCATTTCCCTGATGATTAGTGACATAGCTGTGATAAATTTACACAATGGAAAACTACTCATCTGTATAAAGAAGGAAATCTTTCCTTTTGTGACAGCATGGATGAACCTGGTGAGTATTATGTTAAGTGAAATAAACCAGTCAGAGAAAGACAAATACCATATGATTTCACTTATGTGTGGAATCTAATGAACAAAATAAAGAAAATCAGAACTGACTCATAGATACAGGGAATAGACTGACAGCTGTCAGAGAGGTTGGGATTGGAGGGTTGTGGGTAAAGGTGAAAGGATTAAGCAAAAAACAAACAAATTATAGGCACAGACAACAGTATGGTGATTACTGGAAGGAAAAGGGGGTAGGGGGAGGTAGAAAAGAATAGAGGGGCAATAAATGGTGAAATAAGGAGACAACTTTGGATGATGAATGCACAATACAATATACAGATGATACAGTATAGAATTATACACCTGAAACCTAAATAATTATATTAACCAATGTCATCCCAATAAATTCAATAATTTTTTAATCTAAAAACATTTTAAATTAAAAAAAATAGAAAGAAAGTGAAAGAGGATTAGTTAGGCAATGAATGCCTAGTTACTTCTTCACAATTCACCAATAGTACTAAGTCACTACTTATCTTCTAACAAGGAGTGGGAGAGATTAGGGAAAGATACAAAGAGTGTTAGGCTACTGCAGTTTTTCCCATAGGTAAAGAAATATCCAGAACAGAAATATTCTAACCTTATACCTTAGAATTATTGCCTTTCTTTTATTTATTCATTTACTCATGCATTAAACATTAAATATCTATTGCACACTACTAATATCTTGGCCATTAAAATGATAAAATCTTGGAACATTATTCTAGAAGGCCCTTATCCCTGAAACAGTATTAATGCCATTTTCAAAATGGCTAAGATTTGAAGATAATTTATTCTTTACTTTCTAGATGCCAGCTTCCTTTCCCTCTAGATTAACAGAATATGAGGAAAATGGTTGTATACTACTTTTAAAAAAATTTTATTTTGGTATTGAAATAGATATTGGTGCTTCTGGAATGCCCTATAAAGACTTGTAGTATATGAGGATAGCAAACAGACTTTAATTATACCAGTTTTGATACAGGTATTACAGGCGGTAGATGCCTATACAACAGTGGCATCTAGATTCCCCTATAATATTTTTTCTGGCATTTCTAACAATACTAAAAAGCAGTAGTGCCATCTTCAGAAATATATACATAATAACCTTTTATCTTTAATATAAATTACTTAGCCTGATTCACAAAGCACTTTGTAACCTGGATCTTACCCATCTCCCTAAAATTTTCTCTCATGTCCCTCCTAGTACAGATCTAAGAAACTAGTTTTAGTTTCTTTAACCCACTAGACTCTCTCACCAGTGACTCTGTATATACATTGATTGCTTTGCTGGAACATTCTTTCACCCATTTCCACTCTTCTCTCTTTCATTCCTAAATACACTGCTCACAAAAATTAAGGGATATTTTATCACTTCATTTTGCAATATTTCCTGATTATAACTTCAAATCTTAATTTTCCAGGAGGCAGTCTATGAATAGGAGGCAGGGGGTTTATATTCAAAACATTTAGCAAAGATGACTCAGGTACTGGTGACCAATTTGAATGAACATAGATTAACAGTGCTGGACCAGAATAATAGAAGGTTTACATTTTTCAGAGACTAACCCCTTAGTGGCAGTATCAGATAAGATCTAGGAGGGAGGTCCCTGGAAAGAAGCCTGGGTAACCAAAGTATCAGAGAAAGCACTTGGGAATATAGGCAGAGGCAAACTTTATAGAAGAATTTCAGTTTTAATAAGTGGGTCAGCCATTCTTGGGTTAACTAGTTGAATGTCTTCCTTTAAAAAACCCATCAGAAGGTTAAGTATTCCTTCTAAGTTCTTTCATAATATTTATCACCATGGTACCACTGTCACACTATTATAATTCCAATTTACTTCTCTGTTTCTCTCACTAAGTTAAAAGCTCTTTGAAGTCAAGGGTCTTATTTTGTTTGTCATTGTGCTGTCAACACCCACCAGAGGGAACAAAACCTAGTAGAAAAATTTATAAATATTTGTAAAAAGGGAAGAAATTATTAGAAGACCAGAAAGAAGAGAGGGAAACAGGGGAGGGAGAGAGGAGTTATAGTTGGCCAGATGCACAAGTTCTATTACTATTCTCTAGTGTATTGTTTAAAATATTAAGTATAATAATAGACATAAAGATTATTTAATCCAATGTCATTATTTTATATAAAAAAAGACACAAATTCAAAAAAGTTAGTATTTTTACCCAGCACCATGTAGCTAAGGAAAGAAATCACGTGCTGAAGTGCAAGATTTGTCTTCCCTGAACCTTTTACAAATCAAGATTGAACCCTACTGACAAAATATTGCCCATTAACATCCATGCAACTGTTTCACTTTGGAACTAAAATTTCTTAGAGATATCCCATAGCTGCTGCAAATAAATTCAGTATATTTTAGGAAGGCTGGTGTCTTTCCATAATGCTGTTTGATACTCAGATAAAATAAAAAGACCCATATAAATGCTAATATATTTTTCAGGATTAGATTCTGAATTCTATGTCTCTTAAGTTTGAAGATGGAAATTCTTGCTCTAATTTTCTTGCATCTGTTCTTGGATCACAACATACGCCTCTCACTCCAGAAATAGTGCTCATCCTTAAAAATCTGCCTGGCCTCAGGTGAACACCTGTGTTCCTGAAACTAAAATTCTCATGAGATTCTATTTCAAAAGAGAACATATAAACTCTTTATGTAGCTCTCTGCAGCACACTCTCACATTTCTGGCAGAAAATGTAAGTAAGCCTTCCTTTAAAAATACTTAGTAAATGTAAGTGAGCAATATATTATTGCTTAGGCCTCAAGCCACCTAAATAGTTTATTTATATTAGTAAAGTATAAAATGAGACACATGGTACACTGTCGGGGAGTTGTAATAGACAATAAAATAACATATGTGTTGAATCAATTGCTCTTATTGGCTTCAATAAAACAAAAACAAGGCGTTTACCTATTCAATCACATAGGCCACAGTTTTTAGAGCAGCATTTCCCAGAATGTGTGCAATGCAATACCAGTAAATATTAATTTAAAAAAAAGGAATTCTCACACAGAGGACAGAGGGTTTTTAGGTCTGTGAAACTATTCCTAATGACACTCTAATGGTAGATATATGTCATTATTCATTTGTCAAAAACCCATAGAATCTACAATACCAAGAGTGAATCCTGATGTTAACAATGGACTTCGGGTGCTGATGATGTGTCAATGTCGATTGATTGATTTTTAACAAATGTACCACTCCAGTAGAGGAAGTTGATAGTGGGGAGGTTTTGCATGTGTGGAGGCAGGGAATATGTGGGAACTCTATACTTTCTGCTCAATTTTTCTCTGAACCTAATACTTCTCTAAAATATAAAGTCTATTTTTAAAAAAGAGAGAGAGAAGGACATGGTTAAATAAACTTAGAAATTGCTGTAGAATGGATCTGTCTCTTAAAGATAAAGTCCTGAATACAGAGCTCTCTCATTCACTAAAAAAGAGATGGGTCCCTTCTTTTTGCATTCAGAACCAACACTATGAATCAGTTAACTCATAAACATTACATCCTTCCACCTTTCAAATCCCCAAGGGAAAAGAGGAAAGGGAGCTGCAGAAACATCAACCAAGGCTCATACAGTTTCGGGAGTGGATTGTCTCATTCTGATCTCCCTAGAAAATGACTAAGTGACAAGGAAAGATTGCTTGGGAGCTCTCATAGTGCTATGATTCTTCTCTATATTCTTCCAGACTATCATATCACTTAAAAAAAATAAGTCTTATACTGTTTATAAAATCAAGAGAATTAAGGCATCTAGAATATTTCATTCTCTCCTGGATTCCTATCTCCTTGGCCTTCGTTTGATTACTGTAACTTTCTTTTTCATTCAAACATAGTTAACATACAATATTATATTGTTTTCAGGTGTACAACATAGTTATTCAATATATCTAAACCTAATGAAGTGATCATCATGATAAGTCTGCAAACCATCTGTCACCATATAGATATTACAATATTATTGACAATATTCCCTATGCTGTACATTACATGGCCGTGGCTTATTTCATAACTAGGAGTTGGTACCTGTTATTCACCTTCATATTTTTCACCCTTTTCATGCTGGCAGCCATCTGTTTGTTGTCTTTATGATTCTGTTTCTGTTTTGTTTTGTTTGTTTTATTTTTAAATTTCATCTACAAGTGACAGCATACAGTATTTGTTCTCATCTGACTTACTTCATTTAGCATAATACCCTCTAGGGCCATCCTATGGCTAATTACTATTCAAGTGTGTGTGTACAATATCTTCTTTATCATTCATCTATAAATGGACTCTTAGGTTGCTTCCATATCTTGCTCACTGTAAATAATGCTGCAATGAACATAGAGACTCATGTGCTTTTTCGAATCAGTGTTTTTCTTTTCTTCTGATAGATGCCCAGAAGTGGAGTATCTAGGTCATGTGGCATTTCTAGGTAATTTTTTGAGGAACCTCTCTGTTGTTTTCCAAAGTGGCTGTATCAGTTCATAAACCCAGTAACATTACACAAGTGTTCCCTTTTCTTCAGATCTTTACCAACACTTAATTTGTTGTCTCTTTGATAGTAGCCAATCTGTGTGACAGATGTAAGATATCTCATTCTGGTTTTGGTTTGCATTGCCCTGATGATTAATGTTACTGAGCATATTTTCATGTAGCTATTGGCCATCTGTATGTCTTCTTTGGAAACAGGTCAGTTCAGACACTTTGATCATTTTTTTATTTAAGTTGTTTTTGGTTTTTTCAATGTTGAATTGTATGATTTCTTTCTATATTTTCAATATTAACCCCATACCATATATATATATAATCACTTGCAAATATCTTTTCCCATTCATTGGGTTTCCTTCCTGTTTTGATAATTTTCTTTTCTGTACAAAAGCTTTTTAGTTTTATGTAATCCCATTTGTTTATTTTTGCCCTTACCTGGAGGGACATATCTAAAAGAATATTTCTAAAACCAATGACAAAGAGTTTACTGCCTAGGTTTTCTTCTAGGAGTTTCATTGTTTCTGGTCTTATAGTTAAAGCTTTAATCCAATTTGAGTTTATTTTAATTATGGTGTAAAAAAAATGGTTCGGTTTCATTTTTTTGGCATCTATTCAGTTTTCCCAACACTGTTTATTGGAGAAGCTGTTCCCCATTGCATATTTTTGCCTCCTTTGTCATAGACTAATTGAATATATATGTGTGGGTTTATTTCTGGCTCTCCATTATGTTCTGTTGATCTATGTGTCTGTTTTGTGCTAGTCCCATGCTTTTTTGATTACCATAGCTTTGTAATATAGTTTGAAATCAGGGAGTATAATACTTCCAATTTTGTTCTTCTATCTCAAGATTGCTTTGGCTATTTGAGGTCTTTTGTAGTTCCATATACATTTTAGAACTATTCATTCTATTTCTGTTAAAAAATGCCATTGAGATTTTGATGGATCCTGCATTGAATCTAAAGATTGCTCTTAGTAGTATGAAAATTTTAGTAATATTAATTCTTCCAACCCATGAGCCCTGTATATCCTTCTATTTATTTGTGTCATCTTTAATTTCTTTCATCATTGTCTTAATGGTTTTCAGAGTATAGGTTTTTTACTTCCTTAGTTAAAGTATTACTAGGTATTTTATTTTTAATTTAATTGTAAATGGGATTACTTTTTTATTTTATCTCTGATAGTTTGTTATTAGCATTGAAACACAGCTAATTTTCTGTATGTTAATTTTGTATTCTGCAACTTTAGTGAATTTCTTTATTGGTTCTAATGCTTTTTTGGTGGAGTCTTTAAGATTGTCTACATTTAGTAAAAAAAGGAAGTAAAACTGTCATCTATAAATAGTGACAGTTTTACTTCTTTCTTTCTAATTTAAATGCCTTTTATTTCTTTTACTTGTCTGATTGCTATGACTAGGACTTTTAATACTATGTTAAATAAAAACTGGTGAGAGTGGGCAATCTATTCTTGTTTCTGAAATTAGAAAAATAACTTTCAACTTTTCCATTGAGTAGGTTAGCTGTGGGATTTTTATATATATCCTTTATTATGTTAATGTGTGTTTTCTCTATGCCCAGTTTGCTGAGAGTTTTTATTATGAATGTATACTGAATTTTGAGGAATGCTTTTCTGCATCTATTCAAATGATCATATGGTATTTATCTTTTGTTTGTTGATGTGGTGTATCAGGTTAATTGATATGCAGATATTGAATCATCCTTGAATCTCTGGAATAAATTTCTCTTGATCATGTATATAATCTTTTTCATGCAGTGTTGAATTGACTCTGCTTGTAAGTTAACACATCAGAGGTCCCAACTAAACTACCTTTCTACCCCTTTTACCCATCTTGACATGGCTTTTCTTTATATCATTAGTTGTAGAGAATCTATTCTGCTTGTCTTCAAGTTTTTCTCAGAGATAAGTATTTTATATGTAGTTTGTAGTTTTAGTGTGTCTGCAAAAGGCACACTAAAGAAGAGGTGAGCCCAGAATCTTTCTACTCGGCCATTTCGACCCTGCCTCCTGCTCTAACTTCTATTTGAAATTTTTATATAATGTTCCTATAAGAGCCACTTCCAAAATTATTTTATTTTTTAGACATTTTATTGAATTTATTGGGGCAATAATGATTAATAAAATTATATATGTTTCAGTTGTACAATTCTATACTAACTACATCATCTGTAAATTATATTGTGTTCACCTCAAGTCATTTCCTTCCATCTCTATTAATCCCCTTTTACCCTCTTCTACCTCTTCCCATCCTTAAATGTTCTCAAAAAGTATTTTTGGTATAAGAGCGTGAAAGGCTTCAGAGAACAGGCTTAATTATTCTAATAAAGTAACCGATTTATTTCGTTCCTTATATGTGTTATATAAATTTGTAGGTAGGGGATGGGAGATATTGATGGTACATTAGGGAAAAAGGAGATGAACCTACTTCAGGGACATAGCTCCACAATATGCTGTGGCTTAGTTTAATGCTCAAAGTAGTCCAATAGTCAAAATAATTTTCCAACTTTTCTGAATTTTTATTAACTTAGAATAATTTTGAGTAATATCTGTTAGTATCTGTAAGACATCGTTGGTCCTAGAAAGAGTTTGGGAGATGCTACTGTAGAGATTTGGCTTGGTCTGATTAACGGTAAATAAGCCTATCAATTGGCTTATGGCTATATAATCTATTTTATATTTTTAGGAATTTACCCCAAATACAGAATTTTAGTTAGAAAACCCTTAGAGTTTTTTTAGTTCAACTTCATTTTTTGTGTAGGACTAGCAAAGTATCACGATGCACTCAAAGCTAGATAGAAAAGGAATGACTCCATTGGAACTGGATCCCAGGTCACTAATGCTCTCTCTCTTTGAAACCTTCAACTCAGCATGGCATACAAATCTTTTATGGGCTGAACTATGGCCTGCCAAAATTCATATGCAGACTACCTAACCCCTAATACTGCAGAATGTGACAATACTTGAAGATAGGGTCTATTAAATGTTTATTCAGTTAAAATGAGGCTGTTAGAGTGAGTCGTAATGCAATATATCTGATGTCCTTGTAAGAAAAGAAAAACTGAACAAGAGAAGGTGCCAAGGATGCATGTACACAGAAGAAAGATCATGTGGAGATATGGCCATCTGCAAACCAAGGAAAAATACCTCAAAAGAAACTGTATCTGCTGACACCTTGTTCTTGGACCTTGAGACTTCAGAACTTTGTGAAAATTCCTGTTAAGTTATCCAGTCTGCGGTATTCTGTTAGAGTAGCCTGCACAAACCATCCTTCCACTATCTGACACCCTTATTTTGCAACTTTATTTTCCTATTGAATCCCAGTGTAAAAAGTATGTTTCAACTATATTGCATTTTCTGAATATTCTTGCCTCTTTCCTTCCCCACAGGATCATTCTTTTGTCTAGAATGTCATTTATTTCTTCCTCTGTGTGTTATCTAATTCTACACAGTGAAGCCCAAATTCTGTAATACCATTTCTCACTAGCCCAGCTCATGGTGTTCATTCTTTTACTAAACTTCTCAAAAACCACAACACATGAATTATATCATTCTTTTTACACAATTATTTATTACTACTCATCTTTGTATGATTGTGTGTCTTGTCTCCTAAACAAGTTCTTCAAAAACCATTTCTTTGGTATCTCCACTGTGTTTAGTCTTTGAACATAATATGGTCATTTTTCTTAACTTCTAAAAAAGTTAACCAGAAAATATTTTTCCTAAGTTATATACATATATAGAGATGTTAGTTTAATTCTAATGAAATTCAACAAAACTAGTAATTATTGAAATGTTTAATGGTGGCAACATAAAAGCAGTATCAGAAAAGCAGGCATACTCAGTCTGCTCTCCTGATATAATGACAGATTACTAGCATTACTATGTGGTTATACATGAAATCACTGAAAGTGATATCCAAAGCCAAATTGTTAGATGAAACTGCCAGTTTAAAATAGATATTCCCTGGTCAATTCTGCTTATATTTCTTCTTTCATGAATTCCAGTTCCTTCCATAGACTCAATCCACAATAATAATATTTTTGTTATCTTACGAGTTTTCTCTGTGATGATGTTTGGGGTTAGCATATCAATCTAAATCTCAGTGTATGTCTGAAGGGTTAATATAGGCCCTAAGGTGGTTGGCACAATTGGTGTCAGATCATCAACTTGTTGAGTGGTTCTAAGATTTGGACTCTTGATAATTACCACTTTGGGGGATGCAAGGAGAGGACAAAGAATAACTTCAAAGAAAAGGAGTTTTAAATACTTTAATTAAGCTATTTCTACCCAATTACGATGAATCAGGACCTGTTTCAGTAAATATATTTTCAAATCAAATAACAACTGATTTAAGGATAGATGTTCTAACCAAATGCCTTGAAAAATTATATTTGAATATGCCCAGAAGCTGTTGATATTTAACTACATATCTAATACTTCTCTCTTTAAAAAAAAAAATTTTTATCTTTATTTTTAAAGATAAAAAGACCATAACTTGGTCCTGGGTGGTTGGCTCAGTGGTAGAGCATTGGCCCAGCATGTGGAAGTCCCAGGTTTGATTCCCAGTCAGCAGATTTTTCCAACCTTCCCTCTCCCTCTTCTCCCTCTCTCACTCCTTCAGCCATGGCTCAAATGGTTCAAGCAAGTTGTCCCCAGGCTCTGAGGATGGTTCCATAGCCTCACCTCAAGCACTAAAATAGCTCAATTGCCAAGCAATGGAGCAGCAGCCTCAGATGAGCAGAGCCTCACCCAGTAGGAGGCTTGCTGGGTGGATCTTAGTCCCAGTGCATGTAGGAGTCTGTCTCTGCCTCCTTGCCACTAATTAAAAAAAAAAACAAAAACAAAAAAAAAAACATAACTTAAATTTGCTGATATGTTCAGACAAAATAGCAGTCAGAAAAGAAATCAGCCTGACCAGGCGGTGGCGCAGTGTATAGAGCGACGGACTGGGATGCGAAAGGACCCAGGTTCAAGACCCGATGTTGCCAGCTTGAGTGTGGGCTCACCTGGCTTGAGTGAAACTCATCAGCTTGGACCCGAGGTCGCTGGCTCCAGCAAGGGGTTGCTCGGTCTGCTAAAGGCCCGCGGTCAAGGCACATATGAGAAAGCAATCAGTGAACAACTAAGGTGTTGCAACGAAAAACTGATGATTGATGCTTCTCATCTCTCTCTGTTCCTGTCTGTCTATCCTTGTCTCTGACTCTCTCTGTCCCTGTAAAAAAAAAAAAAAAAAAAATCATTTATTTTTTCAAGAGGTCTCTGTGGAAAGGATTAGAAGAAAGAAGCAACCTTATTAGGATTCAAAATAAGCAAGCTGTCTTTCTCAACACCTTCTTTCTATTATTTCCTTGGATATTTTAACAAATACCAGTGATCCTTAATTATTTGGTTTTGTCAAATGTAACTCTCAGAAGCCCATTGTACTGTGAGAATGCTCCCCTCTAAACCAACTGGAAACTTTTCATTTGAGAAGATCTGATCCTAGGACAAACGGCTCTTTCCGTGAGTCTAGGTCTCACTCTTTAATTTGTCCTAAGTAATATCAGAGAAACTCTGATTCACTCAATATCATCTCCTCCCCTCAGATTATAATTTACTGTATATAAGCCACTAAAATCATTTGGTGTAAGAACTTTCAGGCTGAAAGAGCTCCAAGTAATTGAGTTATCAATATGCTATTGTTCTATGCTATTGTTCTAGCCATACTTGATATCACACAGTGTGTGTGTGTGTGTGTGTGTGTGTGTGACAGAGAGAGAGAGAGAGAAATGAAGAGAGAAAGAGAGAAAAGAGAAACAAGAGAGCCATGTTTCCAAGCAGTAATACAATCAGATTTTCTTCAAAACTGGAGGAAAGGCAGAAGAGAAGGAAACTGGAGAGGGGTTGTCAGTGCCAAGGAAGGAAGGCAGGGGAGCAGAACATTGACAGCGAAGGGGGAAATTTTTTATAAGAGGGAACTAGAGGGTTGCACGTCAAGCAAGAAAGGGTGATTTTGATAGCCATACAAACACCTTCCTTGTCAAATACAGCATTCTGATACAAGCTTTAAAGAACAGAAACAATAAAACAACATTGCTGTTAGAAAAAGAGGAGAGTCTGTGAGCTCAGGAGAATACCTGCAGTTTCAATCATGATACTGTGATAAAAGCACTGATGAAAGTTTGGGCACCTCTTCCTGTCATTACCCAGTTATGTGTGTTACCTTGTGAAAATCCCTTAACCTCTTTGAGCCTTAATTTCCTCATCTTTAAAATGAGGCATTGGAACCGATGTCTATGCTCCCTTCTCTGATTCCACCGGCTAATGCAATTTGTGAGTCAATGCAGGAAAAAGACTAGTCGTATAGTAACTGACAGTGGCTTACTATGGTCTTCACCTCTTACATTCCCATCCTTACTGCTTATTATGTTGATGAAGTTCAGGAAATGTCTTCTCTCTGTGTCCTTTCGGCATGTAAAATCATTCACACACCTTAGTACTGTCTACATCAGGGGTGTTCAATATGTCGATCGCTATCTACTGGTTGATCGCGAAGGAAGTGTGGGTAGATCACATGACATTAAAAAGACGTTTGTCTTTTGATTGGCATACAGGGTAGCCAATATGACGTCTGAACTTTTGACACCCTACGCATGTGCGTTAAACCGCGCTAACTTATTCAGTTACATTGCTGCGTAGTTAGCCTTCAATTTATTTAAACTAAATACTACAAAGGGTATAAAAATGAGTGCCATAGCTGGTCCAAGTAAGAAGCCTAAAACCTACCACTTTCATACAGAATGGGAGGGGATTTATTTTCACTGTGTCGTATTCTAAGTGCGTTTGCCTCATCTGTCTGTGTGCCATTGCTATTCCAAAGAAGGGAAATTTGGAGCGGCTTATTCGGACTGTTCATAAAAACTATGACATTGACTTTCCTCTGAAAAGAGAGCTGAGAAGGAGAAAGGTGAAAGAAAAATGCACAATATTAAATAGTAATAATAGTAACTTAAATAATGATAAAATAGAAGAAATAAATTTATGTTTTGCATTTTTATTGTAGGTAGATCATTTTGACTTGGTCATCTTATAAGTAGCTTGCAAGCTGAAAAAGTGTGGGCACCCCTGGTCTACATCTTTCACTATGCCTTCATTTGTCATATGTACAGTCTATGAAACAGTGTCCATTCATGTCTGGTGCTTCGTCTATATTCCCAGAGGAATGGGCCAAGGCAGGAGCTTATTCAATACTTTGCCACATTCTAGGCCCAAAATGTCCCCAGTGACTAAAGATTCTAAGGCCAGGCATGCCAGTAAAAAAACAATTAAGTTTAGATTTTTTTATTTCAAACTTTGATCCAAGGAGCATTATGAACATTTTTTTTCCTCTTCCACAGCTTCTTATTTCTAGAAATCTGATCCAGTGACCTGACATTATAGAAATTTTCTATCTTGTCTTGTGTTGTTCCAAGACAAGGCACTTCCCTTCTCCAGGGCCCCAGTTTTCTCACCTATAAAATAAGGAGGTTGAAGAACATAACCCATAGGGTCTCTTTTAACTGGAATACTTTTACCCACTGGAGTAATCTGATTCTATTTAGGCCCCCAGGACTCTCTTACCAGCAAAGTACGACTTCACAGTCCCATTCAGTAGGTAGAAATAATGATTGAGATTGATTTCACAGCAGGAAGAAGAATGAGGAAAGTTTCTGGACTTGACTGCAATAAGCACAAGATGAAGAGAGTTCAAAAGGCTACAAAACTCCTCTTAAGGTCTCAGAGCAAGAAGTTCACCTATTCTCTTACAGAGGAAGGAATGCCATTGTTTTATTTTAGAACATTTATTTCCTTGGAGAGGGGTTATTATAATAAAGATCACATACGTTCAATTTTCCAAGATGGTGGCACTCCAAATAGATACTAAGGGACAAATAAAATATAGAAATTTAAAGGTGACTTGCCAAGTAGAACTCTTAATTAAATATTCTCATGACTATGCTAAATGTCAGCAATAACTATATGAGGAAGGAAAGATAGAGCATAAGCAACTACAAGATTGACCTTTTTAAAGTTCACTTTAGGTTATCAAAGTCTTTTAACTAGGAAATGATGCTTTGGAATTGCTTCAAAGGACTTAAATGGTGGGACAATCCCATATCTAAGGCAAGAGATTTTCTTCTCACACTTCTAAAATTACTCATACTTAGTTATGTACTCGTTATTGCTCTAAACAGTACAAAGCTGGGTATGTCATAACCACCACAATAACAAAACACAGGCAGTAACATTGAAGGGCTACAGTATAATCAAAGAGACAAATGATTCACTTACATTAAATAATATCTTATACATTATTCTTTGGTTTTTGTGTCTAAAAATACAATTCTACCCACTTTTCTTGCAGGGGTCCTCTATAATCCTCTCTCTCCTATACATTATTTAAATTGAAATGTTGGTGAAAAGTCCTTCCATCATCATGAGAACATTCTACGACAGAGAAAACTAATCAATGTGCCCTCTGGAAAGGTTATAACTTCATAATTATACTTAAAATACAAGTTGCTTATTTAATAAGCTTGGATATTTTGTTTTATCTTATTGTTTCTAAGTGACCACATTCAGCTAAACAAGTTGTAGCTGAAAGCTTGATGCTTCCTGTGCATTTTTAATTTAGTTCTCCCACAGTCCCTGTAGGAAGTACTACCATTAGCTCCATAAAGCAAGATTAAAGAGGTCAAGTAACAGCTGCTCAATATTGTATTCAGAACTGAAACCTAAGACTTTGTGACTCTAAAGTTATACAGCGATACAGTATATGAGAGGTAGTGAGGTTTAGAGGAGCATAGGGAAGTGAGACAACAGAATTACCACACAATACAGCAATCTGAGGTAATTTAGGGAAAACAGAATAAGGACTCTGGGTCCTGAAGAAAGTGTATTCTCTGTAGCAAGCTCTCTTTAATAAGTCAGGGGAATCAACGATACAATTTAGATACATTTCTAGGAGAAATGAAATGTAGTCTACTGTTTAAATGGGTAAGTTTCAGTTATTTGGGAATAGAGCTAGTCCTATGCATAATAATGAAATGGGCAAACTTATCTATAAGATAGTGCCCCTGCTTCTTCTCCATAGTCCATGGTCTATACTATCACAGTTAGTTGCTAGAAAAAGATGTTATTAACCACCTAAAATTTAGGAACCACAGACGTTATCAATACATTTTTCCTAGAATATTCACATTTTTAATCTTAGTGTCAGTAATGAAGTAGAAAAATATTTCTAATTAAAAAAATTTTAGCCACCAAAGAATATTAAATTGGGGTGTGCAAATTTGGAAAACTTTAAGGGACATTATTTAGAGTTCCTTAAATGATAGTATATAGGCATCTGTTGTACTTCAGAATAAAATCAGTCTGTGTAAAAATTTTACTTATAAAAACATGCCTCATTTTTTAGTTGTCTTCTTAGTGAGATATCTCTGTGTTTATTTACAATATTCTCAAGATACCTCTGAAATATATAACAAACACATGTGAAACTAGACTATGAAAGAACAGTCACAATCTCTGGTCCAATGAACTACTTATTGTTCTGTAAAAACATACATATGCAATGATTGAAAACTGAGAAAAAGATTTTTTTCGACTGTCAAGGTCATCATTTCCTTCAGTCTCCATTATTAGGCTGTTTTGTGGAGTCCTAATTAATCATTTTATATACTTTTTATTTCTCTTTCCCAAAGATGCCAATCCAAGTAACATTCATAATTTAGGAAACTTTCCTTAAAGAACCCTCAGGTTTCCTATATATCTTCTCTATTCATAAAGCTGAAACTCTAACATCATTGATGTTATGGCTTTTTCTTCCTTCTTTCCTTCCTTCCTTTCCTCCTTCTTTCCTTCCTTCCTTCCTTCCTTCCTTCCTCCCTTTCTCCCTCTTTCTTTCTTTCTTTCTTTCTTTCTTTCTTTCTTTCTTTCTTTCTTTCTTTCTTTCTTTCTTTCAACAGAGATAGAGAGTCAGAGGGAGGGACAAATAAGCACAGACAGATAGGGAGAAAGATAAGAAGCATCAATTCTTTGTTGCTCCACCTTAGTTGTTCATTGATTGCTTTTCTTGTATGTGCCTTGACTGAGGGGCTACAGAAGAGCAAGTGACACCTTGCTCAAGCCAGCAACCCTAGGCTCACACTAGCAACTTTGGGTTTCAAACCAGTGACCTTTGGGCTCGAGCCAGCAACCATGGATTATGTCTCTGATCCCATGCTCAAGCCAGAGACCTGGTGCTCAAGCTGATGAGCCTGCACTCAAGCCAGCAACCTCGGGGTTTCAAAACTGGGTCCTCCACATTGCAGTCTGACACTCTATCCACTGTGCCACTGCTTGGTCAGGTGCATCATTTCTTAATGGATTATTTTAAAATGTAAGTGACTAAAAAGGACTTAAGGTACCTCCCTCCATCTGAGCTTTAAAACCGAAAAGATCAAGGAGAATCCCTTCTGTCTCTTTCTTGGCTCCAGTGAATAACAGTTCAATTCCTATAACAGAAGGTCGTCATAATTTAAAAGAAAAGCATGAAAAATCACACCAATATATTTGGATAAAATATTCTGTTATGCAAAATGTTCTGAATATTTCTTGAAAAATGGTATTTTAGTTGTACATAAAAAAGACATTTTTTTCATTGCTGCAGCTCATAGATGAATGAAAATTCTTAAGGGATCATGTTAGATCTATAGAAGGTCAAAATATTTGGAGTTTAGAAAAAAGCAATGAAATCTTTACTCTTATGTCAGGTTGTTGAAGTCAGCTAAGGCCAGCTGTGGACAAAAGCTGCTACTACTTGATATATTTATAGACACATGTATATTATTTGTTGACCATCTCAGCCTACTACATCCACTAGCTAATAACATAATTGTTATTATCATGGGTACAACAGTACTTTCATTGAGTAATAAAAATAGTTGGGGAAAAGCTACCTAAAAAAGACATTAAGAATGCCATTACTTAATCAATATGTAAGCATCTTTTAACAATATTTGATCATCATGTATCATGAAACTAATATATTCCTGACACCGTGGCACAGAATGCAGTAGATAAATATATAAAAAGGCATTTGCTTTTGACTTCCAGAGGCTCAAGATCTCTTAAAGGAGTTAAGCTAAAATCATAATTGTATGTAAGAGCTAGAACAGATACATGCATAATGCTCTGAATATAAGAAAGATACAGCCTCTACCAGTGGAGTTAGGAAAGGCTGCATAGTGGAGGTGACATCTGAACTGGTTATGGAAGAATGGGTTGAAGTATATCAAAGAAAATAGAGAAAGATATTTTCATACATAATAAATAATAAAAATGACATTCACAAAATAAGAATTTTTTAATGATCAACCATAAAGACCATAAAACATCTTGTTTGGTTAGGGTAGGACTTATTAATTATCTAACCATATTAGAATTTCCAGTTTACTAATCTGATATTTTAAGCTTTATTTGAGCTAGAAGTGAATCTTTTTACTTTATTCACTGTATCTCTAAAACTTGGTGGAATACTGGCATTTTTGTAAATATTTGCTAAATAAATGAATGTACAAGTATAGATGAACTTAATATTATAAATCATTACATTCTATAGAGTTGACTTCCATAATAAAGCAAATATATTTTAGAATTCTGATACCAATTTTGATATCAGTGTAATTTCTATTATGTGTCTCATTCAAACACCAAGATAATTAAAAATATTAGAGAATTATAATCTTGCCATGCTTATAGGAGGAGTTGTTAGTAGTGAATAGCCAATATTTTTCTTATTCTTAATAAAAGGAATTGACTATCTAGAATCAAAACAAGTTTTTAAAAATAAGATAGATTACAAAAATTTGAACTGCTCTTTTAAAAAAGTTACCATCTTCCAGTGACTAAAATACACCTGGGTTTAATTCAGTCATTGTGAATACAATATACAAATACCTCTGAACCACTGTTTGTTTTTTGCAATTACTTTAAACACATTTAAGAAAGACAAATATTCAGTCTATTAGTGTGTATACTACTGTTTTGTACACACACTACTTTTGTAGTAGTGTATTTGTACTGCAGCACAAATGCCCAATTTATATAGAATTTATATTCTTTCCCTTAGGTCACTAAAACAGGTAAATTGACAAAAACCTGGTCTCTAACATAAAAAAAAAATAGTTCTCTTGTTTGCAAGATGCATCCACACTTGTCAAAGCACAGAATGTGTGAACAGGGGGACTTATAAGTCTGGACTACATTTATTAGTTATACAACTATTGAATGATTTACTTTGAAATTTTCATGAAGCTTGATGCTAATCAAAAAATGTTTAATCTAGTTTCATAAAGTATTATCAAGGATGCTTGTCAGTTTTAATTCTTTTCAATAATATTTATAGCCAACAAGGATGAAATTACATTCTGAGCAAATGTGGAGGTCCTTAAGATAAGGTTTAAAATGGCTCTTATTTTTGAGTTGAGAAAAAAAAGTTCGAGTGTTTTTAGTGAATTCCCTATAGAGTATCCATCCCCCTTTAGCTCCCTCAAAGCCTAGTGTCTCTTGACTTGGACATGTGTACATATGAGTCCTAAAATGATGGTAATGAAATATGCTTCTTAATCTATTAATTTGTTAAATTTATGGCAAATTCTTGTGAATATAGCACTCAGCACAATGTAGTAGGGAGAATGGGAGGAAGGAGACTTGCTTTGGCTTTGTCGTTTAGGAAGTTTTGCACTGGAAAGCAATTTGACTTCTCTAGGCCTCAATATTATTATTTTTGTAGGTTGAAGTCAATAAGAATATTGTTGCATTTTCCTCTAGCTTTTGACATTTTATGCTTCTGTTGCACAAAATAGAAACTCAATAAATATATATTTAATGATTGAAGAATAAATAATTAAGCAAATGTATTTAGTTTAACATTGTTTCATATTTCTCCAAACAAGTAGTTTTACCAAATATAAATTTAGATTTTTAAAAAAAATTTTTTTAGTGAAAGAAAGAAAGGCACAAAGAGAATCCCTCATGCGCCCCAACCAGGATCTACCTAGCAAGCCCACTGGGCAGTGATGCTTTGCCCATCTGGAGCCATTGCTCTGTTGCTTAGCAACCAAGCTTTTTTTTTTTTTTTTTTTTTTTTTAGTGCCTGAGGTGAAGGTCATAGAGCCAATCCCAGTGCTTGAGCCCAATTTGCTTGAACCAATGGAACCATGACTGCGAGAGGAGAAGAGAGAGCCAGAGAAAGAGAGAGAAAAGCAAGAAAGGAAGGGGTGGAAAAGCATATTGGTCACTTCTTCTGTGTGCCCTGACCAGGAATCAGACCTGAGACATCCACACGCCAGGCTGATGCTTTACCACTGAGCCAACCAGCCAGGGCCAACTTTACATTTTTTAAACTGATAATGTACATAATGCAGATATGTAGATGTTGTATAAATATAAATTGAAGGCTTCCAGGCAAACATTTCCAAAAGAATTTCTTTGATGATTACAGAAGAGTGTTCTCCAGTCGTATAGATAGTACCTAATACTTATAAGCATGTATACTTCCCAAAAAGAGGACTGCTTAGTTTTTATACTAGAGGAAAAATTAAACCAAATATTCATTCTGATATAAGAAATAAGATTATAACTCAAGCTTACTATGGCCTGTAAATTATAGTGAGAACTAATAAAACTGCATTTTTATCTTAATTATGGTATGATTTACATTTCATAAAATTTATTTATTGAAAGTATATAATTCTTTTAATACATTGAAAGTGTATTGAGCTGTGTAAAAATCACAGCAATCCAGTTATAGAATATTTACATTATTCCCCCCCCAAATTCTCTCAATCCTATTTTTAATCAATCCTCTCATTTACCCATAGCCCACTTTTTGGGCAGATAAAATATATTATGCTCACTTTGTTAAAGATGGCACTGCCCACATGGAAGCCCATCACCCAGGTGATTGCTTGGGATGGGCATGATTATGTTAATATATGTTGGGGGAGGGCTTTCTCACCAAAAGGTTTTAAAAGGAAGAGAGATCATATTGTTCTGGGAGAAGAGTGATTACGTTCTAGGAGGAGCCCATGTTGTAGGAGAGCAGAGTAAGGCCACGTGGAGGAGGCCAGGAGAAACAGCCAAGATGGCTGAGTGCTGAAGGAGAACCCAGTTTGTGCAGATAAAAGGAGATGGGGAACAGAGATGATTAAGTCTGGTGAGCTAGAAACCTTTGATTCTAGGAAACTCGGATAAGTCAGTGGCTTTGGGAGCCTTGAATGGAAAGGGAAGTGTTTTCCCATTGTGTGTATTTCTTGCTCACCAAGTACAAGCTAGAAGTAAAGATGATGGCCCACCAGTTCTTGGCTCCATTGTTTCATTGCTGTCTGTCCGAATCTAATGCAAACTTGCATGGGCCAGGTGGCTGTGATGGTGGCCTTGGTTACTGGCTTTACACCACTGGTCTGATTCTCTATATACAGATTTGACTTTTCTAGACATTTAATATAAACAGAATCAAAATGTATTCATTAGCATCTGGCTTCTTCATATAATATTTCTGAGATTCATTCATGTAGCATTTATTATTACTTCATTTCTTTTTATTATTAAATATTTCATTGTAAGAATATATCACTTTTTTAACTATTCATTCACCAATATCTAGTTGGACATTCTATCTTATTCTAAGAGCCTTCAAACTTGTAGATTACATAAATATTCTAATATTTACCATATATTTTTTCTTTTCTGTATTTTACTTACTAATAATTTTATTTGCCTGTGTGTGTATATATGTATGCATGTGTTTATGTATGAGGATACGTGGGAGATCCAACTCTTTTGTCTTCCAGAAAAAATTGACAATTTTAATAGCACTAATGGTAAAAAAAAAAAAAAAGTTTCACAGTGAGCTGAAATAGTACTTTTACCTAACATACACAGATATACAAACATGCATTCATGTATACACACACAAACACACACACTATATATAGCCTATTACTAAAGTTGATTTTCTTTTTACTAATTTATTCACACATTTCTAAGCCAATATTATATTTTTGAATATTTTTCTTTTAAAACAATTGTAGATCACTTTAATTCAATGTCCAGAGAAAGCATCTTAGGGCTTCTAACCAAAATTTCTTGTAATTCATATCTTAATTTGAGAAGAATTGTTACTTTATGATATGTGTTCCCATTAGGAACTGTGTAACTGTTTGTTTTTGCTACATCTTGATTAGTTTCCTACATAATTTTTTTTGATAGAGTCAGAGAAAGAATCAGGGACAGATAGGAACAGACAGACAGGAAAGGAGAAAGATTAGAAGAATCAATTCTTCATTGCAGCTCCTTAGTTGTTCATTGATTGCTTTCTCCTATGTGCCTTGACCCGGGGGTGGGGGAACTACAGCAGAGCAAGTGACCCCTTGCTCAAGCCAGTGAACTTGAACTTCAAGCCAGTGACCTTTGGGCTTCAAGCCAGTGACCTTTGGGCTTCAAGCCAGCGACCTTTGGTCTGAAGACAGCAACCATGGGATCATGTCTATGAACCACGCTCAAGCCAGCGACCCCGTGCTCTAACTGGTGAGCCTGCCCTCAAGCCAGTGACCTCAGGGTTTTGAACCTGGGTCCTCCACATCCCAATTCAATGCTCTATTTACTGCGCCGCTGCCTGGTCAGGCTCCAACATAAATATTTTATAGATGTCTTTATATAGATCTTATACTGGTCTTATCAAGATTATTTTAAATTACTTTATAGTTTTTGTTGCTATTTTTAAAATATTCTTATTGCATTTGCTAGAATGTATTTTTTAAGTTTAACAATACTAGAATTGGGCTTCTCATTGTTGACAAGAAAAGAACTCTCCTATTTAAGTATTATTTTCTTAGTTTAGTCAGAATTTATTAAGACCATCTGCTAAATTTAAGCAAATAACTTCAGCACCAAGGGTTATATTCATTTAGTTTCCTTTGTTAATATTTTGTTGTCATGAAATGTGTTCAGGAATTCTGATTTTGTACTCACTGTCATATACCTGAAATTCTGTGAATATATCCTTGCTAAATTCCAAACTGATAATATTTTATTTGCATTTATAAAGTGTCATTGAATGATATTTTCTTTCTTTGTGCAGAATTTATCACATTTTTACATTAATATTACATTATTTATATATAGTAAATTTAGGAGCTTTCTTTCAATTTTTTATGGTCTATAATTTAAATAAATTAGAACTATGTCTTCTTAAACAGATAAAACTTATCTTTGAAAGTCTTTGAGCATGGTTTTTTGTTTAGTGATACATTTTTAATCTTTTTTACAAACTATTTTACAGTAATTGGTAACAAGGTTTTCTGTTTATTCACAGAGCCAATATAGATAAATTATCTCTTTGTTTGGTAAATATCTGTATAATCTTGGGTTTCAAATTCAAGTATTGTCCTCTAGCTCTTTAAATCTGATTTGTGTCTGAATTTTATATCTATTTCCAACCTAAATGTTCTTGTGCTTCTCTTTTTTCTTAATTGTGCTTACTATCTTTTACAGGATCTGTTTTTAGATTTATTTACCCTTTTTATTTATTTTTAATTTTCTATTTGATTTTTTCAGATTATATTTTTAGGTATTTTTATTAATTTTAGTATATTTTGTTTGTTTTCTTTAATTTCTCAAAATAAATACTAAGTTCCTATATTTTTTGTCTCTCTTCCTTTATAATGAAGGCATTTAAAGATATAAAATTTTTCTAATAGCTTTAGCTGTGTCATATGAGTTTTAGTGTTAAGTTTTCTTTATAGTTTGTAATTCTACTTTGAAATTCTTTTTTCATCTAAGAGTTTAATGCAATGTTTATTTAATTTCCAAGTAGCTAATTTTTCAGACATTCTAGATTATTAGGTTAAGTATCAAAAAATATGATCAATAAAATCTTCACTTTAAAATGTTTTTATGTATTCTTTGTCAGCAAGCAGAAGACTGATATTTAAAATATTACACAGATAGCCCTGGCCAGTTGGCTCAGCAGTAAAGTGTTGACCTGGTGTGTGGAAGTCACGCGTTCAATTCCCAGCCAGGGCACACAGGAGAAGCACCTATCTGCTTCTCCACCCTTCCCTCCCCCCTTTCTCTCTATCTCTCTCTTCCCCTCCTGCAGCCAAGGCTCCACTGGAGCAAAGATGGCCCACGTGCTGAGGATGGCACCATGGCCTCCACCTTAGGTGCTAGAATGGCTCCATTTGCAACAGAGCAGTGGCCCAGATGGGCAGAGCATCACCCCCTGGTGGGCATGCTAGGTGGATCCCAGTTGGCACATGTAGCAGTCTGTCTCTCTGCCTACCCACTTCTTACTTCAGAAAAATACCAAAAAAAATTTTTTTTAAATAAAATATTACACGGACATAAAAAAAATTGCCTATTTGAGACAGCAAAGTGAAGTGCTCTCTGTTTCTCTTCAACTTTTCTCTCTGTCTTTCTATCTCTGTTATCTGTTTCTCTATGTTTCTTCTGTGTCTCTCCCTTTATCTCTTTCTCTCTTTTCCCCCTATATACACACATGCACACTCAAATATAATCATATTATTCAACTTCTTTCTATCTTAACTTCTTTTTATTTACCTAATTTGACCAAATCTATGTGTGAACCCAAATATTCTAACTGTATTTTTAATCAAATTCTTATGTTTCTAATAAATATTCTTTATATAATTAGCTGATTCAAAAATATAAGTTTATAATTATTACTTCTTCATAAAGGTTAGCATATTATCATTTTGAATTTTTTATTATTACACAGTGTCTTTTTTATCTCATTTAACCCCAAATTCCTAACTTGTCAAACATCAGCTTTACTACCCCTCTTTTCTTTGGTTTTAGTTTGTCTGGTACACTTCTGCTCATTGTACTTTTCCCTTTAAAAACACTTCAACAGATATAAATACTCTTGTATATTTTCATTGAATAATAATCATTTTTTATTTTTGTGAAATGTTTTTACTATAGTTTGTGGGTGTTTTTATGTACTTGATAAAATCACTATTGATTATCTTTTTCCTATGTTGCTTAGCTCCCTCATTTCCTTCTTTCTTTTTCAACATCTTTACCTTCATTTCCTGTCAATAAAATTCCTCCCTTCCCCCATCTCCATCCTATCTCATAATTCATGTTAAAAATCTAGTATTTATTAGTCCACATTTTTTCATGCTCATATAATCATACAAACTAATCAAATATATTCACACACACTTATAATTATCTAGATTTTCCATTGCTTGTTTTTTAAAATGTGATCACAATATATATAATTCTCTGCATTATGCTTTTTTACTCATTAATACCTCATAAAAGTATCTCCAGGTCAAATTATACAATGTGGATTATTTTTCTTTAACTCCATAAACTTCCAAAGCACAGATATACCATAATTTATTCAACATTTTCTCTATTCATTATACATTTTTGTTTTATCTTTTATATTTCCATTCTTTTCTTGCTTGTTTAATCAAGTTAATTATTTTTCCCTTGTCAATTGAAAAGTTCTACAAAAATTTTATGTTCTACTAATGAACCCATAACTTTCCAATGGCATTCTGGTTCTCCAAAGCATTCCCCTCCCAAGTGATGCCAATCTCACAATTGGTGGGTGACATGTAGTCTCTGGTCTTGTGAATAAGAGATGTACCATCCTGAGACTTCTCTTTTTTTTATTTTTGTCATTTATTGAACCCCCAGGAGAAAGTTCTTCTGCCCCTATCAAGTAATTTATTTCTAGTCAAAGAGATAAAGTAAAGTCTTCCAAACTCTTCAACTTTGGAAGAGTTACTTGGGAACAGCAGAATCAGTAGGTTCTTACAAGACCACAAATGTGGATGGTCGAGTGCTATCTTTATTTTAAGTGCTCCACACAGATTTAAGTGGATCAGTCTCTTTTCAGGAAGCCAAAGCTCTAATTTGTCCAAGTGATCTTCTCTCTAGAATCCAAGATCTATGCAAAGCCAGATATAAGTTCTGCATAGATGCCTCCTGTCAGGGTCTCAACAAAACCAAGGCCTTGGTTTACCCTTCCAATCCCAGTTTTCTTTGGAAGGTGTTCCACTCAGGGTGGGTAATTCTAAGGGAAAGATGAGAGCAGCAGAAATGTACATTTAGACTGTTGTTGCCTCTGAACTCTCTTCATTTCTCTCAACTAGTAGCTATTATTTATAACTTAACCTCAAATTATAGATCTTTCATGAATCTTTTGGGGGTACATCTTTCACCTATAAATCATAAAATATGTTCCTCTTTAATAATAATTAATAATAATGGCAATCATTTGCTGTGTGCATAGCACTGTACAATTTTCTGCTTAATACCCATGTTCATGATAAGGGGCCAAGTCATTCAATCCCCATAGTCCCCTCCCCCTCTTACTGGGATCTGCATATTTTCTAGTTGTTTTTCTTATTCTATCCCTACAACCAGACTCTGAGCTCCATCAGGGTAAAGACCTTGTGTCTTGTTTACCAGTACATCTTCAGTATCTAGGTCAATCCTGGCACATAGCAGTTATTTAGGGGGAAAGTGTTGACTAGAAGGATGAATAAATGATGTAATTTTAAGATGTCACTAAATTGATTAAAAATTTGAAAAATATTTTCAGCTCTGGCTGGATAGCTCGGTTGGTTAGAGCATCATCCTGAAGTTTAGGGGTTGCTGGTTTGATAACCAATCAGAGCACATACAAGAACAGTTGAATGTTTCTATCTCTCTCTCCGCCCTCCTCTCTCACTAAAATCAATAAATAAAAATTTTTAAAAAAACCTTTCAGTTAGAAAACATGTTATAACAATAAAATATTAAAAACTTTTGAACAGAATATTTTATGTTACATATAGTAATGGTAGCTCAGAAATAAATACTAGTAGGCAGGAGTAACAGGAAACTTTGATCTACAAAAGATACTTGTATTTTTATATTTTTAGAAGAGAAAGTCTGATAGTTGTAAAACAGCTAAATCATATTTGGATTATTTCCCATAATATAACTCATAACTGAACATTTTATGAACATTCATTTTATGTTCTTCTCAAAGAAAACAAAATGTGTGCAAAGGACAAAGAAAATAAGGTCAATATGATCTATGAAGAAGCAAAATAAACAGCATAAGGAAATATCAACATTCCTTTAACAATCAATCTCTAATAATGTGTCAGCAGGCATGAGGTCATCCTTAACTAGTAGTTCAACGGAAATAGATCATTTAAGTAAAGAAGGCAGTCTTACTAAATTCAACACAGCTATCAACAATTGCTTGAGTATTTCACAAAATTGAAAGGCAGCTGTATAAAATAAGTACATAATAAAAAACTACAGCACACAAATTAAAATATTAGTCTTTCAAAATGGTTTTGGACTGAAACTTCAATCAGATTTAACAACCTGAATTTTTAATAAGCTATCATATTTTATTCTTCAAAGTAAAAATTTCTTTAAGTGGAAGAAATGTTCTTAGCATAGTCTTTTTAGATTTAGCTTCTTTTTGAGTGGAGAGAAAGATATTTTTACTCTGAGCACTACAAAATACATATTAACATTTATGTATGAGCAACATATGAATTAATCTTTTTCTGCCATAGTTGTACAAATATGATTAGCTCTTATATGTCTATGAGAAAAAAAGATGAACTACAATTATTCCAACTGTTTAATAAATACTAGTTATAATAATATTTACAGTAATAAAACTTATTCTTCTTTTGCCTGACCAGGCGGTGGCGCAGTGGATAGAGCATCGGACTAGGATGCGGAGTACCCAAGTTCGAGACCCCGAGCTTGCCAGCTTGAGTGCAGGCCCATCTGGCTTGAGCAAAAGCTCGCCAGCTTCGACCCAAGGTCGCTGGCTCCAGCAAGGGGTTGCTCGGTCCGCTGACTGAAGGCTCGCAGTCAAGGCACATGTGAGAAAGTAATCAATGAACAACTATGGTGTCCCAATGGCAACGAAAAACTAATGATTGATGCTTCTCACCTCTCTCCATTTCTGTCTGTCTGTCCCTGTCTATCCCTCTCTCTGACTCTCTCTCTGTCCCTGTAAAAAAATAAAAAATAAATAAAGCAGCTGCTTAATTTAAAAAAAACAACTTATTCTTCTTTTTTCCATAATATAATAATAGGTATCCAAGAATAGAGAAGTTGGAAATAACTGTTTCAATGAATAACTCTATCAAGAAATTGGTAAAAAAGAGAAAAAAAGTTTTGGATTTAAGTGATAGATGAATCCTCTGCAAATTTAAACAGAGAAAGCATGGAGACAGAATGATTCTAAAATCTTTAGTATTTCATTAAAGAATAGTACCTCCTTTAAAGAAGTTATTATATCTGAAAACTTTGGGAAGGGGAAGATAAAAATGATACACTAGAAGAAAAAGTGATCCTGCAAATTTCCAGTTCAATATATGTAATCAATTGTTAATTTTGATTATT
The DNA here is from genome assembly GCA_037038555.1 of Rhynchonycteris naso. Lineage (NCBI taxonomy): Eukaryota > Metazoa > Chordata > Mammalia > Chiroptera > Emballonuridae > Rhynchonycteris > Rhynchonycteris naso. The sequence continues at coordinate 302,518,096 of CM072995.1, forward strand.
TCTATTGCTTTGGAATTGCATTCAAGAACAACCACAAGCATTCTAAAGAGAGATTCCAGGAGGTTTACTAGGAGAAATAGATACCATCAACCCCACCAGCACTCCTCAAAACTGTATGAGATAGCGACAGAGAGCAAATGAAGGGTCAGCAGATGAGAGGAGTTGAGGGCAAGGCAAAAAAGGTAAAGGCGTTAAGAAGTACAATTGCCAGTTATAAAATAGTCACACAGATGTAAAGTGCAGTATAGGGAATATAGTCAATAATATTGTAATAATTAAATATGGTGTCAGATGGGTACTAGACTTATCAGGAAGATCACTTGGTAAGTAATACTAATGTTTAATCACTATGCTGCACACTTGAAACTAATATGATATTGTACATCAACTGTAATTGAATTTTTTTTTAATTTTGAAAGGTTCTATGAGAGAAAAAGAAAGAAAAACAAGGGTCTATAAACAGAGTTGTAGGAAGTGTAGCTATCCCACTAAAATTTTACAAAATGAGGAGGTTGCTCTTCTCATCCCAATAAGAAGGCTATCAGAGAACTACTTATAGAGAGTGGGGTGCACACAGGAAAGCCAGATGGCATCCTATCTTCAGGTGCACATACACTTATGACCCTCTTGATCACTTGTGAGGAAGGGAGAAAGAACTGGAGAGACAGTACAAAGTGAAGAGAGGAGACAGCAGGGGAACAACCAATATTCAAACTGTTTGACATGATAAGGATGTGGGGCTTTCCATGATCCAAGTAAGAAGGTACAAGGAACAGCCATTTAAGTTGATTCCAGCAGCAGAAGCAATAATAGACTGATGGGAGAGAACCGAAGGAACATGTAAAGAAGATGACCTCCAGCCTGACCAGGAGATGGCGCAGTGGATAGAGCGTCAAACTGGGATGTGGAGGACCCAAGTTAGAGACCCCGAGGTCGCCAGCTTGAGCACGGGCTCATCTGGGTTGAGCAAGGCTCACCAGCTTGAGCCCAAGGTCTCTGGCTTGAGCAAGGGGTCACTCAGCCTGCTGTAGCCCCCTGATCAAGGCACTTATGAGAAATCAATCAATGGACAACTAAGAAACCGCAACGAAGAATTGATGTTTCTCATCTCCCTTCCTGTCTGTCTGTCTCTCTCTCTCTCTGACTCTCTCTGTCTCTGCCACAAAAGAAAGAGGATGACCTCCACACTACGAAACTCAATGAGAAAACCTCCTCCAAAACTCCCAATCATCTCATACATGTTTTACATGAAAAAGTGACCGTTTAGATACCAGCCATACCCATCTCATTGAAAGCCAAGAAAATTACAAGGGCACTAATTAGGTAAAAAGATTTCTGCCCATTTCCCCATCTCTGAGCCTTAAAAAAGGCAGAGAGGAGTGAAAATACTAATTATGCCCTTTCTTATGCCAAGGTCCTCAGACTGAGGTTTAGTCATCATTATGCAGTAAGAAGAATATGAATTTAAAATATTGAGATTGTAATGAACTAGACTAGACTTGTTTTACACCCAAAAATGATCAGAAAGTTATAAGATCAACTGAGATATAATTGAGACAAAAAAACAGAGATTTTATATGCAATGTTTAAAGGTAGGAGTTAGAATATTTTTAAATGATCTAGTTGCAAACATTTAATAAATTGCTTATATACACAAATTTATAAGAGTAACCAGAATAATTTATTTTAGCATATAATCTGATAATACATCTTTGCCGGTACCATCTAAACATGTTTTGGTAAAGATGCAAAGTAATTTCCTTAATACAAACTTTAAAAGTTTAGTAATATTTCCCTTTCTTGATGTTGAATTCATCCTTTATTAAATTAAACTAAAATTTTCTTGGGCTAATTCATGTTTAAGTCTTTAACTTCCCTTAGTATTGCCTGACCTGTGGTGGCACAGTGGATAAAAGTGTCAACCTGGAATGCTGAGGTTGCTAGTTCCAAACCCTGCATTTTTCTGGTCAAGGCACATATGGTAGTTGATGCTTCCTGCTCCTTCCCCCTTCTCTCTCTCTTTAAAAATGGATAAATAAAATCTAAAAATAAAAATTTAACATCACTGAGTATTTACTTTTATACTTTCATTTGTCTCAAGTTTATATTTTCAAGTTTGAAAGAGGGAGTCCAAGTAAATAAGGCTATGTTAACATTATCCATTGTCTTCATGATTTCTTACTCTTAAGTGATCATGACTCTGAAATTGTATTTTTTCTAACTTAAAGTCCCATATTTTAAGCTCTTGTCACATGTAAAAGGCTCCAAGCTTCATACTGTATTTAAATCTGTCAAAGGCAACACAATTTTTGGCATGAAGACAGCTAGTCAAAATGTTCCTTTTAGCCTAGGAACTCACACGTGGTGTTAAATTCATTACATGACTGTGGACTGCCCTGACGTGGCTAATAATTCATTTATAGCTTAAGTAAGTAAATTCAACCTTCTATTTTACAAAAAGATATATTTTATTGGCTGACTGAACAAATGTAAAATTTTGTAACCAACATATTTTCTAAGTTTTTGGCCATCACAAAATTCATATGTAATATTATATTATTGAGATATTAACCAAAATATTTTTGTTAAGTAGTTGAATATCTTGGCCTCTTATCTCCTTAGCAAACATAAAAAAAGGAGCTCATATAATTATGATAAGAAACTGAATGTTTCTATTTGGCTGTCTTTCCAACATGACTCAATTACAGAAATGTTACTATCACAGAAATGTAAATATTTTCTTGTTATCTTTCCTTTATGTTACTTAAAAGGTCAGTTTCACATGTTCCTTAAGTACTTTTGTCATGAAAGAATAATAAGGTCAAAATAATTTATTTTTCCAGGCCTCTTATCCACTTTTAATGTCACATATTTTTTTACAAATAAGGTAAAACTAAAGCCTATAATTTCTAATCTCTGCTAATAAAAGCTGTATTTTCTCCAAATTATCTTCAGCTATGTTAGCGTATTCTTGAGAACCAGAAATTCCACATGCAGCTATTTGAACAGGTTATAGCAATGAAGGATAAGGGTGTTTCCAATACCTTTTTTAGAGCAAATATTTCTTGATTGCATTTAGTATCATACTAAGAAAATATCCACTTAAGTAAGTAGTCTTTCAGGACTTTCAGTGCTTTCCTGTGTCAATACTAAAGCCCAAAGTCACCAATTCAGTATTTTTGTAAATACTATTTACTATATGCAAATATATATGCTGAGGATTTAAAAAGGAACAAGTTAAGTCCCTGCAGTGAAGATACTCTGAGTTGAATTACATAAAAATGTTTATAAAAGCAATGGATAATTATAAATAAAGCAGCTTTCTTTAAAACTATAATAATGATTCTTTTATTAAATTTAGTATACTTTTAGACTGATGAAACACAGAACAGAGACCTGAAAAATTCTACATCTTCAGTGTTTAAGATGGCTTGGTAAGAAATTCGTAATTTTTTAACTCCTCCTTTCAAATTTGTTCCTTGAACAAATATTCCTAGGATCTTATTCAATTCCAAATACTTAAACTACAAAGGTAACTACCGACCTTCTAGGACTAAAATCAAAAGTCTTAGTCTTTTTAGCCATGTTACCAAATGATCTACCATTGGTCACTCTTCTCTCTCTCAGCTTCTTCACACAGTCGTCTCATGCACTCCCTCACCAAGAACAAAGAAAACATTTGTAAGTCAAGGAAAGGCTGCAGTGTTTATATATTAATACAAAAATGAAAAGGATGGACAGGAAGGAAGCAGTGGGTAATCAGGTAAAATACAGAAAGTGGAAAATCAAGAGAATGAGAGGATAAAAAAAACATGCCAAGATGAAGTGAATGAAAGTAAGGGCTGAGAAAACTGTTGACTAAGTTGCTGCAGAATGTTTATGTTAGTCTTTCTCCTCTATCAACTGTTTGAGAGGGAGCCTTTATTAAATTCACTTCAAGTCTCAAATACTTCATGCATCGTAATACATTCAATGGGTACTTAATAGTCTTAAGTACTTTTTTAAACCTGAATTTCTTTATAAATCCAAATACAATTGTTGATATAACTCTGAAATAAAGTGAGCATATATGATTATATTGTGACGTGTACAACTGATTTTTTTAAGAAATGCTGTTACATTTACTATTTGCATAATTGCTGGCTTTGTTCTAGTTATATCTTTATGTGTGACCACAGCTAAGCAAATTGCAGTGGTCATAGGTTTTACCTAGAGAGTTAATCTATATTTGGTTAAATGTATTATCATATAAGGATTTTCTTTTTTTTTTTTTTAAGTTTAAACATGTTCTTGAACTGTTTTTTATTTTCTGCCATTTAGTTTTACAAGACTCGGTATTGTATAATAGAATGTCGTGCCACTCGTTTCTCAAACAGCAGAAGACTGCTTGTACAATAATCAAATCAGGTCCTACTTAAATTCAAGTTTTGTTCTTTTTTTTTTCTTGTAAAAAAAGTTCATGCCCACAATTTAACCTATAAGAAATCAAACAAATGTTTTAGTGCCCAAAATACAAGAAGGAAAAGCCTAAAAACATAGATACCCTATCTTAAAAAAAAAATGCTTATTTGTTTAAATTTTTAATATTGGAATAAATTAGTGTGTTTATTAAATCTAAGTTGTTATTCAGGGTCTGCATTTTTCTAGCTTTCTTTTCAAAATGGTCATTTATAGTATTTTTCCCATCTGTCAGAACAAAGGAAAAATCAACACAGACATAATAGGTACTAACTTCCTTTAATTATAGGAGTGCTGGTGATAGAAATAGACTTCCCTGAGGACAAAGACAGACAAAAAGAAAATATTTTGTTATGAAAAGAACTCTGACCTCAGAGTGAGGTGAAAAAAGTCCTAGACCTGCTCTACCAGCAATGGGGTAAATCAATGACTTTTAAATTGTGTTCCAGTGTAGCTGCAGGGCTTCCATAAATCTTATATTGTAGTTTAATTTAGTAGTTTAATATATGTGTAACTGTGGTAAAATACACATAACATAGAATTTACCATCTTAACCATTTTCAAGCGCATAGCATAGTAGTATTAAGTATATTCACACTGTTGTGCAATCAATCTCCAGAACTTTTTCGTCTTGAAAAATCCAAACTCTGTACCCATTAAACCACTCCTCATTTCTCCCTTTCCCAACCCCAGGTAACCACCAACCTAATTTCTATTTCTATAAGTATGACTGCTCTAGATGTCTCGTGTACATGGAATCATACAGCATTTGTCCTTTAGTGGCTGACTTATTTCACTTAGTATAATGTCCACAAGTTTCATTCATGTTGTAGCATATGTCAGAATTTCATTCCTTTTTCAGAGTGAATAATATTTTATTGTATGTATATACTACATTTTGGTTATCCATTCATCTGTTAATGGACAGTTTAGTTCCTTTAACCTTTTAACTATCATGAACATGGGTATACAAATACTTCTTTAAATTTTCAAATATATTTAAAGTACTTAAACTAGAAATGAATAAGCAAACATTAAAATGTATTATAAGCCAAACTTTTACCTGTTGTCAATCTCCATATATGAATGTGTTTTTGTAAAACCCTCAAAAAGGGCTTTTGGATGGCAGAGAATGGTAGAGTAGGTAAAAGCTGTGCTTGCCTCATTCCACAGTGACATCAAAATTACAACTAAACTACAGACAACCATCATTGAGAACTGCCTGAACTCTAGCTGAACAGAAGTCCTGTAATTAAGAATACACAGGAGAAAACATATGAGACTGCTAGTAGGGGCAGAGACACAGAGAATGCTGGTCCAACACCTACATTTGGTGATTAAAAATTTGGAGGGTACCTCAGCTGTGGAGGTCCCCCATGAGAAGTGAGGGAGCCAGCCTCATACCTCACTCCTCAGACCTGAGTTCCAATGCTGGGAGGAAAAGTCTCATAACTGCTGGCTGTGAAAACAAGCAGAAATTGTAGCTGAGTGATATGAAAGCTGCTAGAATTCCAGGTGTTCCTTTTAAAGATCTATGCATGGATTTACTCACTCTAACCTCCAATGCTGGGGCAGCAGCTCAAAAGGTACTAGGGATATCCAGGGAGAAATTGAATTGTCTGGTTTCAAGACAAGGGCTGGAGAGGCATTTTCCTCCCAAAAAGAAGTTCTAGAAGGGCCACTGTTCCTTTGCTGAGCCCTGCCCATGAAGGTGCAGGTAGGTGCCATATCTGAGTCTCTAGCTAACACCCTTAGCCCCACTTTGGTAGTTCCCTTAGACCCTATGTTCCCTAATGTATAAATACACCCAAGCTGCTTTCAGTGGCTATTCCATATAATCAGCCTGTCTTATCTCATGCTGCAGACTTTCCTAAAATCTCTTGAAGGTTCACAAACCCAAAACAAGCAACATTTGACCTTATGCCCCATAACTTTTGCTAAGATGTCTATGGCCTGCCTTAGCAGTAGCCAACTTTGGTCTGCAGGATGGCCTCACTCAGATACCTCCAAGCTCAGTGCAAATAGAATTCAACTGCAGATGGCTTTGTAGTTCATGTTGGGTAGCCCCTGGCAAGGTAAGGGCAAATAAGCATCTTGCCTTAACCAGAGCCCCTCTCAAGATGCCCCAGAACTAACACCCCCAATGGCCAGCTTTAAACATACTGGGGCACCAGCCAACGACCTCCACAAATGACAAACCAAAAGGGCAGACTTGCCAGGCACCAGAGCCCCACTAAAGTGAATCCTGCTCTGTAGGGTCAGCTCCTACAAAATAGGTTCTCCACTATAGTCATGACCATTCTGCACAATCAATTAACTTGATATTCAATCCCTTCCACTTATGTGCCAGTAGTAATCAAGACACAACTACAACAGGAGGGTACATAACATACACACCTGGAAAACCAAACTCAAGTGATCAGGGAGATTGTGTCAGTGGGGCCCACAGAACACCTGCTGTGTAAGACCACTCTACCAAGATCAGCAGATGTAGCTGCTCTACCTAATACATAGAAACAAACACAGAGAGAGAGTCAAAATGAGGAGACAAAGAAACATGAACCAAATGAAAGAGCAGAAAAAAACTCCAGAAAAAGAACTAAACAAAATGGAGACAAGCAATCAGAAAACAGAAACAGAGTTTAAAACACTGGTTATAAGCATACTCAAGGAACTTAGCAAGAACTTCAACAAAGAGACATAAAACATAAAACTGGAGCTAGAAACCATAAAAAGGAACAAGTCAGAAATGAAGACTACAGTAATGGAAATGAAGAATACTTTACAAGAAATCAACAAACACTAAAGCAGATGAAGCACAGGATAAAATCAGTGATTTGAAAGATAAGTTAGCAGACCTGACTAGGTGATAGCACAGTGGATAGAGCAGTGGTTCTTAATCTGGGTTCTATCGAACCCTAGGGGTTCGATGAGTCGGTCTCAGGGGTTCGGAGAATCCTGTGCCGTGGAGGCCAGAATAAAGTAATACCGGAATTTGTTGTGAGTTCATGCACTTTGTTGGTTTTGTTCTTTGAGCAAGGTAATGTTCATGCACTGCTCATTTTTTGCACTAGTAAATAAACATATACCTATGTCTTGAATTTGGAAAAAAAATCATATTTTATTCATCACTAAAGAAGGGTTCAGTGAATGCGCATATGAAACTGGTGGGTTCAGTACCTCAAAAAAGGTTAAGAACCACTGGGATAGAGCCTTGGCCTAGGATGCAGAGGACCTGGGTCAAAACCCCGAGATCACTAGCTTGAGCATGGGCTCATCCAGCTTGAGTGTGAGCTTGCCCCCTTGAGCACGGAATCACTGGCTTGAGCAGATGATCATAGACATGACCCCATGGTCACTGGCTTGAAGCCCAAGGTCTCTGGCTTGAGCAAGGGGTCACTCGCTCACCTGGAGCTCCCATTTCCCGGTCAAAGCACATATTAGAAAGCAGTCAATGAACCACTAATGTGCTGCAACAAAGAATTGATGCTTCTCATCTCTCTTCCTTCCTGTCTGTCTGTCCCTATTTTTCCTTCTCTGTGTCTCCGAGAAAAAAAAAAAAGGAAAGAAAGGAAGGAAGGAAGGAAGGAAGGAAGGAAGGAAGGAAGGAAGGAAGGAAGGAAGGAAGGAAGGAAAAGAAAGAAAGAAAGAAAGAAAGAAAGAAAGAAAGAAAGAAAGAAAGAAAGAAAGAAAGAAAGAAAAAGTAGGTAGCAGAAAATGCCCAATTAATGCAGAAAAAAAATATTCCAAGATAAGGAGAATAGTTTAAGGGACCTCTGGGACAACATCAAGTATACCAAAATTTGCATTATAAGGATACAAGGAGAGAAGAAACAGCAAGAAATTATAAACCTATTTAAAGAAATAATGATTGTAAATTTTCCTAACCAGGTGAAGAAAATAGAAATTCAAATTTAGGAAGTGTAGAGTTCCAAACAAGATGAGCTCAAATAGGCCCACACCAAGACACATCATAATTAAAACACTAAAGGTTAAAAACAAAGAGAGAATCTTAAAAGTAAAAAATGCAAGTAGTTTTCTGTTCAAGGGATGGCCAATAAGACTATCAGCTGATTTCTCAACAAAGATTTTACAGGAACAAAATATTCCAAGTGGTGAAAAACAAGGACAAACATCTAGAAGCAACCTAAGCGTCCACCAATAGATGAATGGATAAAGAATTGGTACATTTATACAATGAAATATTACTCAGCTATACAAAAGAATGAAATTGTGCTATCTGCAACAACATGGGTATTATTCTATGTGAAATAAGTCAGACAGAGAAAGTCAAATACTGTATGATTTTACTTATATGTGAAATGTAAAAAACAAAATAAAACAGAAACAAACCTACAGAAACAGAGAACATTTTGATGGTTGCCTAATAGGAGGGAGTTGAGGGGATGGGGAAAAAAGGGGAAAGAATTAAAAAGTATAAATTGGTTCCTGGCCAGTTAGTTCAGTAGGTTAAGAGCATCATCCTGAAACAACAAGGTTTCAGGTTCAATCCCCGGTCAAGGTAAACACAGGAAGCAACCAAAAAATGCACGACTAAATGGACCAACAAATGCTTCCCTTCCCTTTTCCCTCTCTCTCCCTTCCTCCCTCTCTCTGTCTTTCTAAAAATCAATGAAAATTCAGCTCTGGCCAGATAGCTCAATTGACTGAGGCATTGTCTCAGAGCACAGAGGTTACCAGTCCGATTTCCTGGTCAGGGCACATACAGGAAGAGCTTGATGCTCCTGTTTCTCTCTCTCTCCGTTCCTCTCTCTCTCTCTCTCTCAAAAAAAAGTAGTACAAATTGGTAGTTACAAAATGTTGTGCATAAGCATACAGAATATAGTCATTAATATTTTATAACTGTACAGTGTCAGATGGGTACTATAGATTTATCAGGGTGGTCACTTTGTAAGTTATATAAATATCTAACCACTATGTCATACATCTAAAACTAATATAAAATAAAAAATTACTTTAAAAAACTAAAAAGAATGATCAGCCTGCTTTCATGTTCACATATATCTGAATTTTTGTAAATATATCATTAGTTATAAAGTTTATACTGCGACACTGGCCTTTTATTTAAATCCAGTCCTGTAAGTACCTGCTTGTGTACAGAGAGTGCACTGGTGAAGCCGTAGACAACATACACAATTAAAACCAATCAATGTCTGGGCATAGCTTCTTGGTCCATGCTTTGCATTGCATCATAACTTGGACAAGTAAATATATTATGTATCATATGATTATACCATTCTATGGTTTTATGGTTACTGTATAACAATTGTTTGTTGACTCTTTGTATCTCTAACAAGAATACCAGCAAATGTTATGTAATGGTAGGAGAACTTTTCAGCTGTTTAGACAAAATATTATTGATCAGCTTATAATATTCTCCCCAACCTTGACAACCTGGTAAACTCCCACACATCTTTCACAACAGTGTGTCACCTCCTCTAGGAAGCTCCATGTAATTCTCCTCCACAACCTTACAGATAGAACAGCTCTTTCTTCTTTCATTTCTCCACTGTTGCATATACATTATTGCATGCTTCTTTTAGTCCGTCTTTGATGTTTTGTTGCTTTTATTTTTATGATTCTAATTATTTCTCTTCATTGTAAATTTCTTAAAGGTGAAACCTTTGTCTTTATTCATCTGTATCTTTACACAATTATACAACAATCATTTAATACAATATTTTTAAGAGGTTGTACCTTTAAGTTAATTTAGGCCTCAAAGTATTTCATATATGCAATGGACTTAGTAGGTGCTTCTTAATAGTCTTAATTATGATGCATGTATGAATAGACAAATGTTAAGGGTCCCAGGTCTTTCAGATAATTTATTTGGTGAGTGTTAAAAGATTCCAAAATTATCTGAGTTTTAAAACATAGTTACCATTAACAACTTACCTGTGTGATTCAGTATTTTCTCTGAACAGTACCCCAAAGCAAAACACAGAAATAAATTAGATGTTATTGCTAATATGACTATTACGGCTAAGTATATTTTTAGACCTTTTTTTAATCAAAACAGACTCATTGTTTTATTAAGGTAAAAAAAAAGCATAGATATTATAAATCTAAATTTATAAATAGATTTATATATTAATTATATTTCACTTTTGTCAGTGTTTATTGGGGTTATACATACAAATTTATTTGGTAAGAAATTTTTATTAATTAAAAAATAAGATTTTAGAAACTGGTCAGATGATCTAATGTCTCTTCCAGCTCTCATATGAGTTAATAGAGTCTCTTCAGTTCCATCTCGTCTTGATTCTCATTCATGCTTTAGATAGTCCATGGAACTCTGTTCTCAATCTGCAGTATCAAACTATACTAGGCAAGGATAAACCCATCCATCTGGTGAACTCAAAGGAAATTCTTAAAGGTAGAGCTGTAGAATCCACTCTGCTTCCCTTGCAAGGCCATTAGTTCAATCTTTGACTAGGTAGTTGTTCTACCTGATTGTACAGGTCTGTGTCCAAAGGTAGAAAATCCCATCCAATTATACAACATAAAGCTTTATGGATGATATATGGATGACACTTATATCTGCAAATAATATTGTAGTGATGACAAAGTATACTTGGTAAGTTCAACTCCAAAGTTATACATTATCACCCACTTAGTGCCAGATGCTCTGCTAGATTCTAGTGATATCTCTTTTTTCTTTCCTTTCTAGGGCAGTGCTTTGAAAGAAAAATATCCACATCTATCTTGTCCCTTTCATCACCCATTACTTTTTCAACCTTCAGGTTATACCCCACTACTCCATATAAACCACTATGGAAAAGACCCTCGCCTGACCTGCAGTGGCGCAGTGGATAAAGCATCGACCTGGAAAGCTGAGGTTGCCGGTTCAAAACCTTGGGCTTACCCGGTCAAGGCACATATGGGAGTTAATGCTTCCTGCTTCTCCCACCTTGTGTCACCTCTCTCTCTCTCTCTCTCTCTCTCTCTCTCTCTTTCTCTCTTTCTCTCCCTCTGCTCTCTCAAATGAATAAAATCTTTGAAAAAAAACAAAAAGTAAATAAAAATAAATAAAAAAAGAAAAGACTCTCATTACTTCCTGATTGCCAAATTCAATTGGCTCATCAGTTTGTACCCTATTTTATATCTATGCTGTATTTTTCATGTTGACTGTTTGTTCCTATCTTCACTTCTATAAGCCCACTTTCCTTCCACTGTTTCCATCTTTCTTTTTAGTGTTTTTATCTTAGAACTGCTTTTTATCTATTTATACCATAAATGTTACACTTTCTTATGTCTTGTTTTTTCTTCTCTTCTTTTGTCTTCTCACTCTCACTAGATGGTCTTACCCATATAAGCAGCATTAGTCACAATTTATATGCTGAAGTCCCAAAACCAAAGATCTAATCCAGAACTTTCCCTTATTTCAAATACTGTCATTTATCTCTTCTTGGAAGCCCAACAGACACCTCAATCTGAATCTATCCAAAACTGATCTTCTTATCTTTCCTTGTGTATTTATTTTATCCTTGATCTCTTGCCTAAATTGTTATTGCCTCCTTGTTGCTGAATTCTCACTCCTAAATCTATCTCCTAACCTTTGTGAGAATAAAGTTTCAAAAATGTAAATAGCATTGGTCACTTTTCTACATCAATCCCATTCCTGACTCCAAGTACCCACATACTAAAGTCTCAATTTCTTGATAGGCTTCCTGCCCCAAGTGTCCAGCCTAGATGTGGGAGCTGTCTATCTTTTGCCACTTTGATGCAGTAGCAGGTAGAGCCCTGCACTCAGGTTGGGTGCTCATATCTGGTGATACTGGAGAGCTTTTCCTGTAGGGTTTTGAAGCAGGGCCTTGCTCCGGGTTCCCGTGCCAGGAAAAAAAAAGAGAGAGAGAGAGAGAAAGCTTTTTAAACCATATCCTTACCTTCATTTTACAGACCTATCTTGTGATTGCCTCACACAAATTATTTTTAATTTTCTAATGAACCACCCCATGTATGCCTGTTTTCACACTGGTCCGTCTCTGTAGAATATTTTACTTGTGGTCAGTCTGGTGAACTCCTGTACATCTTTCAATATAGTTCTAGGGTTCTCCTGTAATTAGCTTTTCATCATTCCACCTACATCCCAGCACACAGACAGGCTCCATCTTTTGTGATTCCCTGCAGCTAGTACATACTTCTATCATGGTGCTTGTGATTTATAGACCATACCTCCATGTGTCTGCTTCACCTTTACATACTTTAAGCTTCTTAAAGTCAAAAGTTATGTCTTATTCATCATTTCATCCCCAACCTGTCACATATTAAGTGTCCAATAAGAGACTGATGAAAGCATGATTACATGAATAAATTAATATAAACATTTCTTGCCCTCAATTGTCTCAAAGGCTAATGGTGGAAACATATCTATACAAATTTCAAAAAATTATAATAGAGTATATGTCTGCAATGGTGGACTTGTGTATATTCTGACTGTTGTTTCCAGGTAGACCAAGGGGAAACACATATTCAGTTTGAACATGAAGTGTTATTCTGTATCTTTTGCTATTTGCTTATATTATTCCTGCCATTTTCTATTTCTACTGTAACTATATAGGTGGTTTTATAATTCCCCTAAACATAACAGCTAAATAAGAATACAAACCTGACTATAATATAAAGTTGTTCAAAATATCCATGCAGTAGTTATTTTCAGAGGAATACAAAATATGTGAGAAGATACTTCTTTTCGATGAAAATATATATTTACCATGACCTGTATTTTCTAGTTAATGGTATATTAGAACATTTCTGATTGTTGTGGTTTTAGCTTTTGACAAATTGTAGAATAGACTAAATAAGAGGATACCAAAAAATCGACTAGAAACCAAACACAGGATTTAAAATTCTATAGTTTCTCAGGCTTTAGTCTTGTTTTTGTTTTTTGTTTTTGCTTCCCCATTCCCCCACTGGAGTAGGGTCAGTGTGAGAAGACTGAAGTATATGGAGAAATGATTAATGTAATGAAGGAAAAGAGTTGAGGAAATGATCCTGGAACCCATGATTTAGGTTTCAAATAAAGTTACTTTCTAAAGGAAATGAAGTTGGTAATCTCAGTTTGCTCCTTAGCAACTACTGTAGCAGAGATGCAATTTGAATTCACCAATGTGTTTCACATATTGAGAATCTCTGTGGAAATATATAATAAGCTCCTGTTGGGGCAGTTTTCTATATAATGCTTCAGTGCTAGGGCATGCATTTGTCCAATGTCTGCAGTGTCCTCAACTGCTCAACAAATTTTAAACATTTTAGGAAGAAAAACAGTTTGAGGCTTTCCCTAAACACTGCCCAAGGTTGTAACAAAGTGAAGTCCAAAAACCTTAAAAACTGAAGCCTACTCACCTGAGGACTCAGCATGGCAAGAAACTGGGTGACAGTTGCAAGGAAAACCACATCATCCTTGTGGCTTTTGATAAGCTTATTTTCAGAAAGAAATACACAGTGTTATTTAAACAAAATGTAATACATTGGTGAGAAATTTGATGAGCTAGCACAAAGTCAATTGGGTCTGATGCCTCATTTCCAATTAACTTGAGACATATTTTAATTTTTCTTGCTTCTTTATGGTTTATTTTTTTAAAAAAAAATATTCATAGAAATTAAATACCTTGTGCTGAATTTTAAAATCTATCTTTATGTTTCCTTTTCCATCCCTTGCTTTTTCAATCCCATTTCCTTTTTTTTCTGATGAGAAATGAAGAGAGACTGCCATCTAATGGCGTGTCGGAAACATTCCTGAAATAGAACAGCACCAGCTTTTGCAATGGCTTTGCCAAAGACATTCCTGTAGACAAAAGGGAAGGCTGTTGCTTTAAGATCTTTAAATAAAACCTATTTGCTATAGTCATTCATTCATTCATTCACTAATTCTTAAAAAAAATGAGTTTATAACTTTTAGTATTTTCAAGCACTGAACTAAATTCATAGAAGACAGAGATGACTGAATCTTTGTACTTGTTTAAAAAAATAAATCTCATTTCCTTTCCTCTTCTGTCCATGTACTGTCAATAGTATAGGAATCTGTTTTCGTAATGTGCACTTGAGTTAATGGATTGAACCTCTGAGGATAATTTCTGGAAAATATTAAATATTTACTGACTCTGCTGCCAGCAGAATATCCCAGGAGGACTTCATAAGCATACAAACCTTGTAAGTACCTCTTTCTTCACTTATTCAAAATTCAATCTACTTATTTTAATGTTTTTAGTAATCCCTCTATATATTATTATTCAAAAGGAGAAAAGATAGAAAAGTAGTTCTGTTGAATGTGTTCTTTAATAGGAGACACAAAAGAGGAATATTGAAAGTGGTATAGAATACACAAAGTTATTGATTTCACATTAATAACAATTAATTTATTAATAATATTCAGTATACACCTGGGAAACCTAAACAAGCCTCCCTAATACCTATGGTACTGACATCACTCAAACCAGAACTTCACTCTGGCAATAAAAAAGCCTACAATATATGTGATCATCAAATATCAGTTAAAAGAGATTCTTGTATACACATGGGGGAGAAGTATTTTAGTTATAGAGTTTTGTTATTTTTCTAGAAAATCTTGGTTTTCCCAATACACATCAACCTTGAAAATGATCCGACTTTGAAGGTTATTCAAAAACATTTACGGCTGAACCTACAATCCAATTTTATGATTACAAATTCAAACTTTCTCAGTCTCTCTCTACCCATGGATATACTACTCATAATCCCTGTTGGCAACTGAAAGAACATGTATCTTTCCTTTGCTTCCATACATCTAGTCGTAGCATAGTTCTTGGCCCATTATAGGTCCCCAATGCATTTACATTAAAGGACTGAATAAATAGCATTGGATTTCATATGTATGTGGTTAGTTAGAGAGGATTTTATTAGTGATGTGTCTGCTTGGCTTTATTGTTTCCAAAGTCTTAATATTGCTTTTGTAAAAATTGTGGTGAAATAATTTTTGACTTCAAAAAAAAAGAGTTGTAAAAATAGAGTTCTCTTAGACCCTTTATTCAGCTTCTCCTTAATGTTAATAGCTCACAAAACCAAAGCATAATTATTGAAAGTGAGAATTTAGCATCACTATAGTATTATTAACTAAACTACAGGCTTATTTTGGATTCCAACAGCCTTTCCACTAATGCCCATTTTTTGTTGTTGTTCTAGGAAATCACATTGGACTTAGTTATTGTCTCTAGTTCCCCCAATCTGTAACCATTCCTCAATCTTTCCCTATCTTTCATGATTTTGACACTTCTAAGGAATACTGGTTATAGACTTTGTAGAATGTTCTTCACTTTGGGTTTATCCAATGTTTTCTTATGATTACCCTGGCATTATAGATTTTTGGAAATAAAGTCACAAAAGAGATTACTGACAACGTTAATTTTAATCATTCAATGAAGAGCATGTCTGCCAAGTTCCTCTGCTGTAAGCTCTACCTCCTAGAAGAAAAGCCTGTCAGAGAAGGTGTACCCCTTCACCCAGTCTCAGGTAGTTTTCTCACAACCAGTGCTGATCAGCGCTCAGCTGAAGACTCGAGGAGACTCTTTTTCCAACTTCCAGAGCTCTGTCTTCCTGTCCACATCTCTCCTTTCCCGTCTGCTATACTAGAATTTTTTCTCTGCATTCTCAACTCTTTTTCTTCCACTTAGGGAAACCGTGAGGCCCTGTTTGGGTTGCCCGTCCCTAACAGCATTCTAGAAATTCTTTTAAGGCATAAGTTAGATCAATAGTAGAATTCATCTCACTTTATTTCTCTCAATGCTGGTTGTTCAATTTCTGAAAACAATTATTTCTTATATTTTGTCCTATTTTTATGTTTAAGGTATATGGGTAAATCCAGGCCTTTATTCCATCTTGGCCAGAAGCAGATGCCTGGCCAAATGTTTTAAACACCATCAACATGCTAATACCACTGTAAATTAAAATTTTAGTCCAGAACTTGACCCTGAACTACAAACATATTCAATTTTCTATATTTTTTTTCTTAAATTCTCTTTAACATTTTAAATCCAATTTATTTAAAGTGAAACTCTTGACTCACTATACCTCCCCATTCAGTCGTGGCTCTCCTGCTCCTTCCAATCTCAGTACCTGTCACCACCGGCCCCTTACATGCTCAATTCAAAAATCTAGGTGTGATCTTTGACTCCGGTCTTCTCCTAACTGTGATACCCAATACATTAGCAAATCTGACTGTTATGTTTCAAAATGCATTGCACACCTAATCTTTTGTTTCTCTTTACTTTACAACCATTCTCAGCATCTCTCATTGAAGCCACTGTAGAAACTTCTCATCTCCTCACTTCCACTCTTACTACTTTCTTTCCAGTTGTTATCTAGCAGCCAGCATAATTTTTAAGAATAGATCATATCCTGTTATTTCTCTGATAAGACATTTTAAGGAGCTTCCCATAGCAATTACAAAGTGTCGTGCACACAGTGAGTACCATGTCTCTCAAGGCCCTATTTGATCTGGATACTGTTTTCATTACAGCCTCATGTCTATTCCTCTTACCCCCTCTATTCTAGGCATGCAGCTTCCTTTCTGTTCTCAGAACATATTGAGCATCTTCCAGCCTCAGCTTCACAACCTTCATACATTTTATTTCTCTTTCCTGGAATGGTCTTTCCCCTGGCTCATTATATGGCCAGTTTTTTCTATCATTCACGTTTTAAGTTAAATGTCACTTTCTTCTGAAAGCATTCCTTGACCACCTTATTTTAATTAGAGCTTCTACCTCCAATTACCCTCTTTTACATTATACACTAATATTCATTTCCTTTATAATACCTAAAGTGAGTTTTCATTATCTTAATTACTTGCTTCTTTGTTTATATATCATCTGTTTCCTAACAAAAACTGCTAGGAGAAAGGAAATCATTTATCTTTTTCACTACTGTATCTGCACTGCATGAAATGGTATCTGGTATTGATTAGATTGTCTGTACAATTTATTGAATAAATGAATAAAGATATAAAGACTTTTTTATAGATAGAAAAGACATGTCACAGTACAGGCAAGATCGGCTTTGATAAATAAGAGTCTAGACAAAGGGCAATCAACAATCTGTGGGCCTGATCCAATTTGCCACCCACTTTTGTAAGTAAAGTTGTGTTGAAACATTGCCACATCCATTTTTTAATGTGTTGTCTATGGCTACAGTGGCAAAATTGAGTAGTGGTAACAGAAACTGTATGGTTTAGAAAGCCTAAATTATATTTGTCCCTTTATAAAACTGTTTGTCAACTCATAACCTAGGCATTGGTGGAGAAAATGGGGATATAGCAGGAAAAATATGTAGAACATTTAAAGCATCACTCTCAGACTACAAATCTGTATTTCATAATAATAGATATGCAATTCATCTCTTTCCCTCCACATTGTCTGCTCCCTGAATTCTTTGCTGCCACTATTTCCCTCGGGTTAGGATAACATTTTTTAATACTGTGCATTCCATGTTTCTGAGACCCTGACTATAAATCTTGAAACCTCCTTCCTTATTACTATAAAGGTAAAGCAACAATCCCACTAATACATTTGGTTGGTTGTAATAAAATTTCAGAACTTTCAAGTTACATTTGCTGATTCAAACACCACCATCACTTTTGCCATTTCTTTTGCATTTTGAAAATGTTGCCATTTTATGAAACTTATTAAAATGCATATTGTTTTTGTTAGCATTCTATTACAATGTAATTTTGACCAGAAATAGCGATCCATCTTTCTAGGATCATTAGGTCCTTTTAAATGGGCATTCAATGCATTCAACCTTTCAGACAATAGTAATATCAGCTAGACCACTAGAAATGTAATGTACATTTTCAATGTGATCTAAAGTTCTTAAAATCAACCCAAAATAATAAGATTTTAATCACCTAGCAATGTGTTTTTATGACAAAAATAGTCATACACTTTAATTAAAAAACAACATTGATTGGTTTTATAGGGGTGAAAGGAGGCAGATGGTCGGGGAGAGAAACATTGATTTGTTGTCCCACCTATTTATGCATTCATTGGTTGATTTGTGTGCCCTGACTATGGATGGAACCAACAACCTTGGCAATAGGGACAATGCTCTAACCATCTAAGCTAACCAGCCAGGGCAATAAATCACACACTATGTCTGCCTTCCAGCACTCTCACACTTTGAAGCAAGAAGCTATGGAAGACTTCTTCCATGGCATTGTCTGCCAATGAAGCCTCAGACTTTCTCCAGGTCTCCTCACTTTGTCACTATCCCAGCTTTTAGGAAGTGATGACTTGTCAACTTCAGATGATCACTTATGAAATACACAATGATATTACCATGTAAAAACAAATGATATTATGTTACTATTTTCTGCTGCAAATGGAAAAGTAATAGAGAAGTTGCCAGGTCATAAAAAAAAAAAGAGCTAAATTTAGGGAGGGATACTATCACAGGTTCATGTTCCTTACTTCCCTGCTTTGCCCTACAAGGTTAAATCCTTGAGTATGACCATAGCATGGAAAAGTTCATCTACTGAAATAAAATGGAAGTTTGTCAGTACAGGTAACACTGTTTACTACAAGTAAAAATTGAGACATTTTAAGCAATGTGAACTGACTGGTGGTGGCGTGGTAGAGTGCTGACCTGGAATGCTGAGGACACATGTTCAAAACCCCAAGGTCATCAGCATGAGCATGGAATCATAGACATGACCCTGTGGTCACTGACTTGAGCACAAAGGTCGCTGGCTTGAGCAAGAGATCACTGGCTCAGGCTGGAGTTCTCCTTCCCAGTCAAGGCACATAGAGAAACAATCAATGAACAACTAAAAGTGACACAACCATGAGTTGGTGCTTCTTATCTCTCTTTCTGTCTCTCAGTCTCTCTACCTATCTCTGTCTCACTTCCCAAAAATAAAATAAAAGACAATGTGAATACTTTAATCATTGTCTGTTTTAGATAGTTTATGACTAGAAAAGCAGCCAATGTAATAATTTGAGTGCCTTTGAGGACCCCAAGCTCATACTTTTAGTAAAACTAAAACAAAATGAAAATAACCTGCTGGTCTACATTTCATAATTATTATTATTTTTTTATGTATTCATTTGTTGTACACATAGTAATCTAACAAACACTATGCTAGATTCAGAACAACAGGAGTTGTTTATAGGCCCTAACTTAGGAAAGCCTTCCTTTCTGTCATTTCCCCACTGCTTTTGTATGATGGTATGTTTTCTATGAGAAAAAGTGAGCTTCTATTAATAGTTTTAGTTTTGTTTGTATATTTAGGATTCTGTTTGGGTCTCAAGATTGATTGAATAATAAATGTCATTTAATGCTAAAAAAACAACAAACTATGAATCAGATATGCATAGTTGCCACTCAAGCAGCTTTTAGCCTGGTAGATATGAAAGAAAATTACAATAATACAAAGGAAAAAAATGAGGATTAAAGAAAATACAAAAGCTTGGCTTGTGATGGTGCAGTGAATAAAGCATCGACCTGGAACACTGAGGTTGCCAGTTCAAAACCCTGGGCTTACCTGGTCAAGGCACATATGGGAGTTGATGCTTCCTAATCCTCCCCCTTCCCTCTCTCTCTCTCTCTCTCTCTCTCTCTCTCTCTCTTTCTCTCTTTCTCTCCTGTCTCTCTAAAAATAAATAAATAAAAATCTATAAAAAATCATTAAATAAAGTACACAAATAAAATATTATAGCAATTCAGGAAATAAAGAATTCACTTTTAGCTAGTAAATGACTTACAACTTGTACTGGAAATTGTTTTTTACCTACTCACAACATATTGTTTTAATCTTAATTTTAAAACAGCCATGAAGTTGATGACCTGCTGGTTCCAGGGGTTGACCTTGACTAGTTTAACTCAGAAATAGGCCCAGACTAACCTAATCTAATCAGCATTTATTGCAGGCACAGGCATGGTAGGATGATTTGAGCAAATTAAAAAAAAAAAAAGTCAAGAACTTTTATTAAATTGCTGCAGGAATAACAGTGGCAGAAAAGTTTTCTGAATTTTTGCTCTGTATGATTTAGAATACTGTAAGGCTTATATTTGCTGCACCATTTAGCAACCATGAATGAAACCATTCTGAGGTCAGAGATTACATATAGCAATGAAGAGCCAAGAGAATAATGGGAAAATGGCTTTGGGACCTGATAAAACTACACATAAAGCTTTCTCTTTATCTTAATTTTTCAATACCGTGAACCTTTGTTTTATTTATTAATTATACTAATTTGAGTATTTCTATGTTATTTATAATCAAACTTGCTCTGACTGCTAAAATATTCATAAAAAAATTATCATGAGCTGTAATTTTTAAAAAATGGTTAAGATTGAATGAAAGAAAACATTTCAGGCAGAAGAAATAAACACTTTATTGGCTTATAATATATACTCTTCATTACTGTATAATATAAAATAATGAAAGTATTTTAATGTTCTTAATTTCTAGTAAATCAACTTGTATATTCACTTACATATACTCACTTGTCCTTGGTATCTACTGTAAGACAATGACAAAACACTGCAAAATTTTAAATAAGAGCATGATTATAACTTTAGCTTAAAAAATTTTATCTGAGCCTGACCAGGCGGTGGTGCAATAAATAGAGCGTTGAACTGGGATGCAGAGGACCCAGGTTCGAAACACCGAGCTCGCCAGCTTGAGCGCGGGCCCATCTGGCTTGAGCTAAAGCTCGCCAGCTTGGATCCAAGGTCGCTGGCTCCAGCAAGGGGTGGCTCGGTCTGCTGAAGGCCCGTGGGCAAGGCACATGTGAGAAAGCAATCAATGAACAACTAAGGTGTCACAACGAAAAACTGACGATTGATGCTTCTCATCTCTCTCCGTTCCTGTCTGTCTGTCTCTATCTATCCCTCTCTCTGACTCTCTCTCTGTCCCTGTAAAAAGAAAAACAAACAAACAAACAAACAAAAATTTTATCTGAGAGCAACATCAAAAATGAATTTAAATAAATATACTGAAAACAAAGCAATTTGTGTGTGTGTTTGTTTTAAATTAGTAATCAAATAGCAATTGGAGACTTTCTTTTTCATTTTCTATTAGACATGCAATATATATTAGGTACAGGTGTACAACACAACAATTAAACATTTATATAACTTACAAAGTGATCATTCCAGTAAGTCTAGTACCCACCTGACATCATTCATAGTTATTACAATATTATTGAATATATTCCCTATGCTATACTTTACTTTCTCATGACTATTTTTATTTTTTTATTTTGTTTCTGAAAATTAGGTTTTATTTATTTTTATACTTAGCTATAAATTTATTTGATTTAATTCCTTACTGCCATTTTTTAATTCCAAGTGTCTCCCATTTTTTTAAAAATTGAATTGAATTGACTGATTAACAAAATTATACAGGTTTTTTGGTGCACAAGTCTACAACACATCTCTGTACACCGTGTTGTGTTTGCACCGCCCCCAATTCAAGTCTCTGTTCATCACCATTCATTCCCCCTGTACCCTCCTCCAACTTCTCCCCAACCCACAGTGTTGTCCATGTCCATGATTTTTTTTTCCTTTTTGTACATTTCCTCCACATTCCTCAACAACCCCACCTCCCAACAGCTGTCAGCTTGCTCTTAGTTCATTTTGCTCATTAGATTACACATATGAGTGTAATCATATAGTACAGTACTTGGCTTTCTCAGACTGCCTTATTTCACTTAGCATAATGCTCTCCATGACCGTGCTGTCTAAGAGGTAAGATTCTCTTATTTTTTATGGTTGAATAGTATCCATTGTCCAAATGTACCATAGCTTTTTGATCCACTCATTTACTGATAGTTTCTTAGTCTGCTTCCAAATCTGGGCTATTGTAAATAACACTGCAGTGAACATAAAGGTGATTATATAGATTTGAATTAGTGTTTTGGATTTCTTCAAATAAATTCCCAGAAGCGGAACTGCTGGGTCATAAGACAGTTCTATTTCCAATTTTTTTAAGTAACTCCATATTGTTTTCAACAGTGCTGTTACAATTTGCATTCCCACAGACAGTGCACAAGGGTTTGTTCCCTTTTTTCCTCACCCTTGCCAACACTTTTTGTTTGTTGATTTATTGGTAATAGCCATTTAGACAGGTGTGAGGTGATAGATATACCTCAAGAAACAAGAAAAATATCTAAAATAAATAATCCAACTTTACACTTAAAGGAACTTGAAAAAGAACAACAAACAAAGCCCAAAATGAAAAGAATGAAGGAAATAATAAAAATAAGAACAGAATTAAATGAAATAGAGTTTAAATAAACAATACAAAAGATCAATGAACCTCAGAACTGATTATGTAAAACGATAAACAAGATAGACAAACCTTTAATCAGACTCAACAAGGAAAAGAGAGAGAGAGAGAGAGAGAAAGGACCCAAGTAAATAAAATCAGAATTGAAAGAGGAGAAGTAACTAATGCCACCAAAAAAATACAAAAGATTGTAAAAAAAATATTACAAACAACCATATACCAACAAATTGAACAACCTGGATGAAATTGATAAATTTCTAGAAACAGAATCTCCCAAAACCAATTCAGGAAAAATCCAAAAATCTGAATAAAATGATTTCATGTAATGAAATTGAAGCAGTAATCAAAAAACTCCCAACAGAAGTCCTGTACTGATTGTGCTGCTAGAGGTGAAATTCTTGGATTGGCGCAAGATGGATCAGAGCGAAAGCATTTGCCAAGAATGTTTTCATTAATCAAGAACAAAAGTTGGAGGTTTGAAGACGATCAGAAGTCCTGTACTGGAAGGCTTCACCAGTGAATTTTACCAAATATTCATAGAAGAATTAACCCCTCTCCTTCTCAAATTACTCCAAAATATTCAAGAGGAGGAAAGATTTCTAAGTTCATTTTACTAGGTCAGCATTATCCTAATTCAAAAACCTGATTAAGATACTACAAAGAAAGAATATTATAGGCAAATATCCCTGCTAACCATAGATGTTAAAATCCTCAACAAAATATTAGTAAACCAAATCCAGCAATACATTAAAAAGGTCATACACCTTGATCAAGTGGGATTTAGTCTATGCATGCAACATCTGTAAATCAATAAACAGGATACACCACATAAACAAAATGAAGAACAAAAATCACATGGTCATATCAATAGGTTGTAGAAAAAGCATTTGATAAAATCCACCACTTATTTATGTTTAAACCCAGGACTATTTTTATAACTGGCAATTTTTACTTCTTAATCCTTTCCCTTTCACATCCATCTCCTTCCATCTAGCAACCATCATTTTGTTCTCTGTATCAGTGAGTTTGTTTTTGTTTTGTTTATTTATTTATTTTGTTTTTTAGATCCTTTATATACACATCTAAGGGAAATCATATGGTGGTTTTTTTCTCTATTTTACTTAGTTAAGTCCATCTATGATATCAGAAATAGCAAGATTTCAATCTTTTTTATAGCTAAGTAATATTTCACTGTGTATATATACCACATTTTTATATCCTTTAATCTGTTGAGGGACACTAAGGTTACTTCCATATCTGACTATTAGAAATAATTCAATAATGAACATAGGGTGCAAATAACTTTCAGACTTAATCTTTTGGATTTCCTTGGAAGCAACAACCAGAAGCAGATTTTCTGAGTCATATAATAGTTTCATATTTATATTTTTTAGAGAAACCTCCATACTGTTTTCTAAGTGGCTGCACCATTTTGCAATCCCACCAAAAATGCATGTGCTTTCCCTTTCTCCACATCCTCACCAACAATTGTTGTTTGTTAATTTTATTGATAATGGTCATCCTGAAAAGTGTGAAGTGATATCTTACCTTGGTTTTACTTTTCATTTCCCTCATGATTAGTAATCATCTTTTCATATGTCTGTTGGCCATCTATAAGTCCTCTTTGGTGAGATGTATATTCAGGTCGTCTAACATTCGTTAATCAGATCAGGTTTTTTGTTGTTGTTTTTTTGGTGTTAGGTTGTATGGATTCTATATAAATTTTGAATTTTAACTCCTTATGAGAAGTATAAATTTTATTAATGTATATGGTCTAAAAAATGATTCAGTTTCAACTTTTTTGCCTGTATCTTTCTAGTTTTCCCATCAACATTTCTTAAAAAGACTGTCTTTGCGTCATTATATATTCTTACCTCCTTTGTCATAGATTAATTGACCATATAGGCATGGATTATTTTTCTGGGTTTTCTATTCTGTTGCATTGATCTATGTGTCTGTTTTTGAACCATACCATGCTATTTTGATTACTATAGTTTGATATCAGGTAAGTATGATACCTCCAAATTTGCTCTACTCTCACAAGATTGTTTTGGCTATTCAAAGTCTTTTATGGTTGTATGTTAGGATTATTTGTTCCAGCCCTGTGAATAAGGTTCTTGGTATTTTGATAGAGATTGCCTTGAATTTGTAGATTGCTATGGTAGAATAAACATCTTAACAATGTTATTTCTTCATATCCATGAGCATGATATATCCTCCATTTATCTGTATCTTCTTCATTTTCTCTCTTTGGTGTTTTGAATTTCTGAATATAGGTCTTTTACTTTCTTTATTAAATTTATTCCTAGGTATTTTGTATTTCTTTCAATGCAATTGTAAATGGAACTATTTTCTTAGTTTATTTTTCTGATAGTTCATTATTGATATTTAAAAATACAACTGCCCTGGCTGGTTGGCTTGGTGGTAGAGTGCTGGCCCAGTGTGTGGAAGTCCCAGATTCAATTCCCAGCCAGGGCACACAGGAGAAGCACCCATCTCCTTCTCCACCCTCCACCATCTCCTTTCTTTCTGTCTCTCTCTTCCCTGCAACTAGGGTTCCATTGGAGCAAAGTTGGCCCAGGTGCTGAGGATGGCTCCAAGGACTCTGCCTCAGGTGCTAGAATGTCTCCGGTTGCAATGGAGCAACACCCCAGATGGGCAGAGCATCGTCCCTTAGTGGGCTTGCGAGATGGATACTAGTCAGGGGCATGCAGGAGTCTGTCACTCTGCCTCCCTCTTCTCACTTCAGAAAAAATATTAATTAAATAAATAAATAAATAAATAAATAAAAATACAACCAATTTCTGATGATTAATTTTATATCCTGCCACATTACTGAATTTATTTATTAGTTCCAATAGGTTGTGTGTGTGTGTGTGTGTAATCTTTAGGGTGCTCTATAATATCATATCATCAAGACAATAACAGTTTTATTTCTCCTATTTCAATTTGGATGGCTTTTATTTTTTTTTTTCTTATCTGATTGACATGACTAGGACTTCCAATTCTAGGTTGAGTGGAAATATTAAAAAGTGAACATCCTTGTCTTGTTCCTGACCTAAAGAAAAGCTTCCCACATTTCACAATTCAGTATGATATTACCTGTGGGTTTGTCATATACAGCCTTCATTATTTTGAGCAATGTTTCTTCTATCTGCACTTTGCTGAGAGTTTTGATCATAAATGAATGTTGGACTCTGTAAAATCCTTGTCTGAATTCATTTACATGATTTTATAACTTTTATCCTTTATTTTTTTATGTGGCATATTACATTAATTGATTTGCAGATATTGAACTAGCCCTTGCATCCCTGAAATAAATCCCACTTGATCACAGTATATGATTGTTTTTAATGTATCGCTGAATTCAGTTTGCTAATATTTTGTTGAGGATATTAGCATCTATGTTCATCAGGAATATTGGCCTATACTTTTTTTATAGTATATTTGCCTCATTTTGTTACCAGGTCAGGGTAATACTAGCCATATCAAATGAATTTGGAGACCTCTCTCCACTTCACATTTTTGTAATAGTTTGAGGATAGGTATTAATTCTTTGAATGTTTGGTAAAACTCACCAGTGAAGCAATTTAATCCAGAGCTTTCATTTACTGATTTGATTTCATTAGTAGCCATCAATATGTGCAAAATTTCTGTTTCTTCCTGAATCAATCTTAGAAATTGTTATGTTTCTAGGAATTTTTATATTTCTTCCAGGTTATCCCATTTGTTAGCATATAATTGTCGTATTTCTTTCTAATCTTTGTATGTCTGTAGTGTCATTGTTATTTCTTCTTTTTTTGTTTCTGATTTTATTTTTTTGAGACCTCTTTCTCTCTTTTTTTTTTTTGATGAATCACAAAGGGTTTATCAATTTTCTTTATATTTTCAAAGACTCAGCTCTTGGTTCATTGATTTTTTTTGGTATAGTTTCTACAGACTCCACTTCATTTATTTCCATTCTGATCTTTATTTACTTTCTTCTATACATTTTAGGTTTTGGGTTTTCTTTTTCTAGTTCCTTTAGGTGTAAGGTTAGATTGTTTGAGATTTTTCTTATTTCTTGAGGTAGAATTGTATTGCTATGAGTTTCCCTCTTAGAGCTGCCTTTGCTGTAGTCCATAGATTTTTATTTGTCTCAAATTATCTTTCAATTTATCCCTTTACCTTGTTGTTAACCCACTCATTGTTTAGTACATATTATTTATGTATTTCTGTTTTTTATTCTTCTTTTGGTTTCAGACCATTGTGATCAGAGAAGATACTTGATACACTTTCTAAATGTATTAAAACTTGCTTTGTTTACCAACATATGGTCTGTTCTGGAAAATGTTTCACGTGCACTTGAAATGAATATATATTCTAATACTTTGGGGTGAAATATCCTAAAAATATCAATTAAGTTTATTTGGGTTTAATGTGTCATTTAAGGCCACTGTTTCCTTGTTGGTTTTATATGTGAATAAGCTATAGATTCTTATCAATGGGGTGTTAAATTCTTCTACTATTACTGTATTAATGTTGATCTTTCCCCTTACATCTTAGAAGGGGTTTCAGTGCAAACCAATGTTAGTTGCCATTTGTTTCTGGCTTGGGCCTTCCTCGTGGCAACTACAAAGTGATTTGTGGTTGGTTGTTTCTTGCACCATCCTTGAATACAATTGAAAAAGGCTATGTTGCCAACCAAGCCTAGCTGCCAATAGTGCCAGGTTTGAGACTCTTTAGTGGGCACCACAATGTGAGCTGAGACTCAGCCACCATTAGTGGCCACTTAGTTGAAGTTCTCAGGTAAAAATGGCCATAGCTTATGTCCAGCTTGGATCACCTGATGGGAGTTAAAATGCAAGTTGAAACTGGTCACTGCTTGTGCAAGGCTGAGAGATGCTTTGCAAGAAGGGTAGGGCATTCTGAGGCCAGCTGCTACTAATGTGGGATCTGTAGCATAAGCCACACCTGGCCACTTCTATGGAATAGCCACTGGACACGTCTCAGACCTGGTGTGCAAGCTGGATGGGGCAAGCTCTCAGAAAATCATCAGGGCAGGGCAAACCTTATTAGCCAGTTTAATGAAGAGTTCAAATTTGGCATTTGACTGTGTTTGCTGGCAATTTCATTCCTGGAGAGAGCCTCTCTGACCCCTACCCCTCCAGCCCTCCTCTTAAAACTAATCAACTCAGTTCCTTAGTAAATTTATTAAGGCACTTTTCAAGCTTCTGCCTCATACTGGGTCCCAGAGCAAGTGAGTTTGCAACCTAGAAGATCACCTGGAACTCCAACAGTGCTCCATCACACTCAAACACAATCGCATTGGTTTTCACAGATATTATGGAGTTTCCTCCGCCAAGCACTGGGACTCCAGCCTCAGAAGCCCAGTGTGGGACTGGAACCGCTCACTCCTCAGCATAAAACATCACAGCCAAGATATCTTTCCCAGTTCTTGATCACTACACCATGGGTGTGGGACCTGCCCTTCCCTGTTTTGTTCCCTCCTGCTGATCTCATTGTGGCTTCTTTATATTCTTCATGATAGGATTTCAGTTCATCTAGTCTTCAGGTGGTTCTCAGTTTTTTCTATAATTTAGTTGTAATTTTGATGTGGTAATGGGAGGAGGTGAGCACAGTGTTTACCTACTCTGCCATCTTGACTGGAAGCCTGACTGGGGTATTTAATTTGAGTAAAGGCAGTGGAAAAAGCGAAGGAGTTTAATCTCACAGCTATTATGCAGGTACAATTGGTTAAATATATATATATATATGTTAAATATTAACCCAATGCCAGTCAAATGATAGGAACTCAATACATTATAGTTTTCCCTTTATTCCTTTAGAATTGACCATACTTAATAAGGAAAATAAACATGGACTCAAGTAGGCCAAAATAAAATAGAACTGGGCTCATTTAGGCCAATTTCATGACTATATTCATTAATACTTGGAAGATTGGTAGTAGTAACCAAGAAAATACACATTACACATAAGTAGGTATTTTTATGACCTGCCTTAGGTTGGACTTTAGAAAACTGAATAAGATATAAAAAAAAAAAAATAGAAAATCAAGGATTCTTGAAAGAGCTTAACTGAAAGTTGACCATGTAGTAAAACCTGAGTAGAAAGATTTTGGCATGTGATGTTTTGTGAATAAAAGATGTTGTCCATGATTAGAGACATCATTTACCTGGACCACCCAATGATGCCATTCCATGCAGTATGAGCAGGAGCATTGGGGGGATATTCCTCCTGACACTGACAGTTACAGTTTGTTGATGTGCAATGTTTTCCTGCTTTTGTCAACAAATGCTATATCCAGAAAAATCAAATTGAGTACAAAACTGAAAACAGCCTAAAAATATGTTTTAAATACATTACTAAATATAAAGTGAAATTCAAACACCATGTAAAAGTACTAAAGGGAAAATAAACCAGCATAACAATAAACACAGTGACATACTGTAAAGCAGTTATTTCCCAATAAAAGAAGGTATTCTCAAGCACTTAAAGAAATACCAGGGATCTAGACTTAGCATAATTCTTGTATTTGTCATTATAGATTATGAAAATTTCATTTACAGAGCATTCACTACTTTGCTATTTTTCTCTTTTATATTTACATATTATTATGCTTTAAGAAATAAAATATTATATTCTATCTAATGTGCACTTATATAAAATATGATTTGTCAATAAGTTTATGGTTCACATCCTTTTTTCATGTATTTATTTATTTCTACATACTTAAATAAATATTAAATTTTTATAAAAACTCGTCCATATTTTAAATATACAAATGCTTAATTTTACATTTTTGTCAGATATTGCAAAAATATTCAATATTGAAAAATTTGTGCAGTCAACTAAATTAGTATATATGTATATTTTTTAAAATTTTATTTAGAAAATTAACTTTAATGGGGTGACATTAATCAATAAGAGTACCTAGGTTTCAGGTGAACATTTCTATAGCATTTGAACTGTTGATTATGTTGTCACCCTAAGTCACTCAAAGTCAAATCATTTTCCATCACCTTATATTTGTCTCTCTTTACACCCTTTCCCCCATCCTCAACCCCTCCCCATTCACTCAAGTCCCCTTCCTCCTCCTCCACATTCCCTTCCCCCTGTAACCACTTCCCTTTTATCTATGTCCATAAGTCTCAGGTTTATATCCCACCTATGTGTGAAATCATATAGTTCTTAGCTTTTTCTGATTTACTTGTTGCATTCAGTATACCATTCTCAAGGTCCATCCATGTTGTCATAAATGTCACTATGTCATCATTTCTTATGGCTGGGTAATATTGCACTGTATATATGTACCACATCTTCTTTATCTAATCCTCTAGGGGGGGACACTTTTGTTTTTCCCATGTCTTGGCCACTGTAAATAATGCTGCAATGAACATGGGTGTGTGTGCGTCTTTTTGTATCAGTGTTTTCGAGTTTTGGGGTAGATACTCAGTAGAGGGGTTGCTGGGTCATGTGGTAATTCTATTCTTAATATTTTGAGGAACCACCATACTTTCTTCCATAATGGTTGTATAATTTTCAGTCCCACCAGTATATTTCTTAAAATACTATCAAACAGTTCAACTGATTGGAAAACAGAAATACATTATGGCATTCGAATGATTCAGAACTGTATCTTTTGATGAGTAACTTATAGGCAGAAAAGGAGGAAAGCTTTTAGCACAATGAAACAACAGGCAGACAGCACAATCCACTTAACGTGCTCATGTAGAAGCGTTCCTATCACCATCTTTCAAGTTCTGCAAAGATAGATCCATAAGAAGAATTATGAGGGACCACTCTACAAATGCCACCAGTATTGTAAAAGATTTCTTTTGAAAATTTAATGTTTATTTAAATTTTAATGTTTATTGTTAGGTAGATATTAGGGGAATTTTTTTTCTAAATGTATCTTTGCTGTTCATAGCATAGATTCCCACCTCCTACTTTTCAACATGGTGTCCTGAGAAAAGCAGTCAGCTAGGAAACTTGAATACCAATTCAAGCTCTGTCATTAAAGGGTTATAAGATTTGGGGCAGAATCCTTACCTAAAAGTCAATGTCTTCATTTGCCTCTAAGTCTCTCAGACTCAGATTTACACTTTTTCATAACTTACTGTTATTTGAAAAACAAAACGAACAAAACTAAAGCCAACATGCATTATTATATATTGCCATCAAAATGTAAAATTACTTTGTATCTTCTAGGAAAAAACCAAACAACTACTTTGTTGATCATTAGCCAGAAATTTATTTCTCTCAAATTATCAGCCTCTAGGATATATGTCTCCTACTATCTTAAAATTATGCTAAAAGATCCCCAAATCTGCCCTGGCCAGGTAACTCAGTTGATTGAAGTGTCATCCCAATAAGTCAAGTTTGTGGATTCAATTCTTTATTAGGTAACATACAATAGGCAACCAATCTGCCTGACCAGGTGTTGGCACAGTGGATAGACTGTTGACCTGGGATGCTGAGGACCCACATTTCAAACCCCAATGTCACCAACTTCAGCACAGGGTCACTGGTTTGAACAAGATGTCACTGGTTTGGCTGGAGCCCACCCAGTCAAAGCACATATGAGAAGTAATCAATGAACAGCTAAAATGCTACAACTATGAGTTGATGCTTCTCATCTCTCTCCCTTCCTGTCTGTCTCTCTGTCTCTCTATCAAAAAAAGAAAGATAGAAAGAAAAAGAAGCAACCACTGAATGTAAACAAATTGCTTCTCCCTTTCTCTCCATTTTTTCTCTCCCTCTCTCTCTCTCCCTCTCTCAAATCAATTGATAAACAAACAAAAAAATCAAAAGATCTCAAAAAATCAAATGTCAATGATACCACTCTTATGCATAGCCTTAATTCCTAGCTAAGCCTTCTGTTCACAAACCCTAAAAACTCTTTTCTCCTGGAAAGCTATATCCTTTTCAACTCCCACTGTTAAATCCTGGACAAGGTCATCTCTATAAATTCATTTCATATCTCCTTTACTGTTGGCCCTACCATAGATGTATGCTTGACCTCTCAAATCAAAGGGCTTTCGAAGCAGAATACACACTTGGTTTTAACACTCCACCTACAAAAGACAGAAGAAAAATATTCTGCTGTAAATAAAATGAGAATCCTGATCTCTTTACTCCCAACAAAAGTCTATTCCTTGGTGGCTAAGTTGTTTGCCTTTCAGGTGACACACCAGAGCTTTTTATATACATATACACACATGTTTTTTTTAATATATAATCACCTTAAGTATGTTATCATAACAAATATTTCATAGTTGAGTTATAAAAACATAGAAAGGTAGGAAACTAACCCATGATCACACTATTGAGAATACGAAGCCATTTGAATATAGAATGATAATAAATTGTCCAATGAAGAAATGTGGCTATTTTTGTTTGCCTGAAATATCTTAGTAAAGTTATTTAGGATTAAATAACAAACAGAAATCCATTGGGATTTTTATATTTAGGTAACTTTTGTTATAGAAATTTGTCAAAAACTTTGTTGAATATTCAAATAAATTACATCAAATAGCTCACACTTATATTTTATCATCTCACATAAACAGATAAGATTACTTATGCATGTTTCTTAAAGAAGTACCATAATATATTATTGACTTTTCTTAGATTTAAAAACAAGTTACTTATTTATAAGCTAAACCACCTATTATCAAGTGATTATCTGATTAAAATAGAAAAGAAATATTATATAGTAATGTATAACTGTCTTTTCTAACTTTTAAATTTTTTAAAATATTTTCTGAATAGTTTCCCGAAACATTCATTAGCATTCTAATTTATAGCCCGCATAACAAGCATTAAAGCTTTTAATAAAGGTCTACTCCAGATCAATAATTACATAATAAATAAGGATAAAAATGGTCAGAAATAGCTAATGGTATATGTTCATGTACAACACACGTGCGCGCACGCACACACACACACATCAAACTGACTTTTAAATCACATTTAAAAGTTTTAAGGTTTTTCTTATGACTTAAGATTGGATACAGGAAACTCTAGAAGTCATAAAGAACACAACAAAGTTTCTTCTTTTTACCAAAATGTGTACATAACTGCAGCAGATTTAAGTTAGCTGTAAACTCACATTACACACATATCTCTTATTCTATAAAAAATCTCAGAAAATATTTTCCCAAAGACATGGGGAAAATTTGTTCTCTCAAATTGAAAGTTTATGCCACCCCCCTAAAGGTTTAAATAGACCAGTTACAGAAGCATGTTCTTAAAATTGTAGTTGTATTATATTCTACTTCAGTTATTTCTAGAGGAAAATGTGAATCAAACTAATTTAGAAAGGGAAGTACAATCGTAACTTTGGCCAATTATGTTAAATACATTTTAAGAGATTCCTTATATATATTATCTCATCTAATTCTCAAGACAATGAAGTCAAGATAACTCAAATCTGAAGAAGTAAGATTTCCATTTTTATGATGAAAAAATAGATCAGGTAATTTAAACTACTTGTCCTAAATCACCTAGTTTTAAATAATGATACTGAGCCTGACCTGTGGTGGCGCAGTGGATAAAGCGTCGACCTGGGAACACTGAGGTTGCCAGTTCAAAACCCTGCACTGGTCTGGTCAAGGCACATATGGGAGTTGATGCTTCCAGCTCCTCCCCCCTTTCTCTCTTTCTCTCTCTCTCTCTCACTCTGTGTCTCCTCTCTAAAATGATGAATAAATAAAAAGAAACTTTATAAATAATGATACTGAGATTCAAATCATTTCACTACAAGGCTTTTTTGTTGTCTTTTGTTTTTTATTTTTGTACCAAACTCTTTTGCCTTTCTATCATAAATTATGTTTTCTCAACTGTTCCTCAAGTCTACACCATGACTTACAAAACAATGGCGACATTTATGTATTTGTAATAAAAATAATACCTACCTTTTATTTAGATAGCTATTATATGAATGCTTTCATTGTACAGTCTAATTTAATCCCCACATCAACCTTGTGAGGTAGGCATTATTATTCTTACATTACAGACAATAGGATTGAGGCTCAAAAGACTTGAACTTGCTCAAGTTCCCATAACTAGTAAGCCACATAACAAGGATCTGATCACCAATGCAGCTGTAAATACTAAAAACCATATTTTAACCATTGCACTAAAGTTTGCAGATCTAGAGATGCTTAGAATATGTTTTATTTATGGATGTCATATTAGAATTCTGCCAGTATGGAAACATTAAAAGTAGTGAAAGATAATAGTAGAGGAAACTGTGAGAGAAGGAGAGGAGGTATATGAGAGCTCTCTGTATTTTCTGCTCAACTTTTCTTTAGACCTAAAATTGCTCTAAAAAATAAAATCTATTGATTAAAAATTAAGACTATATAATTTTATTTTGAAGATTCCTTAAAATCATCAAAATTAATAAGATCTAAAACATCCTACACAGAGTTATATGAACTGTAATGACCCAGATATATGAATGCAAATAGGTGATTTAGCTCCTAGCAAGTATACAGTTGTTTTTGCAAGGAGTGAAAAGGTGCTTAAAAAAAAATACCTAGCAAAAAAAAAAAAATACCTAGCAACCTGACCAGTGGTTGCACAGTGGATTGAGTGTTGGCCCCAAATGCTGAGGGCCCCGGTTGGAAACCAGAGGTCACCAGCTTCAACTGAGACTTGTCTGCTTGAGTGAGGGCTTGCCAGCTTGAGCATAGTATCATAAACATGATCCTAAGGTATCTGACTAAAGCCCGAAGGTCGCCGGCTAGATAGAGCACAAGGTTGCTATCCTGAAGCCCTAGGTCTCTACCTTGAGCAAGGGGTCATTGGCTAAGCTTGAGCCTCTGGTCAAGGCATGTATGGAAAGCAATCAATGAACAACTACAGTGAAACAACTACAAGTTGACTCTTTTCATCTCTCTTATCCCCCTCCACTCTATCATCTCCCTTCCTGTTGCTTGCTCTCTCTCTCTAAAAAAAAAAAAAAAAAAAAAAAAAAAGCGTGACAAAAAGCCATTTTTAATATCAATGAATTTGAACTTTTCTTTTTCACTATACCACTCTGTTCCCTTGATTCCTGTGTCTGATTTCATCTTTGCAACAGTTCTTATTGAGAATACTAATTACTGATCCTTCCCCAGTATCTTGCTAATGGATTTGTTTCTATTTGTCTGTTGCATATTTCGTGACAACTATTTAATTCCCAGATGGAGAATGTAGATCATACTAATGTTAAGAATGTTAATTTTTACATTTTAATCATAGATTTTACAATAAGTTTTAAGTCAAAAGACTTACATAATGGACTTCTTTACAGAGAGAAAGGAACGCAGAGAAATGAGAAGCATCAATCATCAGTTTTTCATTGTGGCACTTTAGTTGTTCATTGATTATTCTCTCCTGTATGCCTTGACCGTGGGGTTACAGCAGACCAAGTAACCCCTTGCTCAAGCCGGTTACCTTGGGTCCAAGCTGGTGAGCTTTGCTCAAACCAGATGAGCCCGCACTCAAGCTGGCAACTTCGGGGTCTTGAACCTGGGTCCTCTGCATCCCAGTCCAACTCTCTATCCACTGTGCCACCACCTGGTCAGGCTACATAATGTACTTCTAAAATGTAATTTATATTCTGGTTTATCATTAACAGTTTTAATGCTAGGTAATTTACTTAATACTCATTGAAAAACATTTCTTTTTTAATCTTTACTAATAATTGTATTACCACATAATAAAAATTCTATCCTGTATTCTCTAAAAATGTGTAATAAAGTCTTATGCCTCACAAAGGGAATAGGCATAATCTTATATGACTATAATCTTATTATTCCGTCCAGCAAAAATATCCCCCAGCCTGTTCTTCCTGTTATATTTATGGGTAAATATTGTCTGTACATCAAATACTACAAGTTAATGTGCCTCTTAGTTAATTTTATTTCAAAGTACAAATGGAAATGTTCGTATTCTGTTCCTGCTAAATCTGTTATTTTAAAAGATATCTATTACTTTATCTTACATTTTCATGAGTTATGGTCTTGGACTGTAAACACAACCTATTCAGACAGACTTTCAACATATTGGAAGTGTTAGAAGGCACATGAGGCCAGTGCACAATATCACCAGGCCCCGATGGACCCCAAAACCTTGACCCAGTGCCTTACCTTACCCTGTGTTAATTCACTGGGGATGAGGTGACACAGCACTCTGGGCATGACAAGGAGCTGTGGCTGGTGATCAAGCAGCAGGTGTACAACATCAGCAAGTTTACCCACTAGTACCCTGGAGGCTCCTGGGTTATCAGTCATTATGCAGGGCAGGGTACCACTGGTGCCTTCATGGCATTCACATCAACAAGGGCCTTGTGAGGAAGTATATGAACTCTCTCCTGACTGGATAAATGTATCCGGAGCAGCCCAGTTTAAGCCTCTTAAGAATAAAGAGCTGACAATGAGTTCCAGAAGCTACAGGCCACAGTGGAATGGATGGGCTCATGAAGGACAACCTCATCTTCCTCCTGCTGTACCTGCTACACATCCTGCTGCTGAGTGTGGCTGCCTGGCTCACTCTTTGCACCTTTCAGGTGTCCTTTGTGTCCTGCCTCCCTTGTGCAGTGCTGCTCAGAGCAGGTTGGGCCCAGGCTGGCTGGCTGCAGCATGACTTTGGACACCTGCCTGTATTCAGCACCTCTTCATAGAACCACCTGCTACATCATTTTGTGATTAGCCACCTGAAGGGGGCTCCTGCCAGTTGGTGGAACCACATGCACTTCAAACACCATGCCAAACCCAATAGCTCCTGCAAAGACCCAGACATTAACATGCACACCTTCTTCTTTGCCTTGGGGAAGATACTCTCTGTGGAGCTTGGGAAATAGAAGAAAAAGTACATGCCGTACAACCACCTGCACAAATACTTCTTGATTGGCCCCAGCCCTGCTGCCTCTCTACTTTCTATGGTGTATTGTCTATTGTGTTATCCAATGGAAGAAGTGGGTGGATTAGACCTGGATGAGCGCCTTCTACATCCACATTTTCCTCAGTTAAGTGCTGTTGTTGGGATAAGAGGTCTCCTAGACCTTGTTTTCATAATCAGGTTCCTGAAAAGCAGCTTGTTTATGTGAATGACACAGTTCAACCATATCCCCATGCACGTTGGTCACGACCAGAATAGGGACTGGGTTTCCACCCAGCTTTAGGCAACATGCAATATCCAGAAATCCACCTTCAATGACTGGTTCAGTAGACATCTCTACTTTCAAATTGAGCACCATCTTTTCCCCACAATGCCTTGGCATAATTACCACAAAATGGCTCTCCTGGTGCAATCCCTGTGTGCCAAGATCGGTAGAGAATACCAATCGATGCTTCTGCTCTCAGCCTTCACCACAATTGTTCATTCACTGAAAGAATGTGGGGAAATCTGGCCGGATGCCTATCTTCACCAGTAGCAGCAGCCCCCTGCCCCAAAACTGGAAGAGGAGCCTCTGGAGTCAAAGCAGAGGGGAACTTAAAGGACAATGCTTCTACAATTCTAATACTCAGAGGTTTATTTGAGGAGATATAGGCTCTGGCTCAAACCCCTCCTCTTTATCTTCTAGGCAGATCTGTAACACAAAGAGGGTGGGGGAATATGCAAGCCCCCTGGAAGAAGGGGGCTCCATAAACAAGTGAGCAAATGAGGCAATCTAATTTTCTCCTCCCTAGAAACAAATGGGGGCTCCGGATGATTTCTCTTTGCTTCCCTCTAATTCCAAGTTTAATACAATAGCACTCCGTAAGCACAAGTGACCATACTGGGAGATACTGACTTACCAGTTATGAAAAAAACACAGGTTCTATCATCGAGAATGTAAGGGCTATAATAAATTTTCTTAAACTATTTACAGCATTACTTTTGAGCAGGAGCAGTGAGGTTAAATGTAATCATCTTATAGTTCCAAACCAGAATAAGGAAGATAGAAATACAGTAGTTTGTGATCATTTGTTGCTGTCAGTGGGTATCTTGCTCTTTGACTCTGTTCAAGTGTCTTTCTCAGCTGGAGACCAGGGAGGAATTCAAGATAATCTCTTATCATTCTAATACTGAAAAGCAATTTTTTTTTTTATCTCGTAGTTTTTAAACTGCTTTTTCAGCTTACCCCATCTCTGGAGAGCAAACAGGAATGTGCCCCAAGAGTATGGCCTTAACTCCAGGGCTTGACATAGCATTCACACCCTCTTCTCTCCTCACATCCATGGCCACGCAGTTCAGGTGAGGGGATAATTCTCTTCCTCAGCACTGTAAGCATATGGGACACTTGGAGGAGGGAACCATAAACTAGAAGGACAAAGCAGAGCCCTGGATGAGTTTGCATTTAGTTTTGGGAAAGAAAGGCAGTCAGGAAGATGAAGGTCCTAAGGCATGTTGGTATGAGGCTCGAAATACCAACTCTGGAGTCAAAACAAACTAACTAACTAAAAACTTAAAAAATAAATACACAGGAGAGGACAGGTTGCAGAAGAGTTCAGATATTTTTCATGTGGGCAGAATCTGGTTTCAATGAGAAGCAGAATTGAAGAATTCTATTTTCATTGGCTTTCTCACCCCAGAATAGGTGCTGATCCTTCCCCATTCCTCTGTTCCCTGCCACCTAAGGTTTGGATGTGTTTGACACCATCCTGTCAAGCTATCTGTCTTTGTGCTCGGGCTGAGCAAACCCAGTGACATTTATTGAGCCAAATTCAGCTCCTCAAAGCATGTCAAACAAGTGGCCTACACCAGTATTGTCTCCTTAGCCTAGACCAGTGTTGTCACACATGGACAAAAAGGGATACACCAGTGTCAAAAGGCTCAGACTGTTCTAATGGGAACATGAGTGATCTCAAATCCAATGACAGATGGGAAAACAGGCTTAGCTAGGACAAGTCGCCTCCAGTCACAGATTGTGGCAGAACGAACGTTTGAAATGAGTTTTGAAAAACTCCAACTTTGCATTTGTCTTTGTTACTTCCATCTTCTTACCACTTAATCAAAGCCATTTTTTTTTAACTAAAGCCCAATATCAGTATCATTTTTGGACATGCCAATTTTATTACCACATTCCAATGAAGTAAAGCTGAAAACTAAAGTTAATTTTGACCAAAAAGAAAAAAAAAGAAAGTATGGAAGAAAGAAAACATAAGGAAACCAGAAAAATAAAAGCTTACATGACACAGTAACTGGAGGATATCTTGATTTAAAAATGGATAAAAATCTATCTATGCTGTTGCAGAGAGAGAATGTAATGCAATATTGCAGGGAGGAAGAGATAAGAGTAATATGCATTTTAAAGACATGTATTTTTTCCAGTGAACATGTCAGGAATGTTATTAACTCCTGGAGCCAGACTGTAGGCAATAGGCTGTTTCTTGGGTCAGAAAACACGTTCTCTTTCCCTGCCAAAATTCAGAGTTCCATTCTTGAAGAAAATAAGTTACTCTTTCTGCAGAAATAAAGGCCATATATCAGAAGATTTTGTAAAAGACTTTGAAATGGACAAAAAAATGATTCCTGAAGTGTCTTTTCAGTAGAGTACTGGGTATTATCTAACACCTTTCTGTGATTGCCTGATTTTGTGGAAGGGCCCATGCCCTCTATTGTCTTTGTGCTATTTTATAATTCTGTAATTTATTATAATTTTATAATCATGCAAAGAAAAAGACATTTTTAAAGGCAAGAAAAGAATTTCTTCATATTAGGAACAGACTAAAGAACTTTGTTAATGCTGATATAGAATAAGAATTATAAGGAATTAAACAGTAAAAGCAATTAGATATTACAGTAGCTGACATAGCATCACAGATATTCAGTGATATGTAAGAAAATATCAGAAATGAACAATGGCAGAAATAGCTCAAAGGATTCAGTGACTCAGATTTTGTTGACCCAAATAAATTGTGGTATATTCTGGGTTTGTGATAAAAAAAAAAAGGTAAGATAGCCCCTCTCTTTATAGAGCTCATATGCAATTGAGGAAGAGAAGCAATAACAACTAATGTTTGGGCTTGTTAGAAGGTTAAGGAAGAAAGAAATAGAACCTATAACTGAAAATTAAGAATGTGGTAGTGAGTAGGCAGAAAAAGCCTCTCTGAGGAGTGGCATTTGAACTGACATATGAAGTATAAGAAATAACAGGGCAGCAAGAATAGGCCAAAGAGATCTCTGGGCATAGCGTACAGTGAGTGCCGATGCCCTAGGTTGAAAAAGAATTTTGCTATAAAAAGAAATTATATCTAAGAGTGTCATGGGTGAGGGAGAACATAGCATGAAATAAAACTGAAGAGTAAGCTAGTTTTTGATATTTCATGGCCTTGTGGCCATTTAAAGGTTTTGGAAATGTATTCTAATTGCAAAAAGAAATATGAACAGAGTTTTAGAAGGTAGTGAAATTATATAATTTAAGTTTTTAAAATAAGCATACTTTCTTGATGTGTGGAGAATGTTTGTAGGGGACAACTATGGAGGTGGCAACATTCATTCTTTTTGTCTTCTTAACATCCATTTCCTCATCTCTTGAAAATGGTGCCTTGATATTGCTTTAGGGAATGATCTTTTCCTTCTTTCTGTCCCCATGGTTTGGGTGGGGGTGACCCCAGATTTCCATTTAACTACTCTTTATAAGTAAGAGCAATGTTTCCCAGTGGTCCAGTACTTGTTTATGGGATGCTCACATGACTCAGACCAGGTTTATGAGAGCCTACTTTAGATTTTTACTGAGCAAATAATTGGGAAAGAGAAATGCTATTGTACTAAAATCAGTGCAATTAGAAGACACTGGAAGTAATCTATAAAGTGATGATAATGACTTGATTTCAATGGGTGAAAGGAGATAGAGAATAGAGGGTACATTGTAAACATATCTTTAAACTTCCAAATGGAATAGATGGAAATAATGAAAGAAAAATTCTTCAACTTTTGCCAAATGGTGTTAGATGGTGGTGCCAAATAATGTGAAGGAAAGACAAAAAAAACTTGTTAAATTTGAGACAACTTTGGCCATTTTAGATATGTGAACCTGAATATTAGGAGAGATATGAAATTATTTATGTGTGTGTGTATGTGTGTGTGTGTGTGTGTGTGTGTTTATGTATACACTGCTCACAAAAATTAGGGAATCATGGAATGTGCAGATGCTCCAGTACTTTCAGTCATTTGTATATGCATTTTTAATAATGAAATAAAAGTTGGTTTTTGCCTAACCAGGCGGTGGCGCAGTGGATAGAGCATCGGACTGGGATGCAGAAGACCCAGGTTCGAGACCCTGAGCTCGCCAGCTTGAGCGCAGGCCCATCTGGCTTGAGCAAAAAGCTCGTCAGCTTGAACCCAAGGTCGCTGGTTCCAGCAAGGGGTTGCTCGGTCTGCTGAAGGCCTGTGGTCAAGGCACATGTGAGAGGGCGATCAATGAACAACTAAGGTGTTGCCACGGCAGTAAAAAACTGATTATTGATGCTTCTCACCTCTCTCCATTCCTGTCTGTCTGTACCTATCTATCCCTCTCTCTGACTCTCTCTCTATCCCTGTTTAAAAAAAAAAATGTTGGTTTTCCATCTCATTTGCATAATTGAACAACTTTTTTTGACATGTCATTTGCTTTTCTAATGTTCTTGTTTAATAAAATCAAATGCTTCTTTTTTATCGAACATTTATTTTGAAATATCTCCTAATTTTGTGAGCAATATATATGTCCACTGCAGACAGAGAACTTAATAGGGCCCAGATAAAGTCTTAAGGAGCTCCTAAAAAGCAGACTGAAGAGGAGCAGAGTGTAAGACAAAAGATAGGAATTGTTAATGTTCATAATAGTCTTTTTATCAACTGAGTCATATAAAAGAATTTTAGCAGATGCTTAAATTTAAAAATACTAAATATGCTCTTTGCTATCAAAAAAGCAGCTGCAGTCCCTAAGACTATCAAAGCAAATGTCTATATGAAGGCACAACTTTACTATTTTTATAAAACTGTGCTTTCTGAAATGTTGTCCACTTGCACAGAAGAAAGGATTCCAGTTGATCATTTGCTCCCAGAAAAAAATAAATGACATAGATTCTGAATTCTTAATGAAGCTACTGGATCTTTTCAATTCCAAAGCTAATTTCAATTCCTTTCGAGGGTTATAAGACCAAGTCAAGGGTGCTTTCCCAAAGTAGAGGTTGATACAGTGAGGTGAACATCAGGATGAACCAAATGTTCTACCCCACTGAAGACTTAACTTAAAAAAATGTGTGAAGTTTCACAGAAGTAGTTCTAAGTTTAGGCAGAACATAATTATTTTTACCATTGCACAGCAAATGATTAGTTGGTGCTTAGTGACTCATCATGACTTCATTTTCTTGTATCACAACAAAGGCATATTCAAAATGGTAAATAAAATAAAGTTGTAGACACTTAAGAGCAATATATTATTATAAGGAAAAGTAACTTCACATATTAAAATAAGGTTTATCATGCTCAAAATTATGTAAGTCCCCTGGATTTAAAGGAATAAAGGATCTTCTCCATTTTATAAACAATGGTGACTATCTAGGCTTCGTGGATGCTAAGATAAACAAGAAAGATTCACTGCTTTTATTAGTCAATAAGTAATTAATTAAAATCATTAAAGTAAACAAAAATTAATTAAACAAGTATGTAGTAGTTTAAGATCATGACAATGACCTTGATGGAGATAGAGAAACAATACTGACTGGGGCAAGGGGTAAATACGCCAACTAGGTATTTATGGGAATTATGTCCAATGTGTATCCTCTCTCACTTCCATATGAGACAATGTGGCTTTATTCATTTACTCACAGTTGCTAATTACAGGTACTCTTGTAGCTATTAACACAAGAAGGAAAGAAAATATCATACCCATCCTACACCCACAGAACCTCCCTTACAGATTACATATGTGTGAATTCTATGAGTCCAAAATAGACTTTCTTTCTCAAAAAACTATTGGTACTAAAGTCACTATATGCCCCAAATGTCTTCTTTCTACCCAGCTTCTGTGTAGTCTTTGTGATCACTGTGCCATGTGGCAGTGGCACTATGGAGATATAAACTCTATAAGTTATTCCTAGCTCTGTTCTCATTTCTATCACTCAGTATGTCTGTTTCCTTACCTGCCATCTCACTCACAGTTTCTTTCCCTCCAAAAACAATTCTGGAAAATAGTCAATCATAATAGCAAATGTTTATTGTACACTTCCTATATAAAGCACTATACCTATACTGTACATGGATTTATTTCATTTATTCCAGTAATTCTATGAGGTTGATCCTTTATTCATAGTTCAGAGATGTGAAACTGAGGCATAGACAGATTAAGATACTTTCTGAATGTCACATAAATGTAGAAAGATGAAGCCAGCAATGAAATCCAGGCAATCTGAATCAAGAGCTGGTGCCCTTAAGTCGTGTCTTCTTCAGTAGCTCATGGGTTAGAAGTGGGGCTTGAGTTCTCATTGCTGCCTTGCTCCACAAAAGCTCTTCCAGCCCCTTTCAAAGACTCCTGTTTCTTATTGTTGTCATCTACAAATGCCCTGGCTAATTCATTTCATTCACT
Organism: Rhynchonycteris naso; assembly: GCA_037038555.1. Taxonomy (NCBI): domain Eukaryota; kingdom Metazoa; phylum Chordata; class Mammalia; order Chiroptera; family Emballonuridae; genus Rhynchonycteris; species Rhynchonycteris naso. Next base: position 302,561,382 of record CM072995.1, read on the forward strand.
AAAGATTTTGATACCTATATTGGGGTATTTGTTTCTTCCTTAATGCCTGCCGTCATCTCAGAAAATTCAACGTCCACATAGACAATTTATTCATTATTATATAATAAAACAAAGGCTTCCTGACCTTCTTATCATTATAACATATCACCAAAAATATTTTAATGTTCAAGTCAGAAACATTTCACTCTTATAAATATTCCTATTTGCCTGCGCAGGAAAATTGACTTTCATTGTTCTTCACTCTCTTTGAGCCTTCAACTCCATTGATCTCTCTACCCTCTTCCAAAATGTTACATTTCTTACACTTTTATGGATTCTAAACTAGTATTCCATTCCATTTGTTTTTTCAAAGCTTTCAACTAAACAAAAACAAAAAAAACATTCCTGAATTCAACAATTCTTGTTAACTGTGTCTGTGTCTACACTAAGATAGCTGAACAGTCCTAAATGAATGGGTCTTCCTACAAACTCAGTCAACAATACACAAATTTTATAAATATAATTCTTAAGTCATCTTTATCTAATTTCTATAACAAATAGTTCAAACTTCCTCTGTTCTTTACAAATCATGATATGCTCACCATACTCTCTACTTTCAGCCAATAATTGCATTGTCCTTAAGTGATTAGAGCCATCAAACAGGAGTTTTTTCAACATTCTGCTACCAAATATACTCTTCTGCCTTCCTGATTTTAAAACAGTATGTTTCTCCAACCTCTTAAAAGTCAATTCTTCTATATATAATGAGTCCCAGTCCCTCCCACATTATCTAGAATCTATGCTAATATGTAATGCTTCAGCTTTCAGAGTATTCTTTTTTTCATACTATGACCCACAATAAGAAATATATGTTACATTGCAACCTAATATGTACATATTTTGTATATGTACTACTATATATATAAACATCATATGTAATATATATACTACATATAGGTAGTATGTATAAATATATAAAGTAGATCTCTTACTATGAATTGCAGTAGACAATTTATACAAATAACCTAAACAAAATTTCATAAAATATTACCTTATCATGTATGATGCACTAATATTTTTCTTCTTTTCTTGTTTTTTAAATGCTGGTCACTATTCACTACATTAATGTTGCTATATACTAAAAAGTCATAACTTGTAGTTTCAACCATAGTGAATTACTCTATTCCCCTATAACTTTGAGTTCTTTCATCTAAAAACTTATTGATAGCTTTCAGCCTAAGTGATCATTCAGTTCATATTCTCCACACATTAAGACTTAACAGAAAAGTTATTTAATTTCAGTCTCCACATTTTTGTCCCATTAACTTCTCATACCAATCTAATTTGCCTTCTGCCTCACTACTCCATGAAAACCACTCTCCTTAAGTTTCAGTTAGCTCTTGTAACTAAATTCAATTAACATATTTCAGCTTGCATCCTACTCAATATCTTAGCAAAATTAAACAGTTGATCTCCCCCTCCTTATTGAAATATTGCTTTGGCTTTATTTCCATGAGAGACATTCCATCAATTTTCTTCCTTTCTTCCTTCCTACCTTCTTTCACCCTCTTTCTGCTGGCTCCTCTGTTAGGCTCTCAAGTATTGGAGGACATCTATTTATTTTACCTTCAATTTCATCATCTCTTTTTCATGGTTTACCTCTTGTTCTCATTCTTACTGCCATTGTTGGGTTTACCATCTGGTTTTAGGAGACAAGTTAGACATTCTATTTAAAGGCTAGAAGCCTTTAGACATTAGCTATGTAATAATGCTACATATATATCATATCAGGAAATCAATGTTCACCTTCTGTTAAAACTCATTCTATTTCTCCTCTAATTTCATTAATTTAATTATTCCTACTGACCCCAGGATGCCTTTATTTTGGGTTTTAAAATGACTGAAATAAGGTATGTTTTTAAAGGATCAAATCTATGCTTTTTTTTCATAAGGGTCACAACCAGGCAAATCATATTTGTATATCTTCATGGTTACATTAACAGTTGGAGAGACACAAAAAAACAGTAAGACTGTAAAACTTTTACTAGAGAAATTAAGATACTACTCTATTAGCATTTGGTTTCTATAGTTTAGTTAATATATGGACAAGAAATTATAAAATTATAGTGATGTGTTGTTAATTAAATGGCTTATATTTAGAAAGAAAAATGTCCAAGTTATCAAGCCATTACTAGAAAAGGGTGAACTGACTTTTATATTTGGAATATTTTACTAAATAATAATAATGCACTAATTTAAAAATATTAATATTAAATTTAAGTCCTTTTAACATTATAATTGAAGTTATTAAACGAAAATATTACTCTTATTCCTGGACAAATTCATGAATGTTAAAAGTGTCAATAATCAAAATTGACTTGAGTACAGAAATGCCCTTTAAAATATATCAATATAAACCAAATGATTTCCAACTGTAGTAGACTTATTTGATCATACTACATTGTTCTCCCGAGTCTTTTTATGTTTTAACATGGCCAGTCAGGAAATAAAATCTCCACTTTAAATTCAGTGTCTTTACCATTCCAACCCAGGGGAGTAAAAAACACAGTCATTCTGAAAAAGTCTCACAGAAAAGTGTTGAAGGTGTTTAGGAGGTAGAGGCTTTCTCTAAAAATTTTAGCCATTATAAATGACCAAATAATTTCTCCAATTATATAATTTTCAAAAATTATTGTGTTAATCTACTAGTTGGATTGATATGGGGTATGAAATGGTAAAACACAACCTATAGAATCAGTTGAATTAAAACTTGTCCCTGATTAACCAACCTGATAGTATTCTTCAAAAGTCCCTTCTGGAGAAAGGAATACTGAGTAATAATTAAAGGCACAGGCTATTGAGTCAGATCTCCTAGTATGAATGGTCACTTTTGCCACTTGTTAGCTGTGGCATCTTGGGCAAGTTACTGAAACTCTCTGTCATTTAGTCATTTTCATAAAAAGTAAAATAAAAATACCTACCTTATGAAGCTATCTGTATGAACAAATGATTTATAAAGATCACAGTGTAAAACCTGGAAAACAGTAAAATTCTGATAAATGTTGGCTATAGACAATATAAATTTAATTTTAATGGCTTGTTTCTTAAACTGGTTAAAAACTGATCAAGCCTAGGGGCCAAACATTAATTTTACTTTTACTTCTAATACTAGGACGCAGTATTTATGAAATACCTGTTAATAATAATAATAATAATAATTAATAATAAAATAAAAATAATAAAAATATTTTATGATACATCTTAGAAGAACATTATAATACTGACTAGAATTCAGATTCCAATGACAATGTTTCCATGTGAGTTCTTTAAAGTAAATTAATTATACCAAAACAAATACTGCAAGTAAATTACATATACATATTGTTTTTCAGAAGTCTATAGATATGTTTAGGCAGATGTTATTATCATAAGAGACTGTTCTGCCAGCTTTTAAATAGAAAGATTCAAGATCAGCATTCCTTAAATAATGTTTTATGAATATATTTAAAGGGGTTATTGTCTATAAAATTTTCTAACTTTATGATTTAATTTATATGATATTTACTATAAGTATTTTCTGGATCATCTAAAAATTATCTTAAACCTAAGAACTGCTTTATAAATCCAGTATACAGTTTGTGTTTATGATAATGGCCTAGTAAGGAAGAGCTTTTAATTGTCAGTCTGACAAAAAAATAACCATTTATGTATAACTGATGAGTTTTGTCAGGTGATAGCCAAATATCATATCAGTGTATTGAATGAACAAGGTATTAAAATCAATTTAATACAAAAATGTTATAGAAAATTGAGTCATCACACAGTCATTTCAAATTAAGAAATCTTTGCTTTCGAAGAGTCAGTACCATTTTCAACTTGAGGAAAGTTATTTATATTGAACAAGACACATTTATTACAACAAATTAATTTTGTTAATGTTAATTTTCTTTGTTTCATAGTTTTGCTTATATAAATACACAAAAACAATAAAAGAATATTATACTTATTTCTATGTTTTTACATATCTAAATAATACCATAGTAAAATGTAATTTAATAACCATTAGCAATATAGAAGGATGCTTTTCTTTTAAAATGGTTTCATACATTACTCAAGTGAGAAATATTAAGATGAAAACAATGCTATTAGCATGTTAAACACTATAGTATAGGGAGGAATTTAGCAGTATTTAATAAATATCCAATACTTTCTGGACAACTAGATATTTACCTCAATTATTACTCTCTTCTGTAGAAGAGGAATTGGCAAACCATACCTATGGGCCAAATCCAATCTGCAGTGCACTTTGTAAATAAAGCATAATTGGAACACAGCCACACCCATTCATTTATGTCCTGTCTGTGGCTTCTTCTGCCTAACAACACAGTTAAGTAGCTGTGACAGAGGCTACTAAGCCCAAAATATTTATTATCTGAAACTTTAAAGAAAATATTTGCTGACATCTGCTATAGAATTTTCTCTTTCTTTTTCTTGGTTTTAATATATCTTAAAATATCTTTACATAGCCTGACCTGTGGTGGCGCAGTGGATAAAGCGTCGACCTGGGAACACTGAGGTCGCCAGTTCAAAATCCTGCACTGGTCTGGTCAAGGCACATATGGGAGTTGATGCTTCCAGCTCCTCCCTCCTTTCTCTCTTTCTCTCTCTCTCTCTCCTTCTCTCTCTCACACACACACACTCTGTGTCTCCTCTCTAAAATGAATAAATAAATAATTTAAAAATTTTTTTTTTTAAATCTTTACATAGATCAATGGGGGAAAAATGAAGAATAAATATACCTGTATGAGTTAGCATGACAAATTTTTACCAATATAATGTGGAAAAGTAGTCAATGGAAGAAAGAGAGCCTTTTCATAAAAAAGCCTCAACCTAGACCTCTCATGTTCTATAAAATTTTTAAATAATTCAAAATAAATCATAAACTTAAATGTAAAATATAAAACTAGGAAAAAATAGAAAAAATCTTTAGCATCTAAGCCTATAAGATGAATTCTTATACTTGATGCCAAAACACAATCCATAAAAGAATAATTGATAAATTAGACCTCATCAAAATCAAAATTTTTCTACAAAAGACCTGTTAAGGGATTTAAAATAATGAACTACATCTGGGAGAAAATGTTTGCAAACGACACAAAAGACTAGTATCTAGACCATATAAAGAACCAGAATAAGTATCTGAGTTGTATAAGGAACTCTCAACACTCAACAATAAAGGACAATACAAGTAGAAACAGGCAGAGGATAAAGAGGCATTTCATCAAAAAGGACATGTAAATGAAAAATACATTTTTTTTGGCCATCTATGTACCACCAAAGAGGATAATTTGATAGCACATTTCATAGCACATGAAAGGATGTTCAACAAGCTTAAAAAAATAAAAACTAAAACTACAATAAGATATGACTACACACTTATCAGAAAGGCTAAAATTAAAAATTGTAACAATACCAAATGCTGGCAAGTATGAAGAGAAACTGAATCAGTCATATACTGCTGGTGGGAATATAAAATAGTATAGCCACTGTGGAACATTTAGGAAGTTTCTTATAAAACTAAGTATACAATTACTATATAACTCAGCAGTTACTCTTGACCATTTATCCCAGAGAAATGAATATTTACATCGATGCAAAAACTTGTAACAAATGTTTATAACAGCTTCATTTGTACTGACTAAACGCTGGAAACAACCCAGATGTCCTTCAGTGGGTGACAGGTTAAAAACTATGGCACACATATACCATAGAATATAATTCAGCAATAAAAAGCTATGACGTAATGATATGTGCAATAAATTGGATAAGTCTCCAGGGAATAAACCATTACAAAAGGCTTTGTAATTATAAAATTCCACTTACATAACATTTTAGAAGCGACAAAAGTATAGAGATGGAGACAAATTAGTGATTATTAGAGATTAAGGAAGGTGGAGGACGTAGAAGGCCTTGTTTTAAAGGGTACAAAGGTAATTATAGAATGATGAAACTGTTTTGTATCTTGACTGTGATGGTAGTTACATAAAGCAGTGATACATGTGACAAAATTGCATAGAACTAAATACACACAAATGAGTACATGGAAAACTGGGAAAATCTGAAAAAGATAAATGAATTGCATCAATGTCAATTTCCTCATCACAGTACTTGTATGATAGTTTTACAAGATGTTACCATGGGGATAAACCAGGTGAAAAGGAAGTGGGATCTCTCAGTATTATGATGGTAGAGCTGCATGTGAATCTTCAATAAATTCCACATAAAAATTTTAATTACATTTTTAAAAACTTCTCCATAGAATATAAGTAGCTTTTAAATATTATTCCCATCATTTGTGCTTTAAGCAACTTTCTCTATGAAATTTTAATGTATAACTTATTCAACAAGTGTGCATAGGTAATCACAAAATCAATAACAACATTGTACTAGGCACTTAAGAATAAAAGTAAGACTTAACTTTGTCTACAATGGAACACTTACTGAGAAGATAATAATAGCCCATTTCTACCTGAAAGTGTCTTCCAATTAATTATACAAATATGACAAAATATATTAAACTCTGTTGTATAAATTCTATAACTCACAGATATGATAGAATAAGCTTATTTTTAAATGTTTTGGACAGAGCTCCATTGTGATCTGGATTCACAATTCTGGGCTTTAAATTACATCTTTTCTACCTACCAGATGAGATAATAATTTAGGCAAGTTAGTTAACTCCTCTATGCCCTTTTCCTAATCTGAAAAACTGGGATAATAAAGTACCTATTTTAGTTTCTGTGAGGATTATTTAATGCAAAGAGCCTGGAACAGAGTAAATGCTGAAGTGTTTTGTTGTCATATGTAGAAGTAATGAATGGAAAAAAACAGAATAATCCCATCTTCTCAGCTATCATTAAAAATTAAGGTTCTGGCAGGTTGGTTCAGTTGGTTACAACATTGTCCTGAAACACCAAGGATACAGGGTTTAATCTCTGGATCATTGCACATACAGGAAGCGACCAATGAATAAACAATGAATTGAAAGGGTGAGTGCTTCTTTTTCTCTTTCTTTCTCTCTCTCTCTCTCTTTTTCTCTCCAACTCTCCATATCCCTTCCTCTCTCTGCTTAAAATAAATCAGTAATTTTTTTAAATTAAGAAATCATATTTACATAGTTCAACTGAAGCATAACCATGCACATAGACATTTAGTTGGCTTTTATTGTTTCAAAAAGCCCTAGACTTTCACTTTTTTAAAATAAATATGCAATATTATAAATATTGTGTATCTAGAGTTGTAGTTTGCATCACTATCTTTCAACATATTTACTTAACATTCAGTGATGAAAAAGTAACTGAAATATTGTGGAAAAGATATTCAAAGGCTTAACTGTTGAAATATTCTTTACATGAGATCTTAAAAATGATAATGCTACCAGTAAAATAACTGTATTCACACACAAACAAAAGAGAGAGGGCAATTATTTATTTTATTAACAAATTCAAAACAGAAACATCTGGATTTCTTTTTTAGTTTAGTTCAAATAAATACTCCTTGAATTGGTCCCATTAATACCTGATGCCCCTGAGTGCTTAGCATATACTTTCTGCTTTTCCTCCTATTTCTGTTTTTCTTTTCATTACATAGCCCCCTTTCTTTTTTACTTTTCAGCTTATAATTATTTTTCCAGAGAAGTAATATGTGTGAATATAAAAATATGTAATGGAGCCTGAAAACACTTCATAACATTTTTTATTTTTAAAATTCTTTGAAAATCATTACTCCTATTATTTGACAGGTTAGTAAAATGTAACTGTATTTTACTAAAAGAATCATGTTACCTGCATTGGTCACATTATTTTTTAATTTCTACTTTTCAATGGCAAATACTATGTGAAAGTTGCTATTTTACTTAAGTCATACCAAGTAGATATGGTAAAGGCCTATTAGGCTCCTAATCGACTCAACCACTGTATAAAATTACTCCCAAGGGTATATTTTTAAATGCTGTTTCCAGACTGGTTTTGAATAACTGAAGTATTCAGGCTTCCCATGGGAGGATATTTCACAGCATGATTTTAGTATTAGAACATTTACCCTAAAATGATACTTATTTAAAATTTTTGTTATTATATTACAATATTATCTTTTTTCTCTTTAGTCCTCTTAACACATTCTGATTTGGTTTTTATGAAATATTCATTAAATTATCTCATGATCAACTAATGAGTATTTTATTATAATATTCCCCATAAAATAATTTGTATTAACTTAGCTATTCAAAAAAATGGAGAAAAGCCTAACCATGTATTATTATTAAGAACCACAGATAATTAACCAAATACATGATTTTTAAATGTCCTCTTAAATGATATCTACTAAGCTGATTCAGTTTGGAGACTTTAAGATAAAAAGCTACATTATAAATGTAGTAAAAAATGAATTAGAAACATTGCTAGGACACAGAATGATTGACAAAATGAGAAACATTGGCTTATCCATGCAAAGAAGCCCTGGACATTAGCTTAATTTAAATGATTTGAAGACAATAACTTCATATTTTTAAGATTAGTGAACAAATATAAACTTACAGTCTCTATAATTTTAATGGATATGACTAGTACAAATAAGCCAAATAAATTTGAAAATAGATAAAATTCCAAGGATAACATTATGACATAAGATTTGATGCAAGCCTATTTGATCTGATAGAAATAATGGTTTCCAAAGAAAATTTTCAATAGCATGTTATAAATGATAATATTTTATTTATGCAAAAATAATGAAAAAATGGGCCTGATTGGTGGATAGACTGGTGACCTGGGATACTAAGAATCCAGGTTCGAAATTCCAAGATCATCAGCTTGAGCTTGGGCTCATTCAGGTTGACTGTCAGCTCACCAGCTTGAGCGCAGGGTCACCAGTTTGAGCATTGGATTATAGACATGATCCTATGGTTGCTGCCTTGAGCCCAAAGGTCACTGGCTTGAGCCAAGGTCATGAGCTTGAGCAGGTAGGTGGTCATTGGCTCCGCTCTAGCCCCCAGTCAAGGCATGTTTGAGAAGCAATGAATGAACACCTCAAATGCTACAACTACCACATGAGTTGATGCTTCTCATCTGTTTCCCTATCCCTCTCTTGCTAAAAACAAAAACAATGGATCAAATCTTGTTAAAAACTTTATAAAAAATTATATTAATTAAAATAATTTTATTAAATTTGAGCTAAAAGTGGTAAAATTGTGAATGGTTAACCATGTAGAGAAGAGTGATCAACAGATTAAGTCGATGTAATAAAATCCATTTCTCCAAATGTAGTCACACACAAAAAATCAGTTTTGTAGTGATTCAAATTAAAATATTTTATATGCATAAGCAAAAGGCAAAATGATCTTAGAATCAAAACCCAAAGTTAGCCTGACCATGCGGTGGCACAGTGGATAGAGCATCGAACTGGGACGCAGAGAACCCAGGTTCAAAACCCCCGAGGTAATTGATTTGAGCACAGGGTCATTGGCTTAAGCTCAAAGGTCACTGGCTTGAAACCCAAGGTCGCTGGCTTGAACCTAAACTTTCTGGCTTTAGCAAGGAGTCACTGGCTCTGCTGTAGTGCTGGGGTCAAGGCACGCACATATGAGAAAGCAATCAATGAACAACTAAGGTGTCACAACAAAGAATTGATGCTCTTTATCTCTCTCCCTTCCTGTCTGTCTGTCCCTCTCTGTCCCTCTCTCTGACTATCTCTGTCAAAACAAAACAAACAAGCAAAAAAAAAAAAACCCCTAAAGTTAAATACCAATTAGCTAAAAACTGAACATAATATTCTGTATCTATATTTTCAAATGTAATAAAGACCTCTGATGCTTAAAAACAAAATAAATTAATTGTTATCCTTCCAGGATTCTTTTTAATTTTTTAGTTTATTTTTATTTGGGCTTATTGGGGTTACACTGGTTAATAAAATTACAAAGATTTCAGGTGTGCATTTCTATAATACATCATCTGTATATTGCACTGTGTGTTCACCGCCCCAAGCTTCCTTACATCACCATTTACCCTCCCCTTACCCTCTTCTACCTTCCTCAATCCCCCTTTCCCTCTTGTAATTACCATACTGTTATCTGTGTCTGTGAGTTTTTTCCTTTGCTTAATCCCTTTACCTTTTTCACCCAGCCCTTACCTCTTCCCCTCTGACAGCTATTATTAGTCTGTTCTCTGTATCTATGAATTTGTTCCTATTTTGTTCGTTAATTTATTTTGTTCATTTGTTTCCACACATAAGTGAAATCATATGGTATTTGTCTTTCTCTGACTGGCTTATTTCACTTAGCATAGTAATCTCCAGGTCTGTTCATGCTGTTGCAAAAGGTAAGATTTCCTTTTTTCTTTTTATGGCCAAGTAGTATTCTATTGTACAAATGTGCTACAACTTTTTTATCCACTCATCTACTGATGGGCACTTGGGCTGTTTCCAGATATTGGCTATTGTAAATAATGCTGCAATGAACATAGGGATTCATATATTTTTTCAAATTAGTGTCTTGGGTTCTTCGGATATATTCCCATAGGAGGAGGGAACCCTTGTGAACTGTTGGTGGGAATGCAGATTGATGTAGCCACTGTAGAAAGTAGTATAGTGTTACCTCAAAAAAATTAAAAATGAACTGTAAAATAAATTATTTTGAAAGGATTCAGGATACAACCAGTTGTATATTATTGATTTAACAAACATTTGCTAAGGGACATAATTGCCAAACCTGAGCTTAGTAATAAGAACCAAATTGCTTTCAATTTGAATATTAAAATCTGTAAAACTTATCATTATAAAGTGTATTTATAATAAATCTTCTTAAATAAAAACGATGACATACTTTTACACGAATGCTTCTAAAACAACTTCACTAATACTTGGACAAGTCTTGGGTCTGCAACACATTTTTACAGAAACTTTTTCAATTGGTACTCCTAACAACCTATTTTTAAGTTAAAAAGCATGTGACATGCCCACAATTTTATATATATTTGGACTCATTGTCATTTTTTCTTAATCTAAATCTAGGCTCTTCTCATTACTTGTTTTTGATTACTACATTAATATCCACCTGCTTATATTCTTCTTAGTTTTATTCTTCTCATATATTTATAAAACATCACATATTATATAAATAATTTAACACAATTTTAAAATTAACTTTGGAAAACTTAACAGAAACAAAAAAAATTAAATAAATATTTATTACTGAAAAATCAAGTTTAATATACATTTTACATTTAATACAAGTGAAATTTGTTTTCAAAAAGCACTGTATTGAATTAAATTTTAAAAGAACTTTATATTAAGACAGGAAGGGAGAGAAATGAGAAGCATCAATTCTTTGTTGTGCCTCCTTAGTTATTCATTGATTACTTTTTGATTTGTGCCTTGACGGGGGATCTACAGCAAGTGACCCCTTGCTCAAGCCAGCAAACTTGGGCCCAAACCAGAGACCTTGGGCTTCAAGCCAGTGCTACCTTTGGGATTAAGCCAGCAACCATGAGGTCATGTCTGTGATCCCACGCTCAAGCCAGCAACCCCATACTCAAGCTGGTGAGCCTGTGCTCAAGCTGGCAACCTTGGCATTTCGAACATCGGTCCTCTGTGTCCCAATCTGATGCACTATCCACTGGGCCACCACCCGGTCAGGCAGAATTTAATATTTTTTTAAAAACTATTGAGACAGGTTAAAAAAAGAAACCCTTTCACTATCCCTAATATTCTCTGAGGTTATGCTATGAGAGGTCTGGAAAGTTCTCCTCTAAACCACCACTACACTTACACTCATTATTTTCCCCCAGTGTTCTTACTGGTTCTTATATTGGAGATAACGTTCACTAGTTAACCTATAAATTTCAGGTCATGAGAAGTTGCACTTGAACTAGATTATGTGGTAAGAAGGTCTCCAGGTAGGAGGTGTAATTTGTTCTGGACCTTGAAGAATGTATAAGCTTTAAACAAGAAGAGATTGGAGACGAGAGAATGCAGTAAACAAAGCATAATGCAATCATGGTACATATTGGGGCAATAAGAAGTTATTCAATTTGACTCATGTATAAACCACATGAAGTGAATTAACAATGGACTGAGACCATTGTGAATACAAACTCTTCACCCCTATATCTAAATACTGAACTATACTTACACTCATTTTCCCATGATTTCCTCTAGACTCGGAGTTGGGAGTGGGGAGAAAATTCTCTCCTCGTGTAAACAAATGCTTCACCTAGTTTTTGACCATGTCTGACCATTTCTATAATCTTGTTCTATTTATTCTTTACTTTCTTTACATTTAGATCTCTTTGTCTACCACTCTTTTTTCCAAAAGTGTATTCCTGCTTTAATCTTCTCTACTTTAAATAAATCAATAAAAAAAAAAACACTATTCCTCTGTTCAGACTTTCTATGGAGCTACCATCCTGTCTTTTTAAGGGAATATTTTAACAGGAAAAGTTCAAGATCACTGCCACTGCTCCTTTGCTTCTATACCTCTTTGTCCCATAGCTGTCCAGCTAAAGCTGTTTGGGCAGATGTCACCATCCAGGATGCTAACTGCCAAATCCAGTTGACTGTTCTTAGTTCTCTTCTTATTTAATCACTCTGCAGAATTTGACACTAAATTATTCTGTTCCTAACAGTGGTTCGATTCCTGTCATACGTGGTTATTCTCCCGATTCTTATACAGTTTCCTGGCGTTTCTTTTTAGTCTCCTTTGCTGTCCTCCCCATCTCCTTCTTCTTGACCATCTGTTAAGTGAATTGCAGTTACAAAAACAGGATGCGTACGATGACCCCATTTATGATCTATTACCTATATATAGATAGATATTCAGAGTATGCATGTATAAGTTGTATTTATGTGTGAGATAAGTCTGAAAATATGTATAACAAAATGTTAGCGGAAAATAAAGGTATTCTGAGTGAATTTTGCATTAATCATTTCTATAGTATTTAAATCTTTTGGCATTTATCATGTGTAAATTTTAAAATTGAAGAGTCAGTAATAAATTCACAAATTATGTGCTCTTCAATTATATTTCTATAATGATGGTTCCCACACTGCTCTCTCCAGCCCGGGATTTTTCCCTGAATTCCAGACCCAGAAGTCCATACTCAATCTCACCTCTCATCCCCATTCTTCTTTTGCTCCTCAACAGTCCTCAAATCAGACTTTTTTTAAGTGCTTTGTTGCAGCTATATTTCTTTACATATTTGTAATCTCTAAAATGGAAAGCTTCGTCTATTTATGTTTCTATCTCTAGTGCCTATCATAGTGCCTTGTAAATAGAATATAGTTACTGAATTGGTTAGGTGAATAAAATATTGTTAATTTTGTATGGTTTAGGGAATTATTGAAGTTTTTAGTTAAAGGGTGACATTTTTAGATTTGTAATGTAGGTTTAATCTGAAATTGTACAAAATGCAATAGAAATAGAAAGTTTAGAAGAGAGGGGGCAAGTGTAAACAGTCATAGAAACTCTAGGCACCAATGAGAGAATCTTTCAATGAAGTGGTACCTCCGAGAAATTATATATATTCCCTACAATCCTTATACAGTATAGCTTTTATGATGAACAATGTCTAGTGATTCTAAAATAAATCTTTGCTACCATCTTGTGGTTTAAAAAAGAAGAAATAAAAACATTTATATTGTAAAATAATATTTTAGTTTTGCAAGACTGAGTCCATAATTATCCATAGTTAAATTCTTTGTTTAAAATATTTTTTCAACCTAACACTTAAACATTTAAAAGTATTCCTTCTACTGCTTTGATGCAAGCTTACTTTCCAATACACACAGACTTTTCTATCTTTCTAAAGTTAACATTGTTTTGTATTTCAGGCAAGCATTTATTTCATCTGCTGGTGTTGAATGAGGAATTACAAGTAATGTTTGCCTGAAATCTCCTGCAAGCAATATTAATGTGTTCCCAAATGGTCTGATGTTTCCATGCAAATCTTGCAATGATAGATCAACAGCCTTGAGCAATTTTTTGTGTGCCATTGTACATTCATCCCAAACAATAAGTTTGCATTTCTGCAATACTTTTCCCATGCGGTTTGCTTTGAAAATGTAGCATGTGGGAGTTTCAGTGAACTGTATGTTCAATGGCAATTTCAAAGTGGAATGAGCTAAGACTATGTCATTTTGGGATAAAAACACGTGCGTATTCGAATGTAACATACAACCAAAATTTCAAAGCAATTGGTGAATAACATTTGGAGATTTAAGATTTTGAATAAACAAACATTTACATTTTTATTTATATAGATAACAGCATTATGGAGAGCAGGACAGCAAATACTGAAGGAAAGAAAGGAGGGCATTAGGGGGACAGTGCAAAGGGGGTATCAAGGGAAACACGGGGGTAGAGGGAGGAAGATATATTCAGTGGGACACTCGAGTATATATAAGCACAATAAATTAAAATCAATAAACAATTAATAAAAAAGGGCTACAAGTAATTGAGTCAACAGCACATTTTAAAATATTGGTTAGTTTATTCATATCTATAAAACAAGTCATTTAGCCTTCATATATACCATGAAAAGAACCTAAGCTTTCTGATATTTGAAATTGTTTAGAAAAGCTGGCATTTCAGACAATAAGCAAAATGTAATTTTAAGGAAGTACCTATTGCACAAGGAAATCATTCTTCCTAATCAACAACAGTTTCAAACTTCCAACCTGTAAGATTGTCTTACCTTTTTCTATTAATAGAACATTTAGTCCATTAAATTCTGAAATATGATGAATGTCATATTTTTATTGATTCTAATTTATTGTGTTTACAAAGATTCTAGTGTTGCCCCAAAAGCATCCCCCCAAATGCATCCTCCCTCCCCAGTATTCCCCTCAACATCTTCCTTACTCCCTCCCCACAGCAGCCTTCCCCCTTCCCTTCAGGTTTATCCCATCCTATCATCCCCTTTCCCTCTGTCCTCTTTTCCTCTGGTCCCTTTGATCTCTCCTCTGTCTTAATTCTGTTACTCAGTTCACATTGTTCATTGGATTCCTCAAATCAGTGAGGTCATGATATTTTTCCTTTTCTGCCTGGCATATTTCACTTAACATAATAGTTTCCAGGCCCATCCATGTTGTCGCAATAGGTAAGATTTCCTTCATTTTCATGGCCCCATAGTACTCCATTGTATATATGTACCTTTGCTTTTTAATCCACTCTTCCACTGGCGAACACATGGGCTGTTTCCAGATCTTGGGTATTGTAAACAATGCTACTATAAACATGAGGGTGCATTTCTCCTTTTGAAACATTGCTATGGTGTTCTTGGGGTATATTCCTAAAAGTGGATGGCTGGGTCAAAAGGCAGTTCGATTTTTAATTTTTTGAGGAATCTCCATACTGTTTTCCACAGTGGCTGCACCAGTCTGCATTCCCACCAGCAGTGCACGAGGGTTTCCTTTTCTCCACATTCTCGCCAGCACTTATTCTGTGATGTTTTGCTGATGAACGCCATTCTGACTGGTGGTGGCTGATATCTCACTGTGGTTTTAATTCGCATTTCTCTAATGTTTAGTGATGTTGAGCATTTTTTTTATATGCCTATTGGCCATCTGTATGTCCTCTTTGGAGAAGTGTCTATTCATTTCTTTTGCCCACTTTTTGATTGGATTGTTTATCTTCTTTGTGTTGAGTTTTACAAGTTCTTCATAAATTTTGGTTATTAACCCCTTATCAAACGTATTGTCAAATATGTTCTCCCATTGTGTAGTTTGTCTTTTTTTGTTCTTATTATCTTTAACTGTACAAAAACTTTTTAGTTTGATATAGTTCCATTTGTTTATCCTGTCTTTTATTTCCCTTGCCCGTGGAGATAAATAAGCAAATATATTGCTGGAGAGATATCAGAGAGCTTACTGCCTATGTTTTCTTCTAAAATGTTTATGGTTTCATGGCTTACATTTAAGTCTTTTATCTATTTTGAGTTTACTTTTGTGAATGGTGTAAATTGGTGGTCTAGTTTCATTTTTTTGCAGGTAGCTGTCCAATTTTCCCAACAAAAGAGGCTGTCTTTACGCCATTGTATGCTCTTACCTCTTTTGTCAAATATCAGTTGTTCGTAAAAGTGTGGGTTTATTTCTGGGTTCTCTGTTATGTTTCATTGATCTATATGCCTGTTCTTATGCCAGTGCCAAGCTGTTTTGAGTACAATGGCCTTGTAGTATAACTTGATATCAGGAAGAGTGATACCTCCCACTTTATTCTTCCTTTTCAAGATTGCTGAGGCCATTCGTGTTCTTTTTTGGTTCCATATAAATTTTTGGAATATGTATTCTATATCTTTAAAGTATGTCATCAGTATTTTAATTGGTATTGCAATGAATTTATACATTTCGGTAATATAGACCTTTTAATGATGTTTATTTTTTCTAACCATGAGCACGGTATATGCTTCCACTTGTTTGTATCTTCCTTGATTTCTTTTATCAATGTTTTATAATTTTCCAAGTACAAGTCTTTAATCTTTTTGATTAAATTTACTCCTAGGTACTTAATTGTTTTGGTTGCAATAGTGAAGGGGATTGTTTTCTTAATTTCTCTTTCTGAAAGTTCATTGTTGGTGTATAAAAATGCCTCTGATTTCTGAGTATTAATTTTATATCCTGCCATCTTGCTGAATTCATTTATCAGGTCCAGTAGTTTTCTGACTGAGACTTTAGGGTTTTCTATATACAATATCATATCATCTGCAAATAATGATAGTTTTACTTCTTTTTTTCCAAATTGGATGACTTTTTTTTTCTTGTCTGATTGCTGTGGCTAGGACTTACAGGACTATGTTGAATAAGAGTGGTGAAAGGGGACACCCTGCCTTATTCCTGATCTTACGGGGATTGATTTTAATTTTTGCCCACTGAGTATGATGTTGGCTGTGGGTTTGTCATAGATAGCCTTTATCATGTTGAGGTATGTTCCCTGTACTCCCACTTTGCTGAGAGTATTGATCATAAATGGGTGCTGGATTTTATCAAATGCTTTTTCTGCATCTGTTGAAATTTTCATGTAGTTTTTGTTTTTCCTTTTGTTTATGTGATGAATCACATTGATTGATTTGTGAATATTGTACCAGCCTTGCTTCTCCAGAATAAATCCCACTTGATCATGATGTATGATTTTTTTCATATATTGCTGGATCCAGTGTGCTGAGGATTTTTTTGTTGTTGTTGTTGAGGATTTTAGCATCTAAATTCATCAGCGATATTGGCCTATAATTTTCTTTCTTTGCGTTGTCTTTGCCTGGTTTGGAATCACAATTATGCTCACCTCATAAAAGGAGCTTGGAAGTCTTCCTTCCTTTGATTTTCTGAAATAACTTGAGAAGAATAGGAGTTAGTTTTTCTTTGAATATTTGGTAGAATTCACTTGTGAAGCCATAAGGCCCAGGACTTTTTTTTGTTGGGAGTTTTTTGATAACTGTTTCAATATCATTTGTTGTAATAGGTCTGTTTAGGTTTTCAGATTCTTCCAAATAGATTTTTAAAAGATTATATGTTTCAAGGAATTTGTCCATTTTATCCAGGTTGTCTAATATTTTGGCATAGAGTTCTTCATAGTATTTTTTTATGACCCTTTGTACTTCTGTTGTGTCAGTTGTTATTTCTCCACTCTCATTTCTAATTTTATTTATTTGAGTCCTCTCTCTTTTTTTCTTGGTAAGTCTGGTTAAAAGTTCATTGATCTTGTTTCCCTTTTCAAAGAGCCATATCCTGGTTTCATTGATCCTCTGTATTGTTTCTTTAGCCTCTATGTGATTTATTTCTGCTCTGATCTTTGTTCTTTCCTTCCTTCTACTACCTCTGGGCTTTACTTGCTGTTCTTTTTCTAGTTCTTTTAGATGCAGAGTTAAGTTGTTTATTTGAGCTTTTTCTAGCTTCTTAAGGTATGTCTGTAATGCTATGAACTTCCCTCTCAGTACTGCTTTTGCTGTGTCCCATAAGTTTTGAGTTATTATTTCTAGGGATTTTTTATTTCTTCTTTGATCTCATTGTTAATTCATTCGTTTAATAACATGCTATTTAGTTTCCAAGTGTTTGCTTATTTTTCAGTTTTTTGGTTGTGGTTGATTTCTAGTTTCATGCCATTGTGATTAGAGAAAATGCTTGATATGATTTCAATCTTCTTAAATTTGTTGAAACCGCTTTTGTGTCCTAACATGTGGTCTATCATAGAGAATGTACCATGAGTACTTGAAAAGAATGTATATTCTGCTGCTTTAGTGTGAAAGGTTCTGAAGATATTTATTAAATCTAGTTGATCTAGTGTATCCTTTAAGTCTGCTGTTTCTTCGTTAATTTTCCTTTTTGAGGATCTATCTAGTGATGTTAGTGGGTTATTAAAATCCCCTACTATTATAGTATTGCTGTTGATCTTGCCCTTTATATCCATCAAAGTCTGCTTTATATATTTAGGTGCTGCTATATTAGGTGCGTAGATATTTATAATGGTTATATCTTCCTGTTGGATTTCTCCCTTTATCATTATGTAGTAACCTTCTTTATCTCTTACTACAGCCTTTGTTTTAAAGTCCATTTTGTCAGATATAAGTATTGCTACCCCTGCTTTTTTTTCATTTCTATTTGCATGAAATATTTTTTCCATCCTTTTAGCTTCAGTCTATGTGCATCTTTTGTTTTAAGGTGTGTCTCTTGTAGACAGCACATGTATGGGTCCTGTTTTCTTATCCATGCAGCTACCCTATGTCTTTTGATTGGATCATTTAATCCACTTACATTTAAGGTTATTATTAATATGTAGTTGTTTATTGCCATTTTATTCTTTAAAGCTGTATTTCTCTTTTGCTATATTCCTTTACCCCTTTGATCTGTTTACAACAGACCCCTTAATATTTCTTGCAGCATTGGTTTGGTTGTAATGAATTCCTTGTGTTTTTTTGTCTGGGAAGCTTTTTATTTCTCCTTCAATTTTAAATGATAGCCTTGCTGGATAAAGTAGTCTTGGTTGTAGGTTCTTGTTCTGCATTACTTTGAATAGTTCTTGCCATTCTCTTCTGGCCTCCAGTGTTTTTGTTGAGAAGTTGGATGTCATCCTTATGGGGGTTCCTTTGTAGGTGATAGTCTTTTTTTTCTCTAGCAGTTTTTAATATTTTCTCTTTATTTCTTAGCTTTGGTATTTGAATTGTGATGTGTCTTGGTGTAGATTTCTTTGGGTTTCTCTTTTATGGAATTTTCTGTGCTTCTTGAACTTGTGAATTTTTTCTGCCTCAATTTATAGAAGTTTTCAGCTATGATTTGATTGAACAAAGTCTCTATTTCTTGTTCTTTCTCCTCTTCTTCAGGAACCCCTATGATGCAGATGTTATTTCTCTTCATGTTGTCACAGAGCTCTCTTAGAGCTTCCTTAGACTTTATGAGGCTCTTTTCTTTTTGGTGCTCTGCTTTTGTGCCTTCGTTTATCTTGTCCTCTAACTCACTGATTCAATCCTCAGCTTCATCCATTCTGCATTTAATTCCTTCCATTGTGGTCTTCATTTCTGATATTGTATTTGTCATTTCTAACTGATTCTTTTTTATTATTTCAGTGTCCTTTTTTATACTTACTATCTCTTTATTTAGGTGTTCATTATGTCCATCTATTGTTCTAAGATCTTTGAGCATACATCCTAACGATCATTATTTTAAACTTTGCATCCGGTAATTTGGTTATATCTGACTCATTCAAGTTCTTTTCTGGGGATTTCTCCTGATTGATTTGGGTTGCATTTCTCTGCCTTTCCTTTTTGTCTGTGTATAAGAAGGGTGTGGCCACTGGAGTCCAGTGGTGTGCCCTCTGTGTTTCATAGGTGTGGTCTGTCAGCAGGCCCGCCAAACCTTCTGCCGCTGCCTCTGACGTTTGGGTATGGGCATTGCCGGTGCTGGCCTGCTGAGGCTGTCGCTGCAATTTCTGCCTCTTCTCCATCAGAGGGGCTGTGTTCACTTGCCCAGATCTGCAAGCCTCGGCTCTGCAAGCCTCGACTCTTGGGCAGGGCTGCGCACCTAAACTCAGCCACGGGTCTCTGCCTGTTCCCAGGCTTTCGCCCCGCCTCCGCAAGCAGAGCTGTGCTCATGCGCATCGGGCCACAAACCTGGGCTCCATGAACCAGGTGGGGCTGCATGCCTGCACTCAGGTGCAGGTCTCTGGAGTTCTCCGTCTTTCACCTTTCCCCTTTGGGCCAGTTTGCAGGTGGGACCGCTCTTGCTCACACAGCCTACAGCTGGGTCGGACCACTTTTGTGTGCCCCTTTCGCCCTTGCCAGGTGAGACTGAGCTCATGCCGGGCCTCAGTTGTGACTGGCCCAGCTTTACCCCACTCTGACAGGACCGTGCTTCTTTGTCCCGCCGCTGTCCACCCTCAGGCTAGCGCTCAGCAGTGTGGGTGGCAGCACTGCCACTCCGACCTAAGCACTCAATACTGTATTCTTGAAGGCTCCCTCTTTCTAAGCAATTCTTCTCTGAGTGCCACAGAAGAGCTTGTTTGGCTGGTGTCCTTCTTACCTTTGCTGGTCTTGCTGATTCTAGGGGAAATATTCAGTTTATATTTGGTGGGTGACTCAGCCCAGGGGTTAGGGTAGCTGTTTCTCAAAGTGTTTCTTCCTATGCCTCCTAGATTACACTCTCTTTCTGCTACTCTGGTCCTCTCCTCTCTCCACGTTCTCTGGAGCCCCGGTTGAGTGGTTGTGAAAGAGGTTTTCTGCGTGGTCCCTTTAAGAAGGATGCTGGGTCTGAGAAATCTCTCTCTTTCTCACAAACAGTATGCTGACTTGGTTCGCAGCTAAATACTGTCAATACGCTTCTTCTAGGCTCTGGGACAGCAGTCTGGGACTTTGTTCTTGGGGTCCAGGACCCTCCTCTCTCCGCTAAACTCACTTTGCACCATGCAAGTTTCCCCAGGCTGCCATTCGCTCCCAGGAGCTGGGAAGCCCTCTCCATGTTTCTGCTTTTCTTACCAGTCTCAGTGTGGCTTCTTCAGTGTTCCTTGTTTAAAGAGCCCTCTTAGTTTAGTCCAGAGTTGTTTTTTCCAGATGATGGTTCTTAAAATTAAGTTGTAATCCACTTTGGTTCTGGGAGTTAGAAGTTGGTATGTCTGCCTACTCCCTAGCCATCTTGCCATCCCCTGATGAATGTCATTTTTTTAAGCTTTAATTTAGGGAGAAAAGAAGTGTTCAGTAAGAGTGCACATATTTCAATTTATCTCTTCTGGTCCTCTCCAACAGCGGTGTAAGAGACAAAAGCTAGTAAATAGTTTATTTTAAAAAATTGATTCCTAAAGAAAAGAAGTGGGACACTGGGAAGAAAAGGGAGGGAAAAAAATAGATTCTAGGATACATTATTGAGCAGTATTATTTTGGCAGTAAGTAGCTGGAGCTTAATTCTTTTAAGAAGCCTTATAGACTACACCAGAGGTCCCCAAACTACAGCCCGTGGGCCAAATTGCTGCCACCTGAGGCCATTTATTCAGCCCCCGCCACACTTTTGGGAGGGACACCTCTTTCACTGCTAGTCAATGTATGAAGTACTGTATGTGGCGGCCCTCCAACGGTCTGAGGGACAGTGAATTGGCCCGCTGTGTAAAAATTTTGGAGACCCCTGGACTACACCTTAGAATTGTCCACTAAGACAGAATCAGATAAAGGGATTAGCCAGAAAACTTATATACATAGTACATAGATATAGACAACAGGGTGGCAATAGCCAGAGGGAAGGTGAGGGTGGAAGTAGGGGGAGGAGGGCAAAGTGGGGGGAAATGGAGATGGAAAGAGGTTTTGCTTGGGGTGAAGGGTGCACCATGTGGTGTGTAGATGGTGTTATATTGAGTTATACACTTGGAACCTGTACAGTTTGGTGAGCCATGTCATTCCAATAAATTCAATAACTAAATAAAAAAATAAAAATACATTTTAAAAAGTTACACCAGTAAATGTTTTCTCCTTCCACTTCCAGTTTGGTAAGCATTTGATTGGCTGACTGGACTCTATCAGGCATTTTACACAATAGCACCAGAGAAGCCTAGAGAGCAAAAGGTATGTGATGCCAATTGAATGAGATGTTTTCAGGCTCATCCACAATGGCTGGAATGAAATGGTGGGCCAATAGAATGTAAAACAGGAATAAAATGTGTATGATGCTCACCTCCTGTTTTGTAATGCTATTAAAACTAATAAAGATACCAGCTTAGAATGGAAATTTTTAGAAGTAAAAACAAATGAGAATTTATTGTAAGAAAATGTACTTTACAATTTTGATGTGAGAATTTAATAAGTTGCTTCTGTTGGGATTGTGACCTATAGAAATTCAAATATGAGTAACATTACCAAAGTTGAACTCTTCAAATAATTGTGTGTGTGTGTGAGTGTGTGTGTGTATGTGTACTAAAGAGTATAAACATAAAAATGTATGTTTTTTAATTTAAAAAATTATCATCAATACTTCTTATTTATGTTTTATTTTCTCCTTGGCTTTGTAAAAATAAGTTTTAGTGTATTCTTGTCTGTTTATTTTGTATTTTTTTGTTTTTATTGAATTGATTAGAGTGATATTAGTTGACATTATTATACAGGTTTCAGATGCCCAATTCTATAACACATCTCTGTACATCATGTTGTGTGTTCAATGTCCCCCCTCAAGTCAAGTCTTTGTCCATCACCATTTATCCCCCCATACCCCCTTCACCTCCCAGCAATCACCACACTGCTTTCTGGGCCATGCATTTTTTCATTTTGTCTTTTTTGTTCCATTCCCCCACCTCCCTGTCCAGCGCTCCCCCCTCACAGCTGTCAGCTGCTCTCTATGTATCAATCTGTCTTTTTCTTGCTTGTTAGTTCATTTTGTTGATTAGATTCCACACATGTGTGAAATCATATGATACTTATCTTTCTCTGACTGGTTTATCTCACTTAGCATAATGCTCTTTAGGTCCATTCATGCTGTTGCAAATAGTAAGATTTTCTCCTTTTTTATGGCCGCATAATATTCCATTGTGTAAATGTACCACATCTTTTTTTATCCACTCACCTGTAATTTGTTTCTGTTCTTATAAATTGCAACTCAATAAGAACTTCAAAAACTGAAGGGTTTTAAGCAATCCAAATTATTGAACTAATTTGGTTAAAGACATTCAGCTTAGTTTGAAAAAAAGTAACCAAGTTTTGGGTGAATTATACAAAATATACAGTGCTATTTGTAGGACATTTATATTGATTTCAAGAGTAGTGAAATCATTTCAGGACATTTCTAAAAGTTTGATTGATGCAGGGAAGCTAAAAGAAAACTTGTGCTGCCCTGATGAGGTTTTACTTTCTTTCCCCCCCCCCAATTTTGTTTTTATTCAAAATAGGCCCCCCTCCAAAAATATTAATTCAGTTATTTTATGTAAAATATATTTGCAAATTCTCACAGTTCTATTTTAATTAGTACACCATCACAGCTTAAGTAAATAAAATTATACATGCAACACCAATAATCCCAAGTACATTTTTGCTCAATAAGTTTCTTAATTTGGTAAGAAAATTGTTTGTGCTCTGATGTTGTGCCCCAATAAAATTGGTATTTATATAATTACAATAAAAACAAATGTTTTATTTTCAATGTAAGATTTTTAATTGAATTTACATTAGCATGTAACTAATGTCAGATGTCTGATCTTTACAAAAACCAACACACAAATCAGAATAATTAAGCAATATTTTCAAAAATGTTTAGGAAACAAGTATGAGCAAAGGATTTTATATCCACTCAAGCCCTCCTTCAAGTTTCAGGTCTATAGAAGAGCTATTTTAAACATGTAAGAACTGAGAGATTATTGTTTTCATAGCTATTCCTGACGCTTATACTAGAAGACAAACTTCATCTGATCAAAAGAATGAGGAATCTTCAGCCACAAGACTAGTGGAAAGCAATGAATATATTTTTACTATATTTCTGATAAGTAAATATATCTGTTTGATGAATGTGCACTTTTATATTAACATATAATGTATATATAAATATATTTAAACAATAAATAAATAATATAGATAGGCACCAGGGTGGAAGACTAGTATGTAACTGCTACATTCTCTGACATAGTAGGAAAAAACATAAATAAATAAATTGAAAGGATAAGGAAGGAAGAAAAAATAATAATCTTATGTATTAATTATAGCAACATGTACTGTTAAGCTAGTCTGAAACTTCTTGTACATAGTTCTTGATGTCAGTGATGTTATTATTTCTAAAAGAAAAGCATTAGAAACCACTTCAATGGCAACAGAATCACCTTTTGTTGTCTAAGAAAATATTGGTATTTATAGCAATAGGAGTGAATACCATTCAAGTGTACTATTTACATAGAAGATTTCATTTTAAAAATATATTTCATTTATTGAGCTCCTACCATGGGCAAGCTAATGTATTAAGAGCTTTGCAAGTTATTTACATGTTTTAATCCTAGCAACAATGACATAGTCTATACAGAATTATTGTTTATATTTTACAGAAGAGAAAATTTAAGCCCAGAGAGATGTCCTGAAATGATTAGATTTAAGTATTTTAACTCTGTATTATAGAACTAGGATTTGAATCCTAGTCTGACTCCAAAACTTTACTCTTAACTACTCTATAGCACTGCTTTCATAACATGGGCATAATGTCAAGATACCATGTAGCAGTACTTATACTATGTGTGTATTGGGTAGGGGTAGGAATCAGGAGGTAGAATTAAAGGCTATATAAATTATGTATGTTATCACCATAGTCCCTATATTCCTGGTATTTCAATAAATGCCTAGGGAGAAAAAAATGAGAGAGAAAAACAAAAGAAAACACTGGAACTGAATTTATCAAAGAGTTATTTTGGTGATTTAGTACCTCCTGCTAGGTGGTAAAATCATTGTGGATTTGTTCTTAATATATTTCTGCATTTTCAAATAATCAACTATAAGCATTTATAATTTCCTGATTTTAAAAAGCTATAGTTGAAAAAACTGACAATAAATATTAACACCATTTGCTAATAGTCCTAATAATGTACTGTGATGCTAGGACAATCAGAAAATGAACTTGGCCACAATCAAAACTGTCTCGCCTGACCCGTGGTGGCGCAGTGGATAAAGTGTTTACCTGGGAACACTGATGTCGCCAGTTCAAAACCCTGCGCTGGTCTGGTCAAGGCACATATGGGAGTTGATGCTTCCAGCTCCTCCCCCCTTTCTCTCTTTCTCTATCTCTCTCTCTTACTCTGTGTCTCCTCTCTAAAATGAATAAATAAATAAATTTTAATAAAAACTGTCTCAAGCTTCTCCATCTCCATTTCTAATTGAATCATATCAATTTCTATGGTTTATTCCTTGCATCCATGGCTGGTGAAATTGCAAGCTGTGTCTTTGGAAATAATTGGCAATATATACTTTCACAATCTTTAAATTATTTAAAAAGGCTTGCCTGACCTGTGGTAGCACAGTGGATAAAGCGTCGACCTGGGAACACTGAGGTCGCCAGTTCAAAACCCTGCACTGGTCTGGTCAAGGCACATATGGGAGTTGAGCTTCCAGCTCCTCCCCCCTTTCTCTCTCTTTCTCTCTCTCTCTCTCACTCTGTGTCTTCTCTCTAAAATAAATAAAATAAAAATTAAAAAGGCTTATGCTGTTTACTCCAGTACTGTACTTCTCAATAATTATCCTGAGGGATAATCTAAAATAAGAAAATACATACAATAAATTGATTACTGAAGCTTATGTACAATAACATTGGTGAGATTAAAGGGAAAATGGTTATATAGTTGTTATTCAACAGAATACTACTTCATTCATAATGATTATGAAACAATATCAAAATAATCAGGTTAAATGAAAAATACAAGATTGTATGTATCTATGTTGGAATTACTCCATAAAATTTAATATTTCTAAATATAAAGAGAGGAAGAGAACATGGGATAAAAAGTGTTTTTTATTGCGGTGAGAAGATTGTGAGCAACCTCTCTTTAACAGACTTGAGGGGTCACTAGAAACATAGTAGAGCTTTCTACTTCTACTGAATAATTATTGATATTACTATTTTAAGACTGTTCAGTCTACATGTTATTAAAAGCACATGCTTTTATTTTCAAATACTACAACTTTGGGAAGTACAGTCCTGTATGTAAGTCGAGGTAGTGTCGTTTGCATGTGCCTGTGTATTACTACACTTTTCACAATGCACTTGAAGAAATCTTATTAGAGGTTCCCAGGTTGGAGAATTAAGCATTGACAAACTGATCCAATGGAGACTGACATGAATTAGCAACAATTACCCCAGGGTCTTCAAGCAATAGCAGCCTTTTCCTGCACCATATTTGATCCATGCTTTAACTTGATATTCCGATCTCTAAGTGCTTTGTATTTTCACAGTCATTTGGCCACAATTACTATTAAAGTTGCTCCTAAGGCCGAAATTTCTTCAGTGCCTCAGAATCAAGACAATAGAGACACACAGAAAGAGTCATTAACCATTTGTCTTTTTGTTAAAGTAAGGTGACCAACTTTTTTACAATGAAAAGAAAGACAAAAATAAACTGAAGAAAACAGTATCATAAATAAAAGAAACATTTTATTCATTGCAACAATAATACATTATAATATGTCAAATGCATAATAAAAACATTTGTAATACTTTATATTGTAATTATGCTTACATGACTATTAATTTTTATTAATAATAGTAAGAAAAAGGTAATCATTTAGTAAAACTAAATATCAAACAAAACCACTAATTTGAAGTGATATTTGGGTGTATTTATCATTTTCTAATTTAAAAAACATGTTTTATGCAACTATTTAATAAAAATGTGTTATTAATAGATATGGTTTGAGGTTAATTTCCACTTTAAAACTCAAATTTTGGGAAAATACTTCTTAATAAAATTATATGTATTTGGAAATAACTAAATAGGATAATGAATTAATAAAACTTGAATTGTGCTTACCTATGATTGAATATTCACTGAGAAATAAATAATTTTGAGTCTACAATGTCATATATGCTGTGTTGTGTTTCAGTAAGAAGTACACAAAGCCATGCCTCCACTGCACTCACTCATCCTTGAGTAATTGTCATGTCAAATACAAATACATCATGTCACATGCAATGGATTGACTCTGCATGGATCAAATACGGACATTTACAGATTAGTCTTCCAATATCAAAAAGGAGAAGGACATGTAGGAGGACACTTTTCAAGGGAGGGCACAACTTAGAAAAGAAGGACTGTCCTCCCTAAAGGAGGACTATTGGTCACCTTACTTAAAGACAAGAACCCCAGGTTCACCTGCATCATTATCAACTACTAAGCACCTCGGTTATAGTCGACGATTCAGCGGATACTCTCAAGCGTCCCAGGGAATAAAAGGTCCAGCGCGCTCTGCAACTATAGCCTCAAACGCAAGAGGGCAGTATCTGCGCAAGACACACACAGCCGGTGAGGAGTGACACCCAAGAAGGGCTGGGCACTCCGCATATGCGGCCCTCTCCCTCCCAAGTTCCTGGCGCCCCGCCTCCCGCCACTTTCTCCGCCTCTTCCCATCCCCGCTGCGCCTGCGCGGCCGGAAAATTCGCGAAGGTTCCTGAAGCGTAAAGCGGCCGTTTCCGGAAGCCGGCTGCTGCCGGGTGTCTGACCGCTGGTTGCGGGAAGCGATTGTGAACGCAGCGTGTGGCGGAGCCGCTGTTGGCCAGGGCCTGTGCCGGTGGGAAGGGAGATGGCCCTGCTGTGCTACAACCGGGGCTGCGGCCAGCGCTTCGACCCCGAGGCCAACGCCGACGGTGAGACCAACGCGCCGCCAGCCCGCCCTCCGCTCGCCGCCGCATCCCCGGGACGCCCTTGGGCCCGACGGTGCCGGGGCCTCCCGCGAGCAGTCCCCGCGCTGGCCCGGCGCGGGGCCCCTCCCGCCAGCCCGGCAGCGGCGCCCTCGGGCGTGGGACCCCTGGGCGGGTGCCCGGCCACAGCGGGGGCCGCCTCTGTCCCCCGCCGGAACCCGGGCGCTCTCCCCGCGCCCCACGTGTGCCCGCGGGCTGCTCGCTCTCAGTTCGCCGGGCTCAGAACATCGGTCTCCCCGTCCCCGTCTCGGGCTGGGGGGAGCAAAGCCAGCCAGGTGCACTAGTCCCGCTGGGCGTTTGATTTGCAGTGATTGTGTGTGTGGGGGTGGGGGGTGAGAGAGGCACAGACGGACAGGGACGGGGAGATGGGGCAGTGGGCGTGTGTGTGTGTGTGTGTGTGTGTGTGTGTGTCACGCGGGAGGCAGTGGGCAGGCGATCTTAGCAGTTACGTTCGGCCTCGTTGTATTTGCATAGAAGTTTATTTGTCTGAAAGCCTGCTGTCGGCATGTTTCGTAGACCCACTGTTATAAACTTCTTCAAAAGGTGTACTTGCTTAGGACAACGGTACTGTATCCTCAGCTGTTAGTTCTGATCCGCCTGTCCCTGTGGGCGGTCCAGCCGTATTTGTGCTGGGTATTTTTCCGATGGCCTTACTATATTTTCATAACATGCCAATTTATGGATAAAGTGAATTTATCTGCACAACACCTAGGTGTAGAGTTAAGGCTGTAAAATGAGAATAGTTATAGACTAGATGAAAAATAGAAAAATGATCAGTGAACTTGAATTTTGATTGGGGAATGGGATGAAGAAGTGAGTTGATTTGAATGTTGTGGGGACATGACAACATTATTTCAAATTCAACTATTGTGTGTTTTCTCTGTCAGACATTAGACATTGTTACATTATCTCATTTTTTAATCTTTTCAACAAGCCTGTGAAGTATGCATTATTCGAAGAAGCTGAGTTAACATAGAAGCAACATGGTTCCCCATTGTGAAGGAGATTCAGTTCTGTGCCTTTTAAAATCCTTTTTCACCTCTGAGATGTCTGAAATACTTATCGTGGTGCGCAGGTGAATTGGTGACACTTAAAATAAGATTGTTGGCAGGACTCTAAGTAAAAAATAAACCCAGTCTTTGTACAATAGTCAAGCTATTGTTGACATTTTTATGGTATTAACATGAAGTTATCAAGGAGTAAAATTGTGAGATTTCAGTGGATGATATACTTTTGCTATTGGTAGCCTATGTAAAAAGTAAACGACCTTAGTTTCTGCACATATTCCATTTTAATATTAAAGGGGAAGGGTTGATGCTCTGTTGAGTGGGACAGTGTGTTTATTTATAGGATGTTACATATCAGCCTAAAATGAAGAGGAGATGCTGTCATTCTTTTTTTGAAGTCAGCTCTGTGTCAAACTGGACGATTACTAGAAAAGAGATTTGGAGGGGGTCGAGGGGAAGGGCAGGAAAACCAGAGGACTTGACAGCATCAAGGATGTGTGATCAACAGTACCACATTACTCTGGGAGCACCAGTAAGGTTACTGAAAGTTTATTTGCTTTAGCAAAATGAGAGTTATTTAGAGACTTAGAATAAATACTCTAATAAGCTGGTTGATAGAATGGAAATTTAAATGCAAAGGGCAAACTGTGGTCTTGGTCAGGAGAAAGTTCTTTAATGGGCAAAGTTTGATGTGTATTGACTTAAATAACGAGACTCCCATCTGAGCTGATGGGACGTTTTAATTTGAAGCACAGCTGAATGAGTGTTTAAAGGAAACCAGATTGGCAACTGACAAATGTTAAACAGCTACTCTGGAAAAAGAACTGCTTCACAAACAGTATTCTATTTTATCTGCATGTACAAAACAAAGAAACAGCTACCAAGAGGCAGAGCCAGAATTTGAGACTGTCAGATCCAGTGTTAACCACTACCATGGTTGTAGCTTCTTACCCATAAAATATTACTTTGAGAAAAACTAAACCTGAGAAAGAAAAGCTACATAGGACAGTGTCCATGTATTTGTAATTTACTTTTGAAAGTGGTGATTTTCCTATTTTGTTCACACAAGTTGTGTGGTTAAGGCCTGAGTCACTGCTGCTGCCATTCTGCCAAAACTGACCATTGTTGTGATACCACCTCTTAACTGTCTTTTATGTATTTTATGCTTTGATTCTTAGTAAATTTGGTATTTAAAAATAGTCTATGTTCTCTGCATTGATTTTCCGCTCAACTTCATATCCCTCTGCATATTCATGTATACTTTTGAACATCTTTTATTAGTCCTTAATTCCATTACTGCCCTTTATTAACAATTTCTTCCTAATCCATGGGTTTACTTACTATGTCATGAAAATACTTCAAACTTCCTTGTTCTATTTGCTAATAGTATATAAGTAACATCTGGTTACTAAGTTAGGCAACCAAATTATCTATTAATGAAGAGATTGGGAGATTTCCTTAAGTACAATTAATCATTTTAGGGAATGCCAGGAATTAGAGGTTGTAACAATTGAAATCTAAGCAGACATGAAGGTTCAGCAAAGCAACCTTACAAGAAAATTACACAGGTATGGAACTGACCTGTTTTTCCTAAGTTCATGGGAATAAGTGTATCTACTAGTTTTTTTAAATGCAATGTTCCATGTTGCAAACTGTAATAAGTTCATTTTCATAGGAGAGGTAAGTAAAAATTGGTGGTATAATGAGGAAGGGTATAAGGAAATACAGAATAATAATCAGAGAAAAGAGACTGTAGAACTTCAACTTCTTATAGAACTTCAACTTCTTTTTAACACGAAGGTTGTATCTAGGAATCGACACCTGTCTGTGAAAGTTGAGTTAGCAATTAGATATTATATCCGTTTTTAATATTTTGAGCAGGTTCCCCTAAAATATCTTGTTAGGGACTCTTGGGTAGTCTTATGACCAGTACACATAAGAACACTTAAGTTTGATAGTATTTTTGCAAAAATAATGGAAAGATAAGAGTCAAAATCTTGGAGCATAAGATTTTTTTTACTAAACAGTTTTTAGTACCAAACAGATTAGAGGAATACAGAATATAATTTGTTATACTTGAAGTGTTCTGTACTGTTTTTATCTATAGCTATCATACATGAGCATTAGAACTTTGACTGTTTAATGCAGTCTTACATTGAGCACTGTATGCCATGTATCATACTCAACATTAGTGAATTTGTAGGGGAAAATGTTACCTGCATTTAGAAAGAAGATTAAACGTTAACACCTGAAGGAAATAATGTCATTTCTTTAATATAAAGTGACAATTATTTTCTTATCTGTTTTTGACCAGATGCTTGCACATACCACCCAGGTGTTCCAGTCTTTCATGATGCATTGAAGGTAAGAACTGGATATATTTCAGCCTCTTCATATTGGCATAGTAAATTTAGAGGTTGATACTAAATATTTTCTCATCATTTGTGACTCTTGTTTTCTTAATAACCATTTTGAGGTGGTTTTAGAAGTACTCCACTGAATACAAAGAGAGGTTTTTTTCCAGGTATGAAGTTAATTTCTGTCTGAACTCTCGTTTTCTATACATCTCATTTCTTCACTTTTCTAATTTTGAGGGGGAAATGAAAGCAGTTGTTTTGTATCCTAATCTCTGTCAGCTGCTATCCAGAGCAGCTCTGAATTTTTGGAAAGCTTGTTATAGACACTTAATGGTGCCAATGTAAGTTGAGAGTGAAAAACAGGATAGAGATGCCACCTGTTTCCCACCTGTTCTTTGATGTTCTAGAGAAGTAGTGAAATAATAGAATGTTTTTTGACCATATTTTTCATGATGGGTTTACTGACTTTTTTAAAATTTATGATAATATGGCACATTTTCCCATTATATATCATAACAAGAAAATATTGCGGCATGGATGCTGTGGTTTTAGGTATGGCTACTTGTTCTTGGGAACATTGACAGTCTTATTAAATGTTTAAATATTATTGATCTCCTTTGAATTTCTAATTATGTCTTTCAGAAAGTAGTTGGACCTTTTGGGCATTTATCTGTTAAATACTTATAACAGAGTTGTACAAACACATATCAAGTTTATGTTCTGGTTAGTTGAAAATGAGGAAAATGGAACAAACATTCAATAGAGCAACTTGAGACCTGAATCCTCCTTGTATCTTCTTAGCTTCTTTATGAACTTATGGAAGTGGAAACTGTGAATCCGTGAGAATATTTTTTTTTCAAGAGGTGGAGGATTTTTATCTTTTCTGAACTGCCATTTATTGTATGTTTATTTTTCTTATTTCGTGTTTTTTCCTATGATTTCTTTCCTATCTCTTAAAACCGTAATCATACTTCACTTCTCAGTTTTTGACTTCCTATTTTCTCTTATTTTGTGAATTCATTTCTATCCTTAAATTTTATCTCCGTGGCTCCTACAACATATTTTTATTTATGTGTGTCATTGGCAACTGCAAACCAGTTTCTAAAGTAGACTCTTACTCCAAAAATAGCTTGCCTCTAAACTTTGCTGCTGCTAGTAATGATACTACTAATTTTCTAGTCATTCAGTTTGTTCCTCTTTTACTACACAACTGTTAATTATTTGATTAATCTTAATGATTTTACTTGGAAGTATTTTTTTTTCCCTCTTCTCCAGTCCTACTGTTTATTATTGTCTCTATAAATATTTCTTGAAGGACTGGACTTTACAAGACTATTGGATTTTACGGCACATTACATTTTAGACAAAATACATAAATCAATCTATTGTCTATTCTTGCCAGTTTTCTATTAGACCAAGTAAGAAGTTAAAATCGCATTAAGAATAGAAAAAAACATTTTTAATATTGAAATTAGAAGAGGCATATTTGTTTGTTTATTTTTGCGAGAGCTACAGACAGAGACAGATGAGAAGCAGCAACTCATAGTTGTGGCACCTTAGTTGTTCATTGATTGCTTTTTCATATGTGCCTTGACTGGGGGACTCCATTCAAGCCAGTAACTAACCCCTTGTTCAAGCCGGTGACCTTGGGCTTTAAGCCAGTGACCATGGGTCATGTCTGTGATCCCACGCTTAAGCCAGCGATCCTGCACTCAAGCTGGTGAGCTCACGCTCAAACCGGATGCTCCTGTACTCAAGCCTGAACCTTGAGGGTTTGAACCTGGGTCTTCTGAGTCCCAGGTTGATGCTCTACCCACTGTGTCACCACCTGGTCAGTCAGAAGAAGCATATTTAGAGAAAAGGACAATTCTTAGAAACAGCAACCTTATATTCATATACTTAAATTTATCCTTTATTTTTTCTCATTCCATTACCGTATACCCCAACTTGGCATTTGAGAACACCTAGCCTATATCCCAGTATCCTCTGAATTCTGATAAAATTCTTCATATATGTTTAAGATAATAAAGCTTTTTCTTATATGGATTAACTTCTCTGATGACTTATTAATGCAAATTAAACTCTATACGGTGATAGTAACTTTTCATCTATATCTCACTTTAGAGTAAAAAAGAGGATTAAATTTCAAAATAAATGAAATTTTGAATTATAGGATATTTAAATTTTTCTTAAAAAAGAACAACCTCTAAATGCATATAGTGAGAAAAAAAATCCCTATCAAACTTTCAAGCAGTGTATAAGGGGAAACAGTGAGTCCCAGATGGAAATATGCAAAGCTGGCCCTTAGTTTGTATTTCAGACCTTCACAGTCTTGAGAGTGCTATCGTATTTCATTATTCTTTGTACTATGTTGGAATTAAATTTAAAGCCATTTTTCGATAAGACAGTTGGTGTTTTGTTCAGAAGTTATACAGTGCATAACAATTTCTATGTTTTTATTCTCTGACTGAAAAGATCACTTAACCTTCAAAAATCTAACAATGCTTAGGCTGCTAAATTAATCTATGTTGTTCTGAAAATAGGTAGAACTCTTACTGTTGAGGAACAGCTGCAGTATTTAGAAGCTGAATTATTATATTGAATATCTCACTGAGTGTTTTTTGTTTTTGGTTTTGTTTTGTTTTGTTTTGTGAGAGAGAGGGAAAGACAGGGACAGACAGGAAGGGAGAGGGATGAGAAGTATCAACTCGTCGCGGCACTTTAGTTGTTCATTGATTGCTTTCTTATATGTGCCTTGATGGGGCGAGGGCTCCAGCTAAGCCAGTGACCCCTTGCTCAAGCCAGCAACGATGGGGTTATGTCTATGATCTCATGCTCAAGACAGCGACTTCAGGGTTTCAAACCATTTTTCGGTGTCCCAGGTCGATGCTCTATCCACTGTGCCACAACTTGGTCAGGCAAGTGCTATTCTTAAAAACAAGCTATTTCAGCCTGACCTGTGTTGGTGCAGTGGATAAAGTATCAACCTGGAATGCTGAGGTCGCCAGTTCAAAACCCTGGGCTTGTCCGGTCAGAGCACATACAAGAAACCTTGCCTGTGGTTGGCACAGTGGATAGAGGTCGCTGGTTAAGAAAAAAAACCCTGGGCTTGCCTGGTCAAGGTATATTTGGGATTTGATGCTTCCTGCTCCTCCCCCCTTCTCTCTCTCTATCTCCCCTCAAATAAATAAATAGATTTAAAAAATATATATTTTCTTAAAAAGCACAGACAAGAAGCAACTGCTACAATTTGATGCTTTCCACTCCACTCCACCGTGCTCTAAAATCAAGAAATAAAATCTTAAATAATAAATAAAAACAAGAAATTTCTGTTTCACTTTTTTAAGGTGTTTCATAATAGAACACACACACATCATTTCTAACATTGGTCAATGTTTTTTAAAAAAGTCAGACTAAAAATCATTTCACTTGGTTAGATAAATCCTTTACAGTACTTCAAAACTGAAATATGTATATTTGCAAGTCACATCCTGGTTCAAGAAGGTAAGTTCAAGAAGAGTGTTTTGCTGGGTTGTGGTTCTCATGCAAATATGTTTTCAGTTTTCTTTCTCTTATATCATAGGGTTGGTCTTGCTGCAAGAGAAGAACAACTGATTTTTCTGATTTTTTAAGCATTGTAGTAAGTATTAATTTGCTTCCTAGATGATCTCCTGAAAAGTACCTATTCTGAGAATATGTACTCCAGGTTTGAGGAATCTGATTTCAGAATAGTCCCTGTCAATTTGCAGATTATACTTTTCTTTTAAAATGGAGCTCAGCTTGTTCCTACAGTCTTGAAAATAGGAATTTATTTGTTTGGGAAATTAAAATTTCTAGTTGTCAATTTTGGTTTGTGCTTGATGTTAGTAATCCTAAAAGAACAAGGTGGAAGTAGTTTAATGCATTTTAAGTTAGGAACAATGTATTTTTATCAAATAAGATATTATCAAATATACCATTTTGTATACTCCTAAGAAAGGAAACTAAAACTGTTAATTAAATGGCATGACATTGATCTTGTGATTTTAGAGATGTGGAAATGTATGAATGACTCAATGAGTATGGTCAAGGTAGCTAGCATTTACTGAATTTTTGCCACCTGCCAGATGTGCCAGGTAGTCTATTGTTTATTTTTTAATTCTCAAAATAATCTTAAGTGCCATTATCTTCATTTTCTGATGAGAAAACAGGTTTAAAAGATTAACTTGCTCAAGGTCATATAGCTAGTTAATATCAGAACTGGGAATCAAATTGAGGCCCATTTTTATAAATAAGTTACAGAATTCTTTTCGTGTGATTTCCAGAATTTGTTTCCTATAAATAAGAAGTTTGTGCTGCCTGTCTAATAGAGAGTTAAGAAGATATTTATGAAGTGTTATTAAGAGGCTTTTATTTAAGGAAAAAAATGCATTTATATGTAATAACAAATATAGCAAATTGGAGTTTAGTTTCTTGAATGAATGTGATAAAAGTGGAGAAAACACAGTAGGATTTGTTAATAAAGAATTAAAAAATAGTATTTTTGTCATGGCACATGAAACAGATTGAGAGGATAACTCTTACTGAATGCCTTCCACTAACAGGGCTGTACAAAAGGTAGACATAATAGTGAAAAGCCACCAGAGCCAGTCAAACCTGAAGTCAAGACTACTGAGAAGAAAGAACTATCTGAATTGAAACCCAAATTTCAGGAGCACATCATTCAAGCCCCTAAACCAGTAGAAGCAATAAAGAGGCCAAGGTACACCGTTTACAGTTACATATTTTTGTCACACTTGAATAACATTTGTACCTGGTATTTTCTTTTATGATTTTGCCTAATTCCATTTGTAACAGTTGCTCAGGTCACCAACTTTTTTACCAATTCATTTTCCTTTAGATACATCTTTCAGTTTTATTTTCCCTCAACTTGAAGTCATGTGCACAATCCACTTCTTTGCAGACTTGCTCACTGTACCATTATAATTACAGTAGGGTCGGGGAGCCACACAGCCATCTTAGGCCTTGGCGTGTGTCTTTTTCACTGTGGCATAGTGAAGTTCTGTAAAGGGATTATCAGGGAATCAGTTTGAGTTAGAGGTCTTCCTTCCTGTTTACTGTTTTGTTGATTATCTTCTAGGACACTCTTGACAGAAGACTACTTTGTTCCCTTTCAAATCTAGTAAAGAAGAATTTCCTTTTATTTCAGAGTGATCCATTATATTGTTACTAAATCAGTTTTTTCTTGTAGTGAGCTAAATACTTTTTTTAATCTCTATTTTACCACTTAGAACAAGCCTTGTGACTCATCTTTTACTTCAGATGCCTGAAAACTCTTAATCTTATTATTATTGACAGATTTTTAATGTATTTGATTTAGATGTCATATCTGTTAAAAGGACCTTTAAAATAACTTGTTTATTTTGCATTAGAATTATACATACTCTTCATACTCACTTTCTGATCATCTAGTAGACTCTTTTTGTTTTACATTCCCACACAGGCATATTGGGTACCACTGTTACACGAGGTATTCTTCATGTTGGACTTGAGTGTTGAATTATTTTAGAACCAAAATATAGGAATCAAAAAAACAGGGTTTTGGCCTCAACTATGACTCCTGTTGATATTTTATTCACATTATGGACTTACAGTTTTCCCAAAGTTCCTTTATTGATCATATTTTAAATAAATTTATACCATATTGAATAATACCAGACTCATAGAAGAACCCTAAGAGACTTTTTGTTTTATTTATCTAAACAAACTACTTAGAATGACTTTATTCCATTTCACCTTACTCATAATCATGAGAGACTTTATCAAACGCTTTGCTTGCTGATTTGACAGCTAAAAAAACTTATCAGAAAAAGACGAATTCTGGTGTGACTCGTCTACAGTGTAGTGTAGTTGTGATACTATAATTGAGGATAAGAGTTACTATTTTCTTTATAATTTTACTTAAGAGGAATTAAATATTTTATCCTAAATTTATTTGGTGTTATTGCAGATTATGAGGTTATCGGTTTTTTTATGTACTTTGGTAGTGGCCTCTTAAATCAGAGATTTTATTTCTTTAAGAATGTATAATGGGTCCTGGCCAGATGGTACAGTGCGTGCATAGAGCATTGTTCTGGTATGCTGAGGTCATGGGTGTCATCCCTGGTCAGGGCACATATGAGAAACAGCCAATGAGTGCACAACTAAATGCAACAACTAAGTGGAAAAAAGTTGTTGATGCTCGCTCTCCCCCTCCCCTTCCTTTTCCCCTCCTCTTCACCTCCTTACTCTCCTTCCTCTTCCCCCTTTTTCTCCCTCTCCCCCTCCCCTCTCTCCCCCCTGCCCCCTCCTCTTCACCCCCTTTCTCCTTCCTCTTCTCCCTTTTTCTCCCTCTCCCCCTTCTTTTCACCGCCCTCTCTCCTTCCTCTTCTCCCTTTTTCTCCCTCTCCCTCTCTCCCTCTCCCCCTTCCCTTTTTCCCTCCACTTTACCCCCTCTCTCTCCTTCCTCTTCTCCCTTTTTCTCCCTTTTTCTCCCTCTCCCCCTCCCCTTCCCCCCTCCTCTTCACCCAGTCTCTCCTTCCTCTTCTCCCTCTTTCTTCCTCTTCCCCTCCTCTTTCCCCCCTCTTACCCCCCTCTCACCTTCCTCTTTTCCCTTTTTCTCATTCTCTCCCCTCCCTCTTCCCCTCTCTCTTTCTCCCCCTCCCACACCCCTCTCCCTCTCCCTCTCCCTCAAATCGATGAAAAAAATTTTATTGAAGGATGTAGAATGAATAACCTAGGATTTCTATTTTAATTACTGCATTTGTTAATAATATTTTTAATACTTACTGAGGGCCTTAAACAGATTGTGTACATACAACACTTAACCATTATGTAATGTTGGAGGACATTGTTACTGTTTTCTTAACTCTACTAAAGTTGCCTTGCTATATAATTGTATCTGAATTATAGATGCATATACCAGTGTATTATCTGGTATATGAGCAAGTAAATTATCTCCACCACTAGGAATATGGATTTATTTAGTACATATTGTATGCTCAGCATTTTGCTTAGGCATAGAATATGAAAGTACATCATGGTACCTTCCTTGACGATACTTATCTTGACAGACTTGGATTGCTAGTCTTTATTTCCTTCCCATTGGCCTTACTGATTACTAATGTAATGTGTTGATAATAACATCATTTTTGAGACTTAATATTGAAATGTCAGAACCAGTTCTTTTAATTTTAAAACTTCGATGTGGGCCTGATCAGGCGGTGGCGCAGTGGATAGAGCGTCGAACTGGGATGCGGAAGACCCAGGTTCGAGACCCTGAGCTCGCCAGCTTGAGCGCGGGCCCATCTGGCTTGAGCAAAAGCTCGTCAGCTTGATCCCAAGGTTGCTGGCTCCAGCAAGGGGTTGCTCGGTCTGCTGAAGGCCTGTGGTCAAGGCACATATGAGAAAGCAATCAATGAACAACTAAGGTGTTGCAACGGCAACAAAAAACTAATGATTTATGCTTCTCATCTCTCTCTGTTCCTGTCTGTCTGTCCCTGTAAAAAAAAAAACAAACAAAAAAACTTAGATGTGGGAATACTTGATAGCAGTAATTGTAAAATACTTTTTAATGGAAAAAACTTAGTTTAAAAGTCATTTGGCTTCTTTCCATAAATAGGCTCCTAAGAGTATTTATTTTAGTACAGGGAGATATTTTGACACATCAGTAAATGGTAAGTAATAAAGTTTCAAAATTCTCCAGCCCAGATGAACCAATGACAAATTTGGAATTAAAAGTATCTGCTTCCCTAAAGCAAGCACTTGATAAACTTAAACTGTCATCGGGGAATGAAAACAATAAGAAAGGTAAGATTTTGTTTTGTATGTTGTAATTTTTTTCTGTACAGTTTACCAATTATATAAAGGAGAGAGGAGCCATATAGTTGACTGAATATAAATGTGAAAAAGTCGCACATTATCATAAAGAACTTATTTTTGTCTTTTAAATGCCAGTTATACCACAAAATGGGTATGTGGTTTATTCAGAATGAGAGCTTGTTAATTTATTATTTTCTTCTAACTCACCTTTATTTTAACAGTGAGATAAATTTCTTGATAATTGTGTTTCATTGTGCATGAGATAAAACATAGTATTCTCTGACCTATACCCGACACCATGGGAGGAAAGTATCCTTGCATGATTTTGTTTTCACAAGGTTAAGATCTTGGATATATTGTATTATAGAGCATATATGTGTCATATTATCATTTTAAAGGTATCAGTAAAATTTAATTGCGGTAGTTGGCTTATTAGCTTTTTAGATATATTACATTACCTGAAATGTCACAGAGAAAACTTACTTACAATGATTTTACTTTTAAGCTACTTAGTTTTAAAATATTATTTTCTTTTGTATTTATATTTTTTAAATACTTACTTTATAGAAAAGGTTGCCTTTTAAGAATGGCATTACAGGAAAGTTCTGTTGTAATCTTTTCCATTTGTTTTTTTGTTTGTTTCAGAAGAAGACAGTGATGAGATTAAGATTGGGACCTCATGTAAAAATGGAGGGTGTTCAAAGGTATATGTTGTAAAATTTGTGTTGTCATGGAAGTAAAATTTTAATTTTGGAAAAAGTGCAATTTAGTGAATCAAATCAACAACATTTGTGTGCCTGTTATGTGTTGGATGGACACTACTAAGAGCTAAGGTTATGAACATGGATAAGAAGCTGTCTCTCCAGGAACATTATATCTGATAGACTCATGGGATTGCATTATATCAGATAATAACATGGGATTAAATAATTCTAATTCAGTTAGCATTGAGTTAGAATTTACTATGTGCCAGACATTATTTAGGTACTGGGAACATAGTGTCAAATAGAGCTGAAATCTCTGTTCTTATGAATATGAGATTGTATTTAGGAAGAAAAACAGCAAATAGGTCATTAAAATGAATTTGGGTAGTTATGAAGACAAGGAAATAGAGTCGAGTTCTTGAAATCAGATTGTCGGGGAAATGTTTTGTGAAGTGTTGACACGAAATCAGAAATCTGAATAATGAGTGGATGAGTTATGTAAGCCTTGGAGTAGACTTGGGAAGTAGTATGTGTAGAGAGGCTTTAAAGCTTATCTATTCAAAGAATTATGAGCAAGGTCATGTTGGGGCTTGGTCAGGGCTGTGTAAGTTAGTGGAAAAGAGGCAGGCAGGGTCATCTGCCACAATGAGGTGTTTGGGCTTTATTCTGGTGAAATGGAAAGCTTTAACGTTAAGGAGAGGTTTAAAAATATGTCTTTGGCTGCTAAGTAGCAGATATAAAGGGGCAAGGATAGGATTTGAACAAGGAAAACCAGGTAGGTTGCGTCTATTGTGGAAGACCAGACAGTGAGATTGGAGAGTGTGTTCTGAGAAGTGATTAAATTTGGAATGGAATCAGACATC
The DNA here is from genome assembly GCA_037038555.1 of Rhynchonycteris naso. Taxonomy (NCBI): domain Eukaryota; kingdom Metazoa; phylum Chordata; class Mammalia; order Chiroptera; family Emballonuridae; genus Rhynchonycteris; species Rhynchonycteris naso. The sequence goes on from CM072995.1 coordinate 302,602,013, forward strand.
TTGAGGAGGCCTTTTCCTATCTGCTCTGTAAAATTGCATACCTTCCAGCATTTCCGCTCTCTCCATAGCACTTATCACCTAGAACTTTCCACCTACTTTGCATATTTATTTTGCTAATGATCTCTCTCATCTGACTTTGTCTTCTCTCCCTTCCCTCATACAAGGTTTACAAGGAAATGATTTTGTTTGTTCTTTACTGTATTTTGAATGCTTAGAGCAGTGCCTAGCACATGGCAAATGTGTGTAGAATGAATGATGTTCGGCAGATAAAATATAATATGCTCACTTTGTCAAAGATGGTGCTGCCCACATGGAAGCCAGTCACCCAGGTGATATTATTTGCCCTTATGCTTGTGATGGCTGTGGGGGAAAAGTTGTAATGTAAGCAGGCCGGGTCCTTATAGCTTAAGGCTTTGTTTTAAGAGTAAGCTCTTCTCCACACCCTTGACTGATTGGATGATGTAGGGTGGTGATGTAGGGAGGAATCCCATTATGCCTCAGATGGGTGACTTTGTGTCAGAGACTTCCTTGTTTGTATAATTGGATTAAAGGTTTTGAGTCTATGCTGTAAAATGGGAGAGAGCAGTAGCTTGATCTCTCTCTTGGTTCCTGAGTTCCTGAGGTTAGTATTAGAGAGGAGAGCAGAGTAAGGCCACGTGGAGGAGAGGAGGCAGCCAACATGGCGGAGTGCTGAGGAAGAAGCCAGTTTGTTAAGAGTTTGTGTAGGAGGAGATGGGAAACAGAGGTGAATAAGTCTGGTGAGCTAGAAACCTTTGATTTTAGGAAACTCGGATAAGTCAGTAGCTTTGTGAGCACTGAATGTGTGGGTTTTGGAGCCCATTGTGTGTGTTTGCTTGCCCGCCGGGTGCAAGCTAGAATTAAAGCTGATGGCTCACCAGTTTTGGGCTCCTGTGTTTCATTACCGACTGTTCGAATCAAATGCGAACCTGCGTGGGTCAGGCTGCTGTGATAGTAGCCTGGACTACTGGCTTTACAAATGATAAATTGAAATATTAACAGGACTTGCTAATGAACTGGAAGTGAAGGAAGGGGACTTGTGATTCCATTTTCTAGGTAATTGTGACACATTGACCGGAAAAGAAGGTGGGGTAGGGGGGAGCAGGTATATAGTTTACCTTCATCTTAAGTTTGAGATCGTCTTGTTCATTTAGGAATGGAAATATAAATGCATTCACATGTGTATAAAGTTGAAGTGGTAGATAAAAGAGAATGATTCACTCTTGGGGTAAGGGAGACGGTACAAGTGGCAGGGTAGTGGAAAAAGATACACAGAAGGTATTCCAGATGAATTTGAAAAACAGAATTGGGAAAGGGTATCCCAAGCAGAGGTGCCAGAAGCAGTAAACAGAAAACAGTAAAGTTAATAATGGCATATAATTTGCTGCCCTGACGCTGAGCTTCAAAGAGGTCCCTAGGGGCCAAATCCTTGAAAGGCTTTTATAAAGCTCAAAACTTAGATTTTAGGTCACAGAGGCCATTAAAGAAAATGTTTAATCTTTTTTTACTGAAATAAGATCAAGGGATTTTCACAAAGCAGGTCCCTCCTTATGCCTCCTCTCATTCCCTCTCCCAAAGGTAACCACATTTTTCTATCAAAATAGATTTGTTTTGCCTGTTTTTGAACTTTGTATAAATAGAATTATATAGCAGGGACCCTTCTGTCTTCTTTGCTAATAAAATGTTAGAGCTATCTTTGTTGCACATAGCTGTAGTTGGTTCATTTTCATTGCTTTAAAATATGCCATTGTTTGTGCCAATTGATTTGTCCTTGCCATAGCCCTTCAAATTTTTTTGATTAATGCTACTATGCCCATTTTTGCCCTTTGGTTTTGGGACAGATGCACACACTTCTATTAGAAATACGAGTAGAAATGGAATTGCTGGATTATAGAGTGTGTGTAAGTTCAGCTTTAACAGAAACTTCCACATAGTTTTCCAAAGTGGTTGTATTTACACTTCTACCATTAGTTTGTTAGGGTAGTTGCCTTTGTTCTGTATCTTGTTAACACTTTATAATTAATAATCAGTCTTTTATATTTTAGCCATTCTGGTGGGTGTGTAGTGTTCCCACTGTGGTTCAAATTTCTTTCCAGATGAGATTCAGTGCCTTTTTGTATGTTTATTGGCCATTAGGATATACTTTTCTGTGAAATGTCCAAAATCGTTTACCTATATATTTTTATTTTATTTTTTACAGGGACAGAAAGAGGGATAGATAGGGACAGACAGGAACGGAGAGAGGTGAGAAGCATCAGTCATTAGTTTTTCGTTGCTGTCGCAACACCTTAGTTGTTCATTGATTGCTTTCTCACATGTGCCTTGACCGCGGGCCTTCAGCAGACCGAGCCACCCCTTGCTGGAGCCAGCGACCTTGGGTCAAAGCTGGCAAGCTTTTGCTCAAGCCAGATGGGCCCACGCTCAAGCTGGCGAGCTCGGGGTCTCCAACCTGGGTCTTCCGCATCCCAGTTCGACGCTCTTATCCACTGTGCCACCACCTGGTCAGGCCGTTTACCTATGTTTTTAAGTTTGCTTTTTCTTACTGACTTGAAATTCTATATATTTTTTAAAAAGTTATTTGTTAGAGCTACTAATATTTCACTATCTTAATAATGGCTTTTAATAAACAGAAGTTCTTTAACTTCAGTAAAATCCAATTAGTCCATCTTTTCTTTGTGACCAGTGTTTTCTGTGTCCTGTTTAAGAAATCTGCTTACTTCAAGATCATGAATCAGAATCTGTTAGTATACTCTCATTGCCTAAAATCTGCTAGTGATCATGAGGAAGGTTTGCAAATTATACTGAGAGATATTTTAAAGTCAAATTGACAATTTTGTGATAGACTACATAGCGGTGGAGAGAGGGAAGAAATTAAAGAGAACATACAGAATTTTGCTTTGGAAGATTGAGTACATATGGTGCCATCATATAAGGTGGGAAGACAAGTAGGACGTTTGGGGACAAGGGTAATAAGTTCAGAATCTAACATACTGAGTTTCTTGTATTTATGGTATATCTTTAAGAGATCCACACACCTAGTTAGTACTTTGGATTTACAGTAAAGTAAATACACAAAATTTTATTTTCTGTACTGTAGGTGGTTGCAATAAATACCAAATAGAAAATATAATACTGGCTGCATCTATGTTTTATTAACATAACTTTTTGTGAATTCATCTGTAGAGCCTTCACCTACAGCACCAATGGGGCCCGGATCTTCCAGACAAATCCTGGATATATATATAGGTCTGCAGCTCATTTTACCCTTTATAGGGATAAGAAATCGTCACCCTAGAACTTCCAGAGTTGCTTAGATTTTCCATATTAATTCATAATGCCCACACAGAGTTTACTATGCACATAAACCATACTGTAACTGTATTTCTGTTGAGATTACTAGTCTCGGGGTGTTAATATTCCATAAATTTAAATGCCTGAATATGCTTGGATGTCTTATACCTAAAAGTCTGAAAGCATCTTAACACATCCTATTGCTTAGTTTTCTGTTTTCCTTTTTCATAGGGAACTGAAACTTGAGCATATTCAGAAAGGAATTTTTCATTTCTTATTGTGAATTTATGAGTGGTCTAGGTAATGTTATTTCTTGAGTATTATAATAGTTCATTGAGGTCACCAATACTACAAATAACCTGTGAAATGTAACTTTGAGAGATGAAGCTAATATTTTTTCTTTTTTTCTTTTAGACATATCAGGATCTACAGAGTCTAGAAGAAGTGTGTGTATATCATTCTGGAGTACCTATTTTCCATGAAGGGTAACTTATACATGACTAATTAAAACTTTATGATGGGGTTAGAAAAGTTAATGTGCTTTTAAACATTATTTGCCATGCAGCATAATTAGGTATTTATATTGTCCTATGATCTTTACAGTAACCTAGAAATGTGGGTTTTGTCGTTATTTTTACACACAAAAAAACTGAAATAGTATTACAGTTAGGTGTCCATTGTGATTCAAACCTAATGTTTTTCCTTATTCCATTATATTTCAATGTGATTCTCTATTTAGACTGAAAAGTTATTTTGTTTGTATATAGGGCTGGTTCTGCACATTACAGGACGTTTACAGTTTTTAACCTTGGAGCACTAAGGATACCAACATTGTGGCATCCAAGAAAACCCATAATTTTCTACAGCCCACAGTTGAGAGCCTCTTTTCTTTATCACCCAGTGTTTATAGAAACACAGTACTGAGTTAACATATTCTGTTTCCAGTATTCTTCAGGAATCAAATCCAAAATTTTACTGTAATTTTTGTCTTCTTGTGTTAGATATTTCTCAAGTATGTAATTGTGGATTTCACCTACTTTGCAGTTGAACTCCACAGGTTGTTCAAACATAATTTTTTAGTTTGTTTGCACGTTCTCACTTTCCTGGGTTATCAAAATGTGAGGATATAATATTTTTGGTCAAACAACCTTAGTAGCTTTATGAGGACACTAGAATGTGAGCTATCAATGAAAAGCTGGTTCAATTTGGTGGTGATTTTAAGCTTATTCAGGAGCTCAAGATAAATAACATTCTGGTTTTAAAATTATTAGTGTTTTTTAATAATTTTAACTGGTAACTTAGACACTTATACTAGAGTTGCACACTTGATTTTTTAAGAATCACACTTGTCACTGATATTTCTGGACTTGATTAGTTGTGAGATTTTATTTCTGGCTTTTCTGTGATAATTTAAAGGATGAAATACTGGAGCTGTTGTAGAAGAAAAACTTCTGATTTTAATACATTCTTATCACAAGAAGGCTGTACAACAGGGAAACACATGTGGACTTCAAAGGATGCTGTAAGTAACCTTTTCAAAATAACTCATTAGGTGGGATGTGAAGTACAGCGCAAGGAATATAGTCATTAACATTCTAATAACTTATGCTGTCAGATGGGTAGGAGATTTATCAGGATGATCGCATAATAAGTTATGTCTAATTACTGGGGCGTACATCTGAAACTAATATTATATGTCAACTGCAATTGAAAAATAAAAATCATTTAAAAAAATAACACAAAGTGCCTGACCAGGCGGTGGCGCAGTGAATAGAGCATTGGACTGGGATGCGGAAGACCCAGGATCGAAACCCCGAGCTCGCCAGCTTGAGCGCAGGCCCATCTGGCGTGAGCAAAAGCTCACCAGCTTGGACCCAAGGTCGCTGGCTCCAGCAAGGGGTTGCTCGGTCTGCTGAAGGCCCACGGTCAAGGCACATGTGAAAGAGCAGTCAATGAACAACTAAGGTGTCGCAACGGCAACGAAAAACTAATGATTGATGCTTCTCTCACCTCTCTCTGTTCCTGTCTGTCCCTATCTGCCCCTCTCTTTGACTCACTCTGTCCCTATTAAAAATAAATAAATAAAAAATAACACAAAGTGTATTTATCTGAGTCATTTTATAAATTTGATATTATGCTGTTTTTAGATTTAAAAAATCAGTTTGTCTCTCACACAGTTGAGTTTTGATGGGCCTAAAAGCTAAAATTAATCTGAGTCAGGCTCTCAGAGTATGCTCTGTGATCAAAGTAGTCATTGTGTATGTTGATGCAAGTGTATAGATTTTTATGAAATACTTAAGCCTGGAGAAATTAGAGAATTAGAGCGTATTTTTCTGTTACTATGTGGTCTACTCCCACATTTTGTTTAACAGAAATCACTTTTCTCCTCATTTGATGTTATTGATCATTTAGACCTCTGATTCTTTTGGCCTCTTAGAAGTTCATTCAACAATTTACAGATGCATAAACACTTCATCTGGTTTCCAAAGAGGAAGATTTTAGACTTGTTTTATTGGGATTGTTTTGAATGCCTTTGCTTGCTACAGGGATGATTATCAACAGAAAAAAGAATGTATCAGTTTCTACTTCCCTGGACAGCTTTTTACAAAGACTTGGGTTCTACAAATAATTTCCCCAAATCCCATTAAGTTATAAGAAGGCAAGCAATTTATTGCTAAATAAGTGTTTGATAGCTATATAAATGTATTATATAACATGAAATATTAGATTTATGTCCTGCATTGGCACTAATAAACCCAGGGCAGTGAACTTTTCCAGTATAAGATGCCTTTTAATATCTGAAGTAATTGTAAATTTTCAGATTGGGGTTTATTTCTTCTGCATTTGAGTTCCACAGTTTCTGTTGTTAATACGGTTGTAGATTATAAATGCAGAGTGGGGCAAAAGTAGGTTTTTACAATGGTGAGTATGGGAAACAGCTTAATCTTGTATTATTATTATTATTGTATTTTCCATACAGGCAGTTGTAAACCTACTTTTGCCCAGCCTGTATAGCCCTCAAATTATAGTAATTTATCTACCTCAAAACTTATAAATATGTTTTATTAGCAAAAAGTGTAGTCTCCCTGTATTTTTTCCAAGATCCAAAAGTTGGAAAGATATAGTTTGAAAAAATAAACTTCTATTATATGCAAAAGTTTTCAGGTTAACCCTTGATGAAATGTTTTTGTTGTTCTTTCTTTAATGCATGCATTTATCAGGTATCTAAGCTAAGTAGGGCAAAAAAAATGTGAGTGATAAAAGTAATTTAAATTCGGTTAGTATATTTGTACCAAAATATAAATAATTGGTTTTTACAACAAGAGTGCCTCATGGTTTCCTGTGTTAGGTGACTAATCCTCCTTTATAAAACATCACAATTTGTCTTTTTAAAATAGTTGCTGATGGCTTGACCTGTGGTGGCGCAGTGGATAAAGCGTCGACCTGGGAACACTGAGGTCGCCATTTCAAAACCCTGCACTGGTTCGGTCAAGGCACATATGGGAGTTGATGCTTCCAGCTCCTCCCCCCTTTTCTCTCTTTCTCTCTCTCTCTCACTCTGTGTCTCCTCTCTAAAATGAATAAAATAAATTTTAAATAAATAAATAAAATAGTTGCTGATAGAGCAATGTACTGCTGGTAGATAATAATTATTTTTATAATAGTAATCAAACTATTACTTCCACATATCCCCACTTTTTTCTGCATGTTATTATGAGAAGAAAATAATTATTTAATAACAGTAATAAATAGTTGTAAACAGTCAATTATTTTTTCCCAAATTTTAATTTAAGAATAAATAAAAATTTTAATTTAAAAAATAAATGTTCCTATGCATGAGGTAAAGATGTCTGGTTACCACTAAGCAAATGTCATTCTTCAAAGAATGTTTTTATAACTAATTTAATAGATTGCAGAATTTTAAAATTGGATGAAGTATTGCAGGAGTTCTAATAAATTGCCTTTTTCAATGTATGTTAATACTATGGCTTTAAAAGAGAAAATCAAATAGAAGGAATAAGGGTGTTTTTAAATCATAAAACTATATTTTATTGTTTAACTTTTTAATCGGAACTATAGAAGTTTGCCTTTATAAATAAACATTAAGGGCTTAGCTGCACATGGTAATGTTTTCTCAATTAGATGGGTCAGATTCCTCTTTTTAGAAGTTACATGGCACTTTGTAAATTCATAAAGTTTGTCTTGCATTACAGGGGAAGAAAGTTGTTCCATGCAGACATGACTGGCATCAGACCGGGGGAGAAGTCACCATTTCAGTATATGCTAAGAATTCATTGCCAGAGCTTAGTCAAGTTGTAGCAAATAGTACATTGGTAAGTACACTAAATATCTGAGTAAAAACTGTCCTTATAGATTTATTCTTTATGTTGAAGTAATATTGTTATTTGCACTGATTTTAAGGTACCATCTTTTCCATTTGAAAAAATAGTTCAAAATCACTTTCTCAGAAAGTATATTATATTAAAATTTCTATGATAGGTATTTCTGAGGCATTCTGGAGATAGTATAGCAGTTTAGACGATGTATCAAATAATATGGTACCTAGTTCTCTCAATAAGAAACTTCAGGTTAGTTTTCCTTTCCTGTTAATGGTTTTCTCAAAAAAAATACAATGTTGGCAATTTGTTTAAAATAGCATAAATGATTTTTATCGATATATTTTTATAGTCATTGTTTTATATCATAAACCTTCAGTCTGGATTTGATCACTCAGCTTTCTATATATATATATTTTTTTTTTTTTTTTTTCCAGTTAAACGTGCACATTGTATTCGAAGGAGAGAAGGAATTTCACCAAGATGTGAAATTATGGGGTGTAAGTATTATGAATCAAGCAGAATTTTTTCTTAAAATTTAAACACTATTTGTATAATAAAAGGCAGTACTTTAGTAATTGATAAAAAGTAGGTATATAACTTTGGTTGTTCTATCTAAAATGTTTAAATCAAGGCATAGAAATGGCATTAGAGTCATTTTTTTATTTTTTTGTCAGAGTCAGAGAGAGGGACAGATAGGGACAGACAGACAGGAATGGAGAGAAATGAGAAGCATCAATCATCAGTTTTTCTTTGCGACACTTTTGTTGTTCATTGATTGCTTTCTCACATGTGCCTTGAGCACGGGCCTTCAGCAGACCGAGTAACCCCCTTGCTGGAGCCTGCGACCTTGGGTCCAAGCAGGTGAGCTTTTTGCTCAAGCCAGATGGGCCCTCGCTCAAGCTGGTAAGCTCAGAGTCTTGAACCTGGGTCTTCAGCATCCCAGTGTGACGCTTTTATCAACTGTGACACCGCCTAGTAAGGCGGCATTAGAGTCTTAGATTATTGTTTGTTAACATAGGCAAGACCAATATTTTCCTCTAAGACTAATTAAACCATCCCGGTTTACTTTCGTTCTCTTTGATATGTTGCAGGTAATTGATGTAAAGCGAAGTTATGTAACTATGACTGCAACAAAAATTGAGATCACCATGAGAAAAGCTGAACCTATGCAATGGGCAAGCCTTGAACTGCCTGCAGCGAAAAAACAGGAAAAACAAAAAGAAGACAAAACAGAATGAACTGAGAGGGAACAAAATGTTATTTGCTTATTTGAGAATTCTTATGTGGTGAAGTAGTGGCTTGCTGCTGTAATCTTTTGTTTTATTGTTATTGCTGAATCTGACATTTCAGGGTCAGTAGGTTCTTAAAAACCAAAGTCAGTTTATCATTTTGTGCCTCCCTTCTTTTTTTTTAGGTTACCTAAAATTGATTATTCATTTCTTCTGCTTATAACAGAACCGTAGTTGTGTCACATACTTGAAGAAGCTAGAAAATAACTCGTAAATAGTTACGGTAGTTTTAAGTATAATGTTATGTTAAGCAGAGAAATAAAAGTAACATTTGTTCTCATCTTTTTTCTGTTATTCCATAATGAGTAAAGCAAGGTGGAATGTCAGATTTTTAATTAGTTTTTTCATGAGTTTATGTTCCTATAATACTTGAAAATCTTTAGGGAAAAGATAAGGCTCTGCAATGTTTTTTCCACCTGGCACGGTTACTTAGAAGTAGTATAGTGAGTAAAGAGAAATATATGCATTGATTAGCAAATTAGAATTTGTTTGCAATTAATTGAAATAAAAAATTATATTAGTGCCTATGTTACTTGCCAAACAGTATCATTTTAGAGTTTAGGAAACATAATAAATGAGGTATCAATTTGGTTAAAATTCACTATTTTCTAACACTAAGCAATAATGTTAAATATTTCTCCCATGATTATAAGGTCTTGATATGGTTAAAACTAAACTATCTGAATTATAGCCTATTCCCTCAATTTTTAAGTACATATAAAGACAATATATATCTGGCTTCCTTGATGGTAAAATGTATCTGTAAAATAATAGATTATTAGAGTTTCCTAAAACTAATATTTAAGCTCTGCTTTATGACAACTGTCTATTACATGTTATATAAAAATAGCTTATTTTATAATTTTTTTAGGTTTTCATGAAGTTTGACAAGTCTAGGTGATACAGTGTTGATATATATATTGTACTTTATTAAATAGATATCACAGAATTAAATTGTGCTGATTGAACCCATTAAGGATAAGTTAGTTTCTGAGAGTGTGCAGAGTTCAAAGAAAATGAACTATGTTATGAAATCAAAACTCTGGCACAATTTATTAAGTTTGGGCATGAGTTATGCTTTCATAGATTAAAGTGATTATTTCCTAAACCCCTTGTTTTTCTTTTCTTGGGATTAATGGAATTCTTATAAAGGAAAATTTGCAGTTCAATTTTAGAGTTAGTATATTTCATTCTACTACCCTTTGCGAATAACTATTAGATGTAGTTCTGTAATTATGAATTATGGTTTACCTGTGTTACAAATAAAGATGTAAAAAAAATCTGACAACCAGGCTAATGACACTAAAACACAATGGCAAGAAAAATTAGACCCAAATAGAATATTTAGTTTAAGAGTGAACTGTATTTAGGGGAAAGGTTGCTACCTTGTTTTGATTTGAGGTAATGATTAATATACTATTTTCTTACGTTTCCTTCAAGGTTCTTTTCTCCTAAACAGTACCTTAATATGTGCTATTGAACTATTATATAAAGCAAATTTATTATATACCTAAGAGTTAGTTACAAAGCACTGATTTTGATTTATTTATTTTTTTACTGTTTTTGGATACAGCTTATGTATTTAGTCTGGTTATGTTAGTGATTTTATTTTCTATGTTCTTTCTTATTTCCATGAACCTCTGAATTTATTGCCCAGAGAAAAATCTAAATGATACTTCTCATTAATTCATTCATAAAGAGACACATCAATAATTAGATAAATGTTTTACTTTTATTGGTCTGTCAAAAAACAATAATGCCTAACTTTGTTTCTTTAAATATACTTTGTCTTTCTCAGCATTCAGAGTAATTACTATAACAAAGCAGTGAAAGCTAGGTTAATTTGATAGCTAAACTAACCATGGGAAGCATACTATTTTTCTTGCCTAGTGTAATATGTTAAAATAATAAGTAAGATCATAAAAGGTAGAGCTTTTATTTCTTTTCAACCTCTTATTTTTAGGTAAGTTTAGATTTAAAGAATAGTTGCAGAAAATGTATAGAGATCTTTATATGTCATATTAATCCTTTGAGTAGTACAAATGTTCATGTACATCCTCACTCAAAGGATTAAAAAACTCACTACTCCAAGGGTTAATTTTCCCTGTATGTTAAACTCTTACATAATCATAGACCATTTACAAAACTAAGAATTAGTCTTGGTACATACAATACTGTTAACTAAAGTAGAACATTAATTTTGACTATCTCATTTTAGAAGTATACTATTAAGGAGTAGTTCTTGAAACTTATCCTAATTTTTGCTAATAATTTAAGCCAGGAATTTATAAACCATTAAAAATATAAATTGAAATCAGTCTACCATAGACAAATGTTTATAGGCCAAAGCGGTAATTTCTTGATTTGACCATATACTGGCAAAGGACTGTAATCTATTTTATTAGAATTTATATTTTATGCAATAGATTTTAATTTTTACTCTGTATAACTTCTTTTGTTTGATTTTCTTTAGATAATTCTTCAGCCATCTAATGATAAAAAAAAACCCTTAAAGAGTTTTTACAAATATTTTTAAGTGACTTCGGATTATTGCTCTGCCATGCCTCGCTTTTGGAAAAATTTAGTCCTCTAGCCTGAAAATGCTTGTCATGAATACACCCACAATAAAAATTTTAAAAGCATATTTATGAGGTCTGGTGTCAGTTTTAGGGCATTTGATTTTGTACTCTGTAACTTTTTTTAAAAGGCAGGTTCTTTCAAGTTACCTGTTCGAACAATAAGTTTTCTTGTATCATTATAAATTATTTTGATCTAGCACTCAGATTTGGTATTTGTTTTGATTCTTTTGCCTATATCATTATTTTTCACCTGCTGGTCCAAGTGCCAGTCTACGAAAGAGTTAACTATCCTGATGTTATATGAAGGCCAGATGATCTCAGTAGAATTCACTTATGCACATGGTGATGGTTTCTGCATTAGCGGTCACCAAAATCTATTTTCACTGGTCCTCAAGTGTAAAATGGTTGAAAACCACTGGCTTCTGTCATCATTCCTTGTCCTTAGTTCTAAAATGCAAGCTAGGTCCATCTTGTTTTGTTAATTGGTGTTTTCTTTCATTTTTTAAATTACTGGTCCAAATATCTTAAAACTTAAACTGAAATTGTTACATGGCCTAATTAAGAATTCGTGCCTGGGGCTTTATACATGTGAAATTATCTCTCAAATACTGGACTTGCAAAGTTTTTCTTCTGTGTAGTTATTGTTTGATGTTAAGTTTTTATATAGTTCTTAGTTGTGAAGAATTCCTTCAAGAATAGTTTTCTAAACAGCATGGTTTTATTAAATGCTAATTAATGACTTTTTAGTTTTCTAGGCCACTTTTATTATCTATTGAAGTGAAATAAAACCTCTGGCCTTAAACATTTCTGTGTTGTTTAAAGATTGTGTCAAAATAATTTAACTTGCCATTCATTTCTTGACTAACCTGCTGTCCAGATGATTATATTATTAGATTGTCTCTTTAAATGCTTTTATAATTTAAGTAAAAGTACTGGTTAAGCCTGGAACACAGAAACCTACCTCCTCCAGAAATGATACTAAGTAGGTGTACTAATGCTTTTTAAATGCTTAATCTTTATTTTATATTCATTTGCAGTTCCATACTTCTTCATATTTTAATGATGAATTTGTCAACGTGCGTTTCTTTTCATAGACCACAGATAGTTTTGTTTATGTTTGGCCAATCATTTTATCCTCATTTTCTAATATAGTACTTGGTATGTTAGTTGGCTTTTATAAATACCAAGATACGAAGGATTTGTTATGGGCTAGTCCCTATTCTGAGAACTTTAATGAATAGGAACTTGTTCCTCATGCCCTATGAGATATGTTTCTATTACATTTCCAGAGAGGAAACTGACTAATGACACAGGTTAAATAACTTGGCTTAAATAAAACAAGTGAATTGTGGAGAAACAAACTCAAATATGGGCCTCCTGGCTTTGTGTTCTGTGCTCTTCACTAGTCTGTGCTGCTTATGGCTGTCAGTTGATTAATCGGTTTTATAAAACATCGGCACATGGCCTGAAAAACTAGTAAAACTGTGTTTGGCCGCCAGGAACAAATTTTTTAGTTTCTTATGTTAGAAAATAAATTTATGAAATTTGAAGTCCTTTGGCCTAGATGGTTTGGGTTATAATAGCTGGATTAAAAACTCATTGTTTGTTGAGGGATAGAGGGATTAAGCAAAAAGAAAGGGGAGGGGGAGAGATAGAGAGGGAGAAAAATCTATTTGTGATTTGACAACTCCTAAACAGTTTCCAAAGAAGTTTCAGAATCATCAATTCAAAAAGGTTTCTATTGCCAATTTGATAGTGGTATATATTTTGTATGGGACTCATAGATAAGAATTCCAATCCACATGTTAGATAATAAAATGTGTAATGAAATAGCATTCAACTTATCTTTGTTTCCGCCATTAATATGAATTAATTTTGAGTATGATATAAGAAAGAAGATTGTAAACATAGGGACAGATAGCAAGGATCATTTGAATTTTTTGCTTTTATCTTTTAGGGCTAGGTCAGTGGTTATTAAAATATCATTTCTAGACAAGTGGTATCATCATCTCAGAATTTGTTAGAAATGCTAATTGTTTTCCCCCAACATCAAATCTACTGAATTGGAACCTAGGAGGGTGCCCAAAAATTTGCAGAATATTTTGCATTTTGTTGTGTCATACAATCAAGTTTGAAAAATATTACCAGCATGAACATCTATTTAGGCCTGCATTTTTTTTTTTTTTTTTTACTTTTATCAACTTAATTTGTTTTAAATTAACTTGATTTTTTAGGACAGTTTGGGGTTTAAAGAAAAATTATGAAGATAGTGCAGACAGTTTCCATATACATCACATCCAGTTTTCCATTGTTAACATCTTAACATTAGTATGGTACATTTGTTAGAGTTTATTAACCAATATTTGTACATTTTTTAAATATTTGTGCATTATTAACTGAAGTCCATACTTCACATTTTCTGAGTTTTTACCTAATGTTTTTTTTCTGTTCTATATTCCATCTAGGATACCACATTGCATTTAGTCATCTTGGGCTCTTCTTGGTTTTGACAGTTTCTCAGACTTTCTTCAAAACCCTAATAGTATTGAGGATTATCAGGTATTTTGTAGAATGACCCTGAAACGAGATTTGCCTGTTGTTTTTTTATGATTAAATTTATGTTTTAAGAAAGAAAACTAGCCTGACCAGTGGTGGCGCAGTGGATAAAGCGTCAACCTGGGAACACTGAGGTCGCTAGTTCAAAACCCTGCACTGGTCTGGTCAAGGCACATATGGGAATTGATGCTTCCAGCTCCTCCCCCCCCCCTCTTTCTTTATCTCTCTCACTCTGTGTCTCCTCTCTAAAATGAATAAAAATAAAAAAGAAAGAAAACTAAAGTAGTATTCTTGGTGGAATCAAGGAAACACACTGTCAACATGACTTATTTTGATTACCTAGGGCTAACATAGTATTTATCAGTTTAACTGTAAAGTTAGTCTGTTTTACTCTCCACCCTTCTTGAGAAGGATGTCACTATGTGCTGCCCACAGTTAAAATGGAGTGTTATGTTCTGCCTCTCCAGGGTGGAATAGCTATATAAATGATTTAAAATTTTTGTGCTTGGGAGAATTTTCTCTTCTCCCCATTGAATCATTTATATCGATATGGACTGTATTTCATATTTGTTATAATCCAATATTACTTTATTTTGTTTCTCAAATTGTTGCAGGTTTGGTTATTGTGACCTTTTATTTGTTTCTTGTGCTCCTTTGCCATGCCCCTGTTCTGTCATGATGGTTTTGGTTTGGGGGTTTGGTTTTGTTCATTTTTGTTGTTGTTGAACTCTTTCTGGCACTTCTAGATGCACTAGTCGGTCATTTCTCCAAGGCTCCTTGGCCCTTTTTATTGGAGAATATTAGAAACTAGTTTTGTTATGTTAGGTGTATGGTGTACTCGTTGCCACTTAGGTATGTGTGCTTCTAGGCACATTCAGCTGACCAAACACACAGGCCTCTGCTTCTAAGAAAGGTTCCAACAAAGAAAACAGATCGTTAAAAACTATGCTAAAGACAAACGTTTAGATAGGTAGAACTGTAGACTGTTACTGTGGGGCGTATTTGGTAGATTTTATGGACGGATTTCTACAAGGATAGATACTAGAGACTTGTATAAAATGTTTGTATGGGGTTAACCAGACAAACAGGAGGGATCCATGGAGAAAGACTAGAATGTGAAAAGGCCTAGAGTTGAGAGATGGCAATAACCTACTGGGAAAAATTCTGTTAGTTTGCTCAGTCCCCAAGTGTTCTATCTTTCTCTAGCCCCTGAGCAGACGTCTCAGCCTTGGTTTCAGGCTCTACTGGAACCACCACATGATAGTTCGTTCGTACAGTCATCAGAAGCCATGCTGATTTTCCCCCAGTAGAGTGCTTTGGTCCATGCCAAGTCTAATCTTTAGCCCATGCCTAGAATTGGCAAATGTCCTCAGGAAAGTAAATAATTAATACTCTCAGGTTTTCAGGAAGGACTTTGAGAGTTAGTATATCTAGCCATTATTGCTTATACCACTTTTTGATATCTCTAAAAATATTTTACATTTAACTCATTTTTTCTCTTGTTGCAACTTGAGTGATTGCATGCAAGTAACTATAGTATCATTCTTGGGGTTGGAAGTTCATATTTAAGGTTGTTTTTTTTTTTAAAGAGCATGGTGTGATAACACTTAGCAAAGTCATTCTGGCTGAACGTAGAGCTGTGATATAACAGGGAAAAGGAAGTGAGGTGATGTGAAAAGAAGATCTGCTTCATTTAAGTGGCATATTGGCCTAAATATGAAATAATCACATTGGGGTTTGGAAGAAGTGGATGAACAAAGGAGCTCATTGAGAAGACAGGAAGAGAAGAGCTTCAAGATGGTGGAGTAGGTATTTAATCACCTGCCCGCCTCTTATCGCAAGCACATCAGAAGAATTACAACTAAACTGCAGAACAACCATCACTGAGAACAGTCTGAAGACTAGCTGAACAGAAAATAAGGATATAAAGAAGAAGCCACATCAAGACTGATGGTAGAGGAAGGCAACCTAGCTGGTCCTGCACCCACATGTGGTGGTTAAATATTAGGAGGTATATCTTGGCTGTTGATGTTTCCCATGAGGAATAAGGGGGTTCTGGCCCCAAACTGGGCTCCTGAATCCTGGGTTCCAATGCTGGTCAGAGAAGTCCCCATAACTTCTAGTTGTGGAAACCAGATGGGATTGAAGCTGAGGGGAACAGCTGCTGGAGTCCAGGTGTTGCTTTTAAGGGGTCTACTCATGGACAATTGCTCTGAGTTCCATCATCTCGAAAGGTGCCAGGGTCATATGGGAAGAAATTGTCTGGCTTCAGATGAGAGCTGTAGGGACAGCTTTTTCCCAGATAGAAGTGCTGGCAGAAGCCAGTGTTCCTTTGTTGAGCCCTCCCCTTACAGGTGCAGGTTGGTGTCATATCTGAGTCTCCATCAACCTGGCTAAAACTGTTTGCCCTACCATATTTTTGAGCCCACCCAAGCCACTTCAGTGGCTTTAAACCATGCAAACCAATTGGCTCTTGCTGTGAACTTTTCTAAACTCAAAAGGTTCACTGACCCTGAGTAAGCAGCATCTGGCATCTGCATGCCTCTTTACCTTGTGCTAAGCAGCCCCAACACTGACACTGTGCAGTTGGCCTCAGTTGGCAGCTTAATCTATCCCAGTCACCTCCAAGCCCAGAATAAGTGACGATGGCCTGCGGTCATTCTGCAGTTCATACCAGGTGGCCCCAGGCAACGCACAAGCAGCAGTTGACTTTGACCTGCACTGGAATCCCAGAACCAGCACAACCAATGGCCAGTTTCAGACCACAGCAGAGCACCACCCACCTACCTCCACAATCGACACACCCAAAGGACGAATTTGGCAGCATCAGAGCCCACTGAAGTGAATCCCACTCTGTGGGGGCAGTCCCTGGACGGTTATTCTGCTATAGTCCTTGCCTTTCTTCATAATTTGCCCAAGGGTCAGAGTCCGTCCCTGGCATTAACATGGCAACAGCAGTCAAGCTTCAACTACAACAGGAATGCACACAAGACACCAAGAGCACCCAGCTCACGTGAACAGAGGGATTGCACCACTGGGCCCTTTGGGACACCTACTACGTACAAAACAAGGAGAAAAACATCCCAAGTGACAAGACAACTCGGTGTCCACATGAAAAGCCGGCAAGCCTGAGTTGGGCATTGATGAGAAGCAAAGTCTAGCCTTTAATAGCTGCATATCCTTTAGTGCAAATGTGGAAGAAGTGTCAGGAAGTTCGTGGGATCGTTCCTTCAGACTGAGGAAGGTATGTGTTCCAGGGAGTCCTCTGTTGAGATCCAGCTGTGACCTTTGAACTGCAGCAGCTTGGTGAGATCAGCTATCAACTCAGAGCACATGGCTCAAAAGGGCCTTGAGGTGATAGTGGGGTAGTTGGTGTGATTTGTTTTAAGTGAGGGGAGAGGAGCTAGAGAGGCAGACTTCTGCATGCACCCCAGCTGGGATCCTGCTGCCAATCCCCATCTGGGTCTGATGCTTTGCCCATCTGGGACCATGCTTGCAACCAAGTTATTTTTAATACCTGAGGCAGAGGTCCCCTTGAGCCATCCTCAGTGCCTAGGGCCAATGTGCTCAAATCAATCGAGTCATATATGCATATATAAATAAATGAGTCTTATATTCTCCAAATAGAAAAACCAGTAAACTGCAAAGATACAAAAATAGGTTTTTGTGAACATTATGTCCTATAACTTTATGTATTTTTTCTACTGAAAAATGAAAAGAGCCATATTGTAGATCTTATATAAAAAGAATATATTCTGATTTAAGAAATGCAAGCAGTACAGAAAAATACAAAGAGGAAAAGTCATCTAAAAGTCCGTAACTCCATTATATGCACTGTTGGCATTTTGTGTGCTACCAGTACATTGTTTTGTCACCCTACTTTTCCAACTCAATAACTCAAGGCAGTATACTATAAGAATGAAGATCCCACACTCAAGCTTATGACCCCGCACTCAGGCTTGTGAGCCTGTGCTCTAGCCAGTGACTTTGGAATTTCAAACTTGAGACAGCAGCATCCCAGGTCGACGCTGTCACCACCAGTCAGGCTGATTCTGTTTCTTTGCCCATTAGTAGTCTGTTCAGATTTTCTATTTCTTTCAGATTCTTATTGCTAGGTTGTGTTTCTAAAAATTTATCCATCTCTTCTAGGTTATCTAATTAATTGCCATATAATTTTTTATAATTTCCTATGGTGCTACGTATTTTTTTATGTTTATTTTATTGATTTTAGGGAGGAAAAGAGAGAGAGGCACAGGACATTGAGCTGGCCACCCCTGTGCTTCCAACCAAGGTATCCGGCCAGGGTGGTGCTATGTATTTTTGTAGTGTCAATTGTAGTGTCTTTCATTTCTAATTTTGAGTCTTCCTATTTATTTTTCTTTTTACAGAGACAGAGAGAAAGTCAGACAGAGGGATAAACAGACAGGAATGGAGATAGATGAGAAGCATCAATCATCAGTTTTTTGTTGCGACACCTTAGTTGTTCATTGATTGCTTTCTCCCATGTGCCTTGACCGCAGGCCTTCAGCAGACTGAGTAAGTAACCACTTGCTCAAGCTGGCGACCTCAGGGTCTTGAACCTGGGTCTTCCACATCCCAGTTTGATGCTCTATCCATTGTGTCACTGGCTGGTCAGGCTTCTTTCTTATTCTTGTTAAAGATTCATTAATTTTTATCTTTTCAAAAAATCAGCTTTCAGTTTTATCCTTTGTAATTTTTTCTGTTCTTAATTGCATTCATTTCTACTGTTATCTTTGTTTCTTTCCTTCTGCTAACTTTGAGGTTAATTTGTTACTTTTTTCTAGTTCCTTGAGATATAAAGTTAGATTGAGACCTTTCTCATTTCTTAATATATGCATTTATCACTTTAAACTTTTTTTTAAGAACTGCTTTTGCTGAATCCATTATTTGTCATGTTAATGTGTTATTCCCCTCTTATGTTATTGTGGGGAATCAGTGAGATACCTTTGGTAATATGGAGATATATAGGAAATGTTTGTCCCTAAAGTAAGCACTCCCACTGTTCTATTCAATTGTTTTGTTGGTTAATGAGAAGGGTAGCAGGGGTAGTTTCTTCTTGCAGTCAAACTTTAAGTGGTCACTTCTTACTGTAGTTTGTGTGCCTGCCTATACCAGCTTTTCTAATTATTGATTCTCAACTTTTTCTGGTTAATTGAACACCCAAGCTTGTTGAAGCTTTTGTCAGTTTACCCATTATTCTGAGTCATTTGGCTCTGCATAAAAGTTTACAGATGCTGATACATTTTCATATAGTAGAGTATGAAGATTTGTGGCAACTATTTTCTTTACCTATTATTTATTACACTTGTACTTTACCCAGTAGAAGTGAAGATATTAAAAGTATGCATATTATTCACTTTTATTTTATGATTTGCACTGCACAGTGATTTCACAAGAGAAAGTGTGCTGTACTGGTTTCCTTGCCAGACTTTTTTCTTTACTTGAGGGTGGGGTGTATTATGTTTATTGAGATATAATTTTTACACATTTTAAGTTTACAGTCTGATGAGGTTTGACAAATGTATACACCTGTGTAACCATTACCCATATCAAGACACAGAAAACTCCCATCATCCCAGAAAATTCCCATGTGCCTCTTTGCAGCAAGTTTCCACCCTGCCCCTACTTGCTCCAGGTATTGGTGGGTCTGATTTCTAATGCCATAGATTAGTTCTGCCTTTTCTGCATATAAATAGAATCATATGCTAGGTATTCTTTTGTGTTTGGCTTCTTTCTGTCCACATAATCTACCAATATTACACATGTTGGCAGTTGTGTCATTTGTATTGATTATATTGAGTCTTTCTGTGATCATGTTTTGCTTCTTTTTAGTACAGTGGAATTTTGGAGTCATAAAGTAAGAGTATGTTTAACTTTATAAGAAATTGTAAAACTGCTCTCCAAAGTGGTAATACCATTTTACATTTCTACCACCAATGTCCCAGATTTCAAGTTCTTTGCCATATTTTATTTTAGGGACTTTTCAGTTACTTTTTCTCTTCCAGATGACTATAGAGTTTTTTGCTTTATTTTACTAGATTAACACTTTGGTGATGATGTTTTAAAGAGCCAAAAGAGTCTCTGCAGATGAACAAGGTGGAAGCCTAGAATCAACCATAACATGAAAAGACAGATCAAAATGGAAGATAGATTTTATCCTCAGACATCTAGTAATACTTTTAATGGGTAGCCACCTGGCTGAGACCTTACAGTAACACTTCTTTAAGTGTCCCTGCTGCTGCTTGAATTGTAAAGGCTGCAACAGAAATGTGCTTCTTTACTTCCCTCCAGGCTGAACATGGGTCGGCTTTATTTTCAATATCAAACATAGCATCGTAGATCCCAGGAAATGATTCCCCAGCGTATTTGTTGTGCCTACTTGGAGCAAAGATGATGTGCCTATTAGGAAAAGAACATAAAAATATGTTGAGCTAGAGTATACATCTTAATGCCTTTTTAAATTTATTTTTTGTTAGATTACATCTTACTGTATTAAGTATTCTTTGTCTCCTGGTATTCACTTTTGTTACTCCAAAATGAAGACGTATATAACTCATTTGAAACACTTATGTAACAGTATAATTTTTAAGCAAAGAAAGGAGCTAACAACATGCATTTGTTAAGATGTGTCATGAAGTATACCATGTTGCCAACCCATACAGCTGGATTGTGACTAGGTTCTTTTAAGTTGTTTGCATTTAGTTGTCTAACTGCCTGGATCCACAGTGATAAAAATGTATGCTTTATGGATATATTTAAGAGAGAAGAGATGGCAAATAATAATTTATCTTTGTGTTGATGATTTTAGAGATTAAACAAGAATGACAGTTGTTCCCAGTACTTTTCAGACATCAAAAAGCAATATTGAAGAATCCTGTGTTCCCAAGGTATGTATACGACAAGGATAATGAAGCTCATTCCACAAGGGAAAACAGTCATATATGGGTTGCACGCACAAACACAGTTAAGTTCTGATAAGAGTACAAGGTTTTGCAATAAATTTCCAACTTTTTATCCTAAGTAGTTAGTGCAAGAGATCAAACTTCATAATTTATTAAACAATCTTATCGGAAATTCTGCCCGACACTAAAATCCTACAGCTTCTTCAAGCTATATGAGACAAAACTGTATGAAACAATATGGAAGTCTATGAAGTCACTATTAATGATCAAAGAGAAATTTATAATGTTAATCTCTTAGATTTCTTTTTTTTTTTTTTACAGGGACAGAGAGAGAGAGTAAGGGATAGATACGGACAGACAGACAGGAACGGAGAGAGGTGAGAAGCATCAATCATTAGTTTTTCGTTGCCGTCACAACACCTTCGTTGTTCATTGATTGCTTTCTCACATGTGCCTTGACCACGGGTCTTCAGCAGACCAAGCAATCCCTTGCTGGAGCCAGAGACCTTGGGTCCAAGCTGGCGAGCTTTTTGCTCAAACCAGATGGGCCTGCGCTCAAGCTGGCGAGCTTGGGGTCTCGAACCTGGCTCTTCGCATCCCAGTCCGACGCTCTATCCACTGCGCCACCGCCTGGTCAGGCTCTTATATTTCTTAAAGAATATCCGGATTTATCACTCTTGGCTTTAAATCTTAATATGGCTGCAACTGGATCTTTCTTACTAAAGCAAGTGTGTGTGCTACACTGGAAGCACTGATATTGTGACCTATATATGAGCTGAGGTATTGAAGATACAGGTCAGACTATACTTGCTCTCTTCTGCAGAATTGTAAGGGGAGAGTAGTAAAAAATCATTGACATAGGAAACCTTGTTTGAATCATTGACCTGACATCTAGTAATGCCTCTGTGGTCTGGCACATTATCTAATTTCTCTAAACTTGTCCCATAAATATAAAAGAACTGAAATCATTTAGGCTTTGCCTATAGTAACTGAGTTTTAGAGTCAAAACACCTGTTTTAAAATCAGAACTCATATTTACCTATCACATCCCACTGGTGAGTTAATATCCATGTGCTTGTTTTTTCATCTTTAAAATGGGAGCTATAATAGAACTGTTCTCAAAGGATTGTTGTGAGAATCAAATGATGGATGGAAACGACTTAGTCTAACTTGACATTTAGTAAATGCTCAGTAAATATTAGCTATTATTCTGAGGCTAAATTCTTCCATAAGTCTCTTGAAGGTAAGGAATCTTGCAATTTGTGACAACCCAGATGGACTTAGAGGGTTTTAGGCTAATTAAAATAAGAGAAAAACAAATACTGTGTGATTTTACTTATATGTGGAATCTAAAAAGACAAAATAAGAAAACGAAACAAAAGCAGATTTAAACAGATGAACCTGATGGTTACCAGCAGGGGAGCAGGGGAGGAAAGGGCTAGGACAGAGTGGTGGGAATGGTGAAGGGGATTATAGTCAATAATTGTGATAAGTTTGCACAGTGACAGATGATTACTAAAATTAGTGTGGTGATTACATTGTAAGGTATAAAAATACTGAATTAACTGTACTGTATACCTAAAACTCATATATTTTATACCCACTACATTTAAGTAATTTTTTAAAAATCAAGAAGTTAACTAAAAGATAATCTGACAATAGACAGTGACCAATTCAAATACCATTTCATGAATGATAGACCCCCAGAACTACTCTGGCCCTGTAACAATTGAAACCCTAGTCTAGTTTATCACCTTCTACAATGACTATTTCTAAAATTCAAGAGGTATCAACTGTAGCAGATGGTAGACTACAACCTACATTTAAAATATAATCCTTTCTCCCTCAAATGTTTTCATATTTTCATAATCAGATGCTCTACAGCGTTTAAAGACTTCTGCATACCTATTTCACTAGATTACAAGAAAAGTTTTATTTAATACTCTATATTAGAGTATGTTAGTTTTCCATTGTTCTTATAACAATTTATCACAAACTCGGGGGCTTAAAACAACTTTACTGTCTTATACACTGCCCACAAAAATTAGGGAATCAGGGACTGTGCAGATACTCCAATACTTTCAGCCTTTTGGATAGTGCATTTTCACCAATGAAATAAAAGTTGGTTTTGCATCTCATTTGCATAATCAAACAACTTTCTTTGACTTGCCATTTGCTTTTCTGATGTTTTTAATAAAAATCAAATGCTTTTTTTATTGTTTCATATTTATTTTGAAATATCCCCTAATTTTTGTGAGTTTTGTAAGTTAGAAATCAGACAGGGCTGTCACTGGGCTGTAATCAAGGTATCAGCAGGGCCATATTTGGGAGTTTTTAGGGGAGAATCTATTTCCTTATGATTTTCTAGCTTCTACAGGCTTCCCTCAATTTTCTGTCTGCAAAACCAGAACAGCAGGTCACGTGGCACCACATGGCAACACTAACTACAGTTCTTCCCCTCTCTCACCTAATAGTGATTACATAATTGTGCCTACCTTGATAATTCAGGGAAACTTTTCTATCATAAGATCACATGATTAGCCTGCCCAGGCAGTGGCGCAGTAGATAAAGCATCGAACTGGGACATGGAGGACCCAGGTTCGAAACCTCAAGGTCGCCAGCTTGAGCGTGGGCTTATCTGGTTTGAGCAAGGCTCACCAGCTTGAGCACAAGGTCACTGGCCCGAGCAAGGGGTCACTCGGTCTGTTGGAGCGCCCCACTCAAGGCATATGTGAGAAAGCAAACAATGAACAACTAAGGTGCCGCAATGAAGAATTTATGCTTCTCATCTCTCTCCCTTTCTTTCTGTCCCTATCTGTCCCTCTCTCTGACTCTCTCTGTCACTGTCACAAAAAAAAAAAATCACCTGATTAGAAACCTGAATTCCTTCTACTACCTTAATTCTTTGCTGTTACCTAACACATTCAGAGATCTGGGTATTAAGAAATGGACATATTTGGGAGACACCCTTACAGTGAAAGAAATGGCACTTACTTGGATAGCTGTGATAGTTTAAACGTGTTATGCATAATTCAGTTAAATTTGCAGAGATTAATTTTAAGCATACTTTTTATAACACATTTATACTTCTGAATTTTAGGATGAATGTTTTACCTTGGCCAGTTAGCTCAGCGGTAGAGCATTGGCCCAGCATGTAGAAGTCCCGGGTTCGATTCCTGGTCAGGGCACACAGGAGAAGTGCCCATCTCTTTCTCTCTCTCTTCCCCTCTTTCTCTCTCTCTCTTCCCCTCCTGCAGCCAAGGCTCTATGGGAGTAAAGTTAGCCCAGGCACTGAGGATGGTTCCATTGCCACCACCTCAGGCTCTCAAATGGCTCCAGTTGCACTGGACCACAGCCCAGATGCACAGAGTGTTGCCACCTGGTGGGCATGCTGGGTGGATCCCAGTTGGGGGCATGCAGGAGTCTGTCTGTCTGCTGCCCCCCCAACCCCTACCCCCTACTTCTCACTTTGGAAAGAAAAAAAGATGAATGTTTTAGATATTTCATAGTAAAAACATTTGATTTTAAAATGTGTTTTTCCTGATTATTTTATTACTGAACACTGATTTTATGATAAATACATATATACATATAGAATACATATATGTGTGTACACATTGGGTTACTCATTTTTTAATCCAATATTTGTCAATTCTAAGTGATAGGAAAATTTTACTGCACTATAAATCTAGTAATCTCTATTTGCTTGAAGTTCATGAAATAACAGAAATTGAAAATGGCATTGATCCAGTATATATACTGAAATTTTTTTATCTCATATTTTTAAAAATTGTACAAGCTTGTTTTTAACCTGATCTGCATGCCAGATGTGAGAAAAATGAAATTAATTTTTATTTAAAGAAATGAAAAATTCTGGGTATCTGGGTTTAGTAGTATAGCTGCATTTCTCAAAGAGTTAATTGGGAAAAGTGGGAGTGTGTTACACATACATATTTAATAAAGTAAACCTTACAATCAGAAAGGAAAAAATTATTTCCATACCACTACAGACTGAAACATGGCAGTATGGATTGCTATTTTTAAATTACTTTTATTATTGAGATATAATTGAAACATAACATTGTTAGTTTTAGGTATACAACATAATGATTCAATAGCTGTATTACCTAATTATCACCACATTAAGGTTAGTTAACGTGTCACCAAACATAGTTAAAAGTTGTTTTCTTGTAATGAGGACTTGGAACATTTACTCTCTTAGCACCTTTCAGATAATGCAATGCAGTATTATCAACTACAGTCACCATGCTGTACATAGCATCCCCATGACTTACTTTGTAACTAGGACTTTGTAACTGTTGATTGCCTTTACCCATTTACACCTCCCACCCCATGCCTCCGATAGCCAGCTGTCTGCTCTCTGTATCTTTGAGTGTGTGTGTTTTTGTTTTTGAATTTCACATATAAGATTATATGGTGTTGTCTCTTTCTGATGTATTTCACTTAGCATAAGGCCCTCAGTGTTCATCCTGTTGCAAATAATAAGATTTCATTCTTTTTATGGCTGGATAATAACTAGTATTTGTTAGTCTATATATTTTTACCTGTATCTATGCATATAGATAATACGTCATTTTCATTATTCATTTACGCACTGATAGACACAGGTTGTTTCCATGTTTTGACTGTTGTAAATACTGCAATTACATAGAAGTAATGTGTATGTATGTATGTATGTATGTATATATATCTTTTCAAATTAGTGTTTTTGTTTTCTTTATTAATATATACAGAAGTGGAACTGCTGGGTCATATGGTAGTTCTCTTTAATTTTTTGAGATTCCTTCATACTCTGTTCCATAGTGGCTTCGCTAATTTACAATTCTACCAACAGTGTACAAAGTTTCCCTTTTTTTTCTCATATCCTCTTTAATACTTGTTATTTCTTCTCTTTTGGAGGTTAGAGGTAACATCTCATTGTGTGTGTGTGTAGTTTTTTGGGGAGGAGGGGGTGTTGTGGTTTTCTGAAGTGAGAAGTGAGGAGGCAGAGAGACAGACTCTGGCATGTGCCAGCCAGGATCCACCTGGCAAGCCTACTAGGGGGTGGTACTCTACCCATCTGGGGCATTGCTCCATTCTAAAAGGAGCCATTCTAACACCTGAGGTGGAGGCCATGGAGCCATCTTCAGTGCCCAGGTCAACTTTGCTCCAATGGGGAAGAAAGAGATAAAGAAAAAGGAGAGGCAGAAGGGTGGAGAAGCAAATGGGCACTTCTCTTGTGTGCCCTGACCAGGAATCAAACCTGGGACATCCACATGCTGGGCCAATGCTTTCCCACTGAGCCAACCAGCCAGGGCCTCATTGTGGTTTTGATTCAGTTTCCCTAATAATTAGTGATGTTTAACATCTTTTCATGTGCCTGTTGGCCATTTGTATGTCTTAGAAAAAATTTCTATTTAGATCCTTTGACCATTTCTTAATCAGTTTGGTTTTTTTATTGTTGCTGAATTTTATAAGTTCTTTATATGTTTGGGACATTGACTCCTTATTGAAGTATCATTAGGAAATATCTTCTCCTATTGGGTTGGTTGCTGTTTTGTTTTGTTGATGGTTTCCTTTGCTGTGCAGAAGCTTTTTAGTTTGATATAGTCGCATTTGTTTAGTTTGGTTTTGTTTCCCTTGTCATTGGAATCAAACCTACAAAAATACTGTTAAGACTTATGTTCAGAAGCTAACACCTACAATTTTTTTATGTATTTTATACTTTCAGGACTTTTGAGTTAATTTTTCTGTACAGTGTAAAATAGTGTTCTGGTTTCATTCTTTCACATGTGGCTGTCCAGTTTTCCCAGCACTAATTATTGAAGAGACATCCCTTTCTCCACTGTATATTCTTGGTGCCTTTGTCATAAATTAGTTGTGTGTGTGTATATATATATGCTCTCCCACTATATATATGGGTTTGTTTCTGGCTGTCGTCTATTCTGTTCCATTGATTTTTGTCTGTTTTTCTGCCAATGTCATACTGTTTTGCTTTATCTTTGTCATTTAGTCTGATATCTGGGAGTATGACAAATCTGGCTTTATTCTTTTTACTCAGCATTGCTTTGGCTATTAAGGGTCTTTTGTGGTTCCATACAAGTTGAGAAGTTTTGTTTTATTTTTTTGAAAAATGCCATTGGATTTTGATAATGACTGCATTGATTTTTATAGATTCCTTTAAGTAATATGAACGTTTTAATGTTAATTTTTCCAATCTATGAGCATGGACTGTCTTTCCATTTCTTTGTGTTACCTTCAATTTCTTTCAACAGTGTTTTAGATTTTGGTGTAGGTCTTTACCTACTTTGTTAAATTTTTTCCTGGTGTTTTGTTCTATTTATTATTACTATAAATGAGATTTTCTATAGTTCTCTTTTTAATAGTTCATTGTTAGTATATGGAAAAACAAGTTTTTATATGTTGATTTTTTTACCCTGCAGTGTTATCATACATATTTATTTATTCTAACAGGTTTGGTGGGGTTTTCGTATGTTGAATAAAAGTGGCAAGACTGTCTCTCCTTGTCTTATTCTTGAAAAAAATATTGAAAGCTTTTCACCATTCAATATTATGGTAGTGAGCTTGTTATATATGCTCTTTATGATGTTATGTTTCCTCTATAACCACTTTTTTGAGTTTTTATCATAAATGGGTGTTGAATATTGTCAATGCTTTTCCTGCATCTGTTGAGATACAATTTTTATCTTTCATTTTGTTAACTGTGGTATGTGGTTTGCATATGGTGAACTATTCTTGCATCCCTGGAATAAGTCCCACTTGAACATGGTGTATAATCCTTTGAATGTACTGTTGAATTTGATCTACTAATATTGTGATGAGGATTTTTATACCTATGTTCATCAGGATATTGGCCTGTAATTTTGTTTTCTTCTAATGTCCTTATCTGATTTTGTTTTAGAATAATGCTGGACTTATAAAGTGAGGTAGAAAGAGTTTCATCTTCAATGTGGAAGAGTTTGAAAAAATTGGTATTAATTCTTTAAATGTTTACTAGAATTTACCAGTGAAACTGTCTGGTCCTGAACTAATCTGTCTATTCAGATTTACAGTTCAGTGCTGGCTATGTTTCAAGGAATTTATCCATATCTTCTAAACTGTCCAATTTATTGGCATGTGATTTTTCTTAGTAGTCTCTTATGACCCTTTGTGTTTCTGTGGTATCAGCTGTAATGTCTCCTCGTTCATTTCTGATTTTATTTGAGCCCTCTTTTTTTTGTTGAGTCTAGCTAAAGGTTTATTTTTTATTTAAATGAAGGAGATCTTAGTGTTTTTTGGGTCTCCATTTCTGCTCTGATCTTTGTTATTTCCTTCTACTCTGAGCTTTTTGTGTTACTCTTTTTCTATTGCCTTACAGTATAATGTTAGGTTATTTGAGATTATTCTTGAGGTAGGCATTTATCGTGTGAATTTCCCTCTTAGAACTAATTTTGCTGCATCACATAAATTTTAGCATGTTATATTTCCATTTGTCTCAGTATGTTTTGATTAGTCTTTTGGTTTCTACAATGACCTATTAGTTATTCAGTAGTGTGGTTTTTTGTTTGTTTTTTGACTGACACAGAGAGAGGTACAGATAGGAACAGATAGGAAGGGAAAAAGATGAGGAGCATCAATTCTTTGTTGTGGCACCTTAGTTGATCATTGACTGCTTTCTCATATTTGTCTTGTGAGTGTGTGTGTGGGGGGGGCTACAGCAGACCGAGTGACCCTTTGCTCAAGCCAGTGACCTTTGGGCTCATGTCTATCCCACACTCTAGCAATCACAGGGTTTCAAACCTGGGTCCTCTGCATTCCAGTTCAATGTTCTATCTACTGCGTAACTGCCTGGTCAGGCCAGTAGCTTGTTTTTTAAACTTCACATATTTATGAGTTTTCCAGTTTTGTAACTGAGTTTTAGTTTTATACCACTGTAGTTGGGAAATTTGCTTGATATGATTTCAATCTTCTTAAATGTGTTAAACTTGTTTTGTGGCTTACTATATGATCTGTCCTTGAGAATGTGTTATGTACACTTGAACAAGTGTGTTTTCTGTTGTTTTTGGGTGGAATGTTTTATGTATATATTTTAAGTCTCTCTGGCCTACTGTGTCATTTAAGGCTGATGTATACCTACTGATTTTGTCTGGATGATCTGTAGTTTATCCATTTATGTAAGTATTGTCTTTTGTTCCCTACTATTACTACCTGATTCATATATATTTAAGGGGCTTCTATATTGAGGACACATATATTTACAATTGTTACATTTTTTTGATGTTTTGACTTTTATTATATAATGCCCTTCTTTGTCTCATTTTTTGCTTGAATTCTGTCTTGTCTGATATAAGTACAGCTACTCCCTTTTCTTTTGGTTTCTACTTGTATGGTATATCTTTTAACTTCCCCTTTCAGTCTGTGTGTGTCCTTACTTCAGAACTGAGTCTCTTGTAGGCAGTATATACATGGGTCTTGTTTTTTTATCCCTCCATCACAATGTTTTTTAATCGGAGATTTTTGTACATTTACATTTAAAGTACATATTGCTTTGAACTCACTGAAATTTTGCTAGTTTTGATTCTGTTCCTCTGTTCTTCTCATGCTCTCTTTTTTGGTTTGATGACTAGTTAATGGTATGCTCAGAGTTCTTATTATCATTTGTATCTACTACAGGTTTTTGTTTTGTGGTTGCCATGAGGCTAATATGTTACAACTTACATTTATAAGAGTATGTTTAAGTTGAAAATAACAAATTTGAATACATGTACTCTCCTACTCACCACAGGTTTATGTTTTTGATGTCATATTTTTACCACTTTTTATGTTGTGTAAAACCAGGGGGCATCAGGCACATGTAAGAGGTTCTATTCAAGGCACTCTGGAGCACAGCAAGGAAAAGCACAAAAATGGCACCAGCCACACAACATGTCTGGTAAGGGTTACCGTTAGCCCTTAGATGTGTGTTTAATTGGAAACCTACCCCTCAGGCTGTAACTCATAAGCTTAGACTTTTTTCACTGAAAGACTGAGCTTCTGGGTCTGTCGCCTCTTGTGCAGTAATGATGGTAGTCCTTTAAAAATTCTTTCTCTGTCGCTTACAGTCCTGTGGGACCTGCCAACATATGCCTCTCTAGCCACCAGAGCCAGGCAAGGTTGTACCCTGGCAGTAGCTACAAAAATCAGGGTGCCAGACAAGGTTTTTCTGTTCTGAGAGAAATCATCAAGCTGGAGTAAGGCAGAAGGAGAACACAAATATTGCTTCCAATGGCCTCCATTGCCTGAGATCAACTCTATAGGCTTCTGTAGGTGTGTCAGACTAGAAACTTTATCTCAGGTCCTGGACAAGCAAATAGGCGTTTGCATAAAGACCACAGGGCAGTACCCCGGTAGTGGTGGTAGTCCAAGAACTATATGATTGAACTGTGGTATTGAACACCAAGCCCCTGGGCAGCAGCTATAAAAAACCAAGGTACCAAATGCAGATAAAATTTCTCCTAGCCTGACCTGTGGTGGCGCAGTGGATAAAGCGTCGACCTGGGAACACTGAGGTCGCCAGTTCAAAACCCTGCACTGGTCTGGTCAAGGCACATATGGGAGTTGATACTTCCAGCTCCTCCCCCCTTTCTCTCTCTCTCTCTCTCTCACTCTGTGTCTCCTCTCTAAAATGAATAAAATAAAAAGTTAAAAAAAAAAAAAAACTCCTGCAGGAGATACTGGTACTCTGGAGCTGGGCAGAGGGAGAGCATAAAAATGGTGCCAGCTAATAAAAGGGGAAAATGATGGCAGCCACCAGCTTTAGCAAAGGGAGAGGCAAAATGGCACCTGTCAGCCTCATCATGGAGAGGATCCCAGCAGGCGTCTCCTTCTCAGGCCAGTGTCTGAGGTTAGCAAATTACTCTTTAACACAGCATCGGGATACTTTTCAAAGGGCTGCTTCTGCCTTCGGCCCAGTGGTGAGTCCACACAGTCATTTAAGAGCCATTTCTCCATTTGTTATAGTCCTTTGGGTCTCACAGCTGTGGGTCCCATTGATTTTTAAAGCCAGATGTTTTGAGGGCTCATCTCTCAAGTTTAACAGTTGTGTTGTCTGATTTGGGGCATGAAATCTTCTCAGAGAAAAACTCCTGGTTTGTGGGTCATTACACTGGAGCTGGAATTCACTATGAGAATAACTCTCTGCCCCTCCTATCTGCATCAGTGTGGTCTTTCTCTCACTGGCCTGATGTGGAGTTGCCCAGATACTTTTCAGGTCTTTTTCATAGTACATGTTCCATATGCAACTACATAGAGTCAGTGTGTCCATGGAAGTTGAGTTCAGAAGCGTCCTTTGTCACAATTTTGAACTGCCTCTCCCCTGGCTTCAGAAGACAATCTTACTAGTCAGTTAATAGTTCCAAATATATTTTAAAAATAGAATGCAGTCTATTTAGAGGTCAGTTTGGTACCTATTTAAACTTAAAATGTGTTTACCCTTTGACTCTGAAATCCCAGGTATCAAATATAGAGCTATTAAAACATCCAAATAACATATAGGGACATCCAGTGGCAGTACTTTTTATAATAGTAAAAATAACTGAGGAAAAACAGAACTCAGGAAGCTGTAAAAAAACTTACACATGTAAGCTATACAACTGCCCACTGTGCAGTAGCTGAGAAAAAACTAAAATACATAACAGCTGATCCTTGACAAGGTGGGGGTTCAGGATGCCGCTCTCCACACTGTTGGAAATCCATGTATAACTTTGAGTCCTCAAACACTTAACTATCCTTGGTATACGGACGGGTGTGGTTCCAGAAATTCCCCCTCCAGTGGATACCAAAAATCCATTATGCTCAAGTTCCCTATATAAAATGGTGTGGATCAATGAATACCATCAGTTCTTCGCATGAGCAAACTCTCAGCCAGGGTCAAAAACAGTAAAGACATTTATTAAACAAAATCTGTGTATAAGTGAACCCATGTTAAATCTTTCTTGTCCAAGGTTCAACTGTATAATAGAGAAACATCACTAATTTCATCTTTTTAAATCAAGTTGTACAATATACGTGTATATATATGTGTACATAAATGCATTAAAAAATTTATACTAAATCATTAACCCTGATATTTTCTGAAGAAAATAACAAATGTCTGGTTATGAATTATAGGGAATCCTGAGGGGACACTTTGCCTTTTTATTCTATTTGCTTCTATAGCATTTATTTTGACAAGAGATATTTAATTAGAAATATATAAAAATATCTACAGATAGGCTAATAGGGAAGTAGGGATTAAAATGATATATGTAAATACTTGGCTGTTTCATTTGTATCAAACAGATACTTCTGTCCATCCCTATTATTTATGATTTTATAAAATTAGCAGTCATTTACTGAGTGTTTCTCTCTCTGAGCTCATTTTCCCACCTATCTACAAGCCTGTGAGGTAAAAGCAGCTATAATCTCCATTTACAGCTGCGGAAACTAAGGCTTAAAGAAATAATTTACCCAAATTATATTTAGTATGTGGTAGAGCTATGCTGGGAAAGCCTGTGTTTATAATTAGTTAAATGGTAATACTAATCCCTAATATTTATAAGAAAAGCAACATACAGAACTATTTTTCATGTATGTTATTTGATGATAAATAGCTATAAACAGCCTTATAAAATAGCAGTTTTCACCAGCTTACTTCATGTGAAAACACCCTAGAAGTGACTTGTTCTAAATTACACATGTGTAAGTGAACTAGAACACATTCTGATTCTAAATGATAGGACCTTGCTAATTGCCACCAAGGAAACACAGTTTGAGACACTGGAAAAAATGAGACTATCCAAAAGAATGCAGCCAAGATACTGAAAGAAAACATGACATAGAGGTCCAGGTAGAAAAAGAGGCGGTTCCATTAGGCAAAACATGAGAGCCATCTTTAAAAGCTGAAATGTTGAATGAAAATTGATGTATATTTATGCTATTTTGGAGAGTAGAACAGTATCAAAGGGGGAAAAGTTACAGGGAAATAGATCTTTATGAAGAAAACTATCTGTCATGTAGACCTTTCCTAAAAGGAACAGACTTCCTCAAGAGGTAGCAAGTAAGCACCCTGTCATCAGAAGATTGAAACAGAGGCTGGATAACTACATTCAGGCACACCCTGGCGATAGTACAGGTCCAACTCCAGACCGCTACGGTCAAGCAAGCTTTGCCGTAAAGTGAGCTTCACAATCTTATTGCTGGTAGAAGGTTTTGACTTTGTTTAAAAAAAAAAAAAAAGCAATGTGTGAAGCTCAGTAAAATGAGGCTTGCCTATATCTGAGAGCCTATAGAAAAGATTTATGTAGAAAGTTGAGCCACATGAGCTATAAGATCCCCTTTAAGATTATGACTTTAAGATTTTTGTTGCAGAGTTCTTTAATATCATTTATAATTTATATCTGCAGCAAAGCAATAAACAATATGAAAAGTTTTCTGACAATACAAATTATACTGTGATGCACAATCTTATTCATGTTCTTCTCAGTATACATATACACCTTGCATTCATCTGATGCCAAGAGTGTGAAACGCCCTGGCCAGTTGGCTCAGCAGTAGAGCGTTGGCCCAGCCTGTGGAAGTCCCGGGTTCAATTCCTGGTCAGGGCACACAGGAGAAGCGCCCATCTGCTTCTCCACCCTTCCCCTTCTCCTATGTCTCTATCTCTCTCTTCCCCTCCTACAGCCAAGGCTACATTGGAGCAAAGTTGGCCCAGGACTGAGGATGGCTCCATGGCCTCTGCCTCAGAAGCTAGAATAGCTCTGACCACAACGGAGCAACGCCCCGTTGGGTTTGCCAGGTGGATCCTGGTGGGGCGCATGCAGAAGTCTGTCTGCCTCCCTGCTTCTAAGTTTGGAAAAATACACACACAAACACACATACACACACAGTGTAAAAACAGACTTTGGGTATGCTGATTTTGGTCATGGTGAGGTTTGCAGTGTCCTATAGTGGGACACCTGTTGTTTGTTTCCTTACCTATAGAATTTCCTCCCTGGTAAACCAAGTGGATCGATGAATGCTCTTTCCACAAGCATCAGTTGGTCATTCATGATTCTCACTGCAATGGGACTTTGGGAACAAGAAACAGATAATCATAACTCTTAACTATGGAGTCATATTTTAAAATATTCTATAAAGGAAAGGCTGATGATCCCAGTTTCCAGACCAGAACTTGAGTAGCACTGATTTAGAGTTGAATGCTTATGAGTATAACCAACTTACTTTTTAATAGATAGTAGGGAAGCTTTCCATTTAGAACTTACTTATTAAGATCAACTTCTGTAAGTCTTCTGTGGAAATCTGAAGCAGCCTCAGAGAAGTTTTTCACAGCAGAAAATAAGGAATCTTTCAAAAATAGAGAAGCAGAGGGAAATGAGTAAGCACAGTGCTTCATATTTCAGAGATTCACTTTCCTGCCCTCCCATTCCTGGTTAATATGACTGAATAATACTGAAACCATTTTTCTATTGAGCCTTCTTGTAGAACCATGGAAATTGTTTAAAAATGCTGAACAAAAATAATGTATCAAATAGAAAATGACTAAATTGGGTCTTAAAAAAATAGAGTTTAGGATATAAATACTTCACACTGCTGGTGAGTACAGTAGTCTTCACTTAATGTTGATGGGTTCTCTAATTTTAAGTGAAGCAACATATATCAAAACCAGTTTTACCATGGGCTAATTGATAAAAACAAGACTTAAGTTTCATAGGCATCTTACCTATGTTATAATGAAATGACATAGAATGAAATAACATTATTAGAGGACCTACTGTATTACACTCAGTGTAAGTACATACAGTATACAAAACAAGGTCCTTTTAGCACTATATATTCCATAAACTTTCATTTTTGTTGCTGTTGTTTTAAACCACAAACAATCTAATAGATATTAAGGGCACTATGGACAAAGTGTATCAACGAAAGGAATTTAAATTTCAAATGAAGCATACAAATTAAGGTAAGAACTGAAATGTGTCCCTGGGATTTAGTGACCCAGGTGAATGAAAGTTTGGCAGGAGCGATTTCAGTAGAACAGTGGGAACACCAGCCAGTGCACTGGTGTGCTGAGCAGGAGGTGGAGACCTGGATACAGGGAGTGTAGACCATCCATCCAGCCTCATCCTTTCATTCCTTCATTAAAACATTCAAGGAACTATTTTTTCCTGGCACTAAATGAAAAGTTTTGATTGTGAAGGAAGTCAGGCACACCAGGAGAGGAAATTTTAAGACAGAATTCTAAGACATAAAAATGTCTAATGTTGATGGAGAGTCACCAGTAAAAATGGAGGGTTAGGGAATGTAGAGAGAAAGGCATTAATGTATAAGACTGGGTCCTTAAGAAGGTAAGTAGGTGAATCAACCTTCCACTACAACTCTGTGGTTTCTCTTAACTGGGCCCTGACTTATACAGAGTGATAAAATGTAATTCACCCAAAGGAAATCTGGGCATTTAGGAAGAGAACTGAATTCTGGATAGCCATGAAGCTATGAATATCCATCTTTCTACTGGCCCTGCTATGTCTCCAATATTTTCTCTCTTCATTTTCCCCATCATTGCAGAAATTTTCCCCCCATACTAATCTAAACACAATTTTCTTTGCTCCATTTTATTTCTAGCTCTTGGTATCTGCTGCTCATCATAACTTTCTGAAGGTTACTAATTTTTATGTAATAATATTAAAAAATCATTACTACCTCTCTATGCTCCTTTATAGTACTGTGTATCTTTATAATAAATTGTTCCTTGCATTTTGTCTTCTCCTTCCCCACGAGACTTTTTCTCTGAAGACAATGACGATACATTCAGTACATACTTGATTATTACAGTATATTCTAAGAATATATATTTTCAGAATGAAATGGTAATGATAAAATAGTAATAATAAGTAACATTTCATTGTTTCTATGTGTCAACCAACTGAATCTCCACAGCCATCCTGGAAACATTCTTTTCACCATTTCACTCATAAGAAAACTGAGACACAGAGGAGTTGAGTAACTTTCCAAAGGTGACACAGTGAATAAACATTAGAGCCAGAATGTGAACCAGGTTCAGTGTTCAGTGCTACTACACTACACTATATTTCATCTATGTTTTGTAGAACAGCAACCACAAAATGGCCAGAAGTACAGGAAAAAAAATGTTTAACACTATGTAAAAAAAAATCCTGTATGTAGACTAATATTAAAAGACATATTCAGTAATAATAATTATAATGTATATAGTAGAATTGTTGGTTTTCTCCACTTTCCAATATTTGTCCAATAGTGTATTGCATTTTTATAGTATTCTTATAACTGAAAATATTTTAAAGGCAGAAATATAGGGAAAACCCAACATTTGGAGCCCTAATTTGGCAAAATGGTTTCATCCTACAAATAACCAAATTAAATCACAGTCAATAATAGATGTTAAAGTTTTTTTTTTTCTAGAAGCCAGAATTAAGTGAGGCAGTAATAAATTCTAGGATGAAATAGTATGTATTGATGATAGGAGCTATCTTAAACCTCTAACTTAAAGATTATGAAATACCTGCTCAGTCATTTCTTACCAAATGATACTCCATGATCTTTCACTTGGTCATGTTTCTTGGATATATTGTAGATACTTGTTGCATAATTCTTCAAAGCTTTTGCATAGTCTTGAATATTGAAAGGAATGATTTGAGAGTCTGCAAGCTCATAAACCAGTGCCCCTCGTAACTGAGCCACAGAAAGCTGTTTTTTAAATGTGGGGTCATAAAAATTTTCTACCAATTCAAACGTCTCATAAACTGTATGGTATACCGGGTAGCTGCTGTACTTATCCGTTTTCTAAAGAAAATGTGGGAGACCAAGTATAGACAAACATTACATATTCAAATCATAATATTTTATGTAATAATAAATGATGGCAGAAAAAAAGCACAACTATATGGTACCCTGAGTTTTATCACAATGAAGCAAAAATAAAGTAAAATCTAACTAAAATACTACCAGGTGTTCAGTAATTTCAAATTATACCTTTCATTTTATAATTAAAGTAATCTTCATTCAAATACTGCTACTTGAAAACACTCATTATATTTCTAATAATTAAGATTAAGAAGTTCATACTCCCATTTGCAGAGTGGCACAATTTAAAATTCAATTGATTAGGAATGAAAGGTTCTGGGCAGCTAAGCGTCTATATAGCTGAAGGATTATGTATTTAAGCACTTTCCCTGTCTCCTCAGTGCATAACCAAATGCTAGAGTATTTAACCTGTATTACACAACTAAATACTACCATTATAAAAAATTATCCCATGGTAGCATTCTATTTTTTTACTTCTTAGGTCTCTCTGTAATTTAGTTTTTACCTATCTTTATATTGCTATAAATGCTATCATTCTCACTGCTTTTATTACCACTAAAAGGAATCCCTGTTTCAGTCTCTTCCCTTTTGTCTAGTATTGTTTTTCATCTGCATTGTCTTAGAAATTAGATAACTTTGTTCAGAATGATGACAGAGTATAAAAATGAACAGGCATTGGAAGAGGTGAAGCACATATATGTATTAAGTATAATGAGTATTAGTATACAAATATATGTGTTTGTTTTGGGTTATGCTGGAGCTGTTGTTGCTTACTTTGTTCTTTCTTAGTTGTGTTCTGGCTAGTCAAATTTGCAAGGGCAGTGTATCCTATACAAGAAAGATGTTGGTATACTGCAATTATGATTTGAAAATTATTAAAATCCATGAAAACTCTGAGTTCAGTTTGGTTTGTGACATCATTTATAACATAGGCAAGCAAACATGACATATGTTGGCATATCTACATACTTGCACATCATCAATGTGTTTGAGTGGCAATCGTGCAAACCAGTCAATGCCAAACAGAAAACAGGATCGAGTTAAAAATGAAGAGAAAGTTGTTTTATTCTCTATTCTGGAGCTCTGACATATGGCATGTAGTAGTGGGAATGTGAAGAGGGTCTAGTAACAAGAAAGAATCTTGGCTTAGCATTCCCCATGACCAAAGTCTGTTCTCCACCTGCACACTTCCTCCAGGAAAACTACATCAAAGTCTACAAGACTAGGAGAATGACATTGTCCAACAAAGTCAGTGTCAGGAAAATGATATGAAATACTTGATACTGATAAGCATCTACATTCCTGACATGACTATCAACGACCACTTCATTGAATAGTCCTGACCATTAAATTCACAAAATAACCCAAATTATTATCTAGTCTATCTACAAAGGGAGATGCAATCTGACTCTATCCCTGAAATTCTTCACAGGAGACATGTCTACCTGGTGGCTTTACCAAACAACTAAATGACAGACTTCTTAACAAAAAGAATGTGGATGAGATACTATGTATCCAAAGTAATAAAATGGCTTACCCTATTTTTAGTATAACGGGCTCTGCCAGAAGCAATTCCAAGTCTTTGAAAATAAACTTCAAAATCACTTCCAGACCCCAGCTTGTTGATTCTAAATATAGAATGTATGTATAAGTACATATATATATATATATATATATATATATATATATATATATATATATATATATATACATATACACACACACACACACACAGAGGGAGAGAAATACATAAACATATGAAAGTAAGTAGATGGGACAATGAATCCTGTCCCAAGAACAGCAAGGAATTACATGGCACTTTTAT
The DNA here is from genome assembly GCA_037038555.1 of Rhynchonycteris naso. Taxonomy (NCBI): domain Eukaryota; kingdom Metazoa; phylum Chordata; class Mammalia; order Chiroptera; family Emballonuridae; genus Rhynchonycteris; species Rhynchonycteris naso. The sequence continues at coordinate 302,640,689 of CM072995.1, forward strand.
AGAAATTAGTCTACTATCCCAAGACACTTCCGTGTCACCTGCTGGATATTGTTCTGATAAACCTATAAATCTGCACTGACTACAACCAGAGTTTGGCAGTGCCAGAAAATATGACAGCCTAGTGACTATGTTGTCTTTTATATTTTCTGTATTTGTTGGTTTTTTTTTTATTTTTACAGGGACAGAGAAGCATCAGTCATTAGTTTTTCGTTGCCGTTGTGAGACCATTGATTGCTTTCTCACATGTGCCTTGACCGCGGGCCTTCAACAGACCGAGCAACACCTTGCTGGAGCCAGCAACCTTGGGTCCAAGCTGGCGAGCTTTTGCTCAAGCCAGATGGGCCCGCGCTGGGTCTTCCAAATCCCAGTCCGACGCTCTATCCACTGCACCACCGCCTGGTCAGGCTGTATTTATGGTATTTGTTTAGAGGGGAAAATAAGATACGGTTCTTACCTTCAGAATATTTTAGTCTAATAGGAAAATCACCATGAGAAAGTCTATATTTCAGATTATAATGATTGTAAATATACTTTATTTTTAAAAATCTATTTCTTTGCCTATAATTAAGAAACCACTATATATGTATACAAATATATATAAATTAATGTAAATAACATGGAAAATTTTCTCATAAGGCTAAGTCAGTAAAGCAAAATATAAAATTACATACATATGAAAAACATAACTATATACTTCTACTAAACTATTAGATGTGTTTTGAGATTGAGACCTTGGATATTTTTTAAATCTATGTTTTTGAATAAACAAGTAGAAACATAATGGAAACATTTAAACTTTTACAGACTCTTTTGACAATGGAACAAAGCCATAAACTGCTACCATTATCTGCTGCTATTTTTCCATCCAATGGAAAACAAATATAAAATGAATTCAGAAAATCTGTTACATGAATCAGGTGAACTAAAAATAAATTAATACTTAAAATAATTGATTAACAAGTAAAGACACAATTTGGTGTTTATTGCTAATGCCCATTAATAAATTTAGAAGCAAATAATCCATCGTGTATTTTTTACTCCACCATTATCATTTGAAGTTATTTATTAGTGCATTTATACAGAACTGAATGAAATTTTATGCAAGAATGCAAAATATGGCAAAATAATTTTGACTGAACTTTTGTAAAATCAGCTCTGTCTGCTCTATTGTGGGTCAAAAGACTTGGCTGTCCTGGCTGATCGCATCAGCAGCTGCCTGGTGCGATGCTCTAGGGTTATTATCTCCACTCAGCCTCTGGGTGAGGCACCTGAGAACTGCATGTCTGGAGAAACAAGGGACATGCAGGAATGCATAACTTATCCTGTGATAGAAAATATGTGAACAAGTAATTTACCTAGGAAGGTTTTCATTTTCAGATGAAGGGTCCTTTTCCAACCAGCTTTCATAAAGAGATTTACTCTCAAAACCATTATCGGGGCTGGAGAGCTGGAAAGATAAGTCAAATATTGGGAATGAGAGGCAGAAACAAGTAGATTTTTGCCAACATAAAACCACATTAATTAACATCAACTTCTACTTCTAACTGTATGTATGTTGGTGTGGAAAAATATGCTTTTGCAAATAGGAAGAAAATATGCAGCCCAAATTCTTGTTTGTTTATAATGCCTACCTATTGGTAATTTTGCCAGATACCTAGGATAAAATTTCCTGCTTATTTTAGTAAACTTTTACATAGAATTTTATATTTTTAATATCACTTTAATGTTTGACAGCTTTGATGTATTTAGTGGGAACTATTTGGAGGGGAAATAGATATAATGTTCACTTCAGAGTAAAGTGTTTTTGTCCAGGAAGACCTGCAAAGAGTCCTCAGGGCAGCAGATCTAGGTTATGAAATTGAAATTGTCAATATAAATCCTGGTTTAGTAGGGTGGGCAGGTGGGTGAGGAGAAATGTTATTTTTAAAATTCTGATTATATTAAAGTTGGAACTTGGTAAGTTTAAAAAATTCTACTTAGGTTTGGCCAGGTAGCTCATTTGGTTAGAGTATTGTCCCCATATGCCATAGTGGTGGGTTCAATCTGTCGTCAGGGTCAATGAATACATAAATAAGTAGAACAATAAATCATTCTCTCTCAAATCAATTTAAAGAGAACACTGAATAACTTTACATAACCTCAGATCTCTATTTGGGAATATTAAGAGACTGTGTATACATAAACATTTTTATTACTCCCATTACAAGTATACTTACAAACATACTTTGCTTTTCTTTCTCCACTCTAAGGAAAGCAGGGCCATGTGGTGAAAACATTGTGGACTGTGGAGTCCACCCATGTCTATTTTAGATCCACATTGCTACACATATTGGCTGAAGTTTGTTCATTTACAGCTCTGCTTCAAAAAGAGAACGCAGATCCTATTTATGCAACTCAGAAAGCATTTTGTAACCTTTGGTGCATTGCTTTAAACCCTAGTTTTCTCACCTGTGGAAATGGGAGCTTGGTACCCATCTCAACCTACACATCATCTCTGACATCTTCTCTGACCTTATTCCCTCGTCATCACACAGGCAGACTTGGCGCTCCAGAGGCATCCCATTCGCTGCTAGCACATTGCAGCTGCACAGAGGTTCTCTGCTCATGTCCAGCCAGCTGACTGGGTTCGACTCTCTACTCAGCTTTTGTCAGCTTGTAACAGCTGAGATACTGCTCCAATTCCTAGTCTGCTTGGACCCAATTCCGTGAAAAATTCTCTTCATTTTCTGGAATCGTGTCATCTTGGTCTAGCACTAACCAGAACTCTGTCCCTCTGGTCTGGACACCCTAAAGCCGACCTGTCTTAGCTATATGCACTGTCATAATTGCTGTCCCTCCTCCATTGTATCAACAACTTGTTCCATTTCTTGCTTCTGTCAGACAGCTGCCCTTCTTTGCAAGCTCAGCTCTCTCCACCACCTCACCCTATCCTCCCATCACCAGCATAATCTGACTGTGCTTACACACATTAGATTTGATAAAATTGTGATTGTCAGTTTGTAGGAGACTAGAAAGTCCTTTTTCTACTGAATTTTGGTGTGGCCATAAGTAAGCATCTGCCTTTGCACAGAAGGGCATAGACCTACACTTTCCCACTATTGGCCCTAAATTTTTTGTCATCCCTGACCTCACAAGTAGGAGCAGGTTCTGTAGGACACAAAGCATAAATGCATGTCCTGAGAAGGGTCTCCCAGGATGGATTTTCTCTGCAGCTTGCTTTATAGATAGGATGTTTCCATGGGATATTCCAGTGAAAGGATTAAAGACATAACCTAACCAATACAGTGAGAGAGCTGTGATGGGAATATGGAGACTTTCACTGGGGATAACTAGTTTTTAAAGACACAGTAAAAGGGAAAGGGCACATACAGAAAAGTGATACCTACTCGACAGAAACATTTCTATAATTAATTTTGAAACAGGGAAGTATTTAGAGTAGATTATAAGAGAATATATAATTTTTAGGGAGTACATTAGTTTTCAAAGTACTCTGTATCAATAACTAATACTTACAATATTTCTGTGCCATAAGTAAGCATGTGGAATTATTTCCTTTTGCCTTTAGACCTGCTCCTACTTAATTTATTCACTACCCTCATACAAAGCAATCTTTCTAATGAACAAATATAATAATGTACAACCTTGTAAAAGATTAGCAATTTCTCCAACAGATTTCTGAACCCCTTGGCCTATTTGTCATGCCCTATTTTGTAACCATCTTTCCATGACACTTTGTGCTTCGGTCATACTCAGCTCCCTCTGGGTTGGGAAGTACATTCTTTTTTCTTTCATACCTCCACGTCTTTCTTGGCAACTGTGTCCTCTGCTTAGAATGCCTTCCTTACTTCCACAGCCTTCCATTCTACAGCCCAAACATTAATCACTCTGTAAACATCTGATGCTTCCCCACTTCCCCAGGGTTTTAGATTCCCTATTCCATAATTGTTCTCCATTGTTTATAGCATCCAATATTCCAGTGAACCATAAGCCATCATTTACAGGGCTTTTTATCCTCTCTAGATTACAAAGTATTTGGATTCAATGACCTTGTCATTTTATTATTGCTGCTCCTAGAATTTCTAGGGCCTCTACCACTCAATAAATATCTGTTGAATGAATGAGGAGCCATGGCAGTCTTTGAACCAAGGCTTATTCATTCCAGCTCAGTGTTTTTTCTATCAAAATGCCTCTGCCAGATGAAATAATATACCCTATACACTACAACTATGTACAGAATAAGAATTGTTAGAACAGAGAAACTAGCAATGCTGTCTTAATTGTAATGTCATATAGTGTATTGGAAATTTTTGTTCTGACTTGTTATTTATACAAATAAGCTATGTCTGTCACCAGTTTAAAAATACTGCTAATTAAGAAAGATGAGTATTACTTATCTGTTCATCAGAAAACATTAAGACAGATCTATTTATATACCTCTTTTGTCAGTTTATACACCAATTGGTAAAGAAGGGGTGTACAGTCAACTCTGAGAGTATAATTGCCTGAAAAATAAAACATAGTGTATTTTAAAACTTTCAAATGAAAGTATAACCTATGTTTAATTCTAACTTTATTTTCTAATTATAAACAATATCTAATAGACATCAAATCAAAGGCATCAGTCCCTAGGAATTAAAAATAGGGTAGAGATAGTTCTTCAGGAACAAGAGAGGATGCAGTGCACACTGTACAGAAGAAGACATAGGTGGACTTGGGCTGCTGAGGCAGCAGCTCCCATAGTGACCTAGTCATTGTAAGGGTCATTCTTCCCCCCCACCCCCCGCCCCGCAAGAGAGGGGAGTGGGGACAGAGCAGACAGACAAGAAGGAAGAGAGATGAGAAGCATCAATTCTTCACTGTGGCACCTTAGTTGTCCATTGATTGCTTTCTCATATGTGCCTTGATGGGAGGGAGGGGCTCTAGCTGAGCCAGTGACCCTGTGCTCAACCCAACAACCTTAGTTCAAGCCAGCAACCTGGGGCTTTAAGCCAGTAACCTTGGGGCTCAAGCCAGAGACCATGGGGTCATGTCTATGGTCAAGCTGGTGAGCCTATGCTCAAGCCAGATGAGCCCGCACTCAAGCCAGCAACCTCAGGATTTCAAACCTGGGTCCTCTGGGTCCCAGGCCAATGCTTTATCCACTATGCCACCACCTGGTCAGGATGTAAGGGTCATTCTTAATGTACTGTCTCTTAGGGGGAGTTTTGCAAAGAAAATAGTAAGGCTACAGCATTCATTCCCCATTCATTCATTCAATCAGATAGCAAGACATTAGACTAGAACATGTCAGTATCTAGTAAGTAAACACTGACATTTATCTAGAGACATAATCGTAATGCAGGGAAAGACTAAGACACATAAATGTCACATGTCAGATTCAAAAGAAAGTTTGTAGTTTGTGCTTACTTCAAATTTGTTTCAATACAGAAGTATTTCTCTGTGAAATATTTCTCCTGAAATACTTGAGCCAAATTCTTTTAATACTTCTATTAGAAGAATGTGGAGTTTTGAATAGGAATTCAAGAGAAACAAACAGTAAATATTCTTAAGAAATTAGGATCAATAACTTAGCTATGAATCAAATTTACCTTCTATTGATGAATCTGAGTTGATGTAAGCAATGCTTCTCTCCTGGAGTGTTTTTGCATTCTCCTATAGTTGAAGACAAGTTGTCAATTCACAGTATTTACAATTGTGGGAATGTAAAAAAAAAAAGCCAATTAATTTAGTATAAAAGTGGTCTGCAAATACTTTATGAATCACATACCTATGCCTTCAACTCTAATTTCTGAAGAATGCTGATAACTGGTTGATTGACAACATTAAATGGAATTAAAATAAGAACGAGAAATAGGATGCTATAGCTATTGCTCATAACAATATTAGGGAGCCCAGAGAAAAAGTGTTTTCAAAGTGTGGTTTCTTGATTCCCTGAACCAGAATATGAAGAGGCGAGGCTCCCAGATTCTGGGTCCCATGCTACTGAATAAGAATTGCTGAGAGTAAAGCCCGGAAATCTGGATTTTCTAAAAGGTGTCCTTGGCAATCCCTGCATGCACTGAAGTTTGAGATCCAAGGATACTGGAAATTCAAAAGTATCATTTTAACAGAAAAAATAAAAACAATTAGAAAACAAAAGTGAAAAATAGAAAATTTCATATTTTTTAATGAGAAGATATGATTTATAAAAATGAGAAGAGGACAGAAATAAACAAGAAGGAGTGAAGGAAAGACATTACAACAAACAAGACTGACTCCCTCTAGCTCACCCATACCAACCTGCTCAAGAAAGATACAGACTAATGCCACACACAGATGGGGATATGCTGAGAGAACCCATTACTTGTCTCTCTTTCTAGCTTACTACCTTACAAGAACATGTTATAACAAACGTTCAAAACCGAGAGCTTTTGGCACAAGTGAGGACTGGCAACTCTGTACTTGCGCACACAAGCCAGATGATAGTTGTCTCTGCTGCAGATGAAATACAGAGTCAGAGTTTCCATTATAACCCATTTAATTAGAAATTAATTTCTTTAATCACTTATTCTGTTGAATATGATGAAAAATCTGATAGAAAACTAGAAACTGTTGAAGCTCTCTTTTAATCCACACTTATTTAAATTAATGCAAAGTATATTATTTTATATCTTAGATTTCTTTGATCTTTATTTCAAGCTGCTTAAAATTATAGAAACAAGAGACATGTATTTATATATACATGTATTCACATGAAATTACGTATTTATTTCTAAAAGTAAATGACCTTAATGAAATTTGATTCATCTAGTCAACTTCCAAAATGCATGTTTGTAATACTAATGTAATAAACCTTTACAATATAAATGGAATTGAAAGGATAACTATGTACAGCGGATTTTCAGGTTACAACAGTCTCGACATATGACGTTTCAAATTTACAACTCTCACTCCCATAAAAACTTTAAAAAGTTGAGATGTGAGTGTTTCGGCTTACGCTGTTAGTGTGGTACCTATGGTCTACGTGGGCAAACTAACTTGGTTGTACACGATGGAAGAATACGCAGTAACGTGGGATATGAGTGAGGGTATTGGTGTCCCCTCAAATGCTTACCTACGCCATTTTGGACTGTTAAAAGTGCAAACATTCCATTCATGTTAGGGTAGGGTGTGTTTCGACTTACACCAAAATTCAGGTTAGGTCACCGATGTAGGAATGGAACTGTGTTTTAACCCAAGGACCCCCGTATGTGATTTTACTCCCATACCAATTTTATTTATATTATTTTAAAGGAAGAGAAAAGGAGTCGGGAGGAAAGCATCTGGAGAACTAAAACCAATATGAAGAAATATATGACATGTTCAAAACAAATCTATAAAGTCTAGACCTAAAAAATAAAACTCTGGACCTATAAAAGATAAACAGAGGATGACAGATGGAGAATAAGTGCTTATATAGTATACCTGCTTTTATAAGAATTATGAGCTTACCTTATAAACTTAAGAACTTAGAGTTACTCTGCAGAAAAGCTAAGGAAAAAAGATGAAAGAAGGAGGCCTAGGGGAGACACTTAGAGATAAAGCATTAAGAGCCAGTCACACAAATAAAAATCATATCTGAAGAAAAATCTTGGACATTCTAAAGCAAGGCAATTTACTAAAGTAATTCTACAAGACTCTCACATATTCAACAATCAGGCACTTGTGGGAATGCTAAAATATTCATATGGCTGCAATTTTATATGGAAACTGAAACATGAAATTATCATCAAAGTCAAGTCATCTTAATAGAATATCTTATGTTTTATGACATAGGAGAATTCCAAGGAAACTTCAAAAACTGGAAAATTAACTCCAGGGATTTGTTCAAGTTTTTAGATAAGCCAATTCACTTGTCAGAAACAGCTTGCCAGTCTTGATTCTTTGCTGACCCCGTAGATTTTAAGAAGTGATTCTGTTTTGCCCAACTGATGTGAAAGTAAAAACCAAACTCTAGTTCTTAAACTCTGAAGTCTTTCTCCAAATTTAAACCATATTAGGCAATGGAACAACCTATTTGTGAACATCCTGAGATACATACCTTTGCTTCCTGTTGACCAAGAATATAAGCACTTCTCTTGTCTTACTTACCTCAGCCCATTCTGTGGAGCCCAGAAGTCCAAATTCTTCTGCATCCCAGCTGGCAAAAATGATAGTTCTTCTAGGTCTCCAGCCTATAATCATTGTTAATACACACAGTTAGGAACACCTCCCTAAAAATAAAGGATAATTAGTGAGTTGCTTTTTGTCATCACCTACCAAAGAAACATTATTTACCTCTACTCATCAGTTTTCCAAAACTCTGAACAATTTCTTGTAAAACAGCAGTGCCAGTGGTTGGGTCAACACCTCCAAACACCCAGGAATCCCGATGACCTCCCAGAATAACATACCTGTCTGGAAAAGAATGTGTTTGAAAGAAGAATAATTTTGAATGCACTTCAAATAGTTTTAAGTTTTATTTTTTAAATTAAACTTTCTCTTAGCTTGAGTTTCCTCCACAGAAAGAAATCAACACTAACTATAAGAAGGTAGAGTCTTCTTTTATAAAGTATAATATTTTAAAAATCAAATTTAGTTGTTTATACCAGCCAGAAAAAAGATCAGCTGTTGAGTAAAATTATCTTCTATTACTCTATGTTAGTAAAAAGGTGTTTCTAATAGTTCTTTGACTCACCAGGTTCCACAGATCCTCTGATAATTCCAATTACATTGTAAATCCTTGTAATTTTATTGATGTTATGAATATGCATTTTAACCTTCCTAGAATTTTAAAGGGAATAAATTATTTCATACAGAGCATATATGTCTAACAAATTTCTTTCAACATTATGAAAAGTCTCAACAGTACAGAAGACTCCATAATATATCAATGAATTTTCATATATCCACCACTTAAATTTAAAACATGTTATTGAACTATTTGCAAGTAAGTTGCAGATATCATGACATTTTACTCCTAAGTCCTTAAGCATGCATCTTAAAGTATTTCTTTTTTTTTTTTTTTTTTTGTCAGAGAGTCAGAGAGAGGGACAGAAAGACAGGAAGGGAGAGAGATGAGAGCATCAGTTCTTCTTTGCACCACCTTAGTTATTCATTGATTACTTTCTCATATGTGCCTTGACCTGGGGGGGTGGGGGAATACAGCATAGCAAGAGACCCCTTGCTCAAGCCAGCAACCTTAGGCTTCATCTAGCAACCTTTGGGCTCAAGCTAGTGACCATGGGGTCATGTCTATGATCCCACACTCAAGCCAGCAACCCCACACTCAAGCTGGTGAGCCTGTACTCAAGCCATACAAGCCCACACTCAAGCCGGCAACCTTGGGGTTTTGACCCTGGGTTCTCCATATCCCAGTCTGAAGCTCTATCCACTGTTCCACCGCCTGGTCAAGCCAAAGTAAAATATTTTAAACTGTCAATATTTTACATTCCTCCTCCCTATAGCTATATTGATATTAAAATTTAAAATATTCTAGTATTCAACATGTCTTGGGTATTCATTCCAAAACGTTAAATATACTCTACTTATGTAATTACAAAAATAAAAGAGACAGCCATTACATATTTAAGGGAAAATAGGTCTTTTATAATGTATCTTTGTATTTACATTAATTTCTGCTATTTAATAATTTTCTACAAGATTATTGACGTAGTATTATCAATTAAAGAGCTAGCTGAGTCTGACCATAGAGCATCAGACTGGGACATGGAGGACCCAGGTTCAAAACTTCAAGGTTCTTCTTGAGCCTGGGCTCATCCAGCTTGAGTGTTGGCTCACCAGCTTGAGCACAGCGTCACTGGCTTGAGTGTGGGACCATAGATATAACACCATGGTTATTGGCTTGAGCCCAAAGGTCGCTGGCTTGAGTCCAAGGTCACTGGCTTAAGCAAGGTGTCACTTGCTCTGCTGTAGCCCCTCGGTCAAGGCACATATGAGAACGTAATTAATGAACAACTAAGGTGCCACAACAAAGAATTGATGCTTCTCATCTTTCTTTCTTCCTGTCTATCCCTATCTGTCCCTCTCTCTGATTCTCTCTCTCTCTGTCAAAAACAAATAAATAAATAAAAATAAATGAGCTGACTCAGTGCATGGGAGTTTGGGAAGTACCTGTTAATATGTACAAGACAAACCTATAAAGAAACTTCCAGGCCATCACTGTTGATTCTGATTAGGGGAGGCTTTTCAATATTCATTCATGAATTACAATCAACCAAATTGGAAATCAAGGCAAAATACAGTCAAGCCCAGACAGAAAAAAAATGCCATTCACATTACATAAATCCACAATGACATGGGAAAACATTAAGTCTATTTTTCACAAGGAAACAGAGGTCCTTATCTATGGGGGAGTGGGGAGATAGAACCCAGCAGTGTCTAATTTGTGGTTCATTTTTGGATGAAAGAACTAACAAGCTGTCAAAACCTATATGTTGTGAGTATAGATTCTGTTTTTTCTCTCCAAAAGTATATTGGGCTTCTGGATACATATTTAGTTTATATGCAATATTCAACCAAAAATGCCTATGGGGAAAACTAACCAATATTTTTTCATTTTAAGACATTAAGGATTTATTTTTGCTGCTGATAAAAATAGCAAAAAATCAAAAACATTGTATAGCATGTGTTTATTAGTTAGAAACTCAAATTCATTAATATTAATCATCCAATGAAAATTAGAATGTAACAATGAGGAATATAAAAAGAATCTATTAGATAAAATAAAATATTTATTGTAATGAAAATGAACAGAGGTCCTCTGTTCGGACTCTCAGAGGAGCTCATCCCCAACTTTAATCTCCTATTTTAGTTTTTAGTACCACTGACTCCAGAAATGCCTTTATATCCAGTAGTTTCTATTATCACTTCAAACTCACCATGTTCCAAATAAACTGAACTCTAGAATCTCGGCTCCACAGAGCAGGACTTTTTGACTCTTTTATTTCTGCTGAATTACCAGGACCCAGAATGGTGCCTGGGGTATAGTAAATGCTCAGTAAATATTTCTGAAATGAATAAATATAGTCCTGTAAGGAAAAACTAAGAAAGACCCTAGCTCCTCCATCAGCATTACCTCTGCCTATCATTGCCTTTTAACTAGACAATATGATAGCTCTGTAAGACAGAAATTAACTTATAGAAATATGATAGATAGTGAAGCAGAAAATTCATGTTCCTTGAAATGCACAATCTGTCTAGTAACCATTCAATGGATTGCCTGTCCGAATGTGAAAGAAATCAGTTTTTCTGCTACTAAGTACCTTCATTTCAGCAATGATGAGCTGATATTTTGTATCAACTTTGAATTTTCCTTTGAGTCAGGTTTTGTTTTTTGTGTATGTTTTGTTTGTTTGTTTTGTTTTTAGCAATAAAGAGAAAGACAGAAAGGGAGAGAGATGAGAAGCATCAGTTCTTTGTTGTCGCACCTCAGTTATTCATCGATTGCTTTCTCATATGTACATTCACTGGGGGACTCCAGCTGGGCCAGTGACCTCTTGGTCAAACCAGAAACCTTGAGCTTCAAGGCAGCAACCTTTGGCTTAAGCCAGACAACATCGGGTCATGTCTATGATCTCACACTCAAGCCGGCGACCCCACGCTCAAGCTGACAACCTTGGGGTTTCAAACCCGGGTCCTCAGCACCCCAGGCCGACACTCTCACCACTGTGCCACCCCCTGGTCAGGTCCTTTGAACCAGTTTTAACTCCATTCAGGTTCCCTTATTAGTTAAATACAATTTTGGACACATGTTCATTTTATATCTGTATGAGAATTAGAGTTTTACTTTTTTAAAATTAATTATTTATTTTATAATTTTTGGATCCCAATGAGATGTACAATGGATTCATCTCATAGACCAGGTACGGGCAGCTTAAACCCAGACATATCTTCTTTTAACTGTTAGAAGTGAGTCCCAAGTATCAGTTGAATTCTAACTTTGCTGACTGACTGTATCAATAAATCTTTTCTACTTGGTGTTTTGTTTATGTTTCTAGTTTGCTTATGGCAGATAAGTTATTTTCCACTGGTGGAAGCAATGGCTAGAAATTTAATTCCATGTCCTGTCATTTGGTCATCTCTATAAACAGATTATTAGATTATCAAGATTTCCTTTGGGTGAGATATAACAGAAAATATGTCTTTTAGTAATTTTATTTACCTGTGTATTTGTCCATTTTGTGCTCAAATTAATTAAGAGTTCTGTGTCCATGGAGAAGGATATCAGCTTTTTGATGTCTTGACCAGAGAATTTTTGAGTTTTCTCTTGAACTGTGACTAAAATTGTAGAACTGTAACTATATATTTTTCTCTTTTCTGTGTCTATTTCTGTTTTTAAATAATAAAGTCCTTTATCTTTCATTATATATGTTTTCCTACTTCTAGAGGGTATCAAAAAATTAGATAATAAAATATCATATCAAAAGGACTGTTCTGATTGAGTTATAGAGATAAAATAAGCACTTACGTAAAAATTATAAAATTTCTATAAAATAAGAAAATTGAACTTCTAATACTTTAAAAGTTCTGAAATTTAAAAAAATTACAGAAACTAAAATAATACTCTTAAGAATCCAGGTTCACACTGTTAAGGTAAACTGTCAGCAAACAAGACTGATTTAATAATTTGGTTTAATAAAAATCGCTTTATCTTCTCTGATAAAGTGTTATACTGTCCTTTCTCTTTCAGAGAAATCAAAATAAAATTCTGGTCAAGCCATGCTGTTTTATAACTCTGTTCAAGCTAATCTCTTTAGATGGCATTTCCTGCCTGCCTCAATCCAGTAGAGAATTTACTCTTTTTGTAAAATTAAACTCAAAGACAATGGCTGGGGGTGTAGGGGGCAGTGGATAGAGCACCAACGTCACTGGTTCAATCCCAGCTCCATCACAAGCGTCTCTGACTTAATCCCATGGGTACCAGGTCAACCCCCAAGGTTGCCAGTTCAACACCTGATCAGGGTACATATGAGAAGCAGTCAACAGCACAACTAAAGTGTAACAAGTTAATGCTTCTCATCACTCTCTCAAAAAAAATTGAGAGAAAAACAATTAAGCTCAGTGTATCATACCCTGTTATTACTCCTCCTCAAAAGTGCTATGTGTTAATAATAAAATAAGGGTTTTGAGTCTTACAATAGTTATGTGCTTGTCCAGTTGACTCAACCCACCCACATAGTGAATGATGAATAAAAGTTGCCTCCTTTCTCCCTTTTACCGCTTTCCCTTAAGTCGGCCTACTGTTTCACAAGTTAGCTTAATGTTTCACATGCATAATATAGTGAAAGTAATAAACTTTTAAAACTTTAAGTGAAAAGAGAAGTTAAAATATTGAAACTTCCCTGGCCAGATAGTTCGGTTCTATGCATGTTGTCCCAGAGCACAGAGGTTGCTGGTTTGATCCCTGGTCAGGACACATACAGGAGCAGCTCGATGTTCCTATTTCTCTCTCTCTCTCTTCCCTTGCCTCTCTCCAAATTAAATAAATAAATAAACAAACAAACAAAATATTGAACCTATATCTCAAAAGTCACAGTTTTTGAGATTTTATGAAATAAATGTAATATCACTACTTGAAGAAATGAGATACATTATTCTATAGGTACTTTTAAAGTTTTTTTATTGATTGATTTTAGAGAGAGAGAAAGAGAGAGAGAAAAATGGATTTGTTTTTCCACTTATTTATTCGTTAGTTGATTCCTATATGTGCCCTGACCGGGGATTAAACCCACAATTTTGGCATATCAGGACAATGCTCTAACAAACTGAGCTACCCAGGCAGGACTACAAGTACTTCTTAAGTGATATAAAATGATCAATTATTTATTCTAAAAAAATGAGAAAAAGAAGATAAGCAAAATATAACTGATAGAACAGTTATCTTGATATTTTTCTATTGAACATATCAAACTTTTCCAGGCTATTAAATTAACATGAAATTACCTGAAGGAATTATGCCCTGTGAAGCCAGGCCCGACACTGTAATCCACATTCAGACTTCCTTTCCAGCTGTCATCTGGTGAAGCTGCTCCTCCCATATGGCTGTCAAAAGAAAATTAAAATGATAAATAAAGGCTTAAGTATCACAATTTCTTAGCAAAAATCATGATGAATTGTGATGATGAGCTTCGTACATTTGACAAACACTTATTGAGCATTTACTATGTACCAGGTACTGTCAGAACTCCCCTTGTGGGGCTTACATTGTAATGAGAGAGCCATGACTGAGACACAGAAGCAAAATGTTTAATGTGCTAGTGATAAGAGTTAAGGTTAAAAAAAGTAGGGGGAAAGGAAATCTTCAGCTTTTTTACTTTTGACTTTAATTATTTATGTAGGGATGCATTAGGTCTAAGAAATAAAGATACGAAGCACATGGCTGTGCTAAAGAAAAGAGATTAATTTCTAGAGAAGCTGCTCATTCCATAATAGGCATTCATAAAACAATTACTAAATTGTGTTGGCACAGACATTTTTATAAAACATAAGTTAGGAGATTTGAAAAGGAACATCAATTATAGAATACATATAATAGCAAACATTAATTGAATGTTTAGCATATTCTAGATACTTTACATGCATGATCTTGTCTACTTCTTATAATAATCCTATCTGAGAGAAACTATTTCTGTCCACATTTTACAGATAAAGAAACTGAATCACAGAAAGATGGACTAAATAGGCCAAGCTCACACATTTAGTAAGTTGTGGGCATTATCATATTTTAAAAATCCAAGCCAAGTACAAATATCAGATGAATATCTAAAAAAATCCAACTACCTAAAAAAATCTCAAATCTGTATTTTTAGCTTTGGACATAGTTTTGCTTTTGAGCTTCTCATTTAGAGCAAAGAGATTGTTTTCTCAGGCACTAAACTGACTGCATTTATGGGGGGAAAGGTGTGCTCTGTTATTCCTACTTCAGGAGCTATTCAGATCCAAGACTTTTAACCTAATTAGGTTACATTGGTTTTAGAAGAAAAAATGAACACATTAGAGCAAAATATCTTAATCTCTTATCCAACAAAAAAACTATACCGTAATAATATTTCTGCGTCATTATAGCCGATGGGGTGTACAGGTATTTGGGGCATTCCCACTCCTTCTTCAACATCAAGTCTAAAGGTGTACTCTGCAAAAAATCAATTGCATAAAAGAATCTGAGCCAGGGGGTTAAAAAAATTTATCACTATTGAAGATTTGCTATGCATTTGACATTATATTCAAAATTAAAAGTTCCCCCCAAACCAATGATTGTTTTACCTAATATGGTCTATTTAATGCAACAGTAAGAAATTAAACAATTTTCACTCTAATTTAAAATAAATTATAAGTATTGTAGATTCCCAAACTTGTTTTGATATTTGATATAATTCTCTTGAATGTTACAAGAATATTTTCTTTTCTCAAGGATATCTTGAACCTTAGAGAAGTTTCAGTTAACCAAATGTCTGGAAAACTTGTCCCATATTCTGAAACTAGATATAACTGTAAAAAAATTAAAAGGAATTCAAGAGATCTTGGGGTTAAATGATAAAGATCTCATTCAAGCACAATATTCTCATTTAAAAAAGGTTGAGAGCCTGACCAGTGGTGGCGCAGTGGATAAAGCGTCGACTTGGGAACCCTGAGGTCGCCAGTTCAAAACCCTGCACTGGTCTGGTCAAGGCACATATGGGAGTTGATGCTTCCAGCTCCTCCCCCCTTTCTCTCTTTCTCTCTCTCTCCCCGACTCTGTGTCTCCTCTCTAAAATAAATAAATAAAATTAAAAAAAAAAAAAGGTTGAAAAATATTGTCAGGCTTAAAAACTCCCTTGGGACTTCGACTTTCAACCAAAATAAAACTGTATAGCACCGAAACACCGATTTTAGAAAAAAGGAAGGTTTCAAACAAATGACATCAAATTCTACCTTACAAAACTAGAAAACAAAGATAAACAAGGACAAATAAAAGAGAGGACATAATAAAGATCCAGGCACAAAGATAAGAGATAGGAAACAGAGAAAAGGCAGCGATTATTGATAAACTCAAAGATGGTCCTCTGAGAAGATTGATAGAACTGATAAATCTCTAGCAAGACAGATCAGGAAAAAAAACATAAATTGCTTATATAAGGAATAAAGAGAATATGACTCTCTAGTACCTGCAAACAAACAAAAGAGAATATTATGAACAATTCTGTGCCCATAAATAACTTAGGTAAAATGGCAAAATCCTTGAAAGATCAAAGCTATCAAAGCTCATTCAAGAATAAATAGATAACCTAAACAGCCATATAGATATTAATGAAATTGAATTAGTAGTTAAAAGCATTTCTACAGCCTGACCAGGCACAGTGGATAGACTGTTGGACTGGGACGCAAAGGGTTCAAGTTTGAAACCCCGAGGTCACCTGGTTGGGCACAGGCTCATCTAGTTTGAGCAAGGCTCACCAGCTTGAAGCCCAAGGTTGCTGACTTGAGCAAGGGGTCACTTGGTCTGCTGTAGCCCTCCGCACCCCCGGGGTCAAGGCACAAATGAGAAAGCAATCAAAGAACTAAGGTGTTGTAGTGAAGAATTGATGTTCCTCATCTCTCTCCCTTCCTGTCTGTCTGACCCTCTCTCTCTCTCTTTTTTTTTCAATAATGCAAAATAAATAAATAAAGCATTCCTACAAACAAAACTTAAGTTCTGGATGGATCTGCTGGGAAATTCTATTAAAGATTAATAGATAAAAATGAAATCCATCCATATCAACTCTTGAATAAAAAAGTGAAGGAGATAGTCACCAACTCATAACTCATTCCATGAGGCCAACACAACTGATGCCAAATGAGATAGATATTACAAAAAAATAAATCTATAAGCTGATATCCCTTATAACTAAAGACTAACATTTAAACAAAATTTTAGTACAAGTCTAGCAATATACCAACAATATATAAAAGGATAATGCATTGTGACCAAGTGGAGTTTATCCCACAATGGAAAAGTTGGTTTAACATACAAAAATCAATCTGTATAACTTAAAAGCAAATAATAACTTATAATCATTTCAATGAATGCAGTAAAAAGCATTTGACAAAATTTAATATACATTTCTAGATACATGTGTTAAAAACTCTTATCACATTACCAAAGAAATGAACTTCCTGAATCTAACAAAAAGAATCTATAAAAAACATACAGATAATATCATACTTAACAAAGAAAGACTTGTCCTTGGGGCAGCAACAAGGCAAGAATATCTGCTCTAAGAACTTTTTTCAACAAATTACTGAAAGTACTAGCCAATACAGTAAGGCAATAAAAAAATAATAATCAAAGGCATCCAGATTAAAAACAAATGTTTTTATTTGCAGGTGACATGATCATCTGTGTACAGATTGATGGACTGTACAAAAACCTACTAGTGCTAATTAGTGAGTTCAACAAGTTTGCCCAATACAATATCAAAATATTTGTTCTACAAATAAAATAGTATTTCTATTTACTAGCAGTTGGAAGCTATTTAAAAATTTAAGATAGCATAAAACTATGAAATCCTTATGGATAAATTTGAACATAGATATGCGTGGTCTATACAGTGAAACTTTAAACATACTAAGAGAGCCCTGGCCTGGTGGTTCAGTGTATAAAGCATTGTCCCTACACACTGAGGTCATGGGTTCAATCCCTGGTCAGGGCACATAGGAGAAACAATCAATGAGCGCATAACTAAATGGAACAACAACTAAGCGGAATAATGAGTTGATGCTTCTCTCTCTCTTTTCCTCTCCCTTCCCCTCTTTTTCTACCCACCACCAAATCAATGAAAAAAAAATTTAAATAAATATGCTGACAGAAATTAAAGAGTACTTCAATAAATGGAGAATTGCACCATGTTTAGGGACCTGATGATTCAAAAATTTTTTTAAGATATCAGTTCTCCCCAAACTGATTATAAATTTAATTCAATCTCTTTTAACCTACCAGGAAGCTTGTGTGTGTGTGTGTGTGTGTGTGTGTGTGTGTGTGTGTGTGTGTGTGTGTAGGTAAGCTCTTTCAAAGTTCAAATGAAATTGACCTAGAGTAGTCACAAAAACTTTAAAAAAGAATTTCACTTGGAGGACTCACATTTCTATTAAAATATAATATTAAAAAGATTTAACATACTAAGTGTTCGTAAGACATAGCAACTAGAACACTCATACACTGCTGCTGGGGTGCAAAACGGTACAACCAGTTTGGAGAACAATTTTATAATTTCTTAAAAAGTTAAACATTCCTCTATCATAAAACCTAGACATTGCATTTTTATGTATTTACTCAAGAGAAATGAAAGCATACATAAAAATAGACTTGTATACAACTCTTTAGGGCAGTTTTATGTGTAATAGCCCCAAAACAGAAAACAATCCAAATTTCCATCAACAAGTAAACAAACAAACTAGTATATCTAGTCAATGGTATACTATTCAGCAAAAATGAAATTAATTATTGACACATATCAATATGGATGGACCTCAAAATACTTATGCTGACAGGAAACAGCTCAGTGTCTGTCTAGGGATTAGCAGGGAGGGGGCAGGAAGGGTTGAGAGGAAGCCATTATAAAGATGAGAGGACACTTTTGGATCATGGATACCTTCATTATCTTGATTGTAGAGATGTGTACACAGATGTCAAAACTTTTCCCACTTTACACAGTAAATAACACCAAAATAGAAATGTATGATCTAAAGAAGGCTAAAATCACTAGGCAATTCAGAAACCCTATGTTCTAGTTTGGTAAGAGCACATTACTTTGGCCTGACCAGGCGGTGGCTCAGTGGATAGAGTCAGACTGGGAAGCAGAAGATCCAGGTCTCCAGCGTGAGCGAGGGTTGCTGGCTTGAACATGGGATCATAGACATGACCCCATGGTCAATGGACTGAACTCAATGATCGCTGGCTTGAAGCCCAAGGTCACTGGCTTGAGCCCAAGGTCACTGGCTTGAGCAAGGGGTCACTTGCTCTGCTATAGCATTCTTCCTGCCCCCCCCCATCAAGGCTTGTACAAGAAAGCAATCAATAAACAACTAACGAGCTGTAATGAAGAATTGATGCTTCTCATCTCTCTCCCTTTCTATCTCTCTGTCCCTATTTGTCCCTCTCTCTGTCTCTGTCACAAAAATAAAAGAGCACATTACTTCCGATTTGAGGATTTATGTTTCTGAACCTCCACTCTGCTAAAGGTAGAGAACTGAATTGATCTTCCTTTTTCCATTTCCACACCTCAGGAAAATTTAAAACTAAAATAACACAAGGGAAATGTCTTTGAATTCCTAGCTATAGCAATCCAAAATATTATCATTGTACACAATTTTAATGTTATTCTGGATGCTTGCTTTTATTCCTTCTATAAGGTCAAGTACTACTTTTGCAAAAATGGGTAGACCGTGACAGACTCGTGTATTACCTTTAGCTGGATAGCCTGGAGTGAGCGGATCACCAGCACCGTTCAAATTTAGCACATTCCCTCTCTGGGCTGCAGATCCAGGAAGATTCCATCCTTTGGGATATGGCTGCACCTCAGGGGCAGAGTAGTCAGCTGGATCTGAGTACAAGATGATTCCTATGGCTCCTGCTGACATGGCATTTTTAACCTGCAGGGGCAATGTGCAATCCATGATGAGAAATGGCAAATGATTGACTTATCTAAGAGAAAAACAACTTAGTAATCTAAGGAATTTTCAACACTGTTTTTTTATCATGCTGTTACTCATTTTCGTAGTTCTCTTTGCCTTGAATATAATTTCTCTCTTGCTAGACCTAACAACCCTCATTCATTCTACACAACTCCAAATAAGCTATCACTTCTATGAAGCATTCTATTGTTCCTCAAACTGCAAAATTAATGTCCCCCTTCTTTGTACTTCTATATTTTGTACATATTCTTATTTGAGATGGATAAAAATATTTTAAAATATATTTTAAATATCCTTCCACCCTAGCATTAGGATTCTAAGAGATTAGTATTATTATTAGTACTTCCATTTTGTAGGTAAAGAAACACTGGCACAAGGTGTTTATGAGAACCTAGACCATATCTTAATCACTTTTAACTGTCCATCTTCAAAACCTAGCACATCAAACATAACTACTCTATATTATGTGTGGAACTAAACTAATGTAAATTTCTATACACAATAGTCCATAGTACATGAAAAGTTGCCCTCAGTGGTTTTTTGTTTTTTTTTTTTTTTTTTTTTTTACAGGGACAGAGAGAGAGAGAATCAGAGAGAGGGATAGATAGGAACAAACAGACAGGAACGGAGAGAGGTGAGAAGCATCAATCATTAGTTTTTCATTGCCATTGCGACACCCCAACCGTTCATTGATTGCTCTCTCACACGTGCCCCGACCGCGGGCCTTCAGCAGACCGAGCAACTCCTTCCTGGAGCCAGCGACCTTGGGTCCAAACCAGCTGAGCCTTTGCTCAAGCCAGATGAACCCGCGCTCAAGCTGGCGACCTCGGGGTCTCGAACCTGGGTCTTCTGCATCCCTGTCCAACGCTCCATCCACTGCCACCGCCTGGTCAGGCCCCTCAGTGGTTTTGAAAACATTTTCTTATAATGCAAACTGAACACGAAAAAGAAAATCTACCCTATAAGATATTGAATTCTTTATTACCAGAAGTATTATAACAAAAGAGGAATAACCATCAGTTTTGATCAACTAAAATACTCCAATAAAATAACGAGGCTATTTACTTAATAAACACTTACATAGAAATTACTAAATATGAGTGCTTTTAAACATAAAGTCATTTAATCCTAATGAGCAGTCTAAGAGATTGGTGTTATTATTAGCACTTCCATTTTATATACGAGGAAAAATTGGGATGGAGAGGTTAAGCTATTTTCTAACAGTTAAAGATATAGAGAATGGAAAACCTAGACTAGACCAGAACCCAGGTTGTATGGATCTAGAGTCCTATACTGTTAACCATGGAAGAATACTCATGAGTTATTGCTGAGTAAAAAAAATAAAATCATACAATACATAGGGTCTCATGCCCTGTTTTTTAAAAAAATAAATAACATATGTAAAATGATTATAGAGACCTATACTTATATTTATATTTCACAGAATTAGGTCTGGAAAGAGCAGTTAAGATTGATTATATCTAGGCAATGAAGTTGGGTAATACAGGTAAGCTTTTTATTTTTTTTTTGTTTATATAAATTTCCTTTAATTAAATAAAAAAGCAAATATTGCTTTGGTAATAAATTTGTTGAAAATAATTCCCCTTTCTAGAAAGTGTGGTAACATAAAAACAGGATTTTCTGTGCAACCATGGAAATAGCAAAAATACATATATAGTAAAAGCAATTTTGGAAACTGTGATGTAAGATGTTCATTTACATTTATAGAAAATGTTTCCTTCCCTCTAGAAAACAAAGACACCATACTTTATTTCCTCTGAAGATCTTCCCATATCTGGCAATCACAATCTTTCCCGTGCAATTTATGCCCATCTCTCTTTCCAGTTTGAAAAAATCTTCAATACGGGCATAGTTTACATATACAAGATCCCCCTATAGGAAAAACAAAAAAGAAAAACAATACATAATACTGCTATAATTAAAGAGAAACCCAAAGAATAAGTTTACCCCACCTGGGAGCATTATGCTAATAAGCGAGTCAGAGAAAGACAAGTACCGTATGACTGCACTCGTATGTGGAATCTAATGAACAAAATGAACTAACAAGCAAAATAGAGACAGACTCATAGAGGGCAGGCTGACAGTTGTAGGGCGAGAGGGGTGGGTGCTGGGTGAAGGGGTTGGAGGGATTGAACAAGAAAGGACACAAAAAAAGAAAACTCTTAAACACAGACAACAGTATGGTGATTGCAGGGAATGGGGGAAGGTAGAAGAGAATATCGGGGAATAAATGGTGATGAACGAAGACTTGACTTGAGGGAGTAAACACAATACAGTATACAGAGATGTGTTGTAGAATTGGGCATCTGAAACCTGTATAATTATGTTAACCAGTGTTACCCTGATAAATTCTATTAAATAAATAAATAATAAGAAAACTATAAAAATGTTATCTTTTCTGGTTTGGGCTTAACAAATAAATTCATGTTAATTCTGCATAAATAGAAAATATTTCAATATGCTCAAAAATTTTAAAAACGACAGCATGTAAAACATTTTAAACCATATGTTCTATTTTGAAGAAATTATCAGTGTATACTGAGTTACATGAAATAGGATAAATAAAAGTCCTTTTAAAATCCCAACTATTTTTAATTTCCTACAAGATTTCATTGATTCTTACAATTTTACTCATAGCTAATATGTTTATGATATTCCGTTTTTCAGACTTGTATATTTAAGGGCTTGACAGACATTTCAGCTTAAATGTTCATCTTAAAACTTCAGTGTGATCTATCATATCGCATCTATAAATCTGTAATAATGTCAGACTATGAACAAAGAAAAAAAGCTTGTAAAAATATTTACTGACCTTACAGAATTAAAGGCACGTTCAGCAGTTTCTTTGTTATTTCAAAGGAGTGGCATGTGCCCTATCATGGAATAATTTTATATATTTATTTTTGTTCTTTTTCTGGTATTTTTCTTTTTTCTTTTTTTAAGGCAGGAAGTACACAGCAGTGAACCTCAAAGATCAGCGTGTTTGATCCTCCCAATCTCAATTTAGTTCTCCACGTAGATTTTATATAACAAAGAAAGTTGTTTTGTTTTTGTTTTTGTTTTTACTTACAGGGATAGAGAGAGAGTCAGAGAGAGGGATAGATAGGGACAGACAGACGGAACGGAGAGAGATGAGAAGCATCAATCATTAGTTTTTTGTTGCCATTGCAACACCTTAGTTGTTCACTGATTATAACAAAGAAAGTTTTAAAGAGATAAACGAAAAACTGTCTTTTGTTTACCTCTGGCATGCCTTGGGCTGAGAAAGCATTATATGGTGGTACAATATTTGTAACATTCTCATATCCATCTGGTGGTGGCTCAAGGTATGATGTTTTAAAAACCTAGCAAGCATTGAAACATATGAAGTTAGAAGAAATTCTGTAGATTGCTATTAAAGACTAATGCATTTTGCCCCAAGCATACACTTAAGATTAAGCATCCTGAAACCAGGTTCTACAATTAAATGGATAAATTACAGTGGCAGTAATAAAAAAAAAAGTTTTATCATTGTTATTGTCTTCAAAATGGTAGAAACTTATATAAATACATGCAATCTTAGGTAACTAAAAGCTCCCATCTGAGGTAGAAAAACGGCTCTGAAGGTGGCACTCCCGTGATTTTCCTATTCCTTTCAGCATTTTGTGGGGGTGCCTTTTCTTTCAACTGCATTTAAATTGTGTTTCCCTGTGTTTTATCCCCAGTACACTGCCAGCCTCATTTTATACTCCCATCCTATGTGATTTCATTGACTCTTACATTTTTACCCATACCTAATACGTTTATGATATCCTGTTTCCAGACTTATATATTTAAGGGCTTGACAGACATTTCAGCTTGATGTCCAAACTCAACACGTGAAGCCTTGAACTTACTTTCTCTTACCCCAGGCCCACTTCTGCATTGTCGTCTGCTATTATTCGCATCATTAGCTAACCTCCCACACTAGACACCCAGGGATCAAACTGAACTCTGTCCTCACCTCCTTCTTCCAATCATAACCAAGTCCTGCCAACACTAATTCCTATTTCTCAAATCTATTCCTCTTTGTCATTCTTGCTGACATTTTAATTCAGGGCATTATCATCTTTTATTTGACCTATCATCTTAGACTTTAACTCTTTACTTAATCTAGATCTAATCTACCAACTACCCACACTATCTAAAATGCCTTTCTAGCCATACTCTTTCATTGTCTAGGACTTGTTGGTGGTTTCCATTGACTGAGGTTAAATTCCTAGCTCTTCAGGATAGTGTATAAGCCGTTCTGTGACCTGTCTCCAAAACATAAACAGTTGACCTTGAACAACATAGGTTTGAACTGTATAGGTCTCCTTATATGAGGATTTTTTTCAATAAATACGAACAATACTGGAAACATATTTTCTCTTATGAATTGCTTAACATTTTCTTTTCTCTAGCTTTCTTTGCTGTAAGAATGTAGTATAAATGCACATAACAAAAAATATATGTTAACTGACTATGTTATCAGTAAGTCTTCTGGTCAACAGTAGGCTAACAGTAAAGTTTGGGGAAGTCAAAAATTATACATGGATTGTAGGTTGGCGCCCCTCACCCCATATTGTTCAGGAGTCAACTGTATCCTGATTTATCCCATATCATGGCTCTTTGTATTTTACATTTTTGAAATAAAGAAAATCTTTAAATTCTCCCACTAATACTAAACTAGTATATGTCTCCAAGCTTTGCCAATATTTTCTCCTCTGCCTAAAATTGTCTTATCTGGCTATTTCATGTGATTAGTTAACCCTTTCATGACTCACATAACCACTTTCAGGAAGCCTCTGACTTCCAGGGTGGTGTGAACAAAGAAGGGGTCCATGGAAAGTAACCTCCAGGACAATCTGATCATCAACTCCTAACTGGACAGGTCATGGTGGGTGGTCACACCCTAGGCACATACCTTTGTCTTTTTCTTTAAAAAAAGGTTTATCATTCCTTTTAAATACAGTGTTCATTTACATATGTCTTTTGTAAAAATAGGCATATATCTTTTTAGTAAAAGGTTTATCTTTGCCTTAGGCAAGTCCTGTCCATTCTTCTGTGCATCTAGGTTAACACACCTTTGAAATAAACCCCCTCAAGAGAGCACATAATCTTGTTAATTATCCTGTAGCTCAGTCCTCACTTAGTTGTCTCCCACCTCCATAAAATCTTCCTGGTGTTCCCTCCTTAATTTCAAATGCATAAAAAGCTACAACCTGGCATATGTTATCAGTTTGTCTAAATAAACTTACTCTTATAAAAATTCTCTACAGGTTTGGGCATTCTTACACTGACATTGAGCCAAGTGACCCTTTTCACGGTAGATAAAGAACCCTAATCATACTCTTCACAGCACTTACTACGATGATTGATATTTAAGCAAAAGAACCAAATCCTAGTCTTCATTCTGGGCTCAAAACCTAGCACTGTGCCCAACACATAATAAACATGAATAATTAGTTTTTAACTCTTTAACTTTTCTAGGAAATGAGTTCCATTGTACTATTAACAAATTTATTTTTACTTGACCCTAAATTCCAATTCACATGAAAAGGACAAGAAGTACCAACAATTCTACATCACCTCAATTCCCTGTTCATCCAAGATTGATATATAGTTGGCATTTGACTCATTAGGGTAAGATAGGAGAACATCATAATGAACCAGCTTGGCTGAGTCCAGTCCAAACTTCTTCCACTGGGTTTGGATTTCTTTGGCAAGTAGTAAATTTTGTTCTGTTCCTGCCAGATGAGGGAGCTTTGTAAAAGAGCTAAAATGAAAATAAAATACAAGAGGGAGTTAAAAACTACTATATTCGGATGATGTGCCTAAGAACTATTCCAGATGCATTACTCATCCTTTAGGCATTAATGTTATTTCTATGTCAAAGATATTAATCTCAGGCAGCATTATCAATTTCTAGACATGCCAGTGAGGAGGAACAGAGTTTGTCACCCAAAAATGTGCCTTTTGGGATATTATTTTAAACTGGTTATTTTCAAGAAATAAAAACCTCAGAGCCTGACCAGGCGATGGCGCAGTGGATAGAGTGTCGGACTGGGATGCGGATGATTCGGGTTCGAGACCCCGAGGTCGCCAGCTTGAGCACGGGCCCATCTGGCTTGAGCAAAAGCTCGCCAGCTTGGACCCAAGGTCGCTGGCTCCAGCAAGCGGTGGCTCGGTTTGCTGAAGGCCCACGGTCAAGGCACATGTGAGAAAGCAATCAACGAGCAACTATGGTGTCGCAAGTCAACGAAAAACTAATGATTGATGCTTCTCATCCCTCTTAGTTTCTCTGTCTGTCCCTATCTATCCTTCTCTCTGACTCTCTCTCTGACCCTGGGAAAAAAAAAAAAAAACTCAGAAAAAAACCCTTAGGCCTACTTTCTTACTGCCTAAAAGAATTTAGCTGGAGGACCGGCTTCAGGAAGGGAGAGATCATCACAGGTAAGTCTAGTTTGACATGAAGTAAGTGTGATAGAAAAGGGGAAACCTAGCAAGGCCCATTGGATATAAGTCCACTCTGTGCCCATTGTTAAAGATGGTCAGAAAACATGTACCAAACACTTGCTTTTCTATTTCCATGTGACTTGCCTTCCTGCCCTTGAAGTCCCAACCACAAATGCCCCTTTCTTCTCAGCTCCCGACGGAATACAAGCCTCACCTGCCGGATCTGTCCTCAAGCCTCTAGTCTCACAGAACCCCCCCCCCCCCCCCGTATTCATATGTATTAAATCTGTTTGTTTTCTCCTGTTAATCCCTCTCATGTTAATTTGATTATGAGTCCAGCCAGAAGACCTTAGAAAAGAGGAAAATTTATTTTTCTGCCCCACCCCAGTTTTTAAATGTTGGTGTGTAACTGCAATTTTCACATTAGGCTCCCCTAGAAAGGAACACATTTCATGGTGAAAAACATACAGTCAGCAAGGGCCTAGGTATGAGCAAACACCCTGGACAGATGGCACATCTCAGCCGCAGTGGTGCACCTTTGTGCTGCCCACCTGTGAGTGGGGACATTTTGGAAAAAAAACTGTTTACTGGAGACCAGTCGGGGAGTCTATGTAACATATATACCTATTGTTGTTTTATCATATTGTATGCAGTTATTTATCTCATTAAAGATAAAGTCCCTGAACTTCTATGTTTATATCCCCTCCTGCTTAGTTCCTGCCTGTGATCTGAGAATTATACAATAGAGGTTTGTTGAATTGAATTTGAGCAATATTCTCTTGGTAACATTGTTCTTAATGTGATTCACTTTGCTTGAGGTAGATAATATTTTTAAATAGTTTCCCAAATACCTCCTTCCTATCAGT
Organism: Rhynchonycteris naso; assembly: GCA_037038555.1. Lineage (NCBI taxonomy): Eukaryota > Metazoa > Chordata > Mammalia > Chiroptera > Emballonuridae > Rhynchonycteris > Rhynchonycteris naso. Next base: position 302,667,700 of record CM072995.1, read on the forward strand.
AGAGCAATAATACTTTTGTACATTGTCAACCATTAGACAACCAAAAAAGAGAAAAATTAACCTTTATTGAAAACTTACTATGCCAGGAACTTGACCAGGTACTTTCTCATGGGCTATCTCATCTAATCCTCACAACCCTTCTTCCATTTGAGACAGGTAGAATAAAATGTTCCCAAAAATTGCTCCAGTGTGTCAAGCCCTCCCAAACTATGGCAGTTATCTATAGGTAGGTAGCTATAAAACAATGGTCCAGGAACTAATCTGACTCTTTTTAAGTTTGTTTTTCAGAGATATAAAGCCAAGCCATAAGTCACAGAGACAGCTTTAATACTTGTTGGGAAAGTCCCTTCCAGCATCCCATAATAAGTGCTGCACAATCCCAGAAAGTTTCATTCACTTCACTGACATACCTAGACATCAGTGTTCGCATACCTGAATATCTGTGTTCCAAAAAAAAAAAAGAGAGGCTTGCTAATCTACTCCCTAATTGGTTAATCCCAGCATCTTCTGTGTCCTCAAGCCATAAAGGTGTAAAACCTGGGACCCTATCTCAGTGTTCTCACCCTCTGCAGAGCCTCAATAAATCTGCCTTTGCTTTTATCCGTGTTCCAGGTCTAAATACTTTTATGTCAGGAGACAAGAACCTAAACTCATCAGTAACACACTGTTTCCATTTTGAAAACGAGGAAAAAGAGAATACTTAAATAATTCATTCCCACCTGATCAGGTGGTGGCACAGTGAATAGAGCGTCAGACTGGGACACAGAGGATCCAGGTTCAAAACCCCAAGGTCACTGGCTTGAGTGCAGACTCACCAGCTTGAGCATAGTTGCTGGCTCGAGGCCTAAGGTCGCTGGCTTGAGCAAGGGGTCACTGGCTTAGCTGAAGCCCCTTGGTCAAGGCACATATGAGAAAGCAATCGATGAACCCAAATAAGGAGCTACAACAAAGAAGTGATGCTTCTCATCTCTCTCCCTTCCTGCCTGTGTGTCCCTATCTGTCCCTCTCTTTCTCTGTCATAATAAATAAATAAATAAATAAATAAATAAATAAATAAATAAATAACTCAGTCCCAATTCCATAACTATTGAACACCAAAACTAGAATCTACACGTTGTATTTGTTTTAACTTAATAAAAAATGATTATTTTAAAAACATGCATCCTATCATATTTTTCAATGGCTTAAAATCCTTCTCTGGCTCCCTCTACCTGCATTATAAGTTTATACTCCACCATGACACATGAGCTCTTCTTAATATGATTCACCTTCCAGCTTCATGTTCCACCATTCTCCTTATAAACTTCTCCACTCTAGACCTAACCAGCTAGCTCATTTGGTTAAAGAGTTACCCCAATATACCAAGGTTGCAGGTTCGATCCCTGATCAGAGTACACATAAGAATCAACCAATGAATGCATAAATAAGTGGAACAACAAATCAATGTTTCTCTCCCTTCCCCTCTCTAAAATCAATTTAAAAAAATTTTTATACCTACATTTAACATTTTCGCTACTCTGTCTCATCTAGTCTAGTCATTTTTCTCCTGAAGTGACCAACTTGTAAGCCTTTGTACAACAAGGTCTTCTCTCAAACATAAATGTCCTATTTACCTGACTCTCCCTCTGTCACCACTTCTAGTCATCACCCTTCCCTCCTGCAGGTTATTGGTCATCTATTAGGACTCCTCAAGCATCAAGCTTCTTGGTCAGGACTTCCTTCTCTATAGCATTAAATCAAAACTGCATAATACAGATATTATACCTTTATTTGTTAAAAATAAGTTATAAACCAAAATGATTTTTATGATAGAAAGAAAACAACAGTGAGTCTGGAGCTATATAATTTCTACTTTATATAATTTGTAATTGTTGCATTTTCCACAGTGAGCAGATATAACTAGAAAAAAGTAAATATATATTCTTACATTGAAATTGAGGATTAACCATGAACTTTTGCCTCCCACCTTTTAGAGAACCCACTGAAATGAAATAAAAAAATGCAAAGAAAAAGAAGCCCACACAAACAAAAAAGAGCAGCAGGGCATAACACTCTTTACATCCGAATCTCCTATGGTCTCCAGTTGGGCATTACAGCTTCTGGTGTTATATGTATATTCACACTAAAATGTTAAGAACAAACAAGTACAAATAAGAAGAGGTATGTCCTCTCTTGTGTTTCTTTTCACAGAGGAAAGCTTTCTGTGGAAAATCTCAGTGAATTCTTCCATTTCATTAGGCATAATACGGTCATATACCCCTTCTCAAACTAGCCATTGCCAAAGGGAAGGGAGTTATGATTGGATTATGGATCAATCAAGAGATTCCTTGCCTAGAAAGAAAGTAACCCTTACTAATCCCACACCCTCCTGACAGAGTGCAAACACGCAACCAACAGTCAAGGGTCTGCCAACAAGAAAGTAGCTGGAGAAAAATTGTTCCCACTATATTAATCCCCTTAACACAATTTTGAGCCCCTCCATCCCCTCCGAGACACTCTCAAAACTCTCCTTTTCCTCCTAAATACTCTGGACCTGTGACAACAATTCTCTATCCTCAGCCACTTCTCTGAATGTTTACTTGAACTCCTTGCTTTAACTGGTTTCTTCAGAGGACCCTATTTCCCTACAGGCTGTTTTATTTCCCATGACCCCTTGCACCATAGGGCTAGAAGAGTAGGTAGAGAGCCTTCTTATTCTCCACTGGTTCTTTCAAATATATTTTTACTTTTACTTTTAAAAATAACAACTCTTCACCTGTTCTGTGGTGGAGTAGTGGATAAACCATCAACCTGGAATGCTGAGGTCGCTGACTTGAACCCCAGTCAAGGCCCATACAGGAAGCAACTACTACGGGTTGATGCTTCCCTCTCCTCCCCTTCTCCCTCCCCCTGAAAATCAATAAATAAAATATATAAGAAAATAACTCTTTTGAAGCTCATAACAAAATTCATCGCCTTCTACACTTTCTAGGTGCTATGAAAACTGCAGGTAACTCCTCTTTATTCATTCATAATTGGGGCTCTTAATTCATTCTACCTTTATTCTTGCCATCATTCTTGGTGCACAATTGGATATATTCAATTGGATGTAAAGGAAAGAAAAGCCAATGCCACACAGACAATCACTATGCAAATCCTTCCTACATAACTCACCACCTCATGCTGCATTACACATTAACACAAAGTAGAGCTATAATAAACAGACATAAATATTAATGTTTGACAAAAAGTATCACCAAGTATTGGTTCTGATACCTCATAATTTTCTAGGTAATTTCTTTTGGACACTTCATGATATGTTGCAGATAGAATTCAATAGTGTTAACATTTTACCTGGTCTTTTAACTTACAAAAATTTAAATGCAAGCATTCTGTCTCACTGGGTAAGGCACTCTGCCATTTTACTGTTACTTGAGAAATACAGTCTTTTTTCACGTGACATAAATTCTATTGCCTACTGATTCTTTTTCGTTATCTCCAAACAAGCTCATCAAAACTTTTTTTTTTTACAGAGACTGAGAGAGAGTCAGAGAGAGGGATAGATAGGGACAGACAGACAGAAAGGGAGAGAGATGAGAAGCATCAATCATCAGTATTTTGTTGCGACACCTTAGTTGTTCATTGATTGCTTTCTCATATGTGCCTTGACCATGGGCCTTCAGCAGATCGAGTAACCCCTTGCTTGAGCCAACAACCTTGGGTCCAAGCTGGCGAGCTTTTGCTCAAACCAGATGAGCCCGTGCTAAAGCTGGCGACCTCATGGTCTTGAACCTGGGTCCTCCGCATTCCAGTCCAATGCTCTATCCACTGTGCCACTGTCTGGTCAGGCTCATCAAAACATTTTGAATTAGCTTCCAGATATCTGATGTGCCTCAGTCATAAATCAACTCTAATTTCATAAGAGCCGTATAGCTGTTTTTAGTCCCCATTACCAGAATTCACTCTAGTACCTCTATGGAAACTAAGATGGAATTTTCTGGTCTCATCAAATCATAGGACAGACAGAAAGGAAATACACTATACTGTATACACATCACTTTCCTTATTTGATTCTGGGTTGAAATGAAGTCTCAGAAGGGGAGAAAAGAAAGAATGCTGCAGAGAAATTTTAAGAAATAATAAAGCATAATTTACAAAGTCAAGAAGCACAGAGAGCCATAAACAGAATAAATTTAAAGAAACCTATGTCTAGGCACGTAGTAAAACTGCCGAAAACTAAAGACAAAATGATGCTTTATATAATTTAAATGAATTTAGCTATTTCATCAGATGCCAATACTAGCCAAAAGACAATGAAAAAAATTCAAAGTGCTAAAGGGAGACCAAAGCACAGTCATCTTAAAATTCTACATAAAGAAAAACTATCCTTCCAGAATTAAGGTGAAATAAGGATATTATAGATAAAGAAAAACTAAGAGAATTTGTTACCACCAGCCTTCACATTACAGAAAATGCTTAAGAAACTAATTCAGGCTAAATAGAAAAATCATAGGAGAATCTAAATTTTCAGAAAATCATTGGAAATGCACACCTGAGAAATTTTATCTCCTAATTGGCTTTCAGTATACATAATTGTCCAAGGAAAAATTACAACATTGTTTTGTGAAGTTCATATTGTATGTGTATATGACACTGTTGACAGCTATAATATAAAGGATGGTAGAGGGAAGGGTAAATAGACATGTAGAAATGTGAGTTTTCTACATTTTATATTAAGTAGTATAATAGTAACTTTAAGAATACAGTGAAGAGTTATAAATGTACAATGTAATCCTAAGAGCATCTTCCAAAATTAAGAAGAAAGAGGTATAACCAAAAAGATAAACTGATATAAAATAAAATAATTTAAATACTTTCCCACTACTCAAAAAAGAGGGCAGAAATGAGGAGTAAAGGAACAAAGGAAGCAAACAGAAAACAATAAAATAATAGACCTATGTTTGACCATATCAGTAGATACACATTAATGGTCTAAATACTCAAATGAAAAAATATAGATTACCAGAATAAATAAAAACACAAGTTGCTAATATCTGCTGCTTACAGAGGACACATTTTAATTAACATTACAAAAATAAATAAAATAGCAAATGGTAATTATATGCTCTCTATGGAAGGTGCACTTTTTATTTTTTAAATTATTTTTATTGAATTTATTGGGGTGACATTGGTTAACAAAATTATACAGGTTTTAAGTGTACAACTCTAACACATCATCTGCATACCACATCATGTGCTCACCCCCATTGTCAAGTCTCTTTCCACCACCATTTGCCCTTACTTTAACCTCTTCCACTCCCTCCCACCCCCTTTTTTCTCAGGCAATCACCATACTGTTGTTTATGACTATTATTTTTTTTCTTATTTTTAATAATTTTTGCTTAATTCTATCACCTTTGTCACCCGGCTCCTCAAACTCTTCCCCTTTGACAGTTGTCAGTCTGTTCTCTTCATTTATGAGTCTATTTTGTTGTTAGTTTATTTTGTTCATTAGATTCCACATATAAGTGAAATCATAAGATATTTCTCTTTGATTGGCTTATTTCACTTAATGTAACACTCTTCAGGACCATCCATGCTATCATAAAAGGTAAGATTTCCTTCTCTTTTATGGCTGAGTAGTATTCCATTGTGTAAATGTACCACAGCTTTTTATCCAGTCATCTACTAGACTACCTCCTTACACCATACATGAGAATAAATTAAAAATGGATTACAGACTTAAGTGTAAGTCGCAAAAATATAATAATCCTAGAAGAAAACTTAAGCAGTGAATTCTCAGATATTCCTCTTAGAAATACTTTTTCCAATACATCTCATTGTACAAAGAAAACAAAGTAAAAAATAAACAAATGGGCCTGACCAGGTGGTGGCACAGTGAACAGAGGGTCGGCCTGGGATGCAGAGGACCCATGTTCAAAACCCTGAGGTTGCCAGCTTGAATGCGGGCTTATCTGGTTTGAGCAAGGCTCACCAGCTTGAGCCCAAGGTTGCCGGCTCAAGCAAGGGTTCACTCAGTCTACTGTAGCCTCCCGGTCAAAGCACATATGAGAAAGCAATCAATGAACAACTAAGGTGCTGCAATAAAGAACTGATGCTTCTCATCTCTTTCCCTTCCTGTATGTCTGTCTCTATCTGTCCTTCTCTCTCTGTGTGTTACAAAAATGAATAAATAAATAAAAATAAACAAATGGGACTACATCAAACTAAAAAGCTTTACACAGCAAAGGAAATCATTAACAAAATGAAAAAGACAACCCACTCAGTGGGAGAACATATTCACCAATGATACATCTGATAAGGGATTAATACCCAAAATTTATGAAAAAGTTATAGAACTCAACACCAAGAAAAAAAAAATTAATTAAAAATTGGGCAAAGTTTAGATACTTCTCCAAAGAGGTCAAATAGCCAACAGACATACGTAAAATTGCTCAATTAGTGACAACTAATCATCAGAGAAATGAAAATTAAAATCACAATAAGATATCACGTCACACCTGTCAGAATAGCCATCATCAATAAATCAACAAATAACAAGTATTGGCAAGAATGTGGAGAAAAGGGAACCCTCCTACACTGTTGGTGGGAATACAGATTAATTCAGCCACTGTGGAAGGCAGGATGGAGTTTCCTAGAAAGTACATCTTAATTGTAAAGAAAATGATAGGTTAAAAGTAAGTGGATTTAAGACATCTCATGCAAAGATATGTCTAAAGGAAATCATTAACAAAATGAAAAGACAACCCACTCAGTGGGAGAACTGACGTGGCTTTAAGAAGGCTGATGTGGCTATATTTATACCAAATAAAGACATTTCATAAGGATAAAAAGAATATTCCACCTTGAAGACATAACAACATTCATGTGTATATGCCTAAAAAATGACATGTATAGTATATAAAGCAAAAATTTACAGAATTAATAGAAAAAATAAAAAATTTTACATTCCCAGAGGAGATTGTGAAGTGCTTCTTGGTAGAATTTGATCCCTCCCAAAATAATTAGTAAGGACATAAAAGAATTATTAATCAGCTAAAGAAAAAATGTTATATGAATATGTAAACTGATAAGATAAACCATTTGACAATATTTAATACCTATTCATGATTTTAAAAAAAATCCCTCTTAGTAATCTTGGAATAGAGGGGAGTTTCCTTAACTTAATAAAGAACATCTACAAAAACACCTACAGATTGTTGTTTGGTTCCCATTTCTCACATAGGGTACCACTTGTCTCAGAGATAATGACTACTCAGAGACCACATGGTGTGCATTGAAAGACCTAGGAGAGATCACCTCACAAGCCCCTATACAGATTACATGAGATGGCCCCGACCCTCAGTTCTTACAGATATTGATCGATACACACAAAATAGAAGCAGAGAAGAGAATGAGGAAGTCAGGAAAGGAAACTTCCCTAGAGCAGATGAAAGGGCAAGGGAGTAGCTCAAATGTCCCCATCTACTGATTAATCAGAATTGCTCATTCTATTCCTATTGTGCGGCATTCAGCACATTACTGCAGTCAGTACTTTTGTCAGTAAGGCCACTGTGGCTTTTGCTTCAGGGCACTGAACTCTGTTCCTGCTCCTTATTCCTATTTAGGGCCTCTAAAGCAGATGACATTACAAAACTCTGAATTTAATAGTAAAAATCTAAATGCTTTTCCCCAAGGTTAGAAACATGGTAAATATATTGGCTCTCATCACTTTAATTCAACATAGTACTGGAATTTCAGTCATGCCTCCCCCCACACACACACACAAAGAAGAAGAAGAAGAAGAAGGAAAAGAAGGAAGAGGAGAATAAAGCACACAAGTTTGGAAAGGAAGAAATAAAATATCTCTATTTAAGGATGGCATGATTGTCTACATAGAAGATTCTAACTCATTTACAAAAAACTCATAGAACTAACAAGTGAGTGTAGACAAGCCACAGGACATAAGAATAACACATAAAGATCAACAGTATTTGTTGGTCAAATAGGTTTATAAATATAATATGTATGTTTGCTCGCTTATAGTTTGCATTGGGTGTGGGGACAGGCTGTAAGCAAGCAGGGTTGTTATAGCCTAAAGCTTAGTTTTAAGACTGAGCTTTTCCCACCCTAAGTGACTTTGTATCAGAGACTTCCTGGTTTGTATATTGGATTAAAGATTTTGAATTCTACACTATAAAGTAGGGCAGAGGAGCCCATGCTAGAGGAGAGCAGAGACAGGCCACGTGGAGGAGAGGAGAAGCAGCCAAGATGGCAGAGTGCTGAAGGGGAAGCTAGTTTGTGCAGAGAGGAGATGGGGAACAGAAGTGAATAAGACTGGTGAGGTAGAAACCTTTGATTCTAGGAAAACTCGGGTAAGTCAGTGGCTTTGGGAGCCCTGAATGGAAAGGGAAGTGTTTTCCCACTGTGTGTATTTCTTGCCCGCCGAGTGCAAGCTAGGATTAAAGCTAATAGCTCACCAGTTCTTGGCTCCATTGTCTCATTATCATCTGTTCTAATCAAATGCAAACCTGCATGAGCCAGGCAGCTGTGATGGTGGCCGTGACTACTGGCTTTACACCCAGCAAAGACTTTTCTAAACTTAAATGTTTATTTTACATTTTATATTAAAAGGCAAAGGATATAGAATAGCTAAAATAATTGTTCAAAAGAATAAAGTGGGAGAAATCATTCTGTCCACTGTTAAAGCTTATGATACATCTTCAACTATCAAAATAGTATGGACAGAGTGATATCAGCAGCATGGATGAGTCTTTTTTTTTTTTTTTTTTTTACAGGGACAGAGAGAGAGTCAGAGAGAGGGATAGATAGGGACAGACAGACAAATGGAGAGAGGTCAGAAGCATCAATCATTAGTTTTTCGTTGCCGTCGCAACACCTTAGTTGTTCATTGATTGCTTTCTCACATGTGCCTTGACCGGGGGTCTTCAGCAGACCGAGCCACCCCTTGCTGGAGCCAGCGACCTTGGGTCCAAGCTGATGAGCTTTTGCTCAAGCCAGATGGGCCCACGCTCAAGCTGGCGAGCTCGGGGTCTCGAACCAGTTCGACGCTCTATCCACTGCGCCACCGCCTGGTCAGGCTATGGATGAGTCTTGAGAGTATCATACTAAGTAAAATAAGTTAGATGGAAAAGGACAATAACTATATGTTGGTAAAATAAGTTTGTAAATATAATTTATATGTCTGCTCGCTTAGGGTGGGAGAGACAGGCTGTAAGCTGGAAAATTGCTAGGTTGTACATTTTAGAAGAGTCTGCCAAACTACTGTATAATATGTCTGTATCATTTTCTATTTTCCAGTGGTGGTACGATTATTTTAAATTTTACTCATTCTGATGGATGCGTAGTGGTACCTCATTGTAGTTTTAATTGCATTCCCCTAATGGCTCATTAATTATATCAAACATCTTTTTATGTGCTTATCAAAGCTCAAAAGGGGAAAGGAAAACAACAACTAACTAGAAATACATGAACAGACACTTCAGTGAAGAGAGTATACAGATAGTTGATAAGCACATAAAACAAAAATTGGTCAACTGAACTTAACAACCTGTGCCCTTCAAAAACTCCACTAAGTAAACAAAAAAGGCCAACAACTGCCTGACCAGGCGGTGATGCAGTGGATAGAGCATCGAATTGGGATACGGAAGACCCAGGTTCGAGACCCCGAGCTCGCCGGCTTTAGCACGGGCCCATCTTGCTTGAGCAAAAAGCTCGTCAGCTTGGACCCAATGATGCTGGCTCCAGCAAGGGGTTGCTTGGTCTGCTGAAGACACATGGTCAAGGCACATGTGAGAAAGCAATCAATGAACAACTAAGGTGTTGGGACGGCAATGAAAAACTAATGATTGATGTTTCTCACCTCTCTCCGTTCCTGTCTGTCTGTCCCTGTCTATCCCTCTCTCTGACTCTCTCACTGTCCCTGGGAAAAAAAAAAGAAAAGAAGGCCAACAACCAAAAAACAGAATATGCACAATCTATGCCTGACGAAAGTATTATATCCAGAATAATGAAATTCTACAATAAGAAAACAGAGCAATTTAAAATTAGGAAAATATTTAAGAAGAGACCTTATAAAAGAAGGTATATAAGTGTCCAACAAACACCTGAGAAGATGCTTAACATTGGGAAAATGCAAATTAAAAGCACAATGACTTACCAATACACACCCATTAGAAGGGTTACCACTAAAACAAAAATACTACCGTATTTCCCCATGTAAAAGATGCACCCTTTTCCAAAAAAATTTGGGGTCTAATAACTGGCGTCTTATAGTGGTTTTAGATTTTATTTACTTGCATTTCCCACTTTTTCATGCTTGATTTTTCACTCATTGTTGAAAACAATGATTCGTCATCAGACACAGATGAGGACAAGGTAATGTATGGGAGTTTTGACAGTGATAAGGAATTGTATAAATTTTATGATGAATAAAACTTGAGTTCAATAACTTTATGTAATATACTTTTTTTTAACTCCGGGACCCAAAATTAAGGTGCATCTTATACATGGGAGTATCTCATACATGGGGAAATATGGTAAGTGTTGGCCAGGATAGGGAGCACTACTACATTCAAACGATTGGTAGAAATGAAAAACGGTGAGATTACTTTTGGAGTCTGTTCGGCTTTTTTTTTTTTTAAGTTAAACGAAAACATATGTACACACAAAATCTTGTAAACATATGTTCATAGCAACTTTATTTACAATAATAAGAAACAACTCAAATGTCCATCATCTACATATTGTAATATAAAAAGCAATAAACTACATATTAATACATGCAACAATCTAGATGAACTTCAAAATCATTATGCTGAGTAAATGCAGACACAAAGGAGCACTTACTGTATGTTTCCATTCATATAAAATTCTAAAAAATTCAAAGGAATCCATAGTAATATAAAGTAATCAGCGATTATCTAGGGCATAGGTGAAGGGAAGAAGAAACTGCAAAGGGCATGATGTAAATTTCCTGTATTGAGGTTTAGGAGGTCATTTGTTGAGTACATTAGACACCTGTCAATACTCTCAAATTATAGGTTATATATGAAAGTTTATTTTATGTAAACTACACTTCAATAAAGCTGGGGTATTACTTACAATAATCTTTTGAAAGAGTGAATACATAAATAAATATCATGGTTAGTGCCTTCAGGAAGTTCATAATCACTCCAATTATCACTCTTTTTCATGTCTAGAAACTGGTAGATTCCTACTGATCCTTTTGCTTTCGTTTTGTCTTACTTTTGTTACTTATATTTGCAACATGGAAAGGAGGTTTAATTTGTGGCTGACAGAATCTGAAACTTAGCCTTTTTCCTTTTCAGTCAACCAGTTAGTTCTTCCTGGCAGAATATCATGTTTAAACAACATTGCTTATCAACCCCAGACAGTGAGGAACAAAGAATGACATTCAGTTGCAGCCCCAAATTACATGAAGTCATGAAGTTGAAATATCTCTTAATAAAGCAATCAGATACTTTTGCTGTAGATGAAGTTAGGGAAGAAAGACTCCTGCAACACTGAAATAGATTTCACCCTAAGTGTATTTAGGAACATTTTACTTTTTTTTTTTAATTTTTAAAAAAAATTTTAAATTTTTTCTGAAGTGAGAAGCAGGGAGGCAGAGAGACAGACTCCTGCATGTACCCGACCAGCATCCACCTGGCATGCCCACTAGGGGACAATGCTCTGCTCATTTGGGCGGATGCTCCGTTGCAACCAGAGCCATTCTAGCGCCGGAGGCATAGGCCATGCAGCCATCCTCAACACCCGGGCCAACAGTGCTCCAGTGGAGCCCTAGCTGCGGGAGGGGAAGAGAGAGGTAGAGAGAAAGGAGAAAGGGGAGGGGCGACGGGTGGAGAAGCAGATTGGCACTTCTCCTGTGTGCCCTGGCTGGGAATCAAACCGGGGACTTCCTCACACCAGGTTGCCGCTCTACCACTGAGCCACAGGGCCTAGGGACATTTTAAACTTACCACAAATGAATGTGATACCATATAATTTCACACAAAAAAGATTACCTGTATGCCTAGAACCAGTTTTAATATACTTTTCACACTGCAATATTTTAAACACTTTATTTTTAAGATCAAATATGCAATGTAAACTTACCGAAGAAATGATTTAATGTTCTCAGCTTTCATCTCGGATACCAGGTTCCACCGCACACTTTGATGATAGCGCAGTGTAGTGGCCGATTTGCCCAGGGGCTTAATGAACCAGCCTGAGGGAAAGCACACATTGCACATAAACACACTGAATACACATATAGCTGCTTTACACGGTTATCAAAACTAGAAGCCAGAAACAGCCCTTCCCTAAATAAGAAATAGATCATGGCGAGCTTTACAGAAATATTCATTAAAAATCCAGGGAACCCTCTAATTCTGTGTCATATGATATTGAGTTGGTTAAAACGAGTTTTACACAAGGAAATTTCTTTTCATTTCCCCACGTTAGGCATCAAGGCAAGGACCTTTGACCATTGTACAAATATTTATTTAGTAAGTGATGAGGGAAGGGGCGCCTTTGCAGTGCTGTGCATATTAGTTCCAAACTTTGACTCATTAAAACTGCTTGGAATGGAAACCACCATTTTCATCCCTGCGGATAGTGACAACTAAATTGTCTTTCCGTCAGCTCTTACCAGTACCCTGAACTCAGTGAATCTGGATTTCAGCCACACTGTATTAGGAAGGCCCAAAAGCATTCCACCCAGTTTCCAGTTTGGCTGAAACTCCGGGTATTGGAGTTCAGCATCCGGACTGAGACTGAGCTCAGCGGCCAGGCGAGCCCAGCACAACCCAACCCCGTTCTCTCCACGGAGGAGCGGCCGCCCTGGGCTCGGGGGAAGGGTTCTGTACACTTACCCACCATAAATCCTGTAAGGAAAGAGGCCAGCGCAGCTGCCAAGCACATCCAGAGGTATAGATGGCCCCGGGACTTCGCCATAGCTTCCTGGCGACTGAGCTTGGAGCGCAGGCTGAGACGAGGCGCTTGGAGGGTGCAGATGAACCGAGAGAGGGCGTGCTGGGACTCGGTAAACCTCCAGGTCCCCGCGGGGCGTGGCCACTGCTGACAGCCAGCAAAGTCCTGCCTCCACCCTTGGGGACCCTTTGGAGGCAAGTGCAAACCTGCCCGAGACAACTCCTGGTTCCTCAGGTTCCCCTGGGGGCTCAAGGGTAGAGAGGAAGCCCTGCAGGGAAGGAAACACATTCTTCCAGGGGGCTGCCGACTTCTAGTCTGTTGATCTTACAGTAACCGGGACAAAGTCTGCGGTGAGGGCTCTAAAAATGCTCCTCCTTGTTTCCTAAAAGACTGTTTACCTGCGCCTTTGCCACCCCCATTCTAGGAATTGCAGAGTTTCAGTTTGAACTGCATTAAATCCTTCTTTTCCTTCCCTGTAATCTACCTACTGCCCCCGGATTTTCTGTCCTAATTTCTAACTGGTCACTCATGGGAAGCATTTGTGGTCCTGGCTGCTTCACTTTAACACGGAATTCCTTCACCAGGTATCAACATCAAAACTGTTAATTCAGAGAGAGAGAGAGAGAGAGAGAGAGAACTGAGAGGACTGATTTTTCCTCCCAACCCCAACTGAACAAGTCTCCAAATTTCTGTAATTCTCAAGTTTTTTCTTCTGTAACAGGTTTCTCCCAACCTCACCAGAGTGTTGTAGGTTCAAATTAGATTCACCACTGAAAATGCTTTGCTGGGTAACTGACAGTATGTTTTCAACAAATGCCATCCTGCCTGCCTCCTGAAACTGGTAGAATAAAATGTTTCCACAAATTTCTCCATCAAGTCAAGCCCTGCCAGGAACTAACCTAACTCCTTTTAAGTTTGGTTTTCATATCTAAAGCCAAGCCACAAATCACAAACAAACTCAATATCTGGTTAAGAAAGTCCTTTCCTACATCCCATAATAAGTGCTGCATAATCCCAGAACACTTTGCTTTGCTTACCTACACCATGACGTGAGAGTTCAGTGTTGCATACCAGATATCTGTGTTCCAAAAAAGGAGACACCTGCTAACCAACTCCATAAGTAGTTAACCCCAGCACCTTCCCTGTCCTCAAGCCATAATAACCCCTAAGCCCCACATTCAGGGTGCAGAACCTGGGGTCCTAACTCAGTGTTCTCGCCCTCTGCTGAACCTCAATAAATCTGCCTTTGCTTTTATCAGTGCCCCTGGTCTCAATTATTTTATATCGGGAGACAAGAACCCAAACTCATCAGTAACTCCTCTTCCTACCACATTTATAGTTGATTCTCTTTAAAAGGGTTTTATCTGTATAGCAAATACAAGTTTTTTGAACAACAACAACAACAAAAAAGTGTTTAGAAAGTTTGAAAAAATGGTAGTCCTTGTAAATATGACTCCTACATCTATCCATTTTACCCTAGAGGAAATCTTTAACAATTCCTGACTAGATTCCTCATATCCAACCAAAAACAGTTGTACAGCCAAAGGAAAAATGTCTACTGAGTGGATTATGAGACAGTACATCTATGATTACACCCTACTCTTCACCACATTTTCCAAGGCCCTGCTAGTCTCAGCTGTGAACAATACATTAACAGACCCACTTCACAATGGAGTTGGAGTCACCATCCCAGAGAAACTGCCTTACCCACCTCACTCTTCAAACTTTGAAATGTTTTATTTTATTTAAAAATTTTAAAAATTATTTTAATTGATTTTAGAGAAAGAGAAAGGAGAGAGAGGGGAAAAGGAAGAGGAGAGTGGGGGAGAGAAACTTTTATCTGTTCCACTTATTCATGCATTTATTGGTTGATTCTTGTATGTGCCTTGACTGGGAATTAAACCCTCAAACATGGTTTGCAGGCATGATGCTCTAACCAACTGAGCTAACTTGCCAAGTCTTTTAAAATGTTTATTTATTAATTTTTAGAGACAGAGAAAGGAAAGAGAAAGAGAGAGAAACATAGATGTGTTGTTCCACTTATTTATACACGTATTGGTTGATTCTTGTATGTGCCCTGACTGGGGATTGAACCTGCAACCTTGGTGAATGGGGACAATGCTTAAGCAACTGAGCTATCCTATCAGGACCTATAATATTTCAATTGGGCAAAACAACTAGGAAAAAGTAACATGGTATTCCAAACAAACTGTTGCGAGGCAGACATTCTGATGACAGGACTGAAAGTTAAAGACTTCCTTTAGAATTAGCAGCACCATGTATAGCTAAAGAATAACTTAGTTTATCTGCACCTATAGAAGTTCCTTCCTTGACTTATTAGCACTAATAGAAATTCTTCCTTCTATTAATGTGATTATTCTCCTTCCCTTTTTCATGAAAAAACCCTTGCCTTCATTCCCTAACTAGAACACTATCTGGGGTTCTGCCTGAAGTAGTGCTTCCTGAATAACTCTTCTTTTGGATATCAGATAAGTGCTTGTTGCCTCTCACTTTGACCTCTTAGTTTAGATTAACATAGTTAAGGCACTTTACTTTGCTTCTAAGGAGCTTCCAGAAGAGTCTGATTTCTTTTTCTTGCACTATAATCGTTATTTATTTATTTAGTGAGAGAAGGGGGGAAGAGATGACAAGCATCAAGTCATAGTTGCATCACTTAATTGTCCATTGATTGCTTCTCATATGTGCCTTGATCGGGGGGTGGGGTTGGGGGGCGGGGTGAGGTGCCCAGCCATACCAGTGATTCCTTGCTCAAGCCAGCAATCATGAGGTCATGTTGATGACCCCACGCTTAAGCCAGGGACCCTGTGCTTAAGCTAGTAAGCTTGCACTCACGCTGGTGACCTCAGGGTTTCAAACTTGGGACCTCAGCATACCAGGTTGACACTGAGCCACCACAGGTCAGGCTCTTGCACTGTTACTGTTGATGAATGTATCTGATAGTTTTTCTCTTGATATTTTTGAGGAATCCTCAATAGTTATACTTGAACTAAATGTCTTTAGTGAGTTAACTAATTGCAAAATATTTCTGTTGTTTAAGCCTAGTTTCTACTTTAACAGTTGGGTGACAAAGGTCTCCTCAATAAGAAACAATATCAAATGTTATTAGTGTTAGTATACACTAAAATGTGTTGCACATATAACTTTTGAGGATTGATTACATAATTTATTAATTTCTAGGCCCTTGGCCTTTTCTCTTTGCTGCTGATGGGATAATTGGTTACATTTTCTCAAAAGCCAAAACAAAATCTTCTCTAGAAAAAGGTTTGTTGCAGCCTGGCCTATGGTGGCACAGTGGATAAAGTGTTAGCCTGGAATGCTGAGGTCGCTGGTTCAAAACCCTGGCTTGCCTGGTCAAGGCACATATGGAAGTTGGTGCTTTCTGCTCCTCCCCTCTTTTTCTGTTCTCTCTCTCCCCCTCTCTCCTTTCTAAAATGAATAAATAAAATCTTAAAAACAATTTAAAAATAAAATAAATAAAATAAATAAAAAGGCTTGTTGCAGAAAGTGAAGTTAGAAAGCAGTGATTAAAATGACTGCCATTTGTGAAGTTTGATTTTTTTCTACTCATTTCAATTTTATCACTAAAGTTGGAGTAATAGAAAAAATCAGTGTATGAATTACCACAATTTCCCATGTTGATTAATTTTCCCAAATTAAAATTAGGCTATTCTTAAATCAGTATTTATTAAGAGGCTACAGCATGCCAGACATTATGAAAAATTCTGAAAATATGATGCTTGATTTTAGGAAACCTACAGTACAATGAGAAGGCAAATACTGAATACATAATTAAACATAAAGTGTTCTAAAGTAGAGTAGTACAGTATTACCTTAAATATGAAGGTTGTCGCTGCCTCAACTGGTGGCATCTACAATCTTTATCTTGCCAATCCATCGTAAAAAGTCCAGTTAGCTGGTTCAGTAGTCTGGCCTTTTGTTAATGCAGACACAGATGCATTATTTTATCTTAATTAACCTTATAACAGAAAGATGCTATTATAGATTCTAATTATTTTTACTTTGGATGGTGTTGCGTCCTGTAAGCATATTTAACAAGGCAACACTGTTGATTTATGCCAACCCCTTTCAGTTTTTCCTTCAGAGCTAAAATGTGCTTTAAAAACATCTAGTATTGGAAAATGCACCTCTCAATAAAACTATCTAACATATTTGACCTGCTCATTATTCAGTGAACCTCTGACACAACAGAACTATTTTCTACATTCACAAATTTAAGTAGCTCTTACATAATCGTTCCCCCTTTTTCTCATCTTGAAAAAGGCAATCTTGTAACTACAAAATTCAAATCCTATCAAATGGCTCACAGTGAGGTTTGAAAACAAAGTGTGACATGTATCTTAACAAAGCAGTATAAGTAAATTGCTTAATGAATATAGTAATAGCTAAGATTTAATTGAGATGGAATAACCTTTAACTGTATCAAGTTTCATATTTTGTTTGAAGATGTTGCTTTATCTTTCAGAAGAGAGGGATCACCTAGATGTTCACTGCACAGATATAGACATGATATAGACATTAATAAGGTCAGAGGGTGACATGATCTGGTCATCCAGACAACAAATGTACACTTTCTGAAAAAGTAAAAGAGTGATATTCTTTTATGGCAGCTGAGATTCATGCAAGAAAACCTACTCCAGCTGAATATTTCTGAACACTAGGTCCAAAAACTGCCAAAAATCCACTTCCAACCTAAAATGTTAGAATGTTAGTACATTGTACAATATACCATAACTTACAGAGCAGGTGAGAAGTGAGACACAAATATAGATAGTGATAAAAGGGTAAACAACTAATACAAGAAAGAAGAAATATTCAAAGAAAAACAAAACCATGATTGGATGTTTTCCTTCTGATGTCACAATTACTCCACTCAACAGTAAATGTATAAAGTAGAAAAGACCCACCAGTTAAAGTATAAAACAGAAAGAAGACCCCACCCATGCACTCATATCAACATGGGATATGAGTATGATGATACTAACATTCCAGGTAGAAAGTCAGCCCTGGTAAGTTCTATTAGTTGACCTTTAAACCAAATGTTCTTTCTTAGTGTTTCTCATTCCTTATCAACAAGGGTCTTCAGTTTATTTTCCATGATGGCTTTTACCTAATAGTGCCAGCATCAGGGGACCCTTCCTACTCTTTCTTCCAGCACCCTCATCCTCCAGCCTCATTTGAATCCTCAGTCCCTGTAGATCTGCAGTATCAGATTTTGAATAAATCTGTACAGAGCTTGCTTCTAATAACCCATTTCCTATTCCATCTTACCTGACACCAATTTTCACTTGGTGAGACCAATTTCCCTCAAACCAGATAAATTTCTACTTTCTGGGAAAGTGAAAGTAAGTCCCACAATAACCAGTGGGGTCAGAGAGGAAGGACGGACCTTTTTTCTGTCAACAGTATTTTGCGATGTGTTCTCTTTTGAAGTCCTATGCTTTGGTTATATCATTTGCTTCCTATTTTTATCTTTTTCCTCAGCTGAGCACAAGGAAGTTCTCTTACCGTCTGCAGTCGCTATAATGTCTGCTTTGTAGATATGGGTTCATCTCTGGCCCTTCACTCTCTGTTTTCTTTCACCATTGCCAGTAAGTTCTATTGGCTCTGCAGTCAATCCAGCTGTTTCGCCAGTATTGCTCTAATCTTAGGCATAGTCATCTCTAACCTAGACTTCTGTAACAGCCCTCCTCAGTGGTCCCTGCTTGGATACAGACCATCTTTGACTTAACAGAGTTGTCTTCCTGAAGTAACAAGATAAGGCTATTATTAAAATCTTTCAAAGTTTTCTCATTAAACTTAAAAACAGAATTCAGACTTCTTGAGGTGGCAGCTAAACCCACGTGATCTAGCTTTTAAATCCTGCCTCCCTTTGAGGGCAGGAAACACATGAAAACCAAATGCATGAAGACCAGGAAACTAACACATCAGCAATGATCACCTGCATCACAAAGAACCAGACAATCCCAAAGGGAGGCTCGTACTTCTGTGCTCTGCTAGTGACAGTGTAGTACGTCCATGTGTCCACAGATGAAGGAGACATCAGTAAGTGGCAAATGACCAAAAGAGTGACTGGCTTTCTTTCACAGTATTGTTCCACGGTTTCTTTTTTTTTTTCTTTTTTTTTTTTTATTTCTTTTTATTTATTCATTTTAGAGAGGAGACACAGAGTGAGAGAGAGAGAGAGAGAGAAAGAGAGAGAGAAAGGGGGGAGGAGCTAGAAGCATCAACTCCCATATGTGCCTTGACCAGACCAGTGCAGGGTTTTGAACTGGCGACCTCAGTGTTCCCAGGTCGACGCTTTATCCACTGCGCCACCACAGGTCAGGCTGTTCCACGGTTTCTAACAAAGCAAAATGGTAAGAGAAAGGTATTCAAATTTTATAATTAGAGGTAGTTACTAGAAAAACTAAAAGTATTTCATGTTTTCACTCTAGTGAGCTGAAATACTCTAATTAACTGGTAACTCTTCTTGGCCAGCTAGACAATATAATTCATAACAACAGCCATGTAATTTCTATTCTGCAACGTTGTCCACAATAAAGGTCAGCCCTGTGGTTCCCTAAGCTGCATTGCCAGTATTTGGAATTTAGAGCTTATTTTCTTCTCTGTAATTCTCAGGCCATTCTGAGAAAGGCTGCCCGACATGTGCCAAGCTTCCATCACTACCAGCTTTCACGCAGAATGCCTTTTTTCCCATAACCCCAGACCAGCAAGGCCATTAGTGAGAAAGTGAAAGAAGTGTTCAGATCATCGAAAACCTTCACCGCTCTTGCTTAGAGTGGTGACGTTATTGCAGACTCTGGTTTGCACATGAAAAGAAAATGAAAAGATCAAGGGAAGGAGGGACAGAGTAAGAGAACCATGTTGCTCCAAAGAATGTGAAATAATTGTTCAATGAACACTGTCTGGCTTTCACAAAGACTGCTAATTTAACAACCTTCTAATTTCTAAAACAGAGGCCATCCTTCCACAACAAAACTAAATTTCTTACCAACAGACTTTTTTTAAAATTCTCTTTAAGTCTCTTTCCTTAAATAAGAATGTTATTAAGTTATTTCATAAAAATTCCTTTAAGCCAGAACCAAAATCTGAATTAACTTGCATATTGAAGTGTAAAACAAGAAAAATCAAAGAATGACTATAGTCATCTGCTGACACTGTCACAAGCTTTTCTTCAAAACGATTTAAAAAGCACTTAACCCTAATCAACTTGGAAAGATAAATAGACCAAGGACCATAATCCTGGTCATTCTTGTCATCTTTGTAAAGAAAAAAGTCGTGGTGAGAAGGCATACTATAAAGCTGTCATCGTGATATCTAAATATTATGTTTTCTGTATTGCTAAGAGAAGAAAGTTTCTGTCCTTGCGACTTATTGGCCTGAAAAGACCCCTCTCCCAGCAAAACGCAGCCTAGGAGAGTGACTCTATACTCATAGACAATCAGCTTTCCTGGATTTTACATAGTTTCTTATTTGATTTGTTTGGTAAAACCAAACTTAAAACTAATCTATAAATAGAGAATTTAGAGTGAGGTGATTTTAACAATTGCTTTGGATTCTTGCTCTGCCGGCATTGGGAAATGGTATCTCACCCACATGAAAGGGGGTGTGCCTGTACTTAAAGCAACTCCTAAAAAAAAAAAAAAATTCTATAAAATCCCTCAATTCCACTTCTGGGTATTTATCCAAAGAGAAAGAAGACATTAACTCAAAAAGATATCTGGATCCCTGTGTCCATTTTAACATTATTTATAATAGCCAAGATATGAAAACAACCTAATTGTCCATCGGTGGATTAGTATACAAAGAAGTTGTGGCATGTATATACAATGGAATATCATTCAGCCATAAAAAGAATAAAACCTGACCCTTTGTGACAATATAAAGAAACCTCGAGGGCATTATGTAAGTGAAATAAGTTAGACAGAAAAAGATTAATACCATATTATCTCACTTATGTAGAATCTAACAAAAGCAAACAAAACAAAATAACATATACATATTTTCTAGGTTGGTCTGCTTAGAGGACCTGGCCCCAGAACATCTGAACACAGTGAAAATGCTGACCTCCCAGCCCTTGGTCTCTAAATAACATTCACTGCTAAGTGGACCAAGGACCTTTGGAGAAATGGTTTATTCCAGAGGTGTGGCAAAGATAATTCCCGGACATCTTGTGCAGAAAAATCAAAGAAATGCTCAAAGATAATGGAGACACATCAAAAGGCCAGGCAGAAAAACCTGAAGGCGGCCTGACCAGGTGGTGGCGCAGTGAATAGAGTGTCAGACTGGGCACAGAGCACCCAGGTTCGAAACCCCAAGGTCGCCAGTTTGAGCACAGGTTCATCCGGCTTGAGTGAGGGGTCGCTAGCTTGAGCATGATATCATAGACATGACTCCATGGTCACTGGCCTGAGCCCAAAGGTCGCTGGCTTAAAGCCCATAAGCCCAAGGTCACTGGCTTGAACAACGGGTCACTCGCTCTTCTATAGCACCCTGGTCAAGGCACATATGAGAAAGCAATCACTGAACAACTAAGGAGCTGCAAAGAAGAATTGATGCTTCTCATCTCTCTCCCTTCCTGTCTGTCTGTCCCTATCTGTCCCTGTCTCTGATTCTCTCTCTCTCTGTCTCTGTCTAAAAAACAACAAAAAAACCCTGAAGGGGCTCCTAAATAGAATGAGACAATTTGACATAAAAATATATAATGCTTGTAACTAATTATAACTCACTGAATAAAATTCAAAATCACAAGTCCAAAAAGTTACAAATGAACACGTATATTGAAGGGATATAAATAAATAAGCTTGAAGTATAATTATAAATGAAATATTTGTATAATTTCAAAGTAACTAACTAGCCACCAAAAATAATTGAGTAAAAAGGGGGAGAAGTAACTTTAAAGTGGGGAAACCTGGCAGATACCACTTTACCTAAGTGCTCTAAAGGAACTCTACCAATGGTGGACCCATTGGAATCACACACCACTAGATAGAGTGCAATAAAAATGCAGTATCGCGTTTGTAATTTTCTTGTCAAAGACACATAATCCGTTTTTATTGATGAGGAAATGGACAAGATCACTTTAAGAGATATTCTACAAAAGATCTGGTCTTTCACCTTCAAAAGTATCCACAGCCATGGAAGTTAAGACTGAGGAACTCTTCCAGAATAAAGGAACTAAAGGGACATGACAAACAAATGCAACTCAAAGTTCTGAATTGAATCCATTTGTTATAAAGGACTATTTGGCATAACTGGCCAATCTTGAATGGGGATTAAATGGCAGTAATGTGTCAGTGTGAATTTTCTGGTTTTAATGGTTGCATTGTGGCTAATTAGGGCAATGTCCTTATTTGTAGGAAATACACACTGAAGTAGTCAAGGTAATGGACCTACGTCAACAACTTACTCTTCAATGATTCTGGAAAAAAGCAATGATCTTTGAAGCTTTTTGTTAAGTTTGTGATTTTGTTAAGTTTCAAAATTCAATAAAATATTTTAAAGTGAAACTTTTATTACAATCACCTCTGACACAGCATTATCACCAGTTTAGGAATTGTGTGTCATAGGAAGCAGAAGCAGCTCAGTATATGAAGATAAAAGAGAGTGAAGAAAGGCAGACTCCCAACAGACACTACTTAGGATACTCTGAGCCTACAGCCTTCTGCTAATACCCAAATGAATAGGGATTTAGAGTTATTGGTATTTTTCTGTCCATGTAAGAAATTTCCAAACCTGTAGGGAATTTTTATAAGACTTTGAGCCAAACTGACGCCATATGCCAGGGAGCAAGACCTCAAATGCTCCATATAGTAACAGTTTGCAGCTTCTTGTATGGGTTTCAAATTAAGGAGGAAACGATAAGGAAGATGATATGGAGGTGGGAGAAAGCAAGGCACAATCAGATTGCAGGATAGTAAACAGCATTATGTACCCTCTCAAGCATAATTATGCCTAATTTCAAAGGGGTATTAACCTTGATGCACACAATGGACAAGGCTTACTTCAGGCAAAGATAAACCTTTAAGTAAAACGTTATATGCCTGGGGTGTGACTACCCACCATGACATGCCCAATTAAGAATTGACAATCAAAGGACCTGGCTGGTTAGCTCAGAGTATTGTCTGGAAACGTCAAGGTTGTGAGTTTGAACCCTGGTCAGGGCACATACAAAAAGTGACCAATGACTGCATAAATAAATGGAACAACAAATGAATGCTTCCCTCTCTCTGTCTCTCTCTCTCCCTGTTTTCCTCTGTCCCTTCAAAATCATACAATAAAAAAAAATTATGATGAGATCATTCCTTAAGTCTACATTTTTTTTTACATTTTTATTGAATCTATTGGGGGTGACATTGGTTAATAAAATTATAAAGGTTTCAGGTGTACAATTCTATAATACATCATATGTATATTGTATTTTTTGTTCACCATGCCAAGTCAAGTCTCGTAAGGTTACTTTTTGTAGTAACCTTACGAGACTTGAGGTTACTAGTCCTTTTCTCATCCGCATGTCCTTTAAGAACATAGTTATATAGACCATCCAAAATTTATTTTATAGTGAGCATTTATTTTTCTCAACTTATTCCTTTTATTGAGTTTTTGAAGTCTTATATTTAGAAAATGTCAAATTGTGGGGATTCAGTGTTCACTGCTCTTCTGGTGAGCAAAAGGTAGCATGCCTTCCTGGAATGATCTCTTAAGTGTGAAAAATCATCAGGGGCTCAAGCCATTGAATTTGATGGGTTCTCAGACTGCCTTACTCACCCAGCCTGCATGGTAGACTCTAGATAGGAGTTTTAGTTGGAACAGTAGGCACTTCTCATTCTTAAATCAATAAAAAATAAAAGAGTAGAGTTGAGAGACTCTTAAATTATCCGAATCTGTCCAATTTAAATAAAAATATATAAACAATTTAAAAAATTTCATTTTTAATTTTAATTCCTCATTTTAATTTGCAAATACTTGTAAAATTAATAAATTTGCAGACGTAGAAAATTTTAGATGGCTTAGAACTATATATAATATCTTATATTTAATATTTCTCTATTTTTTAAAAGTTGATTTGCCTTCAATTTTTTTAATTTTTAAATTCCTTCTCTATAAAAATAGGATTCTTTTGGTGTTTCCTTTAAAGAGATAAATATGGATAGAAATTTTCAGAAATATAACTACAAGTGTAGCTGTATGAAGTCATTGACACTCATACATGCAATTTAATATATTAAACTTTTTATAACAAAAGATTAAAAATATACATAAAGTCCAATGTAATTTAATCTTTAATGTAGAATATAATAAAATACTGTGTTTTTTCTTAAACCCTCTATTGTCAACCATGTCAACCATATCACCTGTATCTACATTATTGGTGGCCTGACCTTTGGTTTATGTCAGATTCTATTATGCAAGCAACATACACTGACTGAGTTAACCTGAGCAGAACAGTAATAGTAGCTCATAGAACTTCTAGCAAGATTAGAAAATTTTAAAAATGTTTTTTAAGTGGGCAGAAATCAAGATAGCCAGGTTCCCATAACTATGGCAAAAATCCTATCACAAGAACAATTTGGTGAGGACAGTGCTACTGCGGCAGGACACTGGGTGACATTAACCCTGCGGCTGGGCACCACTTGCTCACGAGACTGTCACAGACCACCACCAAAAGAACACTTTGGTCACGTGAGTGTGCTCTGGCTTCCAGGGGCAGGAAAAAAAAAAAAAAGTCTAGTGGGAAAGTTCTGAAACCAGGAAGACTCACAGAGTGGAATCCAGTCGTCCCTCACCATATCACAGTTCACTTTTCGCGGTCTCACTGTATCGTGGATTTTTAAATTGTATATATCTAATTTTGTATCGTGGATCTTTTGCTATATCACGGGATTTGTAGTATATAGTTTTTTTTTCTTTTCTTTTTTTTTTTACAGGGACAGAGAGAAAGTCACAGAGAAGAATGGATAGGGACAGACAGACAGGAACGGAGAGAGGTGAGAAGCATCAATCATTAGTTTTTCGTTGCCGTCGCAACACCTTAGTTGTTTATATAGATATTTTTATATATTTATTATTTTATTTATTTTTGCGGTAAAATAAGCAAAATAAATGTGGGAAAGGCTAATAACAGTGTGAGAAAGGTTTATAAGAGTGTGGGGAGAGTTTATAAAGCCTTAAAATATACATAAATAATAAAATAAATACAAGGTCACTACTTCACGAATTCTTGCCTATCGCGGGGGGTTCTGGAACCTAACCTCTGCGATAGATGAGGGACCACTGTATTCCATAAACACAGAGAGAGAGGCTTCAAATGCTAGACAACCAAAAGTATGACAGCAAATGATCACATAGTCCATTATTTGCCTGCCCAACATCCATATACATTATTCTTTCTCTAGTTATATTTCCAAAACACATATTCCCTTATAGTTTTCTAATTTCCATGCTCAACATGGCTATTCTCACCTCTTCTTAAAACAGACACAAAAACGTGTTACAGTATTGTCTCTGGAAGTGTTTCTCAGGTGAGGTGCCCAGACTAATAGCATCAACATCACTGGGCACCTTGTTAGAAGTGCAAGTCCTCAGACCAGTCCTGGAACCACTGAATCAGAAGCTAAGCCATCTGTGTGTAACACATTCTCCAGATAGATTGTAATGATGCTAAAGATTGAGCATCACTGGTCTAGAGTGACTGATCTTGACAGCCAAAGAAAAAGAATTGTTTTCACACAATGGGAGGAATCAACTCAAAGGCTCAGAGCTCCTGCAACGAGTTTCAAGTCTAGCATTTCTAAAGTGAAGCCCATGATTTCTCTGGTGTTGTCATGATTATATCTCCAGTCTCATCTTGTGTACAGAACTGTAAAGCTAAACACAAGTCTCATACCCTGTTTACATTTTATATTGAGAGGAAGTAAAGTTTGCACTCCAAAATATGCCTTTAGTGATAGTAATTATTTTAAACAAGTTGTTTGTTGCTTGTTTTTAAGAAAAGACTCAGAAAAGAACTTGACCTTTCCCCTAACTGCTTAATTATTACAGATAATTAGACTTTGACATGAACCAGTAAGTGAAAGACAGGGAGGAACCTAGCAAGGCCCATTTGATCCAAGTTCTCTCTGTGTCCCATTGTTAAAGATGGCCCAGAAAACATTTACCAAACATTGTTTTTCAATTTTCATGTGACTTGCCTTCCAGCCCTTTGAAGTCCCAAACCACAACCTCCTTCTCCGTAGCTCTAGACAGAATACAAGTCTCAACTGCCCAGCGTGTCCTTGGGCCTCCAAATTCTCATGGAATCCCTGTGTGTGTATACATATTACATTTAGTTATTTTCTCCTGTCAATGTTTCATAGTAATTTGACTATTAATGCAGCCAGAAGAATTTGCAAGTGCAAAAGAAAATTAGTTCTTCTGGTTCCACAATATGCATAAGGAGAAAGAAAGGAAATAGAAAAATAAAGTATAAAATAAATATACACGATAGGGTAAAATATGAGTCCTAGCAGTAGAGTCCTTCTTTCAGCAATTGATCATTTTTATATTCAAATCTATTTAGAAGGTAGTTGACTGTTGAAAAAAAGATAATATCAGTGTAGTGTGGAATGTATAACATATGTAAAAGTAAGACATACAAAACAATAATGAAAGTCTAGCCTACATGTATCCTATAAAAAGAAATGCACTTTAAATATAAAGGAAAATTGGCTAAAAGGGTAAAAATAACCATGTTATTTCTTGACTTAGTGTTATCAAGCTACAAGATTGGCTTTTGCTGTATTAGAGAAAATATATTTAATAGCAATGAACAGCAGGGATAGGTAGGTAGTATTTAATTTTTAGTATAGATATCTTTTGTGTTATGGTAAAAAACATTATTAAAATTTATTCTTTTTATCTTATTGTGTTTTCTCGCTATTCGTAAAAACTATTTTTTCCCAAATTTTTTATCGTAGTAAATAGGTCATTTTAGAAGGATAAAATAGTCATCCATCACAAGAACATAATGATTGTAAACATTTATGCACCTATTAACAGGCCTTTAAAATAGATGAGGTAAACAATAATAGAACTGCAAGAAGAAATAACAAATCCACTATTAGAATATTTTTATATTTCCCTATCAATAATGGACAGACCAAATCTACAGGAAATCAATAAAAATATAGAAGATGCAGCACCACTATTAACCAACTTGAGCTAATTAAGACAGAACATACCACCCAACAACAGCTATTTATGCATTCTTTTCAATTATGCACAGACATTAAGCAAGACAGTTCATATTCTAGGCCAGAAAACTAATCAAAATAACTTTGAAATGATGAAAATTCACACAAAATATATTTTCTGAACATAATAAAATTAAATTAGCATTAAAAAATTCCTAATTATTTGAAAACTAAATAATGTACTTTTTAAATTAATTTGAATGGGGTGACATTAATAAATTAGGGTACATATGTTCAAAGAAAACATCTCCAGGTTATCTTATCATTCAATTATGTTGCATTCCCATCACCCAAAGTTAAATAGTCCTCTGTCAGCTTCGATCTGGTTTTCTTGGTGCCCCTCCCCGCCCCCTTCTCCCACCCTCTCCTCCCTCCTTCCACCCCGTAACCACCACTCTCTTGTCCATGTCTCATAGTCTCACTTTTATGTCCCACCTATGTATGAAATCATGCTATTCTCAGTTTTTTTCTGTTTTACTTATTTCACTCCGTATAATGTTATCAAGGTCCATCCATTTTGTTGTAAATGACCCGATGTCATCATTTCTTATTGCTGAGTAGTATTCCATAGTATATATGTACCAAAGCTTTTTAATCCACTCGTCCTCTGACGGACACTTGGGCTGTTTCCAGATCTTCGCTATTGTGAACAATGCAGCCACAAACATGGGGGCATCAAACTAAAAAGTTTTTGCACAGCTAAAGACAATAAAAACAGAATAAAAAGACAAACCACACAATGGGAGAACATATTTGACAACACATCTGATAAGGGGTTAATAAATAATATACTTTTAAATAACCTATGATTCAATGAAAAAATATAAAGGGGAATTACAAAGTGTTTTAAACTCAATTGAAATGAAAATACAACATATCAAAATCTGTGGGCTGACAGTAAAGCAGCACGTAAGGGGGAAATTAATAGCACTAAAAGTCTCTATACTAGAAAAGAAGAAAGGTCCCAAGTTAATGACTTCAGATTTCACCCTAAGAAACTAGAAAAACTCTTTCTCCCCCACTCCCCATCTCTCTCCCTTTCTCTCTCTCTCTATCTCAATCAATGAAAAACTTAAAGAAAAAAAATGAACATAGAAAAAAAAAGAAATTAAACCCAAAGTAAGTGAAAGTATAGAAATAACAATCTGAGCAGGAAGCAATGATACAGAAAATAACAACTATGAACAAAACCAAAGACTTTGAGAAGATCAATAAATTTGATAAACCTCTAGCCAGACTAATCAGAAAAAAATGGGAGAGAAGATATAAATGACTGTAAAGCCATTATTCGAGGTCTTCGAGGTCAGGATCACAGCTGCCTGACCCGTGCAGGTTCACATTAGATTCCAATAGTCGGTAATGAAACACAGGAGCCAAGAACTGGTGAGCCATCAGCTTTAATTCTAGCTTGCACCCGGCTGGCAAGCAAAAACACACACTGGGCTCCAAAACCCACACATTCAGTGCTCACAAAGCTACTGACTTATCCGAGTTTCCTAGAATCAAAGCTTTACAGCTCACCAGACTTATTCACTTCTGTTTCCCATCTCCTCCTGCACAAACTCTTCCTCAGCACTCTGCCATTTTGGCTGCTTCCTCTCCTCCATGTGGCCTTACTCTGCTCTGCTCTCTAATACTAATCTCAGGAACCCAGGAACCGAGAGAGCTCAAGCTACTGGTCTCTCCCACTTTATACCATAGAATCAAAACCTTTAATCCAATTATACAAACAAGGAAGTCTCTGTATGATGGGATTCCTCAGGAGAGTGCACCACCCTACATTATCCAATCAGTCAAGGGTGTGGGGAAGAGCTTACTCTTAAATTAAGCCTTAGGCTATAATGACCCAGCCTGCTTACATTACAGCTTTTCCCCCACAGCCATCCCAAGCATAAGGGCAAATAATATCACCTGGGTGACAGGCTTCCATGTGGGCAGCGCCATCTTTAACAAAGTGAGCATATTATATTTTATCTGCCCAACAATGACCAATATCGGAATAAAAAGGGTAACATCACTATAGATTCTACAGATATTAAATGAAGAGTAAGAATATATTACAGACAACTTTATTTTAACCAATAAATCAAGCAATTTAGATGAAGTAGAAAAAAAAATGTCCAGAAAGGCACTTCACCCTAAGACCACTGGGAACAGACCTATAATTAAACAAGTTGAGTTGATGACATCCTTCAATGAGGGAAAACCTATACCAAAGTGTCTCAGTAATCGTATATGAGGAAAACATACTACAGGGTTCAAGCTTTGCTTGAGAGATTTGAGTGAGGGTCCAAGGAAATGGGGATTTGTTCAAACTGGTTTCTGTCAAAAAGTATTGCTCAGAGAAATCAAATCTTATGTTTATACCAAGACTTGTACATGAGTGTTCACAGCAGCTTTATTTTGTTATATCACCAAACTGAAAACAACTGAGATTTCCATTAACAAGTAAATGGTTAACCAAACTATGATACATCCATTCAAATTATTATTTCTGCAATAAAAATTTGTGCACATAGTTTACAATCTTATTACTCATAGTCTGGTCAAAGGGGTTGGGCAAATAAATTTGTGTTTTTTAAGTTTGCTCACTTTTTAATTTTTTTTTAAATTTATTTATTCATTTTAGAGAGCAGACACAGAGTGAGAGAGAGAGATAGAGAAAGAGAGAAAGGGGGGAGGAGCTGGAAGCATCAACTCCCATATGTGCCTTGACCAGACCAGTGCAGGGTTTTGAACAGGCGACCTCAGTGTTCCCAGGTCGACGCTTCATCCACTGCGCCACCACAGGTCAGGCATAAGTTTGCTCACTTTTATTGTTAAAAATGTATGAGTCTGTGAAATTGCTAATTACCTTCCTGCTTGGGAATGGCCAGTGTTATGCTAATGTGGCTGGAGGAGAGGTTTTCACACCAAAAAAGTTTTAAAAAGGAAAAAGAAGCAGGAGAAAGAGAGAGAAGCCAAGATGACAGAATGCTGAAGGAGAAGCCAGTTTGTGCTGAAAGAAGAAGCAAGGAGGTAGGTGTACAGATGGGGAACCAGAGGTGACTGAGACTGGTGGGGACCTCTGAGTCTAGGAAAAACTGGAGAAGATTCTCCTGGTTGGCTGGTACAAGACTTGAATAAAAAAATGGCCCACCATTGTTTGGTTCCACTGTTTCTTTACCATCTGCCTGAATCTAATGGGAACCTGCACGTGCATGGCAGTGATGGCGGCAGCCCTGGTCAGCAGCATCAGCATTACCCGGGAGCACTCTCAGGCTTCCCTTTCAATCTGCAGTTTGACAAGATACCCAAGTGACCTAAATGTACTTTAATTTGGAGAAACACTGGTCTAAAAAACATCAAAACTCCAATGGGACTCAAGTTCTTAAAATACATTGATATTTGAGTTCAAGACTTTCAAAATATGTTCTTCAAGATTAATTGGAATATTTTTAATACTTTGAATTTTTATATAACTTTTTTTCTGGGATCAAATCATTTTATTGAGGGCGAGGAGGAGCAGAGTTTGCAACCCCCAAATATGCCTCTTTGGGATATTGATTATTTTAAGCTGGTTATTTTTAAAAGACTCAGGAAAACCTATTGACCTTCCCCTTTACTCCCTAAAAGAATTTAGATAGAGGACCCGCTCCAATAGGGGAGATATTCTCACAGAAAAAGACTACAGTTTGAAATGAACTAGTAAGTGATAAACAAGGAAAAACTTAGCAACACCTATTTGGTTAAATCCCTCTCTGTGCCCCAGGGTTAAAGATGGCTCAGCAAACGTACATTTACCAAACATTTGCCTTTCTATCTTAATGTGGCTTGCCTTCCTGCTCTTTGAAGTTCCAAACCACAAATTCCCCTTTCTCCTTAGCTCTAGACAGCATAAAAGACCTCAACTGCCCAACTGTCCCCAGGTCATCATTTTTTGTTTGTTTGTTTGTTTTGTTTGTTTTTGGTGTCCTGATGGGGATCAAACCCTCAACCATTGGTGTATTGAGACAATCTTCTAACCAACTGAGCTACCCAGCCAGGACTAACTTCTCATATTTTATGGCACTTTTCAATATACATATCTATTAAATTTGGTCATTTTCTCCTGTCCATATTTTAATTTGATTAGTAGCTGAGGCAGAAGTTAGAAGGTGGGAGGAAATCTTTTCTTTTATTGTCCCCACAAGGGGAAAGGTTGAAAGTCTAGGAGGACCTTGAGACCCCAAGTCCTCCGGGAGGCTGGGATCTCCTCAGCTTCATAGTTCCCAAAAGCTATTTTATAACTTTTAAGATCTACTTTAGTTTTTCAGAGGAAAAAGAAACAAACAAAAACACCCTGCTTGATTTGTAGTTTTACTTTT
This sequence comes from Rhynchonycteris naso, assembly GCA_037038555.1. Taxonomy (NCBI): domain Eukaryota; kingdom Metazoa; phylum Chordata; class Mammalia; order Chiroptera; family Emballonuridae; genus Rhynchonycteris; species Rhynchonycteris naso. The sequence continues at coordinate 302,699,252 of CM072995.1, forward strand.
AATCAAAATTATCTGACACAAATTATTTAACAAATTAAACTATTCAAATATATTACCACAAATATACTTAAGTATGTGGTAATTACCACAAGTAACATAGTTCTCTAATTCAAATATATGCAAGTGTGTTTAAGAAAGGAAAAAGGGCTCTCTAAAGTTGCATCACAGTTGAGGAATAGAGAAAGCAGAAAATGAATGGCTTTGGTGAGGATTACACACCCTCCTTTCTTTTCATAATAGGCTGTAATAGAGAATATTTCCACAAGGTGGCAGTGCCAGCCTCCAAAAAAACCTTTTGCTTATTCATAGTTAAAATAGATTTTTCTGAACTCATTCTAATGTATAGAATTAATAACATTTTATTACTTATAGTCTTTGGTGATTTTAGTAGTTTGAATTATTTTTCATTTGAATATCTTTGAAGGAAATAATACATGTATATTCATCAATTTGACATGAGAAGATCTTTTATTATAATTTTAGAACTATTCCCTCTAAAAAAATGTTAACATTCCATAACTGGTGAATATTATGTAACTTTTAATTTTGTTAAAAAATTAAGGATTCACACAAATACACCTGATTTTTAAATAGATGCACAAGCAATCCAAAGGAGGAAGGAGAGTCGGCTGGAACAATGAGATGCCCATAAGCACAAAAATGAGCATTGACAAATTCAAAGCTAAAACAAAAATTAACTCAGATAAGAGATTGTTAAACTATAAACTTATAAAAAAAAACAGGAGATATCTTGGACCTGGGGCTAAGTAGTAATTTTTATGCGCGACAACAAAAGCACAATTCACAAAAATAAAAACATTTACAAAATTAGATTTCATCTAAATAAACAACTTTCCCTGGGAAAGATCCATAAAGAATGAGAAGGCAACTTGCAGACTGGAGAAAATAATTTGCATACCATATAGTTGACAAAATACTTGCATGTAGAATACATAAAGAATTAACAGTGAAAAAACAAACTAGTTAGAAGATAGGACAAAGACATGGGTATTTTATTAAAAATGATACACACATAGTAAATAAGCACAGGAAAATATATTCAATATCATTAGTCATAGGAAAATGCACCCTGAAGCCATGATGAGATATCGCTATACATCTATCAGAAAGTTTATAATTAAGAAAAAAAATTAGTGCAACACCAAATGCTGGCAAGGAAGAGAATATGAAAGTTTTTTTTTTTTTTTTTTTTTTTTTTACAAAACTAAATATTTGCTAAACATCCAACTGTGCAATTGAACTCTTGGACATTTATCCTAGAGATATAAAATGGGTTGATGTTCACACAAAAACATACATAAGAATCTGTATAGATTGTAATCATAAATAATCCTAACCTTGAAACATGTTCAATTTCCTTCCATGGGTGACTGGTCAAACAAACCATGGTATATTCATACTATAAATTACTATTCAGCAATAGGAAGGAACAGATTATAAACACATGCAAAACTTGGATGGATCCCAAGAGAATTATGCTAAGTTTAAAAAAACAATCACAAAGGTTTCATACTGGCTGATTTTATTTATTAAAAACTCTTGAAATGCCAAAATCATAGAGATAGATATTAGGTTAGTAGCTACCAGGGGTTAGGGACAAAAAGAATGAGAGAGTTGGCCATACTAATAAAGGATAGGACAAGAAATCCTTGTAATGGAATATTCTGTATCCTGATTATGTCTATGACTCCATGAATTCACACACATTATAAAGCATGCACGCGCGCGCGCACACACACACACACACAAATGAGTACATGCAAAACTTGTGAAATCTGCGAAAGTTCTGTGAATTGTATCAATGTCAATTTCCAGGTTGTGATAGTGTACCATTAAGTTATGCAAGATGCTACTATTGGAAGAAATTGGGTGAAGGCCATTAGCACCCTCACTGTAAATAGCTTACAACCTGCAATTCTAATGCTACAATTATGTCAAAATTAATAAATAAAGAACAGTAATGCCTGTTTCTAGCATACAAAATATTCAAAGATCACACAATTGTGTAAAGTTAAATTATTGAACTATTTACTCACTCTAGATATTTCTTAGTGCCTCTACCCACACTTGAAGGTATGTATCTCCATATATGTTTTTGTTTTTCATTTTTTTTTTTTTTTTTTTTTTTTTTTTTTTACAGGGACAGAGAGAGGGTCAGAGAGAGGGATAGAGAGGGCCAGACAGATAAGTACGGAGAGAGATGAGATGCATCAATCATCAGTTTTTCGTTGCGACACCTTAGTTGTTCATTGATTGCTTTCTCATATGTACCTTGACCGCGGGCCTTCAGCAGACCGAGTAATCCCTTGCTCAAGGCAGCGACCTTGGGTCCAAGCTGGTGAGCTGTTTTTTTTTTTGGCTCAAGCCAGATGAACCCGTGCTCAAGCTGGCAACCTCCGGATCTCGAACCTGGTTCTTCTGCATCCCAGTCCAATGCTCTATCCACTGAGCCACCACCTGGTCAGGCTGTTTGTTTGTTTTTAATGCTGTAAACAGGTTCTTGGAAACTGCAACTTGAAGTGAATTGACATTTAACAACCAGTTTTTCTATAGGCTAACAGATAAACAAGAGTTAGGTTTCTAAGGTATATTTCTGGTCACAAAAACATCACCAGACTTCAAAATAAAAACCCAAACTCTTCTAATATCAAAAGCTGAAATAAATGCAAGCTGTACATACATTTAGAAAACATTAATAAAAACAAGGTAATGTTTTTACAACCTGCAAATTCCAGTTCAGGACTGCAGGTAGCTGAAGCCTCTCCCTGCAGCTCAGGGTGCAAAGTAAGACCCAAGCCCAGACAGGATGCCCGTCCAACTCAGAGCCACTCATACAGACACCACACCATACTCACTCAGGCTGAACACACCCATTCACGTCATGTGAACATCTGTGGGATGTGGTAGAAAAGCAAAGTACCCAGGGAAACCCATGCAGATGTGGGGAGAACAGTCCAACTCCACACAGAAAGTGGCCCTGGCCAGGAGTCAATTTCTGCCCCCTCTCATCAACATTATAACCAAACAAAGTTGAATGAATAGTATAAATTGTTTAAATCACTTTTTAAAAATTTAGTATAGATACTACCATGTAACTTTTTTATTAATTTCCTCATTTAAAAAAATTATTTATTGATTTTTACAGAGAGAGAGCAAGAGAGAGACAGAAACATCAATCTGTTCCTGTATGTGCCCTGACAGGGATCAAACCCACAACTTCTGAGCATCGGGATGACATTCTACCCAACCAAGCTATCCAGCCAGGGCTTAATTTCCTCATACTTAACAACTGCATAGTTACATCATAATTATAGTTTATGGTTAATGGGTGATAGGCTTGATTTTTGGACATGTTGTTCTCATATCTTCTCTATTAAAAATGTGTTTCACAAAGACAGCAATACAAGGAGGCTGTCTCCTGTTTCTGTTAAATAACTTAGAATGAAAACGACAGGTTTAAATCATATGCACATTAAACACGTTAATAGGGATCCTGTGCAAGTAGCAGCATAGTTTTAGTATCTCTGAATCTGCCACAAAACCCCGATAGAGCACATAGGATAACAAGGCAGAATCTACGGCAAGACAGAGAGGCGGTATCCCCATGAACCCCACACCCCCACGAACCCCACAGTGACCCTTCGAGTATGCAAGGAAAGGACACAGGGTTCCCAAAGGCTCAAAGACCAGTGAAACTTAGAAATCCAATAGCTAACAGACACACCACCCCCAATTCAGGGATTCCTGCTTGGCATGCAAAGCTTGGTGCTCTGTGAGTCAACCTGAGTGGTAGCTGAGGCCACTGGACTCCTTAGGTACCTGGTCCCAGGTCCTACGGGAGAGAGGGGATGAAAGGACAGCAAAAGCAGAGGAAGGGTGGGCTGCACCTCCACGAATTCACCACATTAAACCCTTCCGGGACAAAGCCCTGTCCTGAGGAGTCACTCAGTCAATTATAAGTCAAGTTGGACAAAGACACCAAGGACCGAGAAAAGAGAAGCCCAGATTAAACATGCAGGAAGGGGAGGAGAAGACAGACAGACCTCAGCAAGTTTAAACACGGGTAATTTCATTACCTTCAAGTTCCAGAAATACCAGACGCTGTGAATGTGAAATAACAGAAAGTCTTGTCAATAGTGATATAATCTCCTGATCCTTGTTACTAATCTAATCATTCTCCATTCTCAGATTGTCTCATGATGGACATTGCTCATCAAAAGTTTCTAATGTTTTCTTGGGAATATAGGTACTGAAAGAGCTCTCTCAAACTCCTACCTCTGTGGCGACACATTGATTTAAAATACTACCAATGCCTGATTCCGCTCAGCTTTTTATCTCGGGCGGCACACCCTTCCTCTCGTAAACAGCTATTACCTCCACCTGGTGATATTCCACCCTCATCCTGCTATCTGAGAGCGCTTGGCGTGTCATCGCTCCTCATCCAGAATAAACACATTCCTTCTCATTCTTTCTCATTTGCTCCCTCTTGCCCGTCTATTCCATGGGCATACACATTTTTCTTTTTTTCATTTTCTCCCATATTCAAAAACAAAACTAAATAAAAAACCCTGACTTTCCTCCTTCAGCATGGAGCTGGTGAGCATGGAATATATTTAACTTCAAATCAAAGAAGAGAAGAAACCAAATGCAGAATCTAGTGTTGGAGAGGAATGTAATTGTTAGGTGTTCTGATACTGTAGAAATGATAGAATGAAGACAAATGGGAGTCAAGAGGAAGAGAGGGCATCTTTAGAAGATACTCACTGACTGCCTCATCTCTAATACCTGGGAGTGAAAGGGCTTGTGGAAGTGTGGGCATGCTCCCTACTGCCAATGGAAACACTCAATGTTAGCATTATATCAAATTGGATGGTAAAGGAGAATGTGGGAGGGGAGGAAAGAGAACACAAGTCATGTTTTAGTCTGAAGATAGTAACTACTGTCTAAAGAAAATGATGATGTCAGAGAGCTATGTCAGGTAGCCAACAGAACAAAAATACAAACATTTTTAACACTGAATATTTTAACACTGAAACAAAAGTAACAAATACAAAAAAGATAGCAAAATACAAATATATGCAAATAACACATAGTATAAAATACTATACCCCAAAATAAAACAAACAAAATTCATATTAATCTAAGTCAATGTGCTTAATTCTCTTATGAAAAGAAAAAAAAGATATTGTCCAATTAAAACACAAAACTCAATTCTATGCTGAATGTAAAATACAGAATACTTGAGAAAGGGGAAAAATAGAACTCCTGGCAATAAGTACACTAAGAGGTATCTTCTCTTTATGTGTATGGAGTAAGAGAGCAGTGGGTAAACACATGACATTTTCTCAGGCGACTTTATATGAACATGTGATGAAGACATTTTTATATAATTAGAAATAAAAATAATAGTGAGTGAAAGAGAAAATATTAGCACCTGCATTGATGACTGAAAGGAAAGAGCCAACACTGAGTGCTTACTTAGTGATGACATTACTGAGGACAAGTTATTTCCAATGAAAAATGCCCTTGCCCTGCTACGGAGGTCAAGTGCGACCCTGGGCAAGGCCTGCTTGCTTCTGACAGATCTGCTCTCAGCTGTGTAATTGCTATTAGCACAGTAGGAAGATCAGACTTTGGTTTAGCTCTTGTATCCTTGATGATCATATTTTGCTCTTCAGGAAGGCTGTGGTACTACAATTACATTTAGATACTTTGATTCCCAACTGTGAATGGGTCTTACACGTGGATCTATACGGAATGACCCTTTGGCAGAGATCCAGGGACAGGGTTTCTTTGCAACTACTGTGGCTTCCTTTACAGGTTGAGAAGCAGATTAACTTTCTATTTCCCTTGGCTGTGAGCTGGATCAGGTTTAATTTGAGAAAGCCTAAAATTATTATTGTTTTTGTATATTTAATTTGTTCTGTGGCTTTTCTATCAAAGCAACCTTAATACTGCACAACGGTATTAAATAAATTTACAATAATGTTTTCCTCTTTTCTCTAATGAGAGCAGACCCACAGCTATATAAAGGTCTTGCTTTATCTTGTAATGTTTTCAGGGCCACAGGTTCTCCTTGCAGTGTTTGGGGACACCTCCCTAAATTGTTAATGGGGAGTGAACAAATGTATGGTGGAATCAGGCTTACGGAGTCCAGGTGAGAATGTTACGTTACTCTGGAAACACAACATGCTGTACAGAGAGGGGAACTGTTCTCAGTATCAATGTTTTAAGTGCTGTAAGACTGATTACACACCAAGACAATAATTATGCAGTTTTAATAAAATTTGGTACAAAAATATTTGAAACGTGTGTACATTTAAAAAAATATATGTTTGTTCTACTATAGTAAGTTTCTTTCTTAGGTATTAAACAGAAACAGCAGAACATAATGAAATATTTGTAATGTGTATAAAACCATATAATAAACACCTGAGTCTCCAGTCGCCTAGCTGAAGAGCTCAGTCTTCATGATTGACTTGGAAGCCACCTGTGTGACCTGTGCTGACTGGCTTCCAAATGAACTGTCTGAATCAAGTACTCTTGCTCTTTGAAATCTATTGTCATCATTGCGTGTGATTCTATCGCATGTGAATCATGGTAGCACCCCTTTAAAAATTCTGTCTGATACTTATATTCACAATGTGCATAAACATCAATTTATCACTGTCAGAGTGCTGTGAACGAGTATTTGTGTTTTATGCTGTGAGAGGAGAGGATTATTCGGAAACTGGTCAAAGGATATGAGACCTTCGGGGGATGGCAACCAATGTCCTGGGAGACAGGCTTCACTCTGGCTGTAGCAGCAGAATTCCTACTGATCGGAGGGCTGCTCCACACTGTGAAAACTCACTGAAAAAGATATACAATATAACATAATACAAATTTGACAATACAGTACAGAAAAGGAGGGAGGAGGGGTGAATTGTTCCTGTACTAGTACCTGCTATGTGAATGAAAATTCGCCCAGACAGCCAAGTTTTGATCAATGTTATAAAAACAAACTTGCAATAGAAATATTTGTGAATCAACATTTATTGAAAAACTTCCACCTTCATGTGCTAAATAAATATGCTAAGAAAATATTTGAGTACAGCAAATGCATTTGCAAATGGAGTTAGGAAAAAATATCTCTTAGAGTGTTTCCCAGGTCAAAATTTCTTTGCCAAAATTGTTTAAGGAAACATTCAGACTAGCTAGGAGAAAGAACCTACTACTTTTAAAAACCATGGAAACGCAGTAAAAAGGGCATGAAGGCACTGGCCCCAATTTGAGGACATGGGCTTTAGGTAGACCTCTCCAAAACTCTTTCAGGAGAGAGGGTTGTATTTAAGTGCTTGGACTGCATGGCTGCAATTTTAAAATTCTAAGTGCTTACTTCACAGGCCCTGGTCTGAACCAGGGACTGCCAAGGAGGTTCCTGATAAGGAGGCCTTGTTGGAGAAGCTTTGGGGGAAGTCTCCTGCCCAGTTCTTTCCTCTCCTGCAGGTTAAGCCTGGTCCTGTTCTGGTGACTGTGGTGCTGCTGGTGGTGGTGCTGCTGGTGATGGTGATGCAGGTGGTTCTGGTGCTGCTGCTGGTGGTGGCGGTGGTGGTGGTTCTGGTGCTGCTGGTGGTTCTGGTGGTGCTGGTGGTTCTGGTGGTGGTGCTGCTGGTGGCAGTGGTGGGGCTACCTTGCACTAGGACACATACACACACACAACTAGGAGCCAGGCTCTGTCCTGCAAGGGCTCCCAGAGTTGGTTGGTTTTGCTGGGGCACATGCGCTGGCATGAAGGGAAGGGCCCAAATAGTCATCCAGGTTGTCACGGGGCCTGGTGTGGTGGTCTACAGAGTGTGTCATGAAGGGATACACAGACTCTTCACCCCTCAGGTGTCACCTCTCTTCACTGTTGTTCATGTTGGCCTATTTGTGCACTGGGTCTATGTTCACTGTTCATGCCACTCCCCCCATACATAAACACACATGCACACACATACACACACACACACAGAGCTTACTTCTGGTAGTGTTTACACCAAGGAATTGGCACCACTGCCAACTGACTGCCTGGGGGCTCAGTGATAGCCAGGCCTATCATGGGAACTAACAATGCATGTGGGCTATTGAACTCTGAGGGTCATTCTGTATCAACTGCATTCTGAATAATGCACAAGTTAGAGGACAGTTTCATTCTTCCATATTTGAAAATTGCCCTTCCCCTTGAGCAAGAAATAGCTCAGGTCATTGAAAATGAGTGGGAATGAGTGAAGCTTTCATGTACATCCTGGTAGCTTTACTGTTGTCTTCCATAAGATCATATAGGTTTCAAGTGTATACTTCTGTGATACATGATCTGTATATTGCATTGTGTGCCCACCACCCACAGTCAAATAATCTCTGTCACCATATATTTGGCCCCCTTTCCCTTTAATATCCCCCTCCCATTCCTCCGGTAGTCACCATATTGTTGTTTCCGTCTATGAGTTTCAGTTTTATATCCATAACACATGAGGGAGCTCATATGGTTCTTAGCTTTTTCTGACTGACTTATTTTACTTAGCACGATATTCTCAAGGTCTATCTATGTTCTCACAAATGGCAGAATTTCATCTTTACATATGGCTGAGTAGTATTCCATAGTATATATTTACCATGTCTTTTTATACCCAATCCTCTATCAAAGGACACTTTGGTTGTCTGTATGTCTTGGCCACCGTAAATAATGCTGCAATAAACTGTTGTCTTCCTTCTTAATGTGAAAATCTCAACCACAATTACATTCCAAATGCACTATTGTCAATGAGATGAGAGACTTTGTTGACTCTAATAGTAATGAAGTCTGTTGTTATTCATGAAATTTCAAGCATAGATGGGGTTTGTATGTAGTTAATTGGTTGGTGAGAATATGATATGTGTATTTAAATATGTGGGTTGGCTTTGTGGATATTTGTGATTAAGGGGAGGTCATGCTTGTGTTTTTGTGGAAGTGCATAGGAGTTCAGCTGGAGTGTGTTGAGATGCAATGTGTGCATACTCAAAGAGTTAGTGCTTAGTGTTTATAATTTGGTGTTTCGTGGTGGGGCACATTTATCTGTTCTTTTTCCTCATGTATTTGGGGGATTCTGTAATAGCTGATTTGGAAGGATTATCTGCATACAAAAAGTGCTTGTGTTCATTACCTTGGGTGTATGACCTTTTTGCTTTGTATTTGAGGAATGTAGAAGGATCATTGTGTATTCAGTGCATGTTGTGTGGTTATGTATATTTCTTTTTGTGATTTTCAGGAGCTGTCTATTGTAACACAAGAGGTCCTGACCCAGAAAATGTATCTGATTTTGTTGCAGACCACAAGTAAAACAGAAAGAAGATCAGACGAAGCGGACATGACCTTGATTACTTACACACAGGGGCAGCACAGATGACAACCAGTCCATGGAAGCTTGTACCTCGCAGTATGGAGTCACGGTTTAAGCGGCTTAAATAGCTAAGGCCTGGGCGGTTACTTAAGTGAAACTTTTTTGTCTACATGTGAGCAAGGAGGTGGGCAAGGGGGAGGGGAAAGGGTATGTGCAGTTCTGTATTGTCCCTTCTTGATATATATCTGGTGACTCAGTTCTACTGTTCTTAGTAAAACCTTAGTTTCAGTTTGACTAACTTTTATCTCATAACCCACAGGATAAAACTGTGACCAAGGCACCAGCTGGCTGGGGAGGGGGATGGGTTATGTCCAGCACTGACCCTACATCTGTGCATGTTTCAGTGTGTGGGGCAGGTATGTGACTATTTTACAAAACTTGTGTGTATTGTATATTCTGGTATCACGTTGAGTTTGTATAATTTGATGTTGCATTTGTGTGATTGTATATTCTGTGAAATGAAGAGTTAATTTTGTGTGAGAATTTGGGAGTAGGAGGTAACATATATGCAGGTAGTGTGGCATTACATGTGAATTTGGGACATAGGGTATAGGATGATATATTTGCATATTTGTAGTGTACTGGGTAATTGTGGGTATATTTGGGGCTTATGAAAAGTTGTGTATATACTGAGTTTGTGTGTGTAATTAAGGGCCACAACCATTTAGAGAAATTTTCCTGGAGCTATGTGTTTATATTTTTCAGTAGGGGCTATTAGACTTATATACATTTGGGGAAGTATGCATGTACTGATGGAGTGAATGGTTTCTGTGTTTATAGAGGGGAATGGGAGAATTGTATTTATATGCATTAGAGGTGTGTGATATGGCTATTTGTTAGTATTTGTGGCTTGACTCTGTGTATCTCAGAGTTATAAACCTTACTGTTACTACCATTTAATGGCAAAATGACTTCCATGATCTGATGATTTGAAGTAAAAAGGATCATGTCTTATACCTAATTTACCTAATTTTGCAAATTTAATGTCAAAGAGAAAAACAAGTGACACAATCAGCTAAAGAATTTTCCAAATAAATATAATGTTAGCTATCTAGAAGTCATAGGAAATTAATAAATCTCCAGGAACTTGAAGAGAATAAATGCATATGTAAAGCCAGTAGTCGCGGCCACAATCACAGCCGCCTGACCCGTGCAGGTTCGCATTGGATTAGAACAGTCGGTAATGAAACACAGGAGCCCAAAACTGGTGAGCCATCAGCTTTAATTCTAGCTTGCACCCGGCGGGCAAGCAAAAACACACACTGGGCTCCAAAACCCACACATTCAGTGCTCACAAAGCTACTGACTTATCCGAGTTTCCTAGAATCAAAGGTTTCTAGCTCACCAGACTTATTCACCTCTGTTTCCCATCTCCTCCAGCACAAACTCTTAACAAACTGCCTTCTTCCTCAGCACTCTGCCATCTTGGCTACTTCTCCTCCACATGGCCTTAATCTGCTCTCCTCTCTAATACCAACCTCAGGAACTCAGGAACCAAGAGAGCAAGATCAAGCTACTGGTCTGTCCCACTTTATATTGTGAAAAACCAAACCCTTAATCCAATTTACAAACAAGGAAGTCTCTGATACAAAGTCACCCATCTGAGGCACAATGGGATTCCTCAGGAGAGTGCACCACCCTACATCATCCAATCAGTCAAGGGTGTGGGGAAGAGCTTACTCTTAAACTAAGACTTAGGCTATGACGACCCGGCCTGCCCACAGCCTGTTCCAGAACACACATTAATATCAACGAACTTCCATGTGGGCAGCGCCATCTTTAACAAAGTGAGCATAATATATTTTATCTGCCCAACATCGGTTGATTAGAGCATCAACCCAAGAAGAAATTGGTAGGTGGATCTTGATGGGGGCTCATGTGGGAGTCTGTCTCACTATCTCCCCTCCTCTCACTTAAAAAAGAAAAAGATAAAAAGGTAAATAAATATTTATTTTAATAAAAGGAGTGTTGGGCAGATAAAATATATTATGCTCACTTTGTTAAAGATGGCGCTGCCCACATGGAAGCCCATCACCCAGGTGATATTATTTGCCCTTATTCTTGGGATGGATGTGGGGGAAAGACTAATGTAAGCAGGCCAGGTTGTTATGGCCTAAGGCTTGGTTTTAAGAGTAAGCTTTTCCCCACACCCTGAAGTATTAGAAAGGAGAGCAGAGTAAGGCCACGTGGAGGAGAGGAGGCAGCCAAGATGGCAGAGTGCTGAGGAAGAAGCCAGTTTGTTAAGAGTTTGTGCTGGAGGAGATGGGAAACAGAGGTGAATAAGTCTGGTGAACTAGAAGCCTTTGATTCTAGGAAACTCGGATAAGTCAGTAGCTTAGTGAGCACTGAATGAGTGGGTTTTGGAGCCCAGTGTGTGTTTTTGCTTGTCTGCTGAGTGCAAGCTAGAATTAAAGCTGATGGCTCACCAGTTTTTGGCTCCTGTGTTTCATTACCGACTGTTCGAATCTAATGCGAACCTGCACGGGTCAGGCTGCTGTGATGGTTGCCTTGACTACTGACTTTAAAAGGAGACAAATGCTTTTAAGAATCTGCACTACATATATAGCTAATGTACAACATTTGAAGCCTTTATATGTTAAAAATATTTTCCTACAGGGTGGTGAACACATAATACACTGTACAGATGATGTGTTGTGAAATTGTGCACCTGAAATCATTTTGTTTACCGGTGTCACCCCAATAAATTTAAGAAAAACAAAAATAATATAAAGGGATCAACTTGGTATGTTGGAATCAAAATCTAAGTACCATTGAAAGAAATTAAAATATTTTCTTACACTATTAGTGAAAACTGTGGACTTTGGGTGATACGATGACAATGTGGGTTCATCATTTGTAACATGCATGCCATGCAGGTGGGGGATATTGATAATGCATGTGTGGGGACAGGGGGTATATAGGAAATCTCTGTATCTTTCATTCCATTTTGCTGTTAACCAAACCTGCTCCAAAAAATAAGGTCAATTGAAACCATTTTTCTTCTTTCTTTTAATTGTCAATATATTTATAATCAACTATAGAATTATACTTTTTCTTCACTCTTCTATCTGTATAACTCACTCTGTGTTTAGTAATTAGCAAAGGCTGAAGAAAATGTAACTAGCCAAAATAATTTAGAAAAAGTCTATGAGAGCTTGGCAGGGCCTGTAAAACCCCTGCTGGGACTCACATTTTCTTTTATGACTGTGTGTTGAGAGTGCAGTCACCTTCACTGTGCTGGTGGAGATGAGCAGGGCCCATCTCTCACTGGACAATGAAAATGATTTGGGCAATTGATGATTGGTGGGATCAATGCCCAGAGTATGCTCAAGGAAGGAGCAGTTTTTTGATTTGGGACCAATTATGGATTTGTCACTTTGAGATTATTCCAGGGAAAATTGTACTGGCCATGTTGATAAGATCATTACCTTGTGATATGAATTTCTGTTAATATATATAAACTTAGCTATCAGTTTGGGACTCCTTGATATAAAAATGGTAGATAAAAACATGGGGCACAATGAGGTCGTGCCAGAAAAATGTATAGAAAAATGTGTATTTCCCCCAGGACAGGGAAAACAGCAGAGGAGCCTGCGAGGCTAAGTCAGGAAACCAGGAGTTTATGGTACTTGAAGAAAAGGAATGCCTGATGAATGAGAGTCAGTCAGAAAGTGTGGTAAACATATGAACCAAATCACTCTGCAATCTCATTTTCCCTCTTAAACTTGCTGGCTCCTTGGGACTCAGTGCAAGCACCACTGGCATGAGGGATACCACCCTTCCTCAGTTCTACCTGACACAAGGCACATGGAGGCATGTGGGTGATTCGTGTTATTTACCATTCAATTTGTCTCCAACTTTATGCAAAGTGCAAGAGACTGAGTGCTAAACTACCTCAGTCTAGGTGTCTGGAGCAGTTCTGAGATTTTTCCTACCTGGTTTTTCAATCCTGAAGGAATTTTAATTGTACAATGACATAAACTTGGAGCAGGAGTTATTGGAGGGCGTGAGAAGCTGAAGGAGTCTGAAAAATGACAAGACATTGGCCTGTGTTGTTCTGCACACAGACACACAGGAATCCTGAAGGCACGCCACAGGATACAGATGTCTTGTTTATGATTAGGACTACCTAAAACATTTGTCCTGTCCTTCACCTAGTGTTCTGGGAGAAATGGAGAAGTGCATGATTTAAAGATTACAGTTGGTGTTTAGAAAAGAAAAATAACATAGGTAGACTGGTGCACCCCATTGTATGTTAACCAATAAATACGCAGAGTGAACGATGTTCGAGGCTTATTCCACCTTATGAGTTTCAGTACTCTGCTTTTTTTCATCTGTCTCTGACTTTTTCTTTGTGTCTGTGTTAATAAGAAACAACACTATCCTAAATATATTTTCTTTTAATTTTTCAGGAAAAGGGGAGGGGATCCTTCAGCTTTATTGTAATAATTAGTGTTTCCCTTACCCTGCTACCACCACTCAGGTTTTATTTTTATTAAAATCTATTCAAATCTAGACTATGAAAAAGAGTTATCAATTATAATAAATATTTTCAGAAGCTTTGTGTAAATATTATATTCCCAGCATAAGAAAGGTTGGAAAATTTGCCTAAACACTAGCCATCTTTTCAATATGGAATAAAAAAGTGAGTTTAGTTCTGTAGTATGATGATTTTTAATATGAAGTAACACAATAACCCAATTCTGATACTAATATACCTAAGGAAAATTTCACTGGTAGATGATAGAAGTGATCTGGTAAATAATAATATACATTATATAGGTAAGACAACAATATAAGTAAATAGGCATTTTTGAATAGGGTATAAATTATTTTAAATGTATATTAAGCAGCATAATTTCAATAGTTGCAAATCCTTTAAACATAAGTCAAAAGTAAGACAAGTATCAAAACATAGCATTACTATTAGTCAACTCTGTTCTGGATATTCCAACCAACATATTTAGAAAGAGAAAAGATTAGTTATAAAAAATATGAATGTTGACATTATTTTCTAAAACATTATTTAGCTAGAAGTACAATAATAATTCACTTAGCTATCTAGTTATCTAAACACTCAAACCTTATTGGTTTTCATATAAAAATGCTACAATTACTACTATGAGGCTTATAGTCATGAAAACATAATATAGAAATTGCCAGAATATACAGAGGTGGGGGTGGGGTGGGGTGGGGGAGGGATCTAATGAAAGGGCAGTAGCCTGAAAAAGGTTTCAAGCATATCAGTCAAACAAATAATGAAATAAAATATAGTGTATTTATCTATGTATCTTTCTAAGTATCTATGTATTTATCTATGTATCTATCCATGTACCTTTGTATGTCTGTCTGTCTATCTAGCCATCCAACAATCTTTTATTTTTATTTTATTTTATTCATTTTAGAGAGGAGACACAGAGAGAGAGAGAGAGAAAGGGAGGAGGAGCTGGAAGCATCAACTCCCATATGTGCCTTGACCAGCCCGGTGCAGGGTTTTGAACTGGCGACCTCAGTGTTCCCAGGTTGACTATCCACTGCGCCACCACAGATCAGGCCCATCCAACAATCTTAAATGCTAAATATTAGATTCACTTGTACCTGGAGCAACAAGAAAGAATTTAAGCTTCGGCCAAGAATAAATGCAGACACCACTCGGAGAAGCAGTGCCCCAGATTGCAGTGTATTTATTCTATGGAGGCTCTCATTCAAATGTAATAGTTAACTTTAAGAAATATAATTTTTAAAAAATGAGTAAGAAAGTCTTATAGAGATATAACAGTTAAATATACATATGTAAATATTACTTCCTACATGACATTTCCCACTCACATCCCAGAATGGCCAACTCCTTTCTCACACTATAGTGTAAGAATTCAGAGGTACAGTTAAGGAGAAATGTAGGTTTAAGGTGGCTCCAGGCCACCTCTTACAGACAGAAAATGAGGAAAGCAAACTTTCTTCAGTAATAGTCTAATACACTGTGTCCTCTACAGCCCAATCATCTCACTGTTTGTTTCAAGAGCCTTTATTGCAAGGAGTTCTTGGGGGATTGGTACGGGTGGTGTAGGGGACCTAATATAAACTCATTCTTATACTTCTTCTGCCCAGCAAGACCCTCTCCTCCCAGGTTTATGGATCTGATACTGAGAGTACTACCCCAAATTCCCTTCCTCCCAACCTGTTCTAGTCTGTATTGAGGAGGAGAAGGGGAAATGAAGAAGCGAAGAAGTAAAAAGGACCAAGAAGAGCTCTCTGATTTGAGGTAGATGCCATAAATGGGAAGTTCTCTGTCCCACCATTTAGGGAATGAACAAAGCTCAGTTGGAGTCTGAGTCAGAGGCGTCCACTGAGGAAGATGAGCTGGAGCTGCTGTCCTCGCATTCTTCGTCCTCATCCCCACTGCTCCAGTCTGAGGAGCTACTACTGCCTTCGGCCTTTTTCCCATCTTCCTTATTTTCTTCTGATTCCAGTAAGGATTGAAAATGACCCCCAATAGGCTCTGATGATTCTGTCTCTGGAGCCTGCAGCCCCTGCACCTGTGCAAGCCCCTCTTGCAGAGGCCTTGCTGATGGAGACGGCACATCTGTCCTCATGATCTTGGGGTCCGGGCCTCCATTCATGTTCACGTTCTTACGCTTAGTGTAGGTTCTCTCTCTGTAAGCCGCGTAGTCTTCGGGAGTCAGGCCCTTGAGCCAGTGATCCAGGTCCACCTTGTACTGTTTCTGCAGCTCCTCGGCTTGCTTCCTATAGCGCTCCTTCTGGCTCCGCGGGACGCGTTGCCAGCGTCTGCCAATCTCCACCATGCGCTCCCTCGGGGGCAGGCCTTGCAGCTCCCTAGTCTGCCACAAATCCTGGTGGAACTTCTGGTACTCGTTCATTGGGGGTTTCTGGGGCTCTCCAGGGAATTCTATCTTCTCAGAAAAATAGTTTTCTGGAGGAGACTTCACTTCCACATTTTCCTGAAACTTCTTTTGGGTTTTGGCTGGGCTCCTTTTGGGAACAACAGAGTTCCTGGAGTTCTGGACTAGGTCAGGGTGGTCCTTCCTAAACTGAACCAATTTTTCCTCAAACGACTGTTTTTCCTTCTGGAAATCGCTAATATACTTCAACTTCATCTGCTCCGGGAGCGCCTTGTATTTCTCCGACAGGACCTTAGTCAGCTCCTGGTTCCTGAGTTTGGGGTGCATTTGCGAGTACAGGAGCCGCTTCTCCTTGAAAAAGCGGAGGTAAGGGGTCAGGGGCTTCTTGGGAAAGTCCGGATGTTTCTTGCAATTTTTGCTTTTGTAGGGACTTTTAATACGTTCTTTAGCTTCCAGGACTAATTCTGTCAAAGTGCGAACCTTTCTTATCTTTTTAGAGATCTCTAACCATTTGAGTTTGCACATTTCTCCAGAATAATCTTTAAACGCTACTTTTTCCCAGTCCATATATGACTGGGTTGTTTTGAAGGTGTGGCTGTCATTGGATGGAAGGTTGTTTTCCATGAGGTTCAGTAATATCACAGTATCTTCTTCGGGCCATTGGGTTTGGCCATTAGTTAAAGCCATTTCACTTACAAGGTCTCAGTTATGCAGACCCCGCAACAGAAACTCTCGTATCTTTACTCTTAAGACTTAGCAGATGAACTGTTTTGGAAGTTTTGCAGTGTGGTTGATTCCGTATTTCTGAGAAGAAGAAATGAACGAGAAAATCACAACCTACTTGGGATATGTCCCATATGGAATTAAATTTTCTTAATAAAATAAATTAAAAATTGCCTACCTCTGAAGTGAAATTCATGTTTACCTTTCATATGCTACATTTTCACTCTTCAAAATCGTCACATCACCTTTCATTCTATCCTGCCTTTTGCTAAATCTCACCAGAGCCTGACTTAAATAGAGCAATGACTACTCAAGGCTTGATGTAAAAAAAAAAAAGCCCCAGGGAAAGAAGAGCAGAAAAAAAGAATGAAAATGTTGAAAATGCTCTCCAGTGCCTTGAGCATGCCACCTTTTAAATACAGCTCATGTATCCATGACAAAAGGTACAATCTAGAAATAAAATGAAACAAGCTAAGAAGACATCCATTACACTGGGGTCTTTTTTAAATAAGTAAATCTTGAACCTGGAGTAAATGACTAATTTATAGATTATCTGGAATGCAGGGGAATAAATGATTTCTAGTGAATCATATTGTTGTTCCCTTCAAATGTCAAAGATCAAATGAGAATTATGGAATATTTATACTTTTATTTTATAAACTTTTCTTCATATTTAAGGCTCTGTCATTTTTACTGTTCTACAACAGGGTTTTCCAATTAAGTTTTAGGTTTCATGTCAAATAAAAAACTACACAAAATCTAGACCTTTCCCTTTAGATATCACAATTTCTATACATAAGAAACTGAAAATAAAATTATATTAATTTGTAAATGTCAAACAATAACACATTAAAATTCTATAGCAGTTCAAAGGTAAACTACAAGTAATCACAATTTTTATTAACTAGCCAAATTACATTTTCTTAGAAAAATCTTCAGCCTGCTAACAAGAAAATTAAATTTTTCTCTCTCTTTTTTGAAGAAAAGGAATAAAAACTCATATACCTAAAAGTGTGTGCTCACCTGATGATCGTGTAATTGGTCTCATCAATGATTGTAGGAACACCCTTCCAATCAGGTCAGGGGTTCTATGATCTCTGAGCTCTCAGTACAGGACGGCAACTGTACCCTGAGTTTCCTGCAGTCCAGCCAACTCAAAGGCCTCCAACCAGAATGAATCAGTCTTTAGAGAGGCCCCTTATATAAGGATCCCTGAAGCTCCACCCTAGTGAGGTTTCTGCAAGGGGGAGGACCAATGGAAGGACGTCCTTCACGTACTTGATTAGATTAACTCCTTCGGAATCTTTAGAAATAACTTATTTAATCCCATCTCCTTTTGCTGGCTCATCTTGGCATTGATATTTATTTATTTAGGCACTGAGTTTTAAACATCCACGTGGCAAATTTTATCTGAGTTTCTGGGTCTCACATCTACTCCCATTTCTGCTCCATTTGACTTTATTTTGACATAAAATTTGAATATAGGTCCTTCTCTTTAGCGCTAATTTTAATCTTTCCTTGCTTAGAATCTGAAATTCTCTCTTCTTCAGAATGGTTATTTAAATTGTTTTCATCCTGTTCAATTTCTCCCCAGTGTTTAGAGGTTAAGATGGCATTTGCGATCAAATGTAAATAACTATATTGAGTTCTGTGTTTAGAGAGCAAGGATGTGTAAAGGATATGCAGGTGATTTGGTGAAAGCAATATGATGAAACTCAATTGGCTATCAGGATATTATGACTGAAATGATAACTTTGTTTTTTACAATGTCATCAGGTCACATAAATTTTTTTTAAATTCATTTCCACCTCTATTTTAAGATTTTATTACTAAGTTTCCAACAAGTAACTTATTATCTGAATATACCCAAAATTGCAATATTATCAAGAAACTCTAAATTAATAATATGCTTCAATAGTTAGATTATAACATAATATGTAGACACAAATTAATTTTGGATTGTTCATCTGATTTATATACATAGACACAGCTAAAGTTTGTACAGGAAAATTTCTGGAGGTCTCAATTTCTTATGTTTATCAATGGTAATAACTTTGTGGTGTGAGTTTTAAAAATCATTTCTTTTTAATTTAATTAATTTATTCTTTTATCTATTTTTTACATTGATCAATAGTTTTGGTAATGAGAAAGAACTGCTTCAAAAAAAAGCTATTTTTATAAAAATATACTGTTGGATACATACCTTTAAAATAACTCAGATAGTTTTTTGGATATTTATGGTTATAAATATTCTTTGGATGTGATTTAATTACCTTAAAATTACTTATTTAAATCAATATTGTATACTTATGCTTGTAATTCTTAAATACAATTATTTTAACATATTTTTATTATTAAAAATTATGACCTTTCCATTCACAGTAAGAAAAAGGCACATATGCAAACTATCCTCTAAGACACATAAACTGTCATTATTAAACTGTGTGTAAAGCCAGTAGTCGAGGCCACCATCACAGCAGCCTGACCTGTGCAGTTCGCATTAGATTTCAACAGTCGGTAATGAAACAATGGAGCCAAGAACTGGTGAGCTATCAGCTTTAATTCTAGCTTGCACCCGGCGGGCAAGCAAAAACACACACTGGGCTCCAAAACCCACTCATTCAGTGCTCACAAAGCTACTGCTTTATCCAAGTTTCCTAGAATCAAAGGTTTCTAGCTCAGCAGACTTATTCACCTCTGTTCCCCATCTCCTCCTGCACAAATTCTGCTCAAACTGCCTTCTTCCTCAGCACTCTGCCATCTTGGCTGCTTCTCTTGCACGTGGCCTTAATCTGCTCTCCTTTCTAATACTTCAGGAACTGAGGAACCAAGAGAGAGCAAGCTACTGGTCTCTCCCACTTTATAGCATAGACTCAAAACCTTTAATCCAATTATACAAACAAGGAAGTCTCTGTATAATGGGATTCCTCAGGAGAGTGCACCACCCTACATAATCCAATCAGTCAAGGGTGTGGAGAAGAATTTACTCTTAAAACCAAGCCTTAGGCCATAACGACCTGGCCTGCTTACATTACAGCCTTTCCCCCCACCCATCCCAAGCATAAGGGCAAATAATATCACCTGGGTGACGGGCTTCCATGTGGGCAGCACCATCTTTAACAAAGTGAGCATTTTACATTTTATCTGCCCAACAATTCACCCTTATGCTCACTTTACTACCCACAATTTACACCACTGGCATTCCTCCTGTACAAGGAAATTAGGCACATTACACAAATTACAACAACATGACAAATCATACAATTTCAACAATTACAAAGGTACATTTCACCAGTCTCTGAGCACTTTGCCAAAAGCGCAAAATGTCCTCAGCCTTCTTCCTTGCCATCAGAAAGGCTTCCCGGGGCAGGGGAAGGGCCTCCATCAAAGCCGCCCCCGACCCCCATCAGGGTATTTCACGTTGTCCAAAATCCATAAGTCCATTTAACAAAGGAGCCTGTGTTCACTCAGGTCGTAGTCCAGGAAATCAGTCCACACACATGGGGTGTTAGCCTCCCCCCTCATTCCTGCCATCATGGCTGGTCTCACACTGTCCTAAAGAAAAGCATGTGGCAATGGCAGTCATCATTTCTATCTCCGCTCTGGGGAGCATGATGGCATCCACCCCTATGTCCCAAAATCGCAGACCTACCAGCAGCATAGCTACTCCTTGTTGCTGGACTCTCACCTTCTGGAGGCTGTGGATCACAATTCCAGACCAATTCTTCTCATTCTCCAAAGAGGAACTAAAAACATCAGCTCCTGCTGCTGGGCTCGAGTCCCGGGCTGCCATTGCCTTCTGCTCAGCAGGTCTTGCAGCTCCAGCCCCGGCCTCAACCCCGGCCCTGGCCTCAGACCCGGCCTCATGCCGCTGCTGGCTCTCCACAACATCTAGAGCAATCTCCAACTCACGAACCTATGATTCCTTCTCTGGCAGCTGCTCCATTTCCAGGTGGATCTCAAAAACCTGGTCAGCCTCCTCCTCCAGTTCTTCTTTCTGCTCCAGGGTCAGCATCTGTTTCTCCCACTGTTGGGCAGATAAAATATATTATGCTCACTTTGTTAAAGATGGTGCTGCCCACATGGAAGTTCGTTGATATTAATGTGTGTTCTGGGACAGGCTGTCGGCAGGCCGGGTCATTATAGCCTAAGGCTTAGTTTTAAGAGTAAGCTCTTCCCCACACCCTTGACTGATTGGATAATGTAGGGTGGTGCACTCTCCTGAGGAATCCCATTATGCCTCAGATGGGTGGCTTTGTATCAGAAACTTCCTTGTTTGTAGATTAGATTAAAGGTTTGGATTTTCTATGCTTTAAACGGGGGCAGACCAGGAGCTTGCTCTCTCTTTTGGTTCCTGAGGTATTAGAGAGGAGAGCAGATTAAGACCACGTGAAGGCCAGGAGAAGAAGCCAAGATGGCAGAGTGCTGATGAAGAAGCCAGTTTGTTAAGAGTTTGTGCTGGAGGAGATGGGAAACAGAGGTGAATAAGTCTGGTGAGCTGGAAAGCTTTGATGCTAGGAAACTCGGATAAGTCAGTAGCTTTGTGAGCACTGAATGTGTGGGTTTTGGAGCCCAGTGTGTGTTTTTGCTTGCCCGCCGGGTGCAAGCTAGAATTAAAGCTAATGGCTCACCAGTTCTTGGCTCCTGTGTTTCATTACTGACTGTTCGAATCTAATGTGAACCTGCATGGGTCGGGCGGCTGTGATCCTGACCCCAGCTACTGGCTTTACACCACGTTTCCCCCAGCTCCTTCCGCTGCTCAGCCTGCGGGTCCTGGGTAGCCTCTTCCATAGAGCTCTCGGTTTCCTCACACACGGCTGTAAAAGTCAGCCAACCAACAGTCCCCCAAAAAACAGCCATAGGGAACCATAACAGCAGCCAGTCCTCTACTCCACCGCTCAAAGGTAGTGGTGGCTCAATGCCGATCTGTATCGAATCCTACCACAGACTACGCCAAATGTAAAGCCAGTATTCGAGGCCATCATCACGGCAGCCTGACCCGTGCAGGTTTGCATTAGATTCAAACAGTTGGTAATGAAACAATGGAGCCAAGAACTGGTGAGCCATCAGCTTTAATTCTAGCTTGCACCTGGCGGGCAAGCAAAAACACACACGGGGCTCTAAAACCCACACATTCAGTGCTCACAAAGCTACTGACTTATCCGAGTTTCCTAGAATCAAAGGTTTCTAGCTCAGCAGACTTATTCACCTCTGTTCCCCATCTCTTCCTGCACAAATTCTGCTCAAACTGCCTTCTTCCTCAGCACTCTGCCATCTTGGCTGCTTCTCTTTCACATGGCCTTAATCTGCTCTCCTTTCTAATACTTCAGGAACTGAGGAACAAAGAGAGCAAGCTACTGGTCTCTCCCACTTTATAGCATAGACTCAAAACCTTTAATCCAATTATACAAACAAGGAAGTCTCTGTATAATGGGATTCTTCAGGAGACTGCACCACCCTACATCATTCAATCAGTCAAGGGTGTGGAGAAGAACTTACTCTTAAAACCAAGCCTTAGGCCATAACGACCTGGCCTGCTTACATTACAGCCTTTCCCCCACACCTATCCCAAGCATAAGGGCAAATAATATCACCTGGGTGACGGGCTTCCATGTGGGCAGCACCATCTTTAACAAAGTGAGCATATTATATTTTATCTGCCCAACACTGTGAAACTGGCCAATATTAAAAAACAATATTAATATTGTTTAAAGTATAAAATGGGTTCTATCATATATCATTGATATATTTGTTTGAATTTAGTGGAGGATAGTTTGCAAATATGCATTACCATATCTAAATATATACCTGCCTCTGACCTAGTAATTCTAGTTGTAGAAAAGACTTCTAAGGAACTTACTGGACAACACCTAGCAGGAAACCTTACATTAACAATTTTCCCCAAGCTACACATAATCTACATACAGTAGTCTTCTGCTCCTCCATAGCTTTTTCTCAGTTTCAGTTACTTGAAGTCAGCATAGTTGAAAAATATTAAATGGAAAATACCTTTAATAAATGTAGGTTTGTAAAGCCAGTAGTCAAGGCCGCCATTACAGCCGCCTGACCAGTGCAGGTTTGCATTGGATTCGAACAGTCGGTAATGAAACACAGGAGCCAAAAACTGGTGAGCCATCAGCTTTAATTCTAGCTTGCACCCGGCGGGCAAGCAAAAACACACACTGGGCTCCAAAACCCACACATTCAGTGCTCACAAAGCTACTGACTTATCCGAGTTTCCTAGCATCAAAGCTTTCCAGCTCACCAGACTTATTCACCTCTGTTTCCCATCTCCTCCTGCACAAATTCTTAACAAACTGGCTTCTTCATCAGCACTCTGCCATCTCGGCTGCTTCTCCTGGCCTTCACGTGGCCTTACTCTGCTCTCCTCTCTAATACTAATCTCAGGAACCCAGGAACCGAGAGAGAGATCAAGCTACTGTTCTCTCCCATTTTATAGCAGACTCAAAACCTTTAATCCAATTGTATAAACAAGGAAGTCTCTGATACAAAGTCACCCATCTGAGGCATAATGGGATTCCTCCCAACATCATCACCCTACATCATCCAATCAGTCAAGGGTGTGGAGAAGAGCTTACTCTTAAAACAAAGCCTTAAGATATAACGACCCGGCCTACTTACATTACAACTTTTCCCCCACAGCCATCACAAGTATAAGGGCAAATAATATCACCTGAGTGACGGGCTTCCATGTGGGCAGCACCATCTTTAACAAAGTGAGCATATTATATTTTATCGGCCGAACAAGGTTCAATGCTGGATATGGCCCTTCTCCCTCCCCAGTCCTTAGTGTCCTGGTCACGGATTCTGACTGTGGGACAAGAGATAGAGGGTCGTAGAACTGTAACTGAGGTTTTATTATGAACAATGGAACTTAGTCATCAGATATTATCAAGGAGAAACAGCAAAGCATGGTGCATATGCTTATCTCCTAACTCTTTCTGGCCTGTTAGCCTGCTTGCTTGCCATAGACAAAGAGTACTGCTTGAGCCATTGCCCAGGGCTTAGGTATAAAAACCGCAGCCCTCCTCAACAGGGTGTGAGATTTCACTGACTGGCCCCCATTGCTACTGCCTTGTATGTAAGTATTAAAGGTTACATCCGCTCCATCTGGTCCTCCTTGTAGTTTCTTTGGAATTTGCAACACTATCACACTGATTTTTTAGGTCTGGACCTTTTGCGTTACAATAAACAATTCCTAAGTCTTAAATGAGGTGTCATTCTGATAAAATCTAACACTGTTATTCTCTGTCCTTCCTGAGACATTAATCCTCTCATGGTCCAGAGCATCCATGGTGTTTACACTATCTGCTTGCTAGTCACTTAATAGCCGCCTTGATTACCAGGTTCACTGTCATGGTACTGAAGTGTTTATGTTCAAGTAACACTCATTTTACTTAATAATGGCCCCAAAGTGCAAAAGTAGTTTAAACTTTATCACAGGTTTCTTTGTATAGGGGGAAAAAACAACAACATTGTGTTTATAGCGTTTGGTACTATCTGAAATTTCAGGCATCCCCTGGGGGGCTTGGAATGTATTTCCCATAGGAAAGAGGAGAACACTGTACATAACATAACAGGGGAAAACTTTTTCTTTTCAGGAAAAACTAAATCCTTGGAATTTTACGACAATCTTTTTTTTCCCATTTTATTGGAGGGTGTAGTGAATTAAGTTGTCCCACCCCCATGCCCCCAAAAAGTTACCTCCAAGTCCTAACATTCCCTACCTGTGATGAATGTGAACTTATTTGGAAATTAGGTCTTTGTAGTTTAAAGTAAGTTAAGCACCTGAAGTTCAGATCAACCTGGATTTAGGGTTGGCCCTAAATCCAATTACTTGTGACCTTAGGAAGAGAATAGCAATAAGCGAGTTGAGACAGTGAAACACAAGGAAGAAGGCCTTGTAGAGAGAGAAGTCTAGAAGGAGCCATAGGCAAGGAATGCCAGGAGCCACCAAGTGGAAGAGGCAATGCAGGATCCTCCCCTAGAGCTTTTCGAGTGAGTATAGTTCTGCCAAACCTTGATATCAGAATTTTAGCTTGAAGAACTATGCGAGAATAAATTTCTATCCCTTAAAGCTATGTGGTGTGTGGCAATTTGTTACCACAGCCCTTGGAAACCAATAAAGATAGTGACCTAGATTGGGAGTAGCCAATTCTTAATTTTCTCCTTTATTTCCTATGCCTACACTTGCAACATGGCACGCGGTCACAGGCAGCAATGTTGAGAGACTCCTGTCTCTAAAAATAATAAGAAAATGGCCATTGATATTAAGAAATGACTAAGTCAGTGGTTCTTAACCTTTTTTGAGGTACTGAACCCACCAGTTTCATATGCACATTCACCGAACCCTTCTTTAGTGATAAATAAAATATGATTTTTTTTTTCCAAATTCAAGACATAGGTATATGTTTTTTTTTACTGGTGCACAAAATGAGCCATGCATGAACATCACCTTGCTCAAAGAACAAAACCAACAAAGTGCATGAACTCACAACAAATTACGGTATTACTTTCTTCTGGCCTCCGTGGCAGAGACTTCTCTGAACCCCTGAGACCGACTCATCGAACCCCTAGGGTTCGATAGAACCCAGGTTAAGAACCACTGGGCTAAGTGCATTACTATCTGCAGTCTGAGACCTATAGGCAAGTAGAAAAGACAGAAATATAAATGAATGTACTTGTAATAATAAGATATTTGGCTCCAATAAAAGGATCTATATTTTACTCCTTTAGCAAACATTAGGGAACACATCACTGATATCTGGCTTTTTTCTTCTCACCACTCACCAGAAATTATCACCTGTGAAACCACAACTCAAAAAAGGTTGAGGATTATGGGGTACTACTTATATACCTATTTTTTTTCTTCTGTGATTCTCTATTCAGATGCTGTGAAAAAATACTTTCAGTCAATCCTCTTCTGAAACACAGAATAATATGATTAGACTTAAACGCATGTTTTTATAATTCCATTAACAGATTTTAATCACATCTTTTATAAATGGATTATATAAAATGGTTTAATCTTGTCTGCCATATTTAACTAGCCTACTGTGAATGTAAATTGTAAAGATTATTTATTTTTTGAGGCATATGACAAAATGTTAGTCTAATAAATTCACAATGTGTAGCAGTTAGACCTCTTATATTACTTTTAAGTAGACTTTGGTTTTTAGAGCAATTTGAGGTGTATAACATTTTAAGCCCAATGTTGTGTCTTAAGAAACTTGAGTTTTCTGACTTAAATTTAAAAGACGCTTGGAAATGACTGGGCAGCTGGAAAAGTGACACTATTGACCATACAAAAACATGAGAAATTTGAGGGACATCTGTATTAATTTGTGTAGACATGAGAAACCAAATATTCCAGCAAAATAAAAATTTAAAAGCATGAATTGTTTTTTGGTAATGATTATGATTATTAAATCCAAGAAATGTCATGTTACAATGTAAAATGGTACCTGGCAGACTTGAAAGATGCAACCATTCTCTTTAATGTTTGGTTTCTTTGATTAGAATGGTATAGATAATAAGGAAACTAGGGCAAATCAACAGATCAGTATATTCATGTAAATAGGTTCTGGTTAGAATTTGATTAATTTTGATAATATTTTGTTTCTTTCTTTATTAGATGTGAATTCTGATTGAGATGAAAGAGGACATCCAAGAGAAAATGCCTGACAATGACATAATATAATAAAAATTGAAGTTTAGTGAAATATCCTGTGCTAAGTCAATGACTAAGTGTTATATTTTTAAAGCATTCAGGACCAACTACCTAGAGCTATAAACTGGGAAAATGTTCTGAAACTCAAGCTATATAACAGGGGTCCCCAAATTTTTTACACAGGGGGCCAGTTCACTGTCCCTCAGACCGTTGGAGGGCCGCACTATAAAAAAAAACTATGAACAAATCCCTATGCACACTGCACATATCTTATTTTAAAGTAAAAAAAAAAAAAAAAACACAAAATGGGAACAAATACAATATTTAAAATAAAGAACAAGTAAATTTAAATCAACAAACTGACCGGTATTTCAATGGGAACTATGGGTGCTGATGCATCCTGTGCTCCTCTCACTGACCACCAATGAAAGAGGTGCCCCTTCCGGAAGTGTGGCAGGGGCTGAATAAATGGCCTCAGGGGCTGTATGTAGCCCGCAGGGCCATAGTTTGGGGACCCCTGCTATATAACAAAAGTAAGAAAACTGGACTTTTTATGCAGGAGAAAAGGGGGCAGGAAATGAACAGGGCTGATTTGAAAGCCAAGGAAGTTCTCTACAGATCTTGAGAGTGCTTCTTTGTCTTGGTTTTCCATCTGTGTGATAGGGAAAACCCAGTCTGTTCTGCCCAAGACACAGTGAGTCACAACCTGAGTCAAATTTCACTTAGACCTTTGTGTCTCTTGGGCAGAGGAATAAGTTCCTGAGTTTCTTCCCTCAGATAAATGGACTCAGACATCTCAAAAGCCTTCCAGGAAGAACTCACCTGTCTCATCTGCCTGAATTACCTGACAGACTCAGCCATCCCTGCCTCCGTGTATCCTGGGAGAAAGCAGAAGAAAGCTCTGCATGTTGTCCTGTGTGCAGGAAACAGCAACAATAAACTACAAAACCAATATTCTTCTGAAAAATCTGGTGTCCATTGCCAGAGAAGCCAGTCTGTGGCCATGCCTGAGCTCTGAGGACAGTAGGTGTGGGCTGCACAAGGAGACAGCACATCTTCTGTGAGGACAACGGAGCTGTCTTCACAGGGAGCTACTCTGCTTGCACTGCCCTGGCTCTCAGAGCAGGGCACTCACAGGCACGGCTCTGTAGAGGAGACTGCGAGCAGCACTGGTGAGCGATGCCTCCCAGAGCACTGCGAAAGCTGGAGGGCAGAACAGGGAAGAGATGATAGAATGTGAGGGTCATGATGGTGGTTACATCCTGTCTTTACTGAAGAAAGGATTGTTTGTGGGATAGATACTTGTTAACACTGGACAGAGGAGCAAGATAAACTATGATGGAATTAGAGGACAAACATCACTATCTCCAAATTCTTATGAGAAGTAGGCATGCTAAATAAACTTCTGATCAGTTTTTCTAGACAAATGAATACATTACAATGTGTGGTTCTACAGTCTGAAATCTCCTAAAATTGATCATGAGTGAAGAAAATGTAATGGTCTTTTTATTTTCTCAAAATACTTAACTCGAATATACACCATTTGGTTCTGAATCCTAAATTTATTTGCATCTATGATGCTAAAATTTTCAGTTATTTTCTAAGAGATGCTGTCTAACCAGATGACATCTTTATGGGGAAATATCAACAAAGGATAGAGGAATGAGTGTGTGGTTTCTGACTAGTGGGAGGACCTGAATTTAGGATGCATGAGGATTGTCGGTAGAGAACAGGAAACAATAAACCAGATGCAGGCTAAGTAGATGAGGGGAGGCTGACTTGAGTATGTGATCTAGAAAATCCATCTCCCTGCATTTTTACGTGTATCAACATGAAGACATCACCAGAGTTGCTTATCAGACACTGTGCCAGGTTCTCCATAAGGAAGAAAAACAACATCTAAAGAGTCTTGCCTGACCTGTGGTGGCACAGTGGATAAAGCGACGACCTGGGAACACTGAGGTCGCCAGTTCAAAACCCTGCACTGGTCTGGTCAAGGCACATATGGGAGTTGATGCTTCCAGCTCCTCCCCCCTTTCTCTCTTTCTCTCTCTCTCTCTCTCTCACTCTGTCTCCTCTCTAAAATGAATAAAAAATAAAAATTAAAGAGTCTTAAAGAGGAAGGTTCAAGGATGTTGAAGCAACTCGAGAACCATCAAACTGAAATGACTGAAAAGACGATAACCCTAAGAACAATGCTTGAGGAACTCATGGACATTTGCCATAAACCAGATGTGGAGTTACTTCAGGTAGGAACTGAACACATGCCTAGAAATATTTTGTCATGGGAAACCCATACCTTGACTACCATGATTTACTTGGTATCATAGATCTATTTCTTCATTTCTTGTATCCATGGTGGGAGCCTTGTCCAATTGGAAATAATATACATTAAGGGGAACACCTGACCTAATCATGAACAATGAAGCTTTATGGTCACTCCTCAGGAAATATTTTCCTTTTCAAAATGTCCTTTTGTGTCTTGCTTTGCTAAACATCAGAATGGAGCAGCTTATCCCTGGATATTCAATTTTGGTCTGCAGTTGGGCAATGTGGAGACATTTGAAATCTCTTATATACTTTCTCCTTCTGTTGAAATGCCCTTGATTTCATTTGCCATTAATTTGAGGGATACTACCCTTTGGGGACACGCCTGAGGGAAGACCCTTTGCAGAATGCTGAGTGTGGCAGCGATGCAGAGTCGCAGGCCTTGTCCTCTCTCATCTCTATCAGAGTTCCGAGTTCATCAAGAATTTAGTTTCTGACAATGTGCTGTTCTGGGATCATCTTTAGAGAAAAAAAGAATGTGAATTTACAAGACAGTTTGCAGGTGGTAGTGATTCATACTTTTCTTAACTCCCCCAAACCCAAATCCTGGTTGGCAGAATGCACTATTTATAAGATATTTTAAGTTTTTATTTTTTTGTTGACAGGAATTGGGAGACAAATTGGCAAGGTGAATTTGTTCTTCAGTGCTTACTGAATGAAGCCCATGAGGATGAAAAGAGATCCAGCTACTTCTGACACAGTGAAGACAATTTCTCACATTATATTCTATTGTTGTGTGTGCATATGCATGAGCAGATTTTGATGAATCTGATTTGCTGTTTCCTTGAAGTAGTTTGTAGTTTTCCGTTTGGCTGAGGGAGGTACGGGCTGTTGAGCTCAATGCATAGTATTCTAGAAGACCAGTTGTTTATGATTTTATACCACAAAATAAATAAGAAATTGAGGTGCAAAGACTAGGTTTTCTCAGACAGACAGCAGGTGAGAGAGGCAAATACTTCTGAGAAATAAGGGTGGAACCAGAGAAAGAAGTAAAGTTGGAGATTTCCTAAGAGTGGCACAGTCCTATCCAATGATTGTGGAGAAAAGGATTTTGATGAAGAATGATCAGGTAAATATGATGAATTTATTTTAGTGCTGTGAGTTTCTAGGTTTTAGGCACCACAAAGATGAATTGCATCTTCCTCCTTACAGGAGTGAGCAGGTGCAGCTGCCCACGCCGCAGTCTCTGCAGCCAGAATTCACTGGCTTCTGAGGTGAGTGTCGCCCCATTAGTGGACCACCTGGCAAGGTCCTTCAATTATTATTTTTTATGTGTTATCTTTCTTTCTTAACCTTCATCTTCCAGAGGAGAACAACCTGAAAGGGTCACGTGTAGTATTATTACTCAGTCATACAGTCACTATAAAATGGAGAAGGTGAAATAAATGCTGGTGTAATGATAGATGTCACTCAGGCCCTTTAATTAGTTGTAAATTTGATAAGTTACTTATATTGCAATATAATGAAAGGATATGCTCCAACGAAGGGTGCCAGGAGCCCTAGAAATATTATCACATAAAATTTCAGCTGTTCACTTAGCCACAGAAAACTGGATAGTTTGATATTCCAATTTTAAACAAGGGCAGTGAGTTAGATTTTAAAAATATCTTGGCATTAAAGTTTCTGAGTAATTGTATAGTGTATTTCAGTTGAGGTAATCAAAAGGAAGCATGTAAAAAACTAAATCTGAAACCAAGAATTTATGGACAACAATAAGGTAAATGGGTGGTCGATGAGACCATACATGGAACTCCATGGTAAACTTAATCCTGCCGGTTAATGCAGCAGAGAGAGAAAGACAGAGTCCTCAGGTGGAAGCACGTTTCAAAATCAGGCAATTCATAGTAGGAAATCACTTCTAACACGCAACTTGAGGCTTGTTTTCTTACGTGTCAACTTGTTTACTTAACTGAAACATCACTATATCCTGATAAAACGGTGGCTGTTTCTTTGGTATAGCGTATCATTTCTGTTCCCCTGGAGAGCGGTGGTGGCAGTAAATTACATTGTTAGGGACTTGGAGGCAGCACAGGTGTCCAGTCTGCAGGTAATCAAGAAAAGTAGCCAGCCAGAATAAACATGACCACCTTCTCCTTTATGCTCTGAATTTTTAGGAAGTTTTTTCCATTGTAATTAGGCATATTCCTTCAAGAGATATGTTGAAATCAACTTGAATCCAGTATTTTTCATTCATAATTATTCTAACCTTGGATTTTTTTTTCTAGAGAGATTCTAGTGAGACACACTACTCTCTATAATATTATAGACAAATTTATTTTTAACATTGATTTTGAATGGAATAGTCTCTTCTTCTCATAGTGGAAATTTTCTTCACTAATGAAGTAACCAGTCACAATATCAGGCTGTTTGATGATGTGAGAAATCAGGTCTATGAGTGACAGTCTGTGTGTTTGTGGATCATGGAACAACAAACTATTTCACTGCCTGGGAAGTCCAGTTCTTTACCTGGCAAACATTACTGGGAGCTGCACATGGACAAGTCTTGGAAGTAGGCTCCGGAGGTCAATAGGTAGTCCTGGCTGAGAAAGAGTGGCACACTGACTGACTCTCAGGACACATTTCTTCTTTGAGGTGTGAAGGAGGACGGTCATTCCACTCTCTGGACCACTGCCCCTACGACCCATCAGTTCATAGAGAAAGCTCTGGGTGGGGTTGGTGTGTTCCTTGACATTGATAGTGCATGTTTCAGTTTTGTGGATGTTGCAAAGCATTCTTTCCTGTGGAGGTACCAGAAGGAACGTTCAGTTATCCTGCCAGGTGTCTCATTTCTACTGGTCACACATAAGGACGACTCTGTTAGTCTATTAGAAACATGGCTGTTATCTGAGGGAGTGCTTCTCAGTTGAAGCTAATCAAGGATACTTCATTTTCTTTGAAGCTTTTTCTACTTTAATGTAACCTGTTTTATTGTTATTAAACATGTAGATATGGTGAAATAAAGATTTTGTTTCTGCTTTACATTAAAATCATTTCTTTTGTGCATTATCTAGAATGTATGCTATGATTGTCCCCTGTTTTCTGAGCTTGATGGAGTATAAGGTAGGAGTGTAGGATTCTAACTTAATGATTACATGTGGGAACTCAGAGAGCCTATCATAGAGAGATCTTGTTATCTACAATGCCCATGTCAGTCTGAAACTGTCTCCTGCATTCTCTTAATCCAGTCTACTTTACACATCAATTCACCCTCAGTTATTAAAAATATATTTGATAGGGAAATCTCTACTGACCTAGGGAATCAGGATAGGTCCTTATTTACACTACAAACTTTGAATAGCTATCTCTTCTTTTATATTAGTGTAAACTACAAGAAATAAGTTGTCCTTGCTATATTCTTAGTAGATAATACAATGTGAGGAAATAATGGGAACTAAACAAATATTTGATCTGTATAGTTAATAAATAAATAAAATGATTGCCTTATTGGCAATAGGGTTTGTTTACAGTATGACAAATAAATGGTCTCTGTTACAGCTTGCATAATATAGAGTGGCTTTGACAAATTACATTTCTGAAATGATGAAAGATAGTTTTGAAAGACATAAGGTTCCAAACATTTCTGATTAATATGAGGCTAGGCATGAAAAGAAATGCCTAAAACAATTGAAGAAGACATAAAACGAGCTCCTGCTTCCAGCATTGATTCCCCTACCAAAAATTCAGGGAACTGCAGCAGGGAAACTAGTAGGTGGAGTGGTTAGCTTCACTTTCCCACTTTGCAGTTACCTGTGGAAAATACTTTATTCCTGTTCTGGCTTAATTGGCTTTCAGTGCAGTATCTTCTCTTGGACACCGGACCTCTACTATGGACATGGGTTGCCCTTTCCAAAACCTGCAGCCACTTTCAGAAGCCCAGTGCTGCGCTGGACTTAGAGCCGCATGGCACATTTCTCTACCCCCCTCAATGTGGAAGGCAATGCCTGGCTGTGACTGCGGAAGGCAAGGTGCTGGCACTCAGAGAGTTTTAGAAGCTTTAGGTAGTATTTGTGTCCAAAGGGACAGCACCTAGAGACATCTGTCATTCAGTACCTTGGGTACAGTGAGGAGAAAGAGCAAAAATATCAGAGGGAAGCTTTCAAGGTCCTTCCTGTTTAGGATGGAACTTGGGTGTCACCAGGAATGGGCAGTCCTCACAGGAATCAGAAAGGCTTTTGTTGCGTGACCTGTGGTGATGCTGTGGATAAAGTGTTGGCCTAGAATGCTGAGGTTGCTGGTTCAAAATCCTGGGTTTGCCCAGTCAAGGCACATACCACAAGTAACTACTATGAGTTGATGCTTTCTAATTCTCCCTTTCTTCTCTCTCTCTCCTCGTAATAAAAATCTTTAAAATTTTTTAATTAAAAAAAAATAAAAGAAAGAAAGCTCTTATTCATGAGCATGGGAGAGTGCGTGGCGGTCCTGTTTTGGGACTTCTAAAATATTGAATCCACAAGGTAGGGACCTAATACCAGTGGTCTCCAAACCCTGAGCATTAAGATCTAAACCTGGGAGTTGCCAGGCAAGACAGAGCCATGACAGACCACAGAAAACAAGATTCTGGAACCCTCTGATGCCCTCTTCCTTTGTGGCCTACCACTGACCTGATTGCCTCAAGAGCCCTGGGCTCTCTCCTCTTCTGAGTCACCCTGTCGGGTAACCACCCAGGAGACTTAGACTTTCTCTTTTATTGGGCTCTTCCTGCTGTGGGGGTGTGATGGAGGGGGCACAGTCATCTCACACTTCCCTTTAATGAGGCACACTCTTCACAGTGCCTGGAAGGCTTCAGATGGAAGCTCCCACCCCAACACCACCAAAACCTGGCTTCCATATTTCATCCAGCAAAGGAAGATATTGACAAACTTGACAGCCTAGATAGCACAGGTATATTTACTGAAAGATACAAACCACTAAAACTCACTGCAGATTAAGCTAATGAAAATGAATGGTTCTGTATCTATTAAAAATTGAATCTATAGTTTAAGAAATTCCCCTAAGACTTCTGTTTTGAGCAGCTGTGGAATAGCAGGGATAGGATTTGCTCGTCTATCTCAAACAAAGAAAACCCAGAAATACGAGAGAAAGCAACAGTTTTCAGACATTTGACAATAAGCAGCACAGGGGAGTAATCAGAGAAACAGAACAAACGAAGGGAGCCTATCGACAGTCCCATTTTACTGCCTGGGATTTCCAGACTTATCCCAGAGGGGAGGAGCCAAGAAAAATCCTGGTGGACTTCCTGAATTGAGGAGACAGGGCTGGATGTTCAGGGAAGTCAAGGGGACTGGCGTTCCCAGGACTGAGTTCTGGTTGATGGCAGAGCTACACAGAGACAGCACTTTACACATCTGCAGAGGACCCCACAGCTGGTCTACAGACCAACAAATGAGGGTGAGCAACAGATCTGAGGTCAAGGAAAGAATCCCAAAGGAGCTGAGCAACACCTGACAGTCACACAGGGCTAGGAAACGTTCCCACCATTCAGAGTGGAGAATCCTTACACTACACAGCATATCTGGGACAGCACTAAGGAGGTATTGCCCCCGTGTAGGGGAAAACGAACCCAGACCAAGGTGTTCTCTGGTTTCTCCTTACACAGATGAAAACAAGTCTTGAAAGTCAGAGATTCTCCCAAGGTTAGCCCCACCTCCCAGACTGGGACTGTGGATGTCTGCAGGTCAAAGCAGCAACAAAGAAGAGAAAAGTAATGGGGTTCCACCCACACAGTTTGGACAACAGTGGTTTCTTTCCCCAGTTTTTTCTGACTGGATAAAAAGGCTTTTTCTTGGGGCAAACGTATCCATGTCACTGCTGCTGCATCTGCCCTGTGACTGTGGCCAACTCCTTGCAGCTTTGGAACTGGGACTGATCTGGGGGCAGGGCTGGAAGAGAAAAAAGAAAAGAAACAGCTCTCATTGTTTCTGTTTGCAGGGCCCTTTTTTCCATGTCCCTTGGATAGAAATTTCAGTTGGGAGTTTTGCTGTGAAGTTTGGGGAATTGGGCCTTATTTCAATACAGTCAATGTCATAAAAAAGGAACAATAATTCCACAAACTTCACCTGTATTATAGGGAATTATTAGAATATTCTCTCCTCATTTCACTTTCTATTTTTAACTTTTCAGAGTCCTCACCATGGACCCTGACAAAATACCAACTTAGAGGTCTCTTAGTGGCTAAGTTGGGTCACATTTAAAACAACACACAGAGCCTAGCAGCCATTTATATATGCATAGGAACATTTCATGCAAACCGCATTTCAGAAAGAAGCCTATACTAACCTGCCTGTGTACTGCACTAAACTGCCTGCCTGCTCTGAGTTTCTGCCAGCTGAACCAGCCCTTATAAAGGAGTTCCTGGAATTCTATTTTAACCAAAAGAATTGAAGGCTTTTCTTGTCCAATAGGAGATGTGTGGCTCTCTCCTCAGCATCTTCACTAATCAATTAGGAGAGTGCCTTTTGGACCAATCAAACTGTGAGGATTTGGAGTCCTCATTTGCATGACGACAGGCCAATTAGGGACCAGGGGTGGGGACTTCTGTCTATATAAGTCAGCTCCCTTATGGCTGCAAGAGTGTACTTCCTTTTTCTAGGAAAGACTGAAGACTCTATTTCCAGTTATAGTTGAAATATTGAAGATATCTTGTTACCAGTGCAGAGCAGACCGGTGTAGGGCAGGGCAGTGTTTTCTAGCCAGCCCTTATGGTCTTGGCCCAGTGCCACCTTGCCTCAGGTCATCACAGCTGTGCTGTATCATAGTCATGTTGTGTCACAATTTAACTGTTTGCACTGAATAGTTTCTTCTTCACCACACCCTAACTGGGGATTCCTGTTCATGTTGATCTGATGCTAACAGGCATTGATTGACCTGCCAATGACATGACATAGTTAGTGTAGGTTGTTTAGCATTATTAGTTGTAATATAAAAACAGACAGTAGAGGATTTATTCTATTTTGGCCAGTACCAGAGTTGATAGAAAACTTAATTATGCAATAATTCTTGGAAACTTCCAAAAGATGAGAGACAATCACTCTGCTTTTAGTAATTTCTAAGCAACTTTATCTGAAAATCTAGCTGTAGTTACTTTCTTTTTTTTTTTTTTTTTTTTACAGGGATAGAGAGGGATAGATAGGGACAGATGGACAGGAATGGAGAGAGGTGAGAAGCATCAATCATTAGTTTTTCGTTGCCGTTGCGACACCATAGTTGTTCATTGATTGCTTTCTCACATGTGCCTTGACCACGGGTCTTCAGCAGACCGATCCATCCCTTGCTGGAGCCAGTGACCTTGGGTCCAAGCCAGCGACCTTGGGTCCAAGCCAGCGAGCTTCTTTTTGCTCAAGCCAGATGGGCCCGTGCTCAAGCTGGCGAGCTCGGGGTCTTGAACCTGGGTCTTTCACATCCCAATCCGATGCTCTATCCACTGCGCCACCGCCTGGTCAGGCGCTGTAGTTACTTTCATACTACATCTTCATAAAAGTATATTTAATTCTCAGAATATTCTCTAACATTCTTTTTTAAAGGAAGGAGAGCAGGAGGAGGAGGGATGGAAGAAAAAATAAGGAGAAAGGAAGAGATGGATCATTTTATACACATTATATCTTTTTTTTAGAGAACGAGAGAGAGAGAGAGAGAGAGAGAGAGAGAGAGGCAGGGAGACAGAGGAACATTAAGCTGCTCCTGTATGTACCCTGACTGGGGATCAAACCGGCAACCTCCAACCTATGTGCTCTGGGTTGATGTTCCAACCAACCGAGCTATCCAGACAGGGCTTAATTTTATTTCTTTTCTTTCCTTTTTCTTTTTAGAGACAGAGAGAGGAAGGGAGCGAGAGGGGAAGGGTTTTTTGTCCCACTCAGTCGTGCATTCACTGGTTGCTTCCTATGTGTGCCCTGACCAGGGATTAAACCTTCAACCTTGTTGTTTCAGGACTATGCTCTTAACTAAGTTAACTAGCCAGGGCACAAAATTTTTAAAAAGTTTGTTTTTCTTTATGATGAGAACTGTTAGGAGCCACTCTCTTAACACCTTTATGTATATCCTACAGCAATGTTAACTATAGCCATCAGGTTGTAACCTATATCCCTTGACAGATTGTTTTTAATGTTTAATTACTTTGCAAACTTCTAAAATCTAAGTCTGAAACATTTTTGAAATAAAACTTGACTATTGGCAGTTTGTTGTTTTGTGTGTTTAAAAAGAGAGGCTTATTATCATTCCTTATAACAATTTTTGACTATATGTATCTTCCTTAAAAATACTACAGTACCTGCCTGACCTGTGGTGGCGCAGTGGATAAAGCGTCGACCTGGGAACACTGAGGTCGCCAGTTCAAAACCCTGCACTGGCCTGGTCAAGGCACATATGGGAGTTGATGCTTCCAGCTCCTCCCCCCTTTCTCTCTCTCTCTCTCTCTCTCTCTCTCTCTCTCTCTCTCTGTGTGTGTGTGTGTGTCTCTTCTCTAAAATGAATTAAAAAAAAAAAAGAAAGAAAGAAAAATAATACAGTACCTGAATCCAGGCCTGGGTGGCTCGGTTGCGTGGAACATCGTCTGGAAGCTCAAAGGTCATCA
The DNA here is from genome assembly GCA_037038555.1 of Rhynchonycteris naso. Lineage (NCBI taxonomy): Eukaryota > Metazoa > Chordata > Mammalia > Chiroptera > Emballonuridae > Rhynchonycteris > Rhynchonycteris naso. Next base: position 302,736,842 of record CM072995.1, read on the forward strand.
GTTGAATCCCAAGTCAGGGCACACACAGGAACAGATCAATGTTCCCATTTCTCTCCCTCTCCCTGCCTCTCTTCTTAAAATCAATAAATAAAAATTAAAATAAAAATATTTCAGTACCCGAACATAGGTCTTGTTATCTGTATTACGGCACTCCGATAAATTTTCCTGGGATGCTCTGTTCATCATTGAGAACTATTTGCCGCAACACTGAGGAATCAAATGATACGCAATCTATATTTTTATGTCAATTAAAAGGAATTTGTAAGCCATAAATCTGAACAACAACATAGCTCACTGTTCTTTTCCCCATGCGCTCACCTCAGAAGCCACTTCATCCGTCACGGCTCTGACCTGTCCCGCGCTCCACTCCAGAAGAAACAGGTCTCCGGCTCCCTCAGCCACTGCACAGCTGCTCCCATAACTCATTTCTTTATTCAGTAATATTTCTCACACTTCCTACCTTACTAATTGTGTCTGCATCATCTTAATTTTTGTTGGTTCTATAGTCTTTGCTTTTAATAATTTTCCTATGCATTCATGCGTTCATTTGTTCAAACTCCTTTGTGGTGTCTCTCGGCCTGGTATTTTATTCTAGTAATATGGCTGTGGAAGGGACTGACACTGAACTTCCTTTCTTGGAACTTGCAAACTAGGGAAAAAACAACAACACCTAAATTCTGTTGTGAGCTTTACAAATAGAAAGTATAAATGGTCATTGAGGCCATATTATAATGTGACCTAATCTAGTTCAGTAAACCAAGAATTAAAAGAGAAATAATAGGATTTAGCTCGATAAATGGAGGGAGAAGATAATTCTTTACTGACATGGGGTTTGACAAGGTGTTTTTTTTTTTTCTTTTTTTACAGAGACAGAGTCAGAGAGAGGGATAGATAGGGACAGACAGACAGGAATGGAGAGAGATGAGAAGCATCAGTCATCAGTTTTTCATTGCAACACCTTAGTTGTTCATTGATTGCTTTCTCATATGTGCTTTGACCGTGAGCCTTCAGTAGACTGAGTAACCCCTTGCTGGAACCAGCGATTTTGGGTCCAAGCTGGTGAGTTTTACTCAAGCCAGATGACCCCCCCCACACACACACTCAAGCTGGCGACCTTGGGGTCTTGAACCTGGGTCCTCTGCATCCCAGTCCAATGCTCTATCCACTGCGCCACCACCTGGTCTGGCGACAATGTCTTTTTGGAAGGAGAATTCTCTGCACTGTGCATTTATCCATTTAACTGAATTTCCAAATCCAAGTATTATTTCACCTTTAGCACGCTCAGACAGCAAATGAAAAGTACATATATACTACATGGTATAATAAAAGAGATTAGTTTTATTTAAATAAAATAAAAGAGCAAATGTTCATACTTAAAAAATAACACACCATTTTAAAAAATAATAAATACATCTGAAGGTAAAATAAAGTTAAAAACAATGAGGTATAAGTGATTTCTCCCTTCAAGAAGTCACCAGGACACAAGCCCCCTCAGCTATTGGAATTCCCAAGACCTTGGTCAGGTTTGTGACCCATTCTGATCTTTTGGATTCATAGCAATGAACGGTCTGAGAGGTAAAGAGAAGGAACACGAGAGGAAATTACAGATGAGGGAACTTTTGGCAACATTAACAAAGCTTACTATACCACATTCATAATCTAGAAACACCCCCACCCAGCCCTGAGGTATTTGAATATATTGGCGTATTAGTGGGGAGGTAGAGAAGAGAATGAAATGGTCATCCACTTTGAGACACAGAAGTAAGAAGATACCCTTGGAGTTGAGTAGCATATCCTTCCTATCTGCCCAGGATTCCGTGCAAAGTCCTATAATCCAATTACAGGAGTTTCCCACATCCATCTCCCAGTAATGTTTGCCAGTGGTGAAGGTCTGAGCTCCCCACGAAGGTTTGTATTCTAAACTTGCTGGGTTACCAGGCGTGCCCTGATAGTCAGGACTGCTTTGCAAATGTCTCAGTTCTTCAAACAGAGGCGCCACATATTTCTTTAGCTTCTGGTCCAAGGTACTATACACTTCAGTAAAAAAAAAACAGTGAAGTCAAAGAACAGAGTTTAAAGTTCTGAGAGCCAAGCACAGTGGTGTTCTGGCAAAGGTTTTAACAACCAGATCTCTGAAACAAAATGAAACTTTTCATTTGCTGAGAATACACCCACCCCACCATGGCCACTTTCAAGGTAGCAACCATTTAGCAATTGCTCATAAAATGCTATAACAAGTAACAATTAGTTTTCGTGAATGAGTTAGTCCTGGGTGGCACCAGAATACTCCTTTATCATAGTGACTATAGAGAGCATGTCATTGGAAATGCAGAGACAGATCAGAAAGGGCTTCTTGTCTATCTCCAGAGTAAGTAAATCTCTAATCATACAACTAGAGCAAAGTAAAATTTGAGAATACATAAAGATGTAGGATGTCAGACTCCAGTTTAATACACCAGTAGCACATTAAAAATCTGGGAACAAGTTCATAGATGCCAAGTAAATAGTGAAAGGGCCTTTAATTCACTTAAGCCTTCTCATTAATCAACTGTAACAAAATAAATACAATTACACTAATAAATATACATTGTATTTAAAATATATTATTATCATTATTTCCAATTACTGATCACTTTGCCCAAGATATCAGGACATAACATTTAATTAAGCAATTAACTGGACATACATATGTGCTTTTTTTAGAAGTGGTTTCACCCAGAATTTCTTAAGTTGCACCAGCAAATCAGAACTACTCCCATCCCAGGCCAGCTTCTTCTTCTCCTGCCAGCCTCACCCTCTACGTTTGTCCCAAGTCGCCCTTCATACACAAATCCTGTTCCATTTGTTTTGTGGTTGTACCTGTTGTTTATAAACATATTTTTATGCTTTTTAAAATCATGTGATTTTTGAAGTACATTTATTAAATATTGAGATAAACAATTAAATAACATTAAAGTGCTTCTAAATATCTGAACAGCTACATATAACCAACCAGTTTACAACTACAAGTTGAAATAAACTGAATAAATATGCAGTTTTATATAAGAGAGCTTTTTATTTTGAAGACTCACAAAGTAATCATATAACAAACTGTCATATTGGATTTACAAACTTCAATTAGCTTTCTCTGGCAGTTAATTGATAAATGAATTATAAAGTTAGTTTAAGGGTTTGTATATTTACCTGCTTCCCTGTTCTCTGGAAAGAGTAGTAGAGCAGTGAGGAGAGGTCATCTCCGTGTACCTGTTCACACAGGAAATGTTACTGTGGTCACGCCAGAGCACTGCCTCTCACCTCAGAAGTTGTTAAGCCTTTCTGACATCCCGGTGATGGTCCACGTAGTGAGTTGTGGGTCCAAAGGCTGAGGCATGTACAGCTGCATTAACTGAGCCCTGCAAAGAAAAGGACCCACTTCCTTACAGGCTCATTCACAATGTGCTGAAGATGCTTCCTCAGAATCCTCAAAATTTGGTTTGAAGAGTATGAATTGAACTCCATGAATTGAGGAATGCTGAGTTGTTATTTTATTTTATTATTTGCTTCCCTACTGTTAACATACCGTTCCCAGCATAATCTATTACCTCACTCATAATGCATCTGTTTCTTCCTCCCTTCCAGCTTCCCTAATAAAGTGGTACAAAGATTTTCATTTAATTCCTAACAGCCAATAGGTGCCAATGTGTTGAAGTTTGAAACTGTGCCCTTAGGGAACATCAGCTCTGTTCTTTTCTTCTTGATTCTTCCTTTCTCATTTTTTCACCATTCTTTCACCTGCTGCCTCATTATACTTATTTGCCTTTCCCATACAAGACCTGGAATTATCCTCAAATAAGAAAGATTTTGAAAATTACAGGTAAGAAAAATAATTGTCTTTATAGAAGCTTTACATTAAACCTTTCAGCTGAAACCACCCCCACTCAACCCCCTTAGCTTGTGATGGCTAAGGATAATCACTCTAAAGCCTGCAAGTCTTTTAGAAAAGGAAGAAATAAATACAGACAAGAAGATACTTCTCACTAAAAGTGTGGGTCCTTCTCAGCAGAAATAGCCTGACCACTGCCACAATTACCATGATTTGAATAGAGGGGAAAACTCACCTTATCACTATGTTTCGTGAGTTCTGTAAAGAGAAGGAGAGGAAGGCTTGCTTAGTTTTCAGCACAGGATGGCTCTCCTGTTTATTCTAGATTGAGATATAAGATTGGACTGGAAAATTCAGTATCTCCAGGTTTCTGTTTGTGGCAAATTCATTTGTCATTCTCTTTAGCCTTATAAAGGTAAAACTCTGTCTCACAGACATAAAGTTGATAAGGTCATGATCGTGATAAAATTTAAAATCAGAAGATGTTCTTAGGGTGAACAAATATGGCTAAGCTTTATTGCAATCTATAGCAAGATTCACAAAGTTTTTTCCAAAGGACCTACATGGGTGTGTGGGCTCCAAATCTAGACCTTCAAACTAGAAAGAATAACATCGTCCCACATGTCCACATATTGGCAAGCCCAGATTCAAAATTCAATAATCTATTCCTAAATTGTCCCATTGCAGTTGGTCACAAACTATAGGTATAACAGAAGAATTTAGAAGGAAAAATTTTCTGGACCTGGTATTCTAACCTTTCGCATAGTTTTTCTTCTTCTGTATAAGGCAAAGTGACTCTGGGTCTCCAGGGGACACTGGAGGAGCAAAATCTGCCATCACAAAGTCAGACAAGGAAGAATCTGAACTTTGGAATCAGAAAAATAACACTGGGGAACAATTTTTTAAATTTTCTGTTGCATGAGATTTTAGAACTGTTTCTATATATTTCTGCATTTCTGATTCCAAGTCTGAAATCTGTTTTTTAGTGCATGCTCTAGTTGTTATGCAATTTTAATTTTTTTTTACAGTTAATGGCATGTGTTGGTTTTTAAATTGAAGTTAAAGGGCAATGACTCTTGGATTGAACATAACCACAAGGCAATTAATTAATGTTTTACAAACATCACTTTTACATAATTGTAGTTGTTTTTAAATGTAAAAATTATTATCTAATAAAAACACTCTCTTATTTTGTTTTAAGATTGAATCATGTCTTCTTCAAGTAGGCATAAATGTAAGAATAGTTCTGACACCCTCTGTTATATATGTGGCTGTTACACACTTCAACGTCAAAGGCGCAATACAGTGTGTCCGTAAAGTCATGGTGCACTTTTGACCGGTCACAGGAAAGCAACAAAAGATGATAGAAATGTGAAATCTGTACCAAATAAAAGGAAAACCCTCCCAGTTTCTGTAGGATGATGTGACAGCATGCGCAGATGATGACAACATCGTGTATACAGTGGAGCAGCCCACGGCCATGCCAGTTAAGATGTGGACAGTACAGAGGAAAGTTCAGTGTGTTCTGTAGCTTGCTAAATTCGAATCTGTGATCAAAGTGCAATGTGAATATCGGTGCATTTAAAATGAAGTGTCACCACATAGGAATAACATTACTCGGTGGGATAAGCAGTTGAAGGAAACTGGCAGTTTGGTGGAGAAACCCCGTTCTGGTAGGTCATCAGTCAGTGATGAGTCTGTAGAGGCTATACGGGATAGCTACCTAAGGAGCCCTAAAAAATCTGTGCATGCATGTGCCCGACAATTACACCTAAGCAAGACTCCAGTTCATAAGGTGTTAAAGAAATGTCTCTGTTTTATGGGGTACAAATTGCGGCTGTTGCACGCTATCAAAACGGCAGATAGACCCGCATGATGTGCGTTTGCTACAGATATGCTTCATGAGATCGACAATGATGCAAGATTTTTGCAGAAGATTGTGTTTAGCGATGAGGTGACCTCCCATATCTGTGGACATGTTCATCGCTATAACATCCGAATATGGGCTGCTGAACATCCTCATGCCTATGTTGAGTACGAATGTATCACCCCTAACATGAACGTGTGGTGTGACCTGATGCATGATAAGGTAATAGGCCCATTTTTTTCGCGGAGCAGCCTGTGACGGCAAACACCTATGTATCTTGACATTTTGGAATTGTATGCAGTGCCACAATTTCCAGAAGGTGTCATCTTTCAACAGGACGGTGCTCCTCCACACTATACCACCATTGTTCGTGAGTTTCTGGATATAATATTCCCCCAGTGGTGGATAGACAGGGGTTCTGTCAAGCCATGGCCACCACGATCCCTGGATCTGACACTCTTAGACTTTTACTTTTGGGGATATGTGAAGCAACATGTGTACATTGAACGTATCAACAACATTAATCACTTAAAACAAAGAATCACAGACGTTACTCACTCTGTTACACCAGAAGTCCTTACCCGTGTGTGGCAAGAACTTCACTATCGTTTGGATGTGTGTAGGGCAACAAATGGAGCCCACATTGAACTGCACTGAATAGGTCTGAAACTGGGAGAGTTTTCCTTTTATTTGGTGCAGATTTCACATTTCTATCGTCTTTTGTCGCTTTCCTGTAACCAGTCAAAAGTGCACAATGACTTTACGGACACACTGTATTTAATCATTTGTGACACGTACAATATATGTGTACGTGTCACAAATATACACGTACACATATATTGTACAATATATGTATGTAAAAACATACATATATTGCCTATTTTCAAGTTCCCTTTGGCGATCAAGACAAGAATTGGGCTCCTCATATTGTGTGTCATAATTGTGAGAAAATGCTTTGTGACTGGACAAAAGAAAAATGCAAAGGAATGCCTTTTGGTATTCCCATAGTTTGGCGTGAACCTAAGGACCACAGCAATGACTGTTATTTCTGTCTGATCCATACAAAGGACATCGGCAAGGGCCTGACCTGTGGTGGCGCAGTGGATAAGGCGTCGACCTTGGAACTCTGAGGTCGCCGGTTCAAAACCCTGCTCTGGTCTGGTCAAGGCACATATGGGAGTTGATGCTTCCAGCTCCTCCCCCCTTTCTCTCTCTCTCTCTCTCACTCTGTGTCTCCTCTCTAAAATGAATAAAATTAAAAAAAAAAAAAAAGACTTGCATGTGGGCAGCGCCATCTTTAAAGAAAAAAAAAAAGGACATCGGCAAGAAAAAATGGCATATGATTGCATATTCTAATATTCCTTCAGCAATACGACTTATCCTACACTTTGAGACACTCCTGGTTCCAGTTTTCAATGGTTTTATTTCTTGTAAGGATGAAGAAAGTGAACATGGTGATCAAGTGTATTTTGATAAGATGCATGAGGAAATGGTTGTAGAATCTGAAGGGTCTTCTTCTGATGCCAAGCAGTCATTAACCACTCAGCAGTTTAGCCAACCCGAATTGAATGACTTAGTAAGAGATTTGGGCCTATCAAAGAAAGCAGCTGAGTTATTAGCCTCTAGGCTTCAAGAAAAGAATGTACTTCACTGTTCAGCTCAAGTATCCCATTTCAGGAAGCATGAACAAATTTTTGTGAACTTTTTTTTGAAGACAAACGCTTTGTTTAATTTCATGATATCAGTAGTCTTCTAAGCCAGTTAGGTGTTACCACTTACAGTCCCAAAGAATGGCAGCTATTTCTTGACAGCTCTAAACAATGGCAGACTACTGCTGGAGCATCAAACATGATTGTCCTCAACAAGTACACAAATGTAAGAGCTACAAACACAAATTTTTGACTGAATAGAATTTAAATAAGTGTCACGCAAATTTTATGATTAAAATAAGTGTTTTAATATGTTCTATTTTGAAATTGTAGACAAATTCTGATGCAATAATATCTTTTATTGTATTATTGTATTTACTATTTACTGCATTATATAAGTTATTATATTTTCACAAACATGATGCCCAAGATGACATTCTACTTCGTTATCTTAAACTAAATGTTGAAAATTTTACGTTAAGATGAAAATCTAAAATCTTGAATTGCAAAAAAAACTGTAGCTTACAGAGAAAAACTAATTTCATATTTGAGATCAGCACACTAGGTAAGAACAAGTGTTTTTGTGGATGCATTTTGTTCCCCAGTGTATTGGAGGTCAAAGACACTAGAGACTTCAGTGGATAGCAATGATTTCCTGGCAGGCTGGGAATCCTGCCATTCTTTCCCAGTCCTTACCTGGAGCAGTTCCACATCTGCTTTACAGAACACTTCCCTTAGCTCCTCATATATTCTTCTCAGGAGTTTCCTAAAGTGAACCATTTTGGTTATATTGTCCCTGAGTTGCTGAAAAATCATCTTGCCTTCAAATGCCAGGCTCTCTAAATGTTTCTGCCATTCCTCATGGAGGTATTGATACACCTTAGGATATTCAGCTCTGATCATCATCTTTCGTTGATTTACAAAACCCTGCAATGACATAAGTTATTTAGATCATGTATCTAGATAATTTTATTCTTCTCTTACCATATGCTATATATAGTATACTTGTTGTAGTTTCTTGGGGCTGCTGTAACTACAACTCCAGAGACTGTGTAGCTTTTAAACAACAGAAATTCATTTCTCACAGTTCTGTAAGCTGGGAAGTCCAATATTGGTGCTGACAGATTAGATGTCTGCTGAGAGGCCATTTCTTCAACAGCCATCTTTTTGTTGTGTCTTCAAATGGCAGAATGAGCAAGGGACTTCTCTGGAGCCCCTTCTATAAGGGAACTCACACCATTCATGAAGATTCTACCCTCATGGCCTACTCACTTCCAAAGCCCACCTGCTATTACCATCACAGTAGAGAGCAGAATTGCAATATACAATTTGGTGGGGTGGGGCAATATAAATATTCAGACCATAGAAATACTACATAAAATATGCCTTTCGACTTACACACACACACACACACACACACACACACACACACAAACACACACACAATTTTGTTCCTTCCTTTCTTTTTCCCTCCCTACCTTCATTTTTATTTATTTTTCTGCACCATTGTTTCCAAATACTTTTCCTCAAATTCTATATTTTTATGAAAAGGTAGAAATTTAAGGTCAACTTTTACATTGTTTCCTATAATTCTTTGCTAAATCTAAATCATAATCCATTTTCCTCAGTACTCATGCTTATAAACTGATGCTTTGCTGTCAGCAAAAATCAACAATTTACTTCCTCAGGAAAAAGAAAATATCAGATATGATCTTTTAAAATGACCTCAAATTCCAAAACACTGATTTTTCCAGTGATAAGCTCTGCTACCTGTTAGTACCCAGTGCTACACTACCTCCTCCTCCCTGGCTCACCCTGGCGTGCCCTTCAAAGATATTATAGATGACGACCCCACATTATTCACTCCCTTTGGCTGTGTCCCCTCTTTCAAGTGTGTCTGTTTCTATTTCATGCTCTCACTTGACCTCTTTTTCACACTCTTTTCACACAGCCTTCAAACATGTATAAATTTACCTGATTATTTTGGAAAACCCAAAACTAAACATCTTTGTTCTAATGACCTTACTTAGCTTCTGTGGTAACATGTTTACCTCACCAAAGCCAGACTAATTGACCAACTCTGATCAAACTTCCTATGCCCATGAATGAGTCCAATTTCAATCATTCATCCAGGAAACTGCTCCTTTCTTCCATATTCCAACTCACTGAGAGCCTTCTTTAGTTAAATCCAAGTAATATCATTCATACTTACATTACCTCCCCCCTGTCTTTCCACACTTGACAGTTTACTACTTTCTTTTACTAATACCTTCTGCTAACTCTGCTCCTAAAAGATGTATTCTCAGAGAGCTGCCGGTTATTCTCTGACCTCCTTTATGCTCTCTGCCCAGAAGAAACCTTCACAGTGGGTCTTTTCTGATCAGCATACATTCCCCAAACCTGTACTCCTATGCCCATTCTCTGTTTTAATTTTTCCCCAAGCACTTCACGGATATCATGTGTTATAGATTTTACTGTTTTATTTGTGGATTGAATTCTCTCACTACATTATAAGTTCCTGACATCAGTCCTTTGTTTCTGTTTTTGTTCATTTCTGTACCTCTTTGCTGGCCTAGAATAGTGAGCAATACATGATAGGCCTTCATACGAATGCATGATTCATTAGGAAATTCATCCTAAATGGTCAAGACAACCTGTTACTTCCCTTTGGCCTCTTACAGCATCGTGTACTGATTCCTGTTTAATGAATTATTATTCTCTAACATTGCCAGTTTATACGACTCCTTAAGAACTGGTTGAGTTCTTTGAAGATAAAAATGTAGTTTACTTATTCAGTTTAGGTTTTTAATTCATTTATGTGAACCAATAAATGATACAATCCAAAATCCTTAACTATGCATTTAACTTCTTGGCTTAGCCATAATTTAATTTCTAGCCATCCCTCTCATCACTTCGTGTCTCAAACCTCATGTATTAATCAATAGGAGCTACCAGCAGGTCCCAAACTATTCTAGTCTTACTCTTAGTTTTCTTGGACCTCAGAGCTTTCTGCCACTAATCCCCATGAGTTTATAAATTCTACTAACACATTAGCATCAGATTCACTTTTACTTGTTTATGATGCTTTTCTTGACATTTCAAGTTTACTGAACTCCTAGAGAACTCTATTTTTACTTGCATCCCAGTGATCATTACATTCTGTTTGTGATACTGCATTAACTTGTTCCTGCTGATATAGTCATGGTAGATATTGTTTTATACAAAAAAAATTAGGAAAAGTCTTTTAGTTACATATTGAGTTCAGCATAAGATCCTACACTGAAGGGCATGTTTCCCTATAGAGAAACATACATTGCTCTTTTTCCCATCAACCATTCAAGAGATATTATGAGTTAATTTAAGTTCTTTCACCGTAAATCACCATGATATCTGTTACAAGCAGGTCCCACGGGAAACAGCATCTACTGCTTACCTCCCATACTGTGAGTGTGTTGGTCGCTTTGTTTAGATTTCTCTGGTTTTTCTGTTTATTTTTCCAAATAGTCTTCATTTGTATTAGAATGCTCTCCTGCAAAAGAACTATAGATATAAGCACTAAAAAAAGGTAATACATTTCAGATACAGTAGTCCCTAGTATTTGTAGTTTTGCTTTCCGTGGTTTTATTTACACAAGGTCAATTGGAGTCTGAAAATATCAAATGAAAAAATACGAAAATAAATAATTGTTAAGTTTTAAGTTATGTGCCATTCTGAGTAGTGTGATAAAATTTTGCCCCATCCTTCCTGGGATCTCATTCATCCCTTTGTCCAGTGTATCCACACTGCATACATTATTTGCCTGTTAGTCATTTAGTAGCTGTCTCTCCTTTTTTTTTTTTTTTTAGCATGTGTGAGAGAGGGAGGGAGCAAGAGAGAGAGACAGACAGACAGACAGGACAGACAGATAAGAAGGGAGGGAAATGAGAAGCATCGATTCTTATAGCACCTTAGTTGGTCATTGTTTGCTTTCTCATATGTGCCTTGGCCAGGTGACTCCAGCAGAGCGAGTGACCCCTTGCTCAAGCCACTAGCTTTGGGTCATGTCTATGATCCCACACTCAAGCCAGTGACCCCATGCCCAATCTGTTTAGTCCTCAATCAAACCAGATGAGCCCACACTCAAGCTGGCAACTTCAGGGTTTCAAACCTTGATCCTCAGTGTTTTAGGAAGATGCTCTATCCACTGTGCCACTGCCTGGTCCGGCAGTAGCTGTCTTTATCACCAGATTCACTGTCCTAGCATCACAGTACTTGTGTTTAGATAACCCATATTTTACTTAGTAATGACCTCAAAGCACAAGAATAGTGATGCTTACAATTTGGATATGCCAACAAGAAGCCCTAAAAGTATATGTGTGTATGGGGGAAAAACGGTGTATATAGGGTTTGGTACTGTCTGTGTTTTTTAGGCAGTTTCAGACTGTATCACCCTCAGAGAAGGTGGGGTGACTGTACCTCCAAAAGAGGTAGGGAGATAGACACGAGGCAAATAAACAGTAAAAAGACTAGAAATGTCATTGATTTTTCCCTGGAACAATAATTGACAAATCGGAGAGATCGACCAAAAATAGAGTTCCTGAATTTGAAAAATGTATTCATTATCTGAGGAAACTGGCACTGATATTGTTTGTAATCTGCCCAATTTTCAGAAGCAAATTTTTCTTCATATTTAATTTTGAAATGTATAGCTCAGTTGATTCAATAGTCGGCTCCAGGCGGGGGTTGCTAGATGTATTCCTGTTAGAGTGCTTGCTGGAGTCTGTCTCACTATCTCCCCTCCTCTCACTTAAAAAAAAGAAAGAAAGAAAGATAAAGAAATGTTAGCCCTCAGTTCTTTAAGGCCCTATTAAAATATATCAGCCAGTGTTTCTAAATCTACTATCATTAGAACAGGCTCATTGTAATCATGGCTGTAGTAGCGAATGGCTGTCACTGCAACTAGATTTATCCACCATGTTACTTGCACTGAAATACCAGCACCATAATTCTCATTAACTTTATCCTATTCCTCTCCCTCAGCCAAACAGAATTTAAACTTAAGGAGAGTGAGGACGTTTGGTTGTTTCTTCTCTGCCTTATCTCCAATGTTTTAGAATAATGTCTGGCACATGGTGCTCAGAAATTCTATTTATTTATTGCAAAAAAGAATAATAGTAATCAATGTACTTTCCTCTTTCCCAGAAGATACAGGGTCTCCCACATTTGAAGACATTACTTACCCTATATTGCTCAGCTGCCTGCTTCACGAGACTGTGTCTATGAGTGGCATGCTCTGGGGAAAAAGAGCAGAGAATAGACAGCAGGCTCTTGTCATCTAGACAGAAGTAGTTCTTTACTGTGTCATGCGTCTCACAGATCTGCGAAACAGAGCTTGGGAACTGGCAAGAAACTGACTTTCTAGTAGTACGAACTTGTTTCTTAGCAAAAACAGTGCTTTTGAAGTTCATTTTCTGTGATATTGTCCTGCACACAGGGCAGCGAGAAGGAGATGGGGTAACTTCCCACAAGAGGCAAAGGCAGGGAGTACAAAAGCTGTGCCCACAGGTAATGGTGACAGAGTCTATGAAATAGTCCTTGCAGATGGAGCAGATGAGCTCACTGGGGCAACACCGCATGAAAGCAGAATCCATGTTTCTGAGAAAATAAAAGGAAAGAGTACTTAATTTTGAGAGAGACAGAGGAAAGAGAGAGAGAGAGAGAGAGAGAAAGAAAGATAGAAAGGGAATCATTCATTCATTCATTTGTTGTTCCACTTAGTTGTGTATTCACAGGTCACCTCCTGTGTGTGTCCCTACCAGGGATTGGACCTGCAACCTTATCTTCTCAGATAACACTCTAATCAACTAGGCTAACTGGCCTGGGAGAATTCATGAGTTTAAACCTTCTCTCACTAACATCCCTATGCAATACAGCAAGACAGGTGAGGTTTTGAATTGGATGGCAAGGCACAGAGTCCTACAGACTGAAAAAAACAAAACCTGAGGGAATGGGCTACCAGTAGCCCTGCCTTGCAAGAAATGTTGAAGAAAGTTCTTTAGAGAGAAGGAAGGTGATAAAGAGAAGAAACTCCGACTGGCATAAAGAAAAGAAACTTAAAAATTAGGAAATAACCCAATTTTAAAATGGGTCAAACAACTGAAATGACACTTCATTGAAGAAAATAATTGGGTGGCAAATAAGCATATCAGAAGATGTTTAATATAATATTTCATTTAGGGAATTACAAATATATATAGTAAGATATCACTACAAATTTATTAAAATGAACAAAATCTGGAACACTGACACCAAATGTTGATGAAAATGCAGATAAACAGTAACTCTCATTCATTGCTGGTCGGGATGCAAAATGATAGTCACTTTGGAAAAAAGTTTGGCATTTTCTTACAAAACTAAATATATCCTTACCATATGATACAGAAATTGTGCTCTTTGGTATTTACCTAAATTAATTAATAACATATCAATCCAAAACCATAAAAATGGATGTTTATAGAAGCTTTATTCATCATTATCAAAATGTAGAAGCAATCAAGGTGTCTTTAGATCAGTGAATAGCTAAATTGTGGCATAACCAGACAATGGAATACTACTCAACACTAAAAATAAATGAGCTATAAGCCAAGGAAAGACATGCAGAAAACTGAAATGCACATTACTAAGTAAAAGAAGCTAATTTGAAAAGACTACATACTTTATGCTTTCTACTATATGACATTATGGAGAGAGTAAAAAATCAGTAGTTGACAGGGGTTATGGGGAGAAAGGGATGAAGAGTTGGAGCACAGAGTATTTTTAGGGCAGTAAAACTGCTCTGTACAATGCTACAGTGGTGATGGATATATGTCGTTTTACATTTATCCAGAACTATAGAATGTACAACACCCAGAATGACCTCCTAATGTAACTTCTGAACTTTGAATAATAATGATGTGTCAGTGGTATTAATTGTAACAAATGTACTACTGTGATCAGGATGTCAATAGTAGGGAAGGTTGTAGGTATGTAAAAATGGGGTATATAGGAACTCTCTATTCTTTCTGATAATTTTTTGGTAAACTTAAAGCTACTCTAAAAAAATAAAGCTTATTTTGAAAAATAAAATAAAGTAATCCAAATTTGATTTCTTAAATTATAGTTTATTTACTTGATTTTAATTTATTGTGTTTACATAGATTCTAGTATTGTCCCAAATGCATCCCCCTTCCTCGTATTCCCCTCCACATCTCCCTTGCCCCTGTCCCCATAGCGCCCTCCCCTCTTCCCTTCAGGTTTATCCCATTCTATCATCCCCCTTCCCTCTGTTCTCCTTTCCTCTGGTCCCTTTGATCCCTCTTCTGTCTCAATTCCGTTCTTCAGTTCACATTGTTTCTTGGATTCCTCAAATGAGTGAGGTCGTATATTTTTCTTTTTCTGCCTGCCTTATTTCACTCAACATAATAGTTTCTAGGTCCATTTATGTTGTTACAAAAAGTAAGATTTCCTTCTTTTTCATGGCCCCATAGTATTCCATAGTATATATGTACCTTGGTTTTTTAATCCACTCATCCACTGATGGACACTTGAGCTGTTTCCAGATCTTCACTATTGTGAACAATGCTGCCATAAATATGGGGGTGCATTTCTTCTTTTGAATCAGTGATATGATGTTCTTAGGATATATTCCTAAAAGTGGGATGGCTAGGTCAAAAGGCAGTTCAATTTTTAATTTTTTGAGGAATCTCCATTACTGTTTACCACAGTGGCTGCACCAGTCTGCATTCCCACCAGCAAAGCAGGAGGGTTCCCTTTTCTCCACATCCTCGCCAGCACTTGTTCTGTGTTGTTTGTTGATGAGTGCCATTCTGACTGGTGTGAGGTGATGTCTCATTGTGGTTTTAACTTGCATTTCTCTAATGATAGTGATATTGAGCATTTTTTCATATGCCTATTGGCCATCTGTATGTCCTCTTTGGAAAAGTGTCTATTTATTTCTTTTGCCCATTTTTTGATTGGATTGTTTATCTTCCTGGTATTGAGTTTTAAACACGATTAAATTATAAAGTTTTATATTTAAAATACCCACTTACTCTCAAAAGGTAGAAAAAGAGTAGGGAGATGGAGAGAAATATGGAAAACAGATATTGTATATTAGATTTTAATTTAACTAGGTAATTAACCACTTTCAATAAAAGCTTTAAACATAATTAAAGGACAAAAATTGTAAAACACAAACTAAAATTATGTTCTGTCTACAATAAACATATTTTAAATGTGAAGATGTAGGTTCAAAGTAAATGGATTGAGAAATTCTTTTCTAAGCAAATAATAAGAAAATCTATAAGGTTAGAGATACCCTAAATAGTACTATCAACTAATTTGACTTAATTGAGATTTATAAGTCATTAGACCCCCCAAACAACAAAATATAATTTTTCTGAATTAATGAAATATTAATTAAGATAGATCATATTCTGGGCCATAAAACAAACCCTAACAAGTTTAAAAGAATAGAAATAATACAGTGCATTATTACTGTATAATGTAATATGACTTAGCTAAATGATATCAAGAAAATCCCCAAGTATTGGAAATTAAAAAACAACAAAAACACACAACTGTAAATATTCCATGGGTCAAAGAATGAATCTCAATAGAAATTTTAAAAAATGTTGAGCTCAATGAAAATAGTAATACAGCATATCAAAATTTAAGATGCAGCTAAATGAGTTCTTAGAAGTAAAATTATAGTATTAAATGCATATATTAGGAAGGAGGAGTGGTCTAAAACCAATATTGTAAGATTCAACATAAGAAATTACAGAACTAAAAGCAAATTAAATATCAAGCAAACAGAAGGGAGGAACTAATAAAACTCACATTGAAATCAAGAAAATAATTGAATCTGAAATCAGATAAACACGATAACAAAAGGAAACTACATTTCCATATTCCCCAATGATATAGAGGCAAAAATCCTCAATATAGTATCAGCAAAACAAGTTCAGCAGTATATAAAAAGGAAATATATTGTGACTCGGTGTGTTGGTCCAAAGAATGTGAGGCTGCTTCAACATTTAAAATATAATCAATGTCAATTATCATTAACTTACTAAAGAAAGATCATCCCTTGAGGAACAGCAACAGAGTTGTAGAGAATATGGTATACTGATAAAGGAAATAACAGGCAAACTGTACACTTCAAAATTTCCCTCGGGTGGTATGAGCAATATGGAATTCCATTTCAAGTAATTAACATAAAGTTTCTGCTGTTCATCAATACATAAAGTGAAAAAGACAGTGGTGAGAAAGATGTCATTGTGGCCAAGAGCACAGGCCCTGAAGCCAAACTGCTGGGACTGACTCCCAAACTCGCTGCTTATTACTAGCTCAGTCAACTGCAGGTGCCTTGGTTTCACAGCTGCAAAACAAAGTTACCTATCTCAGAGGGGCATAAATAGATCAGTGCCTTGCACAGTTTTAATTATTACCATAATTAAGAACATTAGCAAAATGACAGCTAAGGAGAGAGGGAGCACATTCATGAGAAAGGCCTAAAGATAGGAATAAAAGGAAAAGTAGAGAGACTTGAGGTGAAAATAAAAATAAAATAAGGGATTGAAAGAAAACCCCAATTTGACAAATGCTAGGGGAAAGAGCCAGAGAAGGCCTTTAAAAGCTTTTCAAAACTTGAAAATTTGTAATGGAAGAATGACATAGGAAACAGACACATTGGAATATATTTCAAGATGAAGATTTTATCTGTTTCTCATATTTGAGGTTTCAAGAGCCCCATGGTCATGACTCACAGTAGTAACAGATCTCAATATCACTACCTGGAGCTTGCCAGCCTGGTTCAAAAGACACAGCAGAAAATGACCAAAGATTTTAGCTAAAGGATTCTTCTTAATCTAGGAGTTGGCTTTAGTCAGGTGGATCTTCTTTCATTTAGTTCCCAGTGTAGCTAAATCTGCTACTTCTCAGCTCCCACAACTCCCAAAATAAATTCAGAGGTTCCATCATGCTCTTAAACCTTGCTATGGCTTTTAATAAGAGTTTCTCAGAGAGCAGAGAGTCTCAGCTGCCCTAATGGTAGGTTAGATCAAGTTCTCCTTTGGGTTCATAGTGGAGTCAGGAAAGGATGTGAGAATTCATAGTTGTGTGACTCGAGGCATGGTAGATGCAAGTGAGTTTGAGTCATGGGATTCTCTTTTTTTCCAAACACCCAACTAGACACGCATCTAGGGCTCAACTTTCCTTTTACTCAATGAAGCCACAATCTGTCAGGTTTCCCTGAATATAGTGCCCTTAGATTAGAGAGGTATAGATCTTAGTTCCCATTTTAATTCTGAGGGCATGCACCCAACCAGCAGATAGAGCAGAGCTTCTAACAGCTTTCCCTCATTCCTCATTAGCTGGGAGATGTGGCCACTTCAGCGTGAGTACAATATTCCCAGGGTCACTAATTACTCACCTCTGATTCCCTGTTTCTTGAAAATAGATACGTAAGCATCCTCCTGGGGTCAGAGGTTCTAGGTGGGGCTCTTCTCCCTTCTGCTCCTCAGAAATAATGAGTAGCCTTCCAGAAACAGGCAAGGAATAACTACAACACAAATTGGATAAATTGTCTCCTTTATACAAAGCAACTCAATAAAAGATAACAGTCAAAATAACCACATGTATTGTTACTCTCAGAGCCATTAAGTAAAACCTTTCTTCAATATTTACCTTTGCCTAGCCTAGCCCTCATCTCAAACCAGCTTCCACAATAACAAAAGAAAGG
Source organism: Rhynchonycteris naso (assembly GCA_037038555.1). Classification (NCBI taxonomy): domain Eukaryota; kingdom Metazoa; phylum Chordata; class Mammalia; order Chiroptera; family Emballonuridae; genus Rhynchonycteris; species Rhynchonycteris naso. The sequence goes on from CM072995.1 coordinate 302,754,982, forward strand.
GTGGGGGGAAGGAGTAAAGAAACAATTTTTTAAATCCTGAATATCATTCATTCTTGAAAAACATGGCCTCTCTTTCTTGCTATTTTTCTCCAGACAAGATCCTGTCAAAGAGTGCAGCTTTGAGAAGGATGGGAATATCTGACTTTCTTCTTGCCTTTTTTTCACATATGTGTGTGTGCAAGCTCACCCCCATCCCACTCAGAAACAGAGTTTTGCAACAGTATACAAAAGTTGCTGTGATTACTTATCAGTGAAATACATTTTAAAACATCCTTTAATCTCTAGAACTTTTGCTCATTCTGTATTTTCCCCAAGTGGGAGAAATGCAATTGATTTCACTCCCTGGGAATCCTCTCTTGCTCTCTTCCTCTCGATCCCTCTCTCCGTATATAGAAAAGTATCCTTACCAGTCAATCCGGTGTTGTTTTTTTTGCTAGTTTTCTTAATAACCTTTTCTCCAATTGAACATAAAATGAAAAGAAAAGCCTATACAAAATATATTAACAAAATCTATTTCTGTATGATAGTTTAAAATAATTTCATATAATTTATTTTTGTTATTTTGTATTTAAAATTTTTTGCAAGTAGCAAAACTATGTGTTTATGGCTATTATCAGGAGAGTGGAGGTTGACTACTGTCAGTCACTGTGGTGCCCACAGACATTTGAATGAACAATAATGAAGCCTCTTTCATTAACAGAAAGAAAGGTTTGAACCCACCAATGCGCTTAGGGAGGGAGTCTCCTGATACAGAAGGCTGTTCTCAGTCCAGCTCTCCTTGTTTGAAGACCTTCTGAATGACCGCTGTCACCACCGAGGTAACCTCAGGCAAGGCTGGTCCATGTTAATATACTTGCTGAATCCCGGTCCTGTTTCTTCTAAAACACGGGTAAAGAGATGAGGTTGGGACTCTGACCAAAGGCTTTATCAAAGGCTTCAGAAAAGTCCAGGGAGGGACAAGCAAACACTGACCAGAAGCAAAGTAATCTTGTTTTATACAACTCACTTTCCTCCCCTTTCCGTCCGTACTTCTCCTCAAGGAACCTGCCTTGCCTGATCCGGTTCGCACCCAGCACCCTTGAGTGATTCTCTGTATCTCTGCCCAGATAGATGGTCCAGATTCCGAAAGAGGTGGAAACTGAGAAGGGAGAAAGAGCCTTCCCTTCCCAGCTGTGCTGTTTCTTCCTGAGAAGAGATCCTGTTCACAAATTAACATCACCCCTGACTTAGCCTAGTAGGTGTATCAGAATCACTTGCGGGTCTTGTTAGAACACAGACAGCTGAGTCTCAGCCACTCAACCACAGGTATTTCTGATTCAGTCGGTCTGGGATGGGGCCGGAAAGTTTACATAGCTAACAAATCAGAAGGTACTGCTGCTGGTGTTGGTGCCTGGACCACAGTTTGGAAATCTCTGACTTAGCTCAATGGTTTGTCCGTTTGTTTTGTGACAGAGACAGAAAGAGATAGAGAGAGGGACAGACAGGAAGGGAGAGAGATGAGAAGCATCAATTCTTCTTTTGCGGTACCTTAGTTGTTCATTGATTGCTTTCTCATATGTGCCTTGACTTGGGGGCTACAGCAGATTGAGTGACCCCTTGCTCAATCCAGCAACTTTAGCACAAGCTGGTGAGCCTTTCTCAAACCAGATGAGCCCGCACTCAAGCTGGCGACCTTGGGGTTTCGAACCTCGGTCCTCTTCATCCCAGTCCTACGCTCTATCCACTGCGCCACTGCCTGGTCAGCCTGACTTAACTCATTGTTCATTAAAGATGATACTTTTGGTTATGCAAGAATGGACAATTTAAAAATAAATCAGTAGTACAAAAATGAAAGTCCAGGCTGTGGACTTGCTGCTATAGCTTATGTGGTCTGTAGTGGAGAGAATGGAGTGGTGGATTGATTCTCAGTCCTTTGGCTGGCACAGCTATGGTGCCTTGGGAAGGCTGCAGGATGGCTATTACGCAGTACCCTTGGTTTTCAGGGCCCAGAATATCAAGCAACAAGATATAGGCCTGATGTGCAGGGGTCAAGGGAGCTCCATCTTTGGACCATTCTTTTTCCTATGCCATCTACTCAGGCAGCAGGTGATCAGGAAATGTGCCTTCACTATGAGATTTCTGAGCTTTATTTTTTTTTTTTAATTTTGAGAGAAAGAAAGAGAGAGGGACAGGAACAAACAGACAGGAAGGGAGAGAAATGAGAAGCATCAACTCATAGTTGTGGCACTTTATCGATTGCTTTCTCATACCTGTCCTGACCAGGGGGCTCCAGCTGAGCCAGTGACCTCTTGCTCATGCCAGAGACCTTGGCCTCAAGCTAGCAGCCATCGGGTCATGTCTATGATCCCACTCTCAAGCTGGTGAGTCTACGCTCAAGCTGGAGACCTCAGGGTTTCTAACCTGGGTCCTCAGCATCCCAGGTTGACACTCTATCCACTGAGCCACTGCCTGATCAGGCTGAGAATTCTGAAAATGTGGTTCTGAGAACCCTGGAGGTCTGTGAAGTCAAAATTATTTTATTTTTTGTTTGTTTCATAAACTTTTATTTATTAATTTCACTGAGAGAGGAAGGGAGAGAGAGAGAGGCAGAAACATGAAGCTGTTCCTGTATGTGCTCTGATCAGGAATTGAACTGGTAACCTCTGCACTTCAGGATGATGCTCTAACCAATCAAGCTATCCAGCCAGGGCAAAATTATTTTTATAACAATATTTAGATGTTATTCACCCTTTGGTCTACATGGTTTATAAATGTTATTTAAAATTATTTAATAAATAATATTTTATGATTTTTCAGTTTAATTTCTAATGTGGCATAGCCTGAAATAACCCCATAAACAAATTATTGGGGCTCGTAATAATTTTGCCAGCTTAATTGAGGCAGAATTTATATACTATAAAATTTACCCACTTAGTATGTAGTTTGATGACTTCAATAAAATTTATTAAATTTATTTTGTGCAATCATCATCACATCTACTATTAGAATACTTTCAGCCTTCGCAAAGGTCCCTCAGACTTTCACAGTCAGTCCCTACTTCAATCCCTGCCTCTAGGCAACTACTGATCTGCTTTCTATCTCTACAGTTCTGCCATTTTAGAAATACCATATAAATGTAATCATATAATTCATAGCCCTTATTGTAGTTTTTAAATTACATATTACAAATGACATTGAGCATTTTTTCATGTATGGTATAGACCCATGATGCTGAACCTATGACATGCGTAGCCATTTTCGATGATACATGTCCGCTTGCAACCGCATACCTGAGAAGTATGGGGCTGCATGCCAAGAATGACGTTTCATCCTCGGCTCCTGCACGGCCAGGTGCAGTAGCCAAGGATAAAACATTTGCTGTAGTGTAGACACTTTGTGCAGGAGGTCTGTAGGCCAAAACAACAGAAGTCCAGCACAGAGCGTCTAGTTTTGGGACTTCTGGTTAGGCCATTAGGGGATCTTTGAGCTCACTTCTGGTCCCACGGAGCAGGGAGCAGCAGAATGCCAATGAAATTCAGCAACAAAGAAGTCAATAATAGGCAGGTTAGTTAAAGAATTCCCCTCCCCCTCACTTATCTTAGTTCACAGCACCCCACACACAAGTTAAATAGTATCAAGACCAACAAAGGAAACCAACTGACAGATGAACAAAGAAGTCACTAAGCAGGTAAGTTAATTAATTTTTGGTTTATTAAATGCAGTTATATATTACAATTATACATTTTTGTTATTTAAACTATAAATATCACGAAATTATGGTTTTTTTCTCAAAGTGACACACCACCCAAGTTATGCTTGGTTTTTTGGCGAATTTTGACACACCTAGCTCAAAAGATTGCCCATCACTGGTATAGACTGAATAGCTATATCTCCACACAATTCATATTTTGAAATCTAATCATTAATGTGATAGCATTCAGAGGTAAGTTCTTTGGGAAGTGATTAACTTATGAGAGTCGAGCTCTCATGAATAGAATTAGTGCCCTATAAGAAAAACTCCAGAAAGCTACTGAGAGATACATGAATTTACCAGAACTTCTAACTGATCTTCTGCTTTTCCGCTTCTCTGTCTGACCTCACCCTTACATACTGGACTATCGCCCCTGAAGCAGAAAAATTCCAGGAAACTGGTCAACCACACCAAGAAGGAGCATCTCAGGAAGCTGAAATCATAAAACTGCAGATAGGGACATACCAGAAATTCTGACTTCAGGCTCTCCCACATACCAGAACTTCTGACTCAATGCCTACCTGCTCAAGGGTCTTCCCTACCCTATAAAAATTTGCCCCCAAAATCTGTTTGGTGCCCTTCTCCTGGAGAAGTGCCCAGCAGGCCAGCAGGACTTTTTCTCCTCTAATAAAAGCCCGTACTCCTAGAAATCGAGCGCCGTCTCATTCTTACATCTGGTGCCGAAACCCAGGATGGGGCACCAGCTGCCTGGATGATCCCCTTACCGGCCAAACTTACAACTAGGGAAGCAGTGGATAGCAGCCGCTCGTCAAGGGTAACTCCCTGATTCTGTTCGGCTGTGTGAGCGCAGTTGAGTGACCGGCAGTCTGACTCTGTCTCGAACCCCTGCCAACAAGGAGGTAAAGAGTTTCTCTCTTCCTTCCCCGGTTGGCCTCCAAATTTCTCTCTAAAAACACCCCTTCCTGGTTGACAGTTTTGACTTCGGACCCCATATCTATGAGTGGTCTGCCTCTACTTCTCTACTGGACTTCTACAAAAGTCTAGGCACGCCTAGCCAGGCCCTCTCCTACATCCCGAGATCTCAGCCTTGGGGTGACGATCTCCTGTCTGAGACTCTCTTTCTACAGACATTTTCTCCTCTCAGGACTGGGACTGAAGGTGGGGACACCCCTTTCTCTCAACAGTCTCCTCTACTCTGGGCTCCTCTCAGTCCAAACTGTCCAGCCAGACTCCCCTCGGTTGTGTCATCAAAAATCTCACCAAACTCGGTCTGTCTGACCTCAAACCTAAGAACTCATCTTCTTCTGTAACACAGCCTGGCCTCAATATAAGATAGACAATGACTCTCAGTGGTCAGAAGATGAAAACTTTGATTACAATATCCTAAGAGATCTTGACAATTTTTGCCACTGGACAGGGCCTCAGAAATTCCTTACGAGCAGGCCTTCTTCTATCTCCTTTGCTTTGCTCTTCATGTTCTACCTATCAAGTTCTTCTGGCCAGAACTTCTACCTCACATTCTACTCACTCGCCTCTCTTTGACCCTCCATCTGATATCTTTGACCCCCATGACCAATCTACTATCCCTTCCGCTTCTACTCCTCCATCTCCTTCTCCTACCGCTCCTGTCCTTAATCTCTGTGCCACCTGTTCTACACCTAAAACCTCTGCTCCTAATATTTCCTCCTCCATGGACTCCCAACTCTCTTCCCCTCCTGCCTGACCCCCAGGGTGCCCCTCTCTCAGAATCTTCTCTCTGGTCCCTCTGCAGATCTTTTTCACTCTGGTCTCTTCCCTGCAGAGAGCTCCCTCCCTTAGCAGAATCCTGTTTCTCATTCTTCCCTCGCCTGTGAGGTTTTTTTTGTCTTTGTTCATCAAATTATCTGGTATTATTTAATTGAAATAAGTGCGTATTGTTTGTGTGTAAGTCCTTTGTTTAATTTCTAAATGTGTATGTTTGAGTCTTTTGTGTCAAGATTGGAAACTTACGTTAAGTGACTTTCTTTGTTCTCAAAATCTACCTTCAGGGCACTCTATCTGACTTCTCCCCTGAAGGAAATTATTCTCTTTGGTTGGCTTCTTCCCCTGGTCTTGTGTAATAATATTTTTATAGTCAAACACCCTTTTATTCTGGGTGCTAGTTAACTATCTGTCTTATATTTTTGTTTTATTGGTGCACTAATTCTTAAATTCTCCTGGAACAAGTCTTAGTTTTGTAATAGGTAACATCAGCTAGAACTTTTAAACTCCAGATAGTAAAAGCAGTCTGGAAATGCTTGCTCAATACAAAAAGGGCTGACAATCAAGCGATTTAAATGAAAGAAAAGCAGAGTCCACAAATTGAAAATGTTTCTCCAAACGCTGGAGCAAAAGGATTAATTCAAGCCTTGGGAGAAGTTCCATTGTCTTGCTAAGAGGCTTGACTCCAAGACAAACTGCAGAAAAACAAAAAGGGTAAAAGCAGCAAGCTCGCAGTTCTTGGAGCCTGCTTCTCCCACAGGCATCCACCTCGCCCTTGTAAATTACTGTGAGTCAAAAGAAAGTATCTCATTGCCAGCTAGGTAGTTTATACCAAGAATCTCTTTTTGTATAAAAGAATTTTCCATGTTAAAATGTATATGTTATTTTGAAGGCCTTTTGTTAATTCTTCTATTTGCTGTTTTATAGCCCTGTAATATTAGAATCTTAGTTTAAATATTAGAAATTGTTAATGATGTTTTCTATATAATGTTTAGTTTATTATTTTGAAACAATGTTGTATCAATACTAAGTCATATCTTAAAACTCTTGCAAATCTATTCTATCATACTTTTGTTAAAATTTCTTTTAAATGCTAATGTACTGAATTATTTAGCAGTGAAGAGACTCTGGAATTCTAAAGGAGACACCCAAACCTATTTTTCTTGAATTGATCCAGCTAATAACGTTGCTTTTGTCTTTTTCCAAGAGTTATATAAACAAATAAGGACCCACAAGCCCCTCAGTGAGATCTTCTGAGCATGGCTTTTAAGATCTATAATGGCCAAGGGAGCAACAGAAAAAGCAAATAAGGCCCAAAAGAGGTCAGGAAATACCAGCTTTTGGCATATGCTCTTAAAGGCTCCAGCACCCTAAAGGTAAGGTGACCGGACGTTCCACTTTTGGTGGGACGGTCCTGATTTTTAACAATTTGTCCCGCGTCCCGTGGCATTTTTAAAAAATCACAATTTTTGGAAAGAATGCAGGAAAGCTAGGGAATGGCGGGAGAACGGGAGGGGAATATATGGTTTTTGGTGGGGAGACCCCGACTCAACCTGGAAGCACCCGCACTGCCGCAAGAGCTGTGTTGGGCAGATAAAATATAATATGCTCACTTTGTTAAAGATGGCGCTGCTCACATGGAAGCCCGTCACCCAGGTGATATTATTTGCCCTTGTGCTTGGGATGGGTGTGGGGGAAAGGTTGTAATGTAAGCAGGCCAGGTTGTTATGACCTAAGGCTTGGCTTTAAGAGTAAGCTTTTCCCCACACCCTTGACTGATTGGATAATGTAGGGTGGTGCACTCTCCTGAGGAATCCCATTATACAGAGATTTCCTTGTTTGTATAATTGGATTAAAGGTTTGGATTATCTATGCTATAAAATGGGAGAGACCAGTAGCTTGAGCTCTCTCGGTTCCTGCTATTGCCATTGCAGGGGCCTCCCTGATCCCTTGACCTCCATGGGAAAAGCTGGTTTTCTGCTTCTCCCTTGCCTGCTCTTGTGGCTTGCCTGTATTGGTGAGACACCAATAAACAGAATGGCCTACCATCCTCCGACTCTGCCATTTCTTCACCGTCAGCCCGAATCCAATGGGAACCTGCATGTGAATGGCCACGATGGCGGCTCCTGGCCTTACAAGCTGGCTGCCCCGTGTGGGGCCCCAAAACAAAGAACTTCGGGTGGGACGTACCTGCTAGGGCGGCGGCTGTCAAGTCCCCTAACTACCCCTAGGCCTGCGTCCTGGATGCCGTTGTGCAGCTCTGGGCTCTGCGAGGTGCAAGCTGCTCGGTCTCCAGCGGGCAGCGGGGCTGGACACGGGGAGTGCAATCGCTGCAAGCATGAGTCCTGGCAGGGAATGTGCGTGACCGCTCCTGTGCAAGCACGCCGGCAGCATTGCCCTGCCTGCTCCCGTCTGCTCATGCAGCTCCGGCATCAGTTTTGGGAGGTGTAACCTGATCCCTCTGACTCAATCACATTTTTTCATATAGTAATATTTCCAAAAATGATCTTTTTAATAAGGTATCATTATTAAAAATATATATATTGATAAGGAATAGGTTAAGTCTTGGGCATCAGCAAAAATCACAATAGAGAACAAATGGTTAGAAATATTTCATCATTTTGAAACAAATCATGTTCCATACAATGAACATATGGTGAAGAAATGGCGTAGTCAGAGGATGGTAGGCCATTCTGTTTATTGGTGTCTCACCAAGACAGGCAAGCCACAAGAGAAGACAAGGGAAAAGCAGAAAACCAGCTTTTCCCATGGAGGGCAAGGGATCAGGGAGGCCCCTGCAATGGTGATAGCAGGAACCGAAAAAACAAGCTCAGGGTCTGCCCCATATTATAGTGCAGAATCCAAACCCTTAATCCAATCCACAAACAAAAAAGTCTCCGACACAAAGTCACTCATCTGTGGCACAATGGGATTCCTCAAGAGAGTGCACCACCCTACATCAAAAAGGGTTGGAAAGTCTTAGTCTCAAAACCAAGCTTTGGGCCATAAAGACCCGGCCTGCTCATAGCCCATCTCCCACACCCAATACAAACTATAAGCTAGCAAATATATATATCATATTCACAAACTTATTTGACCAACAAGCTTCCAGACTTAAACTCAGAATTCATGCTCTATGTTACAGAAAAACAGGGACTTGCCCTTGGAGTCTCTTGGGCAGATAAAATATATTATGCTCACTTTGTTAAAAATGGTGCTGCCCACATGGAAGCGCATCACCCAGGTGATATTAGTTGCCCTTATGCTTGGAATGGGCATAATTATATTATTGGGGGATAGGTTGTAAGCAGGCCGGGTCATTATAGCCTAAGGCTTAGTTTCAAGAGTAAGCTTTTCCCCACACCCTTGACTGATTGGATGATGTAGGGTGGTGCACTCTCATGAGGAATCCTCCCATTATGCCTCAGATAAGTGACTTTGTATCAGTGACTTCCTTGTTTGTAGATTGGATTAAAGGTTTGGATTTCTACACAATAAAGTGGGACAGACCGGGAGCTTGCTCTCTCTCGGTTCCTGACATTAGCATTAGAGAGGAGAGCAGAGTAAGGCCACATGGAGGAGGCCAGGAGAAGCAGACAAGATGGTGAAGTGTTGAAGAAGCCAGTTTGAGCAGAGTTTGTGCAGAGAGAAGGAGATGGGGAACTGTTGGGCAGATAAAATATATTATGCTCACTTTGTTAAAGATGGCGCTGCCCACATGGAAGTTTGTTGATATTAATGTGTGTTCTGGGACAGGCTGTGGGCAGGCCGGGTCGTTATGGCCTAAGGCTTGGTTTTAAGAGTAGGCTCTTCTCCACACCCTTGACTGATTGGATGATGTAGGGTGGTGATGTAGGGAGGAATCCCATTATGCCTCAAATGGGTGGCTTTGTATCAGAGACTTTCTTGTATGTATAATTGGATTAAAGGTTTGGATTTTCTAGGCTATAAACTGGGGCAGTCTGGGAGCTTGATCTCTCTCTCTTGGTTCCTGAGTTCCTGAGGTTAGTATTAGAAGAGAAGAGAGCAGATTAAGGCCATGTGGAGGAGAAGTAGCCAAGATGGCAGAGTGCTGAGAAAGAAGCCAGTTTGTTAAGAGTTTGTGCAGGAGGAGATGGGAAACAGAGGTGAATAAGTCTGGTGAGCTAGAAACCTTTGATTCTAGGAAACTCGGATAAGTCAGTAGCTTTGTGAGCACTGAATGTGTGGGTTTTGGAGCCCAGTGTGTGTTTTTGCTTGCCCGCCGGGTGCAAGCTAGAATTAAAGCTGATGGCTCACCAGTTGGTGGCTCCTGTGTTTCATTACCGACTGTTCGAATCTAATGCGAACCTGCATTGGCCAGGCGGCTGTGATAGTGGCCGCGACTACTGGCTTTACAGGAACAGAGGTGAATAAAACTGGTGAGCTAGAAACCTTTGATGCTAGGAAACTCAGATAAGTCAGTAGCTTTGTGAGCACTGAATGAGTGGGTTTTGGAGCCCGGTGTGTGTTTTTTACTTGTCCGCCAGGTACAAGCTAGAATTAAAGCTGATGGCTCACCAGTTCTTGGCTCCGTTGTTTCATTACTGACTGTCCGAATCTAATGCGAACCTGCACTGGCCAGGTGGGTGTGATGGTGGCCTTGGCTCCTGGCCATACAGAGTCCTTGGACATTAAAAGGGACCCTGCTTTGCACCAGTTGCTTATCTCTCTAAATAGCTAGACCCCATTTGCAAGGGATGGGCACCCTGCCTCAAAGCTCTGGCAGCCACCGCCCTGTTGGTTCTTGAGAGCAAAAAGCTCTCATTAGGACAGAAAGTCATCATCAAGTCTCCTCACAACCTGCAGGATCTTGTCACTCATAAGGCCTTAGCCCAATTATCACCCTCTCGCTTACAAGTTCATGTCATTTTTGAAAGATTGCCGGGTGCCGCCGATGAACTAATGAAGAGCCGAAACAGCCAAATGAGCAAAAGTCAGGCTTTACTGGGAGGACTCCGGGCGAGTTCACTGACCCTCAGATGTGAGTCTGTGAAGGCGCGCCCAGGGAGGGTTTTTGGGTTTTTTATATCTGCAGAGGGGGGAGGATGGTAACGGTCAACCGGTTTGGTGGGGTGTGCAGTTCATGGAACCGCCTTGGGGACAGATAGTTTTGAGAATTTGGGTGTGTGCAGTTTGAGCAAGATTAACAACTATCAGAAAGCTCAGGGCCAGGGAGGGTTTCACTACCCAACCCAGAGGCAACTACCGGACAATTTTTCTTGAAAATTCTAAATTCTCTTTTCAGCCCTGTTCTAGTCTAAATCGGCAACACTCCTACCTACCTCCTCCTTATCCCCAGCACATTGCTGTATCAAAATTCTCACTCGTTTCGCTACCCCCTTCCCTCATCTCTCTTCTACACCTCTTCCCACTCCCAACCTTTCTCATGGCTAGGACTCATCAAACAGGACATCCAAGTTCTCAACCTCACTTTTGTATACAACATTTCTCACTCCTTTTTCTGTGCCTTCTTAAATAAACCTCCCATCACCATGGTTCCTTTACCATACCCACTCAACACCACCTAAATTCCAGACCCCTTTTCTCTTTCTGGAGTTCCTCTTTTCCAAGAAAACCCCACCTCAACCTTGTCTGTCTGCTACACCAATTGGCCTATCCCATTATATAATAAGAATATCCCTGTTGGGCAGATAAAATATATTATGTTCACTTTGTTAAAGATGGCACTGCCCACGTGCAAGTTTTAAGAGTAAGTTTTTCCCCACACCTTTGACTGATTGGATGATGTGGGGTGGGTCCACTCTCATGAGGAATCCTCCCATTATGCCTCAGATAAGTGACTCAGATTTGTATCAGAGACTTCCTAGTTTGTAGATTGGATTAAAAGTTTGGATTTCTACACTATAAAGTGGGGCAGACCGGGAGTTTACTCTCACTCAGTTCCTGAGATTAGGATTAGAAAGGAGAGCAGAGGAAGAAAGCAGAAGAAGGCCACGTGGAGGAGGCCAGGAGAAGCAGACAAGATGGTGGAGTGCTGAAGGAGAAGCCAGTTATGCAGAGTTTGTGCAGAGAGAAGGAAATGGGAACAGAGGTGAATAAGACTGGTGAGCTAGAAACCTTTGATTCTAGGAAACTCGGATAAGTCAGTAGCTTTGTGAGCACTGAATGAGTGGGTTTTGGAGCCCAATGTGTGTTTTTGCTTGCCCACTGGGTGCAAGCTAGAAGTAAAGCTGATGGCTCACCAGTTCTTGGCTCCGTTGTTTCATTACTGACTGTCCGAATCTAATGCAAACGTGCACTGTAATGGTGGCCTTGGACACTGGCTGTACAATCCCAATCAAAACTTTTCTAACCAGCCCTAACGGAATTCACTTCTGGTGCAATGGAACCATTCTAAAAACCTTAAACACCTTTTCCCCCCTCCCTTGTGTCCCGGTAATAATTGCACCACAACTAATATATTATGGAGAGGAGGAATTCTCAAACCAGCTGAGCACAAGCAGAAATAAACGGGCTGCATTCCTCCCGGTCCTCCTCAGCCTTACCCTTGCCACTTCTATAGCGGCTATAGGAATAGGTGGGGCTGGCTTAGGCCACAGTATATGGACTACTAACCAGTTAAAGGCAGACCTAAACAGGTCCTTGATAATTCAGCTACCTCACTAGCCTCACTTCAAAGACAACTAACCTCTCTAACTCAGGTCGCCCTACAAAATCGGAGGGCTTTGGATCTTCTAACAGCAGAGAAGGGTGGTACTTGCCTCTTTTTACAGGAACAGCGTTGCTACTACATCAAGGAGTCTGGCCTGGTTGAGGAAAATATCAGCTCTCTCCAAAAACTTCAAGAACAAATCCGCAGTGGCCGGGCCGGTACTGACCCCTACTCCGAACCATGGTGGAAAAGCCCCTTATTCTCCATGCTAGCACCAATTATAGGACCAATCCTACTTTTGTGCCTAGTTTTAATGCTTGCCCCTTTCTTTATCAAGTTTCTACAGGCCTGAATGGGAGAAATCTCCAGAGTTACCTACAAGCAAATGCTTCTACAACCTCTACTCCAACTGCCCCAGGGAGAGGACCACAAAGGAGGCCCCCTATAGGGATAACAGCAGGAAGTAGCTCCAGAAGATGGCCAGCCCGAGACAAACCTCCTTCCTGGACCTCATGCCCTTCCCTTCCCTTCACCTCTTTTTCTTTTTATCATATTACAGAGTTAAGAAATGATAAATACATGAATTTACCAGAACTTCTAACTGATCTTTTGCTGTTCCGCTTATCTGTCTGACCTCACCCTTACTTACTGAACTACCGTCCCTGTAGCAGAAAAATTCCAGGAAGCTGGTCAACCGCCCCAAGAAGGAGTATCCCAGGAAGCCAAAACTATAAAACTACAGATAGGGACATACCAGAAATTCTGACTCCAGGCTCTCTCACATATCAGAACTTCTGACTCAACACCCACCTTCTCAAGGGTCTTCCCTATCCTATTTGCCCCCAAAATCTGTTTGGTGCCCTTCTCCTGGAGAAGTGCCCGGAAGGACTTATTCTCCTCTAATAAAAGCTTGTACTCCTGGAAATTGAACGCCGTCTCATCCTTATAGCTACCGTATCTCTTCTATCATGTGAGGACACTGGGAGAAGACAGCTATCTATAAACCAGGAAATAGACCTTTGCCAGAAACTGAATCGTAGTTTGACTATGGACTTTTCAGCCCTCAGAACTGTGAGAATTAAATTCCTGTTGTGTATAAACCACCCAGTCTATAATGTTTTTCTTATAGAGAGCCCAATAGACTAAGACAATGTCCTTATTTACCATTCAGACACCTTCTTTAGTGAAGTGCCTACTAAAGTCATTTAAATTGTACAATGATTATTGGATTTTTTTGTCCTATTACTGAATTTTAAGAGTTCTTTGGATACAAATCTTTTATCAGATATTCATTTTGACAATGTTTTCTCCCTGCTGTAGATTATCTTTTAGTTTTATTAAAACATTTAGAAAGGGAACCAAAACCCTTGGTAAGGTGGGAAGAGGGGGGAAAGAAGGGTGTAAAGCCAGTATTTGTGGCCACCTACAGGGTTGCCTGGCCAGTGCAGGTTCGCATTTGATTCGGACAGTCGGTAATGAAACAACAGAGCCAAGAACTGGTGAGCCATCAGCTTTAATTCTAGCTTGCACCCGGCAGGCAAGTTCCTGGTCTGCCCCACTTTATAGTGTAGAAATTCAAACCTTTAATCCAACCTAAAAACAAGGAAGTCTCTGATACAAAGCCACCCATCTGAGTATAATGGGATTCCTCATGAGAGTGCACCACAACACATCATCCAATCAGTCAAGGGTGTGGGGAAAAGCTTACTCTTAAAACTAAGCCTTAGACTATAACGACCCGGCTTGCTTACAGCCTGTCTCTCATACCCAATAATATAATTACGCCCACCCCAAGCATAAGGGCAACTAATATCACCTGGGTGATGGGCTTCCATGTGGGCAGCGCCATCTTTAACAAAGTGAGTGTAATACATTTTATCTGTCCAAAAGAGGGGATTCCAACTTGGCTATCCCAGCATGTCCCCCTCCACACACGTGTACATGTATACATACCAGTTCTCCTCTGGCTGGGATTCCAGATTTTTTCTGGTTGCTGCAGAACTGAGGAGCCAGGAAATAAGCAACCTGTCAGGACTTTGGTTTTCTGTGACCCAGTATGTTGCCCAGTTTTCAGCATTGTCATCTGCCACTTATCCCATTGTATTGCCAGGAGCTGTGGGCACCATCACAGCTGCCTGGCCAGTGCAGGTTTGCATTTGAGTCGGACAGTTGGTAATGAAATAATGGAGCGAAACACTGGTGAGCCATCAGCTTTAATCCTAGCTTGTACCCAGCAGGCAAGTAAAAACACACACTGGGCTCCAAAACCCACTCATTCAGTGCTCACAAAGCTACTGACTTATCCAAGTTTCTAGCTCACCAGACTTATTCACCTGTGTTCCTGTTGGGCAGATAAAATATAATATGCTCACTTTGTTAAAGATGGCACTGCCCAAATGGAAGCCCGTTACCCAGGTGATATTATTTGCCCTTATTCTTGGGATGGGTGTGGGGGAAAGACTGTAATGTAAGCAGGCCAGGTCGTTATGGCCTAAGGCTTAGTTTTAAGAGTAAGTTCTTCTCCACACCCTTGACTGATTGGATGATGTAGGGTGGTGCAGTCTCCTGAGGAATCTCATTATGCCTCAGATGGGTGGCTTTGTATCAGAGACTTTCTTGTTTGTATAATTGGATTAAAGGTTTTGAATCTATGCTATAAAGTGGGGCAGACCAGGAGCTTGCTCTCTCGGTTCCTGAGGTATTAGAGAGGAGAGGCCACATGGAGGCCAGGAGAAGCAGCCAAGATAGTAGAATGCTGAGGAAGAAGCCAGTTTGTGCAGAGTTTGTGTAGAGGAAAGGAGATGGGAAACAGAGGTAAATAAGTCTGGTGTGCTAGAAACCTTTGATTCTAGGAAACTTGGAGAAGTCAGTAGCTTTGTGAGCACTGAATGTGTGGGATTTGGAGCCCAGTGTGTGTTTTTGCTTGCCCGCCAGGTGCAAGCTAGAATTAAAGCTGATGGCTCACCAGTTCTTGGCTCCTGTGTTTCATTACTGTCTGTTCGAATCTAATGCGAACCTGCACTGGCCAGGCGGCTGTGATGGTGGCCCTGGCTACTGGCTTTACGTTTGGCGTAGTCTGTGGCAGGATTCGATACAGATCAGTATGGAGCCAGCACCCTTGAGGTGCATGGTAGAGGACTGGCTGCTGTTATGGTTACCTATGGCTGTTTTTTTGGACACTGTTGGCTGGTTGACTTTTACAGCCATGTGTGAGGAAACCAAGAGCTCCATGGAAGAGGCTGCCTGGGACCTGCAAACCGAGCAGCGGAAGGAGCTGGAGGAAATGTGGGAGAAAGAGATGCCGACCTTGGAGATGGAGGAAGCACTGGAGGAGGAGGCTGACCAGGTTTGCGAGATTCGCCTGGAAATGGAGCAGACACTGGAGAAGGAATCACAGGTTCGAGAGTTGGAGATTGCCCTAGATGTTTTGGAGAGCCAGCAGCGGCATGAGGCCGGGGCTGGAGCTGCAAGACCTGCGAGCAGAAGGCGACGGCAGCCCGGGGCTCGAGCCCAGCAGCAGGAGCTGATGTTTTCAGTTCCTCTTTGGAGGATGAGGAGAATCGAGCTGGAGTTGCAATCCGCAGTCTCCAGAAGGTGAGAGCTCGGCAGCAAGGAGTAGCCATGCTCCTGATAGGTCTGCGATTTTGGGACATAGGGGTGGATGCCTGTAAGGCCAGGAGCCGCCATCGTGGCCATTCACATGCAGGTTCCCATTGGATTCGGGCTGATGGTGAAGAAATGGCAGAGTCGGAGGATGGTAGGCCATTCTGTTTATTGGTGTCTCACCAATACAGGCAAGCCACAAGAGAAGACAAGGGAGAAGCAGAAAACCAGCTTTTCCCATGGAGGTCAAGGGATCAGGGAGGCCCCTGCAATGGCAATAGCAGGAACCGAGAGAGCTCAAGCTACTGGTCTCTTCCATTTTATAGCATAGATAATCCAAACCTTTAATCCAATTATACAAACAAGGAAACCTCTGTATAATGGGATTCCTCAGGAGAGTGCACCACCCTACATTATCCAATCAGTCAAGGGTGTGGGGAAAAGCTTAAAGCCAAGCCTTAGGCCATAACAACCTGGCCTGCTTACATTACAGCCTTTCCCGCACACCCATCCCAAGCACAAGGGCAAATAATATCACCTGGGTGACGGGCTTCCATGTGGGCAGCGCCATCTTTAACAAAGTGAGCATATTATATTTTATCTGCCCAACAATACCATTATGCTCCCTAGAGCAGAGATGGAAATGCTGACTGCCATTGCCACATGCTTCTCTTTAGGACAGTGTGAGACCTGCAATGATGGCAGGAATGAGGGGAGAGGCTAACACCCCATGTGCATGAACTGATTTCCTGGACTATGACTGGATGGGCACAGGCTCCTTTGTTGAATGGACTTATAGATTTTGAACAATGTGAAATACCCTGATGGGGGTGGAGGTGGCTTTGCTGGAGGCCCTCCCCCTAAGTGCTCAGAGACTGGTGAAATGTGTGTACCTTTGTAATTGTTGAAACTGTATGATTTGTCATGCTGTTGTAATTTGTGTAATGTGCCTAATTTCCTTGTACAGGAATGCCAGTGGTGTAGATTGTGGGTAGTAAAGTGAGCATAGGGGTGAATTGTTGGGCAGATAAAATATAATGTGCTTACTTTGTTAAAGATGGCGCTGCCCACATGGAAGCCCATTACCCAGGTGATATTATTTGCCCTTATGCTTGGGATGGGTGTGGGGGAAAGACTGTATGTAATGTAAGCAGGCCAGGTCGTTATGGCCTAAGGCTTAGTTTTAAGAGTAAGCTCTTCTCTACACCCTTGACTGATTGGATGATGTAGGGTGGTGCAGTCTCCTGAGGAATCTCATTATGCCTCAGATGGGTGGCTTTGTATCAGAGACTTTCTTGTTTGTATAATTGGATTAAAGGTTTTGAATCTATGCTATAAAGTGGGGCAGACCAGGAGCTTGCTCTCTCGGTTCCTGAGGTATTAGAGAGGAGAGGCCACATGGAGGCCAGGAGAAGCAGCCAAGATAGTAGAATGCTGAGGAAGAAGCCAGTTTGTGCAGAGTTTGTGTAGAGGAAAGGAGATGGGAAACAGAGGTTAATAAGTCTGGTGTGCTAGAAACCTTTGATTCTAGGAAACTTGGAGAAGTCAGTAGCTTTGTGAGCACTGAATGTGTGGGATTTGGAGCCCAGTGTGTGTTTTTGCTTGCCCGCCAGGTGCAAGCTAGAATTAAAGCTGATGGCTCACCAGTTCTTGGCTCCTGTGTTTCATTACTGTCTGTTCGAATCTAATGCAAACCTGCACTGGCCAGGCAGCTGTAATGGTGGCCCTCGCTACTGGATTTACAGTTCCCCATCTCCTTCTCTCTGTACAAACTCTGCTCAAATTGGCTTCTCCCTCAGCACTGCGCCATCTTGGCTGCTTCTCCTGGCCTCCACATGGCCTTTCTCTGCTCTGCTTTCTGATGCTAACCTCAGGAACAGAGAGAGAGCAAGCTCCTGGTCTGTCCCACTTTATAGTGTAGAAATCCAAACCTTTAATCCAATCTACAAACAAGAAAGTCTCTGATACAAAGTCACTTATCTGAGATATACTAGGAGGATTCTTCATGAGAGTGCACCACCCCACATCATCCAATCAGTCAAGGGTGTGGGGAAAAGCTTACTCTTAAAACTAAGCCTTAGGCTATACCGAACTGGCCTGTGCATAGCCTGTCCCCCCATCACACATTAATATCAAAGGACTTGAACGTGGGTAGCGCCATCTTTAACAATGTGAGCATAATATATTTTATCTGCCCAACCCCCATCTATAGTTTAGGGTCCTGCCACCCTAATCTGAGGATGGCCAGAGCACCTGAAAGTTACTGAAAAGATATTAGGGGGCTGGAACTACTTGTGACTGGAGAGTTTTAATGGCTGTTAATAGTATTTGCAAACAGTATGTGAATAATCTTTCAGTTAAAAAATGCTGATCTGTATTATTCTATAATTATTTGGTTCTTGTGGAATAAAGTTAACTTTTTTTCTAGATATCTAATGAAACTGACAATACTTCAAAATGTATTTCATTGTCGTATAATGTTGACTCCCATGCTCTGGCAGGTAGCTCAGTTAGTTAAAGTGTCTTCCTGATACACCAAGGTTGCAGGTTCAATCCCCAGTCAGGGCACATATAAGAATCAGCCAATGAATGCATAAATAAGTGGAACAACAAACTGATCTTTCTCTAAAAATCAATCAAAAACAAAACGAAACAAACCTTGACTCACCAAAAATGGATTCGAATTTACCAGTTGTTTAGCTGTTTAACAAGAAATAATTTCTGCATCCATTTTTTTCTTAATGAAGAAAAGAAATAATAGAATTTTAAAAAAGATTATGTGTTCTGAGTTAAAACACTTTTAATATTTTCTAGGTCAAGTCAAACACTTTCTGAGTCAAATATTTTCTGAGTCAAAACACTTTCAATATTTTCTATAGTCAAGTATCCAGGGTCAAAAATTCATTAAATGTATCTGTATTTTATTGTCTTTATTTCATTTTTAAATTTAAACACACAGATTTCACTGTTACTATTTTTGTTAGCTTTCTAAAATGTAATTCATTTACATTCAGTTTTTTGGGGAAAATATTTAATTACACGTACAAGTCGATGTACGGGAAAATATTGAGTATGTAGAAGTAGAGCTGGTGCCTCCATTTCTCTGGAGTCATGCAAGAGAACAAGCGTCTCTGAAATCTGGCTCAGGGGCAGTGAACCTGTGGCTCAGGTCAGGCCACAGTTTAGTTCAAGAAGGTTAGTTACGTCCCTGGTTCCAGCATCTAGCTACTAAAAAGAGTTCTGCTTCAACAAATCCAGCTCAAAGCCTAAACGGGTAACAGGGCCCGCTGGCGTCCTTGGAGCAAGCCGGAGAACTGTTACTTCCCTGAGGTTGTCCTGCAGCGCAGTGACATGTGGGTGGGGCCAGAGAAATCCAGAACCCAGCTCTTCCCTCCGTAGCACCTCAGACTCTAAGTCTCAGAGACTTTGAGAGGATAGAGCTCCCTTCACCCAAAGAGTAAGTCTCAAGAGCGTCTGAGGAAAAAAAACCTTAAGCTCCACTAGCCCTGAAATGTTTCCAGGAGTAGCCTTGGCCCAGAGATCAGGAGGGATTTCAGGGAGTAAAATGAGCGGTTCTTCAGGAGCTTGCAGAACGCCGGGTGTGCGGAAGGGCCAGGTGGTGCCAAGGTGTAGTGGCGGTTGCTTAAGAGACTGCACGCAGGGGGCAGGTGGTGCAAGTGTCCGCATGGAGGCCGGACTTTGCTCGGCGTCTGCGGGGCCCCTGGGGGTTTTGACCTGACTCAAGGAAACGTAGCCCGAGGGGGCCTTCATTGGGGACCGGGACCCCTGGGATCCTGCAACTGAGAGGCGGCCTCCAGGCCCTGCCCCTGGCTCCACCGGCGCTCGTATTTGACCGCCCTGCGTGCTTTTCTCCGGAGTTGGCTCCTGCTCATCACTGAGGACCCAGGGGTCTCCTTAAGTCAGCGGATGTGGGAAAGGCACGAAGGGAGGCCAGCGCAGACCCTAGTCCCAGCGCAGTGCAGGCGCCAAGAGTGGTGGGCGCCCCGGGGTGCTATCCCTCTGCACCTGTGGTCCGAGGGGACCGGGTCGGTTCTGCTGCTGGACAGAGCAGGCAGTTACTTAGAGAGGCTGGCTCCCAGAAGAGCTAGAGAACCTCTGTGTTGCATTCGCCGGGCCAAGAACAGACATCGGAGACTTTCAGGGCTTAAGATGTTACTTTATTGGCCAAGTTTTAACCTGCGCAGGGGCGAGCTCTCTAGGTGCTCAGGGACACCTCACCCACAGAGGGGCTGCAAATGAGAGTCGCGCAGGGCGCTTACAGCTTTTCCCTTTTATAGAGCCTAGCAAGCAAGCGGATTACAGAAGCAGATGTGGCTGTTAGCTATTGGCTAATTCATACGAGTGCAGCATAACAACCCAAATATGGAATAGAATTTTTTTTTTTTTTTAGAAACCTCTAAGCTATCGGGGTTGGGGGGGGGGGTGGATTATAATGGTCAGGTTCCTTGTTTTCACCGTAACTCAACACACGTCCTATTACTCTGAACATTCAAACTTCTTCTGATCCTAACACTCTGCACTTGATGGAAAGAGAAGCGGAGAGCAAAGGGAGAGTGATGATCCTTTCAACTGGAAAACATAGCATTTGCATTGGGCAGAAAGGAAAATAACCTGTGTGTGTGTGTGTGTGTGTGTGTGTGTGTGTGTGTACTGAGCCTAGCATTTTATAAGCACTAAATCTAATCTTCACTTACATCCTCTATGATGGTAATTGTATTCCCAGTTGTTTATGGTGTATTATGAGGAAATGGATGAAACCAGGACGAGGCATACAGAGCAGTAGATGATGAATTAATTTGAAAGTATATGATTTAAAAGCATGATTCAAAAGCAGAGCTATGAAACTTGTAAATATTGTCATTATTTTCTGATATTGTAATTGTATGCTTGATAAAAGCACAAATAATGAAATGTTTTACTAAGACATCAAGGAATAAGATAAACTCTCAGGTACTAACTGTTTTCATATATATAAAGAATACAAGTGCTGATGCAATACCAATGTCGATGACAGTGGTTCTTAACCTGGGTTCTGCCGAACCCTAAGGTTTCGATGAGTCGGTCTCAGGGGTTCGGAGAAGCCTCTGCCACGGAGGACAGAATAAAGTAATACTGTAATTTGTTGTGAGTTCATGCACTTTGTTGGTTTTGTTCTTTGAGCAAGGTGATGTTCATGCACGGCTCATTTTGTGCACCAGTAAAAAAACATATACCTATGTCTTGAATTTGGAAAAAAAATCATATTTTATTTATCACTGAAGAAGGGTTCAGTGAATGCGCATATGAAACTGGTGGGTTTGGTACCTCAAAAAAGGTTAAGAACCACTGGTCTATGAGAACAAAAAGTGAAAATAGCCAGGAATGTTTAGAAAAGTAAAGTATAATGAGGGGGAACTAACTTTAAACAGATTTTCAATCTGTCACTAAATCAAAATAATTAAAGCTGTGTGGTACCAGTACATGAATTCTACAGATCAGTAGAATAAAATAATAAATACATATACAAAGAGGCCTGTATGCAATGTAATACATATAAATTGCAAGTTTAGTAAAAATGAGATTTATTTGCACATGGAGCATTAAGAAGCAGTTGGGGCAGAATAAATTCAGGCATAGCCTGGAAAATTGGTGTGAAGAGTCAAAAGGGACTGACTCTAATGAGCAGCCAATTCAAATGAAAAGGGGAATTTTTAAAAATTTAATTCCTCCTGTCCAGGCAGTGGCATGGTGGATAGAGCATCAGACTGGGAGACAGAGGACCCAGGTTTGAAACTCCAAGGTCTTGGGATTGAGTGCGGACTCAACCGGCTTGAGCACAGGCTCAACAGCTTGAGCGCCGGGTCACTGACTTGAGTGTGGGCTCATAGACATGACCCCATGGTAGCTGGCTTGAGCCCAGAGGTCCTGGCTTGAAGCCCAAGGTTACTGGTTTGAGCCCAAGGTCTCTGGTTGGAACAAGGGATCACTCGCTCTGTTATAGCTCCCCGGTCAAGGAACATATGAGAAAGCAATCAATCAACAACTAAGATGCTGCAATGAAGAGTTGATGCTTTTCATCTCTCTCCCTTTCTGCCTGTCTGTCTTTTTCTCTCTCTCTAAAAGACAAGTAATTAATAAATAAAAAATTAACTGCAGAAATATTGAGATTTCTGGTCTCAAAAAACACCATCGTGGAAGTGAAATCCTGAGAATAAAAGTGTTATAACACAGAAAAAAAGTATAGTGGTCCCTTACCTATCATGGTGGTTAGGTTTCAACCCTCCCCCATCCACAATAGGCGAAAATCCACGAACTAGCGACCTTATATTTATTTTATTATTTATTTATATTTTAAGGCTTTATAGATCCTCCCCATACTCTTATAAACCTTTCCCACACTTATTTTGCTTATTTTACCGCAAAAGTAATTAAAATAATAAGTATATAAAATATCTATATACCACAAAACCCCACAATATAGCGAAAAATCCACAATAAAAAATTAGATACACAATTAAAAAATCTGCAATACAGTGAGATCGCAAAAAGTGAACCACAATATGGCGAGGG
This sequence comes from Rhynchonycteris naso, assembly GCA_037038555.1. Taxonomy (NCBI): domain Eukaryota; kingdom Metazoa; phylum Chordata; class Mammalia; order Chiroptera; family Emballonuridae; genus Rhynchonycteris; species Rhynchonycteris naso. The sequence continues at coordinate 302,777,220 of CM072995.1, forward strand.
ACAACTGTAATAGGTAAGTGTCCAGAACATATAAGAACACTTCCAATTGGTAAGAAAAATACATACTGCTCTTTCCCCTAAATAAAAAGTCTAAAAGAGCTACTTCTCATACAGGGAAGAAAGAAATAAATGGAAAAATATTCTCAACCTCATTTGTAATCAGAAGAATAAAGTTAATATAACAATCACTACCATGAGGTGAGTGTTAAAAATATTAGTATATTAAGGCTTGGTAATCACGTGGAACAAAACAGGCAATGGGGGTGTACACTCATACCACTATATTGGAAAACCACCTCTAATAAAACTGGAGCTGTAAACACCACCGCTTCAGAAAGAACAGTTGGACTAGACTAGAGCAAGTCTTGTGTGTATGGGGTACAAAGTGATCACAGCATTATTCAAAATCACAAGAAAAATAATTTAATAACCATAGAATCAAGCTCAATTGTATCAGTGGTGGAATGGATAAATTAAATATTTCTATGAAACAAGATATAAAAAGGATATTACCCATTTTACCCTAAATGGGTAAAATGAGTAAAGTACAGTTAAATGTACAACAAACCAATGCATAAAAACCTAAAGAAGATTAGGGGTTGTCAAGGGGTGGGGGAGAGTGAATGGGAAGTAAATGTTAGTAGGTCTTGGTTTCTTTTAGGGGTTATGGAAATGTCCTGAAATTAGATAGTTATGATTCTTGTACAACTCTTCGATGTTTCTAAAATTACTGAACTAAATACATTTAGGGGTGACTTATAGTATATAACTTTTACCTTAATACAACTGTTATTTTTTAAAAAAGACAGTGAGCCACTGATTAAGAAGTACTGTATTTTAAATAATTTTTATTCAAAAAATTTAATAAACACAATTATGCATTGAATGAGGCTATCCCATTTTATAAACACACAGTAATTATGTTCCCTTAAATTACAATGTATTCAAATATAACAAGATGTCATCCTGTTGCCTCCCAGAAGATTTCATAAAAATACTTTCTTCATACATGGAAGAGTATCAAATAAATGATCAAAACATAACTTCATTGAGAACCAAAGCAAAGGAAAAACTTCAGAGGGGACGAGAAGGAGCAAGAAACTAAACTACATATGAAGGGAACCTTTGCCAGCATCATAGAAGCTCAACGTTTCACTGTCATAATCCAGACACACTCCAATCATACCCAGAGGCCTTTTCATATACTGAATTAAGGGTGGGCAGTTTGTGGGCAGATGAAAATGATTGTGCATCTTCCAATGAAATAGAAAAGATGCTTCAGCATCAATTATGATATCGGTATCACGTCTCAGGGAATCATTACAGACCCCCAGAACCCACACTAAGAAGTGTGGCACATCCACCTCCCAGTAATGCCTCCTAGAGGTGAAGGTCTGAGCTCCCCATATTGTGAAACTGTGCTCTCTGGGGCACTCTGTACATGTTGTGATGGTCATCTGCAAACATCACACTCCCAGCATCCTCATAAAGACTCAGACAATAACTGATGGTTTTCTGACTTAGAACATTATCCACTGCAGAAAGAGACAAAAATAAAATTAGTGAATAAAATGTTTGTGTCCTGAGGGGCAGTCTCTTCACTTGCCCTGCCTCTAAGGAAAGACAAAGTACAGACAGCAGAGAGACTTCAGACTGGCTCAGCTACAAAGAGTAAATGTTATCACTACCTCTGTAGCACACAAAAATCCTTCAAATTACACAGAGAAAGGAAAACAAACAAACAAACAAACCTCTGCACCCATTATGAACTGTGTGAAGCAGTGATGTGATTACATGTCAACTTTGTCAGGTGAGAACTAAAACTTTACTTTAGATATTTCTGCTAAAGGGTTGATTGTTCTTGATACTATTTAATAAATAGACAGCAATATACTATTATGTAGGTATTTATTGGGATATAAGCTGTACCTGTTACATTTTCAAGCCTCAAAATATTTTATGGGGACCTGGCCAGTTGGCCTAGCGGTAGAGCGTTGGCCCAGTGTGTGGAAGTCTTGGGTTCAATTCCCGGTCAGGGAACACAGGAGAAGCAACCATCTGCTTCTCCACACCTCCTCCCTGCCTGCATCTCTCTCTCTCTCTCTTCCTCTCCCACAGCCATGGCTTGAATGGTTCAAGCAAGTTGACCCTGGATGCTAAGGGTGGGTCCACGGCCTCACCTCCGGTGCTAAAATAGCCCAGTTGCTGAGCAATGGAGCAGTGACCCCAGACAGGCAGAGCATCACCTAGAAGGGGGCTTGCTGGGTGGGTCCCGGTCAGGGTGTGTGTGGGAATCTTTGCCTCCCCGCCTCTCACTTAATTAAAAATAAAAAATTTGATGGAAATCCACTTTATGTATAAATGAGAAGTTTCTGAACAGAATGTTCTGACTTTACATTATCAATGGGAGCCTGATTTTAGCTTCTGGGGTCTAGATCAGCTGACTAGTGTGGGCTTAAGATGGTTGGGCCATGCTCACAGATCTTCCTCTTGCCAGTGGTTTTAAAATTGATCTAGCAGCATTAAAATGATTCTGCTGATGACAAGTTTATTCCTTTCTGTGGACTTTCTGATATTATAAATAATAAATATATTTTTGTGCAATGCATGGTTGCTACTCTGAGATCTAAACATTCCATCTCTTTGTAACCACATGGCCTACCTCATTGCCCTTCTCTTCCTCTGTGTATACTAAATGTAATTAAACATATGGTTCTTGCTTTGTATTTTCAATACACTATAAGTTGCAACGTTTAGTCTTGATCATTGGATATGACTGTACAGGAGGATAGCTAATAATTTTGGGAAGTCATGTACTACCTTCATGTCTGAAAACAATAAAATTAAAATAGAAGAATTCTCATTTTTAGGAACCACTAAAGAAACCAAGGCCTGAAGCCAAAGGGCTGACTCTGACCTCTGAAGCTATTGAGCATGTCCAGGATCCTACAGATGGGCCATAAAATGAGCTCTGGAGTCACCAGCTGAGGGTTTTGCATTTGTACCAATTTAGTACTGTAAAGAATGACATTGGTGGCATTTGGGGCCAAAGGTCAGTCATGAAGCCATTACAAACATCACAGCTTTTAACCCAAGCTGTTTCATCAAGATCCTCTCCTTCTGGGTTTATTGGGCATACATTGTATTCTACCCTTTTGGAAAATACAAGAAATGTTATCTTACTTTTTTTCTAAATTTCAGTTAAATCAAATACAAACTTCCCCGTTCTTTTCAAATATTATTCCATTTCTGAAAGTCTGGAGAATCAATTCCTTCATCTACTGCACCTCCGGGATATGCAGAATTCTTGGGTTTCTCACGGAGAGCAGAGAGCAGTGAGCGCCTGGAAGTTGTTCCCCCTGAGGTCCCACCTACAAGGGACATGCAGTGATGGAACAGGCTGAGTCTTTACTCCTCCTGTGCACAAAGGCACCCCCTCTCATCCTGCTCTTAGGAAAGCTCCCTCTCTCCTGTCTTGTTCACCTTCCGTCTCTGCAGTGTGGGTACCTCCCCTGTGAAACCTTGCAGAAACCCCTTCAGTAGTGATTACTGTGGTGAGTCTGGAGAGGACAGGTGAGCAGCTGGAACAGAGCCCAGAAGGTCAGACAGTTTATGGGTATGTCAGAATTCAGCCATAGAAGGACACTGCTGAGACTAGAAGACCTCAGGGCCCTTTTTGGAACAAAATGGAAAATAGCCACAGAGGACAAGGTTTATATCTCAAAACATGTACATCCACCTCCTCAATAAGTCAGGGACTTTCTCAGAAGCCATAGGTGTATACTCACCTTTCCAATGCATTCCCCAAATCCTGCAATACAAACAGACAAAAAGTAAACATGTGAGTTATGTCCTTATACATCTTTTCTAGTATGCTGTGTTGTCTTCAGAGTTTGTTTTAATATGTATGTTTTCTATTCTTAAGGGAACAAGCAGAGGCTATGCTAACAACAGAACTGAAACAAGAGCCTGCCAGCCTCCCCAAGGTGCATGAGGAAGAGAGGAGGTCAGGCAGGGAAGTGAAGTGACGCAACGAGGTCAGGTTCCACTGTCACTCATTGCCCCGTCTTATTGCCAAGGAGAGATCTGACCATTTACAATCATTCAAGTCAAATGGAACCGTATGAAAAACAATGGGAGTGTTAATATTGATTACCTAATTCTACAAGCATTGACTAGGCAAGGGGAAAAACCTCAATGTCTTTACAAGGATGCTTTTGTGGGGATGACAGAGAGTGACACAGGTTAGAGGAACGTAAATTGAGCAATACCACAGAGAAGTTCCCTTGGTCAGGAATGGACTGATTTTGAACAAAGTATCTGTGTAGCTAGTACTTTGGATTACACCGAAACCGTTTTGTCCTCTGTTAGCTATTTAGAGCACAAATCTCCCAGAGATTACCAGGATAAGAGGAGATGAATGACTGACTGGAGAGACACAATGATGGGAGCCAAGGAGTATTGTTGCTTAGCTGAGGATAATGGTATCTACAGGCAACATTCAATATCGTGGCAACAGGGCTCAGAAAGCATTCTTGTCTCTGAAAATGAACCCTCCATTCTCACCTGGAGCATTTACATGTCAGGCTTGTGGCACAAGCCAGTCAGCTCTCTGAACATTTCTTGCAGGCTTTCTTTCTGTTGGGTCATTCTGAATACACTTTCCCTGAGCTGTTGGAAGATGTCCTATGCTTCTCTCTCCATTCTGTCCAGATGGAGGCACTTTTCCTCACACAGAAATAGATGCATCTTCTGATAATCAGCTTTGATCATCACCTTCCTAAGGGCCACATAGTTCTGCACAGATAGTGGATGATAGGGATTACACAGCCTCACTCTCAGCTTCAGGTTTTCCATATTTCCTTGGATTCCTCAAGAAAGTACAGGATAAACTTTATGCTGCACACCTAAGTGTATTGAGTGGAGTGTTTGCTAGCGCTTCTATCTCTCCTCACCCTTTGTTCCTAGTCTCTGTTCCTGTTCAACCAGCCCTCCAAGGGGTCCCTGATTTTCTCCCCATGATGTTTCTAGCTTCTTACTCCATCAATTATTTCCTATTTGTTCCCTTTTTCTTCTCTTGTTCCTTTGCCTGATTTTTGTACATCTTAAAAATATTTAAGTAGGAGGAGCAAGATGGCGACGGAGTAGGCGGACGTACCAACTTCCAACTCCCAGAACCAAAGTGGATTACAACTCAATTTTAAGAACCATCACCTGGATAAACCAACTTTCAACAAAACTAAGTGGACTCTTCAACCAAGGAACACAGAAGAAGCCACATTGAGACTGGTAGGAATAGCGAAAACGCGAAGAGGGCTGCCCAGCTCCCCGGAGCAAACGGCAGCCCGGAGAGACCCGTGTGGCGGGAGGAGAGTTTGGCGGAGAGGGAGGGACCTAGGTCCCAGGAACCAAGCCCCAGCCTGCAGTCTCAGAAAGGCATTTGGACAGTTTTGAGCTGTGAAACAAGTGCGGGAGCTCCCAGGCCTACAGTGTGGAGTATTAGGCCCCTTCCTACTCTGCTGAGGGCTGCTTAAGGTTTTGGGGCGGCAGGACGCTGAAAGGCGGTTCTGTCGGCGTGGGCAGAGGCCAAGCCGGTGGGAGATCAGTCTAGCCCAGAGGGTCAGAGGGGACCGCGAAAGCGGTCCAGAAGCTGCGGGCCCGCCTTTAATCCCACTTACGGGGACAAAGCGGGAGGCCAGGAATGGGCAGGCCCTGCACAAGCCGGCCCTGACCGCGGGGACCGGGCTAGGACCAGGGACGGGCAGGGGCGGTGGCTGAGCTGACGTTACTACTCCCCCACTCCCCCACCCCAACCCCCCCGGGCCGGAGAAACCGCGGTTGGCCAGTATACGTGTGCGAGCGGGCTCCGAGCGCGGGAATGGGGTGGACCCCGAGACAAGTGGAGGCTCGCAGCTGAGCCCACGCTACTATCCGCGCCCGGCCGGAGAAACCCCGGATACCATTCATACGTGCACGAGCGGGCTCCGAACGCAGGGGCGGGGTAGAGTCCGGGACGAGCGGAAGTACGCAGCTCGGCGGAAGCCAGCAAACACGCCCGCCCCAATAAACCTTGGTTTCCGACCCTGCGCAGTAGGGCCTTGGCCTCGAGGGCGGGGCTAAAACTCCGGACGGGCAAAAGCTTACAGCTGAGAGCACGTCAAAAGCCCCGCCTAACCCGCAGAACTGTAGCGAGCAGGCTCCGACTGCTGGTTCTGGGCGGAAGTCTGGAAATAGGCTGGGTCCACAGCTGAGCAAAGGTGCTCACCTCTACCCTTGGTGCTAATCTTGTGGCTTCAGTCACAGCCCCTCCCACGGAGGAGAGGCAGAAATCATAGCAAAAGCCACAGTGGGCCGGCGCTGGCAACGCTCATACCCAACCACCCTAGGCACCGGCAGAGGGGGTGGGGGGCCTGCAGATAGACCACACCTAGAGAACACAAAGGCAACACCTACTGAACTCCAGTGGCCACAACTCGCTTATACACAGAAAAAATGGGCAGGCAGAGGAATGCAAACCAAATGAATCAAGAGAAATCCCCAGAGAAGGACCTGAATGAACCAGATATAACCAAATTACCAGAAGTTGAATTTAGAATAATGATAGTTAGGATGTTCAAAGAAATTAGAGCAACAATGGATAGTCATTATGAACACCTAAATAAAGACATAACAAGTATAAAAAATGAAATTGAAATAATAAAAAAGAATCAGACAGAAATGACAAATACAGTATCAGAACTGAAGACCACAATGGAAGGAATTAAAAGCAGGATGGATGACGCTGAGGATCGAATAAGCGAGTTAGAGGACACAATAAACAAAGACACAGAAGCAGAGAAGAAAAAGGAAAAGAGACTTAAAAAATGTGAGGAAACTCTAAGGGAGCTTTGTGACAACATGAAGAGAAACAACATTCGCATCATAGGGGTGCCTGAAGAAGAGGAGAGAGGACAGGAAATGGAAACTTTGTTCAATCAAATCATAGCAGAAAACTTTCCTAAATTAAGGCTGGGAAACACTCCACACATTCAAGAAGCACACAGAACTCCATTAAGGAGAAACCCAAAAAAATCTACACCAAGACACATCATAGTTAAAATACCAAAGCTAATGGATAAAGAAAAAATTTTAAAAGCTGCTAGAGAAAAAAAGACTATCACCTACAAAGGAGCCCCCATAAGGATGACATCGGACTTCTCAACAGAAACACTTGAGGCCAGAAGGGAATGGCAAGAAATAATCAAAGTAATGCAGAACAAGAACCTACAACCAAGACTACTTTATCCAGCAAGGCTAACGTTTAAAATTGAAGGAGAAATAAAGAGCTTCCCAGAAAAAGAAAGCCTGAAGGAATTCATAAAAACCAAACCAATTCTGCAAGAGATACTAAGGGGCCTGTTGTGAACAGTTTAAAGGGAGGAATGAATAGAGCAAAAGAAGAATACAGCTTTAAAGAATAAAATGGCAATAAACAACTACATATCAATAATATCCTTAAATGTAAATGGATTAAATGATCCAATCAAAAGACATAGGGTAGCTGCATGGATAAAGAAACAGGACCCATACATATGCTGTCTACAAGAGACACACCTTAAAACAAAAGATGCTCATAGACTGAAGGTAAAAGGATGGAAAAAAATATTTCATGCAAATGCAAATGAAAAAAAAGCAGGGGTAGCAATACTTATATCAGACAAAATGGACTTTAAAACAAAGGCTGTAGTAAGAGATAAAGGAGGACACTACATAATGATAAAGGGAACAATTCAACAGGAAGATATAACTATTGTAAATATCTATGCACCAAATATGGGAGCCCCGACATACATAAAGCAGACTTTGATGGATATAAAGGGCGAGATTAACAGCAATACTATCATAGTAGGGGATTTCAATACCCCTCTAACAACACTGGATAGATCCTCAAGAAAGAAAATTAATAAAGAAACAGCAGACTTAAAGGAGACACTAGATCAACTTGATTTAATAGATATCTTCAGAACTTTTCACCCTAAAGCAGTAGAATATACATTCTTCTCAAGCGCTCATGGTACGTTTTCTAGGATAGACCACATGTTAGGACACAAAAATGGTCTCAATAAATTTAAGAAGATTGAAATCATATCAAGCATTTTCTCTGATCACAATGCCATGAAACTAGAAATTAACCACAAAAGAAAAACTGAAAAATACTCAAACACTTGGAAACTAAATAGCATGTTATTAAATAATGAATGGATTAACAATGAGATCAAAGAAGAAATAAAAAAGTTTCTAGAAACAAATGATAATGAGCATACATCAACTCAAAATTTATGGGACACAGCAAAAGCAGTTCTGAGAGGGAAGTTTATTGCACTACAGGCATATCATAAGAAGCTAGAAAAAGCTCAAATAAGCAACCTGACCCTGCATCTAAAAGAACTAGAAAAACAACAACAAATAAAACCCAAGACAAGTAGAAGGAAGGAAATAATAAAGGTCAGAGCAGAAATAAATGACATAGAGGTTAAGGAAACAATACAGAGGATCAATGAAACCAGAAGCTGGTTCTTTGAAAAGGTAAACAAGATTGATGAACCTTTAACTAGACTCACCAAGAAAAAAAGAGAGAGGACTCAAATAAATAAAATTAGAAAGGACAGTGGAGAAATAACAACTGACACAACAGAAATACAAAGCATTGAAAGAAAATACTATGAAGAACTATATGCCAAAAAATTAGACAATCTTGGTGAAATGGACAAATTTCTCGAATCATATAACCTTCCAAAAATCAATCTGGAAGAATCAGAACACCTAAACAGACCAATTACAGCAAATGAGATCGAAACAGTTATCAAAAAACTCCCAACAAAGAAAAGTCCTGGGCCTGATGGCTTCACAAGTGAATTCTATCAAAAATTCAAAGAAGAACTAACTCCTATTCTCCTGAAGCTATTTCAAAAAATTCAAGAGGAAGGAAGAATTCCAAACTCCTTTTATGAGGCGAGCATAATTCTGATCCCAAAACCGGGCAAAGACAACACAAAGAAAGAAAATTATAGGCCTATATCCCTGATGAATTTAGACGCTAAAATTCTCAACAAAATATTAGCCAACCGGATCCAGCAATATATGAAAAAAATCATACACCACGATCAAGTGGGATTTATTCTGGAGAGGCAAGGCTGGTTCAATATTCGCAAATCAATCAATGTGATTCACCACATAAACAAAAGGAAGGACAAAAATCACATGATAATTTCAATAGATGCAGAAAAGGCATTTGATAAAATCCAGCACCCATTCATGCTCAAAACTCTCAGTAAAGTGGGAATACAGGGATCATTCTTTAACATGATAAAGGCCATCTACGATAAACTGACAGCAAACATCATACTAAATGGACAAAGATTAAAAGCAATCCCCTTAAGATCAGGAACCAGGCAGGGTTGCCCACTTTCACCACTCTTATTCAACATAGTTCTGGAAGTCCTAGCTACAGCAATCAGACAAGAAGAAGAAATAAAAGGCATACAAATTGGAAAAGAAGAAGTAAAACTGTCATTATTTGCAGATGATATGATATTGTATATTGAAAACCCTAAAGTCTCAGTCAAAAAACTACTGGACCTTATAAATGATTTCAGCAAGGTGGCAGGATATAAAATTAATACTCAGAAATCAGAGGCATTTCTATACACCAACAATGAAATATCAGCAAAAGAAATTAAGGAAACAATCCCCTTCACTATTGCAGCCAAAAAAATAAAGTACCTAGGAGTAAATTTAACCAAGGAGGTTAAGGACTTGTACTCGGAAAATTATAGAACATTGATAAAAGAAATCAAGGAAGATACAAACAAGTGGAAGCACATACCGTGCTCATGGCTAGGAAGAATAAACATCATTAAAATGTCTATATTACCCAAAGCAATTTATAAATTCAATGCAATACCAATTAAAATACCAATGACATACTTCAAAGATATAGAACACATATTCCAAAAATTTATATGGAACCAAAAAGAACACGAATAGCCTCAACAATCTTAAAAAGAAAAAATAAAGCAGGAGGTATCACTCTTCCTGATATCAAGGTTTACTATAAGGCCATTATACTCAAGACAGCCTGGTACTGGCATAAGAACAGGCACATAGATCAATGGAACAGAACAGAGAACCCAGAAATAAACCCACAGCTTTATGGACAACTGATATTTGACAAAGGAGGAAAGAACATACAATGGAGTAAAGACAGCCTCTTTAACAAATGGTGTTGGGAAAATTGGACATCTACCTGCAAAAAAATGAAACTAGACCATCAACTTACACCATTCACAAAAACAAACTCAAAATGGATAAAAGACTTAAATGTAAGCCGTGAAACCATAAGCATCTTAGAAGAAAACATAGGCAGCAAGCTCTCCGACATCTGTAGCAGCGGTATATTTGCCGATTTATCTTCATGGGCAACTGAAATAAAAGGCAAGATAAACAAATGGGACTATATCAAACTAAAAAGTTTTTGCACAGCTAAAGACAATAGGAACAGAATAAAAAGACAAACCACACAATGGGAGAACATATTCGGCAGCACATCTGATAAGGGGTTAATAACTAAAATTTATAAAGAACTTATAAAACGCAACAACAGGAAGACAAACAACCCAATCAAAAAATGGGCAAAAGAAATGAATAGAAATTTCTCCAAAGAGGACATACAGATGGCCAATAGGCATATGAAAAAATGCTCAACATCACTAATCATTAGAGAAATGCAAATTAAAACCACAATGAGATATCACCTCACACCAGTCAGAATGGCACTTATCAGCAAAACAACACAGAATAAGTGCTGGCGAGGATGTGGAGGAAAGGGAACCCTTCTGCACTGCTGGTGGGAATGCAGACTGGTGCAACCACTGTGGAAAACAGTTTGGAGATTCCTCAGAAAATTAAAAATCGAACTGCCTTTTGACCCAGCTATCCCACTTTTAGGAATATACCCTAAGAACACCATAGCACTGTTCGAAAAGAAGAAATGCGCCCCCATGTTCGTGGCAGCATTGTTCACAATAGCGAAGATCTGGAACCAGCCCAAGTGTCCGTCAGAAGACGAGTGGATTAAAAAGCTATGGTACATATATACTATGGAATACTACTCAGCCATAAGAAACGAGGACATCGGAGCATTTATAACAAAATGGATGTACCTTGATAACATTATACGGAGTGAAATAAGTAAATCAGAAAAAAAGAAAAACTGAGAACAGCACGATTACATACATAGGTGGGACATGAAAGTGAGGGTATGAGACATGGACAAGAGAGTGGTGGTTATGGGATGGGGGGAGGGAGGGAAGAGTGGGATAGGGAGGAGGGGAGGGACGCAGGGAAAACCAGATTGAAGGTGACAGAGGACAATTTGACTTTTGGTGATGGGTATGCAACACAATTGAATGATAAGATAACCTGGAGATGTTTTCATTGTACATATGTACCCTGATTTATTGATGTCACCCCATTAGAATTAATAATAATAAAATATATATATTAAAATTAAAAAAAAAATATTTAAGTACACAGATTTTTAAAAAATTCTTTATTTGGCTTTGGGCAGCTGGCTCAGCAGTAGAGTGTCAGCCCGGTGTGTGGATGTCCCAGGTTCGATTCCCGGTCAGGGCGCACAGGAGAGGCACCCATCTGTCTCCACCCTTCCCGCTCTCCTTTCTCTCTGTCTCTCTCTTCCCCTCCTGCAGCCAAGGCTCCACTGGAGCAAAGTTGATCCGGGCTCTGAGGATGGCTCCATGGCCTCCGCCTCAGGTGCTAGAATGGCTCTAGTTGCAGCAGAGTGGCTCCTCAGATGAGAAGAGCATCACCCCCTAGTGGGCACGCTGGGTGGATCCTGGTTGGGTGCATGCAGGAGTCTGCCTCTCTGCCTCCTGTTTCTCACTTCAGAAAAATACAACAAAAAAAAAATTTCTATTTTCTTTTTCTAGGTACTACTTTATTGCTCTCCTCATGTACACAATGAAAATTAGTATGGTATTATCTTATACTCAGCTTCTGAAAAGATTTATCACACCTTCAAATACCTATCAAGCCCTGATTACCACATACACAGTTGACCCTTAAACAACATAGGTTTGAACTGTGAGGGTCCACTAGTACTGCATTTTTTTTCAATGAGAACACAATTGGCCATCTGTATCTTCATATTTTCTATCCACAAATTCAATTCATGACATATTTATGATCTGAGTTTGGAAATCCATAAATGCATTGGAAATCAGCTGTGTGCAAATGTTACACCATTTTTTTTATGCCATTTCATGTAAGGGACTTGAACATTCCTGAAAATTAGTATCCATGGGATCTTGGAAACATTGCCTTGCAGATAAGAAAGAACAAGGCAATTTTGGAAGAGTAAAGGGTGATAATTAGACATCTGACTGCAGGCTACTGGGAGCAAAAGCAGTGCCCACAGTCTAATTGGACCGGTCCAAGAAGTAGTTCATATAGATGGAGCATGTGAGTTCATTCTGGAAGGCTTGCAAGGTGTTTAAATCCATACTTCTGAAAATTAAAATAAAAAGAAAGAGTGAAAGAACAACAAAAGAAAAAGAGAGAGAGGAAGAGAGAAAAAGTAATTTTTCTGCTCATATTATTGGGAAGGAAAGTCTTTTGGATTAACTTATCTCCAATACAGATCTACATGGTAAATCTAGACAGATTGGGTTCATCTATGATACAAGGGAGAAAATGAGACAAGAGAGTCCTCAGCATCCTCTTTGTTTAAAATAAACAATGATCTCAATCACACCTAACTTAATTGGACAAGGTGAGTGGTCCAGAAGCGCATATCTAGACTATGAATTATCAGTCAATCTCTCTCATACTCTGACTCCATGACTGTAAAACAGTCTCACATGCTTCATCTCTATGCTAACAATCTCTTCTTCCAAATGGACGTATCAACTGATCAGATTAATTTAAGCTAGTTTAATTTAATTAGCATCGACTTTAACTTTGAGCCCCTTAAACTATCAACTTTTGAATTTATGCCTTAACTTTCATAGCAAAACTTCTTTTCAAACCACAGATTGTAAAAACTATTTGTTATTTATAGTTCAGGAAAATAATTTTTTCCAAATCACTTTAATCTGTCTCAGTGTCCTCATTCAAGCTACAGTGATAATCAGCAACAAGTAATAAATTATTTTTTAAAAATATGAGAGCATTGAGATGTCCTCGCTCCAATAGAAATTCAGAGATGCAGTTAATGGAAGCATCCTTATTTCTGATATTCCCACACGGTGACCAATTCTACTTCCTGGGAGTCCTTACAGTTGTTTGAATCTGTTTTGAAGTTTCTAATTCTAGTTTGGAAACGGAAGGTTTTATAGAGATTGAAAATTTGACTTTTACAATATATTATTAATTAATTCAACACATTTATTTTTTAGGTTGATGTGCATGAAGACTATTACATGCGTACACGATGTGGAAACTTTTAGGTGTTTGTGATTTCCATAATGCATAAAAACTAGGGAAATCTCTTTTAAAACTAAAAACATAGTAGCTGTATGGTAATAAAAAATAATCAAACAACTTATAAAAATACCATTGTATTACAAATGCTGTAGTTACAGATACTTTAAATACTGATGTCATTGTAAATAACTAAAAAGCTAATTATTTGCTTGGAGAAGTCACAAGCACTCCAACAGGTAAATACGAATGTATTTGTATAAGAAAAAGTAGGCACAAAGATTTTTACTGTACATTCCATACTCACAGGTGTCTCCTATGAGCAGCCTCACCTTTGGTGGGTCTTTAGGAACTCTCTTCTTCCCAGCAGTTACAAACTTGGTCAGTCTACCTTGGAGATGAACTGGCCTCTGGATACATATAACTCTGCTCACTTAAGGCCACACCCTCTTCCTGAGATCGGTTAATGTCTTCAAAAGGAAGTGACATGGATAATTAGCTTACACAGAGAGAAATGTAAAATAGTTCATTAGATTAACAATGTATAGAAAACAACACTTGGTCACTGAAACCCTAACAGAATCTAAATGTATTTTATGGTAGATGCATGAAACTTTCAAATATGCAATACAGTCTTATTAACTCTAGTCACCATCTTATACGTACTATTCAAAATGATTTTTATTTTAACAGAGGTGCCACACTACCTGTATTTTGGTGATGCCTATCACAATTTAATAAATCACTGGTGCTCCACCCCCGTGGAAGTTGTTTCATTAAATTATTAATTGTTTGGAAATTTAGGTCCTATTTTGATAAACATATAAAAATAATTTCACCTTGCTAGAAATTTTAAAAATGCAAATCTAAATAAAATTTACCTTTTAAAAATTATTGAAACCCTGGCTGGTTGTCTCATTGGTAGAGAGTTCATCCAGCGTGTGGATGTCCCAAGTTCGATTCCCAGTCAGGGCATACAGGAGAAGTGACCATCTGCTTCTCCACCCTTCTCCCTTCTCTCTCTGTTTCTCTCTCTCTCTTTCCTCTCCCACAGCCATAGCTCGATTGGTTCGAGTGTATCTGCCTGGACACTGAGGATGGCTCTGTGGATTCTCTGCTTCAGGTGCTAAAATAGCTTGGTTGAGAGCATGGCCCCAGATGGGCAGAGCATCAGCCCCAGATGGGGTTGCTGGTTGGATCCTGGTGAGGGCGCTTATGGGAGTCTTTCTCTCTATCTCCCCTCCTCTCACTTGGAAAAGAAGAAAAAAACGTTATTGTAAAACTAATGTTAAAAGCCAGAAAGGCCAGCATGCCAGCATGTCCTAGGAAGAGGTAAAGTAGCTGTCCTCTTACTCAACTTACCGTGTTGGAAATTAACATAATTGTCATTGGCCAGCACTGATACTTCAAACAATGTATTCTAAGGAGACTAAGGAAAAGAAAGGAAATAGTATACCCACTATTAGGGTACCTATAGACGTGTATATGAAAACTTTCCCCAAAATTTATTCTGGGGAAAATTGCCTCAAATATTTCGCAACATGTTGCAAGCCATCTATATAAACATATAGAGGATGAAGTGGCACATTCTATGGGAACTGAGTTACAGGTATAAAACTATAAAATCATTGTGGATTATTGGATCAGTATTCTGAAGCATAAATTAGTTATTGTGGCTTAGAAAAATTCCCAAATTGTAGAGCACAATGAATTCAAAGGCCAAAAGTTTGGACTGGGTTAATAAACTTTCCCGAAGCATTAAGTGGGCAGTTCTTATAAAAAGGTTGACTACCCTTGGAAACCTTTTATAACTATGAAACTCAAGAAGGAATCAAAAACATTTTTGATAAAATGGGTTCGAATGAGAGGCATATACTTGGTATAGGGGTCCTTACAAGTCTGGGTCAATACTTTATAGAGGTTAACCCTTTCTGTGACCTGATCCTCACATCCTCTTAATTTATTCTTGTTTGATAATTCTCTTGCCTCTGCATCTAAGCTTGCCATCACATTGCCCTATTATATATTCTTTGCTTCTTCTGGTAATGTTTTTAATTTTATCTTAAGGTTGTTGTTGAATTTCAAGAAGGGTAGAAGTCTTTAAAAGTACGTATTTTCATTTTATACTTCTTTGTGACTTAGCTTTATGTCCTTATTACTTTTATTTTTTTCTCCTACTTGAACACACATAAGTACACACACTCACCCTTAAAGGAGGGAAGTGAAAATTACTAAGATTTAATTTATTGATTCAATGGTCCTTTAAGTTAGTTATAATAACACTTTGCTATATTCATTGCAAATATTTCTCCCAGTATGCTTTTTTCATTAATTTATAATTATTTACTTTTTTATTTTTCCAATTTTTAAGTGTAGTAGATCATCTAGTCTTATTAAACCACAGCCCCATTTTCTTCTGATTTTATGGTTCACATGTAACAATTTATTTCAACTGGAATTAATTTTGGCATTTGAATATATTTTGTATTGACTATAGATTAAGTCTAAATGATGTGATTAAAATACAAATTTGATAAAAATATAAATATGAATTTTGGAATAAATTAAAATTATTTTAAAATTTTACTATTTGGCTTTTGAATTTGATTTCTTCACAAATAGTCCCAAACTATTTTTGAAAACGCAGAAATAATATGATCTACTCAAGTAAATGCAGTGGATAGTGCCTGAATTGAAATGAGAAAACACAGTGATGGACCCTAATAACCAAAGAGAAAACTACATCTCTATTGTTCTTTATAACCTTTCCAGTTTTTTAAAGCAGTGTGTGTTATATAAACTTTCCTATCAGATGAGTATAAGGCATTAAACTTGTGGATTAATGCAGCCCATAGAGTAAGACAGAGATAGACAGTACTATCCCTGAGATAGAAAGGTAACTTCAATATATATAGTCACTTACTTTTCTTTATATGATTTCTATTTGATACATTTTTATTATAAGTGTATTGGGAGAAATGTTCATAGGTGTAAAATACAGAAAAGTTTTCAAAGCCCACCATCAGCAAAATGAATAAATACATTTTTGTGTGTTAATTATACAACTTATTACTTCCAAAATTACCTCTTATTGCTTGCTCTTTGTAAATGGGTCTGGACCCTTTAAGGGGGTTTTGCTTCCTGGTCCCCATGTGCTCCCTTGGCAGGCTCCTGCATGCAAATGACTTCTCCAGCATTGGCCCCTGCAGTGCACACGGCTTCATCAATGCCCCCATCTTGTCCTATGGGCTGCTGTTATAGAACCTGGTTCTTGCAGTTCAAGGTGGCCAGCAAAACCAGCAGCAGGAGCTTCTGCCAACACTGCCCTGGGTTGGTTTTGTGGTAGAGTGCATCTGGCAAGACATTTCCCTATAAACAGTTTCCCACAGTGGTCTCGAGTGCAAGTTTCTGGGGATTTAAGGGGTGTAGAGTTACAGCAAGTTCTGCTACAGCCACAGCCTAGCAACTTCCCGGATATCCCATGAAGTCTGTGAGATGGGGAAAGACACTCCATTGGCTGTTTCATCTCAGACCTACGGCCCGTGACTACTGCTTATATGTTATTCTATTCTTTAGTGCTCTGTTTACCTTTTACAAGGCAGTATCTCATTGCTTCAATGCTGTTAGGGGCAATCATTCTTCACATTAACTTTCCCTATTTATGTTTGTGTGGTTTCTCTGTATTGGCTGGACCTTGACTCATAACTGTCATATTCATGCAAGTGGATGCTCCCTATTGGTAAAATCTAGTGAACAACTTCCACAATAATACATGAATCAACCTTCAAAGGTGAGTAAAAAATCAAGTCCTAGGAAAGGGCACATAGCATAATTTTATTTATAAAAATTTCAAAAAATACACAAAGCCAAAAACAAGCAAGCAATCTAGCCATATGTGGTAAAATTATAAATAACAGGAAAGAGCAACATAAAGTATCTCTGGCAGAAGAAGGCATACGGGTCAACAGTACATGGGGAAACTAAATATATTCATAATGTTCCTGTTCTTTGTCTGGTTATTGGGGTTGGGGAGTTATAAATATTATTTTATTATTTTTTATTATACATAATGTCTAACTAGTGTGATAAGATAATATCCAGTCTGCCTCAGGGGGCCAGGCAGGCTTGAGGCCCCTGGCTTAGAGCAGCTCTGTGAATTTTCTTGTGCTCTCACACAAGGGAAAATTCTTTGTGTGCAATGACAGGAGTGGGTTTGGAAGTGCTGAATTAGACTTGATTCCTTGATCATTCCACATAAAGGCTTTAACATATGAGGTTCTTCTTAATGTGTGTGTGTGTGGCAGAGACAGAGAGAGAGACAGAGAGAGGGACAGATAGGGACAGACAGACAGGAAGGGAAAGAGATGAGAAGCATGAATTGTTCATTGCAGCTCCGTGGTTGTTCATTGATTGCTTTCTCATAGGTGCCTTGACCGGGGGGCTCTAGCAGAGTGAGTGACCCCTTGCTCAAGCCAGCAACCCTGGGCTCAAGCCAGCAATCTTGGGTTCCAAGACAGTGATCTTTGGGCTCCAGCCAGCAACCAAAGGGTCATATCTATGATCCCATGCTCAAGCCAGTGACCGTGCTCAAGCTGGTGAGCCCACACTCAAGCCAGCGACCTCAGGGTTTCAAACCTGGGTCCTCCTCATCCCAGTCTTATGCTCTATCCACTGTACCACTGCCTGGTCAGGCTATGCTGTTCTTAATTTTAACACATAGTTCAATTCAGAATAACATCCTATAATTATTGAATAAAAATTATCTATGTCTTTTTTATTTTTTTGATCCATAGGGAGGAGAAAAATATACCAAGATGCACATAACTTTAATTTTTAGTTTGTCAATACACATGATGATTCCTTCTGAGGGACAGAACACACAAATTCAATGAGTTCTCTACAGAAGTGCCTTAGGCTACTTCTTTCAGAGTCCCTGCTGCAGCCTGCACCGTGAAGGCTGCAATAGAAATCTGTCTCTTCACTTCTCCCCAGGCCTTGGAAGAATCCACTCTGCTTTCGATATCAAATAAAGCATCATAAATTCCTGGGAATGACTCCCCTGCATACTTGTTGTGGCTGCTCGGTGCATAGATGACATGCCTGTTGATTAAAAATAGTTTTCTGTCTATTAGATGTCCAATGATATATATTATATATACAAGAAGTAAACATGAGCACCCATAATTCTAATTTTATGATTTCAATAAGCCACTTAACTTCCAAGTTCAATCACCTCCAAAGACTTGTCTGTGGAATATGAATCAATTAATTATATTTTAACTTTAAATAGATGACTTAAAGTGGTTCTGAGCAACAAAAATAATGACAGCAAAAACAGTTTGTCACCTACTGTGGACCACGCTTGAAAGATTTTGCCTACATCTTTTATAATTCTTAAAAATAATCTAGCTCTGGTTGGGCGGCTCAGTGAACAAAGTGGTGTCCTGGCATGCCAAGGTTGCAGGTTTGATCTTGGTCAAGGTACATATGAAAAGCAATAATGAGTACACAACTAAATGGGATGAGTTGATGCCTCTCTCTCTCCTTTCTCCCTTCCTTTTCTCTCTCTTTGTCAAATCAATGGGAAAAAATAATTTAAAATCTCTAAAAAGTTTATATTAGTACTTCAAAGGAGAGGAACTTGTGATCTAAGAGATTAAGCAATTAAGTAATCAGTCTCAAGGCACATTGCAAATAAGTGCTGACTTTTCACTCTACCACTTTATCCCTTGAAATGTAGCAAAACTATGACTATTAAAGTCCTATTTGTGACCAGCCAACCTTCTATTTTGTTTTTCTTTTTCTTTAGAAAAAGAAGTCATGGAAACATATTAGAACCCCTATTTTTTAAAAATTTTTTAAAATTTATTATTTTATTTTATTTTTCTTAAGTGAGAAGTGGAGAGGCAGAGAGACAGACTCCCACATGCACCCTGACCAAGATCCGCCCAGTAAGCCCCCTATAGGGTGATGCTCTGCTGTCTGGGGCCATTGTCCTGTTGCTCAGCAACCAAGCTACCCCAGCACCTGAGGTGAGGCCATGTAGCAATCCTCAGCACCCAGGGCCAACTTGCTCCAACTGAACCATGACTGCAGGAGGAGAAGAGAGAGACAGAGAAAGAGAAAAAAGAGGGAAAGGGGTGGAGAAACAAATGGTCATTTCTTCTGTGTGCCCTGACTAGGGATTGAACCTGGAGCACCCATACACCGGGTTGACACTCTACCACTGAGTCAACTGGCTAGGGCCTAGAATGGACATCTTAAAGCATGAAGAATAATTGAAAGCAATTCTGTAATGTGTAATCTGATCTAGGAAGAAGGTAACATTTTATTGAAAGAGTTATGTCAGTTTCTGTAATAGCCCTGGCAGGGAACAACAAGTCCCAAAGTAAAAAAGTAAAGAAGAAAAGAAACACAATCATGCCACCATTAGCAAACCAGTCACCCAGCTTGGATAAAGGCCCTTACTGCCAATTCTAATCCTTTGGTAATCCCCAAACAGAAAGATGGGACCATTTCTAATGGTAAATGACTAATTCATTATGCCATGCAATACTTATTAAGACTAACCTGAGGACAGAAATAATTATATCTATCAAAATTAGAGAAAAAATAAAACTAATGTTAACATTAGGAGAGTGAGTAAATTATATATTGTATATATTTATGTGGTGGGCAAAAGTAGGGTTATAGTTATGAGACATGAATCAGTTTGTTATATTATTTATTACTTATTGTATTACTTAATCTATATAATTGTAAACCTACTTTTGCCTACCTTTGTATATGTTCATTATGTCATATATACACATAAACGCAAATATATACTGCTTACAAAAATTAGGGATATTTTATAACTTCCTATTCATTTTGAAATAGCCCCTAATTTTTGTGAACAATATATTTAAAATGAGAGAAGGGATAACCTTATATTCATTAAAATATAAAAATATAATTTTATATCTGATTGATGAAATCAAGGAGATTTTTATTTTTATTTTTGTGACTTTCTGGATCTTCTAAATTTCTCACAATGAACATATATTCTTTTATAATCAGAAAACAGATACTAACAAAGATACATAGTAATTATATTACATTATATAAAGAAGAAACATTTATCATATATTGCATGTATTTAACATTTTCTATTTGCTTGTAAAAAATCAATTATATTTTTTTCTACAGTGCAAAAAATAGAAATGCTATTATAAGGGGTCACTTTTTCACCTTACCTATAGAAAGGCCTGTCTGGTAACCCTAAAGGATCAATAAAGGCTCGTTCCAGAAACATCAGTTGATCATTCATAATTCTCAATAACATAACACTAAAAAGAAAGTAAATAGTTATAACATCATCAAAATGTGTGCACTACCTAGCAAACAAAATTTTAGAATGAAACTAATGCTAACATATTATAAATTCTTATACTTTCAAACTAAGAATAGTGGTTACATTTTTAAAATTACAGCCTGACCAGGCGGTGGCGCAGTGGATAGAGCATCGGACTGAGATGCAGAGGACCCAGGTTCGAGATCCTGAGGTCGCCAGCTTGAGCACGGGCTCATCTGGCTTGAGCAAAAAAGCTCACCAGCTTGGAACCAAAGTCGCTGGCTCGAGCAAGGGGCTACTCGGTCTGCTAAAGGCCCACAGTCAAGGCACGTGTGAGAAAGCAATCAATGAACAACTAAGGTGTCGTAATGAAAAACTGATGATTGATGCTTCTCATCTCTCCTCGTTCCTGTCTGTCTGTCCCTATCTATCCCTTTCTCTGACTCTCTCTCTGTCCCTGTAAAATAAATAAATAAATAAATAAATAAATAAATAAATAAATAAATAAATATTACATAAAATACTACTCTGCTGAGGCTTATAAAACCATAGAAACAATTATGTGTCTCAATGAAAGAAATGATAGTAATATTTATATTGAAACAATAATGAATTAATTAACCCTGGTATTTAAACATGGGCAAGACATTTTTCATCTTAGGTATTCTATTAATTTACTCATGGAAATAATTTCAATACACACACCTCTCTCTCTCTGATCTTGTGGCTACCACTGAACACCATTCAACATTCCTTATACAGAAAAATTCAAGTTGAAGAGTAGGTAATCTCAGAACACCAAAGTTATGTAAACGGCTACTTTGCATTCTAGAAACACACAGCCTTTCTAGGGAAACTGGAGAACTATAGGTCTTCAGGTTGAATACAATGTGAGCATGAAGGTACCAAGGAGTCAACACTCTATCCTTTGATGGGTCAAAGGATTGATTCAAGAAAAGCAAGATTAAAGAAGTGTTTCCTCAGATTTGAGTTTTTGAGAAATTCAGCATCAGGTTTAATTTACTTTAGTTAGCATTTGCTGTTATGAAATGCAATGCATGGCTCTAAGTGTTCAAAATTTGTGCACATAATAACATAAGACATAAACTTTACCTCAAGTATCATTTAGAGCAAATAAAACAAATATACAAGTACTCAAGAAAGTGGAAGCCCAGTGTTCTTGAAAGCCATAATCTGAGCCATAGGAATTTTGCCAGAGGGAGAAAACATCATTATTTTAAGAACAGAACATCAGTTTCATAGAATAAAAGGTGTTTAGGATCTATCTAAAATATATATCTCATTGTTGTTATTTTTGTACATAAGGAATTTTAGAAAGGATTATAAAGTACAAGAAAAAAATCTCCATATTCAGCCCAGGATAACACAATTATGACACAAACTGATATACTTTTTCTCTCTGTTTGTTCATAAAAATGTAAACAACTATATTTATAATTTTATGTCTTTTTTGTTTACTTCACATTTTGTTAAAAACATATTACCTTTATAACCATTAATTTTAATGCTTACAAAATGTTTAAATTAGTGGACATCTAACTTTCTTAGCAATATTTTTCCTCTTAGGTATTAAGATTTTTAATTATTTGGTATTATAATTCATTTTTTTTTTCTGAGAAGCCTTTTTTTCCCCTAACTTGAAACTCTTAAGAAAAAGGTTCAAGACACAGAAGCACTAGAGCAAAGTGTAAGAACTATGTGATAGCGCCTAAAACTTTAGTAGTATGTATTTATCTTTTTCAAAAGGTTAAAACAATTCACAATACTTTAGTGAAGTGCCTGTAGCAATGGGTACAATAAAGTTTGAAATAGTTATTAATTCGATAAGCAAATAGTATAACAATATTTTCATTTGTATTTTTGAATTATTAATGAATTTGATTGCCCATTGCCAGTATTTCCAGCTTTGATCTTTTGGATTTTATTATCAATTAAAAACATTATAATGTCTCTATTACCCCCTTTCCAAATTTGCTGGAAAAGAGTTTTCTCAGGCTTCTTTTTTTGAAAGAAGCTTTACTGAGGGCACTGAGAACGCTTGCGCTGGTTCCTTCCAGCTCTATTGAAGAGACATATTGTCCTTCGGGGACTTCAGAAGAGGTTTTCCACTCTTTTCTCTTTGCTTTTTATCAGGTTATTAACCATTGCAGTGTTCTCAGATATGATTGCACTGTCATTTCCTTGTTTCTAAGCTTGGAATTTCACTTCCAAGAAATTTCTATTTTTAGTAAAGCTTATGTTTGCATACAATGTGAACTGAGACCAAATTCATGTTTTTATCAGGTGCTAAAAAGGATTATACAACATTATTTTTGAATATATCTTTCTTTCTCCATTGATTTTTCATGTATTCTTCATTTCAAACATGTCCCTATACATCACTAGTTTATTTTGGGGCTATCTTCTTTTATTTTTCTATGTATTCTTGCATCAATCCCCAAGGATTTGATATTTGTATCATCATAACATGTTTAGTATAAAGTAGATGTTCAACTCTCAAAATTCTACTTTTTAAAGATATTCCTTAAAATTCTTAAATTATTTCTCTTCTATCTAAATATTTTGTTCAAATTATGTCTTATTTTTGTGGCTTCATACAGAAGTAATCCTAAAATAATGGCTTTATGATATCTGTTATTCTAGATAAATAGAATTTTTCCAGGTGCATGTGGAAAAAGGAACTAGTTGTGAAGGTAGTGACATTAAGAAGGAGAAAGAAAGTGTGTTCTGGAAATGGGAGTCAGGTTGAAGTGTGATGGACAGACACTGAAAGAACAAGAGATAAAGCTGGAGAAATCCTCCGTCACCCAGGTGGAGGACCTTTAACGTCAAGGCTGGGATTCTGTAATAATGACTTGGCAGTAAAGGAAGCACCAGCATTTCTCAGCAGCACATTTGCCACTCAGAATGTCCGAAATAGGTCTTTGAGAGATATGGCTGCCCTGGTTGCATTAGAGTGAAGGAAAGGAGCAGTAAAAAACTTGCAACGATATTTCAATAAAGATGTCAATTTGTATCTTTTCAAAATTATATGTATGATACACCCAACTTGTATATGTAGAACATACTTATTTTTATCCAAGTCTTGGAGTCTCTCACTGAACTTAGAAGCAACTTCTGTAAAATTCTTCACTGCAGAAAATAGTGAATCTGAAAGAGAAATTAGGACCAAATGTCATTTATTCTATAACTTAAAGAAAGGGAATGGTATAGAAAGCTATTCTTTGTATTTTATAAGGTATTTTTATTTTGTATATTAGAAGAAGAACAAAATGCATCAATGAAATGAAAAATATATTTACAGACATAAACAAAATATTTTATTATAGCCTGACCTGGGGTGGTACAGTGGATAAAGCATCGAGTTGGAATGCTGAGGTCGCCAGTTGCGAACCCCAGGTTTACCTGGTCAAGGCACATAGAAAATCAACGACTACAAGTTGATGCTTCCTGATCCTCTCAATCCCCTTTCTCACTCTGTTCTCTCTCTAAATTTGATGAATAAAATCTTTAAAATAATATTTGATCATAAGACACAGCAATAAATAATAAATGGACACAAGGTAGGTCATAATATATTATTTCTTTTTTTTTTATTGAGTGAGACTGAGAAAGAGACAGAGCTAGACAGAGAAAGCAATGAGAAGCATCAAATTGTAGTTGCAGCACTTTAGCTGTTCATTGATTGCTTCTCATACATACCTTGACTGGGGGGCTCCAGCCGAGCCAGTGGTCCCTTGTTCAAACCAGCGAACTTGGGCTTCAAGCCAGCGATCTTTGGGCTCAAGCCAGCGACCATGAGGTCATGTCTGTGATGTCATGCTCAAGCCAGCAACCTTGAGGTTTTGAACCTGGGACCTCAGTGTCCCAGTTCAATGCTCTATCCACTCTGCCATCACTTGGTCAGGCATAGGTCATTGTATTTTAGAGATCAATAGAAACATACAGATAATGAATTTTGGAAGAAGTGTATGTAACATACCAAATGATACACTGTATGTTTTCATTTCTTGTGGATGTTTCATTGAAATATTGTAGATTCTGTCAGCATACTTTCTTAAAACTACAGCATAATCTTGACAGTCAAAAGGGAGCACAATGGAATTGGCTAGTTCAAATACCATCCCTCCTCGAACCTGGGCCACAGTATAGTGATACTTAAAAGTTGGATCATAAAACTTTTCCACCAATTCATATGTTTCATAGACACTGTGATAAAGTGGATAGCTGCTGAATTTGTTTATTGCCTAAAAAAAAGCAGAGAACAAATTATATCTCTTGTAATATAGATTATAATAAAATACATGGTGCCATATTTACTATTAATATTGGTGAGACTATTTTGGTTAGTAACAAATAAAGGAAAGTATTTAAATACCTCAATAAGCCATTTACTAAAGGGTTAATACAGCATTAAAATCTACCTTATTTTTTGTTTGTTTTATTTTTATAAAAATGAAAGAGAGAGAAAGAGAGAGACAGACAGACAGGAATAGACAGGAAAGGAGAGAGATGAGAAGTTTCAACTCATAGTTGTGGCATTTTACTTGTTCATTGATTGCTCTCTCATATGTGTCTTAACAAGGATAGGGGGCTCCAGCTGAGCCAGTGACCCTTTGTTCAAGCCAGCAACCCCGCACTCAAGCCGGAGACCTGGGGGTTTCAAACCTGGGTCCTCAGAATCCCAGACTGACATTCTATCCACTGTGCTACCACCTGGTCAGGTTGCCCTAGGTTTTTATTAATTAAATAATATGTGTATGTACTTCAGGCCAGAAGGTATTGGCATGAAATATTCAAAGTGGTAAAAAGCAAGGACCTACAACCAAGACTATTCTATCCATAAAGGCTAACATTTAAAATTTTAGGCAAAATAAAGAGCTTCCCAGACCCAAAGGAAAGAAAAAAAAAGCTAAAGGAGTTAATTACCATTACCAACAAACCAGTATTACAAGAAATGTTAAAGGTTTTAAGAAAAAGAAAGAAAATGAAAAAAAGAGGAATGAATAAAAGAAAACACATTTTCTTCACCCGAAAGACATGTTTCCAGATCAAAGGGCACATTTTATGCACAGCTCAGTGTATAAAAAATGGCATAACCAAATCACATATATTCACCAAGGACAACTGAAGGACAGGGATACTGGAATCAAATGGCCCTAAAATCTCTATAGCAATCCTGAAACCTGGAAAACAATGGAGCCAAGAATTCAAAATACTGAGAGTAAAGAATTTTGAACGAAAAGGTTTAGGCTAGGCAAACTATAGAAGAATTGTGTATGGCATAACCTTTTCAGACATGCAAGGTCTTTAGCTTTTATATCCCCTTTTTAAAAAGTTTCTAAAGGGTGGCCTGACCTGGTGATGGTGCAGTGGATAGAGCATCAATTTGGGATGCTAAGGACCCAGGTTCAAAATTCCAAGGTTGCTAGCTTGAGAATGGGCTCATCTGGCTTGAGCACAGGATCACCAGTTTGAGCATGGGGTTGCCGGCTTGAGTGTGGGATCATAGACATGACCCTGTGGTCACTGGCTTAATTCCAAAGTACACTGGCTTGAGCTATAGGTCACTGGCTCTGCTGGCAGTCACTGGCTCAACTAGAGACCCCAGCCAAGGCACATATGAGAAAGCAATCAATAAACAACTAATGTGCTTCAACTATGGGTTGACGCTTCTTATCTCTCCCGTCTGTCTGTCTCTCTCTCTCTAAAAAAAAAAAAAAAAAAAAGATTATGAAGGGTGTGCTCCAAGATTCAATACAGAAGAGAAGTCAAGGCACTCTCAGATTTCTCAGTGAAGGACAATTTCACAAGCAAGAGTTGTGCCACAGGCAGAGAGAACAGCCAGAGAACTCAGACATGCCAGAAAAGAGCTTGCACGCAGAGGCAGATTAAGGTTGGTTGAGGCCCCGGGCACAGAAAAAAATATTGGGCCCCTTACATTAGAAAAAAGTGTAAAGTTGGGGTTTTACGGGGCCCTTCAGGGGTCGGGGCCCAGGGAACAGGCCCAGTGGGCCCGCCGTTAAATTCACCTCTGCCCCATGAGGGTAATAAAATCTGCCAGATAACCTGATGTGTTTGAATAGATGAAGAGTTGTGGAAAATCAGTTATGGATACATGGAGGAGGGAAAAGAGGTTTTCTAATCAACAGGTATAGTGCAACTATATACTGAAAAAATGTGATAAGGTTATTTGAGGGTTGAGAGAAGAAGCACCACAAGAAAACTGAACGCAGCCCTGGTCAATGGCTCAGGTTAGAGCATCATCCTGAAGTACAAAGGTCGCCTGTTCAATCCCCAGTCAGGGCTCATACAGGAACAGATGTTCCAGTCTCCTTCCTGTTCTCTCCCTTCCTCTCTCTAAGATCAGTGAAATAAACATAAAACAAAATCTCAGGGGAAAAAAAAAACGAATGCCTATCATCCGTAGTAAGAATTAAATGGATAATACATAAAATTTATTAATTTAAAGAATTTTAATCTGCTGAAGAGAATCAAAGGTGGGACAAGCCCGAAAGTGGGATAAGGAACCACTGTTTTTCATTATAAAGTCTTCTAATACTATGAGACATTTTATAAACTATATACCTACATTGTTATTCTGATAAAACTAAAAACCATAAAATTGTCATTAGCACCACCAGCAACAATTTATAAAACATGACTTGTATATCTGTTCATTGTTTATTATGCCACTCATTACTATAACTTTCAAGTTTAATGATTGAAGACATAATCAGATAAAAATTCAAATATTTGTGGTTCTTTGTATGGGATTAATTTTAAATTATGATGGTAGAAAGGAGTCAAAGGCAATTCTTACATTTCTAATTTAAATAATGGGGTGAATACAATACCATTAAACAAAACAGAAAATATATTTAAGGGAGTACATAGAGTTCAAGTCATAAGGCTCAGGATACCAGATACCAGAACTATCCCCAGAAGTAGCACTATCTCAATACTGAAACATCTCTCTTCTGCTTCAAATTCTTCTATTTCTCTCATGTTTCTGTCACTTTTCTTGATGCAGAATGATTTGTTTAACCAAAACATATAAGTAATCTTGAAGTATTTATGGATAGACTTACCCAGTTTTTAGTGTACCGTGCTCTGCCTGAAGCAATTCCAAGTCTTTGGAAGAACACTTCAAAATCATTACCAGATCCCAATTTGCTAATCCTTTGAGGGGAAAAATTCAAGATTATTTGAAAAATTTCTTCATAACGTATTTATTAAAGATTAATTACATGCCATTCTTACTACTATAAATATGATTTTTAGATATATCACAGGAAAAATTGACAGAAGTATCAGTTTTGATCACAACATCTCTACTGTAAGAGTGTTTTGTTCTTTTGGGTTTCTGGGCCCAATTCCAATGCGTGGAAGAGGATTATCCCCATACCACCAACAAGCACTTCTTCAGGAAACCAACTGGTTGCCCTACATTCCAACTCAATACCGACACTCTATACCTGGAGATAGCATTGGTTTCCACAGGTTAAGGGCTCATTTCTACATAACTGTCCCCCACCCACTCTCCCCATTTGTAAACCTATAAGCTACAGATTAGGCATTCCCATGTCCCTCTCCCTGAGTTCAATTAATTTGCCAGAGTGGTTCTCAGAACTCAGAGAGACAGTTCGTGTACTATAATAGATCACTGGGTTATTATAAAAGGTATTACATACGAGATGCATAAGACAAGGTATGAGGACAGGACACAGAGCTTCCAGGCTGTCTCTTCCTGAATCTTCATGTGTTCACTACCCTAAAGCCCTCCAAACCCAGTCAGTGCTTTGGGGTTTTATGAAGGCTTTATCGCCCAGGCATGACTGATTAAACCACTGTCCATTGGCCATTAATTCAACCTCCAGCTCCTCTCTTGTCCATGGAGGTCTGAGGTGAGATTGAAAATTACAACCCTCTAATCATGTGGTTGGTTCTCCAGGCAACCAGCCCTAGTTCTTGTTATGTTAATGATCATTAGCCTGCAAGCTGTTAATAATAGTAATGAATCATTAGAATAACAACAAACACTTAAGCTGTTCTCATCACTTAGGAAACTCCATGGGTTTTCCCTTAGTGCCAGAAATGGGGACAAACACTAAGTATGTATTTCTTATTATAAGTCATAATGTAACAATTGTGTAAGTCACTTTAAAGTAAAAAAAATATTTTCCTTCATTAACTTTATCATTTATACTTGTTGTATATGATATAGTTAAAAGAAGCAGAGATTCTTCAAATAATTCAGATGTAAATCCTATTCTTAAATTTTTAAATTATTCATTGTTGCCTAACCTGTGGTGGCGCAGTGGATAAAGCGTCGACCTGGGAACACTGGGGTCACCAGTTCAAAACCCTGTACTGGTCTGGTCAAGGCACATAAGGGAGTTGAGCTTCCAGCTCCTCCCCCCTTTCTCTCTTTCTCTCTCTCTCTCTCTCTCACTCTGTGTCTCCTCTCTAAAAAAAAAATGAATAAAAAAAAATTATTCATTGTTGCTGTCTATAATCTTAAACTATGGAAACATATATTCCCCTTCCCTCAGGGTATAGCTACAACTGTGGATTCCAAGAAGAAAGATTCTTTTGATGTGAACTTTGTGAAGGAATTGATCTGGGGAGATGGACCCCCCATATGGTCAACATAGGGTCCATTTTTTTTTTTAAGATTTTATTTATTCATTATAGAGAGAGGACACAGAGACAGAGAGAAAAAGAGAAGAGGGCGAGAAGCAGAAAGCATCAACTCCCATATGTTCCTTGACTAAGAAAGCCCAGGGTTTTGAACTGACAACCTCAGTATTCTAGGTCAATACTTTACCCACACTGCATCACTACAGGTCAGGTCCTAGGGCCCAATTTTTTAACTCAGAACCTAGCAGCCATTTGCTGACAAGGGCTCCTCATGTATTCTGTACACCGGGAGGAACCTCAGCTTGAACTCATTTTGTGCACTATGCCCAGCTGGTGGTTTACTTTGAGTCACACACTGCAGAGAAATCCCTGGGCTCCTCTTCTACACATGACAGAGACTTACTCTGTCCAATCAAAATTGCAAAATTTGATACCTCATTTACATAAAAGGGATCTAATTGAGAGGCTGGGTGGGAAGTTTCACTGTAAAAGGTGGGCTCTCCTTCAGTGGCTGGGGCTGCACTAGACACAATTTAGATTGTTACTTGACCTGTGTCTCCTGGGCTGCAGGTCCCTTTTACTCAAATACATGCTTTTTAGTCTCTATTACAGTCTAAAATTAATTTTGATTTACATAACCAAAACTGATTTGGTGTCTATATTTTTCTTAGAGTAACTAAAATATTTATTAATTGTATGGTGTTCAGAAAAAAATTACAGTGAGTAGAGGACAGAAATAAGAGGGGAATTAATTTTCACCATTATAACCTTTAAATTATATACTATGTATATACATTACCTATTCAAAAGATAAGCATTTTTGATGGCCTACTGATTTAACTATAAAATATATAGTAATATTTTATTTGTAATCCTCAACATTGCTTTTTCTTTATCAGATGTTAGAGAATTTTGAAAAATTAAATTTTTGTTTTTAATGATTGAAAAAAAAATACCCTTTTATTTCCAACACAATCTTCTATTAAATTCTGTAGAGAGATTTGTCTGTTGTTAGCTTGCTTGTTGTTTACCTGGGCATGCCAATGAACTCTGGTGAAGGGCTTTTTTTATTCCAGCTCTCATAGAGAGATTTACCTTCAAAGCCTTCATCAGGGCTTTGGAGCTACAAAAGTTAAAAATAAATAAATAAAAGAGAGAGAGAGAATAGTTATAAATCAGATGTTTAAAAATCTAAATGTTAATTAACCAGGGAATGAATAGCTAAACTATAGTTAGCAAAACAAGAAAAGCTATTCATACATTAGCAGTCATTAAAGCTCCCAGTAATGAGTTTCTGATAATATGGCAAAATGCTCATGCTATTTATTGTGTATAAATAAATACATGAAATGTATGAAAAAGAGGCTATACCAAGTCATTGTATTCAAAAGAATGGTTGTATCATAAAAAATTTTTTATCTATTTTTCTGAATTAAGGTAGGCTACTCTCAAAAACATTATTGCTCCTCTTATAAAAAAATGGAAAAGAAGCAAGCTAGTTAAGGGAAGGTATTCCTTCTAGTATTGCTTTTTTGCTGGTAAGGTTGATAAAGTCATTAAATAAAACATAATAAAACAGATGCATTAATATTTTACTTAATTAAGTATTTTACTTGCATTAAATACTGGACTTTAAATACATTTTATGGTTTTACAGATGAGAAAACTAAGGAAGTAAAACTATGGCCTATCGTTAAATTCTGGACTCAGAGTATTAGATGTTATACCAAAACCATTTGGCAAATAAACTTCAATTCATGTTCCATGGTTACTCATAGGTTACTGAACAATATATGGTATAGAATGTTTTTATTTTATGTTTAACGAACGTCCTATGTTCTAGTTTCAAAAAGTTCAATTTTAAAAAGTATATAGGATACCTATGCTGTTTTAGACATTTTGTAAATGCCAGGGTGTTGGGTAAACAAGAGTTCTTTTTGCCTGACCAGGCGGTGGTGCAGTGGATAGAGCGTTGGACTGGGATGTCGAAGGACTCAGGTTCAAGACCCCGAGGTCGCCAGCTTGAGCGCGGGCTCATCTGGTTTGAGCAAAATCTCACCAGCTTGGACACAAGGTCGCTGGCTCCAGCAAGAGGTTGCTCAGTCTGCTGAAGGCCCATGTGTCAAGGCACATGTGAGAAAGCAATCAATGAACAACTAAGGTGTTGCAACGGCAACAAAAAACTGATGATTGATGCTTCTTATCTCTCTCCGTTCCTGTCTGTCTGTCCCTATCTATCTCTCTCTGACTCTCTCTCTGTCTCTGTAAAAAAAATAAAAAGAGTTCTTTTTAGGTTTGCTCCCTTGTACTGAGACAGCGCCATGTGTGTATAATCTATGGAAGGCTGTGGGTGCTTGCCCTCAGGGCCGCAGATTGCAAATTTCTGAAGGCCTGCCGCTTTGGGGGGTTGGGGATATTGTTTGCTGGAGAAGGGGTATTTCTTTCTAGTCTGTTTTGGCTGAAGAGTGCAGAGATAGAGAGAGAGTACTGAGGGGCCTGATAGCCCTGAGATTTCAGCCAGGCCTGTTTTGCTTGGGAATGCTGAGGTTGGTGGGGGCCTATGAGTCTGGTCAATCCGGAGTGCTGAGAATCTTAGGAGCCCTGAATGAGAGGGAAGCGGTCTTCCCTGTTTATTTGCTTGTCTGCCATTACGAGACTTTAATAAACAGAATGGCCCACCATTTTCTGGCTCCACAGTTCCTTTACCATCTGCTTGAATCCAATGAGAACCTGCATGGCCATGGCGGTAGCCACTGGACTTACACAGAAATACAAATTTCAGTGACACATTTCATACTCCCTACTAGCGGGAACTGTAAAAATATGGAATTCAATATGCTTGGTGCTATAACAGTGGTATGTACAAAGGTCTATGGGGACATAAATAAATTTGCACTAGATGTGGGGAGAAAGGCCTGACTAGGCAGTGGTACAGTGAATAGAGTCTGGCCTGAGACAAAGAAAAACCAAGTTTGAAACCCTAAGGTCACCGTCTTGGGTGCGGGCTCATCAGGCTTGAGCTCAGGGTTGCTGGCTTGAGCAAGGGGTCACTGGCTCGGCTGTAGCCCCTCCCCCCATCATGGCACATATGAGAAAGCAATCAATGAACAACTAAGGAGACACAACAAAAAATTTATGCTTCTCATCTCTCTTCCTTCCTGTCTGTATGTCCCTATCTGTCCCTCTCTCTCTGTCTCTGTCTTTCTTGCTAAAAAAAAAAAAATGTGGAGAGAAAGAATTTATACTAACATCTTAACTTGTAAAATATGAATAAATGCACCAACAAAATGATTTTACTCAAGCTTATAAATTTACAAATATTTTGGTATAAGTGATGGTATCACTCCATTTATTCAAAGAAATGCAAATTTGTAATATATACAACTAAATTCTCAAGTTTATTACTACAAATTGAAATGCTGCAATTCACTCTCCCAAAATAAATAAAACAGAATAAAACAAAACCAAAAATCGTCAAACGTCACATTATTTCAAACGTGACCACAGAGTAGTGCTTTCGCAATTGTCCCAGGTGCCACTCCTCCAGTAAATAAAGGTCACTGACCAGTGCCCTTAGCATTTACCTTAAGTTACATGTATGGTGGGAAGTCTCTAAGATACTCTGTGTCAAATATTTAAGTTTTTATAGATTTCATGGAAATTGATAAAACTGCAAGCAAATGATGGCATTCTTAAGTAACAACATGAATAGATACTTTTTAAATTAATTTTTTCTATTTTGAAAAGAAAAGCTGTCCCTGACCAGGTGGTGGCTCAGTGGATAAAGCTTCAGACTGGAACGCAGAGGACCCAGGTTCGAGACCCTGAGGTTGCCAGCTTGAGCGCGGGCTCATTTGGTTTGAGCAAGGCTCTCCAGCATGAGCAAGCTCGCTGGCTCGAGCAAGGGGTCACTCAGTCTGCTGTAGCTCCCTGGTCAAGGCACATATGGGAAATCAATCAATGAACAACTAAGGTGCCACAATGAAGAATCGATGTTTCTCATCTCTCTCTTTTCCTGGCTGTCTGTCCCCTTCTCTGACCTCTCTCTGTCACACACACACACACACACATACACACACACACACACAAACACACGAATGTTATAAAAAATAATAATAATAAAAAAGGAAAAGTTGTTATAAGATTAAATCCTATGCTCTTAAAACCAAACCTTAGTTATATTTGTCTTAAAATTCGTATCTGAAGGGAAATATGTTTTTCTTGGTAATTACATTTCAATTGGTACATGTATTAAACAGAAAAGTCTTTTTTTCCCCCCATTCCAAATCAGGTAGTTAGCAGTAACAAGAAAAACTGCCATGACCAACATTAGGAACAATGGATCTATGGGGCAGGAGAACTAAAATGAAGAGTTGCCTGTCAGTCCTTTAGGAATTCAGGCATCACCTCTCCACCAAGTTCAGTATCTTGAGCTGCTAACACCATCAGGACAACTTCAGCTGTCAGCCCAGTCCAGTAGGGCTCAGTGGAGTCAGGAAAGGGTACATGATCTCATCTAGCCTCTGCACCCAATTGATTTGCCCTTAGCTACCAGCATTTGTGCATTTTGTTTGTTTGTTTTTAAGAGAGATGGGAGAGAGAGAGGGTGGTGGGAGGAGCACAGGAAGCATCTACTCGTAGTTACTGCTTCTCATATGTGCCTTGACCAGGCAAGCCAGGATTCAAACTGGTGGTCTCAGGGTTCCAGGGCGATGCTCTATCCACTGCACCACCACAGGTCAGGCAGCACTTGGTGTGGTTTTAACCATACCCTTTCTCAATCAGTTAGAAACTTTAAGTCTTCCTGCATCCCAAGTTATATTAAGGAATATAAACAAGTTTTAAAATTAAGGAATTAAACCACGGGACCAATGACTGCTTCAGCTACTGAACAAGTTGTGTAACTTTGGTGGCCACTGCTTCTTAAGCTCCTGTTTTCTTGTTTTCAAGTGGGG
The DNA here is from genome assembly GCA_037038555.1 of Rhynchonycteris naso. Taxonomy (NCBI): domain Eukaryota; kingdom Metazoa; phylum Chordata; class Mammalia; order Chiroptera; family Emballonuridae; genus Rhynchonycteris; species Rhynchonycteris naso. Next base: position 302,811,651 of record CM072995.1, read on the forward strand.
ATTAGACAGGTTGCCTCAGGGTGGTGTGGGAAAAAATGAGATAACGTGTGTAAACATTTCATTAGATCTAATATTCTATGAAGCGGATTTGCTATGTGAAAAACAGACAAGTTATAAAACAACAATGATACCTAACATAATAACAGTATCTCAAGATAACAGCATTTACAGAAATCAGATTTTCCAAAATTATATGTAATTATTTGTACCTCCTTTGTTAGGTTGTACACCAAGGTATACATCAGTGGGGTACAATCGACTCTCAGAGTGTAGTTTCCTGAAAATAAAGAGAGGATAAATTATTTTTTTATTTAATTTCTCTATTTTATTTTTTCACTCAAAGACCATTAGTATCTTGTTAGCCAGAACGATCCTTTTAAAACTTGAGTACCATTAAAACTCTCCAAAGCTTCGCCCTCAACCTGGTAATGTAGTGCCACAGATGAAACCACCTCTCCAAATCTTCACCTCCCACTCTGCCCACACTGTGGGCATACTCGGGGTCTTTGTATACACTGTTCCCTCAGCCTGGAACACTGTCCTGCATTATAGCTGCATGACCTACTCTCCCACTTCACTGAGATATCTGGTCTAAGGTTGTTTTCAGAGAGGTTTTCTCTGAATGAAAATAGCAAAATGCAGAACCATTTGGCTATAAGATGGCATCAGGTAGTGAGAGGCAAGAGAATGTAGTGTTTAGAAAGGTAAAGCTTTACAACCTGAGTAAGTTTGGGAAAGTTACTTAAGCCCTCAGAATCTCAGTTCACTCTTCTATACAAGAGAGACAATGATACTTACCTCACAGGGTTACTCTGAGTATTAAATAAATGTTTACATGTAAAGCACTTAAGACAGCTCTACTGTTGGTGATTTGTGTGAGCTAAAGTCTATATATGTTTGTGTCATTTGTTCTTGATCCTGAAAATGACGGGAAGACAATGCAGCATTTTAAAACAGGGAATGACATAATTAGCAAAACCCAGTGACTTAAAAACATACATTAAAAGGGACAGACAGAATGATAAAGATTACAAAAAGAAATCAAAGCTTGAAGAAAAACTAGCAACAAAGAGAACATTATTCTACCTTTGAAGAATATATGGGGTATTTATTCTGTGTGGCAGTTTCTTGTCTTATTATGCACTTTTTTTTTATAAGTGAGAGGAAGGGAAATAGTGAGACAGACTCCCTCATGTGCCCCAACTGGGATACACCTGTCAAGCCCTGTCTGGGGCAGATGCTAAAATCAATCAAACTATTTTTAGTGCCTGAGGCTGAACAAGATTGGACTGACCAAGCTATCCTCTCAATGCCCCGGCTCGAGTCAGTCAAACCACTGGTTGTGGGAAGGAAAGAGAGAGAGAAAGGGGAAATGAAGGGGTAGGGGAGAAGCAGATGGCCACTTCTCTTGTGTGCCCCAATGGAGAATTGAACTCAGGACATCCATATGCTGGGCCGATGCTCTAAGCTCACTGGCCAGGGCCTTATTATGCATTTTTAAGAAGGGTACTAATAATACAAGCTGAGATTTTTGAACATTTACTCTGTGCAAGGCACATGTCTGGGAGTTTTGCAAATATTAACCACTTTTGTCCTTACAAGAGCCTTTGAAATATGTGCTCTTAGTGATTCCTTTTAGAGATGAGAAAACTAAGATACAGAAGCAATCTGAGTCACAAACTAAGAGGTGGCAGGTAGAGGAATAAGGCCTGGCCCTCAAATAAGGAGGAAATAACTGAAATGCACCAAGGAGGCAATGTTGCTCATGCATATGGACAAAGAAGAAAACATAAATGCCAACATGCCTCTATTGAAAGGGATTGAGGGCTAGTTGAAAAGGGTGAAGGGACTGAGAAGTACAAATTGGCAGTTACTGAACAGTCATGGGGATGTAAAGTACAGCACAGGGAATATGGTCAATAATATTGCAATAACTATGTATGATGTCAGGTGGGTACTAGACTAATTGGGGTAGTCACTTAGTAATTACATAAATGTCTAATCACTATGTTTTACCTCTGAGACTAATATAATATTGAGTGTCAACTGTAATTGAAAACAATTTTTAAATAAATAACAATAAACATCCATTAGTCAGGGAACAACAACAAAAATAATATCTTTTTTGCTACTCCATTCTAAAATCATTGAAATCTTTAGTTCCATGATTTACTTATCCATTCAACAGTTGTTTGCTGACTAGCTACCATATGCAGGTCATCTGCCAAATGAAACAAAGCAGAGCGTAGCTTTTCCAAATTAGCATTCGGGCTCTCGGCCCCACGTCCATGAATCTACCTTCTTATTGTGGCATGATTTAGGAACTAAACTGCTCCTACTACCATGATCACATGTTTTCCGATGAGACCAATGATACTCACCTTCTATAGAAGAATCAGCATTAATATAGGCCACACCACGCTCTTGAAGGAGTCTAGAATTCTCCTATAAGATTAAAGAAAGAAAAGGATACACATATAGCCATAACCTCTCTTTGAAACAAGTGCACATTTACATTACTGTATTTCCCCACATATGAGATGCACAATTTCTTGGAAATTTTGAAGTCTAAAAACTGGATGCATCTTATACAGTGGTTGTAGTTATTTTTACTTGCATTTCATGCTTTTTCACACTTGTTTTTGTGCTCATTGTAAATTTTTTTACTTGCATTTCTTGCTTTTTTGTGCTTGTTATTTTGGTGCTCATTGTTTTGCATTTGTTATGGTCTATTACAGTTGGTTATGTTTTGCCCCGTTCTGCCCAGAAATGTCTTGGAAAAAATTTTCCTATAGTGCTGCATGTATAGTGATTTATCATCAGACACAAATGAGGACAAGCTAATGGATGGGAGTTCTGACAGTGATGAGGAGCTGTATGAATTTCATGACGATGAATAAAACTTGAGTTCAATAACTTTATATAACACATTAAAAAAAAATTTCGGGCCCCAAAATTAAGGTGCATATTTTACATGGGAAAATATGGTAATTTTGTGTAGATACCTTAATTAAACTGGCCCAAATTATCCACAAACTTGACATATAAGGTTATCAAAATTGTTTGCAAAAATTTCAATAAAAATTTTTGGTAAGAATAACAAAACAACAACAAAAAACACTTTTAAGTCTAAAATGCAAGATAAAACTGTTCACATACTTAATTGTGTAAAAGGAAAGGAAGTTGATTTCTTAATCATGTTATAATTTATCCTTCAAGAAATTCTTTCAGCTGAGAGAATTCAGGTGGTGGCACAGTGAATAGAGTGCTGGGCTGGGACACAGAGGACACAGGTTTGATACCCCAAGTTTGCCGACTTGAGTGCAGGCTCACCAGCTTGAGCAAGGGATTGCTGGTTTGAGCGTGGAATCGTAGACATGACCCCATCCATGGTCACTAGCCTGAGCCCAAAGGTTGCTGGCTTGAAGCCCAAGGTTGCTAGTTTGAGCAAGGGGTTACTGGTTTGGCTTTAGCTCCATCACCCGCCTCCCCAAGACACATGTGAGAAATCAATCAATGAACAACTCAGGTGCCGCAACAAAGAATTGATGCTTCTCATCTCTCTTCTTCTTCCTGTCTGTCTGTCTGTCCCCATCTGTCCCTTCTCTCTGTCTCTCTCGCTAAAGAAAAAATAAAGAAATTCTCTTAGCAAACATGAATGACCTAAGAGATCCTTACAGTGCAAACCTTCTCCTGAATACCTCATTATTTAAATACAAAATCTTGCCTGATTCATGGGAATGTGTTATTTCAAACGTTCTGGTTAAAAATACACGAATTTCAATGTCTGTAAACCCTGAATAATGAAGTTCTCCTGTAGGATACCACCACCTACTGGTTAACATTGATCATTGTAGTTTTAGAACAAAGTATAGCAAAGTTTTTTTGAGATATCAAGTGGATTCTGAATCTCTTAAAGGTGTGATTTCTTCAGCATCCTGACTATAGAAAGAAAATAGGAAAAAACAATATATAACTCTAAGTTTGAAAGAGTTCAACATATTTAGGCTCTTTTATTTTTAATTTTTTAAATTGATTTTAGCAAGAGGAAGGGAGAGAAAGAAAGAAACTGATAGAGAATGAGACAGGAACATAGATCTGTTCCTGTATTCACCATGACAGGGGATCAAACCAGCAACCTCTGTGCTTCAGGACAAAGCTCTAACCAACCGAGCGATCCAGCAAGAGCATTAGGTTCTTTCTGATGTCAGCATAAACTTTTCTTACCTACAGAAGCAGTAGTTTCTCACCCCCCCCCCTACCAAGGAAAATTGAAGTTACAGGGCTCTCCATAATTTCTGGAGCATAATAGGCACTAAATAAACATTTGCTGCATGACTGGAAATTAATGGAATAAGCGTCAACTTTGCATAACTTTACAGCTAATGCCTCTATTACACAAAACCAACAATACAAGCGGGTAAAATTACTTTCCAGGGGGCATAGTAAATATTCTGTGGTGGGACTTTATGCTTCACTTTTAACATAATTTCTTTAGAGTAGGTCATTATGATACAAGGAAGATGACTGTGGAAAGTATACCTTACTGCACAAGCTCAGGGTTATTTACATGTGGTTAGCTTTAGGAGTTAATTCGGAAAGGGTAATAGAAACATGATATTTATTTTGCTGTTTGGTTTGTATAAAATTTACATACTTTTTACCACACCCTCAGAAAATGAGGTGAATTTATTTTGACAATCAACATTAACTGGCTTTAAAATGTTCAAACTGAAATTAGTTCTTTAGTGACAAAGGTCGTTTTATTGTTGATTTTTGAGTATTTTCTCACTGGATTCTCCTGTTATTTTTATATCCTTGAGAATTAAGTCTGAACTGCTTTATTTATATATATATTAGGATATGATCAACTGACCTCTGCCCACTCAGTAGAACCAAGAAGACCAAATTCTTCTGCATCCCAGCTTGCAAACAAAATTGTTCTTCTAGGCCTCCATCCTGAAACATGTATACACATATAAAAGCTGAAAAAATATACAATATATCCAGGACATTGACAAACCCAACAGGAAAAACAACAAACAAAATCAATTGCTCACGATTGATTGTTATGCATAGGAAACCATCTGTGATGGGCAGCTGCCTAGTGGAGAAGAGAACTAGATGTGGTGATGTGGTCTGTGTACTAAGAGCAGATAAAACAGAAAATCCTTGACAACTTCCGTGTTGTTTTGGCTTCATGTGAGATTGTTCATTGTCAGCTGGTTGTATGATTTCACCCAATTCTCTGCCAGAATTAGTCAACAGAAGCTCGGTTAACAATGCCAATGTCTGCAGCTACTGAAAACTACATAATGCAATAGGGAGGTTGTATGGCTAGGAGTCATAAACACTAACTTTGCTTATTTCAAACCCTAATTCTTTCACTTAATAGCAGTATGACCAAGGGAAAGTTATTCAAACTTACTAAGCCTTTGTTTTATCTGTATATCAGGAATAATAAAGATACTACTTGATTGTTGGAAGGATTAAATGAAAAAATATTTATAAATATAGCACTGAATAAATTCTCCAAAAATTGTAAGTTGCCACTATTTCTTTTTTAAGATTTTATTTATTAACTTTAGAGAGGGGTTGGGATGAGTGAGAAGTATTAACTCATAGTTACTTGCTTCTCTTATGTGCCTTGACCAAGCAAGCCTGGGGTTTCAAACCAGCAACCTCTGCATTCTAGGTCACCACTATATCCACTACACCACCATAGGTCAGAACAGTTGCCATTATTTTAGTAAAACTATTTCATTTGTGCATATTAAAAATGTGTATCGCTGGCCCTGACTGGTTGGTTCAGTGGTAGAGCATCAGCCAGGCGTGTGGATGTCCTAGGTTTGATTCCCAGTCAGGGCACACAGGAGAGGTAACCATCTGCTTCTCCACACCTCACCCCTCCCTTTCTCTCTCTCTCTCTCTCTTCCCATCCCTCCGCTATGGCTTGATTGATTCGAGTGCATCAGTCCTGGGCACTAAGGATGGTTCCATGGAGCCTCTGCCTCAGGTACTAAAAATAGCAGCTCAGTTGCAAGCATGGCCCCAGATGGACAGAGCATAGGCACCAGATGGGGGTTGATAGGTGGATCTAGTTGGGGTGCATGCGGGAGTCTGTCTCTCTATCTCCCCTCCTCTCTCTTGGAAAAGAAGATTTAAAAAAATTAAAACAAAATAAAGAAGAATGTGTATCCTTATACTTATTAAATCCAGTGTTTCATTTCTGCCAGGTTTGTTAATAGTATTATTCAAATTTCCTTTCATTATTATTTGTCATCTTTGCATTCTTTAGCATATTCTAGAACTGTCCCAGTGATGTTTTGCACTTACCACAGGGGATCTCCTTACAAAATCATGAAAATTTTTGTTATAATATTAAACACTACTAAATGCATAAACTATGTAAATTCATGTCTCCATATTTTTCTTTCTAAAAATATAATATAGCTGTGTGGGAAAAAAATAAAGCCCCTTTATCCTTTAATTTAAAGAGAGTTGCTGTGGTTTTGTGGACTGGTAGCCTAAAATTCAGTATAAGCCCTGGTTCTCTGACTCTGTCCCACACTAGCTTTATATAACCTTAAGTGAATTACTTGATTCTGAAAACCTCGGTTAACTTTATTTATAAAATGAGAACCGAAATAACCAGGTAAACTTCTCCCTGGTTGCTATGAGTTCAAAAAAGATAGCATATGTGAAAACACCATTTCACTGAGAAAATAAGTACCATGCAGACTTAACATATTTTTACCATTGTTTATATTGGTGCTAAAATAATGGACCTTTACAGACCCTCAACATCTTGTTTGCAGGGTCAATAAACAGAGTAAACTTTGTATAATAATTATTTTTAAAAGCAACTATTTTTTATTATTTATTTAATATTATTATTTCACTGATTTCAGAGAGAGAGAGAAGGGGGCAGAGGAAGGAGTGGGAAATATCAACTCATAGTAGTTGCTTCTTGTATGTGCCTCGACCAGGTAAGCCTGGGGTTTCAAACCAGTGACTTCAACAGAGCAGGTCAATGCTTTATCCACTGTACCACCACGGCTCAGGCACAAAAGCAACTATTTGAACTAACACTTACTTTGCTTTTTATATGAAGATTCTAAAATGGCTGAAGTAATGGTGCTCAGAGAATGAACCTGAATTCTGGAGAGTAATCCAAAGTTGGGGGTTTGAGAGTGCAGATATTGAATTTTTGACAGTATCCTATTAGGCAAGAAGACCAGTAATTTTCTGAATGGGGCTTTGACCTCTTTGGTTACTTAGTGCACTTGACTGGAGGGATGAGACTGGGAGAGGCCAAGGAACTTCTGCTTACAGTTCTCAGACCAGGAAGCTTTGGGTCATGACCTAATTCCTGTGTGTACTCTTCAGTGAGAAAACCATCTCCATCTTCTCAGTAGCCAAAAGTGATCACTAGCAGTGTAATTACTTTATTTCAGATTATAGTTTAATATATAAATATCAATAAAGCAAATATTACCATATAAGTGCAAAAATAAATAAGCAATATAATCAACTAACCAACATAAGTAATATAGCAACAGCTTATTGAAAGCTCTTTTATGATACTACTAAGTACTCTATGCTACTCAGACGACATAGTTTGTATGTCACACAAACCTTTGAGGTGGCATTTTTACACTCACTTAACAGATAACTAAACTGAGACTCAGAGAAGTACTCTTTGCTTAAATTACCTCCTTTTTTCAGAACTCCAAAACTCCTCACAATTTCATGAACAACAGCTGCTCCACTTTGTGGGTCAATGCCACCAAATACCCATGAGTCACGGTGCCCTCCAAGAATGACATATCTGTCTAGAAAGCATCATTGCAAAATTACTTATCATTTCTGGTCAATAATATAGCATACTGCAAATGACACAGATAACCTAAACACTGAGCATTAAGATTCAAAGGAAGACAGCAAGGTTCCTGAAGACTTGTATAAATACATTAAGTATTTTGTTCTGATTTTGATGTACAAAGAACATATAAAAGTGACAAGCAAATGTTTAGTATTACAGTAATTATAAACAAATACACAATGACAATTAAGTCTAAAATTATCCTATTTACATCTTTATATCATTCTCTATTACTCCTTTCTTATCTACTTAGCACTATTTGCAGTATTTTCAGATTAAGAGAACACAATGGCCACATACTAAGTTCTCCATTTCCTACTCTTCCTATTTATTTTTAAGATACAGGTCAAAGACTTTCCCCTTTATGAACCATTCCTATTCTTCACAGTGAGAGAGAATTGCTACCCTACACAGCCCTCAGGGCAATCATTTCATATCTGAAAAAACATTCACTACACTTAAATGTACGGTCCCCCTCCCAACAATGAGATCCTTGTTCCTGGACGCTGTCTTTATTATCTCACTATCCCCAAAGCTTAGCACAGAGCTGGCACAAAATAGGAATCTGGTGAGATTCAACAAAAAGCTCGTTGCATATTGTTTGGTTTTCATTGGAAGCATATCAACATTATTGATCACTGAAGGAAAGCACTGGCTGCTTGTAAGAAAGATAAACAATTTAATTGGATCTGTCTGTATTGGTAAAAATATATAACCACATAACTTCTAAAGAACTGGAACATAATGAAGTAAGACTCTTTTATAATATGTATAATATGTATGACCCAGGTCATCTGAAATCCTATGGAAATCATGTATCTATATATTTCATCAACTTCAATGAAAAAAAATGATGTAAAAAAATTCATTAATTCAAGGTTACTTTAATCTTCTAAGAGTGCTATCTTTTCCAGTGGCCCCTCATCTACCATGGGCGATAGGTTCCAGAACCCCCCTGAGAGAGGCAAAAAGCTGCGAAGTAGCGACCTTATACTTATTTTATTATTTATATATTTTAAAGGCTTTATCGACCCTCCCCACACTCTTATAAACCTTTCCCAAACTGTTATTAACCTTTCCCACACTCTCATAAAAACTTCCTATGCTCTTAAACACTTTTTACACTCTTAAACCTACGCAATTCTAACAATGTATAAAATTCTATAGGAGTACTCACCAGTGAATATTCTACAACTTTAATGATGAAGGTGATTTCAACTTTTTAGGCTAGAAAATGCTTATTTTACCGTAAAAATAATTAAAATAATATATACATAAAACTACCCATATACCGCAAAATCCTGCGATATAGCAGATATAGCAAAAAATCTGCAATACAAAATTAGGTATATGTAATTTAAAAATCTGCAATATACAAGGAGGCCATGAAAAGTGAATCACGATATGGCAAGGGACGACTATATATATTTATATATAGTTATCATGAAGATATTTCCCCATGAAAAACTATGTGGTAAACAAATCCAGAAAACTCAGAGAAAACACTTAGATCCCTTTTTTCCTTGCTCATCTTTCCATCGTTTTTTGTTTCTGTTTTTGTGACAAAGTCAGAGAGAAGAACAGCTAGGTACAGACAGACAGGAAGGGAGAGAGATGAGAAGCATCGATTCTTCATTGCAGCACCTTAGTTGTTCATTGATTGCTTTTTATATATGCATTGACCAGGGGGCTAAAGTAGACGGAGGGACCCCTTGCTCAAGCCAGTGACCTTGGGCTTAAGCTGGTGAGTCTGGCTTAAACCAGATGAACCTGCACTCAAGCCAGTGACCTCAGGGTTTCGAACCTGGGTCCTCCGTGTCCGAGTCCGACACTCTATCCACTGTGAGACCACCTGGTCAGGCCCTGCCCATCTTTCCTTGACCCTCTAAGTAAAACATGCACACTTTATCACCAAACTTGGTCATTGATCAACACAGTCCCACCATTTACTTTTCATTTTTTAACTGCATATATTACAATACAAAGTTACTTCATATTTATGTATTTTGTGTTTATGTTAGTTCTATTAGGGCAAATCATTGCTTTGATTTGTTCACCTGATAGCCCCAGAGCTCTGAGCAGCACCTGGCACAGAAGAGTTGTTCCTTTAATATTTGCTGATTAACTTACCTGGTTCCACTGCTCCTCTGAGAGTTCCAATCACATTGTAAATTCCTGTCACTTTGAGATTGGAATAGATGTGCATCTTGACTTTTCTAATGAAAAAATACAAGAGACATTTGAAAAACAGTACATAGGCAAAAAATACTTTGATCAACTGTCTCATTGTATTGATATATAAGTATCTAATTATAACGATGTAAAATCTCCCACCTAGGCCCTGGCCAGTTACTCAGTGGTAGAGAATTGACCTGGCATGTGGATGTCCTGGGGTCGATTCCTGGTCAGGGCACATAGGAGAAGCAACCATTTGCTTCTCCACCCCACACCCTTCTCTCTCTCTCTCTCTCTCTCTCTTTTTCTTCCCCTCTCACAGACATGGCTCGGTTGGTTTCAGGAATCAGCCCCAGGCACTGAGGATGGCTCTGTGGAGCTTCTTTCTCAGGCGCTAAAAATAGTTTGGTTGCCAACAGCTCCAGATGGGCAGAGCATCAGCCCCAGATGGGGGTGGCCAGGTAGATCCTGGTCAGGACACATATGGGAATCTATCTCTCTATCTCCCCTCCTCTCACTTAGAAAAAAAGAAAAAAAGTCTTCAACCTGTGATTTTGTTTTCTGTTGTTACTAGACAGGTTTTACTTTTTTAGTCATCCTCTGTGATATTTTTTTAAAAGGCTTTTTTATCCCCCCTAAAAAGAGTTGAAATAAAAATTGTCTCTTAACTGTGTAGAAAAGTTTCCAGTAAAGCCAGGTCCAACATTGTAGGGCACTCTGAGACTTCCTTTCCAGCTGCTATCTGGTGGTGCAGATCCACCCATTTTTCTGTTAATATGAAAAGAATTATTAGCTGAAGGAAACTTTGAAGTTACAAGTAAAAATGTCACTGAACTTGTTTTCTTGAGTGTCTATTCATAATAGCTTCCGTGAGTCAACAACAGCGCAAAGTACTTTGCATATGACATGCCATTTAAATCCTTACTACAACTCTTAAGAAGTCAGTGCTATCATCCCCACTTCATAGGTGAGAAGCATGAGGCTTCGAGACATTAGGTAACACAGCAAAGTCCAGCAGCCACAAAGTGGTATAGCTGAGATTCAAGTATTTGTTAAGAATTCAAACTCTGTGTTTCCAGTTTCCAATAGTAAACCATGTGAAAAATGGTCTTCCAGACATGCTCTAAAGAGACAGGCTTCACATCAAACTTTTTGGGATTTTCCACCTATTATGTTATTTCTTCCACTAATAAATGCATTAAAAAATATGTGGATGGTCATCCCTTACAAAGGCACTTTCACACATATATTAGGGAGAGAGGAAGAGCAAGGAAAGATTTTACTTCAACCAGCACTCCTTAAAAGTTACACACATTTTTTTTTAATTTAGCAAGGTAGAAAGATCCCAACAGACCAGCCAGCACATGCCACAGCCCTAGTTAGCTCCTAGCAGGGAACTAAGAAAGAGAGATAATGTATATAGAATGTAGGCTTCTTGCCAGTCTACGTCCACATATCCACCTGTACTGTATGAAGAACATTGACTGACTTTTTCTTGCTATGAGCACGGGAACCAAATATACCTTTGCTAGACAGCAGCAGATAAAAGAATAGGGTTCAGGACAAACTTGAAAGTGAAAAACATCAGTTTTCTCCTTTTTCTGTGCCTGCACCCAAGTGCTTGTCCCCTTCCTACATATTTGAGAAAATGTGAGTAACTCACCTTGACCTAGAATCTATTGTACACCCAATACTAAAACAATTGATAAGATTATCTTCCCATGAAAAGCTAATTATAAATAATATTCTGTTTTAAAATGCTCTACCTGGTAAATGCTTATTTTCCTTTTTCTTATCTCACTAGGAAGTTCAGTAAATAATTTAAAATAATATTCTATCAAATTTATCTATTTATAATACAATTTCACAGACAAAGCATCAAGTACCATGAATGGGCATTTTATATTGGCAAAAAGCATAATAATAGTCAAAACAGCAAAGAAGTATGCAAAAACATTATAAAAGGCAACTGAAGAAGAATATACACATATGCTTGGTTATACACAAGATAGTTCTACAAAGACCTGTTGTAAGATTGAATGTCTTTGGGGTGAAAATGGGAAAAAAGGGAAACTTTTTACTGTATATCCCTTTAAACTTTGAATTGTGTAAATGTATTTTCTTTTACATATTGCAATTACACTATACATTGTTCTGAAATCTGCTTTTGCCATTTAATAGTACAGCATATGTATGTTTCCATATCATTAAATATTCTTATTTAAATGGCTTCAAGGACTATTATGTATTTCAAGCTGGTAATGTAATTGACTTATCCATTATTGAAAATTTGTGTAGTTATAGTTTTCCACTATTAGAAATAATGCTAAAATCACTTTCATCCTTTTTTAATTGTGATTTTTAATTTATTGTGTTGACATGATTTAAAATGTATCATGAATATTTAGACTTTTTTTTTAAATGTGTTTAGACAAATGCATAATCCATGTTGCCCTAAAAATCTGTGCCCAACCTTGAATCCTAACACATGTGATAAAGCTAAGGGTCCCAAAGATAAAAAGACCAAGGTACTATTTCTTAATGTGCCCTTAAATTGAAAAGATCTCTCCAGCTCTCTGATGTCGGCCTCCTCAACTGTAAAAACAAGGGCACTGCACCAGGTTCTATAAAGTTTTCTTACAGTCAATAAAATAAAATGATCAAGAATATCTTGAACTCAAAGAGAAAAAGAGACAAACTGGCCAGACACTGTGGCTCCTACCAAGTCTACTTTCAGAGAAATCAGAATTCTCTCTGTCCTAAAGGACAAGGAAGAAGAAGGGACATGCAGATAGGAGAAAGCAGGGCAAGAAAGGGAACTGAGTTACCTTGCCAGGCTAAGCAATAACACACTTGGAGACTTTTCAATAATCAAAGCACGGGGGGAAGAGGTATGGAGATGAAAGAAAAAAAATGGAAAGTGCTCTCAGTGTTACTCCAGGTCCTCCAAGAAGTTGACAGAAAGAGGATTAAATGAGTAAGACATTCATTAGCAGAAAGAACCATGAGGAAAATAGCATGGAGCAGAGGGAAGGCTGAGAAAGCCATCTTACTGTTATGCAGGTTTGGTATGGGGTAAAGAGAAAGGGAAGGAAAAAGAGAGTGGTGGGTGTTAGCATATAGTTGAGCAAGGATGTCAGAGAGTCCTGAGTCCAAATTTCCCATCAGAAGAGTCCTGAGCTTTCCATAATGGGCTTGGTTAAGTGTCCCTGATGCACAGTCACTGACTGGGAGCATCTGTGGGAAGCATGGCCAATGCACAGACAGATGCATTTCAAAGCACAGTGACTGTAGCAATTAATCAATTATGCTCCCTGCACTTGGAGATCTAAAAGGCCCATTTTTATGGCTGTTACATATTCTATAACAACATGTGAAGTAAATTCTAGAATAGAACCACTATTCTATAAACTGGTGATAAAAAGGGATGCTTCAGCTATCTCAGAGAATTTCAATATCAAATAATGGGGATAAAAGCTTAAAAGTTGAAGAATGCCAATAAAGAGAATTATGCCATCTGCTTGTTTCTTACAAACTTACTCCAAGATCTTCTGTGCATCATAGTATCCAATAGGATGGACAGGAATACTCGGAAGACCCACAGCCTCTGGGATTTTACGTCTATAAGCATATTCTGAAAAAAAGTTGAACATGCATCTAATAAAAATTTGGTTCTTTTCAAAATATTTTCTGTAAGTCATCATAAACATAATATCATATTGCACTACTAGAATTGTTAAAGTAAAAAGATAATTTCAAATATTAGCAAGAATATAGAGCAACTAAAACTCATATACTGCTTGTGAGAGTGTAAAATTATATAGTGATCCTACCTTTTTTTAAAAAGCAATGTTAAACATGGACCTGGCCTATTAGCTCAATTGGTTAAAGCATTATTCCAGAACACTAAGGTTGAGAGTTTGATCCTCAGTCAGTGCAGATATGGGAAGCAACCAATGAATGAATAAATGTGAAACAGTAAATGAATGATTCCTTTCCTCTCTCTTCGTCTATCTCTGTCCCTTCCTTTTTCTGTCTCTCCAAAATCAATTTTTAAAAAAAGAAAAAAAAGCAATATTAAACAGAAATGTGCTCTATGGCACAGCAATTCCACTCTTTGAAATATACCCCAAAAGATGAAAACATATCATATGTCCCCAAAAAGACCTGTACAAAATGCTTAGAGTAGCCCCATTTATGTTAGCCAAATACTGAACACTGTCCAGGTGTCTGTTAATAGGAAAATGAATAAATAATCTATAGTATTGTCCCATAATACAATGTTACTCAGCAATTGAAAATAACAAATTACTAATACACACAACAACATAGGTAAATCTTAAGTCATTACTGTGAGTAAAAACAGCAAGGCACAAAAAATACATACTATCTGATTCATTTTATAATAAGTTCAAAACCAGGCAAACTTTCAATGGTGACAGACATCAGAAATAAGTTGCTTCTGAGGACACAGTGAAAACAGACCAGAAAGGAGCATAAGAGAACTTTCTGCACTTATGGAAATGTACTACATTTTATATTGAGGAATATAGACGTATGCAATTTAAAAAAGTTATTGAACTCTTAAGATCTGTAAGTTTTAATGCATGTAAACTCAACTTCAAAATAAACACATACATTCTGTCATTTCTTTAGATTTAAGAAAAACAATAGCGATTTTTGCATTTCTTTTTCTCAAAATTTTTAAATATCTACTAAGAACTTCACCTCATTAAGATAGCTTTTTCTTTTAATGGGTAATATGACAATGATATGTGGTATGAAATTTGTTTTAAAATTTTCCAAAAACCCTAGTTTTGCCTGGTTAAGACACATATGACAATCAATCAATTAATCAATCAATGAACAACTAAAGTGAAGCCACTATAAGTTAATACTTCTCACATCCCACATTCTCTCTCTGTAAAATCAATAAATAAAATATTTAATAAATAAATAAGTGATGAACAGATAAAACAAGATTAACAAATATTGATAACTACTCTATCATGCAGTACATGTTATATTTTCTATATTATGCATAATACATATATTACATATAATATATTATGTATGTAAGAATTGTTTTGTAATAAAAAGTAAAAAAAAGAAAAACTTTTTAAAAGAATAGGGCACCAAACGGCATTTAATAAATGTAAATCCCACAAGGATAATAACATGGCTTTTTTCCCTAAAATGCTGTCATTTAAATTAGAGAATAATCATCAGAAATACTCTAGTTAATCTCATTTTATGTTCATAAATTTAGTTTTGCATAACTAACAGGTTTGGGAGAAGTTGCTTTTTTCTTGTTAACTTGGGAATAAAAAATTGAAGTAAGTGCAGGTCTATTTATGTGATTGTATTATAGAATAATATGTATTGCCTAAAAGGAAATCTATGACAATGTACCATGTTCCAAAAAAGATTTACAAAGCCAAAGTGCATAAGCTTCAGAGGCATCTACAATTTAATTGAAAAAATTATAAATATGAAAATGCCACAGGTACTCTGGCAACCTATTTTATCCATGTATACACCTCAGTTTTTGTTTTGTTTTGTTTTTACAGGGACAGAGAGAGGGATAAATAGGGACAGACAGACAGGAACGGAAAGAGGTGAGAAGCATCAATCATTAGTTTCTCGTTGCCCTTGCAACACCATAGTTGTTCAATGATTGCTTTCCCATATGTGCCTTGACTGCGGACCTTCAGCAGACTGAGCCACCCCTTGCTGGAGCCAGCGACCTTGGGTCCAAGCTGACGAGCTTTTGCTCAAGCCAGATGGGCCCGCGCTAAAGCTGGCGATCTCGGGGTCTCGAACTTGGGTCTTCGGCATCCCAGTTCGACGCTCTATCCACTGTGCCACGACCTGGTCAGGCTACACCTCAGTTTTAACCACACAAACTAAATGATCACATATTTTGCAAATGTCATGAAATAGTTAAGCACATTCAAATATTGTAAATGAGCTCCCTTTGTTAATGACCTACAGTTTTAAGGGGGACTATTTCATCATAAGACAAACATGTGGAATCTGGAGTCCAACTGCCTGACTTTGAATCCCAAATCCTCATTTACTGGTGTGACAATCTGGGGCAGATTGCTGACTTCTCCCAACCTCATTTTCCTTCTCTGTCAAATAGAGATAATAATACTGCCTAGCTTAAAGGTTTGTTGATGCAACATGAAGGGCTGGCATTTAGGAAACACTCCTAAAAGTTATCCCTATTGTTTTTATATAGCAAAGATGCAATAAGTATTTTCTGAATTCTATATTCTAACTGTCCCTCTTCAGGGATTTATAGAATTTCTATTTTACTATCCCTTGTAAAATTCCAAAACTGTGAACCCCACAAATTTAGAGGAAATTTACTTGAAAATGAATTCTGACTTGACGTAAACTCATTTGAGAGAAAATCTGACTTAAGCAGACACAAGGCTATTTACACTACTTTAAGCGAGAGAAGTAGGATTATTCACATATTTTGCTGTAAACATAATTATACATTGCTTCCTGTACTGTCCCAGCCTCTATGTGATTGTAATGCAATATATGGAATCTACACAGTATTACTTTTACATATCTGAAAATATCTGAGTTCCAAAACCCATCAGGCCCAAGGGTTCCAAAGAAGGGATAAGGGATTGATAATTTTCAGAGTTCAAAACCTTTTCTTTCTTAGATGCAAAGAGAATAAGAAAAAGACATACTTTTGTCAGAGTTAGTCCGTTAATAAAATCACTTAAAATGTTAAGTTTCCTATAATAATCAAGGCCTGATCACTCACTGTTTGCTGGGTAACCAGGTGTGAGAGGGTCCCCTGCACCATTAAGATTTAAGATATTTCCACGCTGGACACCGCCTCCAGGAAGATTCCAACCATCTGGATAAGGTGCCACCCCCGGAGCAAAGTAATCAGCAGGGTCTGAGTACAGAAGGACTCCTTTGGCTCCCGCCAGTTGTGCGTTCTTAACCTGTACAACACGTCTCTCTTACTTCAGGTTTCTTGTTTCAAATTTGGTTCTACCAATTCTCACAATTATCCTTAAATAAGTAACCAAACTTTTATCTTTAATCTTTTATCATTAGACTTAAAACAAAGGATATCTCACAGAGAATTGACCTTTTTTTCCCCCTACTACAAGCTCTAAAGTGTCAGTCCTCAGAGCAGCAGTATGTGGATAATATGGTAGCAAGTACTTGTGTTTCCTCCTCTAGTCTAGAAGCACAAAAAGCAGGCCAAATTCCCAATTTTTCTATGGTTGAAAGGGAATATTTTTTTTAATTTAATTGCCCATGAAAGTGAATACACACACACACACACACACATACACAAATCAAGTGATAAAAACTTTAAAAACTGCTATGTATATACAAATTGGTATCTCTTACTGGCTATAATAATAATTCACATTAAAATTTAATGTAGTAAATATTTTCAAAGTTAATTTTTAAAACAAAGCTACTGAGTCAAGGTTAACAGTAAATCCAATGCACAATTCTTTGTAGACCATAGACATAATTCATAGGGATAGAAAGTATCTGTTCTATTCTCCCTTGTCTACACTGGGCACATTGCAATGACTCAGTTTGAAAGCCCTGTCTATAAGCTTGTATAGGTGTCTTCCCTATAAGGTAAGCATGTTATAGGATATGAGAGGATCGTGGTCCTCAAAATGTCTTAATGATATGATTCTACACATATAAGATACAATAGAACTTTATATTTATAGAGAAAAATATATATAATTTTTACCTTATTTCCTCTAAAAATTTTCCCATATCTGGCAATCACAATCTTCCCAGAGCAATTGATTTTCATATCCCCCTGGAGTTTAAAAAAGTCTTCAGTTCGGGCATAGTTAACATACACCAGATCACCCTGTTGAGATGATGAAAGATTTGGTACAAGTAAAATGGAACACAAGGAGGTTTCTCTGCATGGAGACTGTTTCACATTTTTGAAATAAGGAAGAGGCAAGAGCATACAGGAAGGTCAGAAAAGTATGAGCCTCAGATAAGAGGTTCAGGGAGAAATGAACCTGAATCCAGAAGGCAATTAGCTGGGTTAGAGACATAAGAATTTAACAATAAGATATATTTTTAAAAAATCTGCTTCCTCTACAGTGGCTATAAGGCTAAAGAAACATTTCTCAGAGGGGGGCTGAGTGTATATATATATATATATATACATTTCTGCACCCAATTTGAAGGGATCCAGGCATGCTAGGGTAAGAAGCCCTTGATGAGAGCTTTTTTCTCTTTGAAGTACATTCAGAAATAGTAGATTCTGAATGAACCTTCACAACCAGTAGGTAAGGAAGAAAGGTTGGGTAAAATCACTGCTTTATAGGTCTGGTTCCACATCATGTGCGAGTCTAATCACATGCGTGTTTTATAATGCCTCTGACTTTCAAAAAGCCATGTGCCACATAATGACATTTTGGTCAACAAGGGACGGCATAGAGACAACAAAGACATACCATATTGCTTGGGTGTGTAGTAGGCTCTATCATCTAGGTACGTGTAAGTGCCCTCTATAATGTTTGCACAATGACAACGTCACCTAACAATGCATTTCTCAGAACATACCCCAAATACACTACTCACAAAAATTAGGGGATATTTCAAAACAAATATGAAGCAATAAAATATCCTCTAATTTTTGTGAGCAGTGTAGCATATGACTGTACTCTTATTTGTAAAATAGCCTGTTAGATTAGGTTGACATTCTTCAAACACCTTTTGCTCACCTACTTTCTAAACTGATTTTGAAAAGCAATTATTTTTAAGGTGACTTCTAAGATTTTGTTGTCATACCTTTAAGAAGCTACAAATAATGTAATTTTCAGCATATTATAAATATTAACATTTTTTGAAGCAAGTTTGCCACACTTTTTATGTGTCCAAAAGAATTTAAATATTATGATCATTATTTTAAAAATACAGAAATATACTCTTTTCTTGAGTCCAAATTTTATCGTTACTTTTTTCCCTTGAATTTGTATTCTGTCCTTCCCTGCAAACATTCTACTCTGGGGCAAAATATATTTGTGCTGAATACTGGCATGTGCTGCCCACACTTCCCTTCAATGACAGGCTCTTGCTCCAGCTCCTTCCATTGTCAGTCTCTGGCTCAGGGTTACCTACAGACAGCCACTTTGCTCAAGGTCATGTTCCTTTTAGGATGCCACACATTTAATAACTGATTGGTGTGGAAGTATTAAGACCGGACATCTTAATCCAACTCAGGACTATTATTCTGATGGGCAATTCTGACTTCAGAGTGGCCATGATGTCAGTTGAGGGTGTCCTTGCGCTGGCATTGAGGTGAAACTTCTCCCTCTGCTTAATCCAGCTTCCTTCCCCTCCCTGCCAAAAACATTGGTCCCATGAGAACACTCCTTAATTAACATCTAGCATGTTAAATTCCATTCTAGTTTCTTGGTATGCTTGAAAGTCTTTTATTAATCACTGTCAAACTTCCCTTGATTAAGGATATATAAATATATGATAGGAAAATTCTTCTAAAGTTATAATTATTAGTAGTATCCAATTGAGTCTTACAACATCATTACAGAATTTTATAAGTAATACTTAAGCATAAAATTGTACTTGAAATATATCTCTTAATGCTATGGAATGTTAAAACATTAGGTCATGGATCTGTAACCGAATATACCATTGCTAGAATGAGATAGGACCTAACAGTACTTTTGTTCACATTTATTGCTTCTTAGACATAAGTTCTGAAAAACTTTAGGATAGGAATGAAAGAAGCTTTGCTATAAAAATCTTCATTAAATTATTAAAATCCCCTCCAAGTTACAACCCCCGAATCACATAATGACCTATTATCCAAGTGAATTCTAATGATACCAGTCTGGAAACTCAATTAGGTTCATTTGTAATTTTGTTCAACTGCAAACCATTGGATTTGCCAAATTATTTGTTTCCCAGCCATCAGAATCTTTCACTATCATCTCTTTGTTTGGAGCCCCAGAGATTTTTTTTATAACTTAGAAATATGCTTTATATTGTTTTAAGATGTATGGGTGATGTCTTTCATTCAGAAAAGAAAAGTAAAATAACAATAAATAAAGAGGTGGGGGTAGAGTGTCAGCAGGGCACTTCATGAGAGTACTTGAGAAACTGATGATGCAACTCATCTCTTTAAAATGATTCCATGCTTGCCTTTGGAAAGTCTGCATATATCCTAGCCTGAAGCCCCTGTCTTAGATGATTTCTAATATCCTAGAGGTTTCTTTTAGTTATTGTTTTTCTCTTTGACTACATAGCAGGTGCATAACAAATCTATAGCAAACACTAAAATAAAGTTGTTTTCAAGCTGACTTTAAGGTTTGACACATTTATTGAAGATGTCTTATTTTATTATGTACCCTGCAGTGTTCTAGGAATTAGGGATACAACAATTCCTTGTCCTTGAAGGAACTTACATTCACATGGAGAGCAGAGATAAGATAATAAACAATATTGTTAATAACTAAGTAAATAATACAGTATTTTAAATGGTGACAAGTGCTGTAGAAAAAAGAATTAAGGCTTAAATAGAGTAGGCAATCAGTGAACTGGTACTTAGGCGGGATAATTTTATGTAAAAAGAGGAGAGTCTACTGAGAAGGTAACATTTGAATCTCTGCTTCAGTAAAAGGATTACTGTTACCTCTTTTGGTCTTCCTAAGACCAATGCATTGTTAAAACACTATTAATGACAGCATTGTATGTGTGATTTATAACTGTTAGCCCCTCTGGAGTTGATTTTTATTCTAACTGTGGAAACAAAGTGATTAACTAATTTTATTTCAGTGAATTTTATTTGAGTGTAAGTGTCGTACTTGAAATTTATTCCTTTTTAATATCACCAACTTTGGGGAGACTACTTCTTTAAATGTCTGCAGATTCTGGCTATCTTTTGTTAAATCTGAAATCCTCATGAAATAAATTATAATAGAGAAGGGACTAAAAAAAGGTATTAGTTTTAAAATGACAGCAAATTTTGAAAATGTAAACAAGTGTAATAGATATGCAAGTTGTCACTGTGAATTAGAAAATGATCTTTGTTTTCAGACAATGACCTTGTAAAATTTACACTGTACCATTGTTCTAGGACTGAGAATAAACACAATCTTGCACTGTTAGCCTAGAATTTTTCATTTCTTTCAAGCTTCCATCTTTCTGCTCTTATTAATAGAGACAGAATTGAGAGGCAAGAACAGTGGGCCTTTTCTTTTTTTTTTTTTTTTAGGGTGCATGCATGAGTGAGAGAGAGGGAGACAGAAAGGGAGATATGGAAGAAGAGGGAGAGAGGGAGAGATGGAGAGAGGGAGGGAGGGAGAGGGAGAGGGAGAGGGAGAGAGAGAGAGAGAGTCAGAGAGCCATGAAGGGAAAGAGATGAAAAGCATCAATTAGAAGTTGAGGCACTTTAGTTGTTTACTGATTGCTTC
The DNA here is from genome assembly GCA_037038555.1 of Rhynchonycteris naso. Lineage (NCBI taxonomy): Eukaryota > Metazoa > Chordata > Mammalia > Chiroptera > Emballonuridae > Rhynchonycteris > Rhynchonycteris naso. Next base: position 302,833,179 of record CM072995.1, read on the forward strand.
TCATATGTGCCTTGACCTGGGGCACTCCAACCGAGCCAGTAACCCCTTGGTTGTGCCAGCAACTTTGGGCTCAAACCAGCAACCTTGGGCTCAAGCCAGCAACCTTAGGCTTCAAGCCAGCAACCATGGGGTCATGTCTGTGATGCCAAGCTCAAGTTGGCGACCCTGCACTCAAGCTGGATGAGCCCCTGCACAAGACAGTGACCTCAGGGTTTTGAACCTGGGTCCTCAGCATCCCAGGCCAGCACTCTATCTACTGCACCACTGCCTAAGACCAGTGGTTCTTAAAGCATGGTTCCTTAATGCTCAGAATTAACATCACCTAGGACCTGTTAGAAACAAACTTTCAAACTTCACCTACGACCTATTGAAACTCATGAGGTAGGGACCAGAATCTGAGTTTTATTAACTTTCTGGATTATTTTTATACCTGTGGAAGTTTAAGAACACCTAGATTAGGTTATATTTTCTTGAGATTGAAATCACTAATTTCAAATAGGCTAAAGCAAAAACCAGTATTTCATACTCCAGAGGATTCAGATGAAGATCCAAAAATTACTTAGAGTGAAATACCTTAAGCAGACATACAGAGACTCCTGTGGCTGGCTGTGTTACAGGTGATTCAGTGAAGCACACCGGCCAGAAAACTCCCTCATCTAATATTTGAGCACAAACGACAAGCCCATGCAGAATCACATGCTCCTTCTGTTCTCCATTAACCTGGAATGGTTTAAGCCTACCTGGAAAATGTGAGCTAATAATCTTTATGGCTCTCTTATGAGCAGAATATTTCTGTCAGAGTTCAAAAATGATTTGAGATATTTTGCTAATTATACAATAAATTCCCAAACTAATGTAGGTATAATTTTCTCCTTATAATATTCTGTGTTCCCATTCAGAAAAATAATCTGTGTCCTTATACATAATATTTCCACACATATATTTTCTTTTTATATAGTATTTTCTTTACACATATTTCTTTATATATAATATTTTCACTAGTTCACACTTTTTAAAGGTTTTTAGTGTATTTTATTTTATGGCTGTTTTATTTTATTTATTTTTATGTCTATTTTAAATTAAATTTGTTATATTTTCTGCTATTATATATTATTTGTGTGTATACACATGAACAATATATATTTAACTCCAATCTGGCAATATTAATGCTGTTTTTATAATAAAGATGTATTAGTGCTTTTCAATATTTTGTTTATATAAACATATCACTATAAATAATGAAGGAGAGAATTAATAAAAAATATCCAAAGCATATAAACATAAACATAACATTTGGACAATATCAAAATTGAAAATTTATTTTAAATAAAGGGCAGTGTAGGTAACATGAACAAATAAATAAAAAGTCAGAAGATATTGAAAGTATCTAAACCAATATGAGATGAATAACTAAAATATTGAGGAAATAATATTTCTAATTATTATATCTTTTACTTCAAACTTATGTAAATTATAAAATTATTAAATAATTGCAAATTCTATTTATCTGCAAATTTTAGAGAGCATTTTTCTAATATTACATCATAAGGTATAATGTTAATTATTCACTTATAGTAATTTCATGTAACCAATAAGCAATATTCTTCTGTTTGTGACATTTAAAATTATAAATAAGTTAATTAATCACATATATTTTTATTTAAATATTATAGTAGAAAAGAGAACTTGTAAAAAGATAATAAATTATATTCAACTCTTTCAAATTTAGCTCCATTAATAAAAACAAAATACTGTGTCAGAATCTGCGAACTGATTGTAAAATTTCAGATAATTGTTATGCACAGTGCTTTATTGAGCAAGCCACATAAACTTTCTAGAATGAACATTTATGTTCTTCACTTGAAAATGTCAGCAATACTATTACTAAAATTCATTGAAAATTAATTAGTGCTAGACAACAGTAAGATGTAGTATTTTCATACAATGGAAATTACTCAGCAATAGCAAGGAACAAACTTCTGATTAATGCTAAAACGTGAACCTCACAGACTATGCTTAGTAAAAGAAGTGAGACACAAATGATTACATGCCATACAATGCCATTTATATGAATTCCTAGAATAGGCAAAACTAATCAATGGTGGGGAAAAAAATCAGAAGAATGATTGCCTTAGGATGTGTGGAACTGTTTGAGAAGAGGCATAGAGGTACTTTCGGAAGTAATGTTAATAGTTTATATGTTGATGGGGTTTGAAATTGCAAAGGTTTGTGCATTTGTCAAAAGTCAATAAATGTACACTTTGGATTTTGCATCTCACTGTAGTCGATTATATCTTAAAAAGCACTATGAACACAAAAATAATTATTATTCTTTTTTCTTACCTAAGAAATTCCAGTTCTTTAACTGTGGACAAGGGTGAATCTGGATTGTATCAAAAAACCTTTTAATGTCCCCTTAATTATTGCCTGGACTGATGAGGAAGTTCAATTGTTATAATTATGTATTGCATTGCACTGGATCTTTACCTCCAGCATTCCTTGTGGCGAGAAAGCATTAAAAGGTGGCACAACATCGGAGACATTTTCATATCCCGGAGGAGGTGGTTCAAATAATGATGTGTTGAAAATCTGGAGAAACAAAATACAATAATCAGAAGTAAATCAGGTCATTTGATTACAACAATCAAATAAGAAAAACCATGTATTATATTTTATGCAGTAGAGGATCAATTAATTCTTTAGTATTTTGAGAATACATATCAAATACCTAGCACAAAGCTAGAAGGTGTGAGGCTTTTGTAAGATTAATAAATTATAGACCCTGAGAGGATCTATAAAAACCAGGTTTTGATCTAGAAGAAAATTTTATTTTCCAAATAAAAAGTAACATTGTATGATAATCTTCATTATTTACAACAATACAAAGATAATTACTTAGGAACAAATGAAATATTAAATTCACCTCAATAAAAAAATTACATCTTTTTGGTAATCCATATCTGATAGTATCTAGATATACAAACAATATTCACTCTGAAAAGAATTAAAAACATTGAATCAAATATAAAATACTATCTTTTTTTTTTTAATGTGGGAGGAGGAGAGACTCCCACATGCATCCCATCAGGATCCACCTGGCAACCTCATTTGGGGCCAATGCTCAGATCAGCTGAGCTATCCTCAGCACCCAGGGCCAATGCTAGAACCAATCAAGCCACTGGCTGCAAGAAGGGAAGAGGGAGAAAAGGGGGAGAGGAAGAGTGAGAGGATGGGGGAAAGAAGGAAATGGTCACTTCTCATGTGTGCCCTGACCGGGGATCAAACCCAAGATGTCCATATGCCAGGCCAATGCTCTATTCACTAAGCTAACCAGCCAGAGTCAAAATATTATCTTTTTAAGTACATCACTGAATTGATGGGGGAAAGGTCAAGAAAGGATCAGAAGTCCAAAAAATAATAATAATAACATGGAAAAAGGAATTCTGGGATGATTTCTAAAATCCGTTTTTCCCCTAGCTGGATCTATCAAAGCCATACCCTCCATCGGAGGGCAAAGGGGTTAAAAGACATGTCCAGAGCCCATCCAAATAATAGAGTCTAACAGGAGACCTCTGCATAAAAGCTGCTTCTTCAAAAAAATAGCAATCTTTCAGGTTTGAAATAAACTAGAAATAAACCTGTCCTACAAAAAGTGATAGCATGTGGTACAGGGGCAAAAATTGCCCTGGGGAATCCATAATTTGATAATTATGTAATTACTGATATACAGTACTTAGGTCACTTATATTTTCTTATTATATGATTTTTTACTCTTCTTTTTTCTTGCCCTAATGTTTCTTTTTCTAGTCCCATCTCCTTTTTCTTTTGGTTGGTTAATTTTATCAGTTTTATTTCTTTTGGTAGCTTGGAAACTGAAAAATCCAATTCCTCCTTAACAAAGTTACAGCAAATATCAAAATTGATAAGGCAACATTGAAAAACCATTTTCCTGCAGTCAGGGATATCCATTATCACCACCTTTCTGCATCATTATGCCAGTGCAGTAGCACAAAGAGTGGTGGGAGTAGGGGTAAGAATCTGGGCCAACCTTACATTGTACTAAGGCTGACTGGACCTAATGTGAAACCAGATCAACTACTACCTTCCAAAATCCTCATATCTTCCATATTTCCCATATTTGGGGGGATCCACATAGGGTGAAAACTCTTCTGAATCACTGGGAAAGATTATACAAGAAAATTTACTCAAGTACTATAAAAATCTATCTAGAAGTGAAGTCACTACATCAGCAAGTTTTTAAGCCAAGAGAATCTTTATACTAATTTGGCTTTATACTAATCTTCAGTTTTACAGCACTACTGAGCAAGTGGATTTTAAAGCAAGTTGGAGTTATTTTAACAACTAGCAAAAGTTTTCTACGGTCAAGAAAATAACCTTTGGGTGACTTTTTCAAAGGTGGACTGTATACCAGTGAGCATTACTTTCCAAAATTCACTAATATATTCTTAAATTAAGTATTCTGAGCACAACTAAAACAATTTTGGCTTAAAAATTTCTATTTACTTGTTATGACAAAAAAAGTCAATATATAGTTCAACCTATATGGCATGATATCTCTACATAAAGATAAAAAAGAGTGTCTGTACATATATATAATATATATATATTATATATAATATATATAAAAAATGTATATATAAAATTATTTTTAGTAAGAGAAAAGAAGAGAGAGAGAGAGGAATATTGATCTATTCCTCTATGTGCCCTGACTGGGAATCGAACCAGCAACCTCTGTTCTTCGGGTAAATGCGCAATCAACCAAGCTATCCAGCCAGAGCTATGTCTGTATATATTTAAAATATTTTTGGAATATACAAAACACTAATTAATATGTTGCCTGTGGGAGGTGGAACTTTTCTGTGCTGTGCAGGAGAATAAAAGTTTACAGTTTACCACATATCTCAGCTATGAGTAGTTAGTCACAATAACTAACCTACACTGGGAGACAGGAAGACAGTAAGAGAGCGTTTGCAGTTAGGACAGAGGAATGGAAATGGAGCTGAACTGTCAGGATGTCAAAATATGACACCTGATTTTGAAACACAAGCCAGATAAGCATGCTACTTAAGGAAATAGAGGTAAATATCAAAAGAATAAACTCATGGTTGAATAGTGCTTGCCTCAGGAAAGGGGAACTAGGAAGAAAGCAAGACACTTTGTAGAAATATGTGATTCTTCATGTGCAGGTAGGTGTAACAGATGAAAATATAAGTGAAGATAAACTAATGAAAGAACTTTAAAATAATTGAGAGGCTTTAGGTAACTAACACCATTCAGGAAAATCTCCAAAATGAAACTTCTACATAACATGCTTACATTATTATGTAACAGGTTCTAGAAAATTCATAAATGCCTGTAATGGCAAAAATAATGAAATGGAATAACAAAAGCAAAGGTACAGTCAGAATTGGGAGTTGAAGAAGGAAAACAAGGACCGAAAGTTTGCTATCTTCCTGATTATACATAGGCAATCCCCAAACATGCTAGATCAACATAGAGGTTTAACATATGTATGTTTTTAAAATTATTATGATCAAGCTGAACATACTTGAAGCTACATACAATTTAGAAGCCTCAACTAAGAAAAAGACTGAAGGAAGCTATCAGATTGAAGGGGGCTAATTTAATTAGACATGGTAGCTCTAAAACAAAGGTATGCTAACTAGCCATGAATGTGAGTGCTGAGCTTTCATAATGAACATGCTTCATGATTAGAAATACCTCAATTACTTGTATTATCTTCTCTTTCCTAAGTATGGGCCCAAACTTGCAAACAAGATTGTAAATTCTTTAGACTAGATATCATTCTCTACACTTTCTCTCCAAAAGCTCTCCCCCTCAAAATGCCCACATCGGACGGAGTTCTGGACTTAAAGCTGAGCACATGCCATATGAGACATAATCACTAAGAACCCCTAAAAACCTGCTGGTCCAAATTGCACACTGGGTCTCTGAATTTCCTATCGACCCCAAACCTATGTAGTATTATTTTATAGTATGAACCTATCAAAAATGCATTTATTTTAGTTGCTTGGAAACTTACTAATATCTCATATTTTATATTAGTGTACAATATTAAAATATAGCAACTGTTATCAAGCATTAATTTCGAACATCATAAGAAAGTTGATACTGGTAATGGGATATTAAAGACATCATTCATCAGTTTCACAAATATCAATTTATATCAATAATTGGAGATGTATAAGTACATTCTTTCATAGAAAGTATTTGAAAATAATAGATAGGGGAGGTTTCTTCTCTAATCTTATTTATTTATTTATTATTTTACCTCATTTCCGGCTTCATCAATTATTGAGATGTAGTTGGGATGAGTCTTATTTGGATAGGATAACAGGACATCATAATGGGCTAACTCAACAGAATCCAGGCCAAATTCTTTCCACTGGGATTGAATTTGCTTTGCAAGATGAAAGTTTTGTTCTGTTCCTGCTAAATGTGGAATCCGTGTAAAATTACTGGAAAACAAAAATTGAAAGTGGTTAGAAATTAGTGTTTAGTCCACCTTTATATTAAATCAACAACCAATTAAGATAGATTTACATAAAAATACTCTGCAATGTGATACATTAAAAAGGAAAATTGTAGTATTTTTGCATCAAATGTATTTCAAAGTGTATTTTGAAAGCTTCATGCTCTAATTTATATCCATTCTATAGAAAAACTGTAGAAGCTGATCTGTGTTGAGAACAGTATGTGCAGCCCTGTAGACGTGTCCCTCAATAATAGATGAGGGACATGTCCTATGCTTCAGAGCCATGACTCTTGGAACTTTAATGGAATTGCCCGTTTTTTATTTCAGTGTGAAAATATTTGAGACATAAAAATATTTTCATCCAAAATACTAAGCTGTGACATGCCAAGAGTTACTGATATTACAGGTATTTTAAAATATTGTTAGAGTCAAGTGAGAAAGCTTTTGATTAGCAACCAGTTATGAAATATCTCATATTAAGGAATAATCTGAACATATTTACACAAATTTAGACTTTCTTAAACTCTATACATCATGCATAGTAATGTATTTAAAAATCAATAATAAAAATAAAATTGACCAGGGATATCTTTAATAACTAAATTATGTGGCCAAAATTTTGGCCACTTTGTATATTGTCATGAGTAGACTAATTTCTCATTAAATATGTCTAGATACTGGTGCTTTTGTTTGTTTAAAATTTTTCCCTCCTGGAAATTTATTTCCCTGAAGATTTATTTGTATTTTCAACTTAAATGCCTGAAAAAAATAAAAAGGAAAATTCCACATGTTAAAGCATCATATATCATGTAAAGACATTTATTTATTTGTGGCTCATGAACTTCTTGAACTTCATAAATTTCTGGTTCTAAATATGGAGGTTTTATTAAAATCAACACACTTCCATTTTCATGGTGATTTTAAAAAAATGAACAGGCAACATGGCTATGATGATCACAAGTTCAAATGTTTAATTCTACTGTGTATCTGAACTTTTGATTTGAAAAATCAACTGCCAAGAAAAAAAATTCTCAATTTAAAAATATTCCTGTGGTTAATATTTATTTTAAGTAATTTCAATTGTATTTACAAAAATAGTATTAAAATCCTCATCTGGTAAATTTTTAAGGGTTTTATACTTTACATAAATTTCTAATGTGTATTTGTAAAATATAGTAACAAAAGAACACATTTTTAACAGGCAATTGAGAAGTCTATCTATTCCTTCATCACTATATGCTCTCCTGCAAAGAAAACAGCTAAACACCAACATGTTGCAATTTTCTTCTTCATGACACAGCTCACAAACTGTGACATAATTAAAATGGATGTGGGTTATGCAATTTTATTTTTATTATTAATTTTTAAATATATTATTTTTATTATTGATTTTTAAATATATCAGTATGCATGATGTATAGAGTACAAGAAAGAATGTCTAAGTTTGTGTAAATATGGTCAGATTATTTCTTAATGAGATATTTCATAACTGGTTGCTAATCAAAAGCTTTCTCACTTGACTCTAACAATATTTTAAAATACCTGTAATTATCAGTAACTCTTGGCATGTCACAGCTATAACTAACTGTCCTTACAAGCAAGAAGAATTGTTATGGGGAGTCTTAAACATGCTCACATTAAAAAAAGAATAAAAGAGAGAGAAAGAGAGACTCTATCAGACGTTGCTCTTATGAGTGAAATTTCTTGTAATGGTTTTGTCATTACCAACAAGGATACAAATATGTGCTATGAGCAGGACTGAACCCATTCAGTTGGAGCAAAGCTGATCTTGAATAAGATGAGTAGAAAAAAAAGTTTCCTTTCCAAGGATAAATTAATCAGCATAAAATCAGATAAGTGGTATATTGTAGGTTTTGCCACTAACTTATGTAATACTGGCCATGTCTTAAATTTCTGATCTATACTTGGGGAGACTATAGCCACCTCATCAGTTCACAAAGATTTGAGGTTCAATTATATGACATATATTAAACAGCAGTTTTGATATTTTTTATTGTATTAATCAGTTGAGATGTATGTCACAAGTAATTTGTTGATACTACAAGAATATTTAAAATAGTAATGTTATAAAGTTTTCAAAAAAGCTAACAACTTATATTTTAAAAATTAGTTCACATATCTATATGCCTAGAAAAGTTTACATATGTTCCAAGAACTGTATCATCACATTATTTCAATTAATAAAGAAAGTTATTGGTATTTCTGTTTTCATACATTGCATCTGATCTACAAAGGATGGACCCAGTGCTTAGACAAGTTAGGTGGCTTAAGGGCCCCTAGCAAAAGGTGGAACTGGTATTCAAATGCATATCAGGGAAACACTTCTAAAATAATCTTGTCTTTTAGAACATAGTGGAAAACCAAAGTGCCTCTTAAAAGAAATGCGAAATCATGAAAAGATCTGAGAATTCAGCTAGGTATTTTCAAAACTGAAGGAAAACAGGACAACACTGCACCCCAAGGCAGATTGTAAAGGCAGCCCCTACTTAATCCTCCCAGCCACTACTGAGTCCTGGGTAATTTAGGAGTAGTGGGAAGCTTTAGTAGAAGAAAGCTCAGGATTATAGAGGGGGCAAGATGAGAGATCCCAGGTGGTAATGACCCCTAACCTATGGGTATAATTAGAGTGAAAGCTAGACAAATGGCAAATTGAGAATCTGGAGAGTTCAGAAGCTTCTGGAGATTCTGCAGACCTTGGAGGGATGAGTGGGCAGTTCTCTGTTAATCTCTTTCTTTTGTGTGTTAATGATAAACATCCTTGAATTCTGAACAGTTAGAGTAGCTTGCTCAGTGCCATATAGAACAGGCAAGAAGCTGACTTCTTCCATCTTGCTCAAGGGTCCAATAAGAAATAAACAAAAGGTATTCATTTTTCCTCCACACCACAAGTTAGGAAAAGGAGAAGGAAGCAGGAACAGCAGCTCTAAGAGTAAACATTGAATTTTCCCAGACCTCCATTTTCTTTATATTTATTATACCTAATTATAGTGAAATAGCAAGAGGCAGAGGAGAGATTTCAAAGTTTAAGCTTCAGGGTCTCTCTGTTGAAATGGCCCTTCCAAAAACCTGGGAGGTGCCCGGCAAAATTTTATGCATAGTTTTAATTCTATCAAAATTAATGTAGATAAATGTGTTTATATGATTTTGTACATCCACATCTGTGCATATGTATGTATGTATGTATGTATATATAAAACTGTCTTTTATATAAAGTTATAACTTGTATTCATGAAAGAATCTTTCAATCACAATAAGGGACTTCAAGTATTTTTGGAAACATACACTAAGAAAATTTGTTTAAAAAAAGACTTGGTTCTGGGTGGGTGGTTCAGTGGTTTGAGGGCTATCCGGGGGCACCAAGGTCATAGGTTAGATTTCAGGTCAGGGCACATATGAAAAGCAACCGCTGAGTGCACAATTAAATGGAACTAAGTGGAACAATGAGTTGATGCTTCTTTCTCTCTCTCCTTTTATTCTCTCAAATTAATGGAAAAATTAAAAAATAAAATAAAGGACTTCATACTTTGAAAAGCTAAATATTCTAGTCAATTATATACAGAGGTGAGCAAAAGTAGGTTTACAGTTAAGTATGCAAAAGTTTATTCTTGTATTAGCATGTATTATTATGTTGCTTATTTGTACATTTTATCTTATTATTATTTCATATATTTATTTATTATTTACCTTTTAGGTAATGATGGCTGGTATGAATAACTGTAAATCTACTTTTGCTCATCTCTGTATAATCATTCTATACAAGGGTTATATTTTTTAGTTGCCTTGCAAATACTTTTACATTTTACTCATTTACATCTTTGGCTCCATACTAGAGATAGTTATTTTAGGAAATAGGGAGCTAGATTACAAACTATGTCACACGTATGCTCTCTCAATCCATCCCCATCACAGCCCACTGTCCTCATTTTACAGATGAAGAAAGGAGGGCTCAGGAAGGTTAACTATTCACTCAAAGTTACTTTGCTATCAATGGGCAGAGATGAAATTTAAACTCAAGTGCAACAGACTCCAAAGTCCAAGTTCATTCTTTGACCAAAGTATACTATCTTCCTCTAAAACAGGAGTCAGGAAACTAAGTTCCACTGACCAAATCCGGCACCTTTCCTGGTTCCCTATAGCCCACAGCTAAGGATGATCACTTCAACAGGTGAAAAATAAAGAGGAATATTTTGTGACAGAATTATATAAAATTCTAATTTTAGTGTCCCTACATAACATTTTGTCAGCGCTATCGCACTTATTTGTTTATGCATTTTTTATGGCTTCTTTTGTGCTACACCAGCAGCACTGAGCAGTTGTGCCAGCTATCAGCTGGCTTGCAATGGTGGGGCCTGTACAGGGAGCTTGCTGACTCCTGTTTTACAACATACATATTGCTCAAGTTCAGCTTAAATATTTAATCCTGTTCAGATAAAATGTGATATAAGATCTTTAACAAATTAAATTTTAAAAAAAGTTTCTGTATATGAAATAATGGGTTGAAACTTTGGATCGAAACTTTTTGAAACAGTAAAATTTTCCAATAAATTGTCCATATAAACTTCAAGTATATACTTACTATAAGAACTTTTTGATGTTCTCAGCCTTCAATTCATTCAAAAATGCCTTCTTTATGTTATGCTGTGGAACAATGTCAGTAGCTTCATTGGAGGATTTTATAAACCATCCTGTAGAATACATACAAATATAAGAATGAAAAATAAGGCCTGGCCAGGCGGTGGAGCAGTGGATGGAGCGTCAGACGGGATGCGGAGGACTCAGGTTCGAAACCCTGAGGTTGCCAACTTGCACATGGGCTCATCTGGCCTGAGTGCAGCTTGAGCTCATGGTCCCTGGCTTGAGCGCAGGATCACACACATGACTCCATGGTCACTGGCTTAAGCCCAAAGGTCATTGGCTTGAAGCCCAAGGTTGCTGACTTGAGCCCAAGGTTGTTGGCTTGAGCAAGCCCCCCCCCCTCAAGGCACACGTGAGAAAGCAATCAATGAACAACTAAGGTGCTGCAATAAAGAACTGATGCTTCTCACCTTTCTTCCTTCCTGTCTGTCTGTCTCTCTCTTCTCTCTGTCTCTGTCACACACACACACACACACACACACACACACACACACACACACGAATGAAAAGTAAGCTCATGGACCCTACTTGTCCTTACTGTATCTATCATACGTAAAATATAAATTACCAGTTACATCTGGCATTCACTGAAATTTAATTCCTCTTTCCTACTTCCACTGGGAAAGAAACCATGCACACAGGCTTTAAAATCACAAATAAATTGCAATATATTTTTATCTGATTTCAATGATAAGATTGCTGTTATTCTAAGAAATATTTTATGAGGAAATCAGCACTAAAATTAAATAAGTTTCAACTACTGGGGATGAAGAAGATATCTTGAAAATTAAGGTGAAAAAGAGACCCATCTTTTTTTTTTTCCTTAAAGCTTCTATTCCCAGTGACAGCTCTCTGCTGCTCCAGAGTAAGTATTTAGTCAATGTTTATGATGAATTACTTATGAATATATTTCAAGGGCATATTACAAAATGTTGAAGGAAACTCTGACCTGTACTTTGTTCTGGCTCTGAAATGAAAATATGTTGAGGTTTTACGTTTCCAGTTGAAGTTGGCTTAAGAAGTTGCACTTTAGAAAGCTACAGTAAAACTATAATTTACCCAACATCTCTGCAAGATACCCAGTGCACAAAGGCCAGAGGCAGAGTAGCCAGATGACGTAGAAAAGTAAGCTCTTGCAGTTGGCAAATAAACTGAGCGAATGGGGCATCATTACAGGATTTAGAGAAATGATATGATCCAGGCATAAAATGGTTACCAAAATCAGCACCCAGCCAGCTTTCATGGAACTATCCAGTTATGAATCACATTCATACACACAGCCATACTGAAATAAATGGTTGGCAGCAAATGAAAACTCAGTTCCACCTGTACATAAAACAAAGAATTAGCCTGTGGGATCTGGGAAGCACACACTGAGGATTACATGCTTGAATTGAGATTTGGAGAATGAACAGGATGAAGAGGAGGGAGGAGTGTGGGGAGGGGAGAGCAGGGAAAAATAACAAACATTAATAAAGAACCTGTTCTGTGTCAGCCACTGAGCAGTGAATACAAGGCTGAGGGCAATATTAGGAATTAAACACCCTGAAGAAACACAAGTTTTAATTCCCATGCCAACCTTGCCATTTTTACAGCTGAGAAAACTGAAACTTAATTTGAAGTGTGTCCTTATTGCGCACTTATTTCATTTAACCCCCACAACAACCCTAAGCAGTTGCTAATATCCACAAGTTAGTTTGAACACATCATAGCTTAAAAGTTTTTTTAATGACCCCAAGGTCACACAGCAGGCAGGAGAGCTAGGTTGAGTGAACCCAGCTAGCTGCTCTATGCCCTGGTCTCTAAACCCAGAAAGGAAATCCAGAGCTCAGAGCTAGAGCAAACTACCTGGCAATACCTTAGGCTAGTCTTGCGCACCCAAGTCCAATGAGAAGCAACTCCATATCAAGATGGAATAAAGAAAGGTGTTAGTACCCCAATAGTGCACTGGGGACTTGAGATGCCATTTTACTTACTATTTTCACTGAATTGCAGATATTATTGTCATCATATAAATTGAAAAACTGGGGCTAAGGCAGACTGGGTAACCTGTTCAAGGCCACGAAGAAGTGGCAAAGTCAGAACTTAAGAGTGTGAGCTTGTCTGTACTGCCTCCAATTTTCTTACCTAGTTAGTTAGGTCTAGAAGTCAGTATACAGGGGACAATAACCCAAAACAACTGTCGATGAAGATCTCTTCAGAGAAATGACGACAATGCCAGCCACTTCCCACATGTTTCTCTATTATTTACTTCCTAGGGAGAAAGAAGGAGAAGAGGGCTCTCCAGCAGCGGTGCCGGTGTCCTGATGTCTACCTACTGCATATAAGCAGCAGCTCCAGGCGCACGAGGTGATGCAGACTCCATACTGATAAGAGTCATTTCCTGCAAAGCACCCCGGACGACCTGCCTCCTTGCCCTACAGCGTTCCAGTTTGCAAGGGCTCAAGCAAGTGGACTTTCTCAAGTCAGGTTTTATGGTTTCCCTTTTGCTCCTCACCCTGGGTGACTGTCCTGCTATAGCTTGTTTGGAACCCACCGGTGCGCCGCTTCCAGCAACCCTCACCTAGTTCGCGAGGGCTCTTCCCTCCTTTCCCCAAACCAAACCACCGTCCACGGGACCCCACACGCAGTCGGCCCCCAAGTCCCGCCGCAGAGTGCGGAGAAGCGGTGGCTCCAGGTGCGTGGAGAGTGCGCCGTACCCAGGAGGAAGCCAGAGATGAAGAGTCCGGCGGCCAGCAGCAGCGCCCCAGCGCACAGCCAGCGCGGGCGGTGCCAGGCTACAAAGGTGGAGTCAGCTTCGTGAAGAAGATTCCACATCGCGGGGCGGCGGGGCTTCTGGGACCTGCGCCTCTGCTGCGGCCCTGCTGAGGGTCTAAGGCTGCCTGCAGCTTGGGCCGAGAACCAGCCACTGCCCTCCGGTGAGAATACACTCCCTGCGCGAGTCCAGTTTCTCCGCCCTGAAAATGTTCCTAGCTGGGATCTCCACCAATCCCGCCGAGGGGGAGGCAAGAGCAGCTGCCCAAAAAAGAAAACCCTGCCCTTTTGGAGAACCGCTTAAAAAAAAAAAAGTTTATCTTGCAAAGTTCTAGCTCTTGTGGATTTAAAAATGAGCGGGGGAGGTGGGGGTAGGGATTAGAGGTAGGGGGAAAAAGCTAGTCTTTCTTCACTCCAAGACCAAAAGCGGATTCGCAAACAGAGAACTAAGGATTGCCAGTGTAACTTAATAGAATGTTCCTCTTTTGTCTGTCTAGGAAAATATGCACGGACCTGGCTCCAGGCTAGTTGGTAAACTGGACTAAATTGTCTCTCAGGTACTTTTTTTCAGCTCTGAAATGCTATTAAGTCCTATTAAATACTTTATGGCATTATGAGTCAAGTCAAGTAGAAAATGCGGTGTACCCTTCTGACACTGGGTTAGATAGTCGACGAGAGGTGTTGTCAATGTGAATTACCATTGTGCTCTTTTTCCTAATGAGTATCATTAATTTTAATAATCTTTCAAGGAATCATTCCCCCATTAAAAATTTTTTTTTTTACAGAAATAGTATTGGAACTTGCTGAAGGCAAATTTTCCAGTTCACTCATTCATTCACTCATTCAAGTGTATTTATTAGTTACTCTGTACCAGGAATTATGGGTACAGTGTATAAAAGTTCCCCACCTCAAAAAAAAGGATCACTATATCGGAGAAGATATACAAGTGAATGCAGTTACAATGCAGTATAATTAGTATTATAATCAGGAAAAGCTTGAGAGTATCCTACTGGGTTTCACATTCTTCTTCTACAAGTCCTTATATGGAAACTTATCTACCATCTTTCCTCTGTAGTTGAAAAAGGAAGTATAATGTGGTTTAATGTTTATCAAAGCAAACATGTGATAGTTATTTGGGGGAGAAAGTTAATCAACTACACTAATCCTTAGTTTCCTCATTTATAAAAGAGAAATAATAGAAGTGACAACAGAAAACCATAGCATGGCTTACATAGTCCCAAATTCTAGATTTTAAATTATTTTGGGGTAAGTCCTGATAATTACATGAAATAATTCCTGTGAAACACATAGCACATTGCCTACCATGTAATATGCTTATAATATTAATTAGTTTTAAAAAGTATGTCTTCTCCTCTAGGCATGAGGGGAGGAGGAATTCTTTTTATAAGATCTGACAGATGTTTATTCATTCTCTGATACTAATATACTGATCTATATTTTTCTTTAATTGTTAGCATTTTTTTAAAAAAAACAACACCTCACTCTTCTATTTCCTTTCAGGTTTTAAGTTTCTTGGTGTGAGGGACCATATCTTGTTCCTATTTTCCAGAGTTACACAATGCCTGGCATAGAAAAACATCCTTTGAAATGAGTTAATGATATGCTAAGCAATGAAGTAAGTATGAGGTATAAGAAATTATTACTGTTATTGAGGAACTTTAGTCAAAGTGGGAAGACTGGGCCTAAAAAAAGATAAATAACAATACCAGAAAGCAGAGATTATAAACCAAAAATAACAGCCACAACTTGTGTTTAGGAGCGCATTGTGGGCTCCTTGTCCATACTTAATGATTCCTATTAACCTCAATAGCTATTGCTGGAAGAACATCCTGAAATATTTCATAGGTCTTATGCCCATCCATACACAAAAACGTGTGGCACTACTTCGTAGGTACGTAGATAAGGTAACATATATCCTGACCATCCTTTTACTCTCCAAGTGCAGGAAATGGTAATTCAGGATAGAAATAATAAATAAGGAAAAGGTAATATACTTGCCTCTGCTACTAGCCATCAGCTCTTAAAAAATCTCTAGACTGAAAACTCCCATAAAGGAGGGATTGCTCCTGGCAGAGCACTTGGCACATAATACTTATGTAAGAAATACTTTTAAATGAATGAATTGCATAATAAATATTAAATAATGAAAGGTTTTTCTTACCTAGCCACAAAACTATTTTAAACAATAGAACAATATGGTACAAAATGAAAAGTATTTAACTTTAATTCAGAAAAGAGAGAAAGCATTTTTGTCCTTTATTAAATGCAGTGGTGGGATTCAAATAACTTAACAACTGGTTCTCTGCCCTAATGGCCATTTTAAGGATAAAAAAAATGATAAACCAAAAGCTAGTTTATTTCATGCATTTAATTTAGTATTTAAATAAGAATAATAAAAGATGTAGACAAAACTAGATTATGTTATGAGTTTTAAAATATGAATAAAAAAGTATTAAACAATACCTGATTTAAAAAAAACAACATAAAACTGTTGTTTAAGATAGTATCATATTGCTTCTTGATTGTTGTTCTCATCCTCACTTGCAATATTTTTCACCTATGGACAAAATAACATTACTGTACTATGGGAGCTTAGAATACACTGTTGCACAGATCAATGTTAAAAAAGAAGAAGTAATGTAATTTGTGATCTCCACATTGGGTGGCTGCCCAGTCAACCACCTTAGAGAGAACCCTGATTACAAGTGCTATTTTAACAACCGGTTAACCTAACTCAACTAAAAATTAGGTATCGGTTCTGCCGAACCAGCGTGAACCAGTTGAATCCCATCACTGCTAATATGTACTCATGTAGGTATTTCATCCACTCTGAAAAACATTTCTTAATTATCGCCATGAATCAAGTACTGGGCTGGGTTACAGGAGCACCAAAACAAAACAAAAACATTTTTCTTTAAGCTGGGGTTTCTGTCTCAGAACTGTAACGATTGGTGAAAAGCAGACGGTCATCAGGACTCCCACCTGTGCCTGGCTAGAATTGACTACAATAGCTCCCCGCCTCACCCCGCCCCCTTATTCTTGGTTTAGCTTTCTGCAGGTTTACTTTCTGCAGTTTCAGTAATTAGCAGTCTGTCATGATCTGAAAATACTAAATGGAAAATTCTTTCAATTGTGTGCTGTTCTGCATAGCATTATGAAATCTCGCAATATCCTGTTTAGTCCCACACCCAGACATGAATTGTGGTTTTATTTAGTGTATCCACACAGTAGTGGGCTAGGTTCTAATGATGCTAGCAATTCAAACATGACAAAGAGAAGCCATTAAGTGATTCCTTTAAGAAAAAGCTGAAAGTTCTTGACTTCATTAGAAAAGAAAAAAACACTCGTATGCTGAGTTTGCTAAGATCTATGGTAAGAACTGAGTCCTCTATCAGCAAAACTGTAAAGAAGGAAAAAGAAATTTATGCTAATTTTGCTGCTACATCTCAAACCACAAAAATTACAGCCACAGTGCATGACTAGTGATTATCTAAGATGGAAAAGATGTTAACTTTGTGGGTAGAAGACAAGGCATAGTCTTTTATGACTCGATAATCCTCCGAATCTTCAGAAGGCCAATAGTTGCCTAAAGCTAGATCACCATGCCTGTGTCATTCACCTCACTTCATCGCATAGGCCTTGGCTCGTCCAGCATCAGCATGAGAATGGTGAGTGCAGCATAATAGAACATTTTAAGAGAGTGGGAGAGCACATAACTTTTATTACAGTATATTGTTTTACTTGTTCTCTTTTTATTTTTATTTTGTTTTTTTATTGATTTTAATTTATTGTATATACATAGATTTTAGTGTTGCCCCAAATGCATCCCCCCTCCCCCATATTCCCCTTAACATCTTCTTTACCCCCCTCCCCACAGCGCCCTCCCCCCTTCCCTTTAGGTTTATCCCATCCTATCATCCCCTTTCCCTCTGTTTAGGTAAGGGATGAGTACTGTATATGTAAACCAGGAAAAAATAGTTGTGTATGCTAACTCTAAGGAGAGAGTATATATAATCTAACTTTATTAGAATGACATAATTTAAAACGGTACTGGCCAAAAAATCCTGAAATTTTTCTGTGAACTCAGATGGAAGAAGGCTTGAGAGCTCAAACATTTGTCAGATAATTTTCCAAGGTCTCTACTTGCTTTAATTTCTCAACTCAGGCACTATACATGAATTCTAATGAAGTATATAATGATTCTAAATTCTTTAATATGGAACTGTAGGCTATCTACATTCTGAACTCCTTTTAGCAGCACTCTTCATTAATTTTTCTGTCACATACATTTACATAGTTTACTTAGTCTTGCTAATTTTATTTACTCACATATAAAATAGGAATAATAAAAGTTCCTTTTGCACATAGTGGTTTAAAAAGTTAAGCAAAGAAGTCTGGACCTAAGATAACTGAATGAGTGACAAATGCACTCATTCCATATTTTAAAAAATTTATATAAAATTATTATCTGATTTGATCAGATCATTTAAGTAGACCCTCATATATGTACCCAGAACTCTCCTGTGTTTCAAACCAATCCATTATCATTATGGTAACCTAAAGTTACAGAAAACCAATTTTTATTAACAACAGTAAATAAAGACATTCCAAAGAGTAAAAAATGAGATATTCTATGCACAACACTAAGATTTCTTTCACAAGTTGAAAGATCTTATGTTAGTAGAAATGACAATGAGGATAAGATGAATCTGTCTTTGTACAGACATGAATTAATTAAGGAGTATTACACTCATTTCTAGGATCTGTTCAAAAGAAAACAATGTAAATTATTTTAGCTACTATTATCCCCAGACTCAAATACATATTTACCTTTCAAAAATATTTTCTTAAGGAAATAAAAAACTTTAATATTTTCTGAATTCTACTTAAAGTATAAACACAAGATTCCTGAACTCTAAATTATACACTAAATGACACAGTGCAGGAAAATAAGAATTCTAACTTCTCCAAGTGATTATATATATATATATATATATATATATATATATATATTTAAACTTTCAATCTTTTTAAATTGGAGGATAGTAATATGAGCATTTCTCAAACTCTTTGAACTATAAATTTAAAATCTGTGCATTTTATTGTATATAAAGTATAAATCAAGAAAATTGTTTTAAACAAAAGGATAGGGGCATAAAGGAGAATATTTCTTAATGAGTCATTTAAATTCTACTCTTTCTGAGTAATTAATTCCCGTTTTCCTTATGCTAACCTGACCTACACTAGGGGAATCTTTGTAGAAAATTTATTCAATTCATAATTTTGAGAAGTAGAAAACATAGCTATATTCTTTTCAATCTAATAATGGAACGGGCTAGTAAAAGGAGATTTTTTAATAAAAAAATCTGTTTGTAATCATTAAGTAAAATGTAGTTCTTTTCTTTTAATTTTTATTACTAAAATAAAACATTATTTTAATAAAGTTATATAGAAGTACAGAAAGTAAGAAGCTCAAGTAATCATTTACTCTCCTCTCTCCCTTCCCACACCATAGCACCCTCCAGTGGTAAGTACTGTAAACATTTGGTACTAATTTTTCCTAGACATTTTTTTAATGCATACATATTATATATATTTTTTAAAAAAGAATGAGTTCATGCTATACTTTTATTTTAAAGAAAGCTTTTAATTAATGTACGCCTACATTCAGAAAAGTAGATATCATAATTGTACAACTTGATAAATTTTTACAAAGTGAAAACCCTGGTGATTCAGCTTCAACATCATGAGACAGAAGATCACCAAGAACTCAGAAGGCCTCCTCAATCTGCTTTACTTCACGATTCTCACTCTGTGGGATGCCCACTATTCTTCTATTCTGAATTCTCATATCAATATTTAGTTTTGCCTATTTTTGAAATTTCTATAAATACAATCATATAGAATATATATATACCTTTATGTTTGGCTTGAAAGAATTCTGTTTGTCAGCTGTTTTCAGTGGTATGCTAATAAATTAACTCTGTCAAAGAGGGGAATAGTTCAGATTTGTAGAATTTTCTGATTTTCATGATTCAAATACTCCCACCATGGCAGATTTCAAGCTAACAAAATGATATAACTAAATGTGCAGTGGTGGTAAAGCGATGTCCTTAATTGCCTCATAACCTGGTAGCAGCAGCCTCCTCATACCACTCAACCATCATTTTCCACGTAGCAATAATTCATTCATTCTCAGTGCTATGGACTAACAAATTGTACAAATATGCCACAATTTATTTATCTGTTCTCTTCTTGATAGAAATTTAAATTGTTTCCAGTTCTTAGCTATTAGAAATTGTGCTTCTATGAGGAAGGATTTACATACCTCTTGGAGATCATATATATTTATTTCTGTGGGTATTTATCTAAAAGTCACAGGTATTTTTATATTTGCCTTTAGAATATGGGTCTACTTTTTATGTACCACTCTTACCAGCAATGTATGTGAAATTCTAATTCCGTGGTGGCTAATGAAATGGAGCAGATTTTCCCATTTCCGACCCATTTGTACTTCTACTGTTAGACTGACTATTCAAGGGTTTTGACCTATTTTTTAAAAGGATATTCTCCTTTTTTTTTTCCTTTTGTTTTGTAGACATTTTATATATACTAATGCCTAAAAATTTTTAATTTGTTTTACTCAATAATGCAGACTTTTATATACATGCTTAAGCTATTGCCTTTAATTTTAGTTGCTTTTACTCTATAATATTATTAAGAATAGATGTGAAAAGTGGAATTTTAATTTTTAAGCTTACCAAAAATGTCTGTTATCTGTTTCATATAAAAATGTAATATATTAAGTCAAAGCATATATTTGTCCTGGAAAGTAGCCTGAATAAACATTTAAAAGGAAAGAGTTGTCCTTAAGAACTTGAAAGATAAAGTATTCTCCAGATATATGAAATACAGAGGGCTTTTTTATTCCACGCATAGGATAATCATAGAATATCAGTGATTTTAGTGTGGTGAGAAGCAAGATGAGTTTGATTTGTAAGGGACAAAGCAAAAAGCATTGAGATTTCTTTGGAATAAAAATAACTACTCAGCCAGAAGCTGAGTGGGAAAAAATATAAGTAAAGGTCAAAGTTTTGAAGGTCCCTAATAAGAATTTTGAGAAAAACATTTTTTAAATTTAGAAATTAAATTTAATGGCATGGCATTGATCAATAAGAGTACGTAGGTTTCAGGCAAACATTTCTATAGCATTGGACTGTTCATTGCATTGTGTGCCCATCACCTAAAATCAAATTATTTTCTGTCACCATCACCATATATTTGTCCCTCTTTACTCCCCTCCCCTTGGTAATCACTTCACTTTTAATCTATATTCATGAGTCTCAGTTTTCTATCCTACCTATGTGTGAAATCATATTGTTAAAACTGAAGGTAATTGAGTTAGTATGTGTCTAAAGAAACATCTTTTTCAAACCTCTTGAGAGAATATGGGCAACAGTAAAGTTTCAATTAAAATGCAATTTTATGTGGGAGGGGGAAGTATGAGTCAGAGGCATGTTGTATTGTTTATCTCCAGCTAGAAACTAAAAGTGAGAATCTCTGTTGTTTGTTTTTAACTTTTAAAAGTTAATTGAAAATCTTGTATACTGTTGGTGAGAAGGCAAAAATAGTATAGCAGATATGGAAAACAGGGTGAAAGTTTCTCAAAAACTTAAAAACAACTACCATATGATTCAGCAGTTCCACTTCTACATTGATGTCAGTACTGCCATGTGCCCTGCAGCTCTGTCCACATTAGCCAGAATGTGGGGACAACTTAAATGGTCATCAAAATGTGGTATATACATGCAATGGAATATTGTTTACCTTTAAAGAAGAAAATCTTGCAATAATCAAAGCAGCAACATCAAGATGAATCTTGAGGACATTATGCTAAGTGAAATGAGCCAGTTACAGCCTTACTAGGTGGTGGCGCAGTGGATAGAGTGTCGAACTGGGATGCAGGGGACCCAGGTTCGAAACCCCTAGGTCACTGGCTTGAGAAAAAGGTCACTTGCTCTGCTGTAGCCCCTCTCCTCCCATCAAGGCACATATGAGAATGCAATTGATGAACAACTGAGGTCGCACAATGAAGAATGATGCTTCTCATCTCTGTCTCTTCTTGCCTGTCTGTCTCTATCAACCCCTCACTAAATAAATAAATAAATGAAATGAAATAAGCCAGCCACAAAGGGGAAATACTTAGTGCTTCTACTTACATGAAATATCTAAAATAGTCAAACTCATAGGAGCAAAGAATAGCATGGTGGTTATCACAGAGTTGCTAATCAGGTCTATAAAATTTTAGTTATACAAATGGAAAGCTCTAGATATTTGGAGCACAACATCATACTTATAGATAACACTGTGCAGTATAAATAAAAATACTGTTTTATACACTTAATAATCTGTCAGAAGGGTGGTTCTCAAATTGAATATTCTTACTACAATAAAATAGTACAATAGATAACAATTCTTAAAACTAAAGGATGCCAAAGGTCCAAATTATAACCAAGATAATAAATTAATGAAGACTTGGCTTCTAAAATCTTAAATTCATTTAGCATCTTCTCCTAATAAAAAATAAACAACAACTATTTAAAAGACAGAAAGATGTACACATACAAATATGCCAAGTACATTGTAATGCTGGTGGTTGTGGCTATGTAGATTCGCATTGAATTCTGGCAGATGGTAAAGGAACTGTGGAGCTGGAAAATGGTGAGCTGTACCAATTTATTGGAGGCCTGCAAAGACAGGCAACTCAAAAGAAGAAAGAAAAGAAAAATCTTAGGAAAACCTACTTTTCACAGTGGAGGACAAGGGATCAGGAAACAAACTGCACCTCTCAGTGGTGGGGCACAATCTGATCTCATCATCTCTGAGGGGAAGCACTTTTGTCCTCACAACAGTGCTTTCCCATGCTCATGCACTAATTGCACAAAGTGCTTGTAGCTGGTAAACCAGCAAGCAAGCCTAATGCAGATGCACAAACATCTTCTCAAAGTTGTGGCTTTAAAATCATACATACTTGGGCCTGACCAGGCGGTGGCGCAGTGGATAGAGCATCGGACTGGGATGCAGAAGATCCCGGTTCGAGACCCAGAGCTTGCCAGCTTAAGCGCGGGCCCATCTGGCTTGAGCAAAAGCTCGCCAGCTTGGACCCAAGGTTGCTGACTCCGGCAAGGGGTGGCTCAGTCTGCTGAAGGCCCGCGGTCAAGGCACATGTGAGAAAAGCAATCAATGAACAACTATGGTGTCACAATGGCAACAAAAAACTAATGATTGATGCTTCTCACCTCTCTCCCTTCCTGTCTGTCTGTCCCTATCTATCCCTCTCACTGACTCTCTCTGTCCCTGTAAAAAAAACCCAAAAAACCCCAGAAAAAAACAAAATCATACATACTTGGTTATAAATCTAAGTTACTCAAATATTCAATTATAGATAAATTGTGCAGTGTTGGGCAAACCAGCATGTTACAAGTATATTAGGTTTGCTCACTTGCACTTTACATAATTGGTGCATGAACAAGGGGCAGCACCACGTGTGTATAGACTATGTTGGGCTGCAGGTGCTTGCCTTCAGGGTGGCAAATTGCAAATTTCGGATTGCCTGCCTCCATTGAGAGGGGCCACTGTTTGCTATTGTTTGCCGGGGAAGGGGTTTTTCCCACAGCCTGTTTTGGCTGGGAGCGCAGAGAGAGAGGGAAGCAGTTTTCCCTGCCTGCTTGCTTGTCTGCCATTGCGAGACTTTAATAAATGGAATGGCCCACCATCCTCTGGCTCCACAGTTCCTTTACTGTCTGCCAGAATCCAATGTGAACCTCCATGGCCATGGTCACTGGATTTACATGCAGTTTTACCCCTTTTATAATCTCTACCACTTCACAGAAAGTGTTGTTCTCAAGGCAGTGGCCAATTCTTTTGCCTCCCCTAACCGCCATATGTATATATGTATGTATGTGTGTGTGTGTGTGTGTGTGTGTGTGTGTGTGTGTGTGTGTGAAATAACTGAACTTGGTCAAACTGTATAATCATGAAAATTATCTAGAGCCATAAAACAGTTAGTCCTACCAAATAGAAAAAAAACATGACTAGAATGTAGGTTTCCCTGAATATTGGAAGAATTTAGACCTAACTAAGAAGATAAGTTAATTAGCATAAAAACCAAAGAAAAATCCAGTAAAATCCACCAGAGTAGGGTTGCAGAGTCTTGTGAGAAGAAAGCTAATATTTAAACCCTAATATAGAATCTATGTGGATTATAAGATCTACAAGATTATTTAATGAGTTGATATAGTTATTGTATCATATGCATACATGTCAGTATCTCTGGTCAGCATCTCAGGTAAATATGCAAATTTCATAAATCAATGAGAGTGTTATTGGAGACTGTGGTGACATCAGTGTTTTCCTTGTGAGAAAGCATAGGTTTATTTCTAAGTATTTAGATTTAAAATTAGAAATATATGCAAATTAAGACCAGAATGATTATCAATAAGAAATTCACAAACAAGTGTTGGCAAGGATGTAGAGAAAAGGGAACTCTCATGCACTGTTGACTGGAATGCAGATTAGTGCAGCCATTGTGGAAGCAATATGGAGTTACCTCAAGAAACTAGCCTGACCAGGTGGTGGCACAGTGGATAGAGCATCAGACTGGGATGCAGAGGACCCAGGTTCGAGACCCCAAGGTCGCCAGCTTGAGTGTGGGCCCATCTGGCTTGAGCAAAAAAAGCTCACTAGCTTGTATCCAAGGTTGCTGGCTCCAGCAAGATGTTACTCGGTCTGCTGAAGGCCTGCAGTCAAGGCACATATGAGAAAGCAATCAATGAAGAACTAAGGTGTCACAACAAAAAACTGATGATTAATGCTTCTCATTTCTCTCTGTTCCTGTCTGTCTGTCCCTGTCTATCCCCCTCTCTGACTCCTTCTCTGTCCCTGTAAAAAAAAAAAAAGAAAGAAAGAAACTAAAAATGGAACTGCCTTATGACCCAGCAATTCCACTTCTGTGTATTCATTCAAAGAAACTTGAAATACTAATTCAAAAGAATATACATACCCCTATGTTTATTGCAGTGTTATTTATAACAGCCAAGATTTGGAAGCAGCCCAGGTACCCATTAGTAGATGAACAGGTAGAAAAGCTGTGGTATATTTATATAATGAAATACTACTCAGCCATAAAAAGAAGAAAAATCTTACCTTTTGCTACAGCATGGATGGACCTAGAGAACATTATGCTAAGGGAAATAAGCCAGTCAGAGAAAGACAGGCATCATATGATTTCACTCATATGTAGAATCTTTTAACAAAATAAAGTAATAAACAAAATAGAAAAGTCATAGATATGAAGTACAGACTGAGGGAATGGGGGCTGGGGGACTGAGTGAAAAAGGTGAAGGAATTAGAAAAAAACTTATAGACACAGATAACAGTATGGGGATTGCAGGAGGGGAGTAGAGGTGGGGGGAGATACAAGAGAGTAGAAGGGGGATACATAATGACAGAGGGAGACCTGACTTGGGAGGGTGAACACACAATGCAATATACAGATGATGTATTGTAGAATTATGCGCCTGAAACCTGTATAATTTTATTAACCAATGTCACCCCAATAAATTCAATAAGAGTTTTAAAATAAAATAATAAATATATAAGCAATTGAATCCATTAATTATAAGAAGTTCATGCATATATAGTATTTTTAAAAATGTGATGTCTGATATTTGGGAGAGTTTGGCTAAGTCAATTAGCTTTGATTCTAATATAAGCTGTATAATTGAGTTTATCTTTTGAATCTTAAATTAAAATTACTGTATTTATATACAGTTTTACTGGAATATATAAAAGTTAGGATTTCTTATAATTATAAATTAAATTTATTAGGCTTAAAGGAATTAACTTTCAGTACTTGAGAAGGTTTGTTAGACAGATGATTGAAATGCCTAAAAATTAATAGAATAAATTAAATGTATAATTGCTGTTTAAAATGTTTAACAGTTCTTAAGTGTGTAAAGTAAGGCTAAAATTATAAATGGTCCCATAGTTATTGTTAAAATTTGTTAGATTTATAAATATAGTAAGATCTATGCTAAACTAAAGAAGCTAAGGAAGAATTTAAAATTCTAATTTCAGTCAGCCAATATTGGTTATAAAATTTCAAGTAAAATTCTGAATAGTTTTTTTTCCTAAGTAAAACCTGCCCTCAAGGACATTTAAAATTTTTTTTAAAGATTTAATTTATTAATTTTACAGAGAGGAGGGGGAAATGGGAAGTAGTTGTACTTCACTCTAGCTGTTCATTGGTTGTTTGTCATATGTGCCTTGATGGGGCAAACCCCGGGTTTTGAACTGGTGACCTCAGTGTTCCAGGTCAGCGTTCTATCCACTATGCAACTACAGGCTAGGCCTCTCCAGGATTTTTTTTTTAAAGTGTCACATTGTAGAGATACTAAGTGAGTTTAGCTAATTTAATTGATAGTTCTGCAGTGAACACTTTCTCTCTAGATTAGGTGATACCTGTCCTCTCATACTGATTGGCAATTCTTTTCAATCTCCTTGTCAGTTCTTCCTTTACCAGCCCTTTAAATGTGGGTGTGTTTCAAGGCTCTGCCTTTAGTCCTGTGCTCTCTTCTTTCTATAGTATCTCTTGAGAGATTTAAAATTCTGTCTCTGGCATAAATGAACTAGAATTTCACCAAATGCATTTCCCTGTTTCCTAGGCATATAGATAGAAACTAAAAGTCTCAGTTCTGTCTTGCATCTAGGTAGGTCCATATTTCTGTATAAGAGCTAATAAAACATGGGCAGAAGTGATGCATGTCACTGATAAGCCTAGCCCCTAAAAACTCCCTACACAATCCTCCACTCTCTCTTTTCACTACAATCACTGGCCAAATGCTCGGAGCTAGCAGAGGAATCAGAAGCCCTGGAGGATGGTATAACCTCAAGATGAGAAGGACATTGATTATTGACTGATTGGTTGGATGAGTGACCAGCAATCAGGAATACCCTGTTGTACTTTGGAGAAGTGAAAAGTAAACTATTTTTCACCCAATTAATTTATTTGTTACAGAAACTAGTATCACTAAATATTATTGATCTTGATAGCATCCTCTATTGGCCTAGACTTTGCCCCTGACATCAAGAATTAAATACTGGATCACTTAATGGAAATCTCAACCTGTAAGTCTATTATTAGGCCACTTAAACTTCACATGGCCCGAGAAAAGTTTGTATACTACATAGGTATGAGAGAAAGAGAGAAAGAGAGGACGTTATAGGAATTGGTGGTTATGGAGCCCAAGAAGTCTCACAATCTGTTGTCTGCAAGCAGGAGAGACAGCAAAGCCAGTGATACACTGTAATTTAGTTCAAGTCCAAAGGTCTAATAAAGGTGCATGTGTATATGTGTGTGGGGGGTGGGGTGGGGGGCAGTTGTCTCTTGTGTAAGTTCACAAGTCTGAAGTCCTGAAACTAGTTACTTCAATGTCAAAGGTCAGGTAAAGATGAACATCCCAGCTCAAGAAGAGAGAGATAAAATTCACCGTGTCTTCAACTCTTTGTCCTATACTGCCCCAATCAAATGGGTGAGGGCAGATCTTCTTTACTCAGTTTCCTGAATCCAATGCTAATCTCTTTCTGAGACACCCTCACAGACATACCCAGAAATGATGTTTTACCAGCTATTTGGGCATTCTCTAGTCCAATCAGGTCAACACAAAATTAATCGTCACCCCTCCCCTGCAACAAATTTACTCTTCCTCTGGCCCACTACCACACTTCCCTATCTGCCCTATCTGAATAAATGTCAACATTCATCATTGCTTCTCAGGATTAAAAACCTAGTCTTATGAAATATTTACTGACTGCCTCCTATGCATCAGGAACTATGCCAAGGGCAGCAGGTATAATAGTAAACAAAGTAACCTTGGTTCTTATTTTCTCATTCATATCCAAATACCACCTGTGTTCTAAAAAATATGACAATATCCATCTCTTGCATGAAAATCTTTGACTTTATTTTTTTCTGCTACAAAAAAAATGAAGTTTAAAATTTTCAAGATAATGTACATTTAAAAGAAAATCTTTATAGAAATTTATTCTTGTAATGTGCATCTACCTTGAAAATCTCACAACCCTGGGCATAGTTAATTGAATGAAGAATTGATACCTGATTCAATTTAGAGGTAAGTATTTTGGGCTGAGGTGTCAAATTGGAGTTTGAAGTGGCTGAAAGTATTACAAATGTGGCTAGTCATGCCTACTAATGGATACAATGAAGGAGAAAGCAAGCAAGAAAGTAATTTAAAGCAAGTGTCCAGGGAGGAGTGGGGGAAAATAGTACTCCCTTAAGTACTGACCGACCTTCCAGATCTTGGTTCCACTGTTGTTTATGACCCAGTGTCATTCCTACCCTGGGAGACACCCTTTTGATCTTCTAGTAAAGCCTTGCCCACCGGTCCTGGCCGGTTGGCTCATTGGTAGAACATCAGCTCCGTGGGTGGAAGTCCCTGGTTCAATTCCCAGTCAGAGTACACAGGAGAAGTGACCATCTACTTCTCTACTTCCACCCTCCCCCTCCCCCTTCTTCTTCTCTATCGGCTCTCTTTCTCTTCTCCTCCAGCAGCCATGACTCAATTGGTCTGAGCAAAGTTGGTTTCAGGGAACTGAGGATGGCTCCATGGCCTCACCTCAGGTGCTAAAATAGCTTGGTTGCTGAGCAACAGAGAAATGGTCCCAGATGGGTAGAGCATTACCCCCTAGTGAGTTTGCCAGCTGGACCCTGTCGAGGCCTGTATGGGAGTCTGTCTCTTTTCCTACCCGCCTCCCACTTAATAATAAACAAAAAAATAAAAATAAAACAAAAATCCCTATCTTCCTTGCCCACTTCTTTTTTGCTTAAACTGACTGACTTGATTTATTAACCTGCAACACAGAATCCTGAATAATTAAGGTCTCTAGACTGATCTCTAATTCAGCATTACTCTCCCATTCCCTGCTCCCATCAGCTATCAGAAGAATGTGTTACAATGAATTTAAAATGTTTTCTATAACATTTTTGGTTGTTTTGTGGTGTTAGGCTTTTGAAATCTGTCTCATGTGCCTCAAATGTACATTACCACTGACATTTCTGGAAATATTTTAGTTGTTTATTAAAGTTCATCTCAAATGACAACTCTGCAGTTCACATTTCTGGACTTTGGTCACAAGTTTTGATTCTTTCTATGTTGCCATGGTATTCTGATTATACATCTGTTATAGCAAAAGGATATGAAATAACTATTAAAATATTTTGATTCACATTAGATTGAGTCAAGGGCAGAAACAATCTTTTTTGTTTTTAAGCAAGAGTTAGACAGACAGAGAGGGACAGAAGATAGTAAGAGAGAGAGATGAGAAATGTCAACTTGTTGTGGTACTTTCTCATATGTGACTTGACCTGGGAGCTCCAGCTGAGCCAGTGACCCCTTGCTCAATCCAGTGACCTTGGGCTCAAGCCAGTAACCATGGGGTCATGTCTATGATCCCATGCTCAAGCTAGCAACTCCATGTTCAAGGTGGTGAGTCCATGCTCAAGCCGGATAAGCCCTCACTCAAGGTGGCAACCACGGGGTTTTGAACCTTGTCCGCAGCATCCCAGATTGATACTCTATTCAATGTACTATTGTCTGGTCAGGCCAGAAATGATCTTTAATTATTAAAAACATTAGGTTTAGGGCTGACCAGGTGGTGGCGCAGTGATAGAGCATCGGACTGGAATGCGGAGGACCCAGGTTCGAAACCCCAAGGTCACCAGCTTGAGTTCGGACTCATCTGAGCAAGGCTCAGCTTGAACCCAAGGTTGCTGGCTTGAGCAAGGGGTCACTTGGTCTGCTGCAGCCCCCCAGGCAAGGCACATGAGAAAGCAATCAATGAACAACTAAGGTGTCTCAAAAAAGAATTGATGTTTCTCATCTCACTACCTTTCTGTCTGTAGCTATCTGTTCCTCTCTCTGTCTCTGTTGTAAAAACAAAATTTAGTTTAGTTCCTATGTTTCAGAGAATATACTTTATGATTTTTTTCCTTTTTATTAAATTCATTGGGGTGACACTGGTTAACAAAATTATACAAGTTTCAGATGCACAGTTTTACAACATATCATTTGTACAGTGTATTGTGTGTTCACCAGACCAAGTCAAGTCTCCTTCCATCACCATTTATTCCCCATAAACCCTTATCCAGTTGCTTTTTCCATGTTGCACCCAGTATCCCTCCATAATCCTCACCTATCCCCCCACCCCCTGCTGACAGCTGTCAGCCCGATCTCTTATCTATGAGTCTTCTCTATTTTGCTTGTAAGTTCATTTTTTTTTTTTCATTAGCTCCACATATGAGTGATATCATATGGTACTTGTCTGTCTGTGACTGGCTTATATCACTTAACATAATGCTCTCTAGGTCCATCCATGCTATCACAAAAGGTAGGATGTCCTTCTCTATTATGTCTGAATAATACTCCATTGCATAAATGTACCACAGCTTTTTTATCTACTCATCTACTGATGGGCACTTGGGCTTCCTGCAAATCTTGGCTATTATAAATAATACTGCAATGAACACAGGGGTGCATATATTCTTTAGAATTTATGTTTTGGGTTTGTTTGGATAAATTCCAGAAATGGAATCATTAGGTCCATTTTGAATTTTTTGAGGAAACTCCAAACTGCTTTTCACAGTGGTTGCACTTATCTGCATTCTCACCAATAGTACACAAGGATTCCTTTTTCTCCACATCCTGGACAACACTTGTTTGTTGATTTATTTCTGATAGCCATGTTGACAGATATGAGACGATTTCTCATTGTGGTCTTAATTGGCATTTCTCTGATGATTAGTGACATTGCACATTTTTTTATATATCTGTTGGCCATCTGTAAGTCCTCTATGGAGAAGTGTCTGTTCAAGGTCTTTGCCCATTTTTTAATTGGATTGTTCATTTTTTTAGTGTTGAAATTTGTAAGTTCTTCAAACAACCAAAATATCCCTTATAGATGATTGGATAAAGAAGATGTGGTACATATATACAATAGAATACTACTCAGCCATAGAAAAGATGACATAGGAACATTTATGACAACATGGGTGAAACTTGAGAACATTGTATTGAGTGAAACAAGTAAATCAGAAATACACTAAGAACTATATGATTTCACACATAGGTGGGATATAAAACTGAAACTTAAGAAGAGTGATAAAACTGAAGTAGTTATCGAGGAAGGGAATGTGAGGGAGAGGAAAGGAGACATGAGTGAATGTGGAGTGGGGAAGGGATTGGAGGAGGGTGTAAAAAGGGACAAATATAAAGTGACAGAAAATGATTTGACATTGGGTGATGGATATACAACATAATTAACAGTTCAAATGCTATATAAATGTTCACCAGTAACCTATGCACTCCTATTGATCAATGTCACCTGTTAAAGTTAATTTTCTAAATAAAATTTAAAAAAGAAATTTATAAGTTCTTTATAAATTTTGAATTTTAACCTCTCATAAGATGTATCATTGGCAAATATTATTCAGTAGATTGTCTTTATATTTTGTTGATGGTTTTCTTTGCTGTGCAAAGCTTTTTAATTTGATGTAGTTCTGTTTGTTTTGTTTTCCTTGCCCAAAGAGATATGTCAGAAAAAATATTGCTATGAAAAATGTCTGAGATTTTACTGCCCATGTTTCTTCTCAGATTTTTATGGTTTCAAGTATAATAGTTAAATCTTTAATCCATTTTGAGTTTATTATTGTGTATGGTGTAAGAAGGTGGTCTAGTTTTATATTTTTGCATGTATCTGTCCAGTTTTCCCAACACAATTTATTGAATAGACCATCTTCACGCCATTGTATGTTTTTGGACAGACAAACAAGAAGGGAGAGAGATGAGAAGCATCAATTCTTCATTGTAACTCCTTAGTTGTTCATTGATTACTTTCTCATATGTACCTGGACAGGGGTGGGGGGCTACAGCAGAGTGAATGACCCCTTGCTCAAGCCAGCAACCTTGAGCTCAAGCCAGTGACCTTGGGCTTCAAGCCAGTGACGTTTGGGCTCAAGCTAGCAACCATGAGGTCATGTCTATGATCCCACATACAAGCCAGCGACCTAGTGCTCAAGCTGGATGAGCCCATGCTCAAGCCAGAGACCTTGGGTTTTGAACCTGGGTCTTCTGCGTCCTGGTCCAATGCTCTATCCACTGTGCTACCACCTGGTCAGGCTCTACTATTAATTGACTATAATTGCTTGGGTTTATTTCTGAGCTACCTCTTCCTTTCCATTAATATATATATTTGTTTTTATGTCAGTACCATGCTGTTTCATTTACAATGTTCTTGTAGTATAATTTGATTTCACATAATGTGATTCCTCCAACTTTACTGTTCTTTCTCAATGTTGCTGTGTCTATTTGGGGTCTTCTGTGATTTCATATAAATTTTTGGAATATTTGTTCCAGTTCTGCAAAATACACCTTAGGAATTGCATTGAATATATAGATGACTTTGAATAGTATGGGCATTTTAGTGATGTTAATTTTTTCTAACAGTGAACCTGGTATATGCTTTCCCTTATTTGCATCGTCTTCAATTTCTTTCATCAGTGTCTTATAATTTTCTGAGTACAAGTCTTTTGCATTCTTGGTTAAATTAATTCTTAGGGGTTTTTTTTTGAAGCAATTGTGAATGGGATTGTTTTCTTAGTTTTTCCTTTTGATTAACCTCTCTTCATATGTCTATTGGCCAACTTTCAGATAGTTTATTATTGGCATATAAAAATGCAACTAATTCCTGAATATTTATTTTGTTTCCTGCTACTTTATGGAATTAATTTATCAGTACTAATAATGTTTTAGTGGGATCTTTAGAGTTCTCTATATACAATATCATGTCATCTGCAAATAATGATAGTTTTTCTTCGTCCTTTCCAGTTCAGATGCCTTTTATTTTTTCTTATGGATTTCTGTGGCTAGGTCTTTCAGTACTATGTTGAACAAGAGTAGTGAAAGCTGATATCCCTGTCTTGTTTCTGTTATTAAGGGAAATGCTTATAGTTTATGCCCATTAAATATGATGTTGGCTGTGGGTTTGTCATATATGGCTTTTATTATGTTGAGGTACATTCTCTCTATTCCTAATTTGATGAGAGCTTTATTTATAAATGGGTGCTGGATTTTATTAAATGCTTTTTCTGCATCTATTGATATAATCATGTGCTTTTTATTTTTCATTTTGTTTATGTGGTGTATCACATTTATTGATTTGTGGATATTGTACCAACCTTGCACCCTCAGAATAAATATTACTTGATCATGTTGTATGATCTTTTTACTATATTGCTGAATCTGACTTACTAATATTTTATTGCAGATTTTAGTATTTGAATGTCAGTTTTCTGTTGGCCAACTGCTGAACATAGAACTACTTTAAAAAGTTCTTTCAAGTATCTTACCAGGTTTCAGCCAGTACAAAAAGTAAATATTACTGGTAGTATTGAATAACTCCATGGAAGCAAGAGGAGTCCCCAAAGAAATGCAGAAGCCATTCCCAAAGATCCAGAGCCATTCCCAAAGGTAGGCAAAGGAAAGCAAGACCTAGAAAATTCTTCTGAGAGCTAAAAACCCTGGTATGAACCTAGCCACAAATACAGTACAACTCACACTTTTGTTCAGCCATATCTAGCCACAAATGGGGTACACACATTTCTGTCTGGTCATAATTTTGAGGCCCCCAACCTCATGTTTGCAAAGTAGTTCTCAGGATGTTATAAAACAAAGAGTTTGTCCACCCAGCACTAGCAGAGCCAAATATTAACCACAGAGAATTGCAGTAGAGGAACACTGAGTATTTTATTTTGAACGGTGCCATGCTGGAGAACAAAAAGCTAATGCTCAAAAGTCTGAACTCCCCAGTGGCATGTAGGTTATGTTACAATGAACATCACCAAATGTTAGACCTCAGTCCTTAAACTTGGATTAAAAAATAATTCAGAGTCAAGATATTTCTAAATATCTATGAAAGTTTATTTAGAAAGTCACAGAGGTAGAAGAAATGAGCCATATGGGCTCCATGGACTCAGAAAACAAGTTACAGAGGCAAAAGAAAGGCCTTTGGAGATTAGGAGAAAGAAAGCAAAGCTATACCTCTTGAGGGAAGAAAGAGGGGAAGTATGGGAGAGAGAGAGAGAGAGAGAATGCTGGGTTCTTAATCTTAAGAGGTTTTATCTGTTTTCCAAAAGCAAGGGTTTTAGCAGAAGATCTCAGCAGAATATTCATCAGTTTTCCAGGTATGTCATTTTAAGGTTATGGTCTGTACTGACTGGACAATACTAGGGTAGAAGGTCATTAGTCATTGCAGCTGGTTCTAATGTTAGCCATCGAGTTGCCTGATCTGATTTAGTGACTTTTGGGGCCTAAAGCTGGAACACAACTAAGGCTTAGACCAAAACTCTGTCTCTGTGGTCAACAGATTTGAGGCTTTGTTCCTAAGAATATTTGATGTGGGCCAGAACCTCACTGTCCTGAGAACTTAATGCTTAAGGGAGTGGTCATGCAAAGGCTTGTATGGGAATTATATGAAGCTATTTTACAGTCCCCTTATTCCTCCTCTAAATAGGTCTACCACATGACAAGCAACATATTGGGGGAAGAAAGGTCACCCTGGGGGCAAAGTCCCACCCTATAACCCTTGTTTTCCCAGTCTTGCCTATCGTTAGGTAACTGCAGCTTTAGCCCTGGCAACCTTCTGTACCTAGCCTATCATTCCTACTCTGCTCATGTCTGTCTGACCGCCTCATATACAGTTACAGATTATATATGGCAAAGTCACAGTACACCATGGGTTAGGGGCTTGGGGTCATGCTGGAAGCTGATTGGTAGGAGGTGAGGTAAGGGTAATAAATATTTTTTCTAGGTCTTAAGGTAAGGTGACCAGATTTTAAAATTGGTAAAACAGGATACCATTGACCGGGGGGAGGGGGGAGCTCTTGATTAAAAATTTGGTCTATATGGATCAAAAGAATTTTCATAGAATGCAAAAATAGTATTGTAATATATATTTTTAAATTTCAACATAAGTACAATTTACAAATATAATACATTAAAAATTATGTATAGTATTATTCTTTGGCATATTTCTCATTTGAGTACATTTTTTTTGGTAGATTGCTGTCGTTGTTTAAAAGGTCATGAAATTTTTCACAAGAATTTGTTAAATTAAATTATATTTCACACATAAAATGGCTTTCAAAGTCTCAACACTTAATTGTGATATTTCTGATGTCCACATTTTATTTACCGTAGAAAAAAATGCGTTCAATCACAGCATTAGTTCCTGATAAAGACAACGCGTATTCCACAATTCTTAGTGCATTATTGTATGGAACATGGTTTGTTTCAAAATGATGAAATATTTCTAACCACTTGTTCTCTATTGTGATTTTTGCTGATGCCCAAGATTTAACCTTTTTTTATCAATATATTTTGTTACTGATGATACCTCATTAAAAAGATCATTTTTGGAAATATTACTATATGGGAAATTTTGAGTGAGTCAGAGGGATCGGGTTACATGGTCCTGAAACCAATGCTGGAGCTGCAAGCTGGCGGGAGCAGATGGCAGCGCCGCTGGCGTGCTTGGCAGCCGCGCTCCCCACATCTAGCCCCACCAGCCACTGGAGACCCAGCAGCTTGCGCCTCACGGAACCTGGAGCCACATGCCAGCATCCAGGATGCGGGTCTATGGGTAGTTAAGGGACTTGACAGCAGGTACATCCTGCCTGAAGTTCTTTGTTTCGGGGCCCCTCATGGGGCAGCCAGCTCTTGCGGCAGTGCAGGCACTTTTAGGTTAAGGCAGGTTTCCCCGCCGAAAACTGTATATTCTCTTCCCCTTCTCCTGCCATCCCCTAGCTTTTCATGCATTCTTTCCAAAAATAGGAACTTTTTTAAAACATCGCGGGACGCAGAACAAATTGTTAAAAATCGGAACTGTGCCGCTAAAAGCGGGACGTCTGGTCACCTTATCTTAAGGACAATTCTGAGGTCTTTTCTAGCACCACTGTGTCCAGTTTCATAGGACAGTAGCCAAGGAGTTGTTCCACATAAGGGGTCAGGAACTGAAATATAACTTGGGTCAAGATGTTACCTTTAGCCTGTCAGAGGTCTAAACTACATGGTCATTATTCGGGTATGGGCTACCTGTTGCCTCAGGGGTAGTTTATTGGGGGAAGGGCTAGATCTCTGAGGGATATATATATATATATATATATATATATATATATATATATATGGAAAGAGAAAGAGAGAGATGATTTCTAGAGCTAGACTTGAAAGCTAAATTTAATAAAGTCATAAGGATCTTTGATTTCAACAATTCAAAGACTTAATTCTTACAATGGGGAACAATTTTTTTTTTCATTTTATATTGCATGAGGTTTTAGAACTTTTTCTATATATGTCTGCATCGTTGATTCCAAATCTAAAATCTGTTTTTTGGTGCATGCTCTAGTTTTTATGCAATTTTAATTTCTTTTTGTTACAGTTAATGGCATGCATTGGTTTTTAAATTGAAGTTAAAGGGCAACGACTCTTAGATTGAACATAACCAGAAGGCAATTAATGTTTTAAAAACATCACTTTTACATAATTGTAGTAGTTTTTAAATGTAAAAAGTTATTATCTGTTAAAAACATCATCTTATTTTGTTTTAAGATTGAATCATGTCTTCTTTGAGTAGGTGTAAATTTAAGAATAGTCCTGGCACCTTCTGTTCTATATGTGGCTGTTACACACTTCAACCTCAAAGGCACAATATTTCATCATTTGTGACACATGCATATATTACCTATTTTTAATTTCCCCTTGGTGATCAAGACAAGAAGTGGACTCCTCATATTGTGTGTCATAATTATGAGGAAATGCTTCGTGACTGGACAAAAGAAAAACGCAAAGGAATACCTTTTGGTATTCCCATGGTTTGGCATGAACCGAAGGACCACAGCAGTGACTATTATTTCTGTCTGATCCATACAAAGAGCATTGGCAAGAAAAAATGGCACATGATCGCATATCCTAATATTTCTTCAGCAATATGACTTATCCCCCCCCCACACACTGAGACACTCTTGGTTCCAGTTTTCAATGGTTTTATTTCTTCTAAGGACAAAAAAAGTGAACATGGTAATCAAGTGTATTTTGAGAAGATGCATGAGGAAATGGTTATAAAATCTGAAGGGTCTTCTTCTGATGTCAAGAAGTCATTAACCCCTCAGCAGTTTAGCCAACCCGAATTGAATAACTTAGTAAGAGATTTTGGCCGATCAAAGAAAGCAGCTGAGTTATTAGCCTCCAGGCTTCCAGAAAAGAATGTACTTCACTGGTCAGCTAAAGTATCTCATTTTAGGAAGCGTGAACAAATTTTTGTGGACTTTTTTTTCCAAAGACAAACACTTTGTTTACTGTCATGATATTAGTAGTCTTCTCAGCCAGCTAGGTGTTATCACTTACAGTCCAACTGAATGGTGGCTATTTCTTGACAACTCTAAACGAAGTCTGAAATGTGTTTTCCTACACAACGGTAATGTTTATGCAGCAGTTCCAATTGGTTATTCAACTCATCTGCAAGAAGATGATAATGACATAAAGATTGTCCTCGACTTACAGAAGTGTGAGGAGCATAACTGCATCATTTGTGTGGATCTTAAAATGGTCAATTTTCTGCTAGGACCACAGAGAGGTTTCATGAAGTATCCTTGCTTTCTGTGTTTTGGGGACAGCCGAGCTCTGGAGAAACACTGGACACAGAAGAAGTGGCCAAAACGTAAAGCTCTGGAAGTAGGGATGCAAAGTATTGTGAATGAACCTGTAGTTAATCGAGACAGGATAATTTTTCCCCACTTTACATCAAACTTGGCTTAATGAAGCAGTATGTTCAGGCTTTGAATAGAGAAAGTGAATGCTTTTAACATATTATTTCTGCTTTTTCTGCCTTCTCTTTTGAGAAGATAAAAGCAGATATATTCAATGGACCTCAAATTTGAACCCTCATACATGATGAAGAATTTGCCAGGAAGATGAATAAGGAGGAGAAAGCAGCATGGCAGTTTTTTGTGGCAATTACAAAGAACTTCTTTGGCAACAAAAAAGCAGAAAACTATGAACATCTGGTTCAAAGGATGCTGTTGGCTTTCTGCGACATTGGATGTAACATGAGCGTTAAGATTCACTTCCTGAACAGTCACCTTGATAAGTTTCCTGAAAATCTTGGAGCTGTTAGTGATGAGCAGACTACTGCTGGAGCATCAAATGAGATTGTCCTCAACAAGTACACAAATGCAAGAACTACAAATTCAAATTTTTGCCTGAATGGAATTTAAATAGGTTTTGAGAAAATTTTATGATTAAAATAAGTGTTTTAATATGTTCTATTTAGAAATTGTAGACAAATTCTGATGCAATCATATCTTTTAGTGTATTAGTATATTTACTGCATTATATAAATTATTATATTTTCACAAAGCTGATGCCCAAGAAGACATTCTACTTCGTTATGTTAAACTAAATGTTGAAAATTTTACAATAAGATGAAAAGCTAAAATCTTGAATTGCAAGAAAACTGTAGCTTACAGAGAAAAACTAATATCAGATTTGAGTTCAGCACTTTCAAATTAGGTAAGAACAAGTGTTTTTGTGGATGCAACAAAAATTTTGTTCCCCAGTGTTATTTTTCTTTCTAATTTGAATTTGGAAAGAAAGAAAAAATGTGAAATTTAACCTTCATTTTTTGTCCAAACACATCAGGTGGACAGATCAGGGATAGTCAAATTCAGTAGTAATTCTCACCCTTAGCTGGCTTCTGCCAGATTTCCCAGGATCCCATCTGCTATAAAATGAGTAGTGTGTCCTAGCAGGTCCCATCTTAGTAACCGGAAACTATAGAGGAGAAAACATATTTTCTCTCTCTCCTTTATTGCTGAGACCTGTTTTGCTCTAGGATACCTCATAAATGGATAAGCTTATCCAGGTTAAACATTCTCCACAGTAGTCACTGTATTTCAAAATTATATTTGGTAATATTGACCTGCTTGTTTAACCTTAACAAAATTTTATTCACTAGAAGTCCTATAGTGGACCCAATCTACCTTAAGTTGAACCCAGTTTGACCACAAGTGCAGTCTAACCACAGACCCAATCTGGTTTCCAAGTTAGTCTAACTTTGGCCAGTTTCTGAACCCAGTCCAGTGAAAGAAATGCTCAAATAATGTCTAAAATTTTATAACAGAAAGATTGTGGAGCTAAGATCTGTGAAGGACTCATTCACCACCTTCGGAGGCAGTGAGAAAGCTGTGGGCTCAATGGACTCAACAGGTACATTTGCCTGGTTGCTACTTATTCCTAGTGTCTTGTTAGTGGGAGATTTCCTCGCTTTCCTCTTCTGACATCTGAACTGTTAAAAAATTGATTCAAATTAGGCATTACCAAACTGAAAGTTGTAAGGAACACTTCACTGACAGAAGCATAAGGAGAGGGCTTTTGTAGAGAAAAAGTGGAAGAATAGTAAGGAAATTATTGATTGGCTACATAGTTTAAAGCCCAGGTGGCTATTTGTGATTGTCTTCAGCAATTTGATTTTATAACCTTAAGACATTTATAGGCTTAGATTTTGGTTTGCTTATGTAGGTTGCCATGACATCAAAGCCACTTCAGTCCAATGGCTTCCTGGTTTAATTAATTTGATGCTGCTCATCTATCAGCTCAGAATTTTGGACTTTATTTCAAGTCCAGCAGGTATTACAAAAGGGTCATTTGCCAAAGACATTGTTAATTTGAGTTGTTTATGTAGGTTTATAAGGACTTTTGTTGTTGTTGTTATTGTAGGTGTTTATTAAGGACTAGAAAAGATTTTGAGCTATTTCACACTTTTCTGACTTATATTGATACTTTTTAATGCCATTCTGCACTAGAATACTTAATTATTTTCTTCAGAAATATCTATTTTATGATCATGTCCATTTCCAATATTTTTTATTAAGATATACCTGATCAGTTTCCAATGTTTTTTCCTCCCAGAGCTAATCTAATAAGGTTGTTTTTGAGCCACAGGCCAATAATATGCAAATAAGCTTTTTGTGTAGTATAAGGTTACTGGCTAGTACAGCTTTGTGGGAGAAAAGGCTCTTTACCTTTCAGAAGTGGCAGGAAAATTACAGAGTTCCTTAGGATTGGCCTATCTGTTTGTGACCCTGACATAAGCGAGGTGATACTGATGTAAGCTTTATAATTCAATTCATTGTTTCTTGCCCTTTCTGAGAAAGGTGAGGAAATTAATCTATTCTTTTCCAGCTTTTCCCCTTCACAGCAGGTAAATCAAAGGAACATAAAGTATTGTGGGGAAATGCCTGACCAGGAGGTGGCGCAGTGGATAGAGCGTCGAACTGGGATGCAGAAGACCCAGGTTTGAGACCCTGAGCTCTCCAGCTTGAGCGCGGGCCCATCTGGTTTGAGCAAAAGCTCACCAGCTTGGACCCAAGGTCGCTGGCTCCAGCAAGGGGTTGCTCGGTCTGCTGAAGGCCCGCGGTCGGGGCACATGTGAGAAAGCAATCAATGAACAACTATGGTGTCGCAACGGCAATGAAAAACTAATGATTGATGCTTCTCACCTCTCTCTGTTCCTGTCTGTCTGTCCCTATCTGTCCCCCTCTCTGACTCTCTCTCTGTCCCTCTCTCTCTGTCCATGTAAAAAACAAAAAAAAAATTGTGGGGAAAGAATGACAATACCTCAGAGTGAGGGTGTCAATGTGTGACATTTTCAACAATTGTGACAACTCCTTAAAACACATTTTAAAGTTCAATGTAGATTAGAATATTTTTCTGCTTTTTTTGTTCCAGATTTTAAATTATTTATTTTTCAGAAAGTTTTTTTTTTTTTATTACAAATTAGATCTAATAACGCCAACTTTATCCTAGCTCAACTAGCAGAATAAGGAATGTTTTCAGGTCTCAGACCTAAATCAATAGAAAACAGCTTATACCAGTAAAGAGGATCCTCTCTGGAAAAACCCAGTAACAAGGGAGTTTTTCTGAAGTGGAAACCAGGAATTTCTCTGCAAAAGAATCTTTACCTCACAACCATAAATAAGAAAATTTAGTCTTTGCAATGTTCTAAGAATTTTCCAACTGTTGCTAATCATGAGGAGACAGATTTAATCTCTTCCTACAAAAACAAAGTGATAGTTGAGTTAGCAGCAAACTACACCAAAATGTTACTGGACCTTAGTTCAGCAACCTTGGTATTTGAATTCTGACTAAGAAAGATTCACATATGTCAAGGTTCTGAGTGTCATCCCTCGTCAAGGCACATGCAAGAATCAACCAATACAAGCATAAAAAATAAGTGGAACAACAAATCTATCATCTATCTATCTATCTATCATCTATCTATCTATCTATCTATCTATCTATCTATCTATCTATCATCTATCATCTATCTATCTATCTATCATCTATCTATCACCTATCTATCATCATCTATCTATCATCTATCTATCTCTATCATCTATCATCATCTATCTACCTATCATCATCTATCTATTCCTCTCTCTTTCTTCCTCTCTGTCTTTAAAATCAATCAATAAAAACACTTTTTAAAGCATAGAGAGACCCTGGTTGGTTGGCTCAGTGGTAGAGTGTCTTCCCCATGTGTGGATATCCTGGGCTCAATTCCTGGTCAGGGCACACAGAAGAAGCAACCATCTGCTTCTCCACTCTCTCTTTCTCTCTCTGTCTCCTCCCTCCTGCAGCCATGGCTTGATTGGCTCCATCTAGTTGGCCCTGGGGGCACCAGGCTCTAAAAATAGCTCAAGTGCTGAGCAATGGAGCAATGGCCCAGATTGGTATAGCATTGCCCTACAGGATGTGGAAGTCTGTCTCTCTCCCTCCCCTGCTCTCACTTAATTAAAAAAAAAAAAAAAAAGCTTTGAGAATTTTAAATCTTTTTCTGCTCAAGGGGGAAAGCACATGATTCTCTGAATTTTGGAACAGCTGTTTAAAGATGAGGTTTCCATCTTTATTAGGGTAACTCCAGAAGTAAACTGTTTTTGTGTGGGTTGCAACCTTTTCCATTCTCCTTTGAGAATCCCTTTTGTATTCATAGTATTGATTTGAGCGCTTATAGATTCTACCATCAAGACCAGACAATGAATCCTTTTATTTGGAAAACTTCTAAATTAAAAAGAAATAAAGAATATTTTTCTTGGAGAGTTACCATTGTTACAATAGCTAATCACTAAAATTCTTTTAATCAGATCAAGAACAGAAATTAGAACAAAAATTAAAGTCCTCTTAGCCGCCTTCCTAACTGCCTTTAGATATTTACAGATATTGTAAAAATTAGGGCATTAGATGTACAATTGTTATGTACTTAAGAAAACAAATGAAAGAAAAAAAGGGCAAAGTCTTAATAAAAGTTAACCTAAAAATTTTAAGTTCTAAGAACTTGACTGGGTACCCTTCAGAATGGAGTTCTAAAATATGGTCAGATATAACTGGGCTAAACTCCATATAAGGCTAGGGTCTTACCAAACTGCTTCCAGTCCTCCAGAAAATTATAGTCTAAAATTATAATAGCTATTATTATGAGAAATGTGCCAATTAGAAAAAACGTATTGAGCTAAATAAAATGGACATTGATGAGGTTAAAACAAATGTTTTAATATGATACTACCAAAGGCTGAATGGATCAAATTGACCTCATACTGGTCTTCCAAAATTTAAGCATCCCAAATAAGACTGCTCTATTTATCCCAGTGTAGAGATACTTAAAAGACTGGAAGAAAGTGAATACAATGAGAAACCTGACTTGCAATCACTTGGGGAAAAAGGCTAGCAAAATCAACTTAAAGATTGATACCAGGACCATCCAGAGTCCCTTGGATTAACCCCTTGCTTGGAAACCCAAACCTTTTTGCTCATTAGTAGCTAAATGATCAAGAGATGGAAAGAGAATGCCTTGATATGGGAATTCCTGACTGTAATACCAAAACTCATTGGTAAAGCACTGACTCAGGCTACAATTAGACTAAAGAATGTGGAAATGTAAAAATTGATAAGGTTACAAAAATTGAAATGTTTATGTCAACTTGAATAAATTTCATCATCTCTTTTACTTGATTGTATTGTAAAAATTGACATTGATCTCATTGGAGAACTGAGATGTAAAGGCTATCAGCTTTTTCCTTTGCTATCATAGGGAAGAATTTTGAAAAGTAGTAACCCTTGTGCCCACTTGGGTCCAAAAATTTATTTAATAATAGCAAAAATATTTACTGTTTGTTCCAACCGGAACCAGAAAAAATATTTGAAAAAATTTAATACTTTTTAAAAACTTTTTTATGGACTTAATTATTGAGTGACATTGGTGAATAAATGATCACATATATGTTTCAGGTGTACAATTTGATATACATTATGTGTATATTGTATTGTGTGATCACCACTCCAAGTCAGGTCTCCTTCCATCACCATTTATCTCCCCTCTACTTTCCTCTATCCCCAGCTCTCCTTCCCTCTGGCAATCACCATACTGTTCTCTGTGTCTATAAGGTTTTTTTGTTATTGTTTGTTTTGTTTTTTGGTTAATACCTTTAGCATTTTATCCAGCTGTGCAAACTCCGCTCTGACAGGTGTCAGTCTGTTCTCTCTATATAAGTCTGTTTTTATTTTATTCTCTTATTTTGTTCATTAGGTTTCATATATGAGTGAAATCATGTAGTATTTGTCTTTCTCTGACTAGCTTAATTTCACTTAGCATAATATTCTCCAGGTCCAGTGTTGCTCACACAAAGGGTAAATTTTCCTTTTTAAATTAA
This sequence comes from Rhynchonycteris naso, assembly GCA_037038555.1. Classification (NCBI taxonomy): domain Eukaryota; kingdom Metazoa; phylum Chordata; class Mammalia; order Chiroptera; family Emballonuridae; genus Rhynchonycteris; species Rhynchonycteris naso. The sequence continues at coordinate 302,877,020 of CM072995.1, forward strand.
TTAATTAATTTGTTTATTTATTACAGCTGAGTAGTATTCCATTGTGTTAATGTACCACACCTTTATTATCCATTCATCTGCTGATGGACACTTGGGCTGCCTGAAAATCTTGGCTATTGTAAATAACACTCCAATAAACATAGGGGTGTATATTCTCTTTAAAATTTGTGTTTTGGTGACCTGTGGTGGTGCAGTGGATAAAGCGTCGACCTGGGAACACTGAGGTCGCCAGTTCAAAACCCTGCACTGGTCTGGTCAAGGCACATATGGGAGTTGATGCTTCCAGCTCCTCCCCCTTTCTCTATTTCTCTCTCTCTCTCTCTCTCTCTCTCTCTCTCTCACTGTGTCTCCTCTCTAAAATGAATAAAATTAAAAAAAAAATTTTTAAATTTGTGTTTTGGGTTTTTTCATATATATTCCCAGAAGTACAATCACAAAGTCATAAGGCTGTTGCATTTTGAATTTTGTGGGGAAACTCCATACTGTTTTCAAAACTGGCAGTACAAATCTTCATTTCCACCAATAGTACACAAAAGTTTCATTGCTAACACTTGTTGTTTTCTGATTCATTGATGATAACCATACTGAGAGGTGTGAGGTAATATCTCATTGTGTTTGTTTGTTTGTTTGTTTTTCATTGTGTTTTAAATTTGCATTTCTCTGATAATGTTGAGCATTTTTTCATATGTCTATTGACCTTCTGCATGTCCTCTTTGGAGATGTGTCTATTTTTAGTTCCTTTGCCCATTTTTTCATTGAATCATTTGTCATTTTTGGTGTTGACTTGTGTAAGTTTTTATATATTTTAAATATTAACCTCTCATCATCTTTATCATTGGTGAATATATTCTCCACACGTTAGGTTGTCTTTCTGTCTTGTTGATGTTTCCTTTGCTGTGCAAAGTTATTTAGTTTGATGTAGTTCACTTGTTGATTTTTCTTTTATTTCTCTTGCTAAGGAGATATATCAGAAAAATATTACTCAAAGAAATGCACAAAATTTTGCTGCTTATGTTTGCTCCTAAGATTTTTATAATTTTGAGTCTTACATTTAAGTCTTTAATCTATTTTAAGTTTACTCTTGTGTATGGTGCAAGATGGTGGTCTAGTTTGATTATTTTGCATGTATCTGTCCAATATTTTTTAACACAATTTATTAAAAAGTTTCTCTTTTTCCCATTGTATATTCCTGAAAACTATATACCTGGAGAGAGAGAAGCAAATTAGAGATTATATAGTTAGATAGGTATGTCAACCTATGATGTCACTTAAATTGCAACACAAATTTTTAGAGATACTCTTATTTTATAAAGCCTTATGAAACCAGAAATGGAGCTTTAGAAGCATTCCCAATTCATAAGATTGAAGCAAAAGTGGTATATTAGAATGTTTTGAAAAACACAGACTGCTTCTATGGCTCCAAGGCTCCTTTGCTAAGGACAAATATAAATCATAAGTGCTTTCTCCAAAACTGTTAGTAAAAGCTTACGATCTACATAGATAACCCTAATTTATTCTGTTGGAAGCACAATTTGGATCCAATTGTTTTTTTTTATTATTTTTTTTATTTTAGTTTTGTACATGGACAGAGAGAGTCAGAGAGAGGGATAGGTAGGGACAGACAGACAGAAACGAACAGAGATGAGAAGCATCAATCATTAGTTTTTCGTTGCCATTGTGACACCATAGTTGTTCATTGATTGCTTTCTCACACGTGCCTTGACCACAGGCCTTCAGCAGACTGACCCACCCCTTGCTGGAGCCAGCGACCTTGGGTCCAAGCTGGCGAGCTTTTTGTTCAAGCCAGATGGGCCCGTGCTCAAGCTGGGGACCTCGGGGTCTCAAACCTGGGTCTTCCGCATCCCAGTCTGACGCTCTATCCACTGTACCACTGCCTGGTCAGGCTCCAATTGTTTTTTTACTTTACTTTATCCAGCTTATGGCATTAATGTTAAAATGAATGCTAGGAGGTTTCTGTTTGTGTCTGTTCATGTCTATTCTGTGGTATTTTCTACCTCTGGATGATATTATTATATTTTTAAAAAGGAGTTCTTAAATTGGCTTCCTTCCTTCCTCCCTCCCTCCCTCCTTCCCTCCCACCTACCTTCCTTCCTTCCTTCCTTCCTTCCTTCCTTCCTTCCTTCCTTCCTTCCTTCCTTCCTTCCTCTTTCCTTCCTTCCTTCCTTCCTTCCTCCCTCTCTCCCACCTCCCTCCCTCCCTCCCTCCCTCCCTTCCTTCCTTCCTTCCTTCCTTCCTTCCTTCCTTCCTTCCTTCCTTCCTTCCTTCCTTCCTTTCTCCCTTCCTTCTTTTTCTTTCTTTCTTTTTTTCTTTCTTTCTTTCAGTGAAGGCCAGAAGGAAAGAGAGAAAGAGAGATACAGGGCCAAACAGACAGGAAGGGTGAGAGAGAAGAGGCATTAACTCGTAGTTATGGCACTTTAGTTGTTCATTGATTGCTTTCTCATATGTGCCTTGATGGAGGTAGGGGGGTGGGCTCCAGATGAGCCAGTAACCCTTTGCTCAAGCCAGCAACTTTAGGCTTAAGCCAGTGACCCTGCGCTCAAGCTGATGAGCCCACACTTAAGCTGGTGACCTTGGGGTTTGGAACCTGGGTTCTCAGGGGTCCCAGGTTGACACTATATCTATACCGCCTGGTTAGGCCCAGCTGTGTACTTCTTAACACCATTAATTCTATTGTCACTAGGGGAAACATATTACCAGTGATAAAAAATGGCATTGCTTCCTGACCTGTGGTGGTGCAGTGGATAAAGTGTCGACTTGGGAACACTGAGGTTGCCAGTTCAAAACCCTGCACTGGTTTGGTCAAGGCACATATGGGAGTTGATGCTTCCAGCTCCTCCCCCCTTTCTCTCTTTCTCTCTCTCTCACTCTGTGTCTTCTCTCTAAAATGAATAAAATAAAATAAATTTTTTAAAAAAATGGCATTGCTCAGTTCCCCTTGTGTCACAAATGATACTCAATGTGGATTGTGCATTTTAGTAATCCTTTAACCAGCAGTTGCTATGATACTCATCTTTATTCAAGTTTGGTTGAATTTTTCTTTATTGTTTGTCTTAAATTCTGCAAATCTTCTATATGCCTTAATAGTTTGTCCTTATATCATGCCCTTTTCTACCGAAAAGAAATTAACCATATATATGTACTTCCAAAATTAAAAAAAAATTCACCATGTGACCCTGGCCAGTTGGCTCAGTATAGAGCATCAGCTCGGTGTGTGTTAGTCCTGGGTTTGATTCCCAGCCAGGGCACACAGGAGAAACACCCATATGCTTTTCCACCCTTCCCCCTCTCCTTTCTCTCTATCTCTCTCTCCCCCTTCCACAGCCAAGGCTTCATTGGAGCAAGGTTGGCTCAGGCGCTGAGGATGGCTCCATGGCCTCTGCCTCAGGTGCTAGAATGACTCTGGTTGCAGAGGAACAATGCCCCAGATAGTGAGAGCATCGCTCCCTGGTGGGCATGCCAGGTGAATCCTGGGCCGGTGCATGTGGGAGTCTGTCTGTCTACCACCACTCGCTTCTTACTTCGGAAAAAAAATCACTGTGCGTATCCTGGTGTGTATGTGCAGTGTACCACTCTTTCCCGTCTGCCTGTTTCCTAGTCTGCCTCTGTGTGCTGACCACTATTCTTCCTGCACCATTTAAAATTCAGTTCTCTTGACGCATTTGAGATCTTGCTTCCTGGAATGTCATTAGTTTGGCTGAAATAAATTTTTACAAAATTTTTTGAAAATTAAACTCAGTTTTATTCACAGAAAAAGTATATTATTCATGGAGATCTCAAATGAAAAAGATCCTTAAATTGGACAGAAATATGGATGATCTCACATTTCCCATATAACAGCATCTTCCTTTGAATTCATTTAGAATTAATATTGGTTAATCATTTTCTATTCTATATCAAGTTAGGGAAGGATGCTAATTTAACACATCTTCTCTATATCCTTGTATAGTTTTCATTCTCTTGTACTTTGTGAATCTTTTGTAAGCCATGTCAAATCTTTTTTTATTTTTTAATTTGGACTGAATATAAAAATGTGTCACTTCTATTCTCTTATGTACCTATTATATACTAAATGTGTCCCCTAACCCCTAGTTCTTCAAAATATAACCTTATTTGGAAAAAGGGTTTTTATAGAGGAAATCAAGTTAAAACAAAGTCATTAAAGTGAGCTCTAATTCAATATGACTGATGATGTCCTTATAAAAAGGGTAAATTTGGACATAGACAGTTACAGAGGGAGAATGCCTTGTGAAGTAAAATGCACAGATCAGGGTGATGATTCTACATGCCAAAGAATGCCAATGATTGCCACATATTACCAGAAGGGAGAGTAGGGGCATGGAACAGATCTTTCAGAGCCTCAGAAGGAGCCAACCCTGCCAACAGCTTGATTTTGGAATTATAGCTTCTAGAACCATCAGACAATAAATTTCTGTTTTTTAACCCACCCAATTGTGGTATTTTGTTATGGTGGCCTTAGGAAAATAATACAATGCCACTATTAAAACAATTTCCTTTTAACTGCAGGGTTTTTCCTTGGCATTTCTGTTCCATACTGAAGTATGTATTTATCGAGAAAAGTAAGCTTGCCTATCACATACTTTTCTCTGTAGTAGTTTTGAAAGGGATACAAAATGTAAGGCACAATCAAAATTTTATTTATCAGATATTTATTGAGTGCCTGATGTAATTCTGCAACAGCCACTCAGTCAGGCTAGAGTGGAGAACACATGAAATGATGAACCCTGCTCATGGAGCAAATAGACAATGGGGTGGAGCATTGAGAACATACACAGAGAGTCCTGGCTGGATAGCTTGGTTGGTTAGAGCACTGTCCTGAAGTATAGGGGTTGCTGGTTTGATACCTGGTCAGGGTACATACAGGAGCAGATTGATGTTTCTATCTCTCTCTCTCTCCCTTCTTTTTTCACTAAAATCAATCAATAAAAATTTAAACAAAATAACATACACAGAGAGAAAATATGTGTACATTATGATAAATATGTTGAAGGAAAAGAAGGCAGACAATATTTTATAACAGTAATTTTTTGCATACAAATATGTAATAATTGCCAAGTAGGAAAGCAGCAGCTGAGTAAAGAATAAGTTGCACTAATGATCTTGGCCATGGGATGACCCAAGAAGGCCTTTGAGTGAGGGGATTTGAGCTCAGCTTACAAAGAACAGTTGATTTCAATAGAGAGTAGAGAGAGAACCTATTTACACTTGTCATGATGGGAAGGAACAAAAACCTCTCTGCCGTTTGTCTGGAGCATGTAGAAATAGATTAAGTAGAATGACATGGCAATGGTAGCCATTATTATTATTATTATTTCCAGGAGCTGAAATAAAGATTTACATGGTCTAATATATCTTCACAGTTTTTAAGGTTGCCTGCCACTGTCCTAGTTTACAGATGAGGATGTTGAAGTTTGCTCACCCACTGCTTTAGATTTATGTTTACAATGCTACACACCACCAGAATCTATTCCTAGGGATATCTGTGACTTGGAAGGAGGTCTCTGACTCGAAAGTTCTGTTTTTTAAAAGAGTACTGTCCCCCTAGATGCACAGTCAGAAGATAGATTGCCGGCATATTTAAGAATATTTTGTATTCTTAGTTAAAGGTTGTAAAGTTTACTTATAGTAAACAAAGGAGGAAATAGAACTTCTACAAATTAGTAACACAGCCTGAAATTTGAAGCATAAAGAAATTTGGGAAAGCAGGATCGCTTAGTACTTACTATAGGGAAGATCCAGATGGCAAATATGGGCTCAATGTGCTCAAGAAGCACCTGAGGTGCCTTTTAACAATTCTTTTTTTCCAGCCACCACCCCAGGAGCTTGCTGATGTGAGGAGGCTTGAGACAATATTCTGTTAGTCAAATGATTAGGGAGGCAGTGTGAACCAAACCTCCTCTTCACAGCATGCTTTGGGCCAGCAGGGGCCAGAATTTATTCATCTTTTTGTTTTCCGTCCCCCTAGGACTCCAGATCTTACTCATAATAAGCATGTGAATATACTGAATTGAACTGTCAGAGTGAAAGACTCTTGACAAAGGAGAATCATTAGGGTTGAGTGAATTGAAAAAGAGAACAAATTCAAGGGAACACAATTTGTAAGTCTGGCAGAAAGAACACATGGGGTACAGGGATGGTGACATATGAGTAACAAAAAATGATTAAAATAAAATCTCTACCAATTATATCTGAGTGATCAGCTGCTTAGGGTGCATGATTAAGTTCCTAGCAACTTTTAATGGTACTCTTCCCCCAGAGACTCTTACAGCACTTTGAGGAGATTTAAAGCACTTTACAGTGTCACCATCAGGAGACAATATAAAGCACCACTTGTTAGAGTCTCCCACTGTGGAAACATGCAGGCACCATTCTTTCTTTTGAATGCTATAGAGCGGAGAACAGCTTTTCCCATTAAAATAGCAGGAGGACATATTTAATGAAGCACAATATAGTTTTCTGAATCGGAAACTGGCTACCACACGGGATGTGAAAGCCCTTCTCTAAAACATGCTGGATGCCAGGAGATATTGGTGAGGTGAAACCTATTAAAATAAATGGCAGGATCAAATAATGCTGGAGTCTTTATTTCAGTCCTTATTAATTGACCTGAACACAGTAAGCATTCCAATTAAGATTTGTTGAAAGAAAGAGAGGAATAACAAACTTAGAAAATACATGCTCTGAAGTGGTTGCTGATTTGCTTGTCGTACCTCTTCTGTCACTGGACCTAGAACCAGAAAAGTTGCCCCAAATTCCCCCAGTTGACATTTCAGATTATTTTCCCTCTGTTCTTAAAAATCTTCCAACCTGTTGTTCATATCATCAGATTATATTACATATTATGCTTTTCTGTTGCTGTAAGTCTTTCTATTCATGAACACAATATATGCTTTCATTTATTTGTATTTTCTTCACCTTATTTCTTTAACATCTTATAATTTTGCAAGTAGAAATCTTTTATTTCTTTGGTTATATTTATTCCTTGGTGATATTATTAAATTAATTAATTTATTTATTACCCTTTTTTTTAGGCTATGTTGGATTTGGTGAAAGTGACAATCACGTTTACCAAATCACTTCTTTTAAGAAAAAAAGTATTTTTTAAAAACTTTCCTCCAAATGTTTAATCACAGCAAGTCAGAGATGAGAATGAGAGTCATATTTGTTCCCCTGTTACTCTATGGAATATTCTGGTGCATTGTGGGATTAACGGTTCCAAAAGGACTTCTGGTTTGACATTGTTTTTGTGTCAGCATAGATTGAGCCTTTGGCAGAGTACCTTGGAAACTGAGGCTAAAGAAGATTTAGCCAAATACTTGGAGGACTGAGCATAACTCACTGATAATTATGTGAGCTGGAAAACCATCTCTTCACAGGCATTGACAAGTATCTAAATATCATTTGCACCCAACTGCGGTCACTGGCCTCCATCTTGACAATGGTTTGTGTTGGAAACAAACAAAACAGTACATTGTTTGAATGCTACTCTTGAAGGCCACATCTCAGGGCAATGATTTGAGTTTATAAAAACATCTACCAGAAAAATGTTCAAGATAGAGCGGCAGTTCTGGGTTCCAGGTGGCACATGTAAGAAGGTGGCAGCATTTTGCAGTTTGGTAGATCTCACAATAGGATGCACAACTTGACTACTTCAGTCAAGGCTGTAGGACCTACTTGACCAAAATAACTGACTATGTCAAAGCCAAGAGTACAACTGGAGGACTAAAGCTGAAAAGTAAGCACCATCAGCTCAAGAGCAACACCAGTCTGAGAAAGCACCTATCTAGTTCACCTTAATCCCAAACAGGCTAAACATCATGGAGTTTTAAAATCTGGCTAGTGATTTTAATGAATTTATAACTATTTTGTCTATTTCAAATTATATGTCATTTGAAAATGGGTTACAAACAAACAGTAATACTGTTTAATACCAAAAATTAATTTCATTATGTGTTTTATTTTAACTTCATATCCTCGGGTTACCCCACTCCCCCTCCAATCTCAGGGCTTCTCATTTAGCAAGTCTGCAGTAAAGCTTCAGAATCTGCATTTTTTTTCTAAACCTCTGAAATGGTTCTGGTACAGCTCTGCAGACCACACTTTGAGAGCACCTCCTCAAGAAGGAAAGCTGAAAGAGAACACTTTCACCTTCTGACCAACAAGACACACAGATTCAAATTTGTGAAAGACCCAGGAATATTCTTGTTTGTTTGTATAAAAAGCAAACCGAGATATTAAGGCCTATGTTTGGACAGAAAAGAATTATACTGAAAATGCTCATTATTTGATCAATGTACAAAATATAGATATGGAGGAAATAACATTAATAACCAGCATTGTGCTTTTATCCACGTCAAGTATAGAACAAGAAAAGCATTAACTTTAGCATTTCATCGTGTCATGGCTGAAAAGGCAAAGAATATAGCCAGGTTTGCATTCTGACTGCACAAGCAAACAGACAACAACAAACCCAGATGTGATCCAGGACAGACTACAAAGCTTCGAAGGTACACAGGTAGCAGTGCTGAATTATGCTAACAGACGAGAAGAGATGTGCTCATTATTAATATTGGCTGATTTAATTTAGTGTAGAACTTGTGTTTTTGCTTGATTTAATTTCTTCTTCTAATCAAGAAAACTCTAGCCACTAACTGTGTAATGTCTTCAAAAGTAAACCTGGCACTTAACATTCATTTTTACCATCACATATGCATCAGAAACTTTGACCCACCTCCTCATAATTCTTTCCAGAACTGCCAGATCCTCTCTGGTTTCTGAAAACTCTTCTTTTATGCCTTCTCTGATATACCAATGTCAAAATGTCTTCTTAGCATGCATGAGGTCAAACTTGTGGTCCAGGTGGGCTCGGGCCTCTTCAACTGCTATGATGTTGCTCAGAATGTAGACAGCCCACTGGAGCTTGGCCAGTTTCTCCCCTGGCATCATTGTGGGTGATTGATTGTTGAGACCCACCTTGAAACCAGTTGGCCACTAATCTACAAGCTGAACACAGTTCCTTGACCTTATGGCTGCAGTTGCTACATTCACATCCTTAGGGACAACATCCTCTCTGTAGAGTTGACAATAGGCCATGTACTTCCCCAGTCAAGACTCACACTTGACCAGATGGTTGGAGAATTCAAAGAAAGCAGTAGTAATATCTGACATGGAGAAGTCCTTGTGGTAGGCATTGTCAGCAGAAGTTATGAGATCAAAGGCTGTCATAGGGGAATGTGTTCTCGAATAGGGTTCTTGATTGGTTTAGAATTTGATTAGGTCCACATTCGAAGGCCCTTCAAACCAGAGGGGAGCAGTAATGGAATATACAACCTGACCTATCAACCTATTGATGATGGTGTAGGAGGGGTGCTCAACACCTAATTTATGATGGCATATGATAATAAAGGTTTGGCTGTTTACCATAAAGATACAGTAAATGTACTCTAATGCGAAATGGGAGGTGAGGATGGAGTTTTAACATTCTACTACAGCAGTGGAGATCCTAGAGGCTGGATAGACCAAGAGTTCCAATTTAGTCCCCTGCTATATTGTACTGAGAGCTGCTCCATTAAGAGAGATGTATTGCATTTGTTTATTTTGTTCATTAAATTCTACATATAAGTGAAATCATATGATACTTGTTTTTCTCTGACTGACTTATTTTACTGAGCATAATACTCTCAGGTCCATCCATGATGCCACAAAGGTAAGATTTCTTTAATTTTTATGGCTGAGTATAAAAATAAACAGAATAGAAACAGACTCACAGACATGGAGAAAGGGCTAACAGCTGTCAGAGGGGATGGGGGGTTAGGGGGCTGGGTAAAAAAAATGAAAGGATTAGCAAAGAAAAAAGGTATAAACACATTCAACAGTGTGGGAATTGCAGGAAGGAAAAGGATTGGGGGGAGATGGATAAAAGTAGAGGGGGGTAGATGGTGATGAGGGAGATTGGGGTAGTGAACACACAATGAAATATACAGATAGTATATTATAAAATTGTATGCCTGAAACCTATATAATTTTATTAACCAATGTCACCCCAATAAGTTTAATAAAAAAATGTTTTTAAAGAGAGTGATGTAGCCTGACCAGGCGGTGGTGCAGTGGATGGAGAGTTGGACTGGGATGCGGAAGACCCTGGTTTGAGACCCCGAGCTTGCCAGCTTGAGCACGGGCCCATCTGGCTTGAGCAAAAGCTCATCAGCTTGGACCCAAGGTCGCTGGCTCCAGCAAGGGGTTGCTTGGTCTGCTGAAGGCCCGCGGTCAAGGCACGTTTGAAAGAGCAATCAATGAACAGCTAAGGTGTTGCAATGGCAATGAAAAACTAATGATTGATGCTTCTCACCTCTCTCCATTCCTATCTGTCTGTCTCTATCTATCCCTCTGACTCTCTCTCTGTCCCTGTAAAAAAAAAAGAGAGAAAGAGAGAGAGTGATGTAGATCCTGATCCAAAGCCACTTACCACACTTCAGAAGAGCAAAAATCCCTGCACTTTTCTGCCAGCTTTTGTATTGTCTCTAGCACAGGGTTGATGATTTCCAACCCCACAGAGAAGTGGCCTCGGGCATAGTATTTTGCAGCATCCTCCTTCCTGCCAGTATGTTGCTCTGAGTGGAAGAGTGAGTGGTACTGCCTGTTCAAATCCCATCTATACTGTTGGCTCTAGGTCAATAAAGAGTGATCTGGGTACATGCTTTCCAGCTCCTGTCTCTAAAGGAAGCATTGAAAGAGGCATTTATGTGCTCTATTTTAGTAATCTCCAACTGATCTTTTATACTGTTGAGAATAAAGCCATCTGATGGATTATGTGTTTCAGGAAATAGAGTTCCCAACAAACATACCCAATCTGAATGCCCGCTTGGCCCACATGGATGGAAAGGCACTCCCTCATGCTGAACTGAAGGTGCTCTCTGGTAATATGTCTTTCTTATTTATGTATGTATGTATTTATTTATTTATTTTTGATACAATGTTAAATAGATTTGTTTTTGTTAATTTTCTTTTCTGATAGTTTGTTAGTGGTGTACAAAAATGCAATGGATTTATGAATATTAATTTTGTACCCTGCTACGTTATTGAATTTTTTATTTCTAATAGTTTTTTTGTGAAATATTTAGAGATCTCTCTATATAGCTTCATGTCATCTGCAAACAATGACAGTTTTACTTCTTCCTTTTCCAATTTGGAGGACTTTCATCTCTTTTTCTTATCTGATTGTTGTAGCTAAGACTTTCAATACTATGTTGAATGAAAGTGGACATCCTTGTTCTGTTCCTGATCTTAAGGAAAACCCTTTTAGCATCATATCCCATTGAGTATGATGTTAGCTGTGGGTTTGTCATTGATGGCTTTTATGATGTTGAGGTAGATTATCCACAAATCAATTTACATGATCACCACATACACAAAATGAAGAACAAAAATCAGATGCAGAAAAATTACTTGACAAAATCCAGCATTCATTTATGATAAAAACTGTCAGTAAGAATCAAAGGAAAATACCTCTCAGTTTTGATTAAACTCTCAGGAGTTTAATGCCTTGGATGATTCTCTTCTTTCTTCACTTGTCTTCTGGAAACTATTTTCTTTCTTTTTTTTTTAAAGAGACAGAGAGTCAGAGAGAGGGATGGATAGGGACAGAGAGACAGGAACGGAGAGAGATGAGAAGCATCAATCATCAGTTTTTTGTTGCGACACCTTAGTTGTTCACTGATTGCTTTCTCACACGTGCCTTGACCACGGGCCTTCAGCAGACTGAGCAACTGCTTGCTCGAGCCAGCAACCTTGGGTCCAAGCTGACGAGCTTTTGCTCAAACCAGATGAGCCTGTGCTCAAGGTGGCGACCTCAGGGTCTCGAACCTGAGTCCTTCTTCATCCCAGTCTGATGCTCTATCCACTGCGCCACTGCCTGGTCAAGCTGGAAACTACTTTCTCAGTTCTCCTATTCCTCTTGGTTACTGCTTGTAGCCTTTATTTTTTTATTATTTATTTTTTTACTGATTGTGCTAATTTTTTCCCCAACTGGAGCTCACTGAGGTTCAGTTCTTAGATCCCTTCTCTTTTCTATTAACACTCACTCCCAGCATCGCCCAATCTAATGGCTTTAGATATTATCTGTATGTTAATAATGCTCAAATGTCCTTTCCATTGAATTCAGGATTTTATTCAACTGCTACTGGACATCCTCACTTGCACTGTTAATAGACATTTCAAATTTAATATATCCTAAGTTGGACTCTTGATATCCAGCTCCTCCAAACCTGGTCTTCCTGTATATTTCCTGATTTTATTTAATTTCAATTTCTTACAATTGCTTAAGAAACTAGGAACCACCCCCTAAGGGACTTTTCTCTTTTTCTCACGCACTTTTGATCCATCAAGCAATACTGTTAAGTATTTCTTCAAAATATATAAATAATCTGGTTATTTCTCTCCTACCACCAGCTCTTCCCCAGGGGGTTTCTATCTGTTTCCTGGATAAATACTTTGGTCTTTCTGATTCAGAACTTGCCTCCCTCCTAGACCATTCTGAACATTGCAGTGAGGTCAGATTAGGTTGTATTACCCCTGTATCCTAAACTCTACAATGGTTTCTCACCATTATCCTTATAATGACCAACAAGCCCTACATAATCTGGCTTCCATTATTATTATATTTTTTCACACTTAATTTCTTCCACTTTTTCTGGACCTCATTCATTAGTGACATTGTCCTCCTTGGTGCTTTTCACAATCCATGCATGTTTTGAATTTTTAAAAATGGTATTATTTATTTTTATTTTAGAGAGGAGAGAGGATGGGGGAGGAGCAGGAAACATCAACTCCCATATGTGCCTTGACCAGGCAAGCCCAGTGATTCAAACCAGCAACCTCAACAGTCTAGGCCGATCCTTTATCCAGTGTGCCATCACCAGTCAGGCCTCATGCATGTTTTGAACACAAAGCTTTTACTCTTAATGTTCCCTCTGTTTGAAGCATTCCTTCCCTAATACCTTCATGTCTCCTTTCATTACCTCCTTCAGTCCTTTGCTAAAATGTCAGTTTCTGCCTGACCAGCCAGTGGCATCGTGGATAAGTGGATAGAACATTGGACTGGGACAGAGAGGACACAGGTTCGAAACCCCGAGGGTGTCAGTTTGAGCGCGGGTTCATCTATCTGGTTTGAGCATAGGCTCACCAGATTGAGCCCAAGGTTGCGAACTTGAGCAAGGGGTCTCTCACTCTGCTGTAGCCCTCCAGGGTCAAGGCACATATGAGAAAGCAATCAATGAACAATTAAGGTGCTGCAATGAAGAACTGATGTTTCTCATCTCTCTCCTTTCCTGTCTGTTTGTCTCTATCTGTCCCTCTCTTTGTCTCTCTCTGTCACAAAAAAAAGAAAGAAAGAAAGAAAGAAAGAAAGAAAGAAAGAAAGAAAGAAAGAAAGAAAGAAAGAAAGAAAGAAAGAAAGAAAGAAAGAAAAGAAAAGAAAAGAAAGAAAATTTCTTAGGGAGGCTTTTTCTGACCACTGTATTTAAAATTACACCCTTCGCAGCACTGTTCATCTCTCATCTCTGGTCAATTTTTCTTAATAATACTTATAGTCATCTGACTTACTATACATTTTACCTGTTTATTTATTGACTATACTCCCCTATAGAATGTAAGTAAGTACAATGAGGGTATGGATTTTGTTCACTGTTTTATCTTCAGTGTTATGAAGAATATAAGTAACACTGAATTACTTCAAAATCAGTAACTCTTTTGTTTATTCCCAGCTATTCTACTTACCAGATATAGAAATAAGAAATATTGAGAATATTAGAAACACTTCTAGCATACTATTTTTCTCCACAAGGACCAAGTTGGTTAATACTGAAGACATATTAGTGACAGTCATACTCATGGAATAAAATTTGATAAAAATATATTTAAGTGCTAGATTTCTTATATATGTAAATATATCTTAATATAAAATGAGAGAAAGATTTGAGATGTTTTGCATTTTAAGTCATGTGGATTCCCAACCTTTTTTAATAATAAGTTTAAAAAGTCTCATTTTCTCTGAAGACTTGCTGAGTTCCCAGTCACTTCTTCCTCAGCACCCCTTTCTCAGCATATTTTGTATGTATCTTAATTTTAGCTCTCATCGCATTGTGTTATAATTCCAAATAATGAGCTGATTTCCCCACCTAGGCAGTGATGTTCCTGAAGAAAAAAATAATAGATATCTACCTTTTATCCTCAGTTGCTGGAACTGTTTTTGTCACACAGTAGGTTTTCTTAAATCTTTGTTGAATGGATTATGTGATTTGGACTTGAGTAGCAGAAGATTGTAAATAATTCACTGTTATTACAGAAAGGAATTACAATAAAACATAACTTTGTAGACATATTAATGAGGAAGAAAACCAGAAAAGACATTTAAAAAATTATAAAGTATTCTCCAAGTTTTGAATTTATTTATGTTAGAAAATTTTTATTAACAGAAATAGAAAAGTGCTTCATTTTCATCATTCCTATATTTTGTATTACCCTAATTTAGACACCAGATGTCACTAGGAGACTGTGGTCCATAACACTCTTTTTGGTAAACAAAAAGGAAACAAAAGACTGTATTAAAACAGTGCAAAATGGTATTTTTTTGCAGAAATTTTTCTGAGTTCTAAGCCTAGTAGTTTTAGTATTTTATTTTTGAACTGATTTTGATAGAGTCTAGTATAGAAAAAAGAACATTGGACTGTGAATCAGAAATCTTGTGTTTTAGCCCCATCTTTGACATTTTTTAGTTCTTTGACTGCCTGGTAAGTGTCTTTACCTTTCTGGACTCTGAAAGTTCCTCTTCTGACAATAAGTGAGACAAAAGAAGATGATCTTTATAACGTTCCAGCTCTAACTTCTAAGGATTCTATTCCCTCTTCTTGCTAACTACTTATATAGTATAGGAAGAGGCTCTTCATCTCTAGTGGTGACTGGGAAGGTCAGCTCACATGAGAATTTTGGGTACCTGTTACACACTCAGTTTTATTCTAAACACAGGCTCTCCCGTACTATGACCTACTATGAATCTGAAAACCTCAATGTTCTTTCTCACTTATAAACAATTTCCGGATGCTGGTAGACGTGTTCTGTGAAAAACCTTTTTCATCAAGAAAATGCTTCATTTTTATTATAAAAATCATTCACAAAATTTGTTTAAGATGTCATGTAAGTATGAAAATACAGTGTGTCTATAAAGTCATGGTGCACTTTTGACTTTTGACCGGTCAAAAGTGCACCATGACTTTATGGACACACTGTACTTGTAGAAGACTCAGAAACTTGCACAGTATAAATGTCTCATTGATCTTTTTCTGTGCATATTTATGCATTAGTTAGATACTTACATTGCATATAGTTTATTCCATGGTGAAGGTTCTCACTTTCTCAAAGCATTCCTTTGTATTTCTTTTCATCAGAGTTAAGCCACAGAGGAAATAATTTTTGAGAATAACCTGAATTAAATGAATTCTTATTTTTTTTATTTAGAGAATTAAATTTAACAGGGTGATATTGATCAACCAGAGTACATAGATTTAGAGAAAACATCTCTACATCATGTGGACAGTCGATTATGCTGTATACCCATCACCCAAAGTCTAATCATCTTCTCTCACCCTATATTTTGTTTCTCGTTAAGCCCCACACCTTCTCCCACCCCCCTTTTTCTATTCCCTTCCCCTTTCCCTGGTACCACTTCAGTTTTATCTATGTCCTTAAGTCTCAGGTTTATATCCCACCTATGTGTGAAATCATACAGTTCTTAGCTTTTTCTGATTTACTGATTTCACTCAGTATAATGTTCTCAAGGTCCATCCATGTTGTCGTAAGTGATACTATGTCATCATTTCTTATGGCTGAGTAGTATTCCATTGTATATATGTACCACATCTTCTTTATCCGATCTTCTATTGAAGGGCATTTTGCTCTTTCCATGTCTTGGCCACTGTGAACAGTGCTGCGATGAACATGGGGCTGCATGTGTTTTTACATACCCATGTTTTCAAGTTTTGGGGGTATATACCCAGTAGAGGGATTGTTGGGTCATATGGTAGTTCTATTCTTAATTTTTTGAGGAACCACCATACTTTCTTGCATAATGCTTGTACTAATTAACATTCCCACCAACAATGAATGAGGGATCCTTTTTCTTCACAGCCTCTCCAACACTTATTACCTGTCTTGCTGATAATAGCTAATCTAACAGATGTGAGGTAGTATCTCACTGTAGTTTTGATTTGCATTTCTCTAATAGCTAGTGAAGATGAGAATTTTTTATGTTGACCATTAAATGGAGTCTTTAACAGTTAGAGCCACTATTCTATAAATTACATAGACCAAGGTCACAAGTGTTTTTTAAAGCATTCATTTATTTCCGGAACATATATTGAGTATTTACTAAGTGCTCCACACTTGATGTTCTGGGATTTAGATAAGAAATAACATACAATGTGACACAGACACAGCATAAACAGGTATTGACACAGCCAAGTGATGACTGTCATGGTGGAGTTACGTGCAGTGTGAAGTGTGCAATGGGAAGGAAGCAAAGGAAAGCAGCCTAACCTGCAGGGGAGAGTCAGAGAAGGCTTCACAAAGGATTTTTAAAGACTTATACCTTGACTTTAAAAAACAGAAGGTTTGGATGTAAGGTTGGGCGACTATTCCAGAGGGGGCAGCAGAGACGAAGAAACAGAGGTACAAGACTGCAATTTGAACTGGAGAATTGCATGCCCATGGTCTGTATTTACTGGTTAGTGAGATGAGCAATTTTCTGGGACATGAAATTGGGTTAATATTACCCATTGTCTTTTCTTTGAAATGTACAAAATGTTCTCTTGTCTCTTCCTTTCTTGTTATGTATTTTGGTACTATTCAAAGGTCAGTTCAGGTGTTTCTTAGGAAAGTGTTCTTTGTGATTCTTGTTAATTTACATAAAATCTACATTATATATAATCTGTGACACATTGCTTCCTCTTTCTTTTTTTTTTTTACAGGGACAGAGAGAGAGAGTCAGAGAGGAATAAATAGGGACAGACAGACAGGAACGGAGAAAGATGAGAAGCATCAATCAGTTTTTCATTGCTGTTGTTCATTGATTGCTTTCTCACATGTGCCTTGACTGCCGGCCTTCAGCAGATCGAGCAACCCCTTGCTGGAGTCAGCGACCTTGGGTTCAAGCTGGTGAGCTTTTGCTCAAGCTAGATGGGCCTGCGCTCAAGCTGGTGAGCTCAGGGTCTCGAACCTGGGTCTTCCTCATTCCAGTCCGACGCTTTATCCACTGTGCCACCACTTGGTCAGGCACATTGCTTCCTCTTACTGTTAGTTATTTACTTAGGGCCTTGCCTCAGATTGAGCTCCTCCAGGTCATGTTTTTATGTAGCAGTTACATTAAATTATTATATGAATGATGGAGGGAAGGAAAGAAAAAAGCAATGGAGAGAGAAAGAAAGGCAGGTAGGAAGGAAAAGGCAAGGAGAGACAGAATTAATGTTATATTGAGAGACAGAATTAATATTTTTCAAGAGTATAATGGATTCTAGCCCTAGCCAGATACCTCATTTGCTTAGAGCATTGTCCCAAAGTGCAGAGGTTGCTGATATGATCCTTGGTCGGGGTGCATACAGTAACAGATTGACGTTCTCTCTCTCTCTTGCGCTCGCTCTCCTCTCCCTTCCTTCTTCCCTCCCTCCCTCCCTCTCTCACTAAAATCATTAAATAAAAAAATTTTTAAAAAGAATATGATGGATTCTGAAAAATACATAAAAATCATCAGTGATCTAGCTGAGCAATTTAATGACATGAAGGTTTTAGAATATTTGACATTGTCTAGGACTCTTTTGAACACATGAAACAAAATAAAGCTCTAGGGTAGATATACATATAAACATATGCATGCTTGTTGATTGTGTTTTGTGAGGAAAAACAACCTGATAGCTCTGCTCCAAAATATTGGGCATAGAATTTAAACTCAGCATGTATAGATTATATAAAATAATATCACATTCTAATATTAGATACCAAAAGAGACCTCTAGAAAGGCAATAGTGCAGGTTCTTTCATTGCATTGCCTTAATATTTTTAGGTCAAACTGCTTTTTGTTTCAGGGAAAACTTGAAGGAAAAGTTTTTGCACTGGTAACTCCCAGAGATATATAAGCTGTCTAGGGCAGAGGTTAGGAGAGGCTGAAGTCAGGCAGACATGGGTGTGCGTCCTGGCTCCACCACTTAGCTATGTCACCTTGAGCAAGGTGTTTCTACTTCTCCCCCAAGCTTCTGTTTCCTTGCCTGTCAAATGTAGATAATAAAAGTTTCTATTCTCAGGGGTTTGAGGTGGAATAAACAAAATGGAGTATCTAAAGAGCTCAGCATGTTTTTGACATATAACAAGTGCATGGCAAACAATAGCCATAATTATTATTGACAAGACTGAAGCAATGATAAAACAAAAAAAAAAAAAAAAGGAAGACCAAAAGACTGGACTGTAGGTTGGTGAATTTAATATGAAGTCTAGTTCTAGCATTATTATTTACTTGCTATGTCACCTCAGTCACATATATCCTTTTTCTCATTTACACAATGGAGACTTGTACCTCCAGTAACTACTTGGCAGTATCACATGAGAAAATGTATGCAAAACACTCTACAACCTAAGGAATCGTTTTTATTACAGTAAGTGCTTTGAAAAAGGCAGTTTCAGGTCCTCAGAATTGTACATCTGCGCCCTGTTCTCTGCCTGATGGCCTAGGACTGTTCTACTTGCAGAATTTTAGTGTTCTGGTTGCTGAAAACAGTATCACATCAAAGTACAATGCCCATTTAACTGGTTTATGAATGTACACTTGCCAAAGTTGAGAGTTGAACTGAAAGATTGAAAGCTAAGCAGTCTTATGTGATATCTTATGGTACTTTACATTTTGAAAAATAATCATAATATGTGATCTGAAGTTTGGTTGTCATGGTTATCATAAACTCTCAAGTACAGGCTTATAGCAGAACTTTATTTTGTGCTCGTGTTTGTGTCCATCACAGGTTAGTTGTGGGTAAATGATGGCTCAGCTTCAGCAGCGAAAACCAACTCTAAAGGAACACCTCTGGACTAGTTCATACCAGTATTATGGAAGAATTAAAATAATACTTGTGGAACCATATTATGGCTCCTAAGGCTTTTCATGAGAAATGGAACACATGACTTACACTCATGTTTCCCTGTACGAAGCAAGTCATATGGGCAGCCATGACATCAATGGGGAAGGAAGTATAATCCTTTTGCAGGAAGAACCTTTAGAATAGATGTAAATTACTGATATGCAGGGTCATGGAAGGGCTTCTAAGATTTCATCTTAGTGTTGCTATTTCTTAATCTTAATGGTATTTATGTAAGTTTTTATTCTGAAGGCTGGGCAGTTCAAGATCAAGTGACAGCAGACTAGGTGTCTAATTCATAGATGGCATTTTCTCACAGCTGTTTCCTAACAAGGCAGAAGGGACCCTCAAGTCACACTATGAAGTGTTATTTATTTGCAGGTTGTTTAGTCAATAATTCCATCCACAACTCTTAAAGAGCTGTATGATTTCAAGATACTACTCTTTCATTCTTTTAACTGCAATTAAGCAAGGTGCACAGCAAAGTTTTCTTTTCTCATTACCAAATCCAACTTTCTTCCAAATCTTTTTCTCAAATGATACTTTAGGGCTTCAGGAAAACATAGAGACTACCAAACCAGTACTCACTCTTTAGAGCTGAGGAAACTGAATTCCAGTAAATTTTAGAGATTTACACAAGTTTTTGTGGTGTTCGAGGAAGACTGTCAAGTATTATGTGTATGTCTTTTCTGATTGTACTTTTTATATTATCCTTGAAAGTAGTCATTTTTTTAAAAAATGTGGCTTATTTAATAAACATTTGTATAAAATATGAAGTTAATTAATGAAATAAATATCACTTGTTTATATTGTTACATTTTGTTTTATTTTATCTGTAATAATTTATCAAATCATTATAAATATAAATACAAAGTAATTTTGTAATTAATTATTTTGTTGTATTTTATTCATAATCATTTGGAAAACACAGGATAAATATAACTCTATATTACTCTTATGTCCCAAATGTTTACTCTGAAGTTCAGAGAGTTTGTGGCCTTGCTCAATGTCACAAAGCTAGTAAAGGAGGTGCCAATATTTTACTACAGGTCTTCTGACTTCAGGCTTAATTCAACGTACAAAAAGTCATTTAAATCAAGATACTCGTTGCCTAGAGAAAACAAACTTGAAGAATTAAGTTAATCAGTTTGAAACTATTTCTCTGCTTGAAAGCAGAGGTGATATTTATTGTATTCAAAGTATTGGTTACACAGTGAAACTAGACACTTTTTGTGTTTTCTGAATTGAAATTTTATTATTGAATTTGAAATATTGTTAATCCTTAGGACATTAGATATGGTCATGTTTATGTGTAATTTTATAAACTTAGTTCAGAGTTAGATGTAATATAATTCTTTTTCTTTTTTTTCTTTTTATTAATTTTAATTTATTGTGTTTACATGGATTCAAGTGTCCCACTGAATATAACAACCTCACCCCCATCCTCATGTCCATTTTTATACCCCCTTTGTCCCCCTCCCCCTTTCTCCCTCCCCCTTCCCTCTAGGATTTGCTGTCCTGTTATCTATATCTATGTGTTACGTATACATAATTTCACTAATCCCTTCACCTCTGATCCCATCCCCTAATCCCCCTTCCCTCTGACAGCTGTTCCTCTGCTCCCTGTGACCCCACCTCTGCCTCTATTCCGTTCCTCAGTTCTCTCTGTTCATTAGATTCCACATATAAATGAGATCATATGGTCTTTCTCTGCCTGGCTTATTTCACTTAGCATAATCATCTCCAGGTCCATCCATGCTGTCGCAAAAGGTAAGATTATCTTCTTTTTCACGATCGTATAGTATTCCATTATGTATATGTACCACAGCTTTTTGATCCACTCATCCACTGAAAGACACTAGAGCTGTGTCTAGATCTTGGCTATTATAAACAATGCTGCATTAAACATGGGGGTGCATATCTTCTTTTGAATCAGTGATTTGTTATTCTTAGGATATATTCCTAAAAGTGGGATAGCTGGGTCAAAAGGCAGTTCCATTTTTAATTTTTTGAGGAAACTCCATGTAGTTCTCCACAGAAGCTGCACAGGTCTGCATTCCCACCAGCAATGCAGGAGGGTTCCCTTTTTTCCATACCCTAGCCAGCATTTATTGTGTGTTGATTTGTTAAAGAATGCCATTCTGACTGGTGTGAGGTGGTATCACATTGTGCTTTTAATTTGTATTTCTCTGAGGATTAGTGATGTTGAAAATTTTTTCGTATGCCTATTGACCCTCTCAATGTCCTCTTTGGAGAAGTGTCTATTCAGTTCTTTTGCCCATTTTTTAATTGAATTGTTTACCTTCCTGGTGGTGAGTTTTAGAAGTTCTTTATAAATTTTGGTTATTAAACCCTTATCAGATGTATTGGTGAATATGTTCTCATTGTGTGGGTTGTCTTTTTATTTTGTTCATGGTGTCTTTTACTGTACAAAAGATTTTTAGTATGATATAGTCCCATTTGTTCATCCTGTCCTTTATTTCACTTGCTAGTGGAGATAAACTGGCAAAAATATTGCTATGAGAGATAATAGAGAGTGCACGGCCTATATTTTCTTCCAAGATGCTTATGGTTTCATGACTTATACTCAAGTCTTTTATTCATTTTGAGTTTATTTTTGTGAATGGTGTAAGTTGGTGGTATAGTTTTATTTTTTTGCATGTACCTGTTCAATTTTCTCAACATATTTATTAAAGAGACTGTCTTTACTCTATTTATGTTCTTACTTCCTTTGTCAAATATCAATTGTCCATAAAGGCATAGGTTTATTCTGAATTCTCTGTTCTGTTTCATTGATCTGTAAGCCTGTTCTTATGCCAGTACCAAAAAAATTAAGTGGTGTTAAGGGATATAAACTACTGAGTGGGGGTGGTTGTTTCATATTGGTAAGCTTTTTTTAAAATTAAATTTATTAAATTTAATTCAAAACTCTGTTTTGAGTACAATGGCCTTATAGTATAACTTGATATCAGGAAATGTGATACCTTCTACTTTATTCTTCATTTTCAAGATTGCTGAGGCTATTTGTGTTCCTTTTTGTTTCTCTATAAATTTTTGTAATATTTATTCTATATCTTTGAAGTATGCTGTTGGTATTTTAATAGGAATTGCATTGAATTTATAGATTGCTTTGGGTAATATAGACATATTAATGATGTTTATTTCTTCTATCCTTGAACACAATATGTTTCTACTTGTTTGTATCTTACTTGATTTCTTTTATCAATGTTTTATAATTTTCTGAGTACAAGTCTTTAACCTCCTTGGTTAAATTTACTCCTAGGTACTTTATTTTTTGGTTGCAATAGTGAAAGGGATTGTTTCCTTAATTTCTCTTTCAAACAGTTTATTGTTGGTGTATAAAAATGCCACTGATTTCTGAATATTAATTTTATATTTTGCCACATTGCCAAATTTATTTATCAGGTCTAGTAGTTTTATGACTGATACTTTAGGAATTTCTATGTACAGTATCAAGTCATCAGCAAATAATGATAGTTTTACTTCTTTTCCAATTTGGATGCCTTTTATTATTTCTTCTTGTCTGATTGCTGTGGCTATAACTTCCAGGACTATGTTGAATAAGAGTGGTGAAAGGGGGCACCCCTGCCTTGTTCCTGATCTTAAGGGGATTGCTTTTAATTTTTGCCCATTGAGTATGATGTTGGCTGTGGGTTTGTCATAGATATCCTTTATTATGTTGAGGACATATTATATTATATGTATTCCTGTATCCCCACATTGCTAAGAGTTTTGATCATAGATGGATGCTGCATTTTATCAAATCATTTTTTTGCATCTATTGATATTATCGTGTGATTTTTGTCCTTCCTTTTGTTTATGTTATGAATCACATTGATTGATTTGTGAATATTTTACCAGCCTTGCCTCTCCAGAATAAATCTTACTGAATCATGATTTTTAATTTTTTTCATCTATTGCTGGATCTAGTTTGCTAATATTTTGTTGAAACTTTAGCATCTAAGTTCATCAAGGATATTGGCCTATAGGTTTTTTTTATCTGTAGTGTCTTTACCTGGTTTTGGTATGAGGATTATGCTTGCCTCATAAAAGGAGTTTGGAAGTCTTCCCTCCTCTTTAAGTTTTTGAAATAGCTTGAAAATTATAGGTGTTAGTTCTTCTTTGAATATTTGGTAAAATTCACCTGTGAAGCCATCTATCTGGTCCTGGATTTTTGTTTGCTAAGAGTTTTTTGATAACTGTTTTAATCTTATTTATTGTAGTTAGTCTGTTTAGGTTTTCTGATTCTTTCGAATTGTGTTTTGGAAGATTGTATATTTCTAAGAATTTATCCATTTCACCTAGATTATCCAATTTCTTGGTGTATGGATCTTCATAGTATTTTCTTACAATCCTTTGTATTTCTGTGGTGTCAGTTACTTCTCCACTTTCATTTCTAATTTTATTTATTTGAGTCCTCTCTTTTTTTCTTGATGAGTCTGGTTAAAGGTTCATCAATCTTGTTTCCTTTTTCAAAGAGCAAGCTCTTGGTTTCATTGATCTTCTGTATTATCTTTTTAGCCCTATGTCATTTTTTTTTTCAGTCTGATTTTTATTGTTTCCTTCCACTTCCTTTGGAATTCATTTGTTGTTCTTTTCCTAGTTCTTTTAAATGCAGGATTAAGTTGTTTATTTGAGCTTTTTCTTGCTTCTTATGGTATGCCTGTAATGCTATAAACTTCCCTGTCAGGACTGCTTTTACTCTGTCCCATAAATTTTGAGTTGTTGTATGTTCATTTTTGTTTGTTTCAATGAAATTTTTTCTTTCTTGATCTCATTGTTAACCCATTTCTTATTTAATAACATGATATTTAGCCTCCAAGTGTTTGAATGTTTTTCAGTTTTTTTGTTGTAGTTAATTTCTAGTTTCATGCCATTGTGATCATAGTAAATGCTTAATATGATTTCAATCTTCTTAAATTTGTTGAGACTCCTTTTGTGTCCTAACATGTGGTCTATTCTAGAGAATGTACCATGAGCACTTGAAAAGAATGTATATTCTTCCACTTTGGGGTAAGAGGTTCTAAAGATATCTATTAAATCCAGTCAATCTAATGTGCCATTTAAGGCCACTGTTCCTTTGTTAATTATTTTTCTTGAGGATCTATCCATTGATGTTAGTGGGGTATTAAAATCCCCTATTATTATAGTATGGCTGTTGATCTCGCCCTCTATGTCCATCAAAATCTGCTTTATATATTGAGGTGCTCTTATATTAGGTACACAGATATTTACAATGATTATATCCTTCTGTTGGATTGCTCCCTTTCTCATTATGTAGTGATATTATTTATTCCTTCCTATAGCCTTTGTTTTAAAAGTCCATTTTGTCAGATATAAGTATTGCTACCCCAGCTCTTTTTTCATTTCCATTTGTGTGAAAGACTTTTTTCCCATCCCTTTACTTTTAGTCCATGTGTATCTTTTGTTCTGAGGTGGGTCTCTTGTAGACAGCATGTATATGGATCCTGTTTTCTTATCCACACAGCTATCCTATGTCTTTTTATTGGAGCATTTAATCCATTTACATTTAAGGTTTTTATTGACATGTACTTATTTGTTGCCATTTTATTCTTTAAATCTACATTTCTCATTTTCTCTATTTTCTTTCTCCTTCGCTCTTTTTTTTAGCAGGCTCCTTAACATTTCTTGTAGTACTGGTTTGGTTGTCAAGAATTCCTCAAGGTTGGTTTGTTTATTTTGTCCTGGAAGCTTTTTATTTCTCCTTCAATTTAAAATGATAGTCTCGCTGGATAAAGTAGCCTTGGTTGTAAGCTCTTGTTTTCCATCACTTTGAATATTTCTTGCCAATCACTTCTGGCCTCGAGTGTTTCTGTTGAGAAGTCTGATGTCATCCTTATGGGGGCTCCTCTGTAGGTATTTAACTACTTTTCTCTTGCGGCTTTTAGTATTCTGTTTTTGTCTCTTAACTTTGGCATTTTATATATGATGTGTCTTGGTGCAGGCCTCCTTGAATTACACTTTAATAGAACTCTCTGTGCTTCTTAAACTTGTGTGACTTTTTCCTTCATCAATTTAGGGAAATTTTCAGCTATGATTTCTTCAAACAGTTTCTCTATTTCTTGTTCGTTCTCTTCTCCTTCAGAAACTTCCAAGATGCCAATGTTGTTTCTCTTTATGTTGTCACAGAGGTCTCTTAGAGTTTCCTCAGTCTTTTTGAGCCTCTTTTCATTTTGCTGCTCTACCTCTGTGCTTATGTTTATCTTGTCTTCTAAATTGCTTATTTGATTACACTGGTAAACAAAACTTTTGTTGCATCCCAAAAAACACTTGTTCTTACCTAATTCAAGTGTGCTGATCTCAAATCTGACATTAGTTTTTCTCTGTAAGCTACAGGTTTTTTGCAATTTAAGAATTTAGGTTTTCATTTTACTGTAAAATTTTCAACATTTAGTTTAACATAATGACGTATAATGTCTTCTTGGGCATCATCTTTGTGAAAATATAATAATTTATATAATGCAGTAAATACACTAATACACTAAAAGATATGATTATATCAGAAATTGTCTACAATTTCCAAATAAAACATATTAAAACACTTATTTTAATTATAAAATTTGCATAAAACTTAATTCTATTTAGAAAAAAAATTGCATTTGTAGTTCTTGCATTTGTGTACTTGTTGGGGACAATCTTGCTTGATGCTACAGCAGTAGTCTGCCATCATATTTCTGTCCCATTGCCCCTGAGTATGCTCTTTCATCATCTTCAGATCTTGATGAAAGCATTCTCCTTACTAATCATTAACAGCTCCAAGATTTTTGGGAAACTTATCAAGGTGACTGTTCAGAAAGTGAATCTTAACGCTCATGTTACATCCAATGTCGTGGAAAGCCAACAGCATCCTTTGAACCAGAAGTTCATAGTTTTCTGCTTTTTTGTTGCCAAGGAAGTTCTTTGTAACTGCCACAAAAAACTGCCAT
This sequence comes from Rhynchonycteris naso, assembly GCA_037038555.1. Classification (NCBI taxonomy): domain Eukaryota; kingdom Metazoa; phylum Chordata; class Mammalia; order Chiroptera; family Emballonuridae; genus Rhynchonycteris; species Rhynchonycteris naso. Next base: position 302,903,193 of record CM072995.1, read on the forward strand.
GCTGCTTTCTCCTCTTTATTCATCTTCCAGGCAAATTCTTCATCGTGTATGAAGGTTCGAATTTGAGGTCCATCGAATACATCTGCTTTTATCTTCTCAAAAGACAAGGCAGGAAAAGCAGAAATAATATGTTGAAAGCATTCACTTTCTCTATTCAAAGCCTGAAAAAATTGCTTTATTAAGCCAAGTTTCATTTGAAGTGGGAAAAAAATCCTGTCTCAATTAACTACAGGTTCATTCACAATATTTTGCATCTCTACTTCCAGAACTTCACATTTCGGCCACACCTTCTGTGTCCAGTGTTTCTCCCGAGCTCGGCCGTCCCCAAAACACAGAAAGCAAGGATACTTCATGAAGCCTCTCTGTTGTCCTAGCAGAAAATTGACTATTTTAAGATCCACAAAAATGATCCAGTTATGTTTCTCATACTTCTGTAAGTCGAGGACAATCTTTATGTCATTATTATCTTCTTGCAGATGAGTTGAATAACCAATTGGAACTGCTGCATAAACATTACCGTAGTGTAGGAGAACATATTTCAGACTTCATTTAGAGCTGTCAAGAAATAGCTGCCATTCTGTTGAACTGTAAGTGGTAACACCTAGCTGGTTGAGAAGACTTCTGATATCATGACAGTAAACAAAGTGTTTGACTTTGGAAAAAAAGTTCACAAAAATTTGTTCACGTTTCCTGAAATGGGATACTTTAGCTGACCAGTGAAGTACATTCTTTTCTTAAGTCTGGAGGCTAATAACTCAGCTGCTTTCTTTGATAGGTCAAATCTCTTACTAAGTCATTCAATTCAGGTTGGCTAAACTTCTGAGGGGTTAATGACTGCTCATTAGACCCTTCAGAATCTACAACCATTTCCTCATGCATCTTATCAAAATACACTTGATTAATATGTTCACTTTCTTCGTCCTTACAAGAAATAAAACCATGGAAAACTGAAACCAGGAGTGTCTCCGAGTGGGATAGGTTGTATTGTTGAAAGAATATTAGGATATGCGATCATATGCTGTTTTTCTTGCCAATGTCCTTTGTATGGATCAGACAGAAATAACAGTTACTGTTATGGTCCTTAGGTTCACACCAAACCATGGGAATACCAAAAGGCATTCCTTTGTGTTTTCCTTTTGTCCAGTCATGAAGCATTTCTTCACAATATAAGGAGTCTAATTCTTGTCTTGATCGCCAAGGGAAACTTGAAAATAGGCAATATATTCATGTGTTACAAATGATGAAATATTGCGCCTTTAATGTTGAAGTGTGTAACAGCTGCATATATAACAGAAGGTGTCAGGGCTATTCTTATATTTAAACCTACTCAAAGAAGCCATGATTCAATCTTAAAACAAAATGAGAGGGTGTTTTTATCAGATAATAAATGTTTTACATTTAAAAAGAACTATAATTATGTAAAAGTGATGTTTGTAAAACATTAATTGCCTTGTGGTTATGTTCAATCCAAGAGTCATTGCCCTTTAACTCCAATTTAAAAATCAATACATACCATTAACTATACCTAAAAGAAATTAAAGTTTTATAAAATGTAGAGCATGCACCAAGAAACAGATTTCAGATTTGGAATCAGTGATGCAGAAATATATAGAATATGTTCTAAAACCTCATGCAACAGAAAATGAAAAAAAATGTTCTGCAGTGTTATCTGTGCTTCATCTAGCCTCCTGTTGATTTCTTCTAGTGAAATCTTTCTTTCTGATAAAATATTTGTCATTTCTGACCAGTTCTTTCATATGATTTCATTGTTTTTTTTATGCTTACTGTCTATTTAGGTGTTCATTATGACCATCTGTTGTTGCTCTAAGATTTTTGGGCATCCTAAAAATTATTATTTTAAACTCTGCATTTGGTAATTTGGTTACTTCTATGTCATTTAGTTTTTATTCTGGGGATTTCTCTTGTTGATTCATTTGGGTTGCATTTCTCTGTTTTCCTATTTTGTCTGTGTATGAGGTAGCACTGTCTGACTTTGAAGTTTTTGTATTTTCTTTATGAGGAAAATGTGCTTATTGGTACTGATCTCCAGGCCATCTGTTTTCTTGTTCTAGGAATGCTTCTTGAAGGTACTCTTTTTTCTCCTGTTGTCTGTATTAAATGCAGTTGGATCTTTTTTGGGTATGGTTATTTCTTTAGGCTGGCTTGCTCTAAGGGTCAACCTTGATTGTGTTTATTACACACTGTGCAATGTTCGTCTTGTTGGGCATATTTATTCTCCACAGTGTCTGGTCCCTGTTAGAATCCTCCTTTGAGAGTGCTGCTTATGTAGCTAGCTAAACTAGGGTTGTTGCTGTCTGCCACCCACTGCCAGTTGTGTTGGTTCTAGATCTTCTTGGGTTGGCATCAGCTGTTGTTTGTAACCCGCTGTGGGCTGCTTGTCTGCAGCTACCACTCTTCACTGTTTGTGTCTTCATTTTCTATGCCTAGGTAGTGTGGTTGGGGCCAACCTATGTAACAGATCAATTTCTTTCTGATTAGAGATGACAGCAGCTCCATAAAAGCCTCAAGTTTTATAAGATTTGCCTCCACTTTTCAGTTGCTCTACCTCTCCTTGCAGGAGCCCAGACTGACCTCACCCAACCAAGCTCTCTTTAGGTTGCAAGTTTGTTGGGTTAGAGCAGCTGAGGTTGGGAATCCAATGTTAGTGGGACCCCCTATTTCAAAGGTCTCTTTGGTCAGCAGCTCAGTATGGGGAATATGGCCCCTACTCCAGAGCCTAATCCCTCAGCCACTGCTGGATACTCAAATTTTATTTCTCCCCAACAAGGTGAGCAGCAGGTTCAGGTCAAGTGGGGCCAACAATCCTCTCTGCAGAACTTCTTACAGCTGGTGAGACCCTGGTCTCAGGGAGGAAGAATGAGAGAGTCTTCTCCTGTAGCTGACTGTGCCTCCGTAGAAAGTGACTAAGCCTCTCGACCAGATCTAACACTAGGCTCACAGGAACCCACACTTTAAATGTTTATGCTCCAAGCTTCTCTCCCTTCCCCCAGTGAAATCTAGCCCAGCAGGGCAGGATATTCAGCATCCGGGCTTGCTGACTGTGAAGCTACACCTCATCCAATGCACATGAGTCACTGTGCCAGTGCTGATTACAGAGAGCAAAATTCACCTCAGCTGGACCAGGTGTGCGGAGTCCTTCCTTTGGATATCACTCTAGCAAGGGTTGTTAGGACCTGCATTGATTTTCTGCAGCTAGCCACTAAATGTGCCAGCCTGGGGCCTTTATGGAAGAAATCCAGTGCATACCAATAGGAGACTGGCCCTCAGCAACCACTTTGGAGCTACAAGCAATCCAGAATTTGTAACTGCCTCTGCTGGACTCAGGTGCACATGGAAATACCAAGCTGCACACCTAGGCTGGCTTTTACCAACACTGGTTCTAAGGGAAGGTTCCCTCAGTCCTGCTTTCTGCAGCCTCTGTCTTCTTGCTGGCTGCTTGTTGGGCTCGACCACTGAAAAAGCCTCTGTTAGAGTCTGGAGCCTGTGGCAATTCAGAGATTAAGAAGGGTAGTTGGTGTGACTCCACCCCTAGCTCCAGGTGTTAGTCTGTCCAGACTTTTTTCACAGACCTCAGTAGGGTGTGGCCCCAGGAGTCTGGTGGGTGTGGCCTCTGAAACCCAGAGGTGTGTTCTACTCACACTCTGGACAGTTCTTACTGAGTCCCCCATGAGGTGGAATTATTAGTCTTAGACTCTGAAGTGTGGGGCAAGGGAAAGCTCCGATCTCAAAACCAGAAAACTGAGTCATTGATGTGCCCCTGCCTCTTGGCTTCTCAGCATGACCCAGTTGCCATGACTGAAGCAGGAGATACTCCCAAGGAGGGAGCAGTTGCTTGTCCCCAGGCTGGTGCCACTCAGAGGGGACTGATCCACCCAAGAAAGGTGGCTACTGCAGTATTGGAGAATGACTCAGCACAGGGGTTCCAGTGGCCATCCCCCACAGAGTCTCTCCCTGGGCCTCCAACTTTACACTCTCCTCATGCAACTCTAATCCTCTCAGCTCTCCCCCGCTAGAGTCCCAGGTAAGTGGCTATGAACAAGATTTTCTGCATGGGCCCTCCATCTTCAAAAGTTCCGTCTCTCTCGCAGACAGAAACCCGGCTCTTTTCACAGCTAGATGCTGTCTGGGCACCTCTTCTAGGCTCTGGGGCTCTAGGCTGGGGCTCCTGGCCTGAGGCTGAGGACCCACACTTCTCAGGCAACCCTCCCCACAGTGAGAGTCCCTTTGGACCCTCAGCCACCATTCGCTCTTGGGAGCAGGGCAGCCCTTTCCACATCTCTGCACTTCCTATCAGTTTCAGCATGGCTTCTTCTGTGATCTTTGGTTATAGACCAAAGATTTAGTCTATAACCAAAGTTGGTTTTTAGTCCAAAGTTGGTTTTTCAAGATGATTGTTCTTAAATTAAGTTGAAATCCAATTTGGTCCTGGGAGGTGGCAATTGGAATGTCTGCCTATTCCACCGCCATCTTTGGATCTCTATAATTGTTTTTAGATGATCTATACTAATTCCTCTATGCATCAGAGCAGAAAATTAAAGTCTTTCTACATGTATCACATGCTTGGACTTCCTCAAATTATCAACATAGCACTTAACTTGGCTTCCTTATTTTGAAAAACTCTTGATTCTTCCCTAATACTGCAACATTACAAGTTCAAGAGTAAAATGTAATTTAAATTATTTTGTGTTTTTATAAAAATAATAATTATTAAAGTTGATTTTATTTATATTGAGTTACTATTAAGATACCACAGTATTACATATTATTCAATTATATGCTGCTGCTTCTTAAAAAAAACTTGGAGATGGCATCACATGTTAGGTAGATTAATAACATATAAGTACAAAAGAAAAAACAATAGTGGTTGAAGAATTTTACATAAGGTTTGAAAAAAAAGAAGTATTTTTCCACATCAGACATTATTTATTTTTTTAATACAATTATAAAATTCTAAATCAAGAAAAATCTTGGAGTTTATCTTACTGAATACCTTTATCAAAGCTGAGCAAGCTACAGACTTAAATGTTTTTCCAAGAATCATATAGTCAATTGGTAGAAGCACAAAACTAGAATTTAAGTTATTTTTCAACTATGTACAAGAAGTCCCCCAACATCTAAATTTCTTAATAACATATTACTTAATAATTTAATTTCACTCTCCCTTCTCCTTTATAATTTCCCAAATAGATTATACAACAAAAACGCTGACGTTCTGCGAGAATATTTGTAATTAATTTTTCAGTCTTCTTTTTTATTTATTTTTATTGGAGTGACATTGGTTAATAAATTTATATATGTTTCAAATGTACAATTCTATAATACATCACTGTACATTGTATGGTGTGATCACCTCCCAAGTCAAGTCTCCTTCCATCACCATTTATCCCCCCTTTACTCTCTTCTACCTCTCTTGTCCCCTTTTCCCTCTTGTAATCACCATACTGTTGTCTGTGTCTGTGTGCTTTTTATATATTTTGAAAAATTCCTTCACCTATTTCAGCCAGCTCCTTAAAAATTCTCCCCTCCGACAGCTGTCAGTCTGTTCTCTGTATCTATGAGTCAGTTTCTATTTTGTTTGTTTCTTTCATTCATCAGTTTCCACATATAAGTAAAATTATATGGTATTTGTCTTTCTCTAACTGGCTTATTTCACTTAGTTTAATACTAACCAGATCAACTCTTGCTGTCACAGATGATAAGATTTTCTTCTTTTTTATAGCCAACCAATATTCCATTGTATAAATATACCATAACTTTTCTTAAATACTCATCTACTGATGGGCATTTGACTGCTTCCAAATTTTGGCTATTGTAAATAGCACTGCAATGAATATAGAGGTGCATATATTTTTTCCAATTAATGTTTAGTGTTTCTTCAGATATATTTCCAGAAGTGGAATGGCCAGGTCATAGCCAATTTCATTTTTAATTTTTTGAAGAAACTTTATGCTTTTTTTCCAAAATGGATACATCAATCTGCATTTCCACTAACAGTGTATAAGTGTTCCCCTTTTTTCACATCCTTGCCAACATTTCGTTTGTTGATTTGTTGATAATAGGCATTTTGACAAATATGAGGTGATACGTCATGGTGATTTTAATTTGCATTTCTCTGATGATTAGTGATTTTGAGCATCTTTTCATCTATTTATTGGCCATCTGTATGTCCTCTTTGGAGAAGTGCCTATTCAGGCACTTTGCCCATTTTTAAATTGAATTGTTTGATTTTTTGGTGTTGAGTTTTGTAAGCTCTTTATATATTTTGGATATTAACCCCTTATCAGATGTATCATTGCTGAATATATTTTCCATTCAGTGGGTTGTCTTTTTATTTTGTTGGTGGGCTTTTTTGCTGTGCAAAAACTTTTTAGTTTGGTGTATTCCCATTTGTCTGTTTTTTTCTTTTGTTTTCCTTGCCTGAGATGATATATCAGAAAAAATAATACTATGAGAAATACCTAAGATTTTACTGCTTATGTTTTCTCCTAGGATTTTTATGATTTCAAGTCTTAGATTTAAGTCTTTAATCCATTTTGAGTTTATTCTTATGTATGGTGTAAGAAGGTGAACTGGTTTTATTTTTTTCCATGTATCTGTTTAATTTTTTAAATACCTTTTTTTTTTTTATTAAGTGAGAGGCAGGGAGGCAGACAGACTCGCGCATGTGTTCTGACCAGGATCCACCTGGCAAGCCCCCTAAAGAGAGATGCTCTGCCCATCTGGGGCCACTGTTTCATTGCTTGGGCAACTGAGCCATTTTTGCACCTGAGGCAAGGCCATATAGCCATCCTCAGAACCTGGGGCCAACTTGCTTGAACCACTTTGAGCCATGGCTTAGGGAGGGAGGGAAGGAGAGGGGTAGAGAAGCAGATGGTCATTTCTCCTGTGTGCCATGACCGGGAATCGAACCTGGGACTTCCAAACACTGGGCTGATGCTCTACCACTGAGTCAACTGGTGAGGGGCACCAATACCATTTATTTAATAGAATGTCTTTATTTCATTGTATGTTCTTGCCCTCTTTGTCAAATATTGACTATAAATGCATGGGTTTATTTATGGACTCTCTATTTTGTTCAGTTGGTCAATATGTCTGTTTTTATACCAGTACAAAACATTTTATGACTTTTTAGTATAGTTTGATATCAGGTTTTGTGATTCTTCCATTTTTAGTTCTCTTTCACAAGATTGCTGTACCCATTTGGGGTGTGTGTGTGTGTGTGTGTGTGTGTATGTGTGTGGTTTCATATAAATTTTTGAAATATTTGTTCTGGTTCTGTGTAATATGCCATTAATATCTTGGTAAGAATTATATTGAATCTATACATTGCTTTGGGTAGTATGGACTTTTTAATAATATTCTTATCTATAAACGCAGCACAGACTTCAACTTATTTATATCTTCTTCAATTTCTTTTTTCTTTTTTTTTTTTTAGTGTCTTAGAATTTTTCAAGTTCAGGTTTTTGCATCCTTGGTTAAATTTATTCCTAGGTGATTTTTGTTTTGCAATTATAAATGTGATTGTTCTCTTAGTTTCCCTTTCTCATAGGTTGTTACCGGTGTATAAAAATGCAACTGGTTCCTGTATATTTATTTTTTATTATGTCATTTAATTGAATTCATTTATCACTTCTAATTACTTTTGTGTTTGGAACTATTAGGGTTCTTTATATATAGAATTATGTCATCTACAAATAATAACAGTTTTACTTCTTTCCAAATTGGATGCCTTTTATTTTTTCTACTTGTCTGATTGCTGTGGCTAGGACTTTCAATTATGTTGAAGAAGACTGGTGAAAGCAGACATCCCTGTCTTGTTCCTAAACCTGGGGAAAACACTTTTAACTTGTGTCCATTGAATATGATGTTGGTTGTAGGTTTGTCATATGTAAGGTGACCAGACGTCCCGCTTTTGGCAGGACAGTACTGATTTTTAATAATTTGTCCCGAGTCCCACAGCGTTTTTAAAAAGTCCCAATTAAAAAAAATATATTACAATACTGTTTTTGCATTCTATGAAAAAATTTTTTTGCTCCATATATACCAAATTTTTAATCAACCCCCCCCCAATGGTGTCCCACTTTACCAATTTTAAAATCTCATCACTTTATCATTATGTGGACTTTATTATGTTGAGATATGTTCCCTTTATTCTCATTTTGTTAAGAGTTTTTATCATAAATGGGTGCTGAATTTTATGAAATGCTTCTTCTGCATCTGTTGTTATAATTGTATGGCTTTTATTCTTCATTTTATTTATGTGGTGTATCAAATTAATTGATTTGTGGATATTGTACCAACCTTGTATCCCAGGAGAATAAAACTTGATCATGGTGTATGATCTTTTTAATGTGTTGCTAGGTCCAGTTTGCTGATATTTTGTTGAGGATTTAGCATCTATATTTATCAGGGATATTGATCTATAATTTTCTCTCTTTGTAGTGTCTTTCTCTGGTTTTAAAATGAGGATAATGCTAACCTTATAAAATGAGGTTGGGAGGTTTTTCTTCTCTTGAAACTTCAAGAATAGTGTGAGAAGGATTTTTGGTAGAGTGCAGAGCATTTACCTGGCAGCTGTGGCTGATGCTATGCTGTGAGAACACTCCAGCAAGTTAATCCCTGTTGGGAACATCCAGGAAGGGAGCTCACCTGCTATATGGAAATGACTCAGCGCCAGCCAGGCAGCCTCCTGACCTTTTTTGGCCATTTGCCCTACTATCCTATTGGCTGGACCCAGGCATATAAGCTAGTTTACTTCCTGAATAAAGTTGATTTGCATCAATGAACCTTGTCCCCAGAATTGGGTCTCTACGTCTACATCGTCCTCACCCCAGGTGGGCCTTGTCCACATAATGGCAGCCAAACAGGGACCTAACTGGCATCTACGGGACGGGTGAGTGACCCTCTGCAATGGGAAGCCTTCCCCGCAAGCGCGAGCCCTGCATGCCCTATTGCAGAGTAGGTGAGTTAAAGTTAGTAAAAAGAAAATTAGTAAAAAGAATCTTTGTCGGCGGAAGTCCCCAGTGCACCCTGGGCGGTGTTGAGCCGGGGGTCTTCCAGGCGTGCACAGGGTAATGTCGGCCACCCACCCAAAAGAAATCTAACATGTGCGCGAGTCAGGGGCTCGCAGAAAAGCCGTCCGGCCCTGCCGGCAGTCTCCTGGTGGATCTCCTCCGGCCGGAGACTGGCCACTGCCGAGCGCATTTCTACCCCACTCCCTGAGGGTTCCCTACCTCAGAACCATGTTCTATTGCAGTGGTTCTTAATCTTTTTTGAGGTACCGAACCCACCAGTTTCATATGCGCATTCACCAAACCCTTCTTTAGTGATAAATAAAATATGATTTGTTTTTCCAAATTCAAGACATAGGTATGTTTTTTTACTGGTGCACAAAATGAGCCATGCATGAACATCACCTTGCTCAAAGAACAAAACCAACAAAGTGCATGAATTCACAACAAATTACAATATTACTTTATTCTGGCCCACAAAAATATTTTGGCTCCATGAAAGAATTTCAGCCCCCCAAAATATTTTTTTCCTATTTTACTAATTAAAAATAAATTCGGATTTTTTAAAGAATTTAACATTTTTTTAATAACTTAATATTTTTAATTTTAAATTTAATTTGTTTTTTGTCGTTTTGAATCCACAAAATACTTTTTTGGGGCCAGAATAAAGCAGTGCCCAAATTACATACCTGCAAATCAGTGTGACTTCCACTGTTGTTTTTGGGAGACCAGTTCAGATATGCGTGGTTTCACCTTGGCAAGTGCTACTCTCATGTCATCTTCACAGCAAAGTCTGTTCCTTTTCTTTGTTTTTATGTCCAATATCCTCGAAAAGGATTGCTTGCAAAGATATGTTGTAACAAATGATATAAAAAATTCCAGGGCTTTCTTAACAATAACTGGGTACTTTTCCATTTGTCGATATCAGAAAGTTGAGAGTGTTGTTGTTCTGAAGAGCTGCAGTTGAACCTCGCTCTGCTGAATTTCAATGATTTCGTCAAGGTATTCATCATTGACATCCGCTGTCTCAACAGTAAACGTAAATGGCCGTCTCACCCATGCTGGATATGACTCTTGTAGGGAAATATCCGTTGAGAGACTTTGCAATCTCATCTAAGTGCGTGGCAATTGTTTGCTTCAGTTTCATGGGTATAGAACCGTCTCCGATTCCAGACACATCTTCGATCTTACGTACACAGTCGTCCAGAAGGGGAAAGTTTGCGAAGTTATTGTTCTCTATTCGTCGTTTCCATAACAGTAGTTTTTTTGAAAAGCCTTCAGGTTTTCTTCCGCTTCCATGATGTTGATTCCACTACCCTGCATCTGTTGATTGAGATGATTGAGAGCTGTGAATATATCAGCCATGTACGCTAAAATCACAATGAATTCAGGATTTTTGAAGCAATCTGCATGACAATGTTGCTGCCCTTGCAAAAACATGGCTAATTCCACATGCATGGCAAAAACACGATTCAGCACCTGTCCCCGGGATAACCACTGAACATTAGAATGGTACAGGAGTACCTCGAATTCAGAGCCCATTTCTTTACACAGCTCACTGAAGATGTGGTGCCTCAGAGCACTATCTCACACATAGTTCACACATTCCACCACAGTTTTTAATACATCTGCCATTTTTGGAGGCAAGGTTTTAGTTGCCAACACATGCCTGTGCAGAACACAATGCGTAACAATGATGTGTGGTGCATCGGCTTTTACTAGCGCACCAAAACCAGACTTTCTTCCCAGCATGACTGGAGCTCCATCCGTACAAACTGCAGAAATCATATCCCATGAAAGATTGTTGTCTCTGAAGAAGTCATCCACAAGCTTCTTCACATCGGCTGCCTTAGTTGTTGTTGTAAGAGGCTTACAAAATAAAAAATCTTCTTTTATCATGTCTTCTTTCACATAGCGCACAAAAACAGCAAGCTGGCTTAGATTAGAAACGTCTGTGGTCTCGTCAAGTTGAAGACTGAATTTTGCCAGACTTGAAATTAGATCTGCAACTATTTGAGCCAAGATGTCTTTACTCATGTTCTTTATTCTGTCGCTGATGGTGTCATTTGAAAGAGGAATTTGGGAAAATTTACCTTCGGCCGCTGTTCGGAGTATCAGATTCGCCATCTTTAACGCAGCTGGTTTTATGAGTGTTTCACCGATGGTGTGTGGCTTACCCTGCTTTGCAATCAAGTAAGCAACTTCGTACGATGCTGTGAGGATCGGTTTGTTAATGGGTACAAATCCAAGAGCAGGTAGAGTGTCCCTTTCATCGAATCTGGCTCATTTCACCTTGAATTCGGCAGGCATTGTGTTCTTGTATTCACCATTTCCATGCAGCTTCAAGAAGTGTTTCTTTAGTTTTGCCAGTGCGAGACTAGAGTTGCTCAACTTGGCATTGCATATCATGCAGATAGGACGCTGACTCCCATCTCATTCCGTGATACATGTGAATCCATGTTGTACATATTCATCCAACCACTTTCATTTTTGCTTGACATATTTAGTATGGATTAAAATATTAAGAAAGAAACCACACGACATACATCTATGACAGCCGTTGACTACTGTGCACACTAAATTCCCCGCAGCACTGGTTGGCCAAGCAATGTAACATGATTCTCTGCAGCAAGTGATGGCCAAGCGAGGCGTGTCATCACGACTTTACACAAGTGTGTCTTTACCTCCATGGCAGAGGCTTCTCCGAACCCCTGAGACTGACAAGAACCCAGGTTAAGAACCACTGCTCTATTTCAAAGTTAGTGAGTTAAAGTTAATGAAAAGGATCTTTGGGAAATCCTCTCAGGTTTCAACCCTTGGCTTGGGGACACACCTCTCTGGGACCCGAATGCTTGAGCCTGGGCTCTCCAACGCATTTGTGATATTAATGTGTGTTGGGGGTGGGCTTTGGGCAGGCAGGATCCTTTTAGCCTGGGGCTTGGTTTTAGGACTAAGCCTTTCCCACCCTTTTTGATGTAGGGTGGTGCGGTGGTGCACTCTCATGAGGAATCCCATTATGCCTCAGATGAGTGACTTTGTGTCAGAGACTTTCTTATTTTTAAATTGGCTTAAAAGTTTGGATTTCTATACTATAAAGTGGAGCAGAACCGGAGCTTGCTTTCTCTCGGTTCCAGAGATTAGCAGGGAGAGGAGAGCAGAGAAGGGCCACATGGAGGAGGCCAGGAGAGAAAACTAAACATGCAATTCGTGCCCTTCAACAGGCCATGCTTTGCTTTGGTGTACCTTGGGAAATTAAAACTGACAATGAGCCCTGTTATACCAGCAGCCAATTTGAAGCCTTTTGTTCTCAATGACAAATCACACACCCACCGCCTTGGCATTCCTTACAACCCCCAAGGACAAGCCGTTATAGAACAGGGACACAGGGACATTAAGCTCCAAATACAAAAAGAAAGGGGGAATATGCCCTGGGCCTCACCCAGAGAAGTGCTCATCAGTGTTGTATTCACTCTCAATTATTTAACTTTTGATTCTGAAGGAGTAACTCCAGCTTATAAACATTGGGCAGGCCTTCGTATCCAACCAACTCCATTGCTGTTGGTACGCTGGAAGGACCCAGCCACAGCTCAGTCACAGGGACCCCGTCCCCCGCTAACGCAAGGAAGAGGTTATGCTTGTGTTTTTCCAGAAAATAGCCCGCATCCAATTTTGATCCCAGGAAGCAATGGACGGCCACTCCCGGAGACCCAAGCCTTCCCAGGGTCACCTCTTTGCCTGTTCCTGTATGAAGAACATCTAAAAACACTCCCAAGAGAAGGAATTCCCTGGAGAGACTGCTGCATTGCCTCTGGCCTGGATGCGCAGACCATCAACCTCGGAGTCTGGCATCAAAAACTGAGAGAAGGAATGCAACCATATGCAGTACACAGCCCGCGGCAAGCCATCTGTTCTGTGTATGGACGCTGGGACCTTTGTGGGAAGGGGGCGTGCATGGACCTACGTCCATTTTTTATAATTAAAAATGGAACTGTGTTTAACGGCACCTGGAAGGTCTCTGTAACACAATGGGAAGGAAATGACATTCCCACCACTAAGAGGAATCCCCTGTTTAAGGCCTCCATTCTATTTCCTAACTAGTAAGCTTGCCTCATTGTTTAATACAGCTAATAAAGAGTAGTATAGTTGTTTTAGTTCCACTAGGGTTCTGTTACATAATGCGTAGCATTCAGAAGCTACAACATCAGCAAGCAGTCATCCAGCAGATCCAACTAGCCTTAATAAAAAGAGAAGGGGGAGATGCTGGTAGAGCACAGAGCATTTACCTGGCAGCTGTGGCTGATGCTATGCTGTGGGAACACTCCAGCAGGTTAATCCCTGCTGGGAACACCCAGGAAAGGAGCTCACCTGCTATATGGAAATGACTCAGCGCCAGCCAGGCAGCCTCCTGACCTTTTTTGGCATTTGCCCTACTATAACATTCTATTGGCTGAACCCATGCATATAAGCTAGTTTACTCTCTGAATAAAGTAGATTTGCATCACTGAACCTTGTCCAGGTGGGTCTTGTCCACAAAGGATAAATGTTAGTTCTTCAAATATTTTGTAAAATTCACCTGTGGAGCCATGTGGTCCAGGACTTTTATTTATTAGAAGTTTCTCATTACTGCTTAAATTTCACTAGATATAATTGATCTGTTTATAGTTTGTTTCTCCTCGATTCAGTTTTGGGAGATTGTACGTTACTAGAAGTTTATCCATATCTTTTAGATTGTCAAATTTGTTAGCATATAGTTTTATATTATTGATATTTCTGTGATGTTAGTTATTAATTCTCCTTTTTATTATTTTATTTTATTTATATGGGTCCTCTTTCTCTTCTTCTTGATGAGTGTGGTTAATCTTATTTTTACTAATGTTGTTTATCTTTTCAAAGAACCAGCTCTTGGTTTTATTGATCTTTTTTTAGATTTTACATTGTTTATTTGTTACGATTGTTATTATTTTGTTCTTTCTACATACTCTGGGCTTTGTTTGTTGTTCTTTTTCTAGTTCTTTTAGGTGCAGGGTTAGATTATTTATATAAGATTTTTCTTGCTTTTTGGGGTATCCTATAATACTATAAATTTTTCTCCAAGGACTGCTTTCTGTGTATCCCATAGATTTTGGGTTGTGTTCTCATTTTTATTTGTTTCAAAGTATTATTTGATTTATTTCTTAATTTCATTGTTAACCCACTCATTGTTTATTAACATGTTATTTGGCCTCCATGTATTTGTGTGTTTTCAGTTTTTTTCTTTTTTTTTTACAGGGACAGAGAGAGAGTCAGAGAGAGGGATAGACAGGGACAGACAGACAGGAATGGAGAGAGGTGAGAAGCATCAATCATTAGTTTTTCGTTGCCATTGCGACACCTTAGTTGTTCATTGATTGCTTTCTCACATGTGCCTTGACCGCGGGCCCTCAGCAGACGGAGCAACCCCTTGCTGGAGCCAGCGACCTTGGGTCCAAGCTGGCAAGCTTTTGCTCAAGCCAGATGGGCCCACGCTCAAGCTGGTAAGCTCGGGGTCTCGAACCTGGGTCCTCCGCATCCCAGTTCGACGCTCTATCCCCTGCGCCACCACCTGGTCAGGCTGTTTTCAGTTTTCTTCTTGTGATCTATTTCTGGTTTCATACCATGGTCAGAGAAGATCATTGATATGATTTCAATCTCTTAAAATTTATTAAGACTTGTTTTATGTCCTATCATATGGTCCATCCTAAAAAAAATATCTTATGTTCACTTGAAAAGAATATATAGTCTGCTGCTTTGGGGTGTAATACTCTGAAGATATCAATTAAATCAATCTGATCTAGTATATCATATAAGGCTATTGTTTTCATGCTGATTTTCTCTCTGGAAGATAAATTGATGTCAATGGGGTGTTAAATCCACTACTATTACTTTATTACTGTCAGTCTCTCCCTTAATGTTCATCAAGATTTGCTTTACATATTTAGTTGCTCCTATGTTGGGTGCTGAATATTTACAAGGGTTATATTCTTTTGTTGGATTGATCCCCTTATCATTATGTAATGTCTTTCTTTGTCTCTTACAATAACTTTTGTTTTAATGTCCATTCTGTCTCATATAAGTACTGGTATTCCATTTTTTATATTATTTCCATTTGTATGAAATATCTTTCTCTCCCTGTACATTTTATTTATTTATTTACTTGCTTACTTATTTATTTATTTATGTGAGAGACACAGAGATAGAGGGAGGGAGAGACAGACAGATAGGGACAGACAGAAAATGAGAGAAATAAGAGGCATCAATTCTTTGTAGTGGCACTTTAGTTGTTCACTGATTACTTTCTCAGATGTGCCTTGACGACAGGGCTACAGCTGAGCCAGTAACACTTTGCTTAAGCCAATGACCTTAGGCTCAAGCCAGCAACCATGGGCATCAAGCCAGTGACCTTTGGGCTCAAACCAGCAAACATGGGGTCATGTCTATGATCCCATGCTCAAGCCAGCAACCCCACGTTCAAGCCTGATGAGTTCACACTCAGGCCTGTGACCTTCGGGTTTTGAATCTGGGTCCTCTGTGTGCCAGGCCGAGATGCTATTCACTGTACCACTGCCTGGTCTGGCTCTATCCCTGTACTTTTAGTCTGTATCTTTTGTTCTGAGGTAGGTCTTTTTTAGATAGCATATATATGGATCTTATTTCCATATTCATTCAGCTACCCTATGTCTTTTGATTAGAGCATTTCAGCCATTTACATTTAAAGTGATTATTAATATGTATGTATTGATTACCTTTTTGTTCTTTATAACTATGCTCCTTTCTTCTTCTTCTTCTTCTTCTTCTTCTTCTTCTTCTTCTTCTTCTTCAACATTTTTTATAATATTGGTTTGTTGGTAAGGAACTCTTTATCTTTTTCGTGTCTGGGAACTCTTTATTTCACTTTCAATTTTAAATGATAGACTTGCTGGATAAAGTAGTCTTGGGTAAAATTTTAGCTCCATGTCACAAATTACTAAAATGTGCAGAGAGACTATTAGAATTGTGCTTATAATTTTTATTGCCTATTTTATGAATTTAAGGGCTGCCAGTGCAATTTTTAAAATAATCTCATTTTGGTTAGTGTTTTTATAATGCATGTGTAATATAATAAAGCAAACAATATTCTTATATGGTGCACATATCAGGTACTATAGAAATTGAGGTACATCAGCATTCTTAAATAAACCCCATACATTTTATGCTTAAATGAGAGGATTATATAAAAAGCTGATGAATACCTCTCCCTCTAATTCTTCCTCTGCAGTCTAGCTGCCATGTTTCTGGCTTGTGAGCAAGTCAACTACTGAGAGTGCTAGAATGAGGGAGGGAGACTTTTCAGCAGAAGTCTTTTCTTCCTCTTCTTTTTGTTAAAATCACTGAGGCAATGTTCCTGGTGTGCATGATGAACTCTCTCTCTTCCTGGCCATTGTGATGCTTGTTCTATGATCTCTGTACCTCCTGCCTTTCCAGAATTCCCTGGCCACTAGGTAGCCTTATGCTATTTTCCAGTAACCTAATTCTCTTTCAAAATTTGTGATCCAGAAGTAAAACTCTCTCAAGTATCACAGCTTGAGATAGCAACTTCTTTTATTCTCATTATTGTAATCTTTTCTTTTTTCCTGTACTATTTTTGTTTTCATGAAGAGTCTCCTTTAATTCCCTTTGATACAGTTCTTCTCACTAACTCTTTAAGAACCTCTCTTTCCTGTAGTACAAGTTTATTATGTATTTATATAAGTTTCATGCAAGAGTATTGCAGTTCAGCATTGCGTTTTTATTATATTCAGTTTCTGTTGGTAATTTCATATACTTTTACCAGTTTTATGCCACAGAATTTAGAAGTACTAAACATAGTAATATTTTTAACTCTAAAGACTTCAAGCCTGCATTGGAATAGGTGATAGGTTTATAGTCAGCAAAGAGGAATTTTGACAACATATATGTCTTTAATGTAGTGGTGAGCACTTGTCCCTTTGTATAGTCAGGAGGTAGATTTTTCAGACCTCAAGTCCAAGTCCACATGTGTGTAATAAATCCACAGCACTCAGCTTTCTATGTTTCCTACTGATATTCTTGCTCTTTGAATGCAATATATCCCATAATAGTTGTTTTTCAATGAATGCACATTTTCTGGAGAATTGAAATTGCCTGCTGCCCTTCTAATGCTTTGTGCTATCCTTCTACAATAGGTCCATCGTCATGGCTGGAGTTGTGGTTTTCATGTTTCTTGTGCCCAAGCACAGCCAGAACATAGTCATCAGGATAGCATAGCCTCCTGAAGGTGCCTCCTTTTCTTCCCATTGGCAGTATATCCCAGCAGATTAAATTTTACCTTTTATTTTATCTTATCTTTGGCAAGCCCATTCTGCAAAAGATGTATCCCAACAGCAGCCAAACGCAAGCAATGAAACTCAGACTTATTATATTCTTAATCCCATTTCACCCCTGAATACAACCATTTTGACCAACCATTTTGTTTGCTTAGGTCTCTCTTTTATTGTCTCAGTCTAACTCCATTTATGGGGAGACCAGATGAAATTCATGAACTGAAAGTTAGTGATAGGTCTAGATGGAAAGTGTCCATGGAGTAAGTCATAGGAGTCTGAGAAAAAAGACTTATAGAGAAATGGTAGGGAGATAAAGGCAGGATTATCATGAAGAGATTGCCATGTGTGTATCAGTCATCAAAACTAGGAAACTGTGTGAATGCTAATGTAAGATTTGTAACCCTAAACTGGTGGCCATTTGCTTGGCTGCTACATATCACCTACATGGGGTTCTATGTTAACTATTCTCAGTGCTGTTGGACAGGGCACCCTCTTATCCCTTACTTGTTCCATGTGTAAAAGTTCTCTGGTAGAAATGCTGATCAGCTATGCCAGGCAATTTGTTGAGTTCACCCAAGCTGTCTGTTCTGTGCCTACTCCTCATTTAGCTTACCACAACATTACTAGCCCCTGAAAACAGATGACAGTGTCCTTGACAAGTAGTGGTTTGGAAGGGATTTACAACCTACCTTCAGCATCTGCATTTGGGTAGAATAGAACTGTAATAAAAATGAAGACCAGTCCACAAATATTAATTATACAACCTGACTCTTTCTGAAGCAACTAGGAGCATTACCAGTATGTTTCTGTTTTGATCTTGAAGGAATTAAGATTTGTTCTCATCAAAGTGCATCATGTTCTGTTTGAATTGACATTTTTAGCATTGGCTTTTATCTTGTTCGAATTTGAAGTGGTGGTTCTTTCAATCTTACCCTTACTGAAAAGAGAAAAATATAACTATGTAAATAAATGTATCATCTTTGTGCTTACCTGATTGAAATGTTAATGTATTTATACTCTAAGAAATCAAAGTATATGGCAAATCAAATACAGCATAAGCAAAATTAGGTTTTTATTAAAATTTAATTTTTTGGCAATAATTCTCTCTGCCTTTTAAGACTTAACCCAGTGCTTTCCTATTGTTTTTCATGTGAAAGTTTTCTTCTTCTTCTTTTTCTTAAGTATGAGTGATGAATGCTTGCTCGAAAATGCAAGTTGCACCAATGAGCCTAATTATGGTCATCACTCTAATCCTGTTTGCCTGAAATGTAGAGTACTTAACTGAAAATATATACATGTTTTCAATATCCTTAAGAAAGCTCACTCATTAATTTATTCACTATACAAACATTTATTTTTTTGTTGCCTACTTTATATCACACTTTGCAGAAGGTGCTGAGGATAATAGTGAATAAAGCATAGACTTTGGCATCAAAGGGTTTATTGCCTAATGAGAGCTAGAGAATCAGATAATAGGCTATATCTGTGCAGCCCTAAGAAGATGGCTTTGCTGAGTTTGTAGTAGTTACTAAATAAGTACTTCTAGATGATTAAATAAGTTATGTGACTCTTACTGAAAGATTTCATTGATATCACTTATCACTAGCACCCATCCCAACCTTGTGAATATTAGCATGCCCAGGTCACCCTGAGAGTATTTTTTAGGACTCTGATGTAATTTTCCTTTATTTTGTTAGTACTGTCTTTCAAATGGGACTCTCTGACCTTATTGGGCTCTCTTAGCAAATGTTTCAGTATGAGAGCTTTGTTCTGGAACAAATACAAAAAGACTGTTTCTTTTTTGTCCCTTTTAAACTAATTGACTTTTTATTTGAGGAATTATTTAAGTGTGTAGATAATTAGAAGGTTATAATATTCACATATTTTTTAAAATATAGGTCTGTTGGCTTTTAACTTAAAAGAAAAGTTGATAACATCTAGACATATATATGTAGACATATATATGAGCTAGAGTATTCTCACCACGGTGTTGTGGACCTGAAAGAGCCTAGAAAAAGCGGCAAAGCCTGGGCCTCGGCTCTGTCCCTGTTTAGCTCTGTGAGCCAGTCACAGTTATAAGTAGAATAGAGCAGACCAACTTCCATGTGCAACCTTAGCCAAGTTCATTTCTGTGTTTTCTAGTTTCCTCCTTTGTAAAATAAAGATACTATTAATACCATTCTCACATAGTTTCTGGGAAAATACTTTTATTTCATATATTTATGTGTTTTGAATGTCTGACGCTTAACATGGGTGGGCAAAAGTTGGTTTACAGTTGTTTGTATGGAAAAAAGCAAGCAGGTTATGATTATTTCAATAGCATTATTAACTTATTGTTTCATGTACTCACAACTATAAACCTACTTTTGCCCACCCCCTGTATAGCTACCAGCATGTTAATCATTATTTTATTTCTATTAATGCATATTTGGAATCTGGAATTTGAGAAAATCTTAATCATTTTCCATAGCCTTTCACATACAGGCGTGTTGTCATAGTTGGTCTCTAGGACACTGACTTTGACACCGAGTTTAGTGCAGTGTTTTATTAGGAAGTGCCCTTGTGATAAAGACCTGTAGTAGGAAAGGAAAGGAAGCAAGACTGGGCAGAAGGATTCAAAAAACAGCAATATAGACCTGGCGGGAGCCCAGACTAACCTCACAGGTAGCCCTAGAACCGAATTGGCCAAAGTCGCTCCTATTGGGCCATAATAATTGTGCCATTACAACCCCACCTTAGTCATTGAATGTGGGTTGTCCCAGGAAAGATATGACTGTGCTAGGGGGGCACTCCAATTTGAGGCATTTCCCAAAGGGGATGACAACCCCTTTGTAGAAGACTGTCTACAGACAGCATTCCCAGAAATTAAGAAACACGTTCTTTCTTGAGGGCAGTCTAGATGGTCCATCTCTGTATTCATCATACATGTGCTAAGATTGCCCTACAGGTGGAGATTGCAGCATTGACTCTGGTGCCAGATGTAGACACCTGACTCTGTTTCTTATCATTCAAGTTACTTAATTTTTCTGTCTTTACCCCTTATCCGAAAAATGAAGATATTAAATTTATTTCATAGGCTGGTATAACACAATCAATAATTATAACCATACTATTCAATAAATGTAAGATATTTCAACCTTCTACAGTTTTGCCAACCAGACAAATTTCTAATAGTTTGTTCTGTTTTCAAACCACTTCATAATGCCCACCCCAACTTCTATTTAGAAAAGGATATTACCATAATTTCTTTGTGTACATTTACTTGAGACTTTTCTCCTTATATTTTATACTAAGCCCATTTACTTTCTCTACAGTCAGTGGGAAGCCCAAGATTTCTTCCTTGGAAGAAAATTTGACAGCTGTGCTACCTCATATTCACTCTGTATAGCATGGCATGTAAAATGTGACAGCCCCTCCCTAAGCTAATCTTTTGCATATTTTATTGCACTTCCAAAAGTCTCTGTCATTTCTTATCTGTAATATTTTGTGTATATGTAATTGTATAGGAATAGAAGAGGGTGTATCTATTCAGCATTTCTCTTAAAATCCAGCCCCTTAGTAACTCAACTATTGATTTTCTAGAATATATGTCATTCAAAATGTCCACAAAAAGTATTGGACTGCATCTCAGTTTGTTTTCATAGAATCTTTCCAGAAGCTAGAATGAGACAATGAGATCACAGGTTGGACTTTATTTTGAAAACAGAAACTCTTTTTTATTTTTTTATTATATGTGGTGAAATTTCCTCTAAATTTATACCCTAAGATATTTTATAGAGATTATATCAATTAAAAAACTTTTAAGATCATTTATGCTTCTTAATCCAATTATATGGCAAAAGTGACAACTCTCTGAAATTCCAAACTATGGATTCCAGGAATGTGGGAGAGGAGGACTCGAGGAGAGAGAGGAGCTGCTTCATGACTACCAATGTCCCTGAGGAAGAAGACTCTGATTCAAGTGCTGCAGGTGGAGGAAGTGAGGGTGCTTCCTGGCATTTAGGAAACACTGATCTAGTTAATATATCTGATACAGGAAAAGCCCCTGTGGCAGACACGAAGATGTGTAGCCTAAATTTTCTTTCAGGAATGAATTTGCAGAAAATGAGATTAACTGACAACCTCTAGTTGTTAGTATTCTCAAGGTAACCTCAGTCTTTGAGTGAAGGTCACAAAATCCTGTGGTGGTTTTGGTCAATGAACGGGCTGTGATACCTAGACCTAGCTGTTTCTGCTGAACACAGAATGCTTCTGATAGAAAATTTTTGCTGCACAATTTTCTGTTTGGCCAGCAGAGATTTTGTTAGGTTGGCATTGCATTGGGCTCTCCCTGCCCGATTCTGCTTTCTCCATTTTTCTGGCACAGGTGTTACATCTCTATGAAACTTTTTGTTTATAACTTACTCAGTGGCTGCTTCCCAGAGAACAGAACTTGTAACATTCATTAAAGCTTATAGTATAAGCAATGTGAGAGCTAGGATTCTTGACTGCTTCATCCAGTGCCCTGTCCAATGTGGCCATTGGATTAGGATGTTGAATATTGAATGAATAAATAGAAAACCTAGAGGCCACTGAGTGTCATGATTAAGACATGCTCTATAGTCTGACAATAGATTTTCATAATATAGCTCTGTTGTTCCCTAGCTTGCAAACTTAAACAAGTTCATTAACTTTTCTGTTCCTTTATTACTTCATATGTAAAATAAGGATTATAATTGTATCCACAAGATACTATGTTTTATTATGTTTTGGTTGTTGCTGTTTGAGAAATCAATGAGCTATAAAGCACTTAAAGAATGGTGGGCAGGTAGAAAGCTCTCAGTTAACATTAATGATATATAATATGAATGGTTATACTGATAAAGTGCTCACTACTTGATAAGGTGGCTCTTATTAGTTTTAGAAATTTTCTTTTCTCTAATGGTCTTATATACTCTATCACAGAACCCTTTTCATTCTCTCTAAAACACTTAATTGTCTCTGAAATAATCCTTCTTCAGTTTAATTGTTTTGTTTTTCACCTGAAATGTAAAATCTATAAGGAAAGAGATATTTCCCATTTTGTTTAGTGTTATTATATAGTCCTAGTTATATACTAACCATTTTATTTTCAATAAAAATGCTTAGTACTTAATACTAGGGAACAATTTTCTTTTTCATTTTCTGTTGCATGAGGTTTTAGAACTGTTTCCATATATTTCTGCATCAATGATTCCAAATTTGAAATCAGTTTTTTTATAGCATGCTCTACTTTTTATGCAATTTTAATTTCTTTTTCTTACAGTTAATGGCATGCATTGGTTTTGAAATTGTAGTTAAAGGACAATGACTCTTGGATTGAACATAACCACAAGGCAATTGATGTTTTACAAACATCACTTTTACATAATAGTAGTTGTTTTTAAGGGAAAATGTAAAAAATTATTATCTGATAAAAACACCCTCTTATTTTGTTTTAAGATTGAATCATGGCTTCTTTCAGTAGGTGTAAATGTAAGAATAGTCCTGACACCTTCTATTATATATGTGCTATTATACACTTCAATGTCAAAGGTGCAATATTTCATCATTTGTGACACATGCATATATTGCCTATTTTCAAGTTCCCCTTGGTGATCACGAAAAGAATTGGCCTGACCAGGCAGTGGCGCAGTGTATAAAGCAGTGGTTCTTAACCTTTCTTGAGGTACCGAATCCACCAGTTTCATATGCGCATTCACCGAACCCTTCTGTAAAGCCAGTAGTCGCAGCCACCATCACAGCAGCCTGACCCGTGCAGGTTCACATTAGATTCGTACAGTCGGTAATGAAACAATGGAGCCAAAAACTGGTGAGCCATCAGCTTTAATTCTAGCTTGCACCCGGCGGACAAGCAAAAACACACACTGGGCTCCAAAACCCAAACATTCAGTGCTCACAAAGCTACTGACTTATCTGAGTTTCCTAGAATCAAAGGTTTCTAGCTCACCAGACTTATTCACCTCTGTTCCCCATTTCCTCTAGCACAAACTCTTAACAAACTGGCTTCTTCCTCAGCACTCTGCCATCTTGGCTGCTTCTCCTGGCCTTCACGAGGCCTTAATCTGCTCTCCTCCCTTCTACCTCAGGAACCAAGCACCAAGAGAAAGAAATCAAGCTACTGGTCTCTTCCACTTTATACCATAGAATCAAAACCTTTAATCCAATTATACAAACAAGGAACTCTGTATAATGGGATTCCTCAGGAGAGTGTACCACCCTACATCATCCAATCAGTCAAGGGTGTGGAGAAGAGCTTACTCTTAAAACTAAGCCTTAGGCTTTAATGACCTGGCCAGCCCATAGCCTGTTCCAGAACACACATTAATATCAACGAACTTCCGTGTGGGCAGCACCATCTTTAACAAAGTGAGCATAATATATTTTATCTGCCCAACACCTTCTTTAGTGATAAATAAAATATGATTTTTTTTTCCAAATTCAAGCCATAGATATATATATTTTTTACTGGTGCACAAAATGAGCCATGCATGAACATCACCTTGCTCAAAGAACAAAACCAACAAAGTGCATAAACTCACAACAAATTACGGTATTACTATTCTGGCCTCAGCGGCAGAGGATTCTCCAAACCCCTGAGACTGACTCATTGAACCCCTAGGGTTTGATAGAACCCAGGTTAAGAACCACTGGTTCGAAACCCAGGTTCGAGACCCCGAGGTGGTCAGCTTGAATGCGGGCCCATCTGGCTTGAGCAAAAGCTCGCCAGCTTGGACTCAAGGTCGCTGGCTCGAGCAAGGGATTACTAGGTCTGCTGAAGGCCCGTGGTCAAGGTACATATGAGAAAGCAAACAATGAACAACTAAGGTGTCTTTCGCAACAAAAAACTGATGATTATAAAGCCAGTAGCCAAGGCCACCTGCACAGGTACCTGGCCAGTACAGGTTTGCTTTATATTCGGACAGTTGGTAATGAAACAACGGAGCCAAGAACTGGTGAGCCATCAGCTTTAATCTTAGCTGGCACCTGGTGGGCAAGTAAAAATACACAGTGGGCTCCAAAACCCACTCATTCAGTGCTCACAAAGCTACTGAGTTATCTGAGTTTCCTAGAATCAAAGGTTTCTAGCTCACCAGACTTATTCACCTCTGTTCCCCATCTCCTTCTCCAGCACAAACTCTGCTCAAACTGGCTTCTCCCTCAGCACTCCACAATCCTGGCTGCTTCTCCTGGCCTCCTCCATGTGGCCTTAATCTACTCTCCTCTCTAATGCTAACCTCAGGAACTGAGAGAGTGAGGAAGCTCCTGATCTGCCCCACTTTATAGTGTAGAAATCCAAACCTTTAATCCAATCCACAAACAAAGAAATCTCTTATACAAAGGCACTTATCTGAGGCATAATGGGAGGATTCCTCATGAGAGTGCACCACCCTACATCATCCAATCAGTCAAAGGTGTGGGGAAAATGTTACTCTTAAAACTAAGCCTTAGGCTATAACGACCCTGCCTGCTTATAGCCTGTCCTTCCACCCCCCACAATAATATAATTATGCCCATCCCAAGCATAAGAGCAACTAATATCACCTGGGTGATGGAATTCCATGTGGACAGCGCCATCTTTAACAAAGTGAGCATAATATATTTTATCTGCCCAACACTGATGCTTCTCATCTCTCTCAGTTCCTGTCTGTCTGTCCGTCCCTATCTATTACTCTCTCTGACTCTCTCTGTCCCTGAAAAAAACAAAAAAAGACAAGAATTGGGCTCCTTATATTGTGTGTCATAATTGTGAGGAAATGCTTTGTGACTGGACAAAAGGAAAACGCAAAAGAATGCCTTTTGGTATTCCTTTTCATGGTTTGGAGTGAACTTAAGGACAACAGCAGTGACTGTTATGTCTGTCTGATCCATACAAAGGGCATCGGCAAGAAAAAATGGCATATAATCACATATCCTAATATACCTTCAGCAATATGACCTATCCCACACTCTGAGACACACCCCTTTCCAGTTTTCAATGGTTTTATTTCTTCTAAGGATGAAGAAAGTGAACATGGTAATCAAGTGTATTTTGATAAGATGCATGAGGAAATGGTTGTAGAATCTGATGGGTCTTCTTCTGATGCCAAGCAGTCATTAGCCCCTCAGCAGTTTAGCCAACCCGAAGTGTTGGGCAGATAAAATATAATATGTTCACTTTGTTAAAGATGGCGCTGCCCACATGGAAGCCTGTCATCCAGGTGATATTATTTGCCCTTATGCTTGGGATGGGTGTGGGGGAAAGGTTGTAATGTAAGCAGGCTGGGTCATTATAGCCTAAGGCTTAGTTTTAAGAGTAAGCTTTTCCCCACACCCTTGACTGATTGGATGATGTGGGTTGGTGCACTCTCCTGAGGAATTCCATTATGCCTCAGATGGGTGACTTTGTATCAGAGACATTCTTGTCTGTAGATTGGATTAAGGGTTTGGGTTTTCTGCAATATAAAGAGAAACAGAGCAGTAGCTTGCTCTCTCGCAGTTCCTGAGGTTAGTATTAGAAAGGAGAGCGGATTAAGGCCACATGGAGGAGAGGAGGCAGCCAAGATGGTGGAATGCTGAGGAAGAAGCCAGTTTGTGCAGAGTTTGTGTAGAGAGGAGATGGGAAACAGAGGTGAATAAGTCTGGCGAGCTAGAAACCTTTTGATTCTAGGAAACTCAGATAAGTCAGTAGCTTTGTAAGCACTGAATGTTTGGGTTTTGGAGCCCAGTGTGTGTTTTTGCTTGCCCGCCGGGTGCAAGCTAGAATTAAAGCTGATGGCTCACCAGTTTTTGGCTCCATTGTTTCATTACAGACTGTTCGAACCTAATGCGAACCTGCACGGGTCAGGCGGCTGTGATCCTGACCTTGGCCACTGGCTTTACACGAAATGAATGACTCAGTAAGAGATTTGGCCTATCAAAGAAAGCAGCTGAGTTATTATCCTCCAGGCTTTAAGAAAAGAATGTATTTCACTGGTCAGCTAAAATATCCCATTTCAGAAAGCGTGAACAAATTTTTGTGTACTTTTTTTCTGAAGACAAACACTTTGTTTGCTGTCATAATATCAGTAGTCTTCTCAGCCAGCTAGGTGTTACCACTTACAGTTCAACAGAATGGCAGCTATTTCTTGACAGCTCTAAAAGAAGTCTGAAATATGTTCTCCTACACAATGGTAATGTTTATGCAGCAGTTCCAATTGGTTATTCAACTCATCTGAGAGAAGATTAGAATGACATAAAAATTGTCCTTGATGTTCTGAAGTATGAGGAACATAACTGGATCATTTCTGTGGATCTTAAAATGGTCAATTTTCTGCTAGGACAACAGAGAGGTTTCACAAAGTGTCCAAGCTTTCTGTGTTTGTGGGACAGCTGAGCTCTGGAGAAACAATGGATACCGAAGGAGTGGCTAAAATGTGAAGCTCTGGAAGTAGGGATGCAAAATATTGTGAATGAACCTGTAATTAATTCAGGACAGGATCATTTTCCCCCCACTTCACATCAAACTTGGTTTAATGAAGCAGTTTTTTCAGGCTTTGAATTGAGAAAGTGAATGCTTTCAACATATTATTTCTGCTTTTCCTGCTTTGTCTTTTGAGAAGATAAAAGCAGGTATATTCGATGCACCTCAAATTCGAACCCTCATATGTGATGAAGAATTTTCCAGGAAGATGAATAAGGAGGAGAAAGCAACATGGCAGTCTTTTGTGGCAGTTACAATGAACTTCCTTGGCAACAAAAAAGCAGAAAACTATGAACTTCTGGTTCAAAGGATGCTTTCTACAACATTGGATGTAACATGAGCGTTAAGATTCACTTCCTGAACAGTCACCTTGATAAGTTTCCCGAAAGTCTTGGAGCTGTTAATGATGAGCAGACTACTGCTGGAGCATCAAACGAGATTGTCCTCAACAAGTACACAAACGCAAGAGCTAGAAACGCAAATTTTTTCCTGAATAGAATTTAAATAATATTTGCGCAAATGTTCTTATTAAAGTAAGTGTTTTAATATGTTCTATTTAGAAATTGTACAGACATTCTGATGCAATCATATCTTTTAGTGTATTTGCTGCATTATATAAATTATTCTATTTTCACAAAGATGATGCCCAAGAAGGCATTCTACTTCATTATGTTAAACTAAGTGTTGAAAATTTTACAATAAGATGAAAACCTAAAATCTTTGAATTGCAAAAAAACTGTAGCTTACAGAGAAAAACTAATGTTAGATTTGAGATCAGCACACTTGAGTTAGGTAAGAACAAGCATGTTTGTGGATGCAACAAAAATTTTGTTCCCCAGTGTAATTGATTAATAAATATTTATTTATTGAATACATACATTGAGTAAATTGTTGAAAAATTATTCTTATGTTGAGCCATATTTGACCTCATAATTTTATTCACTAGTTTTAGTTCATATGGTCTTTTGTTTGTTTTTAATGTGATTGGTTACAGAATATAATATGAATTTTTCGGAAGGGACAGAGAAGACATAAGAGAGAGTTCTATACTCAAGACCTAGAAGGTGTTCTGTGAGCCCAAAGAAGGAAGGTAACTTTGGAGAACTGGTTCTTTAGAATAGTCTCCTCAATTACAGAATTGTGTTCCATTAAAAGATGGACTGATTTAAAGAGGGGGAAGATTTTTGACCCAGGAAAAAGAGATTGTAGCCATGGTAGTGAAAAGGGAAGTTCTGAGATGGCCTCTGTGGCCCTGGCCAGGAGAGCAGGAGAATAGAGCCATTCTGGAGGCCTCTCCTCGATTCCTCCATGTATCATTTGAATGCATCAATCCCTGGTCTGTGGATTCAAACTTGTACCCTTAACTCTGTGATGCTGGGTTAGAGGAGGAATATCACAAACCACATTTCAGAGACTCATGTTTCAGAACTAAAGAAAGATGAGAGGGGAAGAGTTGGAGAGAAGGGTTGTCTTATTTTTTGCTGCTCTGCTCTAGTAGTGGCAATTGGTTTCTAAATCTAGAAGCTACACTTACCTCACCAGGTGAAAAATATATTCCTGCTTTTAAAAAATCACTGTTAATTAAGTTATCTCTATCTATGTCTGAATAGCACTCAGTGGCCTTTCAAAGTTTACTTGCCATTAGGCAAGCCTTTATAAAAATATAAAAAAATAAAACAAAACATAATAAAACTAGTATTTCAGAAAGGTTATTTCATTTATTTTTTGATGTATTGATATATTGATTAACTGATTTGATCTAAATAATCTAACTTCTTCATAAAACTTGGTTTATAAAGTAAATATCTATGAGCCCTTACTGATATGAATAAATGATTGAATAAATAAATAACTGGAGAAAAGACAAATCTCTGTGCAGAAGAATCCCAATTTATTTATATGGATACTTCACTCATAAGGAGGTGGAGCAAAAATCCCTATTTCTTAACCTTTGAGTGGTACGAACGTTCACGTACATCCTTGTGCCTCCTGACCATCCAGAGTACAATCGATTTATTTTAAAAATATGTAAAGCAACATTAAAAAAAAGGCAAATGTATGTTCTTCTTGTTTCCATAAATTGGTTATCAAACAAATATGATTTTAAGTTAATAAAACTGTAACTAAAACTAATTTCATTAAAAAAGAAAAACCACTCCTGGGGTCAGCGAGCATGAAAAAAACTCACTGCTCAATGGGTTAAGTATAGGCTATATATACATAGTGACATTTTCCCAAGAAGTACAGTAGGAAAAGAGGGAAAAAAGAGGAAGTTTGCAAATAAAAAATATGACAAGCACTATCTCAGCCAGGTGATCAAGCTTAACATCAACAGTGGTTAGTCATATATGTAGGATGTAGCCTTCTTGTGTTGTGATAAAAATGGCATTTCAGTTCTGTAATTTTCTTCCCCCTAACCCCTTCCAATTATGATAAAGCATTAGTAAAACCTCAATCGGGGGCATGATACAAAATACCTGGTCGGTATTTCTTAAAATTACCAAAGTCATCACAAACAATGGAAAGAAGATTGAGAAACTGTCATGGCCTAAATTAACTTAAGGAAACATATGACAGTGTTATATGACATCCTGAATGAGATCTTGGAACAATAAATGAACAATGAGTAAAATCTAAGAAAATATGAATGAAGCATAGACTTAAGTTAATAAAAATGTAATATGGGTCATAACTAATGAGTTATGACAAATGTACCTATAAGTATAAAATGGTAACAGTAAGAGAAACTGGATGTGGGTGTATGGACATTCTGTATATCACTATCACACATATTCTATAAATCTAAAACTATTCTAAAATAGAAATTTCAATAAAAAATAAGTTGTAGTCCCCAAAATATTTGTAAGCAAAAGCATTCTCACATCTGTTCTTTAGTTCTTACCAGTTCTTACAATTCCCCTTCCCACATTCCTTGTTAATGGTTGGTGAGTAAGCTTCCTTTCCCATTGACTCTGGCCTTGGTCACATGACTGGTTTTGGCAAATGGAATTAAGCAGAAGGTGCTTGTACAATGTGACTCAGCATCTAGCTTTACCCTTCCAGCATTAAAACAGTCCATTCCAGATACTCCTTTTGCCTGCATTCCAGAATGAGAAAACAGGGGAAGATGAAATAGCTCAGCCAAGCCAATGAAACTGCATACAGTTCATTAGCACTCTTGCCACATCATGGTACTCATGTAATGTAACAAATAAATGTTTTGCTATAGACCACTTAGATAATGGAAACATTTGCTTCTAGAACAAAAGTACATTAATACTCTTATTGATATCGTTCAAATAAGATTTGGTTCTTATGCTCTCTCCTTCATAAAACCTCCCTTAAGTGTTTCTATGACTCATCTATACTTTCTGGATTTAGCAAATAAAAATGAAATACTTAATGCATTTAAAATATATATAGCTTATCTTGATTATAAGCTTCTTAAAGCAGGTTTCAAGCTTATTTATACATTTATATATTCAGCAGTATATATTAGGCCTCTATTATTCTTAGCACTTTATTAGGCTTTTAAGTTACTGGAGGGGGACAGAAATTAAACAAATAACCACAATAATCAAACTATAGTTCTAACTAATGTTACCTAAAGATACTAGTGTATGGTGTTCTGAGGATCAAATCTGAGGGAGATTTGATTAAATCTTAACTCCAAGGTAAGAAAAGGCTTTCCTGAAAGAGCAGAGGAAAAGGCAGGAAAATTGGGAAGAATAGTTCAGCCTTTGTACAACCTATGGATAAATGTAGCTAATGTGGCTGGAGAAGAAAGAGTGAAGTTGCTATAACATGAGATTGGAGAAGTAGATGGGAGACAGACATGGCATCTCTTCCCCTAACACTATACTCAGTGTCACATACTTAGTATGTGCTCAACAAATGACAATGACCATATATGACTTGATTCAGGTTAGCTGAACTTTTTAATAGGTGTGCTAGATGTCTGTGGCCAGGTGATGGAAATGCAAGCATAAATAAGGTATGCCCTTTATCTTCAAGGAGTTCATAAGCTAGAGGCTATAATATTTCAGTAACTATCAGCCACAGTTGAATTCTATGTGATAAAGAGGCCAACTCCAACTGAATGATGGAAAAATGGAAATCACTTTATTTACTTATGAAATCCAAACAAATGTTAAACAACCAAGCTGCAGGAAAGACAGGAATATAGGTAGTCTTTGGAAAGATCAGAAGCTAGAGACTCAAATGTTCCCAGAATTCTTTCTGTCCCTTGTATCTGTTCTTTCATTTTCAACCAGCTTTCTCCACGTAAGGATATACTGCTCTCTTCAGTTTGTGAGTTCTACATTTCTGCTTTTAGACATCAAAGAAACTGTGTTGATATTCTTTCTATTTGAGCTTGGCCAAGCGATCCATCCTTGGACCAATCAATCAGGATTTGGGTCACAGAGTCATATAAAATTAAGGCCGTTAAAATCATATGAAAAGAAGAACTTCTGGCACACATGTACAGATGAATCTTAAACCAATTATGGTAAATAAAAAAAGCTAGACACAGAAAAAAACTATATATTACATGATTTCCTTTATATGAAATTATAAAAAGAAGAAAACTATAGTGAGAAAAGATAAATGGTGGCCATAAATGGGAGAAGGTGATCAAATGCAAAAGAACATGAGGGAACTTTTCTGGGTGATGAAAATATTCAATACTATGATTTTGATGGTGGTTACACAATTTTACAGATGTATCAGAACCATTTAATTAGACTCTTAAAATTAGCAAATGTTATTATAAATGGATTAAACCCCACTAATGCTAATTTTTTAAAGAGTAAGAGAAACATGTGGATGGGTGACAAGTAGTTCCAAGAGAGAAAAGGTGCTGGACAGAAAATACCAACATTGTCCACCACAAATACAGTTTGGTAAGGTCACTGGTGGTAAAACTGATAAAACAAAGAGCTATGTAAGGTAGGGTGGGACTAAGAGAGGGTATTGATTTACATACAAGTGAGAAAGTGTCAAATGTTTGCTTTATCTGTGATTAATAGCAAGGTAATTTGTTTTTTTTTAAGCCACTTCCTGTGAAGATTCCAAGATACTGGTGAAGTTTAACAAAACAGACATTTTCAAGAATGTACCTAGTTTTAAAAAAAAGCTGTATATGAGACAGGTTGAAAGACTGAAAATGAAAATGGGTTGGGAAGAAAGTAGAATGAACTTAATGAGCTCCAGAATTGTGTCCCATAGAGGAAGGAAGACTGAACATTTTCAGGCAGAAAGAAATCTTTCTATAAGGAAGACCAGAAAATGGGAAGGCAAAGTTACAGTGTAGAACAGAGGTCCCCAAACTATGGCCCGCGGGCCAAATTGTGGCCACCTGAGGCCATTTATCTGGCCCCTGCCGCACTTCCGCAAGGGGCACCTCTTTCATTGGTGATCAGTGTATGTGACGGCCCTCCAATGGTCTGAGGAACAGTGAACTGGCCCCTGTGTAAAAAGTTTGGGGACCCGTGGTGTAGAAGATTTTAAAGCTACAAAGTAGATTCTTATAGGAAAGGAAAATCATTTACTTATAACTCTAACCATACCACCCACCTTTATAACTAATCAGCATAAAATGTTTCCTACTAGATTCTAACTCATTTGCTTACTTAAAAATTAGCCAGAGAATAGTAGACTTTCTTCTTAGAATTACAAATATTCCATCAATTAACTAAAACTTCTTATTTATGGCTTCTTTTCTCTTCATGCTTGGGGAATGCGCTTTTTCACTAGGAAATGTGCAGGAGCCACTTGGGATCATTCAGTCTAGTAGGGACATTGCACAGCCAGGAACTGAGCTCTACAGCAGAAGTGAAATTGCTGAATTATGCTACTCTTGCACTATCTGTGGTAGTGAATTTATCTTAACATGGCTGTCTTTTAATTCTCCTAAACTTGCCTGGACTTTAATAAAATTGTGTGGTGTGATTTTATGAGCTCTGAAACAACATTAAAAAAACTTGGCTTCTCATGACTGTACCAATGCTCATTATTCAGTAGATATTTACCGAGAAGTCACTGAGTGCTAGGCATTGCTAGGCATAGAGTACAGCAGTAGAAAATGCCTACCCTTGTGGAGCTTATGGTCTAGCAGGCTAGCAGACAGATAGACAAGTAACACATATGGTAAAAAAGTTATGTTTGTGCAAGTAAAAGAAACGATAAGAGCTGATGTCAGTAGTAGCTGACAGTGCAACGTCTTAGAAGAAAGGCATGGAGACTTCCTGTTAAAGTTAAAATGAAGAGCTGAAGGGGTGCACACCAAGAGGGAAGGATCAAAAGCCTGGAGAGGCCTGACCAGGCGGTGGAGCAGTGGATAGAGCATTGGATTGAGATGTGGAGGACCCATTTTCAAGACTCCGAGGTTGCCAACCTGAGTGTGGGCCCATCTGGCTTGAGCAAAACTCGCCAGCTTGGACCTAAGGTCGCTGGCTCCAGCAAGGGGTTGCTCGGTCTGCTGAAGGCCCGAGGTCAAGGCACATATGAGAAAGCAATCAATGAACAACTAAGATGTCGCAACGAAAAACTGATGATCGATGCTTTTCATCTCTCTCCATTTCTGTCTGTCTGTCCCTGTCTATCCGTCTCTCTGACTCTCACTCTGTCCCTGTAAAAAAAAAAGAAAGCCTGGAGAGGAGTGAGCTCATGCTGCTGTCTTATGGAAATGAAAGATGTTTATTATTTGAGGGGTTTATTTAAGAGAGAAAAGTAGGTAACTTGTAGAGACCATCTGGAGTTAGATTTGAAGAACTTTTCATTCAACTAAAGGAGATTAAATTTTATCAAAGGGATCTAGTTGTTTGTCATTAGTTTTCTTAATTTCTGTTGGCCTAAATTTTTACATTTCTACATTGGAGATTATGTCAGACATATATTATTTGTTTGCTTAATATGGCTTTTTAAAAAGTTACTAAATTTATTTGGTTAACATTACTTAGTAAAATTATACAAATTTCATGTGCACAATTCTATAATACATCCTCTGTATATTGCATTTTGTGTTCACCACCCCAAGTCCAGTCTCCCTCCATCACCATCTATGCCCCCTCTACCCTCCTCGACCTCTCCTCACACCCCTTCCCCTTTTGTAATCCTCCCACTGTTGTCTCCGTCTATAAGGTTTTTTCCTTGCTTAATCGCTTTATTTTTACAGCCCTCCTACCCCCATCCCTTCTGACAGCTGTCAGTCTGTTGTAGATATGCAAATATAGACTATTCAGTATTTTTTTCTTTCTTTTTTTCCCCCAGTATTTCTTGTTTGGGGAACATAATTTTTTCTCTGTGCAGCTATTAATTAACTCCTCCCCTACCCCAACTACAGACATAATCACATAACAATCATAGTACCTCATCTCTTTGGCCATAGTAACTGGTTCAAAGATGGAACCTGACCCCAGGCAAGGCCACTCAGAGACTTACTATGAAATTTGTTACCTACATGTCAGAGAAAAATTTTTAATAGAGGTTAAGGGCTGTTGGAGTGGCTATCAGAGCCCAACAGAGAGTGAGCATGAACCCAAAACACACAAAAAGTACTGTAAAGGGAAGAAAAAATGTCATATCTCAGGTCCCTGAATCCAGTCATGCCGGAAGCAACTACCACCTTTGGATTTCTTAGTTATAGGAGTTATATGTACCAATAATCTCCGCTTTTTGAAAAAAGTAGCTTGAGTTGAATTTCTTGAAATTGAAACATTCTTGATTAACATGAAAGTAATTCAGTCTGCTCCCCAGGGCTATTGTGAGGGTCACCTAAAATAATTATATAAGAATGAATTATAAACTCTAAAGAGCACCTGAATCATTATTACACTTTAAACATGAGTTCATTTGGCTGTGGAGGAAAATAAGTTAAAAACTAATTATTCTCATCAAATTATGGTAAGCTATGCTCTTCATGAAATAAATAATAGTAATAATTTGGAATCATAACTGATTTTAATTGCCTCTGTGTTGGGCTTAGTTCTAAACACTGTACTTTGTTTTTATTAGTATATAAAACCAGCGAGTATTATGTTTATTCAAGTGCTTATAGCCAAATATACTTAATTAGGACAAAATTTTTGGTTTTATCCATTCAATGTTATTTTTAATGGAGAGACTGGGGCATTAATATTTTAAAATATGAAAATAAAGCTGAAAACATGTTTTCATAGCTGGGCTTCCTCAGAGATATTTATATTGTTTTGGTTGCAAACTAAATCTCTGTGTTTCTTGTTTATTTCTTTGTTACCGAATAAGGGGTCCCCTGGCATTGCAATATATTTGCTACACCCATTTGCTATCTTACCTCCTCTATCAAATACTTTAATCTCTCCTTATCAGTACATCGCACACACAGACACACACACACACACACACACGCACACACACACGCACACCCTGTTTATTTTGCTCCTCAAATGGTATATTATTGCCATTGCCATTCTGGTATGCGCACAATGTTTTTCTAAGATTCAAAGGAAAATGTATGAGCATTTCCAGTCACTCTGATGACATTTTTAGGAAACAGACTCATAAACTATGGCTGAATAAATTACAATGCCAGATGTTCTTGGCAATATTTCATATGTGAAAATGTATCTGATGTATTTCAGAAATAGGAATTACCCTCCAGTTTTCCAGTATCTGATGTATCTTTCCCAGGTATTTCTTCAGTAAAACACCTGCATGGAATGAGCAAAGTACCAGCAGCATTGATTTTTGCACCAAAAATTTTGGAATCTTCCCCTTCATACACAAAGGTACAAAAAATCCTCACTCAATGTTGTTGATAGGTTCTGCAACATCATGTGAAGTAACATATAATGAGATCGGTTTTACCATAGGCAAATTGATATAGGCAAGAGTTAAGCTCCTATAGCATCTCATCAACATAATAATGAAATGCCATTGAATGAAACATTACTCAAGGACCTGCTGTATTTCTTTTCCTCATTCTTCCTCGCTAGAAATCCACCAGTGTAGTGAAGCTGCAAGTCTCTTTTAAGGGTTTACAGTCTTCCCTCACCATATCGCGGTTCACTTTTTGTGGTCTCATTGTATCGCGGAATTTTAAATTGTATATATCTAATTTTGTATCGTGGATTTTTCACTATATCACGGGATTTTGCAGTATATAGGAATTTTAATATATTTATTATTCTAATTATTTTTGTAGCAAAATAAGCATTTTTCTAGCCTAAAAAATTGAACAATATAAAAAATATTAATTAAAACATCATTATTCAAGTTGTATTTTCACTGGTGAGTACCCATATAGAATTGTATATGTTGTTAAAATTATGTAGGTTTAAGTGTGTAGAAAGTGTTTAGGAGCATAGGAAGTGTTTATAAGAGTGTGGGAAAGCTTAATAACTGTGGAAGAGGTTTATGAGTGTGGGGAGGGTTTATAAAGCCTTAAAAAATATATTTATATAAATAATAAAATAAATATAAGGTCGCTACTTTGCAAATTTTCGCCTAATCTGGGGGGTTCTGGAACCTAACCCCTGCGATAGATGAGGGCCCACTATATTACATCCATTCTGAGAGGTTAAAATAGAAATGACAGTTTAAAAAACAAATTATACTATGATTTGCATACCAAACTGTAGTAAATCATGCCGGGCAACATAAACTACATAAGCCCAATTGACCGTAACAGAACCTCAGTTAGACCCATATGTTCCCAGATAAGACCACAGATGAATTGGTTTACCCTAACTCTAAACTCACGTGTTTCAGAAAGAAGACCACTGCCTATCCCACTAATTTGTCTTGTTTTTCATTCTCACCAACCCTGCCCAGATCACGCTTACTAATTTCTGCTCTAAAACCACTTTGTTTAACTCCTTCTCCCCACTCCCTGAGTCTTACAAGTACCTTTGTTAAATTTTTTTCCTTTTGAGAATTATGTTTACCCTTGTTAGTGTTCTGTGGCTTGTTCAACAAGCTTAATAAACTCGGCTTTAGATGACCAACAGTTATACCCGGTGATTTTGGCATGGGGGCTTGGATCGTTCATACACAATGGCATTGTTTTTCTTCCCATCCTTCATTTGACCCACACTCTACTTTTTGCTCCTTTAGAATTTAAAGTTTTATAACTAGGACTATAACATTTAGTCCCCTTTTATTAGTTAATGGAAAAGTGTCTGAGAAGAGGTGAAGACCAGGAACTTATTCCTGTTCAAACTCCATATCCCTTACTGAGGCCATTTAAAACTAGGTGGTAGCCAACTCTTTTACTTCCAAATAATAGCCCTGACTACTGTAAAACAGAGCCACAAAAGACAATGATGTACTTATGTGCTCGCAATAAACAAGCACTAGCCTCAAGTTTTCTTTTTCTTACAGAAACTTTCATGTTTGGAACCAAAGAAAAATCTTCATAGGTTGCCTAAAGGGGGCCCTTCATAGCTGTGCAAACAGCTAGTAACTTGCTTTGACCAGCACTTAAAATACTATTCCTTTCAATATAAATAATGTGTCTTCTTCATCATGACCTGTGTAGTAGGACTACATGATTATTAGGTTCGCTCCAAACTAAGTCTACTTGAGGTCATAAAAATTGCAAAGTAGGTAAACTCTGACTTGAATGATTATTCA